>OX376203.1:6076569-7517970 GCA_947363905.1 Lithophane semibrunnea | reverse complement strand
TGGTAGTCGTGGTGCCATCCGTGGTTTTGGCGTCAATGACAGTCAATGTAACATCAGTGGTAGTTGTTGTGCCATCCGTTGTTGTGGCGTCAGTGACAGTCGTTGTTGCAACAGTAGTAGTTGTTGTGCCATCCGTGGTTGTTGCGTCAGTGACAGTCGTTGTTGCATCGTCGGCAGTGTTTGTGCCATCAGTGGTTGTGGCGTCAGTGTCAGTTGTTGTTGCATCAGTGGTAGTTGTTTTGCCATCATTGGTTGTGGCGTCAGTGACAGTTGTCTTGGCATCAGCGGTAGTTGTTGTGTCATCAGTGGTAGTTGCATCAGTGATAGTTGTTAAGCTTGATGTTGGAAATGCATCAGTGGTTGTTGTTGTGTCATCAGTGGTTGTGCTGTAAGTGACAGATGTAGGTGCAACAGTGGTAGTGGTTGGGCCATCAGTGGTAGTTGCATCAGTGATAGTTGTTAAGCTTGATGTTGGAAATGCATCAGTGGTTGTTGTTTTGTCATCAGTGGTTGTGCTGTCAGTGACAGATGTAGGTGCATCAGTGGTAGTGGTTGTGCCATCAGTGGTAGTTGCATCAGTGATAGTTGTTAGGCCAGCTGTTGGAAATGCATTAGTGGTAGTTGTTATGCCATCAGTTGTTGTGGCGTCAGTGACAGTTGTTGTTGCAGCAGTGGTAGTTGTGGTGCTATCTGTGGTTTTGGCGTCAGTGACAGTTATTGTTGCATCAGTATTCGTTGTTATGCCATCAGTGGTAGTTGCATCAGTGATAGTGGTTAAGTCAGCTGTTGGAAATGCAACAGTGGTAGTGGTTGTGCCATCAGTGGTAGTGCCATCAGTGGTACTTGCATCAGTGATAGTTGTTAAGCCAGCTGTTGAAAATGCAGCAGTGGTTGTTGTTGTGCCATCCGTGGTTGTGGCGTCAATGACAATCGTTGTTGCATCAGTGGTAGTTGTTGTGCCATCAGATGTTGTGGCGTCAGTGACTGTTGTTGTTGCAGCAGTGGTAGTCGTGGTGCCATCCGTGGTTTTGGCGTCAATGACAGTCAATGTTACATCAGTGGTAGTTTTTGTGCCATCGGTGGAAGTTGCATCAGTAGTAGTAAGACCAGCTGTTGGAAATGCAGCAGTGGTAGTTGTTGTGCCATCCGTTGTTGTGGCGTCAGTGACAGTCGTTGTTGCAACAGTAGTAGTTGTTGTGCCATCCGTGGTTGTTGCGTCAGTGACAGTCGTTGTTGCATCGTCGGCAGTGTTTGTGCCATCAGTGGTTGTGGCGTCAGTGTCAGTTGTTGTTGCATCAGTGGTAGTTGTTGTGCCATCAGTGTGTGTTGCGTCAGTGATAGTTATTGTTGCATCAGTGGTAGTAGTTGTGCCATCAGTGGTAGTTGCATCAGTGATAGTTGTTAGGCCAGCTGTTGGAAATGCAGCAGTGGTAGTTGTTATGCCATTAGTTGTTGTGGCGTCAGTGACAGTCGTTGTTGCAACAGTAGTAGTTGTTGTGCCATCCGTGGTTGTTGCGTCAGTGACAGTCGTTGTTGCATCGTCGGCAGTGTTTGTGCCATCAGTGGTTGTGGCGTCAGTGTCAGTTGTTGTTGCATCAGTGGTAGTTGTTGTGCCATCAGTGTGTGTTGCGTCAGTGATAGTTATTGTTGCATCAGTGGTAGTAGTTGTGCCATCAGTGGTAGTTGCATCAGTGATAGTTGTTAGGCCAGCTGTTGGAAATGCAGCAGTGGTAGTTGTTATGCCATTAGTTGTTGTGGCGTCAGTGACAGTTGTCTTGGCATCAGCGGTAGTTGTTGTGTCATCAGTGGTAGTTGCATCAGTGATAGTTGTTAGGCCAGCTGTTGGAAATGCAGCAGTGGTTGTTGTTGTGCCATCCGTGGTTGTGGCGTCAATGACAATCGTTGTTGCATCAGTTGAAGATGCATCAGTGATAGTTGTTAAGCTTGATGTTGGAAATGCATCAGTGATTGTTGTTGTGTCATCAGTGGTTGTGCTGTCAGTGACAGATGTAGGTGCATCAGTGGTAGTGGTTGTGCCATCAGTGGTAGTTGCATCAGTGATAGTTGTTAGACCAGCTGTTGGAAATGCAGCAGTGGTAGTGGTTGTGCCATCAGTGGTACTTGCATCAGTGATAGTTGTTAAGCCAGCTGTTGAAAATGCAGCAGTGGTTGTTGTTGTGCCATCCGTGGTTGTGGCGTCAATGACAATCGTTGTTGCATCAGTGGTAGTTGTTGTGCCATCAGATGATGTGGCGTCAGTGACTGTTGTTGTTGCAGCAGTGGTAGTCGTGGTGCCATCCGTGGTTTTGGCGTCAATGACAGTCAATGTAACATCAGTGGTAGTTGTTGTGCCATCCGTTGTTGTGGCGTCAGTGACAGTCGTTGTTGCAACAGTAGTAGTTGTTGTGCCATCCGTGGTTGTTGCGTCAGTGACAGTCGTTGTTGCATCGTCGGCAGTGTTTGTGCCATCAGTGGTTGTGGCGTCAGTGTCAGTTGTTGTTGCATCAGTGGTAGTTGTTTTGCCATCATTGGTTGTGGCGTCAGTGACAGTTGTCTTGGCATCAGCGGTAGTTGTTGTGTCATCAGTGGTAGTTGCATCAGTGATAGTTGTTAAGCTTGATGTTGGAAATGCATCAGTGGTTGTTGTTGTGTCATCAGTGGTTGTGCTGTAAGTGACAGATGTAGGTGCAACAGTGGTAGTGGTTGGGCCATCAGTGGTAGTTGCATCAGTGATAGTTGTTAAGCTTGATGTTGGAAATGCATCAGTGGTTGTTGTTTTGTCATCAGTGGTTGTGCTGTCAGTGACAGATGTAGGTGCATCAGTGGTAGTGGTTGTGCCATCAGTGGTAGTTGCATCAGTGATAGTTGTTAGGCCAGCTGTTGGAAATGCAGCAGTGGTAGTGGTTGTGCCATCAGTGGTAGTGGCATCAGTGATAGTTGTTAAGCCAGCTGTTGGGAATGCAGCAGTGGTAGTTGTTTTGCCATCATTGGTTGTGGCGTCAGTGACAGTTGTCTTGGCATCAGCGGTAGTTGTTGTGTCATCAGTGGTAGTTGCATCAGTGATAGTTGTTAGGCCAGCTGTTGGAAATGCATTAGTGGTAGTTGTTATGCCATCAGTTGTTGTGGCGTCAGTGACAGTTGTTGTTGCAGCAGTGGTAGTTGTGGTGCTATCTGTGGTTTTGGCGTCAGTGACAGTTATTGTTGCATCAGTATTCGTTGTTATGCCATCAGTGGTAGTTGCATCAGTGATAGTGGTTAAGTTAGCTGTTGGAAATGCAACAGTGGTAGTGGTTGTGCCATCAGTGGTAGTGCCATCAGTGGTACTTGCATCAGTGATAGTTGTTAAGCCAGCTGTTGAAAATGCAGCAGTGGTTGTTGTTGTGCCATCCGTGGTTGTGGCGTCAATGACAATCGTTGTTGCATCAGTGGTAGTTGTTGTGCCATCAGATGTTGTGGCGTCAGTGACTGTTGTTGTTGCAGCAGTGGTAGTCGTGGTGCCATCCGTGGTTTTGGCGTCAATGACAGTCAATGTTACATCAGTGGTAGTTTTTGTGCCATCGGTGGAAGTTGCATCAGTAGTAGTAAGACCAGCTGTTGGAAATGCAGCAGTGGTAGTTGTTGTGCCATCCGTTGTTGTGGCGTCAGAAACAGTCGTTGTTGCAACAGTAGTAGTTGTTGTGCCATCCGTGGTTGTTGCGTCAGTGACAGTCGTTGTTGCATCGTCGGCAGTGTTTGTGCCATCAGTGGTTGTGGCGTCAGTGTCAGTTGTTGTTGCATCAGTGGTAGTTAATGTGCCATCAGTGTGTGTTGCGTCAGTGATAGTTATTGTTGCATCAGTGGTAGTAGTTGTGCCATCAGTGGTAGTTGCATCAGTGATAGTTGTTAGGCCAGCTGTTGGAAATGCAGCAGTGGTAGTTGTTATGCCATTAGTTGTTGTTGCGTCAGTGACAGTCGTTGTTGCAACAGTAGTAGTTGTTGTGCCATCCTTGGTTGTTGCGTCAGTGACAGTCGTTGTTGCATCGTCGGCAGTGTTTGTGCCATCAGTGGTTGTGGCGTCAGTGTCAGTTGTTGTTGCATCAGTGGTAGTTGTTGTGCCATCAGTGGTAGTTGCATCAGTGATAGTTGTTAGGCCAGCTGTTGGAAATGCAGCAGTGGTAGTTGTTATGCCATTAGTTGTTGTGGCGTCAGTGACAGTTGTCTTGGCATCAGCGGTAGTTGTTGTGTCATCAGTGGTAGTTGCATCAGTGATAGTTGTTAGGCCAGCTGTTGGAAATGCATTAGTGGTAGTTGTTATGCCATCAGTTGTTGTGGCGTCAGTGACAGTTGTTGTTGCAGCAGTGGTAGTTGTGGTGCTATCTGTGGTTTTGGCGTCAGTGACAGTAATTGTTGCATCAGTATTCGTTGTTATGCCATCAGTGGTAGTTGCATCAGTGATAGTGGTTAAGTCAGCTGTTGGAAATGCAACAGTGGTAGTGGTTGTGCCATCAGTGGTAGTGCCATCAGTGGTACTTGCATCAGTGATAGTTGTTAAGCCAGCTGTTGAAAATGCAGCAGTGGTTGTTGTTGTGCCATCCGTGGTTGTGGCGTCAATGACAATCGTTGTTGCATCAGTGGTAGTTGTTGTGCCATCAGATGTTGTGGCGTCAGTGACTGTTGTTGTTGCAGCAGTGGTAGTCGTGGTGCCATCCGTGGTTTTGGCGTCAATGACAGTCAATGTTACATCAGTGGTAGTTTTTGTGCCATCGGTGGAAGTTGCATCAGTAGTAGTAAGACCAGCTGTTGGAAATGCAGCAGTGGTAGTTGTTGTGCCATCCGTTGTTGTGGCGTCAGTGACAGTCGTTGTTGCAACAGTAGTAGTTGTTGTGCCATCCGTGGTTGTTGCGTCAGTGACAGTCGTTGTTGCATCGTCGGCAGTGTTTGTGCCATCAGTGGTTGTGGCGTCAGTGTCAGTTGTTGTTGCATCAGTGGTAGTTGTTGTGCCATCAGTGGTAGTTGCATCAGTGATAGTTGTTAGGCCAGCTGTTGGAAATGCAGCAGTGGTAGTTGTTATGCCATTAGTTGTTGTGGCGTCAGTGACAGTTGTCTTGGCATCAGCGGTAGTTGTTGTGTCATCAGTGGTAGTTGCATCAGTGATAGTTGTTAGGCCAGCTGTTGGAAATGCATTAGTGGTAGTTGTTATGCCATTAGTTGTTGTGGCGTCAGTGACAGTTGTTGTTGCAGCAGTGGTAGTTGTGGTGCTATCTGTGGTTTTGGCGTCAGTGACAGTAATTGTTGCATCAGTATTCGTTGTTATGCCATCAGTGGTAGTTGCATCAGTGATAGTGGTTAAGTCAGCTGTTGGAAATGCAACAGTGGTAGTGGTTGTGCCATCAGTGGTAGTGGCATCAATGATAGTTGTTAAGCCAGCTGTTGGGAATGCAGCAGTGGTTGTTGTTTTGCCATCATTGGTTGTGGCGTCAGTGACAGTTGTCTTGGCATCAGCGGTAGTTGTTGTGTCATCAGTGGTAGTTGCATCAGTGATAGTTGTTAGGCCAGCTGTTGGAAATGCAGCAGTGGTAGTTATTATGCCATCAGTTGTTGTGGCGTCAGTGACAGTTGTTGTTGCAGCAGTGGTAGTTGTGGTGCTATCTGTGGTTTTGGCGTCAGTGACAGTTATTGTTGCATCAGTATTCGTTGTTATGCCATCAGTGGTAGTTGCATCAGTGATAGTGGTTAAGTCAGCTGTTGGAAATGCAACAGTGGTAGTGGTTGTGCCATCAGTGGTAGTGGCATCAGTGATAGTTGTTAAGCCAGCTGTTGGGAATGCAGCAGTGGTAGTTGTTTTGCCATCATTGGTTGTGGCGTCAGTGACAGTTATCTTGGCATCAGCGGTAGTTGTTGTGTCATCAGTGGTAGTTGCATCAGTGTTAGTTGTTAAGCTTGATGTTGGAAATGCATCAGTGGTTGTTGTTGTGTCATCAGTGGTTATGCTGTAAGTGACAGATGTAGGTGCATCAGTGGTCGTAGTTGTGCCATCAGTGGTAGTTGCATCAGTGATAGTTGTTAGGCCAGCTGTTGGAAATGCATTAGTGGTAGTTATTATGCCATCAGTTGTTGTGGCGTCAGTGACACTTGTTGTTGCAGCAGTGGTAGTTGTGGTGCTATCTGTGGTTTTGGCGTCAGTGACAGTAATTGTTGCATCAGTATTCGTTGTTATGCCATCAGTGGTAGTTGCATCAGTGATAGTGGTTAAGTCAGCTGTTGGAAATGCAGCAGTGGTAGTGGTTGTGCCATCAGTGGTAGTGGCATCAGTGATAGTTGTTAAGCCAGCTGTTGGGAATGCAGCAGTGGTAGTTGTTTTGCCATCATTGGTTGTGGCGTCATTGACAGTTGTCTTGGCATCAGCGGTAGTTGTTGTGTCATCAGTGGTAGTTGCATCAGTGATAGTTGTTAGGCCAGCTGTTGGAAATGCATTAATGGTAGTTGTTATGCCATCAGTTGTTGTGGCGTCAGTGACAGTTGTTGTTGCAGCAGTGGTAGTTGTGGTGCTATCTGTGGTTTTGGCGTCAGTGACAGTTATTGTTGCATCAGTATTCGTTGTTATGCCATCAGTGGTAGTTGCATCAGTGATAGTGGTTAAGTCAGCTGTTGGAAATGCAACAGTGGTAGTGGTTGTGCCATCAGCGGTAGTGCCATCAGTGGTACTTGCATCAGTGATAGTTGTTAAGCCAGCTGTTGAAAATGCAGCAGTGGTTGTTGTTGTGCCATCCGTGGTTGTGGCGTCAATGACAATCGTTGTTGCATCAGTGGTAGTTGTTGTGCCATCAGATGTTGTGGCGTCAGTGACTGTTGTTGTTGCAGCAGTGGTAGTCGTGGTGCCATCCGTGGTTTTGGCGTCAATGACAGTCAATGTTACATCAGTGGTAGTTTTTGTGCCATCGGTGGAAGTTGCATCAGTAGTAGTAAGACCAGCTGTTGGAAATGCAGCAGTGGTAGTTGTTGTGCCATCCGTTGTTGTGGCGTCAGTGACAGTCGTTGTTGCAACAGTAGTAGTTGTTGTGCCATCCGTGGTTGTTGCGTCAGTGACAGTCGTTGTTGCATCGTCGGCAGTGTTTGTGCCATCAGTGGTTGTGGCGTCAGTGTCAGTTGTTGTTGCATCAGTGGTAGTTGTTGTGCCATCAGTGTGTGTTGCGTCAGTGATAGTTATTGTTGCATCAGTGGTAGTGCTTGTGCCATCAGGGGTAGTTGCATCAGTGACAGTTGTTAAGCTCGCTGTTGGAAATGCATCAGTGGTTGTTGTGGTGTCATCAGTGGTTGTGCTATCAGAGACAGATGTAGTTGCATCAGTGGTAGTGGTTGGGCCATCAGTGGTAGTTGCATCAGTGATAGTTGTTAGGCCAGCTGTTGGAAATGCAGAAGTGGTAGTTGTTATGCCATCAGTTGTTGTGGCGTCAGTAACAGTTGTTGTTGCAGCAGTGGTAGTTGTGGTTCCAACCGTGGTTGTGGCGTCAGTGACAGTTATTGTTCCATCAGTGTTCGTTGTTATGCCATCAGTGGTAGTTGCATCAGTGATAGTTGTCAAGTCAGCTGTTGGAATTGCAACAGTGGTAGTGGTTGTGCCATCAGTGGTAGTTGCATCAGTGATAGTTATTGTTGCATCAGTGGTAGTGCTTGTGCCATCAGGGGTAGTTGCATCAGTGACAGTTGTTAAGCTCGCTGTTGGAAATGCATCAGTGGTTGTTGTGGTGTCATCAGTGGTTGTGTTGTCAGAGACAGATGTAGGTGCAACAGTGGTAGTGGTTGGGCCATCAGTGGTAGTTGCATCAGTGACAGTTGTTGTTGCAGCAGTGGTAGTTGTGGTTCCATCCGTGGTTGTGGCGTCAGTGACAGTTATTGTTCCATCAGTGTTCGTTGTTATGCCATCAGTGGTTGTTGCATCAGTGATAGTTGTCAAGTCAGCTGTTGGAATTGCAACAGTGGTAGTGGTTGTGCCATCAGTGGTAGTTGCATCAGTGATAGTTATTGTTGCATCAGTGGTAGTGCTTGTGCCATCAGGGGTAGTTGCATCAGTGACAGTTGTTAAGCTCGCTGTTGGAAATGCATCAGTGGTTGTTGTGGTGTCATCAGTGGTTGTGCTGTCAGAGACAGATGTAGGTGCAACAGTGGTAGTTGTTATGCCATCAGTTGTTGTGGCGTCAGTGACAGTTGTTGTTGCAGCAGTGGTAGTTGTGGTTCCATCCGTGGTTGTGGCGTCAGTGACAGTTATTGTTCCATCAGTGTTCGTTGTTATGCCATCAGAGCTAGTTGCATCAGTGATAGTTGTTAAGCCAGCTGTTGGAAATGCAGCAGTGGTAGTTGTTTTGCCATCATTGGTTTTGGCGTCAGTGACAGTTGTCGTGGCATCAGCGGTAGTTGTTGTGTCATCAGTGGTAGTTGCATCAGTGATAGTTGTTAAGCTTGATGTTGGAAATGCATCAGTGGTTGTTGTTTTGTCATCAGTGGTTGTGCTGTCAGTGACAGATGTAGGTGCATCAGTGGTAGTGGTTGTGCCATCAGTGGTAGTTGCATCAGTGATAGTTGTTATGCCATCAGTTGTTGTGGCGTCAGTGACAGTTGTTGTTTCAGCAGTGGTAGTTGTGGTGCTATCTGTGGTTTTGGCGTCAGTGACAATTATTGTTGCATCAGTGGTAGTTGTTGTGCCATCAGATGTTGTGGCGTCAGTGACTGTTGTTGTTGCAGCAGTGGTAGTCGTGGTGCCATCCGTGGTTTTGGCGTCAATGACAGTCAATGTTACATCAGTGGTAGTTGTTGTGCCATCCGTTGTTGTGGTGTCAGTGACAGTCGTTGTTGCAACAGTAGTAGTTGTTGTGCCATCCGTGGTTGTCGCGTCAGTGACAGTCGTTGTTGCATCGTCGGCAGTGTTTGTGGCATCAGTGGTTGTGGCGTCAGTGTCAGTTGTTGTTGCAACAGTGGTAGTGGTTGTGCCATCAATGTTAGTTGCATCAGTGATACTTGTTAAGCCAGCTGTTGGAAATGCAGCAGTGGTTGTTGTTGTGCCATCCGTGGTTGTGGCGTCAATGACAATCGTTGTTGCATCAGTTGAAGATGCATCAGTGATAGTTGTTAAGCTTGATGTTGGAAATGCATCAGTGATTGTTGTTGTGTCTTCAGTGGTTGTGCTGTCAGTGACAGATGTAGGTGCATCAGTGGTAGTGGTTGTGCCATCAGTGGTAGTTGCATCAGTGATAGTTGTTAGACCAGCTGTTGGAAATGCAGCAGTGGTAGTGGTTGTGCCATCAGTGGTACTTGCATCAGTGATAGTTGTTAAGCCAGCTGTTGGAAATGCAGCAGTGGTAGTTGTTTTGCCATCATTGGTTGTGGCGTCAGTGACAGTTGTCGTGGCATCAGCGGTAGTTGTTGTGTCATCAGTGGTAGTTGCATCAGTGATAGTTGTTAAGCTTGATGTTGGAAATGCATCAGTGGTTGTTTTTTTGTCATCAGTGGTTGTGCTGTCAGTGACAGATGTAGGCGCATCAGTGGTAGTGGTTGTGCCATCAGTGGTAGTTGCATCAGTGATAGTTGTTAGGCCAGCTGTTGGAAATGCAGCAGTGGTAGTGGTTGTGCCATCAGTGGTAGTGGCATCAGTGATAGTTGTTAAGCCAGCTGTTGGGAATGCAGCAGTGGTAGTTGTTTTGCCATCATTGGTTGTGGCGTCAGTGACAGTTGTCTTGGCCTCAGCGGTAGTTGTTGTGTCATCAGTGGTAGTTGCATCAGTGATAGTTGTTAGGCCAGCTGTTGGAAATGCATTAGTGGTAGTTGTTATGCCATCAGTTGGAAATGCAGCAGTGGTAGTGGTTGTGCCATCAGTGGTAGTGGCATCAGTGATAGTTGTTAAGCCAGCTGTTGGGAATGCAGCAGTGGTAGTTGTTTTGCCATCATTGGTTGTGGCGTCAGTGACAGTTGTCTTGGCATCAGCGGTAGTTGTTGTGTCATCAGTGGTAGTTGCATCAGTGGTAGTTGTTAAGCCAGCTGTTGGGAATGCAGCAGTGGTAGTTGTTTTGCCATCATTGGTTGTGGCGTCAGTGACAGTTGTCTTGGCATCAGCGGTAGTTGTTGTGTCATCAGTGGTAGTTGCATCAGTGATAGTTGTTAGGCCAGCTGTTGGAAATGCATTAGTGGTAGTTGTTATGCCATCAGTTGGAAATGCAGCAGTGGTAGTGGTTGTGCCATCAGTGGTAGTGGCATCAGTGATAGTTGTTAAGCCAGCTGTTGGGAATGCAGCAGTGGTAGTTATTATGCCATCAGTTGTTGTGGCGTCAGTGACAGTTGTTGTTGCAGCAGTGGTAGTTGTGGTGCTATCTGTGGTTTTGGCGTCAGTGACAGTTATTGTTGCATCAGTATTCGTTGTTATGCCATCAGTGGTAGTTGCATCAGTGATAGTGGTTAAGTCAGCTGTTGGAAATGCAACAGTGGTAGTGGTTGTGCCATCAGTGGTAGTGGCATCAGTGATAGTTGTTAAGCCAGCTGTTGGGAATGCAGCAGTGGTAGTTGTTTTGCCATCATTGGTTGTGGCGTCAGTGACAGTTATCTTGGCATCAGCGGTAGTTGTTGTGTCATCAGTGGTAGTTGCATCAGTGTTAGTTGTTAAGCTTGATGTTGGAAATGCATCAGTGGTTGTTGTTGTGTCATCAGTGGTTATGCTGTAAGTGACAGATGTAGGTGCATCAGTGGTCGTAGTTGTGCCATCAGTGGTAGTTGCATCAGTGATAGTTGTTAGGCCAGCTGTTGGAAATGCATTAGTGGTAGTTATTATGCCATCAGTTGTTGTGGCGTCAGTGACACTTGTTGTTGCAGCAGTGGTAGTTGTGGTGCTATCTGTGGTTTTGGCGTCAGTGACAGTAATTGTTGCATCAGTATTCGTTGTTATGCCATCAGTGGTAGTTGCATCAGTGATAGTGGTTAAGTCAGCTGTTGGAAATGCAGCAGTGGTAGTGGTTGTGCCATCAGTGGTAGTGGCATCAGTGATAGTTGTTAAGCCAGCTGTTGGGAATGCAGCAGTGGTAGTTGTTTTGCCATCATTGGTTGTGGCGTCATTGACAGTTGTCTTGGCATCAGCGGTAGTTGTTGTGTCATCAGTGGTAGTTGCATCAGTGATAGTTGTTAGGCCAGCTGTTGGAAATGCATTAGTGGTAGTTGTTATGCCATCAGTTGTTGTGGCGTCAGTGACAGTTGTTGTTGCAGCAGTGGTAGTTGTGGTGCTATCTGTGGTTTTGGCGTCAGTGACAGTTATTGTTGCATCAGTATTCGTTGTTATGCCATCAGTGGTAGTTGCATCAGTGATAGTGGTTAAGTCAGCTGTTGGAAATGCAACAGTGGTAGTGGTTGTGCCATCAGCGGTAGTGCCATCAGTGGTACTTGCATCAGTGATAGTTGTTAAGCCAGCTGTTGAAAATGCAGCAGTGGTTGTTGTTGTGCCATCCGTGGTTGTGGCGTCAATGACAATCGTTGTTGCATCAGTGGTAGTTGTTGTGCCATCAGATGTTGTGGCGTCAGTGACTGTTGTTGTTGCAGCAGTGGTAGTCGTGGTGCCATCCGTGGTTTTGGCGTCAATGACAGTCAATGTTACATCAGTGGTAGTTTTTGTGCCATCGGTGGAAGTTGCATCAGTAGTAGTAAGACCAGCTGTTGGAAATGCAGCAGTGGTAGTTGTTGTGCCATCCGTTGTTGTGGCGTCAGTGACAGTCGTTGTTGCAACAGTAGTAGTTGTTGTGCCATCCGTGGTTGTTGCGTCAGTGACAGTCGTTGTTGCATCGTCGGCAGTGTTTGTGCCATCCGTTGTTGTGGCGTCAGTGACAGTCGTTGTTGCAACAGTAGTAGTTGTTGTGCCATCCGTGGTTGTTGCGTCAGTGACAGTCGTTGTTGCATCGTCGGCAGTGTTTGTGCCATCAGTGGTTGTGGCGTCAGTGTCAGTTGTTGTTGCATCAGTGGTAGTTGTTGTGCCATCAGTGTGTGTTGCGTCAGTGATAGTTATTGTTGCATCAGTGGTAGTGCTTGTGCCATCAGGGGTAGTTGCATCAGTGACAGTTGTTAAGCTCGCTGTTGGAAATGCATCAGTGGTTGTTGTGGTGTCATCAGTGGTTGTGCTATCAGAGACAGATGTAGTTGCATCAGTGGTAGTGGTTGGGCCATCAGTGGTAGTTGCATCAGTGATAGTTGTTAGGCCAGCTGTTGGAAATGCAGAAGTGGTAGTTGTTATGCCATCAGTTGTTGTGGCGTCAGTAACAGTTGTTGTTGCAGCAGTGGTAGTTGTGGTTCCAACGGTGGTTGTGGCGTCAGTGACAGTTATTGTTCCATCAGTGTTCGTTGTTATGCCATCAGTGGTAGTTGCATCAGTGATAGTTGTCAAGTCAGCTGTTGGAATTGCAACAGTGGTAGTGGTTGTGCCATCAGTGGTAGTTGCATCAGTGATAGTTATTGTTGCATCAGTGGTAGTGCTTGTGCCATCAGGGGTAGTTGCATCAGTGACAGTTGTTAAGCTCGCTGTTGGAAATGCATCAGTGGTTGTTGTGGTGTCATCAGTGGTTGTGTTGTCAGAGACAGATGTAGGTGCAACAGTGGTAGTGGTTGGGCCATCAGTGGTAGTTGCATCAGTGACAGTTGTTGTTGCAGCAGTGGTAGTTGTGGTTCCATCCGTGGTTGTGGCGTCAGTGACAGTTATTGTTCCATCAGTGTTCGTTGTTATGCCATCAGTGGTTGTTGCATCAGTGATAGTTGTCAAGTCAGCTGTTGGAATTGCAACAGTGGTAGTGGTTGTGCCATCAGTGGTAGTTGCATCAGTGATAGTTATTGTTGCATCAGTGGTAGTGCTTGTGCCATCAGGGGTAGTTGCATCAGTGACAGTTGTTAAGCTCGCTGTTGGAAATGCATCAGTGGTTGTTGTGGTGTCATCAGTGGTTGTGCTGTCAGAGACAGATGTAGGTGCAACAGTGGTAGTTGTTATGCCATCAGTTGTTGTGGCGTCAGTGACAGTTGTTGTTGCAGCAGTGGTAGTTGTGGTTCCATCCGTGGTTGTGGCGTCAGTGACAGTTATTGTTCCATCAGTGTTCGTTGTTATGCCATCAGAGCTAGTTGCATCAGTGATAGTTGTTAAGCCAGCTGTTGGAAATGCAGCAGTGGTAGTTGTTTTGCCATCATTGGTTTTGGCGTCAGTGACAGTTGTCGTGGCATCAGCGGTAGTTGTTGTGTCATCAGTGGTAGTTGCATCAGTGATAGTTGTTAAGCTTGATGTTGGAAATGCATCAGTGGTTGTTGTTTTGTCATCAGTGGTTGTGCTGTCAGTGACAGATGTAGGTGCATCAGTGGTAGTGGTTGTGCCATCAGTGGTAGTTGCATCAGTGATAGTTGTTATGCCATCAGTTGTTGTGGCGTCAGTGACAGTTGTTGTTTCAGCAGTGGTAGTTGTGGTGCTATCTGTGGTTTTGGCGTCAGTGACAATTATTGTTGCATCAGTGGTAGTTGTTGTGCCATCAGATGTTGTGGCGTCAGTGACTGTTGTTGTTGCAGCAGTGGTAGTCGTGGTGCCATCCGTGGTTTTGGCGTCAATGACAGTCAATGTTACATCAGTGGTAGTTGTTGTGCCATCCGTTGTTGTGGTGTCAGTGACAGTCGTTGTTGCAACAGTAGTAGTTGTTGTGCCATCCGTGGTTGTCGCGTCAGTGACAGTCGTTGTTGCATCGTCGGCAGTGTTTGTGGCATCAGTGGTTGTGGCGTCAGTGTCAGTTGTTGTTGCAACAGTGGTAGTGGTTGTGCCATCAATGTTAGTTGCATCAGTGATACTTGTTAAGCCAGCTGTTGGAAATGCAGCAGTGGTTGTTGTTGTGCCATCCGTGGTTGTGGCGTCAATGACAATCGTTGTTGCATCAGTTGAAGATGCATCAGTGATAGTTGTTAAGCTTGATGTTGGAAATGCATCAGTGATTGTTGTTGTGTCTTCAGTGGTTGTGCTGTCAGTGACAGATGTAGGTGCATCAGTGGTAGTGGTTGTGCCATCAGTGGTAGTTGCATCAGTGATAGTTGTTAGACCAGCTGTTGGAAATGCAGCAGTGGTAGTGGTTGTGCCATCAGTGGTACTTGCATCAGTGATAGTTGTTAAGCCAGCTGTTGGAAATGCAGCAGTGGTAGTTGTTTTGCCATCATTGGTTGTGGCGTCAGTGACAGTTGTCGTGGCATCAGCGGTAGTTGTTGTGTCATCAGTGGTAGTTGCATCAGTGATAGTTGTTAAGCTTGATGTTGGAAATGCATCAGTGGTTGTTTTTTTGTCATCAGTGGTTGTGCTGTCAGTGACAGATGTAGGCGCATCAGTGGTAGTGGTTGTGCCATCAGTGGTAGTTGCATCAGTGATAGTTGTTAGGCCAGCTGTTGGAAATGCAGCAGTGGTAGTGGTTGTGCCATCAGTGGTAGTGGCATCAGTGATAGTTGTTAAGCCAGCTGTTGGGAATGCAGCAGTGGTAGTTGTTTTGCCATCATTGGTTGTGGCGTCAGTGACAGTTGTCTTGGCCTCAGCGGTAGTTGTTGTGTCATCAGTGGTAGTTGCATCAGTGATAGTTGTTAGGCCAGCTGTTGGAAATGCATTAGTGGTAGTTGTTATGCCATCAGTTGGAAATGCAGCAGTGGTAGTGGTTGTGCCATCAGTGGTAGTGGCATCAGTGATAGTTGTTAAGCCAGCTGTTGGGAATGCAGCAGTGGTAGTTGTTTTGCCATCATTGGTTGTGGCGTCAGTGACAGTTGTCTTGGCATCAGCGGTAGTTGTTGTGTCATCAGTGGTAGTTGCATCAGTGGTAGTTGTTAAGCCAGCTGTTGGGAATGCAGCAGTGGTAGTTGTTTTGCCATCATTGGTTGTGGCGTCAGTGACAGTTGTCTTGGCATCAGCGGTAGTTGTTGTGTCATCAGTGGTAGTTGCATCAGTGATAGTTGTTAGGCCAGCTGTTGGAAATGCATTAGTGGTAGTTGTTATGCCATCAGTTGGAAATGCAGCAGTGGTAGTGGTTGTGCCATCAGTGGTAGTGGCATCAGTGATAGTTGTTAAGCCAGCTGTTGGGAATGCAGCAGTGGTAGTTATTATGCCATCAGTTGTTGTGGCGTCAGTGACAGTTGTTGTTGCAGCAGTGGTAGTTGTGGTGCTATCTGTGGTTTTGGCGTCAGTGACAGTTATTGTTGCATCAGTATTCGTTGTTATGCCATCAGTGGTAGTTGCATCAGTGATAGTGGTTAAGTCAGCTGTTGGAAATGCAACAGTGGTAGTGGTTGTGCCATCAGTGGTAGTGGCATCAGTGATAGTTGTTAAGCCAGCTGTTGGGAATGCAGCAGTGGTAGTTGTTTTGCCATCATTGGTTGTGGCGTCAGTGACAGTTATCTTGGCATCAGCGGTAGTTGTTGTGTCATCAGTGGTAGTTGCATCAGTGTTAGTTGTTAAGCTTGATGTTGGAAATGCATCAGTGGTTGTTGTTGTGTCATCAGTGGTTATGCTGTAAGTGACAGATGTAGGTGCATCAGTGGTCGTAGTTGTGCCATCAGTGGTAGTTGCATCAGTGATAGTTGTTAGGCCAGCTGTTGGAAATGCATTAGTGGTAGTTATTATGCCATCAGTTGTTGTGGCGTCAGTGACACTTGTTGTTGCAGCAGTGGTAGTTGTGGTGCTATCTGTGGTTTTGGCGTCAGTGACAGTAATTGTTGCATCAGTATTCGTTGTTATGCCATCAGTGGTAGTTGCATCAGTGATAGTGGTTAAGTCAGCTGTTGGAAATGCAGCAGTGGTAGTGGTTGTGCCATCAGTGGTAGTGGCATCAGTGATAGTTGTTAAGCCAGCTGTTGGGAATGCAGCAGTGGTAGTTGTTTTGCCATCATTGGTTGTGGCGTCATTGACAGTTGTCTTGGCATCAGCGGTAGTTGTTGTGTCATCAGTGGTAGTTGCATCAGTGATAGTTGTTAGGCCAGCTGTTGGAAATGCATTAGTGGTAGTTGTTATGCCATCAGTTGTTGTGGCGTCAGTGACAGTTGTTGTTGCAGCAGTGGTAGTTGTGGTGCTATCTGTGGTTTTGGCGTCAGTGACAGTTATTGTTGCATCAGTATTCGTTGTTATGCCATCAGTGGTAGTTGCATCAGTGATAGTGGTTAAGTCAGCTGTTGGAAATGCAACAGTGGTAGTGGTTGTGCCATCAGCGGTAGTGCCATCAGTGGTACTTGCATCAGTGATAGTTGTTAAGCCAGCTGTTGAAAATGCAGCAGTGGTTGTTGTTGTGCCATCCGTGGTTGTGGCGTCAATGACAATCGTTGTTGCATCAGTGGTAGTTGTTGTGCCATCAGATGTTGTGGCGTCAGTGACTGTTGTTGTTGCAGCAGTGGTAGTCGTGGTGCCATCCGTGGTTTTGGCGTCAATGACAGTCAATGTTACATCAGTGGTAGTTTTTGTGCCATCGGTGGAAGTTGCATCAGTAGTAGTAAGACCAGCTGTTGGAAATGCAGCAGTGGTAGTTGTTGTGCCATCCGTTGTTGTGGCGTCAGTGACAGTCGTTGTTGCAACAGTAGTAGTTGTTGTGCCATCCGTGGTTGTTGCGTCAGTGACAGTCGTTGTTGCATCGTCGGCAGTGTTTGTGCCATCCGTTGTTGTGGCGTCAGTGACAGTCGTTGTTGCAACAGTAGTAGTTGTTGTGCCATCCGTGGTTGTTGCGTCAGTGACAGTCGTTGTTGCATCGTCGGCAGTGTTTGTGCCATCAGTGGTTGTGGCGTCAGTGTCAGTTGTTGTTGCATCAGTGGTAGTTGTTGTGCCATCAGTGTGTGTTGCGTCAGTGATAGTTATTGTTGCATCAGTGGTAGTGCTTGTGCCATCAGGGGTAGTTGCATCAGTGACAGTTGTTAAGCTCGCTGTTGGAAATGCATCAGTGGTTGTTGTGGTGTCATCAGTGGTTGTGCTATCAGAGACAGATGTAGTTGCATCAGTGGTAGTGGTTGGGCCATCAGTGGTAGTTGCATCAGTGATAGTTGTTAGGCCAGCTGTTGGAAATGCAGAAGTGGTAGTTGTTATGCCATCAGTTGTTGTGGCGTCAGTAACAGTTGTTGTTGCAGCAGTGGTAGTTGTGGTTCCAACCGTGGTTGTGGCGTCAGTGACAGTTATTGTTCCATCAGTGTTCGTTGTTATGCCATCAGTGGTAGTTGCATCAGTGATAGTTGTCAAGTCAGCTGTTGGAATTGCAACAGTGGTAGTGGTTGTGCCATCAGTGGTAGTTGCATCAGTGATAGTTATTGTTGCATCAGTGGTAGTGCTTGTGCCATCAGGGGTAGTTGCATCAGTGACAGTTGTTAAGCTCGCTGTTGGAAATGCATCAGTGGTTGTTGTGGTGTCATCAGTGGTTGTGTTGTCAGAGACAGATGTAGGTGCAACAGTGGTAGTGGTTGGGCCATCAGTGGTAGTTGCATCAGTGACAGTTGTTGTTGCAGCAGTGGTAGTTGTGGTTCCATCCGTGGTTGTGGCGTCAGTGACAGTTATTGTTCCATCAGTGTTCGTTGTTATGCCATCAGTGGTTGTTGCATCAGTGATAGTTGTCAAGTCAGCTGTTGGAATTGCAACAGTGGTAGTGGTTGTGCCATCAGTGGTAGTTGCATCAGTGATAGTTATTGTTGCATCAGTGGTAGTGCTTGTGCCATCAGGGGTAGTTGCATCAGTGACAGTTGTTAAGCTCGCTGTTGGAAATGCATCAGTGGTTGTTGTGGTGTCATCAGTGGTTGTGCTGTCAGAGACAGATGTAGGTGCAACAGTGGTAGTTGTTATGCCATCAGTTGTTGTGGCGTCAGTGACAGTTGTTGTTGCAGCAGTGGTAGTTGTGGTTCCATCCGTGGTTGTGGCGTCAGTGACAGTTATTGTTCCATCAGTGTTCGTTGTTATGCCATCAGAGCTAGTTGCATCAGTGATAGTTGTTAAGCCAGCTGTTGGAAATGCAGCAGTGGTAGTTGTTTTGCCATCATTGGTTTTGGCGTCAGTGACAGTTGTCGTGGCATCAGCGGTAGTTGTTGTGTCATCAGTGGTAGTTGCATCAGTGATAGTTGTTAAGCTTGATGTTGGAAATGCATCAGTGGTTGTTGTTTTGTCATCAGTGGTTGTGCTGTCAGTGACAGATGTAGGTGCATCAGTGGTAGTGGTTGTGCCATCAGTGGTAGTTGCATCAGTGATAGTTGTTATGCCATCAGTTGTTGTGGCGTCAGTGACAGTTGTTGTTTCAGCAGTGGTAGTTGTGGTGCTATCTGTGGTTTTGGCGTCAGTGACAATTATTGTTGCATCAGTGGTAGTTGTTGTGCCATCAGATGTTGTGGCGTCAGTGACTGTTGTTGTTGCAGCAGTGGTAGTCGTGGTGCCATCCGTGGTTTTGGCGTCAATGACAGTCAATGTTACATCAGTGGTAGTTGTTGTGCCATCCGTTGTTGTGGTGTCAGTGACAGTCGTTGTTGCAACAGTAGTAGTTGTTGTGCCATCCGTGGTTGTCGCGTCAGTGACAGTCGTTGTTGCATCGTCGGCAGTGTTTGTGGCATCAGTGGTTGTGGCGTCAGTGTCAGTTGTTGTTGCAACAGTGGTAGTGGTTGTGCCATCAATGTTAGTTGCATCAGTGATACTTGTTAAGCCAGCTGTTGGAAATGCAGCAGTGGTTGTTGTTGTGCCATCCGTGGTTGTGGCGTCAATGACAATCGTTGTTGCATCAGTTGAAGATGCATCAGTGATAGTTGTTAAGCTTGATGTTGGAAATGCATCAGTGATTGTTGTTGTGTCTTCAGTGGTTGTGCTGTCAGTGACAGATGTAGGTGCATCAGTGGTAGTGGTTGTGCCATCAGTGGTAGTTGCATCAGTGATAGTTGTTAGACCAGCTGTTGGAAATGCAGCAGTGGTAGTGGTTGTGCCATCAGTGGTACTTGCATCAGTGATAGTTGTTAAGCCAGCTGTTGAAAATGCAGCAGTGGTTGTTGTTGTGCCATCCGTGGTTGTGGCGTCAATGACAATCGTTGTTGCATCAGTGGTAGTTGTTGTGCCATCAGATGATGTGGCGTCAGTGACTGTTGTTGTTGCAGCAGTGGTAGTCGTGGTGCCATCTGTGGTTTTGGCGTCAATGACAGTCAATGTTACATCAGTGGTAGTTGTTGTGCCATCCGTTGTTGTGGCGTCAGTGACAGTCGTTGTTGCAACAGTAGTAGTTGTTGTGCCATCCGTGGTTGTTGCGTCAGTGACAGTCGTTGTTGCATCGTTGGCAGTGTTTGTGCCATCAGTGGTTGTGGCGTCAGTGTCAGTTGTTGTTGCATCAGTGGTAGTTGTTTTGCCATCATTGGTTGTGGCGTCAGTGACAGTTGTCTTGGCATCAGCGGTAGTTGTTGTGTCATCAGTGGTAGTTGCATCAGTGATAGTTGTTAAGCTTGATGTTGTAAATGCATCAGTGGTTGTTGTTGTGTCATCAGTGGTTGTGCTGTAAGTGACAGATGTAGGTGCAACAGTGGTAGTGGTTGGGCCATCAGTGGTAGTTGCATCAGTGATAGTTGTTAGGCCAGCTGTTGGAAATGCAGAAGTGGTAGTTGTTATGCCATCAGTTGTTTTGGCGTCAGTGACAGTTGTTGTTGCAGCAGTGGTAGTTGTGGTTCCATCCGTGGTTGTGGCGTCAGTGACAGTTATTGTTCCATCAGTGTTCGTTGTTATGCCATCAGTGGTAGTTGCATCAGTGATAGTTGTTAAGCCAGCTGTTGGAAATGCAGCAGTGGTAGTTGTTTTGCCATCATTGGTTGTGGCGTCAGTGACAGTTGTCGTGGCATCAGCGGTAGTTGTTGTGTCATCAGTGGTAGTTGCATCAGTGATAGTTGTTAAGCTTGATGTTGGAAATGCATCAGTGGTTGTTTTTTTGTCATCAGTGGTTGTGCTGTCAGTGACAGATGTAGGCGCATCAGTGGTAGTGGTTGTGCCATCAGTGGTAGTTGCATCAGTGATAGTTGTTAGGCCAGCTGTTGGAAATGCAGCAGTGGTAGTGGTTGTGCCATCAGTGGTAGTGGCATCAGTGATAGTTGTTAAGCCAGCTGTTGGGAATGCAGCAGTGGTAGTTGTTTTGCCATCATTGGTTGTGGCGTCAGTGACAGTTGTCTTGGCATCAGCGGTAGTTGTTGTGTCATCAGTGGTAGTTGCATCAGTGATAGTTGTTAGGCCAGCTGTTGGAAATGCATTAGTGGTAGTTGTTATGCCATCAGTTGGAAATGCAGCAGTGGTAGTGGTTGTGCCATCAGTGGTAGTGGCATCAGTGATAGTTGTTAAGCCAGCTGTTGGGAATGCAGCAGTGGTAGTTGTTTTGCCATCATTGGTTGTGGCGTCAGTGACAGTTGTCTTGGCATCAGCGGTAGTTGTTGTGTCATCAGTGGTAGTTGCATCAGTGATAGTTGTTAAGCCAGCTGTTGGGAATGCAGCAGTGGTAGTTGTTTTGCCATCATTGGTTGTGGCGTCAGTGACAGTTGTCTTGGCATCAGCGGTAGTTGTTGTGTCATCAGTGGTAGTTGCATCAGTGATAGTTGTTAGGCCAGCTGTTGGAAATGCATTAGTGGTAGTTGTTATGCCATCAGTTGGAAATGCAGCAGTGGTAGTGATTGTGCCATCAGTGGTAGTGGCATCAGTGATAGTTGTTAAGCCAGCTGTTGGGAATGCAGCAGTGGTAGTTGTTTTGCCATCATTGGTTGTGGCGTCAGTGACAGTTGTCTTGGCATCAGCGGTAGTTGTTGTGTCATCAGTGGTAGTTGCATCAGTGATAGTTGTTAGGCCAGCTGTTGGAAATGCATTAGTGGTAGTTGTTATGCCATCAGTTGTTGTGGCGTCAGTGACAGTTGTTGTTGCAGCAGTGGTAGTTGTGGTGCTATCTGTGGTTTTGGCGTCAGTGACAGTTATTGTTGCATCAGTATTCGTTGTTATGCCATCAGTGGTAGTTGCATCAGTGATAGTGGTTAAGTCAGCTGTTGGAAATGCAACAGTGGTAGTGGTTGTGCCATCAGTGGTAGTGGCATCAGTGATAGTTGTTAAGCCAGCTGTTGGGAATGCAGCAGTGGTAGTTGTTTTGCCATCATTGGTTGTGGCGTCAGTGACAGTTGTCTTGGCATCAGCGGTAGTTGTTGTGTCATCAGTGGTAGTTGCATCAGTGATAGTTGTTAAGCCAGCTGTTGAAAATGCAGCAGTGGTTGTTGTTGTGCCATCCGTGGTTGTGGCGTCAATGACAATCGTTGTTGCATCAGTGGTAGTTGTTGTGCCATCAGATGTTGTGGCGTCAGTGACTGTTGTTGTTGCAGCAGTGGTAGTCGCGGTGCCATCCGTGGTTTTGGCGTCAATGACAGTCAATGTTACATCAGTGGTAGTTTTTGTGCCATCGGTGGAAGTTGCATCAGTAGTAGTAAGACCAGCTGTTGGAAATGCAGCAGTGGTAGTTGTTGTGCCATCCGTTGTTGAGGCGTCAGTGACAGTCGTTGTTGCAACAGTAGTAGTTGTTGTGCCATCCGTGGTTGTTGCATCAGTGACAGTCGTTGTTGCATCGTCGGCAGTGTTTGTGCCATCAGTGGTTGTGGCGTCAGTGTCAGTTGTTGTTGCATCAGTGGTTGTTGTTGTGCCATCAGTGTGTGTTGCGTCAGTGATAGTTATTGTTGCATCAGTGGTAGTGCTTGTGCCATCAGGGGTAGTTGCTTCAGTGACAGTTGTTAAGCTCGCTGTTGGAAATGCATCAGTGGTTGTTGTGGTGTCATCAGTTGTTGTGCTGTCAGAGACAGATGTAGGTGCATCAGTGGTAGTGGTTGGGCCATCAGTGGTAGTTGCATCAGTGATAGTTGTTAGGCCAGCTGTTGGAAATGCAGAAGTGGTAGTTGTTATGCCATCAGTTGTTGTGGCGTCAGTGACAGTTGTTGTTGCAGCAGTGGTAGTTGTGGTTCCATCCGTGGTTGTGGCGTCAGTGACAGTTATTATTCCGTCAGTGTTCGTTGTTATGCCATCAGTGGTTGTTGCATCAGTGATAGTTGTCAAGTCAGCTGTTGGAATTGCAACAGTGGTAGTGGTTGTGCCATCAGTGGTAGTTGCATCAGTGATAGTTATTGTTGCATCAGTGGTAGTGCTTGTGCCATCAGGGGTAGTTGCATCAGTGACAGTTGTTAAGCTCGCTGTTGGAAATGCATCAGTGGTTGTTGTGGTGTCATCAGTGGTTGTGCTGTCAGAGACAGATGTAGGTGCAACAGTGGTAGTGGTTGGGCCATCAGTGGTAGTTGCATCAGTGACAGTTGTTGTTGCAGCAGTGGTAGTTGTGGTTCCATCCGTGGTTGTGGCGTCAGTGACAGTTATTGTTCCATCAGTGTTCGTTGTTATGCCATCAGTGGTTGATGCATCAGTGATAGTTGTCAAGTCAGCTGTTGGAATTGCAACAGTGGTAGTGGTTGTGCCATCAGTGGTAGTTGCATCAGTGATAGTTATTGTTGCATCAGTGGTAGTGCTTGTGCCATCAGGGGTAGTTGCATCAGTGACAGTTGTTAAGCTCGCTGTTGGAAATGCATCAGTGGTAGTGGTTGTGCCATCAGTGGTAGTGGCATCAGTGATAGTTGTTAAGCCAGCTGTTGGGAATGCAGCAGTGGTAGTTGTTTTGCCATCATTGGTTGTGGCGTCAGTGACAGTTGTCTTGGCATCAGCGGTAGTTGTTGTGTCATCAGTGGTAGTTGCATCAGTGATAGTTGTTAGGCCAGCTGTTGGAAATGCATTAGTGGTAGTTGTTATGCCATCAGTTGTTGTGGCGTCAGTGACAGTTGTTGTTGCAGCAGTGGTAGTTGTGGTGCCATCTGACGTTTTGGCGTCAGTGACAGTTATTGTTGCATCAGTATTCGTTGTTATGCCATCAGTGGTAGTGGCATCAGTGATAGTTGTTAAGCCAGCTGTTGGGAATGCAGCAGTGGTAGTTGTTTTGCCATCATTGGTTGTGGCGTCAGTGACAGTTGTCTTGGCATCAGCGGTAGTTGTTGTGTCATCAGTGGTAGTTGCATCAGTGATAGTTGTTAGGCCAGCTGTTGGAAATGCATTAGTGGTAGTTGTTATGCCATCAGTTGTTGTGGCGTCAGTGACACTTGTTGTTGCAGCAGTGGTAGTTGTGGTGCTTTCTGTGGTTTTGGCGTCAGTGACAGTAATTGTTGCATCAGTATTCGTTGTTATGCCATCAGTGGTAGTTGCATCAGTGATAGTGGTTAAGTCAGCTGTTGGAAATGCAACAGTGGTAGTGGTTGTGCCATCAGTGGTAGTGGCATCAATGATAGTTGTTAAGCCAGCTGTTGGGAATGCAGCAGTGGTAGTTGTTTTGCCATCATTGGTTGTGGCGTCAGTGACAGTTGTCTTGGCATCAGCGGTAGTTGTTGTGTCATCAGTGGTAGTTGCATCAGTGATAGTTGTTAGGCCAGCTGTTGGAAATGCATTAGTGGTAGTTGTTATGCCATCAGTTGTTGTGGCGTCAGTGACACTTGTTGTTGCAGCAGTGGTAGTTGTGGTGCTTTCTGTGGTTTTGGCGTCAGTGACAGTAATTGTTGCATCAGTATTCGTTGTTATGCCATCAGTGGTAGTTGCATCAGTGATAGTGGTTAAGTCAGCTGTTGGAAATGCAACAGTGGTAGTGGTTGTGCCATCAGTGGTAGTGGCATCAATGATAGTTGTTAAGCCAGCTGTTGGGAATGCAGCAGTGGTAGTTGTTTTGCCATCATTGGTTGTGGCGTCAGTGACAGTTGTCTTGGCATCAGCGGTAGTTGTTGTGTCATCAGTGGTAGTTGCATCAGTGATAGTTGTTAGGCCAGCTGTTGGAAATGCATTAGTGGTAGTTGTTATGCCATCAGTTGTTGTGGCGTCAGTGACAGTTGTTGTTGCAGCAGTGGTAGTTGTGGTGGTATCTGTGGTTTTGGCGTCAGTGACAGTTATTGTTGCATCAGTATTCGTTGTTATGCCATCAGTGGTAGTTGCAACAGTGATAGTGGTTAAGTCAGCTGTTGGAAATGCAACAGTGGTAGTGGTTGTGCCATCAGTGTTAGTTGCATCAGCGACAGTTGTTAAGCTCGCTGTTGGAAATGCATCAGTGGTTGTTGTGGTGTCATCAGTGGTTGTGCTGTCAGAGACAGATGTAGGTGCATCAGTGGTAGTGGTTGGGCCATCAGTGGTAGTTGCATCAGTGATAGTTGTCAAGTCAGCTGTTGGAATTGCAACAGTGGTAGTGGTTGTGCCATCAGTGGTAGTTGCATCAGTGATAGTTATTGTTGCATCAGTGGTAGTGCTTGTGCCATCAGGGGTAGTTGCATCAGTGACAGTTGTTAAGCTCGCTGTTGGAAATGCATCAGTGGTTGTTGTGGTGTCATCAGTGGTTGTGTTGTCAGAGACAGATGTAGGTGCAACAGTGGTAGTGGTTGGGCCATCAGTGGTAGTTGCATCAGTGACAGTTGTTGTTGCAGCAGTGGTAGTTGTGGTTCCATCCGTGGTTGTGGCGTCAGTGACAGTTATTGTTCCATCAGTGTTCGTTGTTATGCCATCAGTGGTTGTTGCATCAGTGATAGTTGTCAAGTCAGCTGTTGGAATTGCAACAGTGGTAGTGGTTGTGCCATCAGTGGTAGTTGCATCAGTGATAGTTATTGTTGCATCAGTGGTAGTGCTTGTGCCATCAGGGGTAGTTGCATCAGTGACAGTTGTTAAGCTCGCTGTTGGAAATGCATCAGTGATTGTTGTGGTGTCATCAGTGATTGTGCTGTCAGAGACAGATGTAGGTGCAACAGTGGTAGTTGTTATGCCATCAGTTGTTGTGGCGTCAGTGACAGTTGTTGTTGCAGCAGTGGTAGTTGTGGTTCCATCCGTGGTTGTGGCGTCAGTGACAGTTATTGTTCCATCAGTGTTCGTTGTTATGCCATCAGAGGTAGTTGCATCAGTGATAGTTGTTAAGCCAGCTGTTGGAAATGCAGCAGTGGTAGTTGTTTTGCCATCATTGGTTGTGGCGTCAGTGACAGTTGTCGTGGCATCAGCGGTAGTTGTTGTGTCATCAGTGGTAGTTGCATCAGTGATAGTTGTTAAGCTTGATGTTGGAAATGCATCAGTGGTTGTTGTTTTGTCATCAGTGGTTGTGCTGTCAGTGACAGATGTAGGTGCATCAGTGGTAGTGGTTGTGCCTTCAGTGGTAGTTGCATCAGTGATAGTTGTTAGGCCAGCTGTTGGAAATGCAGCAGTGGTAGTGGTTGTGCCATCAGTGGTAGTGGCATCAGTGATAGTTGTTAAGCCAGCTGTTGGGAATGCAGCAGTGGTAGTTGTTTTGCCATCATTGGTTGTGGCGTCAGTGACAGTTGTCTTGGCATCAGCGGTAGTTGTTGTGTCATCAGTGGTAGTTGCATCAGTGATAGTTGTTAGGCCAGCTGTTGGAAATGCATTAGTGGTAGTTGTTATGCCATCAGTTGTTGTGGCGTCAGTGACACTTGTTGTTGCAGCAGTGGTAGTTGTGGTGCTATCTGTGGTTTTGGCGTCAGTGACAGTAATTGTTGCATCAGTATTCGTTGTTATGCCATCAGTGGTAGTTGCATCAGTGATAGTGGTTAAGTCAGCTGTTGGAAATGCAACAGTGGTAGTGGTTGTGCCATCAGTGGTAGTGGCATCAATGATAGTTGTTAAGCTAGCTGTTGGGAATGCAGCAGTGGTAGTTCTTTTGCCATCATTGGTTGTGGCGTCAGTGACAGTTGTCTTGGCATCAGCGGTAGTTGTTGTGTCATCAGTGGTAGTTGCATCAGTGATAGTTATTAGGCCAGCTGTTGGAAATGCATTAGTGGTAGTTGTTATGCCATCAGTTGTTGTGGCGTCAGTGACAGTTGTTGTTGCAGCAGTGGTAGTTGTGGTGGTATCTGTGGTTTTGGCGTCAGTGACAGTTATTGTTGCATCAGTATTCGTTGTTATGCCATCAGTGGTAGTTGCAACAGTGATAGTGGTTAAGTCAGCTGTTGGAAATGCAACAGTGGTAGTGGTTGTGCCATCAGTGTTAGTTGCATCAGTGATAGTTGTTAAGCCAGCTGTTGGAAATGCAGCAGTGGTTGTTGTTGTGCCATCAGTTGTTGTGGCGTCAGTGACAGTTGTTGTTGCAGCAGTGGTAGTTGTGGTGCCATCTGACGTTTTGGCGTCAGTGACAGTTATTGTTGCATCAGTATTCGTTGTTATGCCATCAGTGGTAGTTGCATCAGAGATAGTTGTTAAGTCAGCTGTTGGAAATGCAACAGCGTTAGTGGTTGTGCCATCAGTGGTTGTGACGTCAGTGACAGTTGTCGTGGCATCAGCGGTAGTTGTTGTGTCATCAGTGGTAGTTGCATCAGTGATAGTTGTTAAGCTTGATGTTGGAAATGCATCAGTGGTTGTTGTTGTGTCATCAGTGGTTGTGCTGTCAGTGAAAGATGTAGGTGCATCAGTGGAAGTAGTTGTGCCATCAGCGGTAGTTGCATCAGTGATAGTTGTTAGGCCAGCTGTTGGAAATTCATTAGTGGTAGTTGTTATGCCATCAGTTGTTGTGGCGTCAGTGACAGTTGTTGTTACAGCAGTGGTAGTTGTGGTGCTATCCAAGGTTGTGGCGTCAGTGACAGTTATTGTTGCATCAGTGTTCGTTGTTATGCCTTCAGATGTTGTGGCGTCAGTGACTGTTGTTGTTGCAGCAGTGGTAGTTGTGGTGCCATCCGTGGTTTTGGCTTCAATGACTGTCAATGTTACATCAGTGGTAGTTGTTGTGCCATCGGTGGAAGTTGCATCAGTGGTAGTAAGGCCAGCTGTTGGGAATGCAGCAGTGGTAGTTGTTGTGCCATCAGTGGTTGTGGCGTCATTGACAGTCTTTGATGCATCAGTGGTAGTGGTTGTGCCATCAGTGGTAGTTGCATCAGTGATAGTTGTTAAGCCAGCTGTTGGAAATGCAGCAGTGGTAGTTGTTTTGCCATCATTGGTTGTGGCGTCAGTGACAGTTGTCGTGGCATCAGCGGTAGTTGTTGTGTCATCAGTGGTAGTTGCATCAGTGATAGTTGTTAAGCTTGATTTTGGAAATGCATCAGTGGTTGTTCTTGTGTCATCAGTGGTTGTGCTGTCAGTGACAGATGTAGGTGCATCAGTGGTAGTAGTTGTGCCATCAGTGGTAGTTGCATCAGTGATAGTTGTTAGGCCAGCTGTTGGAAATGCATTAGTGGTAGTTGTTATGCCATCAGTTGTTGTGGCGTCAGTGACAGTTGTTGTTGCAGCAGTGGTAGTTGTGGTGCTATCTGTGGTTTTGGCGTCAGTGACAGTTATTGTTGCATCAGTATTCGTTGTTATGCCATCAGTGGCAGTTGCATCTGTGATAGTGGTTAAGTCAGCTGTTGGAAATGCAACAGTGGTAGTGGTTGTGCCATCAGTGGTAGTGGCATCAGTAATAGTTGTTAAGCCAGCTGTTGGGAATGCAGCAGTGGTAGTTGTTTTGCCATCATTGGTTGTGGCGTCAGTGACAGTTGTCTTGGCATCAGCGGTAGTTGTTGTGTCATCAGTGGTAGTTGCATAAGTGATAGTTGTTAAGCTTGATGTTGGAAATGCATCAGTGGTTGTTGTTGTGTCATCAGTGGTTGTGCTGTCAGTGACAGATGTAAGTGCAGCAGTGGTAGTAGTTGTGCCATCAGTGGTAGTTGCATCAGTGATAGTTGTTAGGCCAGCTGTTGGAAATGCATTAGTGGTAGTTGTTATGCCATCAGTTGTTGTGGCGTCAGTGACAGTTGTTGTTGCAGCAGTGGTAGTTGTGGTGCCATCTGTGGTTTTGGCGTCAGTGACAGTTATTGTTGCATCAGTATTCGTTGTTATGCCATCAGTGGTAGTTGCATCAGTGATAGTGGTTAAGTCAGCTGTTGGAAATGCAACAGTGGTAGTGGTTGTGCCATCAGTGGTAGTTGCATCAGTGATAGTTGTTAAGCCAGCTGTTAGAAATGCAGCAGTGGTAGTTGTTTTGCCATCATTGGTTGTGGCGTCAGTGACAGTTGTCATGGCATCAGCGGTAGTTGTTGTGTCATCAGTGGTAGTTGCATCAGTGATAGTTGTTAAGCTTGATGTTGGAAATGCATCAGTCGTTGTTGTTTTGTCATCAGTGGTTGTGCTGTCAGTGACAGATGTAGGTGCGTCAGTGGTAGTAGTTGTGCCATCAGTGGTAGTTGCATCAGTGATAGTTGTAAGGCCAGCTGTTGGAAATGCATTAATGGTAGTTGTTATGCCATCAGTTGTTGTGGCGTCAGTGACAGTTGTTGTTTCAGCAGTGGTAGTTGTGGTGCTATCTGTGGTTTTGGCGTCAGTGACAATTATTGTTGCATCAGTGGTAGTTGTTGTGCCATCAGATGTTGTGGCGTCAGTGACTGTTGTTGTTGCAGCAGTGGTAGTCGTGGTGCCATCCGTGGTTTTAGCGTCAATGACAGTCAATGTTACATCAGTGGTAGTTGTTGTGCCATCCGTGGTTGTTGCGTCAGTGACAGTCGTTGTTGCATCGTCGGCAGTGTTTGTGCCATCAGTGGTTGTGGCGTCAGTGTCAGTTGTTGTTGCATCAGTGGTAGTTGTTTTGCCATCATTGGTTGTGGCGTCAGTGACAGTTGTCTTGGCATCAGCGGTAGTTGTTGTGTCATCAGTGGTAGTTGCATCAGTGATAGTTGTTAAGCTTGATGTTGGAAATGCATCAGTGGTTGTTGTTGTGTCATCAGTGGTTGTGCTGTAAGTGACAGATGTAGGTGCAACAGTGGTAGTGGTTGGGCCATCAGTGGTAGTTGCATCAGTGATAGTTGTTAGGCCAGCTGTTGGAAATGCAGAAGTGGTAGTTGTTATGCCATCAGTTGTTTTGGCGTCAGTGACAGTTGTTGTTGCAGCAGTGGTAGTTGTGGTTCCATCCGTGGTTGTGGCGTCAGTGACAGTTATATTTCCATCAGTGTTCGTTGTTATGCCATCAGTGGTAGTTGCATCAGTGATAGTTGTTAAGCCAGCTGTTGGAAATGCAGCAGTGGTAGTTGTTTTGCCATCATTGGTTGTGGCGTCAGTGACAGTTGTCGTGGCATCAGCGGTAGTTGTTGTGTCATCAGTGGTAGTTGCATCAGTGATAGTTGTTAAGCTTGATGTTGGAAATGCATCAGTGGTTGTTGTTTTGTCATCAGTGGTTGTGCTGTCAGTGACAGATGTAGGTGCATCAGTGGTAGTGGTTGTGCCATCAGTGGTAGTTGCATCAGTGATAGTTGTTAGGCCAGCTGTTGGAAATGCAGCAGTGGTAGTGGTTGTGCCATCAGTGGTAGTGGCATCAGTGATAGTTGTTAAGCCAGCTGTTGGGAATGCAGCAGTGGTAGTTGTTTTGCCATCATTGGTTGTGGCGTCAGTGACAGTTGTCTTGGCATCAGCGGTAGTTGTTGTGTCATCAGTGGTAGTTGCATCAGTGATAGTTGTTAGGCCAGCTGTTGGAAATGCATTAGTGGTAGTTGTTATGCCATCAGTTGTTGTGGCGTCAGTGACAGTTGTTGTTGCAGCAGTGGTAGTTGTGGTGCTATCTGTGGTTTTGGCGTCAGTGACAGTTATTGTTGCATCAGTATTCGTTGTTATGCCATCAGTGGTAGTTGCATCAGTGATAGTGGTTAAGTCAGCTGTTGGAAATGCAACAGTGGTAGTGGTTGTGCCATCAGTGGTAGTGCCATCAGTGGTAGTTGCATCAGTGATAGTTGTTAAGCCAGCTGTTGAAAATGCAGCAGTGGTTGTTGTTGTGCCATCCGTGGTTGTGGCGTCAATGACAATCGTTGTTGCATCAGTGGTAGTTGTTGTGCCATCAGATGTTGTGGCGTCAGTGACTGTTGTTGTTGCAGCAGTGGTAGTCGTGGTGCCATCCGTGGTTTTGGCGTCAATGACAGTCAATGTTACATCAGTGGTAGTTTTTGTGCCATCGGTGGAAGTTGCATCAGTAGTAGTAAGACCAGCTGTTGGAAATGCAGCAGTGGTAGTTGTTGTGCCATCCGTTGTTGTGGCGTCAGTGACAGTCGTTGTTGCAACAGTAGTAGTTGTTGTGCCATCCGTGGTTGTTGCGTCAGTGACAGTCGTTGTTGCATCGTCGGCAGTGTTTGTGCCATCAGTGGTTGTGGCGTCAGTGTCAGTTGTTGTTGCATCAGTGGTAGTTGTTGTGCCATCAGTGTGTGTTGCGTCAGTGATAGTTATTGTTGCATCAGTGGTAGTAGTTGTGCCATCAGTGGTAGTTGCATCAGTGATAGTTGTTAGGCCAGCTGTTGGAAATGCAGCAGTGGTAGTGGTTGTGCCATCAGTGGTAGTTGCATCAGTGATAGTTGTTAAGCCAGCTGTTGGAAATGCAGCAGTGGTAGTTGTTTTGCCATCATTGGTTGTGGCGTCAGTGACAGTTGTCGTGGCATCAGCGGTAGTTGTTGTGTCATCAGTGGTAGTTGCATCAGTGATAGTTGTTAAGCTTAATGTTGGAAATGCATCAGTGGTTGTTGTTTTGTCATCAGTGGTTGTGCTGTCAGTGACAGATGTAGGTGCATCAGTGGTAGTGGTTGTGCCATCAGTGGTAGTTGCATCAGTGATAGTTGTTAGGCCAGCTGTTGGAAATGCAGCAGTGGTAGTGGTTGTGCCATCAGTGGTAGTGGCATCAGTGATAGTTGTTAAGCCAACTGTTGGGAATGCAGCAGTGGTAGTTGTTTTGCCATCATTGGTTGTGGCGTCAGTGACAGTTGTCTTGGCATCAGCGGTAGTTGTTGTTTCATCAGTGGTAGTTGCATCAGTGATAGTTGTTAGGCCAGCTGTTGGAAATGCATTAGTGGTAGTTGTTATGCCATCAGTTGTTGTGGCGTCAGTGACAGTTGTTGTTGCAGCAGTGGTAGTTGTGGTTCCATCCGTGGTTGTGGCGTCAGTGACAGTTATTGTTCCATCAGTGTTCGTTGTTATGCCATCAGTGGTAGTTGCATCAGTGATAGTTGTTAAGCCAGCTGTTGGAAATGCAGCAGTGGTAGTTGTTTTGCCATCATTGGTTGTGGCGTCAGTGACAGTTGTCGTGGCATCAGCGGTAGTTGTTGTGTCATCAGTGGTAGTTGCATCAGTGATAGTTGTTAAGCTTGATGTTGGAAATGCATCAGTGGTTGTTGTTTTGTCATCAGTGGTTGTGCTGTCAGTGACAGATGTAGGTGCATCAGTGGTAGTGGTTGTGCCATCAGTGGTAGTTGCATCAGTGATAGTTGTTAGGCCAGCTGTTGGAAATGCAGCAGTGGTAGTGGTTGTGCCATCAGTGGTAGTGGCATCAGTGATAGTTGTTAAGCCAGCTGTTGGGAATGCAGCAGTGGTAGTTGTTTTGCCATCATTGGTTGTGGCGTCAGTGACAGTTGTCTTGGCATCAGCGGTAGTTGTTGTGTCATCAGTGGTAGTTGCATCAGTGATAGTTGTTAGGCCAGCTGTTGGAAATGCATTAGTGGTAGTTGTTATGCCATCAGTTGTTGTGGCGTCAGTGACAGTTGTTGTTGCAGCAGTGGTAGTTGTGGTGCTATCTGTGGTTTTGGCGTCAGTGACAGTTATTGTTGCATCAGTATTCGTTGTTATGCCATCAGTGGTAGTTGCATCAGTGATAGTGGTTAAGTCAGCTGTTGGAAATGCAACAGTGGTAGTGGTTGTGCCATCAGTGGTAGTGCCATCAGTGGTAGTTGCATCAGTGATAGTTGTTAAGCCAGCTGTTGAAAATGCAGCAGTGGTTGTTGTTGTGCCATCCGTAGTTGTGGCGTCAATGACAATCGTTGTTGCATCAGTGGTAGTTGTTGTGCCATCAGATGTTGTGGCGTCAGTGACTGTTGTTGTTGCAGCAGTGGTAGTCGTGGTGCCATCCGTGGTTTTGGCGTCAATGACAGTCAATGTTACATCAGTGGTAGTTTTTGTGCCATCGGTGGAAGTTGCATCAGTAGTAGTAAGACCAGCTGTTGGAAATGCAGCAGTGGTAGTTGTTGTGCCATCCGTTGTTGTGGCGTCAGTGACAGTCGTTGTTGCAACAGTAGTAGTTGTTGTGCCATCCGTGGTTGTTGCGTCAGTGACAGTCGTTGTTGCATCGTCGGCAGTGTTTGTGCCATCAGTGGTTGTGGCGTCAGTGTCAGTTGTTGTTGCATCAGTGGTAGTTGTTGTGCCATCAGTGTGTGTTGCGTCAGTGATAGTTATTGTTGCATCAGTGGTAGTAGTTGTGCCATCAGTGGTAGTTGCATCAGTGATAGTTGTTAGGCCAGCTGTTGGAAATGCAGCAGTGGTAGTGGTTGTGCCATCAGTGGTAGTTGCATCAGTGATAGTTGTTAAGCCAGCTGTTGGAAATGCAGCAGTGGTAGTTGTTTTGCCATCATTGGTTGTGGCGTCAGTGACAGTTGTCGTGGCATCAGCGGTAGTTGTTGTGTCATCAGTGGTAGTTGCATCAGTGATAGTTGTTAAGCTTGATGTTGGAAATGCATCAGTGGTTGTTGTTTTGTCATCAGTGGTTGTGCTGTCAGTGACAGATGTAGGTGCATCAGTGGTAGTGGTTGTGCCATCAGTGGTAGTTGCATCAGTGGTAGTTGTTAGGCCAGCTGTTGGAAATGCAGCAGTGGTAGTGGTTGTGCCATCAGTGGTAGTGGCATCAGTGATAGTTGTTAAGCCAACTGTTGGGAATGCAGCAGTGGTAGTTGTTTTGCCATCATTGGTTGTGGCGTCAGTGACAGTTGTCTTGGCATCAGCGGTAGTTGTTGTTTCATCAGTGGTAGTTGCATCAGTGATAGTTGTTAGGCCAGCTGTTTGAAATGCATTAGTGGTAGTTGTTATGCCATCAGTTGTTGTGGCGTCAGTGACAGTTGTTGTTGCAGCAGTGGTAGTTGTGGTGCTATCTGTGGTTTTGGCGTCAGTGACAGTTATTGTTGCATCAGTATTCGTTGTTATGCCATCAGTGGTAGTTGCATCAGTGATAGTGGTTAAGTCAGCTGTTGGAAATGCAACAGTGGTAGTGGTTGTGCCATCAGTGGTAGTGCCATCAGTGGTAGTTGCATCAGTGATAGTTGTTAAGCCAGCTGTTGAAATTGCAGCAGTGGTTGTTGTTGTGCCATCCGTGGTTGTGGCGTCAATGACAATCGTTGTTGCATCAGTGGTAGTTGTTGTGCCATCAGATGTTGTGGCGTCAGTGACTGTTGTTGTTGCAGCAGTGGTAGTCGTGGTGCCATCCGTGGTTTTGGCGTCAATGACAGTCAATGTTACATCAGTGGTAGTTTTTGTGCCATCGGTGGAAGTTGCATCAGTAGTAGTAAGACCAGCTGTTGGAAATGCAGCAGTGGTAGTTGTTGTGCCATCCGTTGTTGTGGCGTCAGTGACAGTCGTTGTTGCAACAGTAGTAGTTGTTGTGCCATCCGTGGTTGTTGCGTCAGTGACAGTCGTTGTTGCATCGTCGGCAGTGTTTGTGCCATCAGTGGTTGTGGCGTCAGTGTCAGTTGTTGTTGCATCAGTGGTAGTTGTTGTGCCATCAGTGTGTGTTGCGTCAGTGATAGTTATTGTTGCATCAGTGGTAGTAGTTGTGCCATCAGTGGTAGTTGCATCAGTGATAGTTGTTAGGCCAGCTGTTGGAAATGCAGCAGTGGTAGTGGTTGTGCCATCAGTGTTAGTTGCATCAGTGATAGTTGTTAAGCCAGCTGTTGGAAATGCAGCAGTGGTAGTTGTTTTGCCATCATTGGTTGTGGCGTCAGTGACAGTTGTCGTGGCATCAGCGGTAGTTGTTGTGTCATCAGTGGTAGTTGCATCAGCGATAGTTGTTAAGCCAGCTGTTGGAAATGCAGCAGTGGTTGTTGTTGTTCCATCCGTGGTTGTGGCGTCAATGACAATCGTTGTTGCATCAGTTGTAGTTGCATCAGTGATAGTTGTTAAGCTTGATGTTGGAAATGCATCAGTGGTTGTTGTTGTGTCATCAGTTGTTGTGCTGTCAGTGACAGATGTAGGTGCATCAGTGGTAGTTGTTGTGCCATCAGTGGTAGTTGCATCAGTGATAGTTGTTAGGCCAGCTGTTGGAAATGCAGCAGTGGTAGTGGTTGTGCCATCAGTTGTTGTGGCGTCAGTGACAGTTGTTGTTGCAGCAGTGGTAGTTGTGGTGCCATCCGTGGTTGTGGCGTCAATGACAATCGTTGTTGCATCAGTGGTAGTTGTTGTGCCATCCGTGGTTGTGGCGTCAATGACAATTGTTGTTGCATCAGTTGTAGTTGCATCAGTGATAGTTGTTAAGCTTGATGTTGGAAATGCATCAGTGGTTGTTGTTGTGTCATCAGTTGTTGTGCTATCAGTGACAGATGTAGGTGCATCAGTGGTAGTTGTTGTGCCATCAGTGGTAGTTGCATCAGTGATAGTTGTTAGGCCAGCTGTTGGAAATGCAGCAGTGGTAGTGGTTGTGCCATCAGTTGTTGTGGCGTCAGTGACAGTTGTTGTTGCAGCAGTGGTAGTTGTGGTGCCATCCGTTGTTGTGGCGTCAATGACAATCGTTGTTGCATCAGTGGTAGTTGTTGTGCCATCAGATGTTTTGGCGTCAGTGACAGTTGTTGTTGCAGCAGTGGTAGTTGTGGTGCTATCTGTGATTTTGGCGTCAGTGACAGTTATTGTTGCATCAGTATTCGTTGTTATGCCATCAGTGGTAGTTGCATCAGTGATAGTGGTTAAGTCAGCTGTTGGAAATGCAACAGTGGTAGTGGTTGTGCCATCCGTGGTTGTGGCGTCAATGACAGTTGTCGTTGCATCAGTGGTAGTTGTTGTGCCATCAGTGGTTGTTGCGGCGGTGGTTGTTATTGTGCCATCAGTCGTAGTTGAATCAGTGTTAGTTGTTGTAGCATTAGTTATTGTGGCGTCTGTGGTTGTTGTTTTGCCGTCAGGAGTTTTAACACTTGTGGTAGTGGTGGCAACGGTGCTTGTGGTGGTTGACGTTACTTTTGTTGGTACATCAGTTATTGGCGCAGCCGTGCTTGTGGTAGTTGGCTCTTCGGTGTTTGTGGTAGTTGGCGCTACTGTGCTTGTGCTGGTCGTGGTCGTCGATATAGAACTTGCGCTGGTCGGCAGTCTTGTACTTGTGCTTGTTATTGTTGTTGGAAAAGGTGTGGTGGTATTTCGTTTTCTTGTGGGGCATGTTACAACGTTGCTTGAGTCTACTGTTCGACAGCCCCGACACACGAAACATTTTAGTGCGTTAGCTAGAAAATCAAATATAAACATTGACCACAACTTTAAAAATCTGTGGGTTGTATTAATCTTTTATTAGACTACGTATTTAATTTTTTTCTTGTGTGAGGCGAGATCGCGATTAATTATAAGAGTGCCGATTTAGTTCAACGGCAGCCACTTTACTGCGGGTTTTTTTTTTAATATCTACTTTAGGTTTTAATTGTTTCAAATAGTGCTGGAATTTAATTTTGCAGTTTATAGTTGTGTATTCGAGTTCACGGCAAAACCGAGCGGTTAAAGTAACTGAGAAGCCAAGATTGTAGTAGTTGTTGCTTCACAATACTGGGTGAAATTTTATTCGTTTTAATCCTCTTTAGGCTTCATTGTACTCCTGGCAGGGTTGCGGGTTAGTCCTTAAGGGATACCGGGACCTTGTTAACAGGCAACTGAAGGAACACGGGTGGGTTTTAGTCAGTAAAAGTCTGACACGCCCTTCCACTCCGCCCATAGCGGGAGAAGTCATTGGATGATTTCCCACCCTCAAAAAAAAAAAAAGAAGGCGTCATTGTACTCATCACTATGAACAACTTTCACTATGGGACCAACCCTGAAATCGCGAAAAGATCAGCTGTTCCCTTCATTTACGTTTGCATAGCTCGTCAAAGTATAGGGAACAGCAGATATTTCTTTCGCGATTTCAGGTTTATTCCCATAGAAATTATAAACAACTTTCACTTTGGGACAAAGAAGATTAAAACGAATAAATTTTCACCCCGATTTATTTATTTATTTATTTTTACAATTTTAAGAAAGCGTACAGACTAATACACTTAAATGGTAACGAATTAGTAAACAGCTGACAATTGCTAATTACAAGCTTCCACATATATGTTACAATGTTGGATTAAGAAAAGGATATGGTAGGAATATGGTAGGAAGGATATGGTATCAGCTGTATGCCGTGATGAACTACAAAACATTCACCCATTGAAATATTCCTTGCTCAAAATTGTCCTGATCCTTAACGCACTCGTGCAAAATAAATCAATTTCTAAATACGATGGAAGGTTGTTAAATAATATTGCACTGCGTATACAAAAAGCGTTACGCCCATAATTTGTCTTTGTAAACGGTACTTGTAATAATGGTCGCAATCTTAGGTTATTTTGATTGGTGCGAAGATAGATTTTACTTATTAAATCGGGATTTTGAGTAACTTAATCAAGATCGCTCGGCTTATTGCTTTACTAGCTCCAGCTATTGGGAATATGCAAATTATTACAAAGTAGAGTCAAGAAAAAGAACTTAAAAGAAATAATGCATGTACTTTTTTACTATTCCTTTATTTATGTTGCGTTGTTTTGGTGAAACGGATTGCACTCTCGAAAAGCGTCCTCTTCAACAATGCCCGAAAAGGCGAAAAAGCTTTGTGAATCTATTCTTAACAAACTGCTTAAAATCTCACAAGCTTAATAAGTTCGATTTCTGTATAAACCAACCTTATAAAACACCTTAATTAATAAGATTTGGGGCTTATAGTCGAGTAAAGAACAAATCAGTAAGTATCGTAGCTAAAATAACGTCACATCATGTACGCGACAGTAATGAACGTTAGAACTGTAGTAACAGAAAATTGATGGAGTTATTAAGTTTTTGGAGCAACAAGCAGTAGGTAGTTGAATTTTATTTTTTAAATACTTTTCTGGGGTTAATTTATTAATAAACTTAAAAAAAATGCATATTCCCTATTGTAGCCGGCAATAATTGAACATTAAATCATTGTTTGATCCAAACACACGTGCGCCACTCGAGTCACGACAGCCCGCAGAGAGCACTCGCGGTACTCAATACTACTGAACTAACTCATTGTTTAACCACACTATGAGGACTTTGTATTTCCATACGTACACTTAAAGCGTTTAATATTAATTTAATATACTTATAGTTTGGTTTGCATACAAAGTGAATTGTTTGCTATAATTTTGAAGTACACAAATAATTTTAACTAGGTTTTAATCATTAATTTAGATATGCGCCGAGTACTCGGTTATTACTCGGTACTCGGCATAGTCGACTATGTTGTTAGTACCTACTCGTTATCCGCCGAATATCTCGGTTTGACTGCCGAGGTACTCGAGAAGAACTCATAAGTAAACTAATTACCTGATCTCATTAGATTTGTCATATTATGTTTATTATAATAATATCATAAAATCTGCAAATGATCTTTGCACCCATTCATCTCTCAAATAGCTGTTACAAACTCACAATAGACAGTACATTTAATTTAGCCCTAAAAACAAATTTTTTAACAATGTAACTCAATCCGTACTTGTGATGTAAACTAATGGCAACTTGGCAAGTTTCTGATGCGCGCGGGGAACGGCGTTATGCGAGTGGCGAGATAACGGCCGGCTGCACGTTGCGAGCAAATATAAACCAGTTTTCACGCCCAATACCTGCCAACTAAATCGAGTTACTCGTAACTGAATCGAGCCTCGATAATGGCTCGGTTCGGTAATCATAATTATTACCGAGCAATACTCGGTATTCGTTTAATCGGTAAAACGTGTACTTGGCGCATCTCTAACATTATGATAACTCTTCAGTGGCTCATCTATTTGTTATTATTATGCTTTAACCTAGCCTACACTCGGCGATGAATCGCGTACACTCGGCGCTGAATCGCGTACACTTGACGATGAATCGCGTACACTTCGCGATGAATCGCGTACACTTGGCGATGAATCGCGTACACTCGGCGATGAATCGCGCATATTCGGCGCTTAATCGCATCTACTCGGCTACAGTCGTAAGTTTTCACTTCAATAATGCGGTCATAATAACCACACATCCTTTTTTTCGGTGTTTTTTTATTTAGTACTTCCATCATCATCTCAAAATAAGTGTCCATGTGTATCACAAATCGAACAAAAAAAAGAAATACTTACCCCTGAATACTGCACAAAACGTCACAATCACTAAAACTAACAAAATCTTCCCCATTTGTACCTTTCTATACAATTTTGGTATCACAGTCCTTCACAGCTTTTAATTCTTTATTATTAACACAATCATATACAAGATGTGGGGTTTTCTTGAATTTCTATTAATAACATAGGTAACTGTTTTTTACCCCAATAAATAAAATAAAATTGTTGTTCATGATGTGAGCACTACTAATGGAATAATTATCTTTGTGTTCTGATACTTGTAATGTGCGTAATTATTATGAATAATAGATTTTCATAATGGTTATACAGCATGTTGTTTCCAATAAGATTTTTCATGTAGGCATACCCCCAATATAATATTACGATACAGTACGACACAGCTTAGATGTAGCATTTTGAAGCATTCATTAATTTCAATTTTACGAATGTATTTGGTTATATGACTTTTTAAGTTATTGCGTTTGCGTAAACATCATTTTCACCTAAAGCAGTATAGAGATTGGTGATTTTAAAGGCACACTCAGTTCGGATGGTGTCGCTCCATGTAAAACACTGGTATTCAGCTGCATCCGGTTAGACTGGAAGTCGACCCCAATATAGTTGGGAAAAGGCTAGGCAGATTGATTGAGTTCGGATGGTGATCGGTTTTACGAATTTTGCCGATGCTACATCTAAGTTTCGACTTTCGGGCTTCTGAATACCCGAAATACACCGAAGTAAGTTGCTTAAAACTAGAATTGTACAACATAATAATATAATAAGACAAACATTTTAAATGCTCACTTTTTAAACACCGTGTGTGCAATAAACTTATCGAACCAAACACTCGAAAATGTATCTTCGAGTACATAGGTAAGTACGTACGTACCACTATTTAATCTAAATAATTATAATAATATGTTGAATTGTTGATAAAATAAAAACCCTTCTTCATAGATAAAAAGCATAAGGAAACACCTAAAGTAAAGGTTCAGACCTTGATGCCCGTTTTCACTAACTCGAGGCGAAAACCTAGAATAATCATAATTATCATATCAATCATTTCATAATAATTATAATCAAATCGTAGAAACATCAAAACTGCATTGGAATACTTTTGAAAAAAGGTAATTGCTTCTGGGAACGATTTTTATGTCGAAAGTATATTTTTTTCCTATGAAATTGGTGTTTTGTATGGGGAATTTTAAAGAAGTAGCATTTTTCATACTAACGGTTTCTTAATTTATATAACAACCATGAACACTACTGTTTTAAAACTTTTATGCACTGTTTAAAAACTAAGATAACGTATGCCACTTAGATTAAGCGACAAAAATAAGTTTTGGCTTAGTTAAAAAAAAAATAGTTTTCATTTCTGCTAACAAAATTAGGAGTCATTTTTAAGGTATTTTTTATGGTAAGAAAACTATATGTAATAAGGTTATTTACTATTGGTAGTGGTCTATGATGGTCATTATTCGATATAATACCAAGGAATTGATGAATATTTTAAATCATAGAAGTGACGAGGTTCTCTATTAGTGAGAAAAAAACCCCAATTTCATAGGTGGGGACCCAATATGTTCCAGCATTACACAAATACTACGATAAAGATTTGTTAAGTACCTATGTTAAAATTTTGCATAGATATTCCCTAGGTCTGGGGGCTTATAACAGTCACTTTGGCAGAATCATAAAAGGAAAATATTATGAATCATCGTAAAATGTCACAAACTGACAATCCATACTAATATTATAAATTCGAACGTAACTCTGTCTGTCTGTCTGTATGTTACCTTTTCACGCCTAAACCACTGAATAGATTTCGATAAAATTTGGCATGGAGATAGATGGCCGGGAAGGACATAGGCTACTTTTTATCGACATACCACGCGGGCGAAGCCACGGGTGGAAGCTAGTTCATAATAAATGATCTGCGTGCGATTCATATTACGAAATAATTCATCTGTTTGACAGTTTTTTATGGAGATTCGTAAAATGGTCCACACATTATGAATTGCTTGTGTCTTAAATTAGAGGAATTGCTAATGACTTGCTGGAAATTCAGGAAATGAATTGTTTTTAGAGGAATTGCTAATGTGGCCGTTTTAGGCGCCCTGGTCAGTCAAAAATAGTAAGCCATAAATTATCACTATAATTATTTGCTATGGGGGATGAGCTATAAATGGCATTATATTCGTGTTCGCATTCAGCATTATGTTAAAGAGTCTAAACGGGCCTCCGCGCGCTGGCTTCGGCCCCTCGTATGCCTGCCAAAGGTCCGGGACCCTGTAGACCCGAGATACGCAAAAGCTTCAAAATAAATTATCCTAAGAATCCTAACTATCTATACTAATCCATACTAATATTATAAATTCGAAAGTAACTCTGTTTAGCTTCCGCCCGCGGCTTCGCCTGCGTGGTAGGTCGATAAAAAGTAGCCTATGTCCTTCCCCGGGATGCCATCTATCTCCTTGCCTTTATCGAAATCCGTTCAGTGGTTTAGGCGTGAAAAGGTAACATACAGACAGACAGACAGAGTTACTTTCGAATTTATAAATTAATATGGATGTAGGTATGGGTAGGACTAGGAACCGTTTTAGACTTCTGAAGGCTGCAGCTTCTGTTCAAAACCCATCAATTTCTCGAAGTAAGTGGTGCACCGCGCTTCACACGACTGATTCTTCGTATGCCAGGCAAGAAACCCTGTATAATTTGACCTTGTGGCAGGCGCGGTCGCAGCCCAAGATTTTGGGGGGGTCACCATTGGTGCCGCGGAATATTTTTAGGGAAATAGTTAATTGATAAGTACGTAAAGCATTTAGTCTCTGGACAGCTTGAATGATTTTGGGGGGGGTCACCATTGGTGCCGAGGAATATTTTTAGGGAAATGGTTAATTGATAAGCACGTAAAGCATTTAGTCTCTCGACAGCTTGAATGATTTTGGGGGGTGGTCATGACTCCAGGACCGGACTCGAACCGCGCCTGCCTTGTGGATATCAAAAGTACGGAATTTCGTGATGAGAAGGCTTCATTCGGCGAAAGTATACAGCCAATCTGCTTAATGCCCAAATTAGCCCCGAAGGTTCCAAGTAAAATCTGATATTTGGCAAAAAAAACTGTGGAATGGTGCAAACTGTGGAATGGTGCTACGTACTAAGAAGTCTGAGAAATGAGATAACCATAAAACATTTAAAAATGGTCTATTACGCATTAGTTGAGTCAAAACTGAGATACAGCATACTTTTCTGGGGAGGAAGTTATGATTATAACACTCAAAAAGCTTTTGTAATTCAGAAAAGAGCAGTCAGAACCATAGCCAGAATTCAACAGCAAGAATCATGCAAGCCACATTTTAATGATTTAAATATATTGACAGTCCCAAGCTTGTACATTATGGTCCTACTTAGTCACTTAAAAAAATATATCTTTGAATATGAGACTGAAGATGAAAGGCAAAAAAGGGAGAGTACAAGAAGAAAAGATCTCCAGTTGAAGCAAGTGACTCACCTGAATGTTGTAAAGCATAGCGCCTACCACAAGTCATTAAAAATGTTCAATACACTGCCGACAGAAATAAAAAGTCTAGTCTATACAAGTGGGTTTCAGAATAAGCTCAAACAGTTCTTGTTAAATAAGTGTCTATATTCTATTGATGAATTATAAATTAATACAAAAGTCGAAAGTAACATAATTTTATTGTTTTGAAATGAAAATTTTATTGAATTTTGAGAATTGACTATTATGACATTTATTTTGATACTTATTTTTTAATTAGTTTTATAATTATTTTGATTATAATGAAATTTGGATTATTGGAATGATTTAAATATAGATTGCATGCATGATGTTTCTTATAATATTTAGTTATAAAAATTCAGACACGATGTAAATTGTTATTGAATAAATGAATTGAATTGAATCAATAAACTTTTAAAAATGCAAGTGTTTCCAAGTTTGAAGAAACGAATAAGTGCTCGATTTTATTGCAGCATACAGACAGCGTCACTATATGGAGACCGCTCTAGTTTTAAAATATTTTACTACTTTAAAATTGAATTTGTTACGATATCCAAATGACAGCAGCAATGTGCAGTGGTATCCCAGTGGTAAAGGCCACGACTTACGAGTTGTAGGTCGTAGGTTCGAACCCTGGCATGCGCTTTACTTTGTGCAAATTATTTCATCGCCACTGCTCTCAAAATGGTGAAGGAAAACATCGTGAGGAATGCGGCATGTCCTAGAACCAAAAAAATTTAAGAAATGTGACATCTACCAACCCGCACTGGGCCCGCGTGGTGGATTACGGCCCGCTCCCTCTCACAGAGAAGCGGCCCGTGTCCCAGCAGTGGGAACATTATAAGCTGATTATGATGATGATGATTCAATTGACTACTTTCAAAAAGAGAACAGTTTGGCGTAGATTCGAACCACAACTAACCCATCACCCAACGTCGCCATTAAATACTCCGAGTTTTGACCAACTAGAATTGAACCTCCAATCATTTCCGCTTCAAGTGATAACCTCCGAGACAACTAAAATGATAATAATGTTATTTAAATGTTTTCTGTATCGTTGCTTGTCGTAGCGTTACTTATGTATTGGGTCCCCACCTATGAAATTGGCGTTTTTTTCTCACAAATAGAGAACCTCGTCACTTCTATGATTTAAAATATTCATCAATTGCTTGGTATTATATCGAATAATGACCATCATAGACAACTACCAATAGTAAAAAAAACCTTATTACATATAGTTTTTTAAACATAAAAAAAATCCTCAAAAATGACTCCTCATTTTGTTAGCAGAAATGACCACATTTTTTTAGGTACATGTATTGTAATAATAATAATAGCGAAGTCAAAACTGTACATTAAATAATTTTGAAAAAAGTAATTGCAACAAGGTGTGGGAACGAGTCTGATACCGAAAATATAGTTATTACTTAGAATTATTTATGTCCGTTTGTCTGTTTGTCTGGCTGTACGATACGGATTGACGCAAAAACGGCTACACGGATTTGGGTGAAAGGACATATCCGTGTACATAACAATATTTGCTGCACATTGTGTTCGACACCTCAGGCGCCCATAGTCCCACTGGTCATGTCATTTGGCACATTATCATAGATAATTTATAACCTGGATTAACAAATAGGGTATTTTAAATCCCCATAGGTGGTATGTTCCCGTGGGATATTTTCCGACATCCACGCGGGCGAAACCGCGGGCAAAAGCTAGTGCTAAATAATAAAAACGTTGAAAGAAAAAGAAAGTATCACATTTATTTGGCAACAATTCATGTAACACAGAAATAAAAGAAAGAATCACATTTATTTGGCAACAATTCATGTAACAAGTAGATACACAGAAAAAAAATAATTGAAGTGACTTAGCGGACAGTGTGTGTCTCACGGCTGTGCCAAAAAGGTTTATTTCAGGAGTAATGTCAGGCTTTGAATTGTACAGTAAGATTCACGAAAGATGACCACGGCGCAGAAGGCATATTTTAGGTCCCTTTGGAGGTGCGAGGTGAGGCGCGGGCGGAATGCGTCAAGACCGGTGCAGAATGCGTCATGACTGATACTGGTATTATATTATTTTGTCTTAAGTCTTTTCTTCATGAGTGTACGTGCGCAGACGGCCGCCATTTGTGGTCATCTTTCGTGAATCGTACTTGTACTGTACAGAAAGAGCTTGATTACTACCTACTCTTTTTTTAGTGTTTCACAATTTTATCGCACCTAAAATAGAATCTGAGAAGCTATTTCAAAATAGTGCACAGTAATTCACTTGAATCTCGTAATAGTAGCAATAAACGAGTACCTTCATTTGAATCGCCTTAAGGTAGACAACACTACTCTTAGATGTATAAAAATACTTTGTCCTACTTATAACAAAAAGTAAGTCTAACTTAAAAGTCTATTGATTAATTAATTAGCCTTTTTCATTACCTACTTCACAAGGGGAAACCGACCTAAAACACTAATATTAGCATAATAAGGAAAAACGAAAATTTTATCAGGCTAGGGAAATTTAGGTCGGTCACATGTATAAAAAAAAATGAACATTATAGGTCATTTAAGTCGTTTCATATAATTGAAACGATGTAAATGACCTATACTTTTCAAAAATTATGTTTAGGTTATTCGATGACATAGTTTTTTTCTTAATCTTTAAAAGGGAGCGGGAGAGATAGCGAAATTACTATTTAAAGTAGAAAAACGTTGATATAAAGCCGACTGCGATCAGAGAAATGGTCGTTGATGGTTTCGCTGAGGCATTGCATAGGTCCTTGGTACATATGTTACATTTCATGATAGTTCCACTGGACCCAACTATGTCGCGACATTGGTCTGTAGATCCTTCTGAGTCTTCTGATTCTTCTGGAGCGTAGTAGCAGTCCCGAACAAAGTTCGTTACACCGTTTTCTGAAAACCAATAAAAAAACAGGGAAATTAGGTGTGTTGGCTGTAGATACAGTTCGATTGGCGGCTCGGAACATCAGGCGAGTCGCTGCGCAGTAACAATTTCATGTGTCAGCGGGGGCGAAGGGTTGGGTACTGCGCAGCGAGTAGCTAACTTCCGAGCCACCATTAAGTTTGAATCTGTAACTGTACTCATATTTTTTTAAATTTATTGTTAGTGATACAATATCAGCATGCTTGGTCAGAGAACTGATGCATGACTTATGAGATGCCATTCTTTTAGCAGCTAATGTCAAAAAGTTACCGTAATTTCAATAACTCTTGGTAAAAATCTCAGATTTTTAAAGATTACCTTCATAAGCTGCTTCGACACACTGAGGTTCAGATTCTGACGACTCATCTTCTCTAAACTGCAGCAATGATCGTGTTCCACGGTAAGAAGACTTCTGAAAAAACTAATAAAAGAGTCAACTTAAATAAACTTCTTAGTTTCTAAGTTCTTCATAATGAGCACAAACTAAGCAGTGATAGCCTAGTGGTGTGACCGTCGGACTGCCAAGTCATTGGTCTCGCGTTCGAACCCAAGACACGCACCTCTGACTTTTCGGATTCATGTGCGTATTGTATATTTATCACTTGCTTTAAAAACAGTGAAGGAAAAGATCGTGAGGAAACCTGAGAGAATATTTAAATATTGTGCAACTTCGTTAGCCTTTTAGTCACGGCTATTTATTTCAGGATCTACTACTAATAGTTTTCATATATATATTTTCATATATACCTCAGGGTGTGCTTCAATGTTGGAGCCGGTTGTTGATGGTTCAGTGCTTGAGCTGATCGTCGATGGTTCAGTGCTGGAGCTAATCGGTGATGTCTCACTGCTGGAGCTAGTAATTGATGGTTCAGTGCTCGAGCTGATCGGTGATGGTTCAGTGCTGGAGCTAGTAATTGATGGTTCAGTGCTGGAGCTAGTAATTGATGGTTCAGTGCTCGAGCTGATCGGTGATGGTTCAGTGCTGGAGCTAGTAATTGATGGTTCAGTGCTTGAGCTGATCGTCGATGGTTCAGTGCTGGAGCTAGTAATTGATGGTTCAGTGCTTGAGCTAATCGGTGATGGTTCAGTGCTGGAGCTAGTAATTGATGGTTCAGTGCTCGAGCTGATCGGTGATGGTTCAGTGCTGGAGCTAGTAATTGATGTTTCAGTGCTTGAGCTGATCGTCGATGGTTCAGTGCTGGAGCTAGTAATTGATGGTTCAGTGCTTGAGCTAATCGGTGATGGTTCAGTGCTGGAGCTAGTAATTGATGGGTCAGTGCTTGAGCTGGTCGTCGATGGTTCAGTGCTGGAGCTAGTAATTGATGGTTCAGTGCTCGAGCTGATCGGTGATGGTTCAGTGCTGGAGCTAGTAATTGATGGTTCAGTGCTCGAGCTGATCGGTGATGGTTCAGTGCTCGAGCTGATCGGTGATGGTTCAGTGCTGGAGCTAGTAATTGATGGTTCAGTGCTTGAGCTGATCGTCGATGGTTCAGTGCTGGAGCTAGTAATTGACGGTTCAATGCTTGAGCTAGTAATTGATGGTTCAGTGCTGGAGCTAGTAATTGATGGTTCAGTGCTGGAGCTAGTAATTAATGGTTCAGTGCTTGAGCTAGTAATTGATGGGTCAGTGCTTGAGCTGGTCGTCGATGGTTCGATACTCGAGCTAGTCGTCGATGGTTCACTGCTTGAGCTGGTCGTCGATGGTTCAGTGCTGGAGCTAGTAATTGAACTAGCCGTCGATGGTTCACTGCTCGAGCTGGCTGGTGTCGTCGGTCTAGTGCCGGTGCTGCTCGGTGATACACTGCTAGTGTCGGTTGGGTCACTTGTTGGATCAGTAGTTGTGTCACTTGTTGGATCAGTAGTTGTATCACTTGTTGGGTCAGTAGTTGTGTCATTTGTTGGATCGGTAGTTATATCAGTAGTTGTATCAGTTGTAGGATCAGTAGTTGTGTCACTTGTTGGATCAGTAGTTGTATCACTTGTTGGGTCAGTAGTTGTGTCATTTGTTGGATCGGTAGTTATATCAGTTGTAGGATCAGTAGTTATATCAGTAGTTGAGTCAGTTGTTGGATCAGTGGTTGTGTCACTTGTTGGGTTATCAGTACTTGTGCTGGTCTGATGCACCGTAGTTGACACCGTAGTTGTTGGACTGGTCGTGACAGTTATTGTAGTATTTTTGATTGTGTTTGGACATGTTTGTATTTGGGCTGAGTTCACTTTAGAACAGTTGCGGCACACGTAACATTGTAGCGCATTGGCTGAAAATAATTAAAAGTTTAAAATTAATCATTTGACGTTAACATCACCTTAATATAACCACACAAACACCACACACACACAAACAAACAATCGTTAAAAATTATACTTATTACCAAAAAATCGTGTTTATCAGTTGTTTAGCTTAAACACCTTTTAAACACGATATTTATGTATGGAGTTTGACGTAAGATTGACATTAGACACACGTTGAACAAGTGTCTGAGTTTTTGTGATATGACCCTAAGAATTTACAATCCATCGACATGTTTAGAGTTTGACAGTTGTTACGGTTAGTCAGAAGCCTGAACAACCAGTTTTATTAAGGGTTATCGTGTAACTGGGTTGTGGAGGTCTGATAGGCAGTCGATTAATGTAAAATTCAACTGCATGCGTTCCAGCTAAATTGGAAACCAACCCAAAGGCTGGCCAGATGATGTTTAGAGTTTACAAACTATCAAACGATTGCACAAAGAATTATATTTGTCAAAACGTGATGCAATGCAATAAGGATAATAAATAGGGATGAACGATAATTATAATCGTATACCTACTTATGAGAGATAATGATTCCTGTATTGCGTTGCACGTTATCTAAGTACTCAAGTACTGTACGTAGATATTACAAAAAGTGACAATATATAGGCGTCTAGTCTGCGAATGGGGTAAAGGCTTATCACAGAAGAATAACATAGGTAACAAAACATCTCATTCTAGGCTTATAATGTTAGGCGAGGTGTTGTGTATAGCTCACCCATATTTCGCCAGTTATACATAAATGTTTAAGTCCTAGGGCAGCCAGGGTACAAGACCAAACTCTGATGTGCTACTTAGAAACTGCTAACAAAATCTTAGGTACCCACCTACATAATTATGACAAAATATATAACGTGCAGTCTGGATCGATTTCTACCTATAGTTTTATTTATTTATTAAAACTTTATGCACAAGTAAAAACTACTGTACAAAGGCGGACTTAATGCCTGAGGCATTTTCTACCAGTCAACCTTAGGGTGATTCAGAGACAGACATGCCACGTGCAACGTAAGATAATACATATAACTTGAAAATAATGAATAATAATTAAATAAACATACATAGATACATACATAAACATAATAAACATACATAGATACATACATATGAACAAAATAAACTTAGTTGGGTTCTTCCGGGTTTTTCAAGGTGTCAATGCATCTGTGCAGTACATTTTATTACCAATGTATAAAAATCAGAAAAGTAGATACATATGTAACCACTGCTACAGGTTTATTTATTTATTTAGCTGGTACTCCATCAGTGCAGTACATACAAAAAATTAAAACAGAACAATAACTAAAAGTACTGGTATGTATGCGTATTATAGGTTGCACTTTATGCTATGTTTCGTGTCTTTACTAATAACGCTTGTCACCAATATTTCCTATTGGTATCATCGGACTATCGATGTTTGAACTAGAAAATATGAGTGCCATAGGTAACAGTCCATAGGTGAATACTTGGATAGTGGTCACCCTGATGTTTCTTACTGACTTATTAATGAAATCTTTCAAATGATTATTATATTATTTACTTTAAACACTAAACTGTTTGCCTAAGTCAGTCCGTATGTTTTTTTATTCCAGCTTTATTCCAGTTTTTTTTTATATAGGTGGACATGAAACTTGGCACTAATCTTAAAAATAGAAATTGACTTAACAACACAGTCATACAATTCATAACAACACAAAACAATTGTGACTACCGACCGTATTTTTTTTTTACAGTTTGTTTCATAGAAAAACAGTAACATTCAATCTAATTAAATCAAATTAAATACGTAATTAGCAACAAAGATTGAAAAAAAAACAAAAAATAGATATCTTACCTGTGATAACAGCACAAACAATCACTAACGCGAATATATTGAATAACTGAGCCATTTTTTTATTAATCTGGATATTGTTGTGAAACGTCTTCTACAAGTGCGGAATATCAGTGTAATGTGATTACTTTTATATCAAATGAAAACCACATTGGTGATGATAATATACATATACAGGTGGTTGTGACAAAGAACTGGGCTAAGCATGCGCTTACGGGACTCCCCAGATTACCAGCTACCTCACTAATAGCTACAAAACTTTACAAGATAAGACTAAATTACTAAAATGTTTACTCAGTCATGTGTAGTCTCATTAACAATACTCCATTGGGAATGAAACTCTTTGACAAATACAGTATTGGAATGTTTCTCGAATTTTGATGTTGGTCGGTTTGGTACAACCCCACAGTTGGATGCCTTATGTCCATATTCGCATAAGAACATGGTGTACGAGTATTATACTACATTTTTTTTATTAATCGATAGGCAGGAAACCAGTCCAATTAACCAAAACATGTTTTTAAAACGCATGTCTAGCTCTTGTCTTTTCTTTTTGACGTGCGCTTTCCAGCGCAGTTTCTCGTCAAGGGTTATGCCAACTATTGTCTGTATTTGCATATGGCACTTGTAGGCCATTTATGAAGATTGGGTGGTAATCGCAATTCCTGTTGGGGAAATCAATGTGAAGTGACTTCGTTGATTTAATTTGATTCACCATTTTTGTGCCCGGTCATGAACTTCATTTACAGCGAAATAAAACTTTTGATTGCTTCCGTATGGCTTGACCGTAGCCATAAGTAGACTGTAGCCATAATGGCAGTGTCGTCCGCAAAGGTTGCCAATAGTTATTATGTTCCAGCTGTGCTATATCATACGTGTACAACAGGCAGAGGACTGGACCCAGCACACTATCTTGACGCACGCCAGCTTTATTATTTTTTTACTCGGAAAAGGCACGAAAGATTCTATCTTTAATGTATGATTGCAAGATATCGGCAAAACGATTGGGCAGCATTAGTCTTAGCTTGTATATCAGCAAGCTTGCGCCACATGTAAAATACAATGGAGCAGATTTTTTTATATTCAAGCGTTCTCCTAATATTGTTGGCAATTCTATGTACTTGGCTTATTGTTGAGTGTTTCTCTCTAAAGCCAATCTGATGGTCAGGGATCAGGTTTCCCTCGCATAGGATAGGTTTTAGACGTTTTAAAAACAATGGAGGTTTCATAGGGTGCAAATGGTGGTTTCCCACGACTTACCAACGCGCTTTTGAGCATCCCCAGGTTTCTTTAGAATCTACCGCTTTGTTCGGTTCAGTGGCTGCCAGTATTACTGTTGAAAGTTGGGTGCTGGATTCTAAGCCTAGGTCGGGCAAAGTGATAGTCGAATTTTCACTAGTAGCTTGAAGTCTCAAATCATACGCCCGGTCGATGACAAAATACGGGAATTAAACTCTTTGGCAAATACAGGCGCTAGGCGTGACAATATGTTATTAAGAATTGGTATTAAAATCAAATCGATAAACTTTTCAAACACCCTATACATAATTATAAGTGTCCAACTTAAAGCATTATCTTTGAGTTCTTGATGTTGGTGATTCACAATAGCAATAAATGTGATCTATAATCCGAACAAGAATCCTTTATTTGCAGAAAATATAGGTGTTACCAGTTATAAAAGTTGGTGGTTTAAACAGTCCATATTTTTCGTGTTTAGGGCATGCAAATTAATTTTAAATGATTGATGAATTTAAGAACTAACTGTCCGGACAGCCGTTGTCGTGTTTCCTGAAACTAGATAGCAGTGCCACCTATCGGGTCCAAGTGTGAATCTTAACCATCCAGGGATCAACTCAAAGACGCACACACGCACAATAAACAATAAAAACCGTTCCAGCGTTTAGGATCCGTTTCAGTGACATACACGCGTATAGAACAATATACATATAGATTATATATGTTGTAGTGTATTGCCAATTGCCATACAACGTGGCAATGCTGCCATCCTTCTGGGCACTTTGATTTAAAGTTAAAATTTAAAGTTAAAATAAATATACACACACTAAAAAACTTGCATAAATTCTTATAAAGTATAAAAACAATTTTATTACACGCAGTTTTATAGTAAATTATTCACCAAGGGTATAACGCAGTGTCTTCTGTTGAATTGCCCCATATTATTAGTCCGTAGTCTTACCCTCACAGGCATGGCATAGTGATTTTAGTTGAAAGTTAGGCGGGCGCGTCGGGTCTACCCGACGCGCTCGATCTTCTAAGATCGAGAACCATTCACCAGATGGGTCGAAGCGAGTACAAATTAATCTAGGACCACATTGTTTTATCGGGTGTGTTGTACACAAAGTTGGTTAGATTCACACTTTGCCTAATCCGAGGATCGAACCCAGGACTGCGCTTGCAACCACTACACCAACGAGGCATTAGTTTATGCTTTGTAGAATTTAGGTCGTGAGGAGCAGGATCTTCTTAGTAGGAGTCTAGATACGTATGGAGTTGTGCCCTTTCATCATCAAAACACCATCCTTCCCCGGTTGGTTAAATTGATGGTAAAATAGTATCGTCATCAATATCAGCATAAAGCAGTACATAGCCCTCTCCAATCACACGCTATCGAACTCGATCCTCAGCAGATGATGGATAGACTCATAGAAAAGATCAAGTTCAGCAATATTAAACCTTAGCCTCCTTAATATCCATGTGGGAATGAATATTAAAGTGGCAGCACACAAGGTATGAGGGATATTAGAAGTTGGGTATGGCAACACTGTGCGAGAGAGATGGTATGACAGATAAGATGGTCGACGGTAACGTGTGCGATCGGAATAAAATTATAAAAATATAAAAAAGATGAAGAAGTGTGCTTTTTATTTACAACGATCCCTTTATCTATTAATAATCTCCTATTTGCCAATCATGGATATTTAAACCACCAGACCAGGTAAGGTAATTATAAGTACTTAGTTAGTTCCATGTCTGCATAATTAAGAAAAGGTCATACGCATCTGGGTCCAATTTCCGACCCAAAGAAAATAGGTATCGAAAATCTTCAGTCAGCCAATAGAAGACAAAATGATTATATCTAAACATTTATTTAACGACGACGTTTGGTTGTTGAATAACATAAGAACATGTTTTTATTTAATTTTATTAAAAATACATAAATACACATTAAAAGGACGGCCTTTAACTATACATAAATACATAAATGCTTATTCAATGTCTCGTTAACAATTTGTGAATTAATCACGTAAAACTGTAAGCTATACATGTAATAACCGTTGTAGCTTCATGATTTTATTAATAATGTGTGTCATGCAATATTTATTTTCTCCACAATAGTGTTTGCTACATTTAATACACAGTGAACTTTATAAATAAATACACCAACTTTAAAAAACACGTGTCTTATTTTATAGTTTCTTTTATTAAAATTTGTTAATCTACTTAACAATTCCCAGGTACAGATTATTATTGCTATCAACACTAACAATATATTGGTTACATAATTAATTACTTTTGGTACTTAACGGTGTCAGTATTAATTTATAAGACACAACGTGTTTCAGCCACGTTATTTACCCTATCTTAGATACAACACTAAATAAACAAACAAAGCAAATAAACAATCAATTGGACGGTCCGATGTTAATTTTAAAGGCATTTTCGGCTTGACCAATGAATATACACTGCCGATGGTATTCAACAAATACTGTGAACGTTGTAATCGAGATTTTTTGGCACCCCATTTTTTTACAATTGCAAGCGGTACACTCAAGGCGCCTAAGCAAGACCAAATCGTTCACTTGCTTTGAAGTCAAATAGGTATTATTGCTTGCAGAACAAGTATGAAGCGATGAGAGCTAAAGTGGCGAGTGGGAGAGAGAAGGACAGCGAAGTGGCTGCGTTGCAGTTGTCCTTGTCGCACACGCTGCAGTGCTTGATCTTCCTGCCGGGGTCGGTGTTGGGCAGTTTGGAAGAGCTGTTCTCCAGGGAGCGACAAGTGTGGTTGATGTCGGCGGGGTTGGCATCCAAGCACGTGCGGACTACGGCTCCAGTCTCTGTAATAGACCAAAAGACATCAAATTAATCAAAGGCAAAATCAATCAATATGTCATAGAAAAACACACAAATAAAAAAACCTAGATGGAAGCCTAACAAAATACCTATTGGGTGTGAACAGACCTATCGGTCTACCGTCACCTGACACGGCTCTTCCATTGGCCCATTTCACACGTTTAGGTTGCCGGGCCGTACGGGTGCTGGCTAGCCGTCATAGTTAGCATAAACGTGCAAATAACCGTAAGCCATGTATTCATTCATTAAGGGAAATGGCACTATTTCTCTGAGGATAAGTGTCGCGTAACATTTTGTCGCCTTTTGAATACCATGGCTTTAGTCGTTAGTTAGTTCAGAAAAATCAACAAGTATCACTCAATCCAAGCCTAGACACTAGAAAACTGGGAAATCAATCAATCAATCTGCCAAGCCTTTCCCAACTGCGTTGGGGTCGGCTCCCAGTCTAATCGGATGCAGCTGAATAAATATTTTACATGGAGCGACTGCCTATCTGACCTCCACAATCAAGTAGCAGGGTAATACGATAGCCATTGGTGAGACTGGTTGTCAGACTTTCGGGCTTCTGACGACCCGTAACGACTGTCAAAGATCCACAAATGACAGCCGGGTAATACGATATACCCATTAGTAAGACTGGTGGTCAGACTTTCGGGCTTCTGACGACCCGTAACGACTGTCAAAGATCCACAAATGAGAGCCGGGACCAATAGCTTAACGTGCTTTCCGAGACACGGAGAATTATCGGTATGTAAAGATGGTCACCCATCCACTGGCCAACCTCGGCAAGGTGAGATTAACCTGGTGGATCGACCCGTGGAGCTGTTATTACTTAGCCACGAGCTCCTCCTAGAAAACGGAGAAATGTAGGTAATATTATAAGATACTCACGCATAACGATTTTGTGACAATATCTGGGTGCTCCGACCACGCTGCCGAACACTTCACCAGGAAGCACGCTACGTAGGTACAGCGTGTTGTAGTTGATCGAGTCTTGCGTCATGCAGTCCTAGAACAGACACAATGGAAGCGGTTAATCAAACAACACAGACACGCTGTAGAAAGGATAATAAGACTATGTAAGTTTTAACGGCATTGTACAGTCAAATAAAGAATTTGGTATACAGGCATAATCTCGCCCACTTGAATCAAGCACTTCTTAGTTCTGCTAAGTAATCGTATTGGATTCGATTCCCTTGTATTTGCAAAGTCCTGTATGTTCCATTGCCAATTAGAACGCTTATTTAATTAAAAAAATATAATACTAGCTTCTGCCCGCTTCTGCATCTCAGTTTGGGGCCAGAAGTATATTATGTGTTAATCCAACTATCTGTGAGCCAAACTTTATCCAAATTCGTTCAGCCGTTTTTGTGTGATTGAGTAACAAACATCGAAATATGTAACCCATTTATAATAAATTATTGGTAGGATAACATCAGGTCCGTATTCTCTGAAGGGGTAGATACTATAGGACGTGTAGTATACCCGTATTATGCTAGTTTTGTAGCTAAAAGGGGAAACTAAAAGCTAAAAGCTATTGACATTAGACAGACGTTTTCTTTTTAGGGTTCCGTAGTCAACAGGTACCCTTATACTTTTGCCATGTCCGTCTGTCCGCGGCTTAGCTCAGAGATTCTTAGTGCTAAAAAGGTGTAATTTGGTATGAGTATACATATAATTACGCCCACAAAGTTGTTTTTTTAGGGGACCTCCCCTAAACGTAAAGTGGGGATGTTTTTTTTTCCAGAGAGATCATACTATTTAACGTACCACCAAATGCCTTGTGCTCTTGAAGGGATCGCCGCAAGCTGGGTCTTGCTCGGAATTACATTGGTAACAATGTAAGCAGGATCCTGAAAAGACATGAAAAAATTATGTTAAAATAACGGTGATTATGAAGAGACTAATTAGGATTTCTGAGAACTAACCGGAGTTTATCTATTATATAATTACCCGACTACGGAGAAGCAAACAAAAAGGAGGGTTATTTTTATTTACTACCTTCAGTGGCTTGAATATAATAACTTTGTCCAATCATAATTATTATAAGATATTCAGATTGTATCTTAGGACTTGAGAAACTTTGCAATACCTAACGTTTTAATTACCCTTTATTCTGAAATGCACTTTTCTTGAAAATCTTTGTTTTTCAAGAAAATATCTTGTAACGCAATTACGCAGGTACCGTGTGGTGTTTATTATAGCTAGGTAATTACAATTCTAGCTATTCAAGCTAGGTATTAATTCTTATGAAACAATACAAAGTATGAGTAGTTCCTCAGAAATAATTATTATCTACTAATGCTGAATCGTAAAACCACTAGTCAACGGTAATAAACGAAGATTCTCATGGTCCCCGCTCGATGCGGCAGTCATAAAACGCGTTATGTCATGTGGATGAATAATAGCAAATGTCCTCCAATCTGCTAATATTAAGTCAAGAATAACAACCATGTGCGCTCATCAAGCGATTGTGGCTACTCGTATTTTCCATGTTTAGCATGAAGGCTAACATACATGGTTGGTTCACCAGGGGAGCGAGCACTGCGTACTGTGACATGCCTCGAGTCACACATTTTATATGACTAAACAGTTATAAAATGTGTGACTCGACTATTCGAGTCATGTCACAAGGCCGTGCTCGCCCGGCCCTAGTGTGAGTTTCTTTTAACCATCTCGACTTTACGTATCGACCGCGTTCGGCGCTCCGAATGGCCCTTTACCAGTGAAGGTCAGTGAAGGGCCAATCGGATCGCCGAACGCAGTCGATGCGTGAAATCGAGATAGTTAAAAGAAACTCACACTAGGGCCTCTGACTTATACCGTGTGTATACTGACTCAAGATAGATCAACTATGACGGGCACAGCGATTAGGTTCTATTAGGTTAATCTCATCGTTTTGTATTGAATCAGAAGAAAAGAGAGACACCCAAGTCGAAGAACCAATGTCCAATTGTCAAAATAAAAATAACACTGCACTGCACTGCACTCCTCCTACTAACCGTGATGATTATGCCAGAAGTGACTGTAGTGGAACAACAACCGAATTACAAGATTCGACATTCACAGGGTCTCATAAACTTGATCTAGTACAGCGCAAAACAAGGGAGCGAAGGGAAAACTTTTTATTGCTGTGATATGAAAACTTATCTATTCTATTGAGCAAGACAAACAGATCAATAAGTTAACGATAGTTTTATATTGGTACCTACAGATATTCCTACGTTCGTATAAGATCTACTCCCAAATGTATTGAGGTCAGCTTCTAGACTAGCTGAACTAACTAGAAGCGGCTAAATGTCAGCATTTTAGGCGAAATGACTGTCAATTCAGACGTCAAATATCCTTTTACTCTTTTTCACGTGAATATAGAAATGTTTTATGACATAACATCATTATAAAGCCTGGTATATTTGGCATATATGTAGAGGTATAAGGAACAGGGTGTAAAGTTCACTTATCCTATAAAGAAAAGGGAGGATCCTCCGACCAGACTATGTTGTTTCTGATGGGCTACTGCCCGACGATTATTGTCGGGACGTTGTATATATGCCAAACTCGTCATGCAGCATTTTCGTGACGTCAGTGTGACGCGTAGTTCGCATGTGGCGATGTAGATGCCACCACAAACTCCTTGCTGTAACCCCAGTATGGGGAGTAAAAAATTTAGTAGGTGCATATCAGACCCCTTTATCGATTCCATTATCGGGCACCTAACAAATTACTTCCTTGCGTGTGCCAATTATAATTAGTAGATACATAAGGATTTCTTCACTATCGTGCTGTGAGTAGAACGCCGATAATTGGGGCAGGCTCCTATTAATAGTCGTTCTATTTAACAAAGCTTATGTAACAGTTATTTTCGTTACGTTTGTGTCAACCAAGTTTATGCTGTTGCTGAACAAAATCATGTTTTGTTAGTAAAACAACATTAGAAATTGGAAATTATTTCGATTACAATTTGCGTGCCCTAAAATCTTTGACAAAAAAAAAACAATTTTTGGATTTTATTTTTATATATAATTATTAAAATATATTCTCAACAATGGACTGTTGTTCTGTCAGAAGCAAAATGGACGTTGCAAATTAAAAACAAGTGTCGACATAATATTATTGAAACAAGTCATTGTTAGAATGGTTTAGAAGTATTTCAAAACATGTGCAGAGTATGGTCACAAAGGTTTGTTTGGCGAGTTTTGTATGTGTCTATGTTACCACGAAATTCCTTTGTGTACTCTCACATTACTATTCAGGAAATAATGACTTCACGGTGCAATTTCATCTACGCAAATTCGATGAGAAGTAAATAACATCCTATGGGTGTTGCAAGTTGTGCATCCCAACTGCAGCTCTTCTTAATAATGCGTCAAGCATGTTTATACTGCAGAAATGACAATTACCGTTTGACAATCAGAGGAATCGAAATTCGAATCAAGCTAACAATAACAACTAAATCTAAAACGCTACAAGGTTATTTTGGTATGTGGTTAAAATCGCCATTTTTTTTAATAAACATTATTGTAACTGTATGGACAAAACAAGATGGCGGCGTTAGTTCCGATTTTGGCCACACGCCAAAAGATCCTTGCACAGCTATAGTTTTGGGTAACCAATTGTCGAAACTCGAGGATCAAAATTGCTCCATCTACGCAACTCCTTACAGGATTAAATTGATTCGTCGAGTCATAAGAGTAGCCTGTGTGGGACCTAAGTGCGTCATTTTTAAGCTATTCTGTCCAGTGGCCAGTGGAATAATATCGTCGCCATTGTCTGAATTAAGAGGGCATCCGTTAGTCACCTCTCATGTTCAAGACATTAGTTAAACAGCAAATTGGGTTAATTTACGATGGTTAGTGCGTTCACACCCACTTAGAATATAAAGTGCCTTTGACTTACTGGTCACATTGAATTGTTTTGTTACCTATATTTTGTAGGTACTCATAATTCTCTCATTGTCCTATGACCTTTGTAGTAGATTAATTTAATCATAAAAAGCTAACAAATGACAGGTTCTCTGGACTATTAATTCAGAAGTACAGAAATTAATCAGTTATTTATATTTCCGTTTTTTCCACAAGTGGCTTTTTTTTTCTTGCGAATGGAAAACTGCCAATGAATTAATTTTCAATTATTTTAAAATTACTAATCGAACCATAAATACCAAGACGAAGGTAAACGATCGTAAAGATCATATAAAACTTCTATAACGTTTTCATACTTTATGTATGAGTATCAATAATGGAATGTGAACAGTGTATTTTATTTAACAAACACTTTATGTACCTTCGAGAATCATGGGTTTTCGCATCAAAAACAGTCTTATACAATTGGTATTGCCATAAAAAAACACATAGGGCATGAATGACACCAAAATCTGCATCGAATTAACAATATATTAAAAACTCAACCAACAACAACAACCAATATCAAACTCAATAAGTCAGTTGTAGGTACGCAATGATTATTTACCAAAAAAGACAAGTAAAGAAAAACACACTTTACAGTGTAATATCACAATATTTACAAGAAAACTAGAAAATGTGGAAACTTTACAAGTAGTACCTAAATATACAGGTACCATTCATTTCCAAACCGGTGATGTCATGCAACGCCATTTATATAATAAGGCCATGAGCACATGGTTCACCTTGGGAAAAACCAGTTTTTTGCTGTCGAAGGCAAAACGATGCTTTTTTACACATTTGTTTGCAAACAATGGTTTTAGTTGATGAAAACTGGGAATGATACATAACTACTTTGAGGGAGAAGTATTTTACAATGAAAAAATATAAAATTCTTGCTCATATTATTATATAGAAGCTTTAAACAATTATTTTTAGTTTTAAATAGGTTGTCACATTAACACTATCTATTTGTAGAATATACAGTTTTAAAAATAGTTTGGTTCCCGTCTCTTTCAAACGCTTTACGCCTCGAAATAAAACATCAATAGGTCCAGCATTCATACTATTCTACTATACTATATTTATTCTACTATAGCTTTGATTTTATAGTGAAGGCCATTCAACTGCGGTAGGTAGATACTTATTGTGTCACAAATAGTCTGTTTTTTTTCAGATAACTATCGGTTTTCTGCTACATAAACTACATAAATTGGATTGCAAGATTTAAACAAAGTTTCAGAAATATCTTTAAGGATCTCGCACAGTCGCGACGCGACAACGCGACACGACTCTTGTAGAACAATTTCTATGAAAACTTCATGGTAATTGTTCTATTAGAGTCCCGTCGCGCCTGTCTGCTAGCCTTTATGTGTTCCAATTTTTTTCTTTATAGATCGTAAAGCAAGTAGTAAATAGTACCTAACGTTTGGTACTAAAATTAAGTAGGTAGGTATTTATATTCTACCTACACCTAAATAATTAGCTAACAAAAAAAAAACATATACATACAAAAGTTAGTCTTTGAATTTTGAACAAATTTTCTGCCTTGTATTTTCAAAACAAAAAGTGCAATACAACAATTTACGTAATGACCGCATATTAGACTAATTGTTGTCCTCATGTACTGATACTTATTTTGAACAAAGTTGAAGTGACTTTAGTCACAATAACAGTACAATGTAATAGAAACTGCTTTGTCAACCAAACAAAGCAAAGAACTTAACAAAATAAAGTCCACATTCAGTATGGAGTTACATTATTCGTAAATTAGCAGTCACTTATAGTACCTATACATTGCGAATTTTCAAGACATTTTGGAGGCTGTCCAAACTTTTAAGTGCAGTAATATGTTTATCACTGGACACGGTGATAATAATGACACTTTATGGCTACCAACTAATCGAAGCCAATTTTGTAAGTCAATGACGGATGGCCTTTTTTTTAAATGCATGTACGGACACTAATTGGGCAAACCATCAGTTATCTAATTGCGTAACTTATTTTCGTAACCGATTAATACTAATCTTTTTCATTTTGACAGTTCAACAACATTCATTCCGTTATTTACGTTGTTGAGCAGAATTATTTTTCAAACTTATAAAGAAATGGATTAGCAATTTGTTTCAAACCGATTCGGATTGTGATTGATCGTGTATTACGCAATTAGGGTGCTGGCATAGTAAACCACATATTTTTTACAAATGTCTGGTTGCCTTGACGCCCAATTTGGGAGATTATCCCTGGCTGCAATAGATGACGTGTTGATTGAAGTAATTGGTTGATGGTATAGTAGTCGATGGATGGTTCAGATAACCATGCACGCAGCTGCGACATGAAACGGAAAACTTCTTGATGAATTAATGAGTCTTGTAAGGAATTAATTGAACTTGTAGCTTAGCAATAAAAAAAACTATGATTTATACCTAAGGTAAATAGGGGATCGAATAGGTAAATGCCACACTTCAAGCAGCGTTGTAAATATGTAAAGAGCATGTTTACAATTCCTTACTTCCTACCAATAAACCTTTAGAATAGATTAAGCAAACAGCTCACAAGTGGCCTTATAAGCTCATGGAAACTGGCGCGATATCGCGGGCGCGTCTGGTAGCTTAACCGTTGTCGCGCCAGTCTATACGGGCCTTTAATTCAGGAGCCATTTTATTGAGTTGGTACAATCAAAGCATAATGCAGCAAAAACCGCTTACCTACTCATAATCAATCATCAAAACACAAAGCAAGAATGATATAAATGGTTCTCTGCAAAGTTTCAGATAGGTATTCGTTTTTGTTTTCAGAAAGTAGAATTATATTTTTATTTTATAAAAACAACTAGCGGATACCGCGGTTTCATCCGCGTAAGGCTCGATCCCGTGGGAATATCGGGATAAAAAGTATCCTATGTCCTATTCGAGGCCATGGTCTACCCCTGTGGCTTTCATGTAAATCCGTTCGGCCGTTTTAGCATGAAAGTGTAACAAACAAACAAACTTTCGCGTTTATAATATTCGTTAGGATTTTAAGTTGGGTGCGGCTTCCAGCTTAACCAGATCTTATTATGCAAATCAAAAATACAAACACGGTACAAAACACACACACACATCACATCTATTATAATACTAGGGCCAATTCGTGGACAAGTGGTATTCTTTATTTTCCCAAAGGTGCAGATGTGGCACTAACCAGATGTAGCAGAGTATATTTGTACAAACAACATTTATCATTCGATGGGAATATAATCCTATTGATACAAAGTATATGTGGTATTTAGGTATTAATCTATTTGTGACGGTGACTATCTGAGTCACAACACACTCCAAGGGCATGTCATTAACTAGGAATCCATGTTCAAGTACTTGCTAGTAATCGTATTTACGAAACCAGTTTCTATACACTGTACCATAGCTTGGTAAGAGCCGTTTTATTATTTTCAATAATATTTTTTTTGTACTAGGTAGTCTGTAAAGCTCTAGATATGATTCACAGGCACTTGAAACATTTCAGTGACTGGGAAAACAATGCATGCTGAAATACCTCTGAGACCACTTACGATCAAGTGGTCTACCTAATATCTTACAAAGTGGTAGCAATTTTGGCTCAAGTAATGTATTTATGAAAAGTAAAATTTCATAGACACAATAAATAAACTGAGAAAATTTATTAACGAGACTAGGAAACACTACAAATTGATATGGAGAATTGTCTTTTTTGGACTTATTCCACAGATCTCCCCTGACAGTCCCCTTAGGGGGGAAAAATTGGAATCGAAAAAATATAATGTCCAGAAATCTCCGCTGAGTGTTTCATTGTTCATGTTGTTTGCCTAGAATTGTACCACATAGCTTGTAGCGGCTAAATTCAAACGAAAATATCTGCATACCTACAGTAGGCACCATACAAGTCCCGGCGGGAAAATTGGACCCCTTAACCGGAAAAATGGACAATATAAAATCAACTGGAGCCAACTGGCTGGAATTGGTAAAAAAAAAACAACCACAAACATGGTCACGGCTCTAACTATTTGGATTTTCGAAGTCAAAACATAAATTTAAAACGTTGTTATGATGTTATAATTTATTTCACTATGTTATTATTTTAGTTCCGAGGCACGGGGGTCTCACACCGCCAACTAGAGGGAGTATATGATGACACCTATAGTAGATGCTCCTGAAGGCTCGGCAGAACAATATTACACCAAGTTGCACTGCTCTGCACTCAATACAGTGGAACGTGCCATCGGTGTACTAAAAAAAAGTAGGCGGTGCTTACTCGGACATAGGGTGCTCCATTTTCATCCTGATGTAGCAGCCAAAATAATTAATGCATGTTGTGTCTTACATAACATGTGTATCAATAGAGTAGGTATAGATCATGTGGAGAATAGAGTAGGTATAGATCATGTGGAGAATACAGCAGAGTATGGAAATGATTACCCAGCTGGCAGTTCTCAAGAATCAACTAGCAGCACAGCTGCTGAACTAAGACGAGGGCATCGAGAAGCGAAATGTTTTAGTTCAGCAGTTGTGGGGGCAGTATAGCTTTTTACCAACCGTTAAAAGCTATATAGGATTTTTAGATTTAAATTTTGTTAACACTTTGGCGGACAGTGAATGAGACAGAATCGAAGTTTTATTGTTATTACGTATATGTGCGTTCACTGTCCGCCAAAGTTGTTATTACGTATATGTGCGTTCACTGTCCGCCAAAGTGTTAATTATCAGTTAAAATATTTTACTTTTTCTTTGATAATGTACATATTTCATGTTATTTGTGACATTGTATTTCTACAGTTTATTTTATAAATTCCTAAATGGAAACCTTATAGGTTTCCTAAGTGTAATAGGAAGCAATAGACTCCTCTCTACTACCTATATATTTCTTAAAAAACGGAGAACTGAATAAATAGTTTTTAACTTAAAATGTATTTTTATTTATAATAAAATAAAACTATGACAAAAATTAACAATAAAATATAAAATCGAACAATGTCAAAGATTTGGCATTTTTCTAGCTATTTCCGAAATTGCATTAGCAACAGACGTCAAAGCACTTGCGATATTGCCAATGTTTTCGGACATTTGAGCATATGCTTGTGCTGTCTTTAATTCTGCTTCAACCCTTCGTGCTTCGATACTTGCGAACTGTGCCATATTTGCATCAGAATTAAAGAGTGGCGTTGGCGGGGTCTTGGTGGTAGGTGGCGTGGTAGGCGCACGTACTGAAATATAAAAAATATAATACAAAAACGGCTTTTGACCAAACAAGTTTCAAACTTGAGTTGTTTCAAAAAACAATAAATAATACTGAAGTATTTTTAGGGTTCCGTACCTCAAAAGGAAAAAAAAACGGAACTCATATAGGGTCACTTCGTTGTCCATCTGTCTGTCGGTCAGTCTGTCTTTCTGTCAGTCTGTCAAGACCCTTTTTTTCAGGAACGCGTGGACGTAGTTGGTATTCATTTCAACTTGATACCTAAGTTGAAATTAGTACCAATTACGTAGGTCTATGGTTCCTTGGTGCTCTAAAAAATCAAGCTTCTAATCTAAGACAACGCAATAAAAAATACGGCCATTTATGCGACATAGGGTATGGTGATAGTCGCAAATAAATCAAAACGAAAAAAAATCCGAAAATCGTTCATTTGTAGTGTTTTTTTTTTTTGGCAATATTTATCGTAACAATGCATGGGAGAATATTATGTTTTTCCACTACAATGTTAAAAGTTTGGTTTTGGGATAAATCCGTCCCATCTACGGAACCCTTCAATAAGCGTGGTCCGACACGCATGCGACTGCCCATGAATCCATAGTCGCAAACTCTTGTCCACCCATTACCGCCACCAATCTATTATCTAGGGCAGACGATGCTGGCAATTTATCTGCTGTCTAACCACCAGTGTGCCTCATAAGCTGAGAGGTCTGCGCAGTGCTTCTTTAGAGTACATTTCTTCTCGGCCCAATACAAAAAAATGCATTAATTTTAATGAAATTGCTATAAATAATGATGCTTAATACCTACTTCATTATTTTGAATAAAATTACCTTAGCCCAAGCTTGACCATTTTTATTTGCTCCTCCGAGAGAATTAAATGAAGTTGCCAAATTTGCCCATTTCCTCGTTGTTTCTAATTTGCCTTGGTCCGAAGCAAACCTTTAGCTATGCCTGAGTTTTGCTCCAAGAATTCTACCAAACCTTTTAATTGGGCGTAACTAGGACGATTTGACATTGTTACTGAAATTGTAAAACTTTTATTATGTACAGTCACGGACTTTAATTGATGAGCCACCTTCAAACTTTTCAATTTTGCAGTTTCATACATTCACGAGATTACACTATTAAACACGAACTCAAATCGCAAGCTCGTAAACAAGATGACAAATAAATTACTTTTAATCGGAAATATCCATAGAGGTTGACTAATAAGTTCTCAATGATAAAAATAAATACAATGTTGCATTAAGTTTATCCAATCTATTTGATACCGACCTCCTTTGAATCATAGCTCATTAATTCGATAATTATGAAAACATAACTGAAGACAGTGACAGTTGAAATATCAAGATGACAAATAAATTACTTTTAATCGGAAATAGTCTTATCCATAGAGGTTGACTAATAAGTTCTTAATGATAAAAATAAATACAATGTTGCATTAAGTTTATCCAATCTATTTGATACTGACCTCCTTTGAATCATAGCTCATTAACTCAATAATTCTGAAAACTTAACTGAAGACAGTGACAGTTGAAATATCGATGTCAGAGAACTTCGCCGTACGGTAACGTTACTATGCAGCAGTAACCTAGCAACAATTGTTTATCGTTGCTAGGTTACTGTTGCTAGACCTGCAATTGGTTGACTTTGAGTAGTCACTGCTGTACCGGTAAAGATATGAAATATAATTTTCTTCTTCTAATACGAAGACATATGACTTTGCGTGTCGGGAACCGAATAAACCCGATTTGCATTACACGGCTAAAATGCGAACAGTACCAGGTGGCTCATCAATTAAAGTCCGTGACTGTACAACATAATATAATTATATAAAAAATAGACCAAGAAAATAACTACTTTGACAAAACTAACATATTTCACTAATTAAACACGTAATAAAGTAAAACATAAACGGTAAGATTGTTTATTTACTTACCACTTGTATAAAACTTTAATATTAGTAACTTAACGGAAAATAAATAATTGTTACTAATAAAAATCGGCCAAGTGCATATCGAACCACGCACAATGAAGGGTTCCGTAGTTAGGATGAATTTATCCAACAACTGAACATTAACATTGTAGTTGAAAAACTTGTACTCCCATCCAGAGTATAGGGGAAACCATGTTTTTGCAACTGCATAGCTAACTTCACGTGTAACAAAATAATCACGGGGTAATCCCAATTTCAATCCAATGTTGACAATATTGTTTTCAAGAGTACCGAATCATGTGACTGCAAAATTAACATTGAAATCGTATTGGCTTTAGATTGGAATTAAAATTAGTTCGAAAAGTAAGCCTTGCCACGATAGCCAGAGCATAAATACAATAACTAGCAGCCTTAATAAAATTGACACTAAAACAACGAAACGTTTTACTAAAACAGAGGTTGATTTTTATTGCGAAATAATCCGCGGCACAACTCAGTAACTGAGTAATACGATACCCCTTGATAAGACCGGTATTCAGACTGTCGGGCTTCTTCTCGACTGATGACCCGTAACGACAAAAATCCACGAATGACAGCCGAACCAACGGATTAACGTGCTCCGAAGCATGGAGGAATCTCGGTATGTTAAGATGGTCACCCATCCACGGACCAACCCCAGCAAGTCGACCCGTGCGGCTATTTATTACTTAGCCACGAGCTCCTCCTGTTTGATGAACATATATGACGCTAAAATACATTTCAATCTTTCTCCCCACGTAATCTCGGCTCACTGTTTTCTGGTTTATGTTGTATGCAACGTCAAGAATCATAAAAGACTATCACAAGTAACGATTTTATGATTTCCCAGATTCAGATCAAAACAGCATGATATATCTAAGAAAGTCGTAAAACTGCGCTATCAATTTTAATAGAAAAAGACCAATGACAATACGTGATTATATGGTCACGTTTGCTTTTTATATAAAGGAGGCAAAAACCGGTAAACAAAGTAAGTAACATTGACTAGACTAATATTAGATGTGATGTAAGATAGTATGTCGTCATCGAAATTATATATATCGATGTGTTTACGTCTAGATCGAGATACAAGCAATCCATATTAAATTGTATATTAAATTGTATCGGAAAGGTCTCATAGCTTTTCGAATTGTTTACGTCAGAATTGAACGTTCGCGAAATAGCCGAACATATTTCAACGATTGTTGCGACTTGGGACAGCACGTTGAAGAAACCAAAGATATTTATATATTTATCATAAGAGATTAGTATGCAGGTAACTAACTTCAACTACTTTGGAACCCATGCTGTGCGTGTACTGAGTAGTTAATAAGTGTTTTGATATATATGTAGCATAGCATGTCTCTTGTTGAAATAGTGTCACCTACGCACTTAGCAACAATGAATATTTGCTTGTCCAGTACAAAGATGTTTATTCTTTGCCTGCACAACAAACTCATTTATATTGTGCACTTACTTTGACCGTATCAATAGAAGTAACATCATCAAACTTAGCAATTTTATTCCCTGAGACAAGTATAGTTGCTAGCCTCCAGTTCCTGGGAACGACTAACTTTACGCCTGAAATCGTAAAAAGGCAACAGTATCTTTACAATGTGGAGACAAAACATTGTAGCAGTAATCTCGCAATGTGGCAACTTGGTAAGGTTACAGTTACACTACTGTGTTAGATAAAACTGCAAGAACTAAAGACGCCATTCCTTGTTTTACTTCAGAATTACTGTTTGCGAGGAACTTCATCATAAATGTGAGTACAACATAATTCGAAGTCTTACTATGTTCGCTCTAGTATGGAATAAAGTTCTTCAGAAAGGTCTGATGCGTAGTACTCGCTACCGGCGTGCGTGTACGACCTGAGGCCCTAGTGTGAGCTTCTTTTAACTATCTCGACTTTACGACCCCGTTCGGCGCTCCGATAGGCCCTTCACTGGCCTTCACTGGTGAAGGGCCAATAGGAGCGCTGAACGCGGTCGATGCGTAAAGTCAAGATGGTTAAAATAAACTCACACTAGGACCTCAGATGTAAGAACTTAAACGAAGCAAAAGGAGTATGTACAGTCGTAGGCTGTACTTTCTGCCTACCCCTATGGGAAGTTGTGAATTTATGTACGGTCGCGGTCTGAGAATGTTTACCACCTTAAGGTTTATAATTGTATGCACACATCTATGTCACAAGGTCGATGACAATATAGTGATTTCGGCCTTTCTTCTCAGAGTAGTCAGATATTAAACGCCGACCTCATTTAGTTTTAAAAATGTGATTGACGTTTAAAAGTGTTTGTACAAACCTACTTACAGAAATAAATCATTTATCATCTAAAATTTTTTGTCAAACAAATCTTTTTTAACCAAGGGAGGTTGAACTTCTTACTAAAAATGCAAAAATAGACAATTTTATAGTAAACATTTTTATTTTTTTATGGAAATTATCAATAATTTATAGTTTTAATAACTAGTATAGCCTCCATCAGCAGCTATGACGGCACGTAGTCTATCTCTCATAGATGAGACAAGCCGCGCGCATAAATCTGTCCCCCTGATATCATCCCATACCCGTGCACAATGTGATCTAAGAGCTTCAGGGTTTCTTTCGTTCTGACAGTCCCAGCGCTGAACCATTATACCCCACAGATTTTCAATCGGGTTCATATTTGCTGAACGAGCAGGCCATTGAATAAGACGAATGTCACGGTGCATGTTGAACCACGCCATAGTAGCCCGGGCCTTGTGTATCGGTGCATTATCCTGAACGTAATCAATTTGTGGGAATTCTGCTGCAGGATACACAACGCGCACAGTAGGCAGCATCACCTCTTCCAAAAGTGCCACATAATTATTCGCAGTAGCCCTTTTTTCTAACGACGTCAGTTCTCCGACGTCATCGTGGCTCATCCACCCCCATAAGTTGACTGTTATGCGACCAGATTCATTTTGAGGCACGATATGAGCTACATCATACCGAGTGCGATTATAACGCCATAAAGTAAATTTTCCAATTTGACTCGATTTAAAAGTTTTTTCGTCGGTAAATATAACATTCGACCAATCAAAATCAAGATATTGTCGCGCAAAATTAAGTCGGGCAGTTTTGTGGTGAGCTTTGAGTTCCACTTTTATAGCATGACGTCTGTAGTGTAGCTCCGTGCAAAGCTCGTCGAATCGTCCGAGGACCCACATCATATAAAGCAGCAAAACGACTAGTTGGTGTGAAGCCGCGCTCTTCGTAATGTTTAACCATATCAGTTATTTGCGCGGTGGTTAGTATCGCCCGTGGTCCTGAATTGCTTCTATGATCTGTTATTTGCCCTTCTTCGCCATGACGCCGAATCCAAAATCTCACGGTGTATCGAGATATATTGAGCTCTCGTGATATCGCACTAATATTCAAGCCATCTTCGTGGAGAAATAATATTTCAGCCCTTTGTTGCGGGGTTATACCATTTTATTTCTATTAATCTATATTTACTAAAATTCAAACCTATTTTCTTTGTTAAAATGTCATTATGGTTACGGTAATATGTCAACAGGTGTCAACTTTAAAATTAAGAAATAAAAGTAATACGAAGGAGGTGTAGCATTTTATGTCATTATGGTAAAGTGTCAACTTTAAAATTAAGAAATAAAAGTAATAAGAAGCAGATATTGCATTTTAGACTTTACTGCACACAGTGTGGTAAAGAAGCTAGTTTGAAAACTGATAAACATTTTTAGACCGCGATAGTATGTATGTAAAAAGGTGAAATTATGTCATGAGAATTGTCAAGCGGTTTCGTACCATAAGCGGTGCAACTATTAAAGAGGTGAAACGTCATGAGAAGTGTCAAGCGATTTCGTACCATATGCGGTGCAACTAATAACTGTCACCTTGACCTGCCCTGCACTTAAACTGCCCTGCAAACGATTAGGCCCAGACAGCTAGAACGATCTATTCTGACACAATAGTGCCATAATAATCACGCTCGTTAAGCGGAAAGATTGATGTTTAGATATTATCTACTAATATTTAGATTCGTGGATGACATTATTTTACTGTCGTATGGTTGTTGGCAAAGTTTGTGTCACGTTCGTTCTTGGGGGAATCATGTCTAAAAGATTTAGTGACGAAGACCCAATTGACTTTTGCCAACAATATTGTATTTCTTTATTTTGCATTGTTTTATTGACGTTAGTTAATTGATTCAGGCGTGACTTTGCGGAAATCCATTATAAAAAATACAATAGACATAGATATATTTAGTAATCTATTCCGCTTCTATTCCTCAAGAGTCATAAAAAAACCCTGTAAGAAATCGACACGTCTTTCAATTCTCAACACACCTTTCATCCTCAGGATAACGATTGACCAGTCGCAAACCAGAACAGACGAATTTTTCACACATTTATCAACCAATGGACTAAGAATTTCCTTCAAAACCCTTTTGTGTTTTTAGCAACATGCAATTAGCAATTAATTTTTGGTCAGCGTTTCGGCTGTTCTTAAAAAATTGGTTAAATAAAAATATCAAATACAAATTCTGAATACAATAGCTTAAAAACTTTTCTTACCGTATGAGAAGACACAATACTTGGATATTTTATTTCTGTGACAGTATCAGGTCGTAAAATGGGAACACAGGCGTATTAGAAGATGTCTACGAAACATTCTACTTACATAGTTTACTAGTATATATTGCGCAAAATCGTAAAAAATCTGGAAAACTTCCAACAATTTTCCGTTCATCTATATTATAAACACGTTTGTAGAACGAATTTAATTTCATAATTCGACGATTTTGGGTCAGCGAAGGTTGGCGTTTTAATTGATGAATGAACTTTTTATCTAAAGCTTAGAGAGGTCAGTTGAAGAACGAAATGCACAGACCAAAGGTCACCAAATATCGGGATAAAAAGTATCCTATGTTAGGACATAGGATACTTTTCAAAACGGATTTCGATGAAATTTGGCACGTGGGTTAGGAAGGACCCACTACCCATGTGCCAAATTTCATCGAAATCCGTTTAGTCGTTTTAGCGTGAAAGCGTAATAAACAAACAAACTCACTTTCGCATTTATATTAGGTAGGAAGTTAGGATTAGTTAAAAGTTAAATTAAATAGTTATGTGGCGGTATCTACATCGCCACATGCGAACTACGCATCGAAGACCTGACGTCACATAAATCCTGCATCGCGCAATTAGAGTTTACCGTGCAGTGAACATATATACAAAAACCCAATATCAATCATTGGGCAGTTGCCCGCCAGACACAACACCCGTCTGGTAGGAGGATCCTCCCTTTTCTATGGGGGATGAGTGAACTTTACACCCTTGTTCCTCATACCCCTAAAGTTAAATTAAATAAATTATACTACGAGCTTTTGTAGCGATATTTGGAAGAGGCCAGTAATATTGGATGTTATGACTGAATAAATGACGATGATACCATTTCTTATTTACGTGGCTGCCATCTTGAACGTTGACCCACGCTAAGCGTTTTATCTCTCTTAGAAGTACTTAATGTTAGGCAATTGGCATCAACAGGTGGTTATTGATAGATATTGTTATATTCTTGGATGTGCCTGTTGCGGCTTTTAAGTGGTTATCCATAACCATTCGAACGATATAAATGCTAAAGTCTCTACTAGTGTCTCTCTAAAGTCTCTTTCCGTTTGTCACGTCTTCACGCTGAAACCGCTGATCTGAAATCTACGTTTTGGAATGGGCAACTAGCTTCAACTTCCTGACTAAACTGACCGACTCATTAACAAAGTGCCTGTAAATGGTTTAATTAAAATAAATGCTTGAGTTTGACTGAGTTTAATTTTTATTTTTTATTTACAAAGTCTTTTTTACAAAGTTTATTTAATAAAAATAATAGCTTGAGTTCTGAATAACTGTTATATGCACGCGTAATGGTTCATAACAAAACAAACGTGTACCTTAGGCCGTTTCCTCATTGGTTAGTGCGGTATCGTTTAGGTATAGTATGCTCGGTATACCGAAATAATACCGCACTGCTTTCATTTGTCTTTATTGGTCGGCAAGCAGCAGTGAGTAAGTTCTGTATACCGAAACTATACCGCACTGCTTTCATTTTTCCTCATTGGTCAGTAAGCAGTTGAAATACAGGCGCTCGGTAAGCTTTCGGTACCGAGTATACCGAACGCGTGACGTCCGGGTACCATAATGGATGTTTCTACCGAGACGAGGTAAACCGAAACGATCCCACCCCGCTCCCGCGTATACCGAGCAATCAGGAAACGCTTATTGAAATATTATAAAGGCAGTCGGTAAGCTTTCGGTACCGAGTATACCGAGCATGCAGATCATCTCATCTTTACGCATCGACCGCGTTCGGCGCTCCGATTGGCCCTTCACCAGTGAAGGCCAGTGAAGGGTCAATCGGAGCGCCGAACGTGGTCGATGCGTAAAGTCCAGACGGTCTGCATGCGTAAAGTCGAGATAGTTAAAAGAAACTCACACTTGGGCTCACTGATCTTGCACCGCGGTGCAAGATCAGTGAGCCCAAGTGTGAGTTTCTGACGTACCGCTGACGTACCGACCAGTGACCAAAGGGCCTTAATGGGGTGAAATTGGTTATTGAAGATTGTATGGGAAATCCCAAAATCCGGTTTGAAGTAAAACCTGACCAACCTGTTTTATAAGAGGAAAATACTGTTATTATCCTCATCAAGTATGAGAGGATCATAGTATTTTCGTTCGTAATATCTAGATACATTTTTATTAAAGCCGAAAACACACACAGAGCGGGTGCGGGTCGGATCGTTTTCATCGCGTGAGTCGCGCGGTTCATCGTATTCACACAGAGCGCGGGCGCGGGGCGGCAGCGGGTCGGGCGCGGGACGGCAGCGGGTCGTACTTTGACAGGCGGCAGCGGTTGCAGTGTGAAAATGTCGGGTGATTCTGACACGGACGAAGAATTATTATTTTTTACTTATTTTAAAAAGAAGAACGCGAAAATGGAAATGAACCTACAACGTTCATGACATTAATAAAAAAATCAAGTAATAAAAACTAAAACCCAACTATGACTTAAAAGGTATAAACAAGACACCACAGACAGACAAATTAAAAATCCGGAGTCACACGTGTTAGGGCATAAATCGAACAGATTACGTGTGACTCCGGATTTTTAATTTGTCTGTCTGTGGTGTCTTGTTTATACCTTTTAAGTCGTAGTTGGGTTTTAGTTTTTATTACTTGATTTTTTTTTTAAATTCTTTTGGGGTTATAATATATATATTTTTGAAATGTGCTTATTAAGCCCTTTCATTTGATACCCAACATGGTACGATTAAACCATTTTTTTTTGAAGTTCCTCACTTTTTGTCCTCTAGAGGGCGCCATTTTTAATGTAATGTGACTTCACATAGCCTATAACCAGCGGACAATCACGACGGTTCTAACGATACCTCATTTGTCAAATTGTGATAAGTGGTTTGGAAGATAGGAGGGAACAGATGAACATAGATATATACATACATACCGGTCAAAATCATAACCCTCCTTTTTTCTTCGCCGTAGTCGGGTAAAAAAACATCAGTATGGAGAATATCATCGATACGTGTATTGCAACGAATGTAACGACGCCCCACATTGCTATTCTGTAACCATCTTACCTTGAAAACTTAGGTGAAGTGAGCGTGGAGTGAGTCATTGTCATCGATACCTTCTGATGCTAAGGCAGTGACAGTTCACTCCAAGCTCACTTTGATATTTTACTATACTTAGTTTTCACGGAGATATTTTTACAGAATAGCACAACCGCTCCCGTCCCGCGCTGTTGTGTCAGCGCGCGCTGCTCCCGCTCCGCGCCCGACCCGCGCCCGCGTTCAGTGTGTTGACATCCATATAATTGCTTGAATTACAATTTATGACACCCGCCGTACTCCCGCGCCTGACCCGCTCCCGCCCCGCGCTGTTGTGTCGGCGGGTGGCGGGCGCGGCTCCCGCTCCGCGCCCGACCCGCGCCCGCGTTCCGTGTGTTGACATCCATATAATTCCTTGAATTACAAATTATTATACCCGCCGTACTCCCGCGCCCGACCCGCTCCCGCCCCGCACCCGCTCTGTGTGTGTTTTGGGCTTAACGCTCTGTAGCAACGTCTTACAATAATCGCAGGGTCAATGTGATATAGTAATATATTTTTTTAAACAAAAACTGTGATATATAGTAGGTATCATCATTTATAACCACACCTATTTCAACGCTATTAAAATTCAGTTTTGATTTCACGCGTCATATAGTTCATTAATAGCTTTGAGTTGTTCATTTATTTTCTATAATAGGCAAGTTTTTTTTCTTTTAGTTCTAGGGTTCAGATGATTTTTTGTTTGAACGCGCTCTGGAACTACCAGTCGGATTTGGAAAATTCTTTTTGCATTTAATACTTCAATTATTGAGGAAGGCTATAGGCTATTTTATCATCTTGCTACGACCCTTGGGAACCGAATAGAAATTTACAAAAACGTCATAGCGAAAACAAATTAATAGCGCGATCCGGTAATGCGAAGGGATTAGGATTTAGAAGGGAAAGCTATATGTCGTAGGATAAATATTTTATATTCACGCGGATAAATTATTTGCGGGCAAAAACTAGTCAGTCAATAAAATTAAACTTATTTTAAGAATTGGCATCGTAATAGGGAATATGCATGTTTTTTTTTAATATTTTTATTCGATAGTTTACATCGTCAAATAATAGTAAAAAAAAAATCGACGGCAAAAAAGCAATTTAAAGTAGTTAAAAAAATGTTTAAAAATATCCAACCGATCCGGGCTATTTAAACGCCCTCCATTTGGCGCGCTTGGTGTGGTGACGTCACAGTTCGTGAAAACAGACAAGCAACTGTCAAGTCAACGTCAAAAACTCCTTTTTCTATGAGCGTTTGACATTGACTTGACACTTGTTGATTGACTTGACATTGACATTTTGATTGTTATTCCGGATTGTTACGTCACATCCGCTCTTAGCCTTTTCAAGTATTTGAATTACCCACAGTTTTTTGGGACTTTTTAAAAATTAATTTCTCGCTCAAAAAGAAATTTTATTCAAAAATATTGATAGAGGCTTAATTCTGAAGTAACATAGTTTATAGAAAAAAATATTTGACCCATATTTGAATCACATGCATATTCCCTATTGGCATCGTAATTGCGTAACACATGATGAATCACAATCTGTTTCATTTTGACCGTTCATTGCGTTATTAACGTTTTTGAGCAGATAAATTCGAACATTTATGAAGCAATGGATTTGCAATTTCCTTCAAAATTATTCAGATAATGATTGATCGTGTGTTACGCAATTAGGGTGCTGGATACAGCTAGCTTAGGTATTACGAATCGTGTTATGATGACTTTTACTGTAATGTTTTTCATCATCATTTTTTCACACATTTCTGCAGCTTCTCTTATCTTATCACCTCATTAACATTCACTACACTTATTTTGACATTATGAAAAAATGAACGATTAGAATTATAATGACCACGATACCCAGATTGGTAATCGCATTATTTTGTTATCAGCTGAACGCTGTGAGAATCAATGGGGGGGCTTTTGTTTAGCTGCGGATGCCATCAGGCCTTTAAGACGATGATGATGATGAATAATAATGATGTCATGTGTTCATACTTTAAGGTCTTTTTGGTCTATTACCTTTTACGCCATTTTGTTGACATTATTATGTTAAACATGGTGATTAGGGCAATGAGGGCCATTCGTTTAAAGTACTGCTTTGTTATGGACATAATTGTGGTCTAATGGAGCTAAGTAGGGTCCTGTTCGTATTGACAGAAACCTGCTCCGGTTTCTTTGAAAAAAATAAACAAATAGCAGGACCAGGGACATTGAAAACAAAAAACAGGTACACACGGCTACCCATTAAGCTATACATTTCCAGTGTATGCTGACCTCGCATTGTACGGAAATCTTATACAATGCGAGATCAGCATAAACTGGAAATGTATAGCTGGATGTGTAACCGTGTGTACTAGTGTTTAATATCAGTTTAGCCGTTAGTATTATTTTGTTCTTTGTTTTAACCTCAAAAATAGTTTACTCTTTTTGAACTTTGTCTTTGTCTAAGCGGGGTAGGTAACAAAAGAGATAAGCAGATAGATAGCTAAAACTGATTTACACCTTTACCTCTTACAGGTTTCCTTTACCTCTTACAGGTTTGTCAATTTCAATTTCATCGATCACACCTGTTGAGACATTTCAGTGAACTTAGCATAGCTATGTAATATAGGTAACTGTTCGAAGACGAAAAGCGTTAGGTACATACATTATTTAAAAGAGCTGTCCCGAGCACGGTTGCTAAAACGACAATCATGAATGACATCATCATTACAAATAAAAAATATAAGTGACGCGTGTTCTCAAAGATAACCAAGCGAAAAAAAAAACGAAACAACTAGTACTCACATAGATATTATTATAATCTGAGTTTTATTATTAGGAACGAAAAAAATGAAACACAATTTTGATAGCCGACAGTCATTTCTTTTTTCTTTCAATTCGCTTTCGGTTGTTGACAACAGTAGGAAAGTTAAAGTTTCATTGGGTTGACAAATCATACAAATGTAAACGTAATTATATTTATGCTTGAATGGTATGCTTAAATACATTATTATGATTAGAGAAATTATGCTTTAAAATAATTATGCGTAAGCTATTATGCGTAAATATAGTTCGGATAAGTATAAGGTATGCAAATGGATAGGGAACCCAATTAGGGGTAGATATAATAGTCCAGTTATCAATTACTTATGGTAACATTATAAATAAAAAGGTGACTACATGAAATTAAAGCTTCCATTTACCATTATTTGATGGCAATAATTATGGTAATTTTATGTTCAATTATAGTAGATTCACTCATCAATTACTTATGCTAACGTATAAAAATAAAGATGACTTTATGAAATTAGAGTACTTTGAAATTATTTTATTAGAACCTGGCAATGCGTAGACATATGACAAAAGTTGCTTAAGAATTATTACCATGCTAAATCATATTTACAGTAGCTTGTTTTACAATGGTCCCTTGAAAAGTATTTATTTCTTTATTCATTAGGCACCTAAATATATTTGAGGAAGAGAATGACATTTTAAAGAAGTTGGAGAGGCTTTTAGACGAGTTGGGCCCAGTTGATAGCCATGCCAAGCGGTGAGCAAATCAGGCGATGTTACCCGACCACGGGACAGCTTAAGGAGGGTTATGATTTAATTTTTAACATGCTGTGTATTGTATGTATGTTCATCTTTGAGATATTTTCTTTGATATTCTATCAATAATTAAAACTAAAATTAATAAAATTGACTTGTAATCAACTGCCTACATAAAGTTATTCTAATTTAATAATAATTTAATTTAAAAATAATGAAATCATCTATAATAACAATTTGATTAATTTGGATTTAGTTTAATTAGACTTACGATATTTGTTTTTATCTTTTGTTCCTTTAAACTTTTATCACTTCATTTAATTAGGTACTTAAGGTAGGTAAGGGGTATCGTATTACCCAGTTACTGGGTTGTGGAGGTCAGATAGGCAGTCGCTCCATGTAAAATACTGGTACTCAGCTGCATTCGGTTAGACTGGAAGCCGACCCCAACATAGTTGGGAAAAGGCTAGGCAGATGATGATTTAATTAGGTACTTACCTTTATTTTATTTTATTCCATATTTAGTTTTGTTACCTTATGTGCAAATATTTTATTGTGATTTTGTATGGTTGTATTGTTCTCATGCTATGTGACGAAATGTATTATATTTTTTTTTTTTTTATAATTTAGTCATAATAAGGAATATGCATGTATTTTTTTAATATTTTTATTCGATAGTTTACATCGTCAAACAATAGTAAAAATAATATTCGACGGCAAAAAAGCAATTTCAAGTACTTAAAAAAAAAAACTAAAATATCCAACCGATCCGGGCTATTTAAACGCCCTCCATTTGGCGCGCTTGGTATGGTGACGTCACCGTCCGTGAAAACAGACAAGCAACTGTCAAGTCAACGTCAAACACTGCCTTTTCTATGAGCGTTTGACATTGACTTGACACTTGTTGATTGACTTGACATTGACATTTTGATTGTTATCCCGGATTGTTACGTCACATCCGCTCTTAGCCTTTTCAAGTATTTGAATTACCTACAGTTTTTTGGGACTTAAAAAAAAAAAATTCTCGTTCAAAAAGAAATTTTATTGAAAAATATTGATGGAGGCATAATTCTGAAGTAGGTAATATAGTTTATAAAAAAAAATATTTGACCCATATTTGAATCACATGCATATTCCCTATTGGTAATTTTATTACGTATCGAAATATTGTTATTGGTAATGATTTAATTTTTTTATTGAATTGTTAGAAGTTGTCACTTAGCTAAAAGGTGCAATAAGAATGTTGTGCATGTATGTAAATAAGAGATGTATTTACACAGTATTGAAGACTCGTGATTACGTACCTATTGTTACTATCCTTTAAATAATATGTCGTTGGTGTACCTTGCTTAATATATAAATAAATCATAACTCCTAAACTACTCATCGAATTGGAAAAACGAGGTATCGTTGGAAGCGGCATGCATACGAAAACCGAAAAAATCAACATCGATATCTTGTTTACTCATTTTAGTTTGCGTTGTATTGGTAGTCGGGTTTTGGTTTTCATGTTTCTTTTTTTTGAGACCCTCAGAAGTGCAGGTGGACACTTTGGACACTCCAATATATGGGACATGGTTTGGTCTGAAGCTAGGTACAAATAGCTATTTTTTTTTTTTTTTTATGACAATTTTACCTTCCTTTTCGAGGACTACGAGCTTGATATTTTATTGCATTTTAATAACTAAACCTGCGGAAAATATCGCGCTGTGCTTTAAATAAAGGGCAACAGAAACTGTATATTTTATAAGTAGGTACGTATTATCGCCTACAAAAGCTGACCCAATTTCTTGGCAGCGAGTGTATAAATAAAACATATATTTCAGTCTAGCATGGAAGCGATAAGGAGAACTTTTTACAATCAAAGGGAATAAGTATATTATGTACAAAGCAATTCTTTTTTTTAACTAAGGAAAATTCCGTGCCCTACCTAACAAAAATTTAGAAAAAGTTTTCTATAGTTATAGAGAATCGAATCTAATGAAAAAAATAAAATCTTAACTTTATTATCTGACATCTGAGCCTCCTTCTATATCTATACATAATATAAATTTTTCGTGTTTGTCTGTATGTCCGCGTTGGTCTTCTAAACCACACAACAGATTTTGATGTGGTTTTCACCATCGTTTAGAGAATTTATTCCGAAAGGTTTATGTGTATATTACGTTACTATTTAAGTTACATATAACTAAGAAATGTCGATGTTTTAATAAATTTATTTTAAGTCGTAAAATCCGTGTGAAGCAAGAGCGAGTCGCTAGTTTCTGTATAAACGACTTAATCTAATTCAAGAATAACAAGGTCTCAAAAAAAAGTTACTAATAGTTCTAAAATTTGCTATCTCTACCGAACTAGATAGTAAAGCTGAATATTATAAAAGTGATAATGAGACTGATAACGTCATCAATCTAATCTTAATAGCTTTGAAGTGCATAGATAATCAGCTGTACTAAACTTATAAAAGTACACTTACGAACAAAAGTATGTTTAAAAACACAAAATATTTTTTTGTAAAAAAAATAATAAATACGTACCAATCTCGAATAAAGCCAGTAGAACGGCTAGGTTCAATGCGGTGAATCCGTATCTTGCCATTTTCTCTTGTATATTTGTTTAAATCACGGCAAACGACTGAGCTCGGGCCACGGATGAACGATACTGAGACGACGAACGCCGCACCCGCCCGCCAGCTCGACGCCGACCAACGCATTTACACGTAACGTAGGGTATACCCGTCTTGGATGTTATTGAGGACAGTCTGCGTCTTTCATACATTTCCCAGCATCTTCCTTAATACATTCAGCACCCTTTGCGTGACACACTTGAAATGAAATGAAAGGAATTATCATTTGGAGAAGGTTACGCTATTAGAGTGCCGACTTCCTAGCCGGGTTTCTGAAAGTTTACTCAAATTAAGATGTTAAATATTATTTCCAGTGATTTGATTAGCTGTTGTCATTTATAACAGTATTTATGTACGTGGTTCGGTGTATTAAACGAAATCTTTCTGACATTGCTTTTTTAAGAAAACCCTTTGGTTACCTACTAAAAAAATATATCTATCTAAAACTTTTTCAGCGCCTTTTGTTAAGCACCACAAAGTGCTTGGCTGCTTCTCCTCCAAACAGTCTTCAAGAAAAAACGTCATTAGCTTGTGGCGGCATCTATAAAGCTACTTACGAACTATGTGTAAGCAGGCAGAAACCCAACACCAACTGTCGGGCAACTACCCACCAGTCACAACACCCGTCTGGTGGGAAGATCCTTTTTAAAGGAGGATGAAAAACTTTCTACCCGGTTCCTCATACCTACCTCTAAAAGCTTATTAGACGAAACTGCATTTCGAAATATGACTGTGACTGTACTATGACAACTAGCAAGGACGTCACGTAATGTTTGGAAACGAATCTATAACTTATTTATGATATTACTAGAGACATCACATGCAACCATGACTTCAGTGTCCATGGTTGACCTTCCTACCTCTACGTATGGCTCGCAGGCGGGGAAAAACATAAGTTCCATCATATTTCAGGTTATTGGTTTGCTTGTTTTTCTCTTTTCAGTTACTTATGTATTGTGTTTTTTCAGTCGGGTTGTTTAGTATTTTTAATAACTTTTTTTATTATACCCGGTGAAACTCGCGCAGCGCAGTAAAGACGAATCTAACGACATATCATTCATCTAAATCGCTTCAACCGTTTAGTAGTTACGAGGGAACATAGAGACGGACATACGTATACAAACAAACATACAGGTCGAACACGTAACCCCCCTTTTTTGGTTTCGCCACAGCCGGTTAGAAAGGATATTCTGTGAAAAAATTGTGCGCACCCTCAGCCAGTAAGAAAATCATGAGGAAAAACTAATACGTTTCAGTGATTCAGAATAAGTTACTTTCAGTTGCTTTCCTCTTTTCTGTCATTGTCTTCCGTTAAATCACGTATCCAATAATTTATTATTGCATGACGTATGTAACCAACGCTAAATTGCTCAGCAAAGTCCCATCAACATAAGGATGGAAGCTGATGGAAGTTTATTTAGGCGTTTTGTAATTTTTTTTTTTTTTTTTTTTTAAAACATTGCCCCACACTAAGAATTTCTTCTTGTATCGTGGGTGCGTTTACAAACATAGAAACTCACATACACTAACACCCAGACCCGGAACAACTACTTGCAGATCATACAAATAATTGTTCCTAAATGGTCTTTGTAGGCGCCTACACTATGTGTTTCTCTTTGTACAATAAAAATATTATTTATTTTTAATATCAGGCTGAAATTGAGGACGATTGTTCGGTGTTTTTTCCATCACCTGTGAAGATATGATGATCATAATACCTAAGTTCCTTACTATCCTTAACTCATCATCTGCCTAGCCTTTTCCCAACTATGTTGGGGTCGGCTTCCAGTCTAACCGGATGCAGCTGAATACCAGTATTTTACATGGAGCGACTGCCTATCTGACCTCCACAACCCAGTAACTGGGTAATACGATACCCCTTGGTTAGACTGGTTGTCAGACTTTCGTGCTTCTGACGACTCGTAACGACTGTCAAAGATCCACAAATGACAGCCGGGACCAACGGCTTAACGTGCTTTCCGAGGCACGGAGGAGTCTCGATATGTGAAAATGGTCACCCATCCACGGACCAACCCCGGCAAGCGTAACTTAACCTGATGGAGCGGCTGTTATTACTTAGCCACGAGCTCCTCTACTCCTCACTCACTATCCTTAACTACATACCGTTTATTTGTGAAACAAAGGTTTCCTTATACTTATTTCCTCCGACGACCCCCTATTGGAAGTTATGTATGTTATCAACAGTGGTTTTTTTGTCGTTTGTACCCGAAAATACTAAAAAAGGAATGTAAATTTAATTTTATTGAACACCAGCTGTGCCCCGCGGTTTCACCCGCGTAGGTCTCGATCCCGTGGGAATATAGGGATAAAACGTATCCTATGTCCTATTCCAGTTCATGGTCTACCCGTGTGCCCATCCTCTCCTCGCGAACATAGGGAAGGTCGCGCCGGCGTCGAACGGTTCGCGTATTGCATTTTTATAATCATGATTACTTCGAAATTAAACGTCCGATTCGAATGAATTAAAAAGTATTTTGCTGTTACATAAATACCCTTGATGCTAAAACTATTTATTTGAATAAGAATTAATATTATGTCGATAAAACTCCTTCGCAAATAATGCGTTAGTTTGATTACCATAAAAAATGGTTATAGTGAGTCAATCTTAAAAGATAGACATATGCTGTCGCGGGCTTTTTTTTAGAACTTTTAAAGAGGAACAATTCCATCATACATGATATTTGCGTAACTTAAACCGGTTACGCAGCGCACGCAACAGAAGCTCTCAAAAAGGACTAATTGTTCCCGATTTTGCAACATTTTTCATTTATGCTCGGTTCCTATTGGTCGTAGCGTAATGTTATATAGCCTATAGCCTTCCTCAATAAATGGACTATCCAACACAAAAATATTTTTTCAATTCTAACCAGTAGTTCCTGAGATTAGCGCGTTCAAACAAACAAACAAACTCTTCAGCTTTATAATATTAGTATAGATTAAAAAAATATATAATAATATATTTGATTTTGATTGATTTGATTTTTTTAGGTATCATTAAAATAGAGTCGAGTCCGTCCCCTTACTTATTCAAAAGTATTATTTTAGAAATTAGTGTCAGAGGAGATCGAGACAGAATCTTAATATCCCGTCTTCCGAAACGTTTGGTCACAGTACTGTCCAACTAAAGAAATATACTTGTACTAAATCTTTGGGCAGGACATCAACGGAAAATATTCAAGGTTACCTATATGGTATTGTTTTTTTTGATCCCATCGTTTTTTATTTACACCATGGTACTTGAAATAACAAGTCTTTTTAATCGACTTCAAAAAAGGAGGTGGTTATAATATTAATATAATCGTCTGCATGTATTTTTTTATTTATATTCATTGATATTTTCGTCAGTAAAATTGTGGACTGATTTCGAAAATTCTTTTTTTATTTGATAGAGGAAGCTTGCGCCGTGGTCCCATAGAAATGTTATTAACTTTGCTTGCGTAGTTTTCGCTTAAACAATAGTCCCATATGAGTAAGTACGAGAACCAATCAAAAATCACTATCCTGGAAGTCTGACAATCAGTCCTAGAGCATACATAACAGTTTTATTCTAATATTATGACGCCAATTTATTCAAATGAAAGTTCAATGTTAGACGGAGTCATGATTCGGGAAAGCCTTGAATTCTCGAATGCTACTGTTTCCACTGATCCAACATCATTATATTCAGTCATTTCTTTGCAAATCTCATGAGATACTCCATTATAGATCTCAACATGGTTTCAGTATAATTTAATGCTGCACTGATGCATCATTTTCCTGATAAGCAACAGTACAAAACAAATGCACATCAATGGTTTTATATCATCATCTAAAGTTAACCACCGCAGCTGGTTTTTTGATAGCGCTAATCACATTAAGTGCCGAACGGATTGTTAAAGTTTTCACCAATAGATAGCTTTTGTCTCCGAAAAGATTTAGTCAATCTATCTAGCCTTTTCTCTATTATGTTGGAGTGGGCTTCCAGGCTAACCGGTTGCAGCTGAATACCAGTATTTTATATGAAGCGACTGCCTATCTGACCTCCTTAACCCAGTCACTGGGTAATACGATACCCCTTGGTAAGACTGGTTGTCAGACTTTCGGGCTTCTGACGACCCGTAACGACTGTCAAAGACCACGAATGACAGCCGGGACTAACGGCTTAACATGCTTTCCGAGGCACTGAGGGGTCTCGTTATGTAATGAATGGTCACCCATCCATGAACAGATCGTGGCAAGGGTAGCTTACCCTTCGATCGACCCTCGCGGCTGTTATTATTTTGCCAGGAGCCACTCGGAGGTTTAGTATATGAAGAAAAAATATGTGTATGTTTTAGCTGAGTCAAGGCTAGCAGTGCGAAGCCGAGGCGAGTCAGCTTGATACAAAATAAATCTTGTGGGCGTCTAAGTCCTGACGTAACGCACCAAAACAAAATGTGTTTTCGAATATCACGCTTTCTGCACTGGGTGCTTTCTCATACTCGATGCGACAAGCTACAAATCTCTTGTCATTTAGGATAAAATAAAGAAAAACCATGTCATCAAGACAAAAATTGGGCTTACATGGAACAGGAACACTTCGAACCATGATCGTTACAGACTATGTGATAACTTTGAAATCCTAATCCTAACTTAATATTATAAATGCGAAACTGAGTTCGTTTGTTTGTTTGTTACGCTTTCACGCTAAAACGGCTGAACGAATCTGGATGAAATTTAGCACAGGGGTAGACCATGACCTGGAATAAGACATAAGATACCTTTTATATCGATATTCCCACGGGATCAAGACTTACGCGGGTGAAACCGCGGGCCGCATCTAGTCACCTATAATTATTATTACTTAGGTATAGTACATTAATAATAACTTGAACAGTCACTATTGGCAGCACTGAATTTTGCAGTCTAAACTTCCATACTAATTAATAGAGTTCAAAATGTCTACAGACAGAACAGGTACCACCAATCACATGATTACAATATCAAAGTGCTACCAATTGCGTCACGGGTCAAGTTATAATTATAAATGCGACAAGTCTTTTTCCCGATATAATCTTACGTCACTTTGTTGTTACATCATGCTTAATGATTGACCGTAGGATTGAGTTATACCTATGATAATTAAAAATTATGTCTATAAAAATAGCAAAGTAATAAGTCAATCTGCCTAGCCTTTTCCCAACTATGTTGGGGTTGGCTTCCAGTCTAACCGGATGCAGCTGAATACCAGTATTTTACATGGAGCGACTGCCTATCTGACCTCCACGACCCAGTAACAGCGTAATACGATACCCCTTGGTAAGACTGGTTGTCAGATTTTCGGGCTTCTGACGACCCGTAACGACTGTCAAAGACCACGAATGACAGCCGGGACTAATGGCTTAACGTGCTTTCCGAGTCACGGAGGAGTCTCGGTATGTAAAGATGGTCACCCATCCACGGACCAACCCCGGCAAGCGTAGCTTAACCTGATGTATCGACCCGTGCTGCTATTATTACTTGGCCACGAGCAAGTAATAACCATTATAGAATTTTCAGTAACAAAGTCTGCATTACAAAAAAATATCCATAAAATTCAAAGTTTTCAAAGTCTCTTGCTCAAGAAAAATTGGCTTAAAGAGTCGTAGTGTAATTAAATTTAAACTCGATGCCAACCTTATGCTTGACCAAACTTATGTTCTATAATAAAAGACTAGCTGTTACTCGCGACTTCTTCTGCGATCCTGGATGACAAGTATCCTTTGTCTTTCTCCAGCAGCAGGCGTAGCATGAGCACCGTTTTGTCGACGGAAGAGTAGACAAAAATGACGTTTCCTGTAGACAGTACGAGACGGCAGCAAAATAGAAAGAGTCAACTGCACTTTTTACGAAATTCACTCTTTTACATAATTCGACTCAGAATTCTTTGTTTTATCATAGGATTTATCGGTTGTCAGTGTCACTACGAAGAATAGACATAGCTTTTCTATACAAACTGACAGTTCGTTTCTTCATTTTTGACATCCACCGTAGAAATCTTTCTACAACCTGTCATTTTGTCTTTCATTTTTAACGATCTTTGTCTAGGTCTTTTTGTAGGTAGACTATTTCGGGAGAAAGTTTTCTATCCTTACTGTCAAAATCACACTGACAACCGATAAATCCTATGACAGAACTAATAATTCTGAGTCGAATTATGTAAAAGAGTGAATTTCGTATAAAGTGCAGTTGACTCTTTCTACTTTGCTGCCGTCGTACTGTCTACAGGAAACGTCATTTTTGTCTACTCATCCGTCGACAAAACGGTGCTCATGCTACGCCTGCTGTAAGGAAAAAAAAATACTGAACAATAAATTCATGAAGCACTACATTTCTGCATTTAAACTGCTACTGTTTTGTATTATAAAAACCTTAATCCACTAGTGTATTATATATTGGGTAGCCTCCTCAAAAGAATTCCATTTGTCGCGGTGACTAGCCAGTCTCACCCAGCGTTCGCGACAATCTCGTGCTGCCATGGGGCGCACGGCCGACCTCTGTTTCTGGACTTTGGGGACCTTCCCATTTAGTTTTATTTTGCCAAATTTCAACCAAATCCGTTCAGCCGTTTAGCGTGAAAGCGTAACACAAAAACTCACTTTCGCATTTATAATATTGGTTCGGTTTAGGATTTATTGGCACAGTACCTAGAAAGGAGATTATGATATAATAGATTTGGGGTGTGATGATGCATTTATGGTAATTGACGTGCATCATTTGATATGATTCTTGCATGTAATGCATTTATACTTCAAGCTTTGAAGTAACTCATAGACTCATGGTTATGCATTTACCTACTACTGTTAACAACATAATCATAATCTGATAACTGTTTGTACTTCCCGTCACTTGTCACTAAAGGTTCATTAGAAAACCAGCGTCAGACAGTACCTGCCTGGCATTAATGCTGAAATGAACCTTTTTGGCGCAGCCGTGAGGAGCACACTATTGTTGTTAAAACATTTTTTTATTTTGTTATTTGTATTTTGTATTTCACGAACTGTGTCCAAATAAACGTTATTCTTTCTTACTTTTTCATTCTTTCTTTACTAGCGACCCGCCCCTGCTTCGCACGGTTTTCACGACTTGACAAAACATTGAGCATTTAGCTCGTGGCTACGTAATAACAGCCGCACGGGTCGATCCATCTGGTTATGCTACGCTTGCCGGGGTTAGTCTGTGGATGGGTGACCATCTTTACATACCGATAATCCTCCGTGCCTCGGAAAGCACGTTAAGCCGTTGGTCCCGGCTGTCATTTTTGGATCTTTGACAGTCGTTACGGGTCGTCAGAAGCCCGAAAGTCTGACAACCAGTCTTACCAAGGGGTATCGTATTACCCAGTTACTGTGTTGTGGAGGTCAGATAGGCAGTTGCTCCATGTAAAATACTGGTATTCAGCTGCTTCCGGTTAGACTGGGAGCCGACCCCAACATAGTTGGGAAAAGGCTAGGCAGATGATGATGACAAAACATTGAGAATTCTTTATTATAATAATAGGTACATACACATACAGTTTTCGGAATAAATTCTCTAAATTATGGTGAAAACCACAACAAAATCTGTTTCATAGTTTAGAAGAACAGCACGATCACACAACAGACAAGAAAAGCGATATAAAATAATTTTATACATATAGAAGTTGTTCATACGTGGTTTCGTTTAAGTCTAGCAAGGGACACTGTACCACACCAACCCATGTAAAGTATTATTTGTAATATTATTTCACAGTAAGAAAGAGATGAAGCTATTCGTCTGCATAGCTCCATCACGTTCCTACCGTGAAGTAGCATTAAAATAATACTGCTACAGGGGACCAAACACCACCCGTGTTTGGTCCCCTCGAATAATCGTACGTAACTATTCTCTGTGAGAGAGCAATGGCGGCTCAGAGGTGACGGCCCTGAGTTTACGATTTGTAGGTCGTGGGTTTGAACCCAGACAGGTGCTTTACTTTGTATAAATAATTCCAACCCGCACTGGGCCTGCGCGTGGCAGATTACATCCCACTCCCTCTCGAAGAAGTGGGAACATTATAGGCTGATTATATTATATTCTCTGTGTATATTGGATTCAATTTCCAATTTACCACATGTCTATACAGAGTATTATTGACTTTTGCGCTACAGGTTGCGAGTCGAATTCTCGCTCAGAAAGTACTAATATGTGTATGGCTTGCAAATAGTCCACATAATATCTAGGTTTGTGTGCAATGCATGTACACTATGTATGAGAATGATGTCGAAAACCGCACCCGCACTAGAAAGAGCACAAAAAGATGCAAAATATGTCGAAGGTTTCTTAATAAGCTATGGCTTCAGAGTCAACAAGAAAATGAAAAATCCGACCAAGTGTAAGTTGGACACACACGAAGAAGGGTTTCGTACCGTTAGTACGATCGAGCAAAAAAGGCCGAAAATAATACGGTTTTGTTAACTTTATTTAATTTTTTATTATTTGTTGATATAGCGGCAATAGAACAGCGTAAATGCAAGCGAATTATTTATAATCCAAAAAAAATGTGTGAGGATGCTGGCCCATATTAATAATACCGAAAGTTGCAAGCCATTTTTTGTTAAATTAAATCTCCTAACTTTACCTTCTATATATATACAGGATCTTTGCATATTTGTATTTAAAAATAGCAACATTTTCCCTAAAACAAAAGACATCCATAGTGTAAACACACGCCATAAAAATAGATTACATCTTCCACCCTCTCGGATCAAAATGCTTTACCATAGCCCATACTACATGGCAGTAAAAATCTTTAACAAATTACCGGAACAAATTAAAGAAGAACCCAAATTCAATATATTTAACAAAAGATTGAAGGAATATTTTACACAAAAATGCTTTTATTCAGTTGCAGAATACTTAGAATGAAATATTTGGTGAATATAATATAATATGGATAATTACATATGGTCATTGAAAAAATGCTTATACAAAAAGCACACATACATACACTTACACATAACATAACATAACAAAACAAATGACTATAATATAATAATTAATTTAATATAATAACTAAAACAAATTAATAAAATATATAATAATTAATACACGTAAATAAAATAATTTAACACTAGTAATATTATCGATAATAATTATATTTGTTTAACAAACTTGCAATAGTTGCAATCCAGTGTCAACCTACTCACTGGATGCGTGTTTTGTCCAATTTTTTATGTTGCCGTGCCCTAACCGTGTTTCATGTTGGATCTTACTTTATTTATCTATGTAACAGCTGTTGTACACATGAATGCAATAAAGAATTTGAGTTTGAGTTTAGAAATACACAATCTATGAAAATTTCAACTGTCTACCTATTACGGTTCGAGAAAGAGATGTTACAGCCCCCTGACAGATGGACAGACGGACAGCGGAGGTTTAGTAATAGGGTTCCGTTTGACACCCGTCGGGGACGGAACCCTAAAATAAGAAAAGACTTGATTTTCAGAAGCGATCATGGGATACATTCCTAAATCGTTCTCGTAGTAGAAGACGCGAGAACAACTACTTAGTGTAAAATATGAAACAATGCCAGGGAATGCATTAATTTATGAAAGTAAATTCTAGAAGCATTAACTCTTGGCACTCTCTTTAAAATGTTTGGATTTAATTTATTGGTTTGCATGGGACAGACTGGATACGGAAGGCGGAGAACAGGGCGTTGTGGCGCAGCTTGGGAGAGGCCTATGTCCAGCAGTGGACTGATCTGAGTTGATTGTTGATTGGGTTGCATTAAGGAGAGCCTTCACTAGTAACAATACTTCAGGATCTACATACTTGTCCTCGCGCACATCTGGGAGTGGCGCGAGGAGATGAAGCGCCGGGGCGTAACTCCGCTGCCGCGAGAAATCGCGGCACAGCGGACAGAGCTCCGGCAGGATCTCATGGTGGCATGGAGAGTGCGATTGTCGCAACCCAGTGCTGGGCACGCCACAATTGCGGCGATAAGTCCCCTCTTAGAGGAGTGGCTGGAGAGGCGCTACGGCGTCCTCACCTTCCGCCTGACGCAGGTCCTCACCGGACATGGCAGCTTCGGGAGGCACTTGTGTAGGATTAGGCGGGAGGAAACGCCCGGGTGTCACCAATGTGCGGATCGTCCGGAGGACACGGTGGAGCATACGGTGGAGATGTGCCCTGCTTGGGCGGAGCACCGCCGTGTCCTCGTGGAGGCGATTGGCGGCACTGACCTCTCGCGTCCGGCCCTGGTCAAGGCCATGGTACGGAGCGAGAGGGCATGGGAGGCGGTCACCTCCTTCTGCGAAGCAGTGATGCTCGCGAAGGAGGAGGCGGAACGCGTGAGGGAGAGGCAAAGCCTGCGCCCTCACGCCCCTAACCGCCGCCGCTGGAGACACCCTGGGCGTCGGGAATCCCAGGCGGATTCCCGGCCACCATAGGCGCGGGCTTGCGGACGGCGAGCAATGGGTAGCTCGCCGTCCGATAAGGACCAGGCCCGGGTCGATGGCGCGTCGTGTTCCACGCGCGCCTCAAAGAGATGTCAGCACACCTGACGGGGTCCGCTAGGACCGATGCCTGCCAGGGTTACGAAATAGTCCGAAAGGGATACCGGGACCCTGGCAACAGGCAACTGAAGGAACACGGGTGGGTTTTAGTCAGTAAGAGTCTGACACGCCCTTCCGCTCCGCCCAGAGCGGGAGAAGTCATTTGATGATATCACACCTAAAAAAAAAAAAAAAGGATCTACATACTTCCTGGTATCTAATTGCATAAAACATTTTTGTAAAAGATTAATACTAATTTGTTTCATTTTGACAGTTCAACAACATTCATTGCGTTATTTACGTTGTTGAGCAGATTTTATTTCGAACTTATGAAGCAATGGATTGGCAATCTGTTCCAAAACGATTCAGATTGTGATTGATCGTATATTACGCAATAGGGGTGCTGGGCTCTTCGAATTTTGCTATATAATGATGACTATCTAATGATTTCTCCACGGCTGAGCTATTCTTGTAAAGTTTGTGCTCATAGTTATCGTCAACTCTCAGGGTCACATTTATATATTACAGTACTATACATGCATTGCCTCTATTGAATTAATGACCTAAAATAATGTTGCTAAGCCCTAGATAAGTTTACATTTGGGCGCATTCATGCTGAACAAACAGGTAATTTTGGCACATACTCATAGATTATCCTTACATATTATAAGACAAAGTCCTCCGCCGCGTCTGTCTGTCATCCTGTTCGCGATAAACTCAAAAACTACTGCACCGATTTTCATGTTGTTTTCACCAATGAATAGAGTGGTTCTCGAGGAAGGTTTGAGTATATAATAACCAACATCCAGGCAATCGAAGCTGCGGGCATCAGCTAGTCATAGATAATAAAGGACCCGATGAAAATCGAGTGCGAAAGCTAGTACTTATTACTGTTATAAGTCTTCTGCGATATCCGCAACTGGATTGTAGAATCACGTTTCGGACATCTCATGCACAGTGTGACAATTATGTTATGTTTTATGAATAATATCATCTGACCAATGTTTTCAAACATGACTCAGGTAGGAACAGGAAAATGCTCTTGTTGATGTTTCTCATTCAATGCCACGTAAGAAAATTACCTCTTCACACGGCTTACAATTTTTTTATTTATTTCATAATTTTGCAGTGTTTTACAATACATAATTATAGAATCTGCCAAATTGTTTGCAGCTATTTGTTTATTTATTTATAATACAAAATAAGCTTACAGTTTGAACACAAAATCGCTTTTATGCTAATAAATCCTACCTATTAAAAATCGGGCGAAAAATCGATCTAGCTAGGTCTCATAATAGGGAATATGCATGTGATTCAAATATGGGTCAAATATTTTTTTCTATAAACTATGTTACTTCAGAATTATGCCTCCATCAATATTTTTGAATAAAATTTCTTTTTGAGCGAGAAATTAATTTTTAAAAAGTCCCAAAAAACTGTGGGTAATTCAAATACTTGAAAAGGCTAAGAGTGGATGTGACGTAACAATCCGGAATAACAATCAAAATGTCAATGTCAAGTCAATCAACAAGTGTCAAGTCAATGTCAAACGCTCATAGAAAAAGGAGTTTTTGACGTTGACTTGACAGTTGCTTGTCTGTTTTCACGAACTGTGACGTCACCACACCAAGCGCGCCAAATGGAGGCCGTTTAAATAGCCCGGATCGGTTGGATATTTTTAAACATTTTTTTAAGTACTTTAAATTGCTTTTTTGCCGTCGAATTTTTTTTTACTATTATTTGACGATGTAAACTATCGAATAAAAATATTAAAAAAATACATGCATATTCCCTATTGATCGGGGTAAATTGGTTTTCTCAAAAAATATGAACAGAGTACTTTTAATTGAAAAAAAAAAATAAGTATTGCGATTTTTTTTTAAGTCACTGCCCGCATCTTCCTGTCTAATCTATAGTATTCTGACTTGTTCTAATTACGCGTGTTGTCGGTGATATTCGTATGAACATACTCCTCAGTAAAGTCATTGTCTGGTGTGAAAAATTTCATTCCTGGAGCGCGGTGGAACTACCCCTACTTTCGTTCCTCCACCGTTTTTAAATCAGTTACCGGTTTTTGAATACCCGCATCCAAAGGGAAAAAAAGGTCGTGACATGGTGGCCATTTTGTATACCGCATCACGGTCTATGCGCTCACTGACCACAATATAAGGACCGTAATTCCGTGATGCTGTAACACCTGCTATGTATGGACCTCAAACCGGCATGTAACCTCATAACAAATTCAACAAACGTGGTCTTTCGTCATGGTTACGTGACCTGTCAATAGGTTATGGGTACCTCCTTACTGACATAGAATAGTAGGTACCTACAGAAGGTCAGCTCTTTACAACGATTGAAAACAGGAGACGGCGCACATAGCTGCGTAAGGGACGGCGATCTCGTACTATTTTATTTATTTATTTATTCCAAAATCTGTATTCACAATAACATACCTAAAGTCTGCCAAACTGCATAACAGTTTGTCGGCAGAATCAGTCGGCCTATCAGCTATGCTGTCAGTTGCGAGTGCACTCGCTCTACGTGAACCGTGTGTCTAATGTGTGCGTGCGTTTTCGCTTACAATATGGAGCGGACCTTCTGTCGTATTCTGTGCTATTGGCTTGTGTACCTATGCAGTAATGGATGCCCGATGTGCCATTGTTACTTCAATAATTATGTCTGCTCGTTATGCATGCGTGATTTGTGTAATGTTTACCTTTTAGTGTGGTCCATGGTCTTGATCACGATGGACTTCCAAATCTCTTAATTTCAAGGTTGGATGTAGTTTTTTTTTTCCCTAATTTTCTTTGGTCGAGACCTTCCACCCATTTTGTTGTCTACATAAACTTGCAAAGTCGTTTACACTTTCTAAATGAACAAGTAGTCATGCGACTACGTAACTTGTTTGTACTATATGCATACGAAACGCCTCTAAAAACTGTTTCAACTGTTTCAAGCTGTGGCTTCGACACGACAAGTTTCTTCATAGATACGACACAGATATACCTAAGTATACAACACACCTAGTTATGACATAATGACAAAAATGAGTCATTTTGAACATTTGTTGGTCTCAATGAAGGTCTCATTCACCTTGCTTGTTTTGACTCCGATGATGTCATATGAAATGTAAATAGTACTCTAGGGAGATAAAATGTGTAATCAACAAAAGTTAATCACGCATATATTCTCCAAGGGTCCGGCAGCGAGCGAGTTTGTACTTAAGTAGTTACATTTTCATTAATTTTCATGCACACCATAGGTAAAATTTTAATGAGCCATGTAGATGTTATATCTACGTTTATTACATTTATTTATTTATTTAAAACTTTATGCACGAGTAAAAAATACTTTACAAAGGCGTTAAGCATTTTCTACCAGTCAGGGTCAGGGTGATTGCCAGGGTTGCGGGTCAGTCCGAAAGGGATACCGGGACCTTGGCAACAGGCAACTGAAGGAACATGGGTGGGTTTTAGTCAGTAAAAGTCTGACACGCCCTTCCGCTCCGCCCAGAGCGGGAGAAGTCATTGGATGATTTACCACCATCAAAAAAAAAAAAAAAAGTGTCAGGGTGATGCGGAGACAAAACATCGTAGGTGCAACATAATTGTTATTAACTGGAAAAAGTAAAAATACTAATACATAAATACATACATATTATAAACAAAATAAACTTAGTCAGGAGAAATACCTAACTCCTCACACTTTCCCCATGTATTTAGCCAAATTTATTTGTGGTCGGTGCAACATATTTTTTTCTTTCACACTTGTCTAGCCGTCATGTCGGTAGTCAACCCCGTTCTAGCCATATCATCTTTCACACAGTCCATCTATCGTTTCTTTGGTCTTCCCCAACTCTTATAGCCATCGATACGTTATATACTTATGTATAAGTTTATCAATGGAGATTTGTTGAATTCGCCTCTAATTTAAATAGAATTTGGTGAATAAGTAATTCCCTTATTCAAATACTTCAGGGAAAATTGAAGGCGTGTACCTGGTTCCTGGTGCAACCCGATAATATACGAGAAACCGTATTACAGAAATGAATATATATTATATAGCTATACTTATTATTGTAACACAAGTTGACGTATCTCGGTAGGTACTTAATTCTCAGTAAAACATAATTAATTTACATTTACAGGAAGACAAGGAATAATACACCTTTTAGATGGAAACAAATGACTATAGTAATGAATAACAAGCCAATTAAGAATATACACTAATTAATGCAGTAACGAAGGGATGGTCGTTGGAAGAGATAAACTGAATCATCTACAACAGCGGACATATTTTTGAAAAATAACAAGCTACCATTATATTATGCGTTGGTACCTACCTATATGAGTATTAAAATGTAAAGTGGGTAGTACGCGGTCTTTCGACGACGACGGTCGACGAGCAAAATTTCAAACCTGTTGGATCGCCGATGAACTTACTTGGCGGTTTATAAGTTCGCGTACTTAGCATGACACACGGGTGAGTAAGCTCGCCGAGCCATAAGTACGCGGACTTGCTCGCAATCGCTATATAATTGCGTAACTTTTTTCGTAACCGATTAAGACTAATTTGTTTCATTTTGAAAGTTCAACAATACTCATTGCGTTATTTACGTTGTTGAACAGATTTTTTTTGAACTTATGGTACAATGGATTAGACAGACGGTTCTGATTGATCGTGATCTGGTGCTGGGTGCCCCTTACTTACCCCTATTTAATTAAATAAGTGTCGCCAATGGCGAAGATTTTGATGAATCCCATTTCTTCATTAAAGAGCTAGTTAAACTATTTTGATCAGTGTATATTATATTATAAGCAAGGTTCTCTAAGAGATTTATATATGTAACCCAAGAATTATTTATGGACCTGTTATTCGTTTTTTTCCATTCGGGCCCAGACAATGTGACGTCATCAGCGACGGACGCCAAACTTGACCTTTTAAACACCCTCTTGGATAAAAATAACAAAAATATTAATTGGCTACATGATACAAGAACGGTGGTACAAGAACGGTGAACTCGTATGTTTGTTTTCCCGAAAAATTGCATTCCCATGCTCATTCAAGCTCTTTTAAGGTTAGGATTTCCTCAATTAGTGTCTTATGAGCGTGAGCTCAACCAACCAACATATGAGCGTGAGTTTAACCTCATATGAAGACTGAGAAAAATTGATCCATTCAATAGTATCACTACTATTGAATGCTCTGTTAAAGTATTGAATGTTTTTTTCCCAGGGACAGGTAGGCGGTTAGAAAAAGGTTTACGTATTATGTAAGTACACATTTTCCTTATTGACTTAGAAAAAATCTCTCGTTGTTGTCTGCAAATGCAGTAGCACTGCTTATTCTAAACACGTGCGGCAGAGATATTATAACATCTATACTTATTATAAAATAAAGTCGCTTTTCGTGTCTCCTGTGTGACTGCGTTGTTCTTCTAAACTACGCAACAAATTTTGATATGATTTGTACCATAATTTAGAGAATTTATTCCGGAAGGTTTATGAGTTTACATTTTTATATAATGTACAGTAAAAAATCTTGATGTTTTGTTAACCCGTAAAAACCGTGTCAAGCCGGGGCGGGTCGCTAGTAATAAATAGTAGATTGTATTATAAGGGAGCAAAATAATATTTTTACGGCGAGGGCGCTTTTTTGAATCCAGAGCAAAGTGAGGGATTCTTTAGTAGAATCCTGAACGTAGCGAGGGATTCAAAGTATGTCGCCCGAGCCAAAAATATATTTTGCGCCCGAGAGATACACTCTACTTTTCATCACCCACTATGAGAAAATAAAAGGCGCCCCTAATTTAATTGTAATATTATTATTTTTCGTGTTTGGGTTATAGAAATTCTTGTGTTGAATAGGAGGTCCATTAGATTCGGGGAAAATTGGCTGTGACAGACGGACAGACAGCCAGACAGACAGACACACGAGTGATCCTATAAGGGTACCGTTTTTTCATTCGGACTTACGGAACCCAAAAAAAATTTAATAATACATTATTTACTATGTTTTTATGAGCAATATACGTATATACAGGAAAACACAGTCGATAATAATAGCTGGGACAGTAGGTACTGTCATTTTAAACAAACAACGTTATCAATATAATTTTTAACGAACTTGGAAGACACAATTTAAAATAGTTGTTATTTTATTAACTATATTTTCCTTTTTATAGTAGGTACCTACTTGCTGTTTACTAGTCATCTTTATAATGCGTATAAAATTATGGTTATTAATCATCCTTTAAGCTACTACCTTTATTACCTACTTTATTTTCCTTAAACATAGGTAACTCTATGGCAAGAAACATCTAAAATAAACAATCTATCGTTGACTTCAAAAATAGCAATCTACGTTGGACACTTCAGTTTTTGAAATCTTAATTATTGACCTAAATATTTAAGTAAAATCGGAACAGAGCTAAAATTTACAGAATAATATTAACTCTTAGCTAAACACAATGCTGCAATGTATAGAATAATTGTGTGTCAATTAGATGATGTTATAAAAGTATCAGTACGGTCATACAAAAGTCGAGTAGGTAAAGAACCTATCGACTTTTGTCAGTGACCGTACCAATTACTTTTTATTGGACCTCCTTCAATGCATTTTCTTTCAGTTCTCCATACCATAATTGGAAAAACGCAATTCATATTTAGTTCTTCCGTCCGTCTGCCAAAAGTGATTTTCGTCGAAACTTAGAACATTGTGACCGTTTTTACGGCTTATTTTTAAGTTGAACTTACTTTTACTTTGTGTGACTTAACGTAAATTCCAACAATTTTTAAATTGAAAAGACTCATTTCGCCCATAATATGGCTAAATTGGTATCCATAGGTATGAATAAAGTTTTAAAATTAAACAAAGGCTCCCGCAGACAGGCGCGACGCGACGGTGCGGCGCGATTCTGGTAGAACAATTTTCATAGAAATTGTTCTACTAGAGTCGCGTCACGCCTGTTTGGGCTTTAAGACTTTATTCGTATCTATTAGCCTGTTACAAACCAAATTTCTATGCCTAGAACCGTTGTATTTTCGATTAAAAATCGGTGGAATGTAGATAGGTACGATACGTTTACGTCACGCATTAGTACTAGGGTCTCTGAATACTTTGTTTTTGTTAGCATTTATACTGCGGTCACATTCTTATCAGTCGTATTTGAATAGAGTATTAATTTGCTAACACAATGGTCGGATTATGTCAATAGTAATATTGATTGCATAGCCGGCACTATCAGCTGAGTAAGAAACTGATAAAAGATAATCTGCACTTACACATAATAAAAGTTACAAATTGCTAAGCGATGCATATGGTTAAGCTCCGCTTGCCAGGGTTAGTCCGTGGATGAGTTACCATCTTTACATACCGGAACTCCTCCGTGTCTCGGAAAGCACGTTAAGCCGTTGGCCCCGGCGGTCATTCATGGATCTTTGACAGTCGTTACGGGTCGTCAGAAGTCCGAAAGTCTGACAACCAGTCTTACCAAGGGGTATCGTATTACCCAGTTACTGGGTTCAGGAGGTCAGGCAGTCGCTCCATGTAAAATACTATTCAGCTGCATCCGGTTAGACTAGAAGCCGACCCCAACATAGATGATTGGATCCGTAAGGTGCTACACTCATGTTCGGTTCGGCATTCGGCACATTTGGGCGACATAATTAAGTATGTAGGTATACAGCATGTATCAAAAATATGTGGTCATATTTAAGGGTGTGGTACCTACAGGCCATCAAACTGAACAACTTTCTCCATGGGACCAATATCGTAATCGAAAAAAAATGAAATGAAATAAAATGAAATAAAATAAAATGAAATAAAATAAAATGAAATAAATTAAATTAAATTAAAGGACCATGGGAAGAAACGTCCCCACCCACCAACACGCTTGAGACTAGTGTCATTCGAAGCGTCTGATGGGTTCGATACTTTTTTACTATGGCGACATTTTTCAAAAATGTGGGGTTTTCCTGGAATATTACTTTTTTTATTCAATATTAGCATTATTTTACATTTATATATTTTCTTAGTTTGCACTTAAGAGGCATAGAATATAGCGACCTAAATATGGTTCTCATTCATGACAACCTTTCTTTTTATCAGGGACCATTTTTTTTCTCTGATACCTTTTTTTAAAGTTAGGTTCGGTTAGGTTATGTTTGGTAAGGATAGGTCATTATAGCTTAGGTTAGGTTAGCTAACCGAAAAGTTTAGGTTAGGTTAGCTAACCGAATAGTTTAGGTTAGGTTAGGTTAGCTTCTGTGCGCTGTCAACGCGGCTCTATGTGGAAATCGTGCGATCGATGGCCCTTTACGGGGCCCCGATCTGGGCGGCTGACCTGACGGCCGGTAGTATCGCAGTCCTGCGCAAGCCGCAGAGAGCGATGGCCGTCAGAGTCATCAGGGGGTATCGCACGATCTCCTACGAGGCGGCTTGTGCACTGGCCGGATCCCCGCCCTGGGACCTCGAGGCGAAAGTACTCGCGTCATCGTATCGGTGGCGCGAGGAAGCGAGAGTGCGGGGTGAGCAACCGATGCAGCGACACATAGAGCTGCATCGGTCTCAGCTTCGCGAGGTCTTGGTGGCGGAATGGCGGGACAGGCTTTCACGCCCTACCGCCGGCCTCGACATCATCGAGGCGGTCCGGCCGGTGCTCGAGCGCTGGCTCGGGAGGAGGCACGGTTCCCTGTCGTTTCGGGTGACGCAGGTGCTCTCGGGGCATGGTTGCTTCGGGAAGTACCTGTGTCGCATAAACAGGGAGCCGGACGCTCGGTGTCACCACTGCGTCGACTGCCGGGAGGACACGGCGTGGCATACGCTGGCAGAGTGTGCCGCTTGGGAGGAGCCGCGCCATGCCCTCATCTCCGAAGTAGGCAGTGACCTCTCGCTGCCGGCCGTCGTTGAGTCGATGGTCGACAGCGAGGAGTCCTGGGACGCGGTGGTTTCCTACTGCGAGACAGTCGTCTCGCAGAAGGAGGCTGCGGAAAGGGAGAGGGAGATCTCGTCCACTCACCCGGCCCGCAGCAGGCGCACTGGGCATCGGCCTAGGGCGGATAACGCCCTCTTCCAGCCCCCCTAAATGGGTCCAGGAGCGACAGACTCGGGGACGTCCGTCGCTCCCCACACATCAGGACCCGAGGTGGCGGCGCAAAGTGTTCCACGCGCGCCCCTCTTAGACGTCACGGGGGGAGTCAAACACCTCACTCCTCCGGTCACGGGGGGGCCCCTGACCCGAGGAGTCCCGCAATGGCGGGCCAGTCTGGGGTTGCGGAAGATTTTTACGTTCCCGTGACCCCCGGCGAAGGTGTGAGCTGGAACACTGGGGTGGTTTTTAGTCAGTAAGAGTCTGACAGACCCCTCCGCCCGCCCCAGGGCAGAGGTCATCCATGAGGATTTAAAAAAAAATAGTTAGTTAGGTTAGCCGTTTTTTTTTAAGTTTTTTGTACAATTATCCAATCACAAGAATACACAAATGCTGTTCATCATTGAGGAGTTCCATTTGACCTTCAAAATCCAAGATCAAATTATCACTGTTAGGTTAGGTGAGGTTAGGTTATGTTTGGCAAGGATAGGCAATTATAGCTTAGGTTAGGTTAGCTAACAGAAAAGTTTTTTGCTATTACAAAAAAACCCCATTGATTTTGCAATGGAGCAAGACAGTAAGTCTTTCTCGGGATCCCTAAAAACATATTGACACGTATCCTATGACTGTTGGAGGGTGGGGACGGAGTCCATACAAAATCCCCCATGGTCCTTTGTTTGCAAGAATTGACAGACATCATAGATGGTCGGGTTTTTTTAACAGTTTCTAAAACAATTCGCTAAAACTAGCATGCAAAATTACATTAATTAAATAAATGAATGAAGCTAATAAAATTGGAACGTACATCATAGTCTAGTGAGGGTTGGTCTTCTCACAAATTCGTCTTTAGTTTAAGTTACTTACAATTTATGTATCTCTTAGTTGTCCGAATTAAATGATTTTATTATATTAAGTGTCAATAATTTGTCAAATTATAATAGTAAAATGTCAGTAATCATTAATATTCAGCTGTTCTATACCTATATATGTAGATACTTAACCCAAATGGCTGATTCTTTTTTATGTAGCACAGAGTCTGTACCACCACACCTTTCTGACACATGTTTTACAGTTAATTATGGCGCCTGACTGTCTACAGGGAAGTAGGTAAAGTATCAAAGCTGACAGACAGCATCCCGTTAAAAGAAGAACTATTAAATCATCTCAGTCATTGGAGTAAAACAGCATGAGGAATACATAAAAACTGCACACATTTGTTAGTTCATTTAAGTAGTTCGTGGGTTCGGAATCTTTCGAGATCATTCGGAATGCAGTCCGACTGTCTCGGCACCGAAACTGGATGAAAATGAATAAAAACTTCACTGAACTTCAGAGTTAGGTACCTTTAACAGAAATAAAAAGAAAATCTAATCAGTTTAATCTGGTTTGAACAATGAGTGTTTAAAAGTTTTCTTTCAATAAATTATTTTGTTATAGATAAGTACCGTAATTTCATAACCCTGATTCACTTTTCGTTATATAATGATTGTACGACTTATGACGTAACCGTAATGCACCATTGAAATAAAAAAAATAGTTCCTTTATTATATCTTCGCCTTGTGCAATTAAAGTAAGTACTGTTTAAAATTTCTTTGCAGCAGTAATTGAAGAAAGTCTTCTTTAGAATTTACAATTAAGGTTCAAAGAATATTGGTCCAGTTTTGGTGGAGAAACATTAACTTTCAAGATTTCCTTATCAAAACTTATACTTAAATAAGAAAAAAAATGTCATATTAATATTAAATTCAATTATGTTTCCAACAATCTGTGAAAATCGGATGAAAAGAACCATAAAGTATCAATGCATTTATTTTCAAGTTTGGATTCCTGTTAGATTACAACAAAATAAGCCTTTGTAAGATCAAAGGATTCATTAGCGTCATTAGCGACCTACATGTTACTCTGCAGTCAGTAGGAATGGGCCCGAAAACTTAATTCAGTATTAATATTGTGCCTTTTAAGATTTTTCATGTATTTTCGATATCTTCAAGTCTACAAAAGATAGCATAGACACCTAACTCGATGTTTTTCCTGAATACAACTGAGACATTGTGAAAAAAAACTCATTTTTTATGTGGTCTGTATGGTGATCATACTAATCATCATCTTATAGAGCCCGTGACACATTATGGCACAACAACCCAATGAAAAAGTGGCGGTATTATGTAAACTATGCCACAATTCCCCGGAATTTTTCCGTCTAACAATGCGATAGTCGTCCTAACTTCGCAAACGGGAAGGGAGGCGCCTCGGATCCTATCTAAGTAGGCCAATGGCTTGTTTATTAAATCCCCCTAATGTTTGACCCTGTTTATAACAACAAAGTCACGACAGGTCAGGTACTCAGGGCAGGTTTGACTGTCAGTTTTCAAGATAGGTATCATTATTTTCCCCTTCAATTGTTTTGCTTTTCCTCACCCCGCGTTTACACCAAGGTATAAGATGTATTTTTCCATGTTATGTCTACTGTTTTCGTTTATTGTTTACACCTAAACCAGTTGTGTGTTCAAAACTTTACAAAAAGGTTTACTAAATTAATTAATTAGATATAAGTTGTTATTTATATACTTACATATCATTTAATTTTGAATGAATAAACATTAAATACACGAAAAATAAAGTAAAACATTTCTTAAACAACTTCAATAAACTAGAGTACCTACCTACATATTTTATACACGACATGTTTTTGACAAGACTTGTTTAAAACAAATATTTATTACAACTTGTATAGTATGGGTGTAAATGCAGGATAGGTCTGTGTGTAAGCCCGACAAAAAACTAAGCTTTTCGTGGTCGAGTAAGATCCAGATTAATTGTGATATTAAACTTTTTTTTTTGGAGTACATTAAAATGGCTTCCACCACATGATGAAGGTACGACCAACCTTGAGCTGTCAGCGTCACTAACATTTTGCTGGAAGCGAATTATAATTTTTTTAGCACGGCGTGAGATTCTTATGTAGTCTACGCCGATGCAAGAAAGTAAATTCTTCTATAGGTAGCAGCATTGATATATAAAAAAAGCAGCAGCTTAATAGAAACGCAAGCCACTGAGTTTTTTGGCGCAATTTGATAGATCCTTTCGGTAAATTTTAGTGTAAATAGTAGATACCCAAATACCACTTAATTACCTATAAGGAAAACCCACTGTGGAACGTGATAAGGTAAAAAAGATAAGACTATCAGATCAAAATAGTCTATTACACTGACTGTATCATTCGGAAAATAAACGAGCATTTTCATCACAATCATGTTCTCACAGTAGGTTCGCAATTTCATCACATTTTCTCTTTGCGAGTTGCTAATTACCCGACTACGGCGAAGAAAAAAGGAGGGTTATGATTTTGACCGGTATGTATGTATGTATGTATGTTCATCTGTTCCCTCCTATCTTCCAAACCACTTATCACAATTTGACAAATGAGGTATCGTTAGAAGCGCCGTGATTGTCCAATGGCGCCCTCTAAAGGACATAAAGTGAGGAACTTAAAAAAAAAATGGTTTATTATTACTTGTTTTTTTTTTTTCAGACTTGTAAGTCACAGGTTTTCCTTCCTCTTTATTTATTGCCATGACAGCATGTCACAGAAGCACATACACTGAAAACCAGCGCTGGGGCTCTGTCTCGCATAGGATTGCGGCATTATGCTGGCCGATGGGCGTCTTGCGCGAATGTGACGTATATTTTACCCCAGCTTGTTTTTTTTTTGTGTTTTTGTTCGTTCTCATCGCGGCATTTTTACCGCAAATAAACGTATTTTCTTCCTTTTTTTTTCTTTCACTACGACAAGGATCTTTTGGCGCTCTATTGACGTTGACAGGGCGCTGTTGGTAAACATTTGTGCAATCAGATCAATTCAGAAAACAATATGGCGGCGTTAGTTCCAATTTTGGTCATGCGCCAAAATAACCTTGTAGCGCTATACCTCTAAGTTTCCTATGTCGGTAGGAAGGTACTAATGGAGAGGAAAACTCTAGATTTCCTTGTTATTACTACGAATAACGCAGATGTGTCAATTATGATGACGTTTTTAAAAGAGATATGAGTAGTGCAATTTTTCCATGACGATTTAAAATGTGACGGTAGTTCGTATTCTTCAATAATTTATCGTTTAAAAAGTGTGTCGCTGAGGTAAACAAGTTCCTTCTATGTGGCACCCACGTTCCCAGCGACATAACTGCAAAACTTTTGCCATTCTTTACAAGGATTTCGTCTATTTACTTCACGGGAACATTCATTTTTATGATTATTAGTTGTTATTACAACGAATTAGAGCACACAGTTCAGTTATCGCTGACGTAGATATATATCTGAAGTGCTCTCCATAATTTTGTTAATGTAGTGTTAAGGCTCTTATCAATTTAATATTGTTGCAATGCATCCGACATACTTCAATTCAAACTGGTGGCTTTCCTGCTTATAAAAGACCTGCATTCAAACTGCAAATCACCCTCTTGTCCTTATCTATAAATAAATAGTATCAAACAAAGTCGCTTATCATGTCTGTCTATGACCGCTTAGATCTTCTTAACTACACAACAGATTTTGATGTAGTTTCCACCATCATATTTTTTTAATCGACTTTCAAAAATTAGGAGGAGGTTGGTCGGAGGTGGATGTTCGTCTGTATGTTTATTTTTTAATGGACACCGTTCGATATTTTCGTGAATTATGGACCGATTAAGAAAATTATTTTTTCATTTGGTAGAGGAAGCTTGCGCGGTTGTCCCATATAAATTTTATTAACTTAGAACTGCCAAACTTAAGTGGTAGTGGCCAGGGCACATTGCTCGCAGAACAGATGGCCGGTGGGGCCGAAAGGTTCTGGAGTGACGACCGCGTACCTGAAGACTTAGCGTTGGAAGGACAAGGTGGACCGATGACCTGGTGAAGGCCGCAGGAATCCGCTGGATGCGAAAAGTGCAGAACCGGTCGAAGTGGCAGTGCTTGGGGGAGGCCTATGTCCAGCAGTGGACGTTTTTCGGCTGAAATGATGATGATGAAGGAAATTCCTAATCCATTATTTCATAGTTTAAAAAAAATCGTCTGATAAACAACGTAAATAACGAAATCAACGTGGCTGTACTGTCAAAATGAAAGGCATTGAGATCGATTGCAATTTTATTAGGTACGTCGTACGTCGTACGTAAGGTAAGTCGAGGTACGAAAAGTAGGTAGGTACCTATTTGTATCTTCTAATATGCGTTCATAATACGAGACACTTCAGTCAGTCTCGAGTGAGTCAAGTCACTATGTTTGTTTATTGTTATTTCCTATTTGTCACTCTGACCTAAGGGTACCTCTATACCTACCTACTTTTAAGGTACCTACACATATTCTGCGGTGGCATCTTCCTTTCCTTATAACTGAAACACAGTTATACAAACAAAATCAATAGAATAGAAAGACTTGTATTATTATGGTGAAATAAATGACTCTATAAAACCAGAGGTAGGTCAGGAATAACAAGTCATAGTGATTTTCCATAGTAAAGTGAATCTTATTCGGTTAAGTTAGGGTTCAATTTCTAGACAAGTCCTGCTTATAAACACCGCATAGTGGGTCACAGGATATTTTCAACGTAAATTATTACCGTATCATTACTTTTGTACTAAACTAGGTTTATGGTTTAAATAACAACTTAGACTGAGTTCAATTTTTGCACAAACAACTGTGCGTTGATTGGACAACGACAATTTTTTTTAGTTATTAGATATTCGGTCAATCAAGTCATTTGCATTTTTGGTTCAATGTTCACGTCCATTAATCGAATTTTTGTGCATACTAAAGATCGGCAAAAGCAGCCAAGTTTTGGTATTACTTTAACTGAATGTGCAGTGATACCTATGTATAAGATAACATTACATCACGCCTTGTTTCCCCGAAGGATTGGGGAGAGGTGTACCTATATGGTACACTCACATTTCCTCAGTTATATCTAAATCCCATGTAATAGGGGACGGGCCTGTTGCCATCAACCAGACTCCGGGCTGCTACTGAGAAATTCCAGATAGAAAAACCCAATAACGGTCTGGGAATCAAACTCAGGAACTCATGCTCAGCAGTAGCGTAAAAAAACCGCCATGAAATTAGTGTATCCTTTTGGGGGCTACGTAGCCACAGACATGCAGTAAAAGACTGAGGCATCTCCTGCACTAGACGGCTACGATTCCGGCCAGTTGTGGCCGTCTAGTTGTACCTAATGTATGGTTTGCGGCTTTATCAGTTGACCGGTGCGACCAACTGCGCGATTCGTATTATGGGTTTCTATAGTTTACCTGGTCGTTGCGACTACTGGTCGTGGTCGTGGCAGTCTAGTGCGCAGGGTCACTAAAAGAACACAATAAGCCATTTTAATTTACCTACCTATTTTATAAGGAAAGACTTTCAGGTCGAGATTTTTGTATAAACGTTTTAAGTAACCTTAATACATAGATCCTATATTGCCTGATAATCAAAGAAAGTGCAAGAAGTAAAAGCACGAGATACGGCTCGAGAGGCATCAGCAATAGGTTTTCTTCCATTCGAATTTACCACACGATATTACAAACCATAGGTACCAAACAAGTTGGTATAATGATGTCATACTTCACTGCCAAACACCATGTCCAGCATACTGATTACGGCATTATCTTCCAAGATTAGCTGACTTCCATGTTCAGACTTGATTCGTTATGACAATGAAAATAAACATAATGCATGTATTACTCAAAGGAGCAGTGGTGGCTCAGTGGCAACGGCCCCAACTTACGAGTTGTCATGTAGAGTAGGTCGTGTGTTCGAACTCAAGCAGGCGCTTTACTTTGTGTAAATAAGTTTCATGCTCTCAAAATGGTGAAGGAAAATATCGTGAGGAAACTTGTCCTTGGAAAAAACTCCCAACAAAAAAATCGAAGTCATGTGACATCAAGCAACCCGTACTGGGTTCGCGTGGTAAATTACAGCACAGGCCTGTGTCCCAGCAGTGGGAAATTTATAGGCGGATTATTCTTATGCTACTGAAAGGAAAAGTCATAGCAAGGCAGCACAGTACAGTACATCCAGTCCTCAGTTTTTAAGATCAATGTAGGAAAGAGAGGCTGCCATTAATGAAATGAGATTGCCATTAATCTAGCACAAATACTCGTAGCTATAGACTCATTTGAAAATGTCCTAAAAGAAAATTCAATAACAGTTTTTCCGACTCAGGATTCAAATCCATTCAGCTATTCTTACAATTCGTGTGCGGCCGGCTGTTGTTCGTAGATCTCAGAAAGCCGTTGAGAGTAGTCAGAAGCCCGAAAGTCTGACAATCGGTCTTACCAAGGGATATGATGTTACCCAGTAACTGAGTTACGGAGGTCATATAGGCAGTCGCTCCATGTAAAATAATGATAATGCAGCTGCATCCGGTTAGACTAGAAGCCGACCCCAACATAGTTGGGAAAAGGCTAGACTGATTGATTGATTCAAACCCATGCTTCGCGGTGCGTGTTCAATGTGCTTGTTACATAGTTGCATGTTATGATGCATGTTGCATGTTGCATGTTATGATGCATGTTTTGATGTGTCATATATGTAGTAAATACACACGGTGTAAGAATGTTTGATGATAAAATTGCAAAATAATTACACCAATTATGACACGTAATAAGACCACACTTGAATTAATCTAGGCAAATAGGTATGCACGATCAAGGGGAAAAACAAAGGTTTGCTAGTCACTCTTATCAAGCCATCTTCGATATTTTTCCAACGTAATACAGATGAAAATAGATTCATAGGGATAATCATGAATCATTACCACTTTTGAATAGCGAATAACCTAGGAAGTCTGAAAAGACTTAACACATTACTTACATTACTTATATATATATATATATATATATATATATATATATTTTTTTTTTTTTTTTAAACTTTGCCCCACAGTAAAAATTTCTTCTTGTATCGTGGGTGCGTTTACAAACATAGAAACTCACATACACTAACACCCAGACCCGGAACAACTACTTGCAGACAAATATTTGTTCCGTGCAGGGATCGAACCCGCGACACGTTGCGCAGCAGTCCATCGCTCAGCCACTGCGCCAACCGTGTCGTAAGACATGATCGCTACACTACTTACATTACTTACACTACTTATTGTTGTGATTAAACCTCATGTCTCCTCATGTCTATGGTCTATGATATATAAACTTTAGAGTTATCTTTGAGTAGTTGTCAAAAATAGATGTCTTGAGGTTGTGCAAAATTAACCGAATAAAATTAATTCCTCAGGATTCCACTTTGATTCCACCAAACACCCCCGTCCTATCTATCAGGTTATGGGCCCAGCACGCTTCCACTTCCAATTAAAACAGGCTGCAAAGTCATGGTATGAAAAAATAAATGGCGTATTAATAAAGAAACTCCAATTCAATAGGATGCCTTCAGAACCATGTGTCTATTATAAAGGACAAAAGGGGGAAATGGTTATAATTGCCCTTTATGTCGACGATATTATGTTATTTTCTTCACCAATATCCAAAGAAAGAGATATAGTGAAAGAAAAACTCATGTCAGAGTTTGAGATGAAGGATTTGGGACCTGCTCATCAAATATTGGGCATGAGAGTATGCAGGAATAAAGAACTTATTACTTTAGATCAGTCACATTATATTGAAACTGTTCTACGTAAATTTAATATGACTGAATGCAAACCGTCTCCGACCCCTATGGAAGTAGGATCGAAACTGAAGAAAAGTGAAGTCAAGGATACTCGTTTTTACTACAGAAATCTCATAGGTTGCTTAATGTATATCTCAGTTTGTTCCAGACCAGATATCTCGCATGCAATAGGTGTTCTGAGCCAATTTAACGAGTGCTTCGATGAAACACATTGGAAAGCTGCGAAAAGGGTCCTGCGATACCTCAAAGGTACAAGTCATTACTTTCTTAAGTATGTTAAGAGCGGATTGGTCATAAATGGCTACACAGATGCTGATTGGGCATCTAATGAGGTTGACCGTCGTTCATACACAGGGAATGTATTTAAATTTGGTGATTCAATTATATCTTGGGAAAGCCGCAAGCAGAGAACTGTGGCTCTCTCGAGTACAGAAGCAGAGTACATGGCTATTTCAGATGCTTGCAAAGAAGCGTTGTTTTTACGTACTTTCTTGAATGAATGTCTTCAAGTACATTGTAAGGTAAAGGAGAATGACCAGAAATGTAGGGCACCCTGTACCAAGCGAAAAGTACGCCTGTCACAACCAAACCTAGTGTATTTAGAGGAGAATTAAATGCTCTTCTTATATTGTTAACTTTTTTTTACATGGATTCCCGCAATTCGTATTTATTAACCATTTATCTACTTCATATTTTCAGGTTAAGTTCGAGAAAGTGGCAGGCTCGAAATGGGGAAGTTGATGACAAATGAAGCGGTAATTTTTAATCCTTAAATTGAATAAATAGTCCCGGAAGTAGGTAGGTACTTTAGAAGCTAACTATAATATACATGCTTCTACTAGGTGAGGTAATACTTACGGGCGTCGCGTCGGTACAATCTATTATGTTAAAACACGATCATATCCACGGATATATTTTCTATGTAATATATTCTAAATTGTTCTAACAATACTAGTGAACGGTTTAGGATACGTCGGCGACGCTGACTTGCTGGCCGATGTCTTACTCTAGTTGAGGGCATCGCTAAGGATTATCACACAAAGACTACGTTATGAAAACGCACCTGAGCCCCCGTTTTTGTTAATAAGTATTACAAATTATTATTCAAATAGTTCAGATGAAACCAGTATTGAAAGTAACGTCATCCATGACGGCGCCACAGAATAATTATTGCATTACGTCACAGTACAAATGACATTTTACTTTTTTGAATAGGTCCTCTTTTCATTAAATGCATTTATTTGCAATGTATTCAAAAAAAAAAAAAAAATTATTACGATGTAACGCGTGACCTAAAGATGTTTTTTGACACACATAAAAATATATTGTATCCTAACATAAAATGGCAAATTGGTACAATTATCTTCTTCATTTTTTAATGTTCGTAATATTTCTTATGTTATTTTAGTGATAGTTAACGGGTTACATTTGTGTGTTTTATAAGACAATAGTTTAAGGGGTAGTGTTGTGATTAAACCTCATGTCTCCTCATGTCTATGGTCTATGATATTTAATATATATAAACTTTAGAGTTATCTTTGAGTAGTTGTCAAAAACAGATGTCTTGAGGTTGTGCAAAATTAACCGAATAAAATTAATTCCTCAGGATTCCACTTTGATTCCACCAAACACCCCCGTCCTATCTATCACTTACATTTCTTACATTACTTACACTACTTACATTACTTACATTACTTGCATTACTTACATTACTTACATTACTTACATTACTTACATTACTTACATTACTTACACTACTTACATTACTTACATTACTTACACTACTTACATTACTTACATTACTTACACTACTTACATTACTTACACTACTTACATTACTTACATTACTTACACTACTTACATTACTTACATTACTTGCATTACTTACATTACTTACACTACTTACATTACTTACATTACTTACATTAGGTACTTACATTACTTACACTACTTACATTACTTACATTACTTACACTACTTACATTACTTACATTACTTACATTACTTGCATTACTTACATTACTTACATTACTTAAATTACTTACACTACTTACATTACTTACATTACTTACACTACTTACATTACTTACATTACTTACACTACTTACATTACTTACATTACTTACATTACTTGCATTACTTGCATTACTTACATTACTTACATTACTTACATTACTTTTTAGTTTGACTGAAAGTAAATATATATAAAAAATTGATATGTACTAATAAGTTAATAACATATGAAAGCAATCAACTGCTGAACTTCATTTTGAGTGGCAAGTCTTTAATGTATCTAGGTCTTCTCTATTTAGTCCACCATGTTTATGTAAGTAAAAAAAATACTTTCCATTTTTTTTCTGAAAAGAGCAGAAAACAAGACGACTCTCTACGGTACTGAAATGAAAGAAAATTATTGAAAAAAATGTAGAATTATCAGCCACTCATGGAAATCACTCACAGCTACAGCAAGGCAAGAAATATCAAACAACTCTGACTACTCTGAGTCATTGAAAGTACCTGATTCATCTAATCTAAGCTTAATTAGACCTAATAAATAATAGAATGTGGCAATGCACAGTGGTTCCAGTTCCTAAGAAGGGCCGGTCTTAATAAACCCATAATATGGTTCGGATAAAAAATGAAAGAATAACTTTTTACGTAAGACATTATTGTTTTGAGGTTCCAAGAAAAAATTTTTTTTTACTTGTTACCCACAAGTAAAAAAAAATCTTTATATATTTATATTTTCTAAAAAAGAATCATTCATCCATACTAAAAAATAGGTAGGTAAGTATGTAACAATAAAATTGGTTTTATACATTTATTATTTCTAAGGATAGCTTAATTGGCATAAAAATAATAAAATTAAGTCCGACAAAGAGTCTGCTAGCATTCCAAACACTTAACAAGATCTGCCTCATTTTCTTTATTCGTCGCAGATAACTAGGTGTTTAGAACAACCATTCGAGGAAAAGAACACTTGATGGTGGCCCCTGCAGAATAAAAGACAAAAAAATCACATTAAAAAAACCTAAAGTATCCAATTTACCTACATACGACCTAGTCCTTTCAGTGACCTATAGCTTTTGAAACTAGACAAACAAGATATTATTTTTGATAATGTTTCATCTTTGGGGATTCGTTCCTTCCTAAGTAAAAGTCTAATTGAATATGGGAAAGCTCAAAAAAATCGGAAGTCTCTCTTTGACGGTGCTGGTTACCGATAATGACAGGGTTAGAGTAAACACAATAGGATTAAAAATGTCGTACATCGCTTCTTTTTGAATAATAGCACAACAATATCACAAACATCACATTTCGAGAAGAACAACACTTGAAAACAATAGAAATTTCGGCGAAAAGATAACGCTAATGAGCACTGATGAAATGTTACTTGTGTATCCTGTAACGATAAATGACATCATAATTTGACCATCGACATTTCAGTCCTATGACCTATGGGCGGGACCACTGTGCAATGTGGCAGATCCAGTTTATATTCAACAATCGTATAAACACTCCACAGGCTAAGCTAGTAACGCCATCTGGTTTACATTTTCAACAACTCAGAACTCAAGTAGAATCGTAATCAGTAAAACCATCAAAGACTCTTGCTATAGACAATTCTTGATACATTGGATAGATGGCGTTACCTCGGCAATACGAAATAAAAAAACCGTTCCATAGGAAGGATACGATGTCCGTGAAGGATACCTTTAGAACTTGGAATAACTATTTCCGTTTGGCGACGTTCCGAAAAACTAGTCTTAAGAAGTTTAGTACGTGAACGGCGATAGACTGCGTTATGTTTTATGTACAACACAACACAATACAATTAAGCCAGCTAAGCACCTATATCTTTATTCAGAATTTAGACAAACTTTGACATAAAGATAGCCTCTAGGTATCCTAAATTAGCATAATAGGTAATAAGGGATACTAGATAACAAATTTCCTTTAAGTACAGTGGTTTTACAGCTTAATCATTTTTTTTTTTACGTATTGAAATAATCGAAATTGGATCATTATACTTAGCTGGTGTAAGTTCTTTGTGCTTGGATAATGTCAGCACGTGTTAATCACACTTGTCCAACGCATTTCAATGCCTCAGTGCGTCGTCTAAGTAAATGCCACCATTGCGTATAGAGAGACCATGATTATCCGATACTTGTGTACCCACGGTATTTAGGTACCTAAGTTACCATATTATCTACAGAAGTTTAAATTCCAAATTATTATAGACAGCCTATTTGCACACTAACTGTTTGAGTCTAGAGACTTCTTCCAGAAAATTACTGTCGTAGAGAAGCCATTGGGTCTCAGTAATATGCATAATTATATATGTAAGTATGCTAGGGTACGCTACGGTCATACATAATAATGACAGACATTGGTATGTAATGATGGAATAAGATGCAAAATTAGATGCCTACTCCATATCTTCTGCGTAGACTCGTTGATAACCAGCAGAAAGTTATGCTTGCAGCACTATCAAAATTTTCGTAATTTTATATTGCCATTATGTCCCTTGGAAAATTACCTTACTGACTGTGACTAAATTAACCTTCTTGACTGTGACGCGCATATAAGGAAAACATCGTGTGGAGCCCGAAAACAACCTGAGAGATTTTTCTCAACAGCATGTGAAGTCAGAAGCCCATGGGCGGCATAAAAACTCTGACACCAGGTTATAGTCACTAACCCCACGAAAAGGAAAACAGAAAAAATTCAACTGAAATTCCCAGATTTATGTCATCTTCATCAAGAATGGTTTTCAGTCGACCAATAAGAAGGAACTATCCCGTTCCTACTTTTACCATGGTGACCATAGCGCATGACATTTCATCAATCCAAACAGTCGTTGAGGAAGTGGCGTGGTGAGTTTAAGAAGGACAAGTCTGATTGATCATTTCACTGGCTTCCTGTTACCCGAGGCCACCTGCCATTGTTGGACGAGAAAAGCCGAAAACTAATTAGCCGCCATCTTGAAACGGTAATGAGTTCATTGCAGCATGTATCAAAAATCAAAAGTCATTTAATCAAACTAGGCTGAGAATCAGCACTTTTCAAATGTCAAAATAACATAAGACAGTCCCCCAAAACGCCCACCCTTCACCACTTCCTAGTGCTTTAGCTGGGAAGAAAAAGTGGCGTAACAAACTTCCGCCCGCGGCTTCGCCCGCGTGGTATGTCGATAAAAAGTAGCCTATGTTCTTCCCTGGGATGCCATCTATCTCCTTGCCAAATTTTATCGAAATCCGTTCAATGGTTTAGGCGTGAAAAGGTAACATTCAGACAGACAGAGTTACTTTCGAATTTATAATACCTACCTATTATCGAAGTTATAATATTAGTATGGATTTAATCCGAAAGTAAAAAATCCAGGGGCCTACCTCCCCTGCCAGGGTTGCAGGTTAGTCCTGCCAGGGTTGCGGGTTAGTCCGAAAGGGATACCGGGACCTTGGCAACAGGCAACTGAAGGAACACGGGTGGGTTTTAGTCAGTAAAAGTCTGACACGCCCTTCCGCTCCGCCCAGAGCGGGAGAAGTCATTGGATGATTTCCTACCCTCAAAAAAAAACAAGGGGCCTACCTCCACCGTATATAGCATATTATTATAATCTTATCTCAGTGTGGAAAAGAGATGAAGCTATATAGGACGTATAGCTATTTGTTCCTTATTTGGGAAGTTCATCAGGCCACCCCTCCGCCATCTATGGATGATGTAAATATTAAGATAAACCGCGCGAACATACCAAAATCCGTTTGCCTAGTGTTGCGCTTGAAATGGCAATTTCTCCTTTGACCAACAAGTACTAAGTACCAATATAAGTATTGAAGCAAGTTCTTAGTTCTTACATAAATACGTTTTAAACTTCGAACCGATATTCATTCGGTGTAATTGGAATAATTATTTTTATTGCAGCACTTCCTGTATGTTTCACTTTTCTTTAACACCTTTAATTTATTTTCTTGTGTCATTAAAACAATCAATAAGAACTATCTATGTAAGTGATAACTTGGCAAGTGGATCATTATTTTCTGGATGTCTTTGTCTGTTTGTCATATGAAAGATCACGGTTTGTGCCATCAGAATGTGTCTCGCGCGGCATTCCGCTGTATGACCTTTTGGCGACGAGGCGCCAGTAACATTCCTTCTTAGTCAAACCCTTTAGGAACTATTTTAAAGGTAAGCATATTTTGTAATTGCTATAATCTAAATCCTCTACTCTTTCAACCCACGTTTTTTTCAGTGAAAAGCCGAACTCGCCTTGACAATTCCTACCTTCTCTCGCCACTGGTTTTCAATTCTAATGATTCTTCAGAGGCTATAGACAAAATCCCTTTTCTGTAAGCGTTAACGCTAACGGAAATATCAAAATGTATGGCGTTGACAGCAGCAGTCACGCGACATCTCTAAAGCTAATGTCAAATCCATACAATTTGATCTTTCCGTTAGCGTTAACGCTAACAGAAAAGGGATTTTGTCTAGGCCCCCTGGTCAGATGATCAGTAGACAAGTGGCAGTCGCTTCGAAAGCGTTTCGTATTTCTAGAACGACTTTCAACAGGATTGACATAAGCTTTTCGATAGCTTATGTCAGTCCTTTAACTATCATCGTTACCGCTGATAGAATGTCACTTTGTCTAGAGCCTCAGGTAACCAAAGGTCGACAATTAAGTCCTGCCTAGTCCAATTTACGCTTTCCAATCCCCAATTTGCATAAGAACGCAGTACGGTATTTCTTACGTTCATAAAAATATAGGAAGTGCACCGTCATCGACTCTTAGGTATATTGGCGTGGCCCTGAGTACTAAATAACAGATTTTTACCAAGCATTGTGAGGCTTTATTCTGAGAACAAGTAATGCCGAATTTATAATGTCATGGAGTGAAAGGATTCGGTTCAAAATACGACTGGAATGTCGGTGTCTGTCTAGCTATTGTCTGAGTAGAACACATTTGTATAGTAAACTAGCTGCACCCCGCGGTTTCACTCGTATAAGTGTCGATCCTGTAGGAATATCGAGATAAAAAGTATCCTATGTCCTTCTCCAGGTCAAGGACTACCCATGTGCCTCATCCAAACCCGTACCTACATCCATTTTAGCGTGAAAGCGTCACAAACAAACTCACTTTCGCATTTTATAATATTAACTAGCTCTTGCCCGCGGCTACGCCCGCGTGGATTTCAGATATCGTCTCACGGGAACGTATTACCGGGATACTTAAGAAATACCGGGTTTTCTACAAAATTTCATCCCCTATATTATCAGCCACTTTACGATTATTTTTGAAAACAAAAAGTAGCCTATGTCCGTCCCCAGGAAGGTTGCCATCTATCTCCTTGCCAAATTTTGTCGAAATCCGTTCAGTGGTTAGGCTAGAAAAGGTAACATACAGACAGACAGAAAGAAAGAGTTACTTTCGAATTTATAATATTACTATGGATGAATTAGGCTAAGAATATCGTACTTACATAAATAAAATAGCGTGAGGTTTCTGGCTTTGCAACACACTTGGAAACCAATGTCCTCAATGCACTATAGCCGCGGTCACAGCGAATGAGTGACAGTTTTCTTGCACTGCTTTATCCTGGGAACACATAGAAGCTGACTATTGGTTTAGTTGTCTATCATACAATTAATTCACCGACATTATTTAAAGAGACAGATTTTATGAAAAGCAGTGTTGGCCCAGTGGTTACGGCCGCGACTTACGAGATGTAGGTTGTAGGTTCGAAACCTGGCCAATGCTTTACTTTGTGTAAATAATTTCATCACCACTTGTCTAAAACGGTGAAGGAAAACCTCGTAAGGAAACCGGCATATGTCTGAGAACCAAAAATTCGAAGACATGTGACATACTACCAACCCGCACTGGGCCCGCGTGGTGGATTACGGCCCTCTCCCTCTCACAGAGAGGAGGCCTGTGTCCCAGCAGTGGGAACTTTATAGGATGATAATGATTAAAAGAGACCATGCCACATTGTGATGATGACCAGATTTATAAACGTGTACGAAGCTGAAGGAGTTCATACTCCTTGGATGATGGATGGATCGTAGGACGTGTCGTTCTATAGTAACTACCAACCACCTTGAGAAAAATGTAATGTAATGTTTATGCATAATAATTATGACTGAAATTATGGCAAACGTATCATTACTAGTCACAATTCCCCTACCTCTTAACAATCAGACCTAGTACTTCACATCTTCAACTCAACCATGGCGGTAACAATAGAGATTGCGTAAACAAACCTAAGTAACCCAGTCTCGATGGACCGGTCTGACCACTCTTTATTTCATGGAAGTGGTTTCCTCCGTATACTCGGAACAATTGCAATTAATATCATTTACTCGTCTCTTTGACACGCACTTAATTTTAAAACTAGTTTTATAGCAATTTTCACTTGGAGACCGCGATGTGCGTGTGCATCGTTTATAGTAGGTAAACTTTGACGATGAGAAAAAAGGACCGATATTTAAATTAACACATTTTATGGAATCATAACGACTGTTTTTTTTCATCGCATCACGACTGTATTATGAAGGGTAAGGCAGAACTGAACAGAATGAATACCTATGAAAAAGGGGAGCTGAATGCCATTAACCAAGCAAAAATTCAGACTCCTATCAGACGTATACCTTTCGTTCGTTATTCGTATACCTACTATCAGATTGTATCATGAGAATCGAGCACGATCCAATAGCATACCATAGCGTGACGTTGGTATTGTATAGTTTTCTCAAGCTTATCGGGAACGTTAAATTATGCATCTGGTTCGCACTAGTGACAAATGTTCTGCGGGCCACCGTCCAAGTGTTCCGCCTCGAGAAGTCGAGATCTCGACTTATGAATAACAAATGTAATCTAATATTTATATCAACACGCTAAAGAAACTATTTTGATCCGGTAGCGAATTGATCGGAATAGCTCGAGGCCTATTGTGCGTAATTCTTTATTAGGTTTGACAGTTAATAGCCCAAGAGCTAGTCATTATTATGGGTAGCATTTTTTAGCGCTCAAGGCATTGGTGTCCATTATACCTACCTACTGGCAAATGGGGAGTGGGAATCCTACCTGGGCCATTACGAGGACTTTAATAGGTACTGTAAATTGACTGACTGCTTATTTAATTTGTCTGGGGATTATCCAACCTGCACAATTTCAATGAAAGAGCTTTAGAGCAATATAGCTGGCGTATGGCAATAAGCAATATAGCTGGCGTATGAAAGAGACATCCTCAACTAGCCTAGGGCTTCAGTTTTTGCACCATGAGGAATACAATGACCCGTTTTTGTAAAGTCAAAGTCAAATAATTTACTGCCAGGGGTTGCGGGAAAGTCCGAAAGGGATACCGGGACCCTTGGCAACAGGCAACTGAAGGAACACGGGTGGGTTTTAGTCAGTAAAAGTCTGACACGCCCTCCCGCTCCGCCCAGAGTGGGAGAAGTCATTTGGTGATTACCAACCCTCAAAAAAAAAAAAGTCAAATCATTTATTACATTATTTTATTTATTAATCATTTATTCATTTATTACTTAGGCACAATAAAGGCACTTTTGAACGTCAAAACAAAGAAATAGAACTGATTCTGGTTGTTGTTGTAATAATTAGTAGTTGGTGACGTTGTTGGAAATGGCCCTCTAGTATCCAGAGATTTAGCAGTTAGCTCTCCATTAATTGCAGTTATTTCCTCGAGGAATAAATGCTTTCTACTTGACTAGAAATAACCTTGTGTTCACTTGCGTATTTTAAATCCAGACCAGACATTACCGAAGTTACTCAACGTGGTAGCACTGGTAGCTAAGTCACTGAATTCGCTTTGTTCGTGTCACCTTTCGAATCAGGTGTCACCCAGCAGGTGACCGCACTAAAATGGCTTGTAATTGTTATTTAATCTTGATCTAAACATAATTTATTGGTTCAGTACACGTGCAGTATAGGGTTGCCGAAAGTTCGACGCACTTGAATTCATTTTGTCAGCTATGATGTTGTCGATTACCATTTCGATAGGATAAAATCGGCGGGTCCCAGTTGTTACATAGATCAAATAAACAAACTAGTCGTTTTTTTATAGAACATCATGAAAATGCTGATAATTATAATTATGCCTAACTCATCATCTGCCTAGCCTTTTCCCAACTATGTTGGGGTCGGCTTCCAGTCTAACCGGATACAGCTGAATACCAGTATTTTACATGGAGCGACTGCCTATCTGACCTCCACAACCCAGTAACTGGGTAATACGATACCCCTTGGTTAGACTTCGTGCTTCTGACGACTCGTAACGACTGTCAAAAATCCACAAATGACAGCCGGGACCAACGGCTTAACGTGCTTTCCGAGGCACCGAGGAGTCTCGATATGTGAAAATGGTCACCCATCCACGGACCAACCCCGGCAAGCGTAGCTTAACCTGATGGATCGGCCCGAGCCTAAGTGATCCTAACTGATCCTTTGAAAAACTCTGGAAGTAAACAAAATCTGCGAACGCTTACTATAGGATGAAATGCAAACCTACGCTTCGGTCGTCGTTAAAATTTAAAAAAAGAAAAAAAAAAAGGACAATACTTCAGATTTTTTTTTAATCATAGGATTCATACAATGCATGTTATTGGTCAAGTTGTTCATAAGGTGTTTACTAATCTAAAGCTACATTTTTTCCATCTAGTTATTACTACCTAGTCTGGAATATACTAATGATCGTCATATTATCAATGAGCCTGGAAACAATTCTATAATTGGTTTCTGACAGCCCTAGTTTGCTCCCGGTCGGTAACGAAACAGTCATGATCTCACGACATTAGGCCGACGTTAATTATGACAGATAGTAGCTGCATTCACTACTGACTATTACTAATTCTGCACACCTTGTATGGATACGGATTTCAACTTGGAAGCTGAGAACTTTGAGGTCTGCAGTCCTTAGACGCTAAAGTACTACAGAGGAAATGAAGCTTGTACATGTCACTAATAAAATGAATAGCAAAGACGCGTTAAAAAATCTTTAGACCACACCAATGTATTCTTAGAAGCCATAATGAAGAATTTGGTTACTAACGTTATTCGAACCGAATTCGAAGTCAAAATATGGCAATTTATAAACGTTTCATGTTTGTTGTGGTGGTGTTTAATTGGTTTTTGGGTGAAGTGACGTCTCTGATTGTAAAAATTTTAATTATATTGTTGTATTGGGTTCCTGTAAAAACTAATATAAGTGTAAGAGTAAATAAATAAATGAATGGGGGGTTAATGTAAAACAAAAGCTCTGTTTTCCATCTCACCCTTTGTCTACTGCTGGCGATTAGACTTTCTCTGATAGTCCACAGTAACAGGTCTAACACCAATATTCTGAAAACTTTATTAGATACTTAATTAATTAAATGTGTCGCCAAAATCTCATGTAACTTGGATGATTGACTAGCTAACATGGGATCTGACAGCAGATTTTACTGATCAAGCTATCAAAAACCAGAGGCAAGTCTCCCCCCTATTAGATTTGGTAGACTCATGGGAGTAGCTTGACAAAGTGCAAATAAATTGCAGCAGTTTGACAGACCAAGCATGTCGATGTGTCAAACATACATCAATGTGTGTCTGTGTGTGTGTGAATGTCGGCGTGCGCGTAAGCACTTAATCAAACATAATTGCATACAAATGAACGTCTTAAACCGGCAGTGAAAATACCCCTACGTATAATTAATAACAATTTATATGGACATACCAGAGTGCGTTGTATTGTTAAAGGATATTATAATGTTAACTAACCGACAGTTTATCATAGAATCGTGACTTTAACATTTATTCGAAACCCTACCTCCAAAACTTGACCACTCAACACTAATTAAGAATTGTTGACTTACTTTTAATTTTCTATGCAAGGCTTAGACTGGTCTGTGGTCGTTTGATCTGTCACGGAACTTATGTACGGAACTCCGTGACTGACAGACAATACATAGCCTCAAGATAGAAACATGAATTTAATGTGTTGCATTACGAAAACCTTTGTCGAAGCTAAAATACCGTATCATTCAAGGGTTGAGGTTTGAATGCTTTGTACAAAGTCGCGGGGAGCTTTTAAAATCAAAAGAGTCTAGTACTCGTAGGGTTACCGAATTTGGGATTTCGTTAGATGCAGAGAACAATGTTCCTTATAAATCTGCCTGGCCTTTTTCCAACTATGTTGGGGTCGGCTTCCAGCCCAACCGGATGCAGCTGAATACCAGTATTTTACATGAAGCGACTGCCTATCTGACCTCCACAACCCAGTTACTGAGTGACACGATACCCTTGGTAGGACTGGTTGTCAGACTTTTGGGCTTCTACGGCTTCTACGGCTACCCGTAACGACTGTCAAAGATCTACAAATGACGGCCGGGACCAACGGCTTAACGTGCTTCCCGAGGTGGTCACCCATCTTCGAACCGACGGCGACAAGCGTGGCTTAACCTACGATCGACCCGTGCGGCTGTTATCGTTTAGCCAAGAACCTCCACGAGCACAGTTCCATGTAAGGCTTAATATTGAACTTTTTTTGAGTTAATCATTCAGGCAGCAATTGCTTGTGCCTCAAAACCGGTAGTGTACATTTAGGTAGTTGAGTACATTCCAACTGAGACAGGCAGCAGGCGAATGTACTGTGAACGTGCCCCGCCCTCACAATAAGGCGCTACCGACTTCTGTTAAGGCATAGTTAAAATAATTATCATAAATAGGGGAAATTTTAGGGAATAAATGTGACCGAGATCGACGTCTGTCATGATGACATCTGTCGTTTAATTCTGACAGCCGTCCCTTCCGCCCGTTCAAGATTTTGAACGACTGTGTTTAGCATGATCAGCCTACAATGATCCCACTGCTGGGACACAGGCCTCCTCTTTTCGATAGGAAGTGGGCCGTAATCCACCACGCGGGCCCAGTGCGGGTTGGTAGATGTCACTTGTGTCTGAATTTTTGGTTCTAGGACATGCCGGTTTCCTCAGGATGTTTCCTTCACCGTTTTGAGAGCAGTGGTGATGAAATAATGTACACAAAGTAAAGTGCTTGTCTGGGTTCGAACCTATGACCTACAACTCGTAAGTCGCGGCCGTTAACACTAGGCCACCACTGCTCTCTGTGTTTCTCTGCGACTGTGTTTATTTCGTTTATTAATCCAATTATAATCTCTATGAAGCTTTCTTTTCCTGCCCATATTTCCAACAGTTTCATAAATGACTCCAAATGAGTTCAGGGTCCGAAATTTTTTTTTTCTTCATATTCCAACAATTTGAAGTTTCATTAGTATAATTATGTTAGGCCTGCAAATATTTTCCGTTCTAAATCCATTTGCACTCGACAGCAGCATTTCATGGGCATTACCTCCGAAGCTTGAAGCGGTGGAAAGACTACATAAGAAAGCAAAGCGAAGAGTCCAATCACTTACTTAAATTAAACTTCCATCAGAACATAGTGCTAAAAATATAATGGTAGTCTTGATACCGCTCCAGTCAAAACAATCAAATTTTTAAAGCACTATGCCTTAACACCGGCTGGTAATACAGGCGACAACCGTGACATATTGCCGTCACTAAGTTTTATTGAGCTCTTATTATAAACCAATAATAAAATAATTACCATAGTAACAGCCGGATACGACACATTGTCGTGGACTCAAGCTTAAAATACTTAAAAAGTTTTTATAGCTTATTAGTTTAGTTTGATTTTTAAAGTATAATTAGTTTATTTTTTTAAGTTTTTATTAGTTTAGCAATCGCAAGCGCAGCTTAGTGTTTGATCAGATTTTTGATTAGAAAATGTGTTTTCCCGTAAAAATCATGGTTGCAGGCAGAATAGCTTATAAATGTGGCTTTTGATGGCCCCAGAGTAAAAAAAGGTCTAAGATTCTGAAAAAAAATGTTTTTGAAATGGTAAATAAAGAACTGAAAACTGCATGTAGTCATATGGTCGATGTGATGCCTGAACACCACAAAGAAAAACGATGAAAACGATTTCTTAATTTTTATTGTGTTGAAACTATTAAATTATGACATACAAGTTTTATAGTGACAATAAGCAATCAATGTTTATAGTCACCTACACTCCCTACACATTTGAAGTTCCGCGTGGAAATACCACAATCGGAATTCATTATTTACATTATGTATATGCGGGTTTTGTTACCCTATTTTCCATAACCGTGTCAATCAATCAACTGCTGGATATAAGCCTGGCTTAATTTACATGATAACATCCGGCCTTTTGCTAAAGATAATTACTCTAAGCGCGATCAAGCTTACTTTATGGCGATTACCAAATCACACACGGCACCGCTCACCGCCGCGGTAGGCGGTCTCATGTCGCATTGGCCTCTATTAAATCCGCTGATGCCTAACACACGTACACCGCCCGACCGCGCGGTCGAATTATTCGAGACCGCGGCAGCGGTGTGGTAACCGCCTATAGGGTGCATCCTGTGTCTGCGCAGTGCGCACACACTCTTGTAGACTATAATAAATGAAATAAGGCCTCAATCATAATCATCCTAATCATTTTGAAAAGTACAACAATAATCTATTGCTAACTGTGGAGGCTTGTAAATGGCTTGTCGTCACTTACCTAGTACATAATTGCTAACTGCATTCACAGATTTAGGATAATTGGCGCATATAAAGAAAATCATAAATTTTCACGTTTTATGTTTATGATTCCAAACCATTCAGTTTCGGAAAATGATCACAAGACTCTTCTGGACCAACTCAAGTAGTACTAGAAAAGCCACAAGTCACTTCACCTTAAGAGGCTGTGTAGGATACGGACAAAACACTCCTAAAAATGTTTTCCTGTAGCTACAGGAAAACATTTACAAGTACCTTAACCGTTGTAGCTACAACGGCGAAGGTACTTACCCTTGACCCATTTCAAAAATCCACTTTGGATATAATTACTTGAGATGGGAGTGAGTAGGTATTCAAATATCGAATAAATAGGTAACAGTGTCTTAAGCGTGCATCACGGGCAACCCTATCATTTCCAACCATGAGGTGAGAAAGCGGTGTCAACTCCATTAAATGAAAGTACTGTAAAATAATCTTCGGTTCATATCGGTATTTGTTTTACTTCGACTTCTATTTTCAATTTTCTTCCACGGACCTGTCCTTCGGATATATGACCAGCCTATTACCGTATAAGTTCATTCAACTGACTCTGCAACTCCGTCCACGGCGGTGTATTTCGGTTCTCTCCGGATAAAATCACCGTGATGACTACAACCTACGGCAAAACCGGATAAGTACCAATATACAACTTATTTGTCGTAAAGAATGAAGGATCAATGAAAATCCACTTAAGTGACCGTTTATGTAAAAACATGGTGTCCGGTTCGATAATACGGACATGCAAAGAGAAAACCCCATAGACGGAAGTTAGGAATTCCCAAGTACTAATCTTTCGTACTTACTAGGAACAAAAGACCTTCTACAAACAAAAATAATAAAAATCATGTTTGCGTCGTTGCTATGACGTACCAAGCCATTTTTTATTCGTAGGTATACAAATACATATATAAACGTTTGTCGCTTATATCTTACCTGCTGTTAAGCGAAGATAAGGTTGATGACGTAGCACGAGTGCTTATTTGAATTAATTCATAACAAATCCAGAGAGAAGATTTGCTTTTACGCAGGTGGTATGAGAAATATGACAGCAGAATTTTTGTGCAAAGTTCTAGATACATGGGAACTTTTCAATCAATCAATCATTTATTTGCAACGAATGTAGGTTACATTAAAATACAGGTGGAGTAGATAGGAGTGAGCCATGTACATTCTGCCTGGAAATAGGCACGCAAAAATTATACAAATTGTCAAGAAGCTATCTAAAAATAAAATTAAAAATGTCACAGTTAGAAATTATTATTGAAAAATGTCAAAATTAAAAAATGCCAAAATTAAAATGTTACTTTACATTAAATTAAAATAAATTTATATTCGGTCCGTATTGTTCAAGATACTATTAATAATATTTATTATACACATTGCTGACTAAAGAGTTTTGTCCATTAAATAATCATTAATCGAATAATAGCATTTTTCTATTAGGAAGGACTAATTTCTTTTTAAAGTTTTTAATTTTGTCATTTTTCATTACATCTGGCAATTTATTGTATATGGTAGGACCCATACAAGTAACGTTTTTCCTTAATAGCGCTGTCTTACAAGACTCGATTTGTAATAAATTTTTGTATTGATTTCTGACAGGTCGCTTTCTAGTTTCTGAAATCATGGGAAATAGGTTTTTATTGGTCTTTACGAACATGGCCATTTCCAGAATATACAATGACGGAAATGTAAGCACTTTTAGGGACTTAAACTTTGGTTCGCAACTATCTGTGGTCTTCAAACTACACATCGCTCTAATGCAACGTTTTTGCGCCTTGAATATGATGTATTCCCTTGAGCTGCAATTGCCCCAGAAAATAATACCGAATCTTAGAACTGATGCAACCAGACCATGATAAACTACTAATATTGTTTGAATATCAACTTTTTTGGACAACTTTGAAAGAACATATGCCGCTGTATTCATCCTTTTACAAATTTCCTCTGCTTGTGGTTGCCAATTTAGTTGTCTGTCAATGTAAATCTCTAAAAATTTTGTAACTTTAACTTGGTTAATTTTTTGCTTATCGTAGTCAACAGATACTTCTTTTAAAATTGTGCGTTGATGGAAGTGCATTATGTTAGTTTTTTTTAGGTTTATCACTAAATTGTTTTTGTGAAGCCAAAGTACGACATCTTCCAGGGTCTTATTTATGTCCTGTTCATATCTATCCGGATGTTTGCATTTTACTAACGCGGTACTGTCGTCGGCAAATAATACCATGGGATTATCAACATGACGTGGCAAATCGTTGATATAAATTAAGAAAATTCTTTAACCCTTATTGTTAGATACAATCCTTCGTTCTCATAATAGGATATTCCCAAAAATGATTTTTTCCCGAAATATGAGAAGAGCAGTCAAGCCAAAATTTTTAAAATGTAAGAATCAGAAAGTAAAATATTTTTATTCTATTTTCCTTTTTTATACAGGGTCATTTGCGATACGGTTTGAAGAAGATAGAGAAGAGAAAGCACATGTTCCAAAATGAATTCAATTACATAAAACAAAAACATAACATCACGCATCGGGTTAGGCAGAGGCACCCCTATAGCACCCACTTTTAACCAGTTATGTATTCAATTAAAACCCAATAAAACCTGCAATTCGGCGGCTATGTTCAAGCCTCTAAAAACAAGGTGTAACAGATTTAACATAAGATAAAACTTTACTGCAGAAACCTTGGTAGGAACACCTATGCATTTGTGAGTCAACCTGTCTTACTCAACTGTTTCGTTTGAAAAGAAAACTTCAAACTCCCTTGTCACAAGGAAGGTCGTTCTTTTATGAATCATTGTTTTGAAGTATTGTTCAAGATACTAATAAATAAAATATGTCATAATGTAAAGTTTAAACATGAACACAAATATATTAACAAAAAGAATGTTTCGTGCTGCCAAGTTCTTAGGATAGTTGGAATATTTATTTCTTAATTAATTCAGTATCGTAATTAGCAAAGTACTGATATTTTGTAACTTGGTAAACTAATGAGAGACTGTCGTTAGTCAAAAACTATGATGCAACGTTTAAAAAGTTTAGCATTTGAATCTAAAGAGCAATGAAGTAGATTGCAATAAATATAATGATTAATTTAATCGTGAGGGTCTTGCGTGTGCGCGACACCTTGTGTCTAGCAAACAATGAATTTTTATTTAGACGTGGTTTTTCCAAAGTCGGGCACTGCTACAGTTTACGGATGTTACAACTGGTCACTTTGCAGTCAGGGTTGTCAGTCCAGTGTACTTTAAAGTACCTTTGTTTCGTTTTTTTTGTTTATTATTTACTTTTCTCGTATTGTGTTGGTACCTAAATACAGCTTGTAAGAAAAACCCTGTCCGATCCGAAAGTGGAAAAATATTACTTACCAAAAAGTAATAAAACATTTTTTTTGGTGATAGTTAAAAAGTTATTGTTTAATATTTAAAATTCGCGTTTTTAGAAACAACATTACCCCAATTTCATTATAAATCAGCAAATTTTATACAGAGGTAGTAAGTTATGACTTGTAGACACCCATTAAAGGACAGTCACCCGTACCCCATGTAATAACACGGTAAAATACCCCATTGAAAAAAAAAGCAGTGATTTTTTTTTTCCTATTTCCATAAAATTACCACAAAATCAAAATATTTTATTTCACATAAACCTACATGGGCACTTATGAAACGTCAGAAGTTAGGTGCACGGTTCCAATTGGTCGTTTCCTATGGAGAAGAGCCGGCAAGAAACTCCATGGTTACTCTTTTAAAAATAATTGGCTTTTACAATACTTTCAAATTACAGTGTTGGTAGGCATGGGAGGACAATGTAGGCCTTTCAACACACATAAAGTCAGTATGATTCACAACATCACCCTCACAGATCGGACAGGGTTTTTGTTAGACACTGTACTGGCGTGGGTTTACAAAGGCATCTATTGAATCGAATCTCCATGTCTAAAAATATGAAGACTCTAATATAATGATTGCGCGGATAGCGCCTCTTTTTGTGAACGTGCAATACCTCCTATTTTGGGGATTTTTTAATAACCAAAGTAACTGCGCCCAACTTGGATGTAGCGCGCTCCGGCCGCTGCCAGGCAGCGGTACCACTCTCTTGGCTCGCTCTTCGTTGTTTAAAGTTCCAATCTAACCCAAGCCGTTTGGTCGGGTCGAGGTACCTTAGCTTAGTTACTGCGATCAACTGTAAGAAAAGGCCAAAGGGAAATAAGCTAAAAATAAATAAGGTAAATAGGCTTGTAAGACTTAGGATGATGTCTACATGCTTTAAGTACGATTTTTGCAAAAAAAAAGACAATTTTTAAGCACAAAAGTTTACAGGAATGCCATTTTATTATCACTAATGTGTAAAGAGCATAATATTAGATTGTGACATAATCGTTAGACGAGTGACGTGATTATTTTAACGAGTGATGATTCATTTCATTCATGTCTATTACATAAAACGTATTAGGTACTATAAAGCCAATGTAGTCATAAATTAAGATTAAATTAAGATAATAATAGTTACGGAAGGTCCTCTGATTAGTTATTATCGTTTCAATAAAGTTATTTCTATAAGCTTTCTTCATGAGAACTGAGCGGTCATGTACAGGGTGTTAGGGTAAACACCGTTATCCTTGCAACCAGTGGTTTGGTTTCATTTATAGAACGCAAAATCAATGGAAAATTACATCTTTTTTTTAAATATTTTTAGATCTAAATTTTACCACAAGGGACGCCAGTTCGTTGCACTATGCGCTAGGGCAACGAACTTGCGTCTCAACACGGGCGGTGGGTACGGGATGTGACCTGACTGGCAGCGAGCGCGACCCCTCCCTTAGTCAGTCAGCTGTTTCGCTAGCAAGCACGGTGTCAGATAGAAACTTTTTAAAATCTTTTAATGAAAATAACGTTTTTTTTTTGTAATGTTCGGTCATTTATTTTTATATTTAAGTCAACTACCCATGGTTTGAATGACAAGAGTGTTTACCCTTACATCCTGTATAATAGGAAGCGATCCTATTGTCATCGACCGGGCACGAATCCAGAATCCTAGCCGCTGTTGAAAAATTCCTGATGGAAAAACCCAATAACCCTTTGCCCGACCTGGAAATCGAACGCAGGAACTCATGCGCTTGCGACCACTAGACCAACGAAGCAGACCAATGTGTCAGCAAATTGAACCAAAAGCATTTTCGAATAAACAAACTCCGAAGTGACAACCTTACGACAACCTCTAAGGATACAAATGAAATGTATTGCCGTGACCAAACTCATTACACGGTCTTCTTTTTTCTTTTCCTGTCAAACTAGAATCGTCTGTAACGAAATAAAAACGACTACTGTATATGGATCGATTAGTAAAATCCTAACTAATATATTATATAATATATTATATACTATATACATTCGAAAGTGAGTTTCTTACGCTTTCATACGCTAAAACGGCTCAACGGATTTGGATGAAATTTGGCATAGGGGTAGACCATGGAATAGGACATATGACACTTTTTATTCTGATATAATTATAAAAAGGTCCAGTTGAAAACCAGTGTCAGGCACTAGTTGGCTGCATGTGCGTTCAGCATTCATGCTGAACTGGGCCTGTTTGGCGCAGCCGTGAGGTGCACAATACAATTTTTATTCTGTTCTCTGTTTTTTTTTGTGAATATTGTGTGCCTTACCTGGGTCAAATAAATTTATTTTCTTTCTTTCTTTATCCCGATATTCCCACGGGATCGAGACTTACGCGCGTGGAACCGCGGGGCGCAGCTAGTAAATATCTAAAAGCTAGTAATATATAAAATCCACCCTATTAGTAGACTGCTACGACATAAAGTCGCTATCTATGTCAAATTGTCACTGATGGGAAAGAAACCGGTCAACTGCGAGACGGACGAATAACGCCGAAAAAAACACGTTTCTTGAAAGGGGGGTCCCCTTTCAAGAAACGTGTTTTTTTCGGCTTTTATTATTATAAAAGTAACAATTACCAAAAGCAGTGAGGAAAAGTTGAGGTTGTGTTTTATATTTCCAGGTTAGAATTGGCAGTCGGGAATCCCAGGCTGATTCCCGGCCACCGTAGGCGCTGACTTGCGGACTGTGAGCAATGGGCAGCTCGTCGTCCGATGAGGACCAGTCCCAGGTCGATTGCGCGTTGTGTTCCACGCGCGCTTCAAAGAGATGTCAGCACAACTGACGGGTTCCGCTAGAGCCAATGCCTGCCAGGGCCGCGGGAAAGTCCAAAAGGGTTACCGTGGCCTCTGGCAACACACAGGCAACTAAAGGAACACGGGTGGGTTTTAATCAGTAAGAATGTGACATCATATTGAATGGAGAAAAACTGGAGTTTATTAATCAAACAGTTTTCTTGGGAATCACGCTAGACGAGAAATTACAATGGGGACCTCATATAAAATCTCTTGCGGGGCGGTTAAGCTCGGCCGCTTATGCTGTTAGAAAGATAAGACAGTTAACAGATGTAGAAACCGCGCGTTTGGTCTATTTCAGTTACTTCCACAGCATTATGTCGTATGGCATTTTACTGTGGGGTCGGGCTGCTGATATTGAATCCATTTTTATTTTGCAAAAAAGAGCTGTCAGAGCCATTTATAATCTATGTCACCGCGAATCTCTCAGGGAACTATTTAAAAAGATTAATATCATGACGGTACCTTGCCAATTCATTTATGAGAATATTATGTATGTAAGAAAAAATTTAAATCTTTTTAATAAAATAAGTGATAGACATAATTTTAATACTAGAAATAAAGATAAAATAGATCAACCATTTTTCAGATTAGCTAAAGTACAAACATCTTTTATGGGGTACTGCGTTAAATGCTATAACAAAATACCTTGTGATATATTGCAATTAAATGAAAGAAAATTTAAAACTCATATAAAAAGTACACTTTGTAAACAAGCTTATTACAAATTAGAGGATTATATCCAAGATAAGAATGCTTGGAAACATGCTGGTCTTGCTCCATAGGACGATTTAGTGTCTGGACAAAATCAAACTGATAGCTAATTTAGTTTTTTTTTATTTTTTATTTATTATTTGTATGTACTACTTGTAACAATGTTAGGACTATTGTAATATCGTATACTTTTACAATCTTTGTGAATATGTGAGCACCATGTATCTGGTAATTAATTTATTCATTACTGCTCCATTTATAATTCTTTTTACCTTTTGTGGTACAGTAATCTTATTATAGATGCATCGTCTTCACATATAATTATATAATTAATGTATACAAAATATTGTAAAACATTTTTAAAAGAGTAACGGTGGAGTTTCTTGCCCATTCTTCTCCATACGAAAACTACCTTTTGGAAGGGGCAACTAGAATCAATTCTATTTCTTTGTTTGACGTTCAAAAGTGCCATATTATGTGCCTATTTGAAATAAATTATTTGACTTTGACTTTGAGTCTGACACGCCCTCCAGGAGAAGTATAATTGATAATTTCCCACCCAAAAAAAAGAAAGGTTTGAATTGGCAGTGTTATACATTTTCTCATAAGAATATCCTCATTGATCTTTAACAAGTTTTTGGATGAGACTGGCATATAGGATCGTCGAGAAAGGCAGAAGTAATAAGGCCTAACCCAAAAGTGAATGACGTCGTGGATTGTCATGTTGCCATGCCGGCAGAAAATTGCTTCTAGACAACGATTCAAAATGTTATTCAAGAAAATTTTCGGTATTTTATCTTCATAGGTATGTAAATTCGCCAGCGGGTCACTAAGCTATTATTACTATAAACGATTCACCGTTTAAACACAAACAAGCGAATTACAGAAGGTCCACACTCCATTTCCATAATAATTATAACCCATGTTAGTGCGACTGCTCTACGGAACATTACCAAGACGAGTTGCAGTATTTAACATAAATACATGGTGATAAAAGTTTCGACGCCACATGTGCTGTTCTCTGCACATGAAAGTCAGAAGTGGCGTCGAAACTTTCTGGTCGAAGCTTTCTTGTCGAAACTTTCTTGTCGAAAAATTCTTGTCGAAGTCGAAGTCACTTACTTGATATAACATAACATCACGTCTGTACCTAATCCTCGAAAGAGATGTATCTATGGTACACCTACATTTCGCAAGATATGTTTAAGCCCCATGTAATAGGGGGCGAGCCTATTGCCATCAACCGGGCACAAATCCAGACTTCGGGCTGCTACTGAGACGCAATAAAACTTTGCCCGACCGAGGTATCGACTCAGATCCTCAGTAACCCTTGCCACCACTAGCTAGACCAACGAAGTAGTAGGTACTTGATATGAGGTTCAATAAAAGGGAGCAGAGCCGTCAAGCATACCAAATGCTGCTTGGTGTGACCGTGTGACCAATATAGGGCAAACCTTCAATAGAACAACGACTACTTACTAACTATGTAAGAACGGTAGCATAGTTGTCACTTATTCGGTTTCTGCTCCAGAATAGAATAGTCGAGGCTTCGTTTATACTAATCCCTAGTTCGAACTCGCCCGGTCCGTTGTAGTCTTGCATCTGACAGGCAGATAAAAAGCGGGCGAGTTCGAATTAGGGATGAGTACGGCCTTAAACCCTAGTACCAGTGCTGCTTTAAAAAAGTGTCAATGAAACCTGTCTGGTTGTGCCTTGAAAGGTGGAATTCTACACATAATTATGTTCCAGAATCGCTAGTGGCACTTCAAAGCCTATAATACTTGATCTAGCCTATATAATTATTTTATTTAGGTATTTGATTTAATAGGTAATAGATTTTAAATAAATATTTACTTAAATAGGTACTTCTAACACCTAATGTGTATCAAAAAAGTTGTATTTTAAACAAATGTATAACATTAATATTATTATTCTTTAACCGTAACGGATTATTTGAACTTCTGTACTTTACATTATCATTTAAACTAACTATTATACCATAACATGCACGGAAACTCAATTAGCTCACATTAGCAATAAAACGACGCATAAGTATGTTTTAAACACACAAATGACTCATGATCGTCTTCGTAATGATAATATTCGTTTCTGTTATTTGATAACGTAATAAAGTTTAATAAAATATACATTTTTGTTTTGTGTACAATGTGTGAGTTATTTTCTTTGTTTGTTTGTTTGTGTAGAAAACATATATTTCAGACTAGCTTTTGCCTGCGGCGTCCCCGCGAAAATTAAGGAAATTATGCCATGGGAACGCACTACCGGAATAAAAAGTTTCATAAGTGTTATAAACTATATCTGTGTGTCAAACATCTACATCCGTTCAGCCGTTCTTGCGTGATTGAGTAACAAACGTCCAAATGTACAAACTAGTAGGATTAAAAGGGTATCCTTTCTTTGTGATAATTTTACTTATTCTTTGTCCCAGGATCTTCGATTTTAGCGATAACTTAAAGATAGCGTTCACGAGCTTATGATTTTAGTAGCCTTATTATTCATTCTTTAGAGAAATCCTACAGTTATTTAAATAAAAGTAAAAAGTAGTCTCTCATAGCAACGAGTTACTTTTATAAGTCGATTTTTCTCATTCAAAATATTATTTAATCTTTTATTTTAAAAGTAGTCTCAGTAGAATACTTTTTACTTTTTTTTTAATCAAAATAATTTGATGTTTTATTTTAGGTTTTAAGATTTCGTTGATGTCTTTTCTATGGAAAGTAAGTAATTTTGCAGAACTTTTTTGTTAAATGAAATTAACGTTTTCCTGTCTTTAAATATACTTTTCCATATTATAACCGTAAGGCCATGAAGAAGCAATGTCTCTCTATGCCTCTTTTCAAGTATTTAAGGGGTTTTACTCCTAAGTAAATGATGCAGTTCACTCAACTTTTACTCTTTTCATATTAAACGGGCTTTCATAACCCACCCAGGGTTGTAGGTTTTATGAACAGTGAGGGAGATACCAATATCCTTTAATTCAAATCACATAATTCCTGTAAAAAAACGGGGGTATTTCAAACTCAGTAATTTCCATATCCTATTACAAATCGATCGCGACTAATCACAATTCCCAACCGGAACATGCATACATCATCGGAAGTCGAATGCTGATCAATGCTGATCTATTCTACTGACCAGTGTCACTGCAGACAGAGGTCTCGAAGTAAAAGGAAAGGAGGTTCGATCAGTGCCCGCGAGATCGCCCGCGCAAGCGCACGCGCGACGCTAGCGCCATCTTGCACAACACCCGCCAAAACTTCACTTTTCAAAGTGTATTCTTAAATTGAAAAATCGAACGTGACAGTTGATTGAAAGTGGACTGGTTAACTAAGTTTTTTTTCTCGTGATCATACGGAGGCGTTGGACAATTAAGGTAAAGCTTATCAGAATTTACTATCGGTCAACTTTGTATAAGTACTTAGTATTTTTATTTTGTAATACCCTCTATGAATAATTCTATTGTCACTGTGTTACTGCGTGTTTCTGCTTTAGTTTAAACAAATGCTAAATAGTATGTATAAACACAACTTTGTATGAGTGCCACTCATACATAAATCAATTGCTTGAAGTTCTGTTTCTAAGTTTCAAGGAAATCCATGAAAAATTTAATTTCCAATGTGCTTTAAAGCGTCAGTGATAAAGTACAAAATTGGTCGCATCGATTTTTGAATCTTATTCGCTTGATTTCACAATAAAACGATGTTGTTACTTAATCATACGTAATGCCTAAATTTATTACAATTGACTTTTTCTCACGAGTGCACTACGTGACTATACAATTGTCCTTTTGAGTGCATCGGTAACCGAGCTTGTCAATGGAATAAGCATAGTTTGAATAGGGTACTCGCAAACAAAAGTCCATGGATAAAAAAAAGATTTCGATTGGCAAATATCATTACCATTGCGGACGTAATGGACCGATCACTATTATTTGTGTTCGTGTAATGATTATTTTAAGCATTTTATTTTTAGCCAGGCCATAGCTTAATTGGAACAGCCTTGAGGTTCTGTCGCCAATATTTACGCAAACACGTCGTCTCTTCGTTTCGGTTACAAAGTTAACTAATGACATAACGCAAATACATACTCAGCGATTATTGAATAATATAAAATAATAAATGGAAAAAGTTTTTATGCAGATAGCTGTATCTTTGCATAATTTTGCGAATTCTTTGCTGCAGGCGTAGCATGAGCATCGTTTTGTCGACGGAAGAGTAGACAAAAATGACGTTTTCTGTAGACAGTAGACAGTACGAGACGGCAGCAAAATAGAAAGAGTCAACTGCACTTTTTACGAAATTCACTCTTTTACATAATTCGACTCAGAATTCTTTGTTTTATCATAGGATTTATCGGTTGTCAGTGTGATTTTGACAGTAAGGATAGAAAACTTTCTTCCGAAAAAGTCTACTTAAAAAAAGACCTAGACAAAGATCGTTAGAAATGAAAGACAAAATGACAGATTGTAGAAAGATTTCTACGGTGGATGTCAAAAATGAAGAAACGAACTGTCACTTTGTATAGAAAAAGCTATGTCTATTCTTCGTAGAGATAGAAAGCGCCATGCTACGCCTGCTGGTCCTGTCAAACTCGAAGAATTTATTTAAGTTTTTGAACCATTTTTCATTTGAACTGTCAAGGAGTCTGTCGGGTCAAAATGGCGAAGCTAGCCGTTCCAAAGTGTATACTTACTATTATCGTACATTGCTATGGAGAAGAACGTGCAAGAAATTGCGTGGTAACTATTTGGACTTTCTCAACCCTTCTTTTCGGTCTAGCTTCATTATTTCCAGCTTTGATTCTGGCATATTATTTTGTTTTTTGGGACGTCTTGTGATTAGATACAACTGCCTTTTATTAGTAAGGAAAAATGCTCGATTTTTGTTAAACCATGGTCAGGGGGTCTACCACCACCGCTTACAGCATTATTATTTTAATCTTACTTCGTGGTTGAAAGAGATGGAGCTATAAATCCTGTAGAGCTTCGTCTCTTTCCTACACTGAAGTAATATTAAAATAATACTGCTGTAAGCGGTGGTGGTAGGCCCCCTGAAATCTTTTCTTGTTTTACTTGAAGTTTCGTACTTCTTTCAGCACCACAGTTTCAGTTTTATGGTTCTTCAATATAGCATTGTTTTCTTCAGTTAGATGGTCAACCGATTGTGCATAGAATCGTGAATTCATGAGTTTCGTACAAAAAAATATTGTACATACGTATTGACTGCTTACACTGGTCAGAGAAGCTTTTTAAACATTACTTTATTTCCTAAGGTTTCAAAAGAATTTCAATGCAATTTCGTTATTGGTTTTGAAAAATAATTTTTACTCCTTTAGATTTTTCCATCAATTAGGAAGTATTTGAAGCTTGTTGGTTATGTTGGTACTCACTGAAAAAAACTTAATACTTACGACATTGGCTTTTCACTCGATTTTTTGCTGTCCTTATCGGCTGCATATTGCAGGCAGTTACCTAATTGACTAAAAATCAATGTAAGAAAATAAATGCTTGAATTGACATACCTACGTTCTTGTGTTGCGTAAAGTAATTTAATTATGTGAATCGGTTTTTTATAGGTGACCTTTTTAGCATAGTGTATCTTAAGTAGCAATAAACGACGACGAACGACCATGAGGAAATGTGTTGTACAGTTGATTGATACGGTAGATTTGACTTTAAACTAAAAAAAAGTTAAATAAAAAATTTAAAAAACCCCCGACAAAAACAAAGCATCTAAAAATTTTAAAAATAATATGTAGGTATTGGCCCTTTAAGTTTAATATAAAAGTTGTTGGTAATATTTTGATCCAAGCGTCGGTCGTCGCATCGGGGGGCTGCTAATGAAAATAGGAAGTTAACAGCAGCTATCCTTGCTAAAATAACATACATTAATTATTCCTAGTTATAAGCCTAGTGGGTTTTCCGTCGGGGGTTAAAAAGCTCTGCAAAGTACACTAGATGCCCAAAATCGGGCACACTTTTCCTTTAAAAAAAATTAAAACGATGGAAAAACCTACTGAACCTACCTAACAATACCTAATGTCAAAAAATTTAAGAAATAATTTTTGCAATGTAGTTGGATAATAATGAAACCATTTCGATTTAAATTTGTAAGATCTACCGGAACTACTTTACACGTAACATATTTTAGTTTAAAAATTTTCCTCCAAGTTATTCTTTTGTGTTTGTGTTTTTGTTTACGTCATGTTTTTACAGCAAATAAAAGTATTTTCTTTCTTTATACAAGACATTAAAAAAACAACACCTTTCTCTCCTCGAACATTTTTCACTTATAATTTCCACGAAAACGCAAGCATATCACCTCATACAAGGCTATAAACCCGGAATACATAATAACGATGTATGCTTACATTCTCAGTCATTAAAACATGTTTTAATTGCTTACGGACTTTCGATTTAAGGTCGGAGATAAGAAAATATATGTACTATTTCCTGGTTGAAACAAAAAACGTGTCAAAACGTGTGACACGGACTACGTATGTTGATATTCAAGTACTCCAAATCGCCTGTGGACATTAAGGGCCCGTTCACACGTACTCTTGCACATAGTATCACTACAACTTCTTGAAGTTGCCATTGGTTACGTTGTGGCTAGTATTTGCAGACAGACAGATCGTTGTGTTAGCTTTAGTCTCGCTGGTGTTTGCATTGTAGCTGCGTAAAGAAAAGAAAGAAAAATTGTTTATTCTGCACAAAGAAAACGTACACTTATCAAAAAAATACATATATAAAATACAAAAGTTTGACAAGATTGTTCATACTTATTCTACTCTTTCTTATTTTAACCTTAATGTGGTTGGTATGGCCCTCACGGTTGATTTTGACGGTCAAATGTGGTCCATGTGAATAAAGTAATAAAGTTTCAAACAAATTAGCGCCCGTCCACGTGTTGTCGTTGTGGTGTGGTTGCGGTACGTGTGATCGGGCCCTATGTTGATCAGATTTAAATAATAATGATTTAATCAATCTGTAATTATCATTATTGATACAGAGATATGACTTTTTACCATTGTAATGTCAAAGTCTCAACATGTATTTTTTTGTTCTGTTTTTAAATGCGTTTAAAGATAATTGATTATTCATAACTTTCTTTGTTTTGTGACTTTTTATATAGGGGCTTATTATTATCTTTTTGATTTGTTGTCAGATACGAGAACAATGATAAAGGTTCAGATTTAACGATCACTTTAAAAAAGTTAAACTCAAAGCATTTATTTCAATTAAACCATAATATAATTTTATTTCATTAAATGGTCAGTTCGAAATATGAAGCTAAGTCGGATAATGTTCCAAGTTGAACGGATTTCGATAAAATTTGGCAAGGAGATAGATGGCATCCCGGGGAAGGACATAGGCATACTTTTGTCGACATACCACGCGGGCGAAGCCGCGCGCGGAAGCTAGTTGGTTTATAAATAAAAAGAGCCATTTTACTATCCCGCGATACTTAACAAAACACTATACAATATTAATTAAGACCGTTAATGTCATACATAACCAATTCTGAACGAGTAGCATATACACTGAGCATAAATATTACCACTTTCGTTTATATTCTACGAGGAATAGACAATATTAATTATAATTATGTTTTCTAAAATTTTGACATCGCACCTCCATTGTAAAAATAAATCTACTGCGACCATGCTACGCGTGCTGGAAAAATTCATCGGAATTTATTTCGCAATGCTGAAAAACGTATACATAATTAAAATCTTGATGATAATTGTACCTTCGAAAAAAATACCAACACATCGTGAACAGTAGTTAAGAGTGAGTGATACTTATTGCACATTCATTAACAAAAACCATTAAGAGTGATGCAACGTTGATTGATTGAATCGGGCCATCTCGGATGTCAGCCTCCTTACACAGAGTGCTTCACAGTCATTGGTTAAAGTGGCCCATTCACTAACCTACATGTTAGTCGCATGATGCAGGTCATGCAGGATTGTGAATGTGATTATGGCCTGCCTGTCTTTCGTCATCTCTTTTTAGCTCAGTTGCCAAAAAAGAAAACAAAACTGGCATGAAAGTGTGCAAGCTATTTCTTTCCTGAGCGGCTGACTAATTGCATCACTGATTACTTAAATAACGATAAATATATTTTTTTAAATCATCAGTACCTACCGCTCAACTGTCGATGGGCCTTTAAAAGGTTATCAATAAAAATTCTATTGTGTCTCGTCTGTACAATCAACCAAAAAATAAATTGAAAGAACCCGAGTGCAACTAAAATGTTTAAAACAATCTCAGTTTTCCCAAGTCTCTGAAACCAAATCTGAGATTCAACAATCAGCAACAATAGCTTATACTATATGTTCCTAATGCTAGGTCACAGGCCTTCTCTCATCAACAAAATATTATGTAAGTACTAAATTAGTTACTTTTAATGTGTTAATTTTCGTCTGTTCAACCCCTTTATTTTGCTATTGCCCACAAATGTTCATGGCACTATTTTTTTACTAAGTCATTACTTATTGCCGTCTAAAATCCGTAATTTTGATTTTATAAAAACAAAACCTAGCTTATAACCATCGCGCGATAGAGTCGACAGACACCTCATTTATTAAAATACATCCAGGCGTTAGGATGCTTCGAGGGTTAAAGAATTCCAAATACAAATATACATAGATACGCCTCAAAAACATAACCCTGCTTTTGCTGTCGCGCAGCCGGGTACTTAAGGTCCACTTTGGACATTTACCATTCAAAGTCGACGGAATATTGCGACAATGCTGCTTCACGATCGGTAAGTAGATGATATTTGTTGAGATTTTATATTTTAAATGATTTAAAATATACGGTTCTGTAATTGCCTAGCAAAAACCTCTGTTTAGAGAAAAAGGAACGTTGATGACCGTGTATAAAAATATGCCGTTAATAGATTTAAATTATCAATACCATCCAGTTAAATCTGACAGAGTACATAAAATACCTACATATTACAACACATTTACATACATATGTAATTGTAATCGACATTGCAGGCAATGTGTATGTAAATTGAATCGTCCTATAAGACATGACATGCGATTCATCTGCCAATAAATCCGGAGATAAATGCTCGAGGGTCTCACAACTTGCTCCGGAAAGCAAACAGCTGACAATCGCCTCTTTTTGAATATTATCGGTATCAGAATCAGTTACTTTTGTTTTCTAGTACACAACGGCTACACATCAAGCTATACATTTCCAGTATAAGCTGACCTCGCATTGTATAGGATTTTCAATCAGCATAAAGTGGAAATTTATAGCTTGATATGTAGCCGTGTGTACAAAAACAATCAAAAGTGGTGAGAAACTGACACAGTTTTGCTCGTTTTTTTTGTGTGGCAAGCACCTACTTATCAATCAACATTCCTAAAACGTTACCCACAATGTGGGATCCCATCCTATCATTTTTTCCACGTTCCTAACGGATCCCACAACGTGGGATTCGATTGTGGGATCCGATCGGAATAAGCCGTCTTGCCGAGCAGAACCTAGTTTTATAAGTTTTGAAAAAGAATTAGACGGGTTAGGCTGTTGATATGATTTATTCCCTTTATGTCGAATCCCGTTATGTCGAGGCTGGAAGTCTATTGTTCTCCAAATAGAAGACGGAGCTTCCTATGTTCGTTACTTATTCCAATAAGCTAGCCTGTTCTTTGCTGGGAACCATCTACCTACACGATACAATAAGCCAAACGGCAGATTTCGCGGTAAAGTTGAACGAACGACGCGAACTAGCCTTGGCCTTTCTGACGACTGACTCTTATGAAAGGAAGGGAGGTTCATGAAAGATAAATGGAACTAAATAAAAGCCAAAAGATGGCAATCTTTTGGCTTTTATTTAGTACGAATCGCTTCTGTGTTGTGTGTGTTACGCGATTAGTCCGCCAAATATGAATCGATTTTGATGATTCTTTTTTTGTTTGGTAGGTCATGCTTTAGAAGTTTCAGTTTCTCCCGAAAACAATTTTCGGAGCAACTTTTCCAATTTTTCTTTCCATAAAACCTTTCGGACTTTAACGGTCCAGCCGTTCTCAAGTGGTGCGCTGCCCAACGAACAACATATTTTATTTATTTATAGGTATAGATCATAAAAGTCTCAAACTTTTTAGCCATAGCGACAACATTATTCATGAACTGCTCCACTTAAATAACGAACACAAAATTAAAAATAAATCTCTTAAAATATTGTAATTTGAACGCGTGGGCAACCATTTTTTATTAATCATCGTTTGCGTTTATAGTGATATAAATCTCGTGTAACTTTTAGAAGTTTTATTTAAAAAAAAAACAAAAATAATCTGATTTAGATTGTGTAAAGGTCTGCGATACATATTTATCTAAAATATGTTTGTAAGTTATTAACATTTTAATTGCTGTAAACTCTATTGTTGATGTCCTGGCTTAGATTTTTTGATTCGGGCAAAATGTTATTGGGTTTTTCCATCCTTAATATCTCGTCGGCTTATCAAGGGGTATCGTGTTACCCAGTAACTGGGTTGTGGAGGTCATATATAGGCAATCGCTCCATGTATAATACTGGTATACAGCTGCATCTGGTTAGAATGAAAGCCGACCCCAACATAGTTGGGAAAAGCAGTGGAGTACACTTAGGTACAGTCGCATGTTACACGTTGTTCGTTTATTTTCCTTCCATTTTCAAAGTTACGTAGTTTCTAATTAATAAGTGCCAGTTTTTTTACTATTAACAAAACTACACTGTAAAAAATAAAAATAAATAATTTGCATTGAATTTGTACCCTTCACATACAAAGTACGTTAAGTAGTTCCATCTTCAATTACTTGCTAGCTATTGACTTTAAATGTCAGTGTTAGCTGTCAACATGGAGTATTTAATTTAAATATATTAGTTCCGTTGACAACCTTTGCTTGATGCCTGATTACATAAGCGACTTGAACAAAGGATTACACGTACCTAATTAAGAGTTTGTACAAACGTTTCATTAATTACATTTATTTGAAAGTCAATTGTTACTTAGCATTGTCACACTTTCGTGCTTTTACACGCTATTCTTAGTAAATATTCATGTTATAGGGATGGTACCTTTTTTTGCGATTTCATATTTGTTCCCATTCTAAAAGTTGTTCATAATGATCATTTTTTACCAATAACCCTGTATATCCTTCTAAAGTGCTCAACAGCTAGGCATCATCAATATATATTTCTGCCAAGGAAAAGGGTGGTTATATTCTGGATTGAAGGATAATGTAATTTCAGGCACATCGATCGAAATACACTTGGGATGCCTCACGATCGCGGAGAAGTCCCTAGGTGACCGCATGCTTGTTTACCTTTTACCTGCCAAAAATGAAAAGAAATATTTGTTCAATCCAAACCAAATATCACGATCGTTTTTTGTTTTTGGTCCTTTAGCTAAAGCATCAGCATATATTGCTGAAGCTGAATGAAGTAGAAGGGCGCGTATTTTCGCGTTCTTTTAAAGATGTTTGTATAGCCTTAAGTTTTTACTAAATCAATCTTTATATATTAGAGAGGCTATTATAGCCTATAATACTAAACGATATAAAATCATGTGTTTGTGCTAATTCTAAGTCGGTAACAATCTGCGACCTTGCCGCCGTAATTCGAACAGACCAAAGGAATGCAAGTGACCCTGAATGTGTAACAGTCAGTTTTTTTTTCTGATATAGGTACCAGCGTATCTGCGACAGTATTCGCAAATATTTTTTTTGTAATGCATTACATATGCGTATATCTTCAATACCTACTCCGAACTGAACCTATACTCTGTTCCAAAAGTATTTAATGAACATGAAAATAAATGGATCAAAAAACGCTCTTGTAGATGCCAATTTGTAGTGTCACCTACAAATTGAGACGTACTTAAACCCAATTTATAATTTAAAAAACCTTAGAGATTTTTTCCGTTTAAAAATTTGAGCGTATTTTTGTAACCCCAATTATAATATTTATGTCCACGATTTTTAAATTAAATACAATTTCATATTTATAAATAAACAATAATTGTTGGAAAAAGTGGTGAGATGGTAAAGTTGATAGTGAGTGCAGATAAGAATTTATCCTAAACAGGGTAGGTATGTTTACACTTTCATCAAAAAGTTTTGGAACAGATTATACTGTTTTCTTTCTAATCTTTCCGGGCAAGACAATTATGGACATGACGGCATCGTACTCCACTTCCTAGTCTCCGCACATCGCTAAACAAAAGCGCTTGGGTCTCGTTTTAATGTGCATCTCTTGACAGATGCGATGCGACATATGCATATATGCCATAGTCAAAACTAGTGTTAGCTACAAAAATCTGTCAAACCCCTTTCTGCTAACATTTATTTAGTAGTTGGTAGGATTTTGTAGTGTTCATAAATTGCCTGCAAGCCTATATCGGATCGGCTTGCATTGCTAGCATTTTACATGAAGTCTTTCTGACTTTCTCAACTGTGTTACTGGTTATCACGACACCTCTTGATAAGTCTTGGTTGTCAGACTTTCGGGGTTCTGACTACCCCTAGCGACTGTCAAAGATCTACGAAAGACCAGTAAGGTGCTGTTTCGCAAATTCTGGGACACTTAATATCGTATCTACCGTGTCCTGTTGTCTGCACGGTACAGGAGCTTATGGATGCTACTGAAGGTGGCAAACTCGTAGGCATAATTCATATGCATATTCTGGACTGACTCTATTTAGATTATCATCAACACGCTAAGAAGAAGTAGATAGCTAAGTAGGTACGTTTGCCGACCCAGGCGGATTCCCGGCCACCGTAGGCGCGGGCTTGCAGACTGTCGCCGTTCGATAAGGACGACGCGACGGCGCGTTGTGTTCCACCCGCGCGCGCCTCAAAGAGATGTCAGCAGTACTGAAGGGGTCCGCTAGGGCCGATGCCTGCCGGGGTCACGGAAAAGTCCGAAAGGGACACCGTGGCCTCTGGCAACTTACAGGCAACTGAAGGAACATGGGTAGGTTAAAAAAAAGGTACGTTTGCCGAACCGGGATGTAATCGCGTCTCACTTCGTCGTGTCCGATTCGACACACCCCAAGGCGAATTAAACACACTGCTTCCTTTCATTGTTTTAACAGGTACCTACACGACCACACGTAGGTATAAATCTATAGGCAGCCAAACACCTACTACAACCAGTTTCGTCAGGAAGTGCTCTATATTATATTATTCTGTAACGATTTGCGTCATTGTTAAAACGCTTTGTAGGTTCTTTAATGTCACATTTATTATGAATAGCTTATAATTAGTTGCCTATTGGTCAATGGTCTAGCTTACCTTCATGTTAATTTTATTTTTTCCAAGCGTAAAGTTAAAAATGCATAACTTATTTCTTCCTTTACAAAAGCGATAAGGACGCATGTCCTACTTGAACAACGTGTTTATTTAAATAATCTAATAAAATAACGTACCTATTTAATAAAGCTGTTACCCATAAATGTATTTCAGATAAGTAAGGGATAATACAATTGAGTTTTTGAAGCTAATAAAAGTCATAATAATTTTGAAACGACAAATTCAATCGCTCGCGAATTTGCCTTTTTAATACCTACGTAAAGCTTTTAAAATCGATTGCAAATTCAAGTAATTATGAGCCTATTGTCGCATCAAGATTGCCTATCTTAATAGATGCATATCTAATAGATACTCAGTAAACGCACTTATTGCCTAATTGCTTTATAATGACATCAAAAAAATCTAGTCGACATTGGTGCGAGCTAGTAAGGTGCTTGACCTATCCCTGAGATGAGTACCTATGATCGCGCGACTGAAATAATAAAAAAATGGCCTTTTTCTGCTTCTGAATATTTTCTGTTGAAATCGCGAAGCAGATTAGGAATAAATGAAACCCAACAGCAGCGCAGCAAAGATTAATCCGTATGGTACTTGCCCGTAGTTGAACCCACAACCTCGTGCGTGAGAGGCGAGGTCTTAACTAATGGGCCATCACGTCCTCCGTAACCATGGGGCCATCACGTCCTCCTTAACCACTGGGCCATGACGTCATTGCCATGATCCAAGCAAAACGTGTGTTCATCATCATTTAGCTCGATCCTCGGCCACTCGTTTGTATTTTCTTTTCCTTTGTTTAGTGTGTAATCAAGGGTATACTATCCATCTATCTAGCTGCAATCAGCCACCCTGCTAAGAACATCACTGTATGTGTTTACCGGATTTTTTTTAATATTTCAACGGTTTACTGTCAAAAAATCTAGGGTATGGCTCCATTCCGCGTTCTAAAACAGTTTTTCTCAAAGCTAATTAGTACAATTGTACAATGTTTCCCATAATGCGCAGACGTCGTTTCCCACGGTTCCTGCGCGCGCAAGCGTGATCTAGATGCTCTTCGGCGATAGCAGTTAGTGTCAAACGTGCCTTCAGGGGGTCATGCCAAATTTGTCCATACTAAAGAGAACTTCAAAATTTGCAACGTAATCCGTCTGTTATTGAAAAATGTCAAGTACTTCTTGTCACGATTTCTTCGCTGTTTCATTATCCTTTTGAATTTCTAGTCGTTTTTAAATCTGCATCGTGTTTTAGTAGCACATCATACTGCTTTGTTAAGACATCATTAAGTAATACATTTAAAAAAATCAAGTAATAAAAACTAAAACCCAACTACGACTTAAAAGGTATAAACAAGACACCACAGACAGACAAATTAAAAATCCGGAGTCACACGTGTTAGGGCATAAATCGAACAGATTACGTGTGACTCCGGATTTTTAATTTGTCTGTCTGTGGTGTCTTGTTTATACCTTTTAAGTCGTAGTTGGGTATTAGTTTTTATTACTTGTTTTTTTTTTTTAATTCTTTTGGGGTTATAATATATATATATTTGAAATGTGCTCATTAAGCCCTTTCATTTGATACCCAACATGGTACGATTAAACCATTGTTTTATTTGTCACAGAAACACGTGCATACAAAAAGATAACAGTAACTTAATCATAATTACAAATCATAGAAATATGATATGAGGAGTACAATTAATGTACAATTAAACCTTATTGTAATAAAATAAACACAAACTTTAACCGTGTAGTTAATAGAGCACCTATCCAATTAATAGCCTGACATGTGTCAGCCGGTCAATCACTGATAACATAATCTATACCTACGAACAAACTTAGCTTTGTGCCCTTACTTAACATTTCTTAGTAAACACGTGTGCTTCAGTGGCGAAGGGTGATTTTTCGGGGGTGGGAACCCGGAGTAAAAAAAAAAAAAAAAAAAAAAAGTAAAAAAAAAAAAAAAAAAAAAAAACTATACTGACGAATTGAAAACCTCCTCCTTTTTGAAGAAGTCGGTTAATAATACTTGTTATGATGTCACTTCGGACCTTCCTTGTGGCCGCGAAAACCTACTTCTTGTTTGTTTACCTAACAAAAGAACGGTATCAATAAACCGTTTCATTAAATTCCTATTTTGATTTACTTTTCTCAAACTTATTTATAAACTCACATTCAAAAAGCCCGCTTTCACAAACCACGCACACTCACACAGTTCAACAAGTGATTACGCTCCTAATAGCGCAACGCCATCTAACGAAAATATCAGAAAAGCAATGCATTTTGTCAGTACAAGAACGAGATATCTCCATTCAAAAAATTCACAAATAATTAAACAGAGGGCGCGTTTAACGAGAAATTTTTAGGGAGTGGCATTTTACAATTCAGAGTTTTCGCTCACGGCCACTAGAGGGAATTGGCCGCGCGGGTGTAGAGCTTCAAACGAATTAGCGAAAAATCGTCAGATTATGAATGTAAAAACCCCTTTATTACATAAACTACTAGAATCTGAGAAAAGTAAACAAGGGAAACAATACATTTTATTTTATTTACAACTGCCAGTCAGCTATTCATATTTATCGTAAAGGGAAACATTAGAATGTTTGAAAAAACTATCACGTCGTTTGTAATTTATACTTATATCTGAGCGAGCACGGCCTAACGTAATTGTGTTTCTTAATTTCAAAACTTAACCTTGGAAAGCATGTTTCCTCACAAAGAAAATAATCCTAAACAACAATGTATAGGCTACCACTAAGCTACCAGACGGGCCGCACGCGGGCCAAAAGACATTGTAGTTAATTAGAAAGTCCTTGACGAATTATTGCCGCCATCCTAATCCTACTGATAGTACTAATAACTTTTCAAATCTATTAAGAAATTTCAACTTATTAACTATCTACCTACTTACCCCAAATACATAATTACAACGTACACTTTCACTAAAGTCAAAACACTTTAATCACTGTTTTATACCAACAAACTAATACTACTACTACGATTCTCGAACTGATAAACTAATGTATTCAATAAATAATACGAACAAAATGCAAATTAACTGCAAGTGTAAACAAATTATAATGCGATTACGTCAAACAGCAACCACACAATAGCGTCCTGTCCGAACTCCGAGCCGAACGCATTACGAAATTCAACGAAAACTACCGAACCGATATCGCGGCATCTCGTTCACGCGATCGCTTTAGGTACAATAACTCGTATTTGACCGGCTTGCTCGAAGCGTATAAAACCGGGGTGTCACGTGACCGAAGTGACGTCATGACGCCTTGATTTTTGAAGGAGCGATAAGCCAGCCGCGCCGCCGAGTTATTTTAGAGAATTTTTTTTTGCTGTTGGGAGACAACAAAGACAAAACATTGAATGTAGGCGTTTTGTATAGTTTTAATTATATGGTGTATTAAATACCTATAGTGTGATTACTTAAAAGGCATTTTAAACACTACTGACTGTGTCATTTTTCAATGACGATAGAGTGGTTTTGTTTCGAATTCCAGAAGGGAAGCCGATAGGAATCGAGTTGTACGGTAGCTGCGGCCCTGGTGTGCTTGTGTGCCAAGGTTCCATCGACACAACTTTTAAGATTAGGTATGGTCAAGAGCTGGACTAGATTTAGACGCAATATCTGATCGAAATACATAAAATTATACGCGAAAATTGCATTTGATTACACCAATTACGCTCTGAAGTTGTGTGACTCATACATTTTTTAAATATACATAATCTTACGCCTTTATTCTTTATTTAAAAACGTAACATTATGTTTATTTATTTATTTTATAATAATGGAACTTGAACATCTTCCCAGCCGAGAAGATGTTCAAGTTCCATTATTATAATCATCAATAAACATAATGTTACGTTTTTAAATACACATAATGTTACGCCTTTATTCTCTGAAGGAATAGGCTTATTCCTTCAGATGAAGAAAAGCGAGCCTAATGTCACAAATGACATTAGGCTCGTTACCTATTGCTATAAAAAAACCATGGCCTTGACCATCGCCAGGGCCATGGTTTTTTTAATAATGTAAAAGATCGATATAGACCCTGTCGGGTGATGACCCGACAGGGTCTATATCGATCTTTTACATTATTATACCACCTATGTAAGACATATTGAATGCAATAAATAATTGAGTATTGAGTAATAAAATAAATACAAATGTACCGTAATAGATGGGCAAAGATCGTCACTCAATGGACGCCTGAAGGAGGACATCGCCATTGAGGTAGACCGCAGCGAAGGTGGTGTGACGATCTGATCATGGTTGGGGGCCAACATGGCCAGATATCGCACACAATAGATAAATTTTCAAGGCAGAATGGGAGGCCTTTGCCCAGCAAAGGAACAAAATACTTAAAGGCTAACAAAAAAAACAAATGATTATGAATAAACGCGGGGTGGAGTTAAGTATGTCAAACTTAAACCTCTAAAAATATAATAATATGGATCCGAAGGTAACACTGGTTGTAACTTTATTCCGCAACTATTAAAAGGGTGTAAAAGTTTGCAGGCATGCACATAATAAAGCGTGAGAAACCTATTTGTACATAATGTTTTGCTTAATGTTCAGATATAATTGATAGTTAACCGAATAACGAAATCAATTAAATGTCAGAATCGTTGTATCGCTGCGAATTTACAAATATAAGGTATAAATCAATCGAAATGTTTTTATACAAATGAACTAGTTACATGTTTTTGAATATCGTAATCTAAATGCGCATACGTTGGTATGCATACTATTTATTATAGTCACGCTGGAGATTATCATCAGCTATATAATAATATGTTTAATTATGAGCAAAAAAACTATTACCTACCTTTTCATTTAAAAAGTGAGCAAGTACTTCCGATCGACGATCAGCAATAACATAATACAACATGAATGACATTCTTAAACGAAAGAGAAAATGAATTTCCTCATTTCACGTAATTTTATAGTTCTTTTGTAATTTGTTACACACGGCTACACATCAATCTATACATTTCCAGTATAAGCCGACCTCGCATTGTACGGAAATCCTATACAATACGGGATCAGCACAAACTGAAAATGTATAGCTTGATGTGTAGCCATGTGTACAATAGAGAGTATTCTATATCTATTGATTGATTAAAAGTTTTTCTTAGGAAGTTTTTTTGTTTTGGTTTCCATGGTTCTTTGGTTTCCACCTTTCAAATCAACCAAATAAAGCAAAATTATCTAATAGCACGTACACACGGCTACACATCAAGCTATACATTTCCAGTTTATGCTGATCTTGCATTGTATAGGATTTTCGTACCAAGCGAGGTCAGCATATACTGGAAATGTATAGCTTGATGTGTAGCCGTGTGTACGTACTCTTGTCATGCTTCTGCCCTTAGGTATCCTAATTTATTTGGAATCGGCGCGGCATGTCATCTTATATACATCTCTATCACCCATCGTATTAGCACTTGTTAATTTCTTATAATTTTTCACATAATTCATCCATTGCTTCTTAGGTTTTCCCGAACTCTTACAGCCATATTCAAATTCATAGGTACTCAGAAGGACGTTCACTCTGACAAAATCTTCACTTTGTATCCATCCAAGCAATTAGTACAGTCTTTATTTTTCCTTCTTCTTTACATTACCTACTTGACATGACACAGAGCCTTTTAAAAAACATTATTATGAGACACAATAAATAAAATATGGACTTTATTAACCAAATTCTGTAATGACCTGAACCTGAGTCACTAGGTACCTCGCCTTTTATGTTCTTTATTATGACAGCATTCTTTTGTATTGACGGTGCATTTATTATATCTTTGGCTAAATCAAAATGTACGTTTATATATTAAAATCACGATTTGCTCTATCTTTTATTCGAAGTATAAATTAAATAATTCCCTCGCGTATGTAGGTACTTCTATCAGGGGACCTGAAACGGCCACATCAATTCTTCTAAAAGCAATTCATTTCCTGAATTTCCAGCTGTCATTAGCAATTCCTCTAATTTGACACGAAAGCAATTCATAATAATTATGTGGACCATTTTATGAATCTCCATAGAAAACTGTCAAACAGATGAATTATTTCGTATTAAGAATCGCACGCAGATCATACTATGAATTGTCAGTTTGAAACATTTTACGATGATTAATAATATTTTCCTATTATGATTCTGCTAAAGTGACTGTTTTAAGTCTCCAGATTCTTATTTGGTGCAATCAAATATTTTCATAATAGGTAAATGATGGCAAGTTTCTACTTTTAGTTTCTCAGATGCAGTGCTTTCGTATATTTGCCTTATTTGAATAATTGGTTATTTGAAGTTCGAAGCTACGTCACGAATTTCTGTAAAAATAATCATGGATGGTAAAATAAAACTGTTTTCTTTGTTCGTATCACAGTAAATCATATTTATGTCATCAACACAAAAAAAATATCGTTAAAAGCAAATACGTGTGAATTAGATTTTAATGTTTGAGATGATGCAAACAATTGGTAATGCAATGGAATCCGTTGTCACTGAGCAGAAATGTGGAGCTAAATAATAATGTTCTATTTAAGTAGGTACAGCCTCTCCAAATGTTAAGTGAAGGGACGACTCAGTTTAATAAATCACTGTGTGCTTAAGGTGTACAACGGTCGCGTTGTTCTGTTCACGCGAACAATTCTAAATTAACAGGAAAATCGCATTGGCTGTAATTATTAATTGAGCCTCACAACGATAATACATAAAATCTACAGGGTTAACTGTCGAAATTCACAGATGTAATAAATCAATATCTAATCATGATAAAAAAAAACAAAACATATTTTCTACTCCTAAAGACACAATTAGAACTAGGTTACTACAAGAACTAACAGTGATATTGTTGTTCATCAATAGCATCAAAACATTTAGCCCCCACTTTCCCATTACAGTAGGTACTGTAATGGGAAAGTGGGGGCTAAATGTTTTGACGGCTAAAGAGGCTTCCACGTAGGTACGTGGAAGCCTCTTTAGCCGTCATCCATCCTCAGGTAGTCGCATTCATGAATTGGTCGCAATTTGTCTCATGTCGTCAACGTCTCTTGCGGCTCGACTTAAATCAAGATTTTGACCCATCTTGTTTTCTAGCGCTGCTTGGCATTTTTTGGCTTCATCTTATCACAACTTTGATTACCACCATTATTTACTTATTTTGTATGCGATCTAATTATAATAGGTACCTACATTATTTTAGAGATCATGTTTGGGTTTCCCCTTGTTTCAATTCCAAAATCGTGTTCATCAAATGGAATCACGATTCGCCTTTCAAATCGATGACATTTGTAAAGTGGCAAGGATATCACGAAACTTGGGGGAAATCCAGCCATAAAAGTTTACAATAATGCACGATATATATGGTTCAGTTTCGACAATTGATTTGACAGTTTAAGCCTGATCAAATATTCTTAAATTGTTATACTAACCAGTGACCAGAGGGCTGGCCTATTTTTAGCCCAAAGAATCAGCATTGCCATTCAACGTGGCAATGCTGCCAGCCTTTTGGGCACCTTTCCCATTGACAGCGATGCGGACGAATTTTTTGATGCTCAATGAGCCCCTCCCCTTTATTTTTTCTTTTTAATTTGTTATATATGTAATTGTTTTTTAGTTAATTTAGTATAATAAATGTAATGTAATTTAAATGTTGAAATAAAAATTGAAGTACCATATACTTAAAAAAAAAAAACCAGTAGATCTTGTGATGTTATTGAAATAATTTTCACATTGTTTTTTTACTCGATCTATGGTTTTTAAAATTATTTTTAACTGGTCTAATCATAACAATGTTTTCTTGTTACAGATCAATAGTGGATGGGTTACGGCAGTGAATTGTGTCAGTGCATTGTGTTCTGTTTCTAAAATGAGAAGACTTTGGTGTTAGCTATCAAACCGTTCACGTCATGCGTGTGCGTTAGTAACAGCTCCGGGGCTGTTGACTTAGTGAGTTGACATTTCGCGTCAATGCCGCGTGTGTAGGCAATGGCTTTGACAAACTTTACGCTTGCGGGCGTCAGCGCAGCCACGCCGGCATTCGTGCCCACCTCCTCGACACCCCTCCGAGTTGGCCTCGACGACCTACTCTACTCTCCCGCCGAATACCAACAAGAAACACTCTCCGCACAACCACCAGAGAACGAGCCATTCACTCCACCAAATTTGCGCAGGCCGAAAGTCAGAAAACGTGCCGGTACAGCCTACCTACCACCAGCCAACCAGTATACGCATTACCAAAATGAGGCTCCACAAAACCCCTATGGTGCATCCCTACATACACAGGTCTTCCAACAAAACTCAAGACTTAACGTACAGATAGAGAACCAGCGCGTCAAAGAAGTGAACTCACCGTACAATGTCGCCGGACAGTACGATAACACAGGACAATACGTTCACGATCCTACTGGTGACTATGATTATGAACAGAAGAGAATGAACCAGGGCCCGCCAGGGCCAGGGTATAGTCCTGGGTACGCGGATGCGCAATACCCGCCGGCAATAAAGCCAAACCCTTCATCTAGTCGAAGGTTCGATGAAAACTCGAATCAAAATGTGAATAACTTCAATTTTAACAGGCCGCCTAGTAGTAGTACGGCAGCTCCGGCCAGGCCGCCTAGTAATCAGGGGAGCAAGACTGGTGGTAGTGAGAATGGACAAAATCCTCCGGAAAGACCGCGAGGGTTTACTAAAGTGGAATCAGGTGGAACTGGTGGCAAAACGCAGTTACATGCGGTACTTGACTATGACGATGATGAATATTACGACGATCCAAGTCTAGGTAAGAATTTATTTCTAAAGATTTCGCCATGTTTCTCTTTTATAAAGGGTCTATTATAATCTATTGTTTTTTCCTTAGTCGTATAGGGGAGACCGGGGTTGGTTGACTAGTTTTTTATATTTTAGCGTATAACTGCAGAACTAAATTAGATACAAAATGATATAAAGTACTTCTAAATAGAGTATTTTATTAATTATTAATGCAGCTAATTTGAAGCTGAATGGTGCTGATCCATGCGTCATGTTCGTGAACGGGCGCCATCAGTAGGGACTGGTCATCTCTTAGCTGCCACGGCTTATTTTGATTTATTTTAATTTTTGAATTGTTTTATCTTTTATTTACGGACTCTTTTAACCTGCACGTTTTTCTACATTTTACTCACATGTATGATTCCAACATGAATGATGTTAACAACATATTGTAACAATATTCTGATTTAAAAGAGTGTCCGTGGAGTTTCTTGCCCGTTCTTCTCCATAGGAACCTACTACGCTTTGGAATGGGCAACTAGCTTCATATTTTCTGACTGACCGACCCTTTGAAAATTCAAAAGTGCCTGTAATTGGTTTATTTGAAATAAATGCTTTGAGTTTGAGTTTGAAGTTTCTTACTAAATCAGAAGCCGATTATTTTTCGTTATTTTTAAAACAAGTCTAGTAAGTCAACCAGCCCCGTTGTCGGGGTTGGTTGACACACTATATGGGGTAGGTTGACCATACTAAGAAATCATTACATATGACTGGTAAATAATACAAAACTTCACAAATCAACGTTATTTATTTGTAATTAAACAAGCAGGTAACGGCACTTAAAGTATTCCTCCCATTAAGTCTCTTTTTGCACCTAAACAATAAACTCACAAAAATATCAAATAACTTAAAAAAAATCGTTTATACGTTCTCAAGGTCGTGCTCTGTAGGTCAATCCTACAAAAAAAAGTCTTATTAAATACCTATTTGATTTACCCTAGTTCATGTAGTTTACACTTATATGGCCTTAAAATAAATAAAACTAGTGCGAATAAATCGGCCCAAGACAATTTATGTATTTAAAATAAATATAAAACAACACAATAAACTTAAGGGGTTGTTGACTCATTAGTCAATCAACCCCGTACACATGTTTGCCTACCATCCCCGCACGGCCATTTTGTATACCAGAGCCCATGGACACGACTAATAACATTAATAAAGCAAATATGTGGCATTAATCTATAGTCTAGTTACCGTACTTCGCAATAGTGAAGACTACAAAACCTTTCGATATACACTGCCGTCAAAAAACAAAAGAAATGTCTATAAAAATATTTATGTTCTTACCTGAATTTTTAAAATGTCGCCGTTGCTCCTAAAATACGTCCGCCTCGGGCGCGCCGAGAGGAGTAACTTAGCGTCACCTCAATTTGAACGCATACTATGATGGACATCGTATTAAGACGAATATTTGAGAAGTTATTGCCTGTTAGTCAACCTGCCCCTATATTCAACCAACCCCGGTCTCCCCTAATGACATTATTACTGCTGAGAAATTAGAAATACTTTTGCAGCTCCTCTAGTTTTTAAAGAGGTTCTTCCTCTTTAAAAACTGGAGAAGCTGCAAAAGTATTAGAGTCCGCGTAGAACATGAAATAATCAACATCATTAATGTTTAACCTTCCTATAAGTAGAATCTTTTACCTTGATTTATCTCTCGCTTTTGTTTATTCGTCGATATAGGAAATCCTTGCGGTTCTATATTGTCAACAGTTGAGCAAATAAAAGACCGTTTGTTGATCACGGCTTCTTTTACCACCTAAATGTTTGATAGCAATCATTAATCACGACTAGACTTGAAATTGGCAAATGATTTAAATAAAAAATGAGATTTTCGGAATATCAAAGTATGAATGAATCCGAACCCTGCTGAACGCAGCAGTGCTGCCGCAGCAGTTCTGCGTCACTACTGGTCCCCATAGATTTTTGGATAGGTTTATTTGAGATTACATTCCGAGCACGACAGCAATGTCGCGGCACCGCTGCGGCAACAACACTCAGACTAGTAGTGCGGCGTTCATCACAGCGATACCACGTGAACGTTGACAAGTAAATTGGCAACAAAACGGGTACACATCACGAACAACAGGCGCTCGGAATCAGTGGCCAGCGGCAGTGGCAGTAGCAGCCAGCACTGCCGCGAAGCGGGATTCGGAATCATACCTTTAGTCTACCGTGATACAAAGTGCTTTGTCCACAATACATCAACACAACTTAAAAACTACGCTACTTGACAAGCTTTAAATTCAAAAAGGGCCAAGTACAGCCCCCAAGCTTCGGTGTCGTCACATAGACCGGTCCGATCTGCCACCTAATAATACCTACACGTGTAACAAGCTAAATAGGAATAACATCATTGCGTGTTTTAACATCTATCGTCACAACTCCAGAACGCAGTCACTCCACCACGCTAAAGAATAATGTATATTATGCATATAATACTTGTATAGGTCAAAGTAATTGGAGTACCTACGTACTAACAGCTAACACGTTTCACTTATCTAAGTCAAAGACCTTCGATCATTTAACCGGTCGCCAATGCCATACATACAATGGACAGTCTACTGCAGTACAATGCTTGCATTGTCGCCTTCAGGCTTATATTCCATTTCCTTGTTATCGAGTAAGTGAAGGAACATGGTTAAATTAGATCTGTCTGTAATTTCTTTTGGTTTTGTACGTGGCAATATAATTTTATCTTTCGTCTTAGTTATGTTCTCAGCATTGTACCTATAAGTCCTATAACCCTCTTAGGATAAAGTATAACTCTTAGGATTCACGCCACCGTTTCTATATGTTCCTTTATAACCATTTTCCTACCAAAGCAGGGATTTGCTTCATGGTTACTGTTACTGTAGGTATCGAATTTGAGCTCACAATCAAAATCGGGCCTACCTCTACGACACGATAGCAACAAGTTTCCTTAAAAGCTACGTAATACGAACCATAATACCATCCATAGTGCAAAACGTGATCTGATGTAATAATGAAGATAATCTTAGTTTATGATACGTTACAATGATAATTCTCAATGTCAAGGTAGTAGAACAATAAGACCTGGATAGCAACTCATTTGATATTGCAAATTGCTACATTGAACTTGTAACTAAAATTTGAACTTTTTTTAATTCACACTAAAAAGACGAATAAGTACTTAATTCATTATATTACAAAATTTGTAGCTCTAAATCTGTAATTATAAACAGTTGTTTTGTATTCACATCTACAACAGCCGTATTACCGGTATCACTGTCAAACTTTGGGTTAGTGCAGATTCCCCCTGTTCTTGTTTCCCCCCGAAAGTTATTAACACTGATATCGTGTTCTGATAACTTTATCAAAAGCACTTTCCTTTCCAACATTCAATTCACATAGCATTACTTTATCATCATCTTCTTACTTTTTCTATATTTGTTACTCTCTATATCTATTTATTATCTTCCTCCTTTTTATTAAAGATTTACTTAGCCCAACATTGTAGCTTTTAATAGGATCTTCATGTTCTTGATTCTGTCAAGCTTTGCGTTACTATGGAACATTTTTGTATTTAAGCATGATGCAGCCAATGTTATAGTGGTCTGGTATCTCATAAATTTGCCCATGTTACAAAAGTACAAGTGGTATTTATGCGCGAGACGTTAATTTGGTCTGCATTATTCCTTTCACTTTTAAATTGAATATTTTTTCTTTATTTCCGTATGCAGCATTTAGCATTTAGGTTCTTGGTCCTTAAGAACCAAGAACCAAAATGCTATTCAGTATTCTTATTCAGCATGTCAATACGTAAGTTATGTGGTTTGTTTTACATAAATATTTTTTTATAAATATCACTCGAAAGATTTCTTTTGATACCTACATAACTATTCACGGCTTTTGGCTACTTTTGTAGGTGTGTTTTTGATGTCTATTTTTGTTGAATGTGCGTTTTCTTTGTGCGGAATAAACAATTTATCTTTCTTTCTTTCTATTCCTGTTGTATTTTTTTTGTAACTACCATGAAGTTTTGTGGAGTTTCACATAACTATTTCTGTTGTGAATGTTTAACGATGTTTACAAAAAATATATTCAAATACCATTAAAAGTTTTCTTTGATTCTTTTAGCTCTTTCGTTAAGTTTCATATGATATCGTTATAATATTCATTATTATTAACTAATTCTTAGTTCATCAAGCAAATGGTATATGATAAAGCCGTAAAGAGTTCGTTTTGCTTTTAAACACCAATCCCAGATATGCAAGTGTTGATTTAGTGTAACCTAGAATAGAAATTACATCATCCACTGCTATTGGTACTTTTATTATGTACTTGTTCTCGTTCCTTTCAAAAGCATTGTGTTTATAGGTCAAATTAAGGTTATATCGTTGGACCTCTGCTTTGCCGTGGGATATAATATGTACAATATTAATAGGAAGGCTCTATTTTTATTTTATTCTCGCTCTCTCTCTGAAGACATCATTTCAGGCTCATTTGTTATGGATCCTTGGCTGGACACACTATTAATATTATGACTTTAAGTTTTAGGTAAGTATTTAAAATAGTTTCTCGTAGTAAGTTCAGTTTTATTGATTTCTTCAATCTTTATACAGAACCCAGAACCTTACCAAATACTGCGTGCCTGCCCATAATGTCAATTATTGCCGTAGTGTCAAAGTTGTCATTCACATAAAAATCATCAACCGTCTGGGACGAAAAGTAAATTTTATTTTAAATTTGGCACATAGCTTCTTCTTAATTTATTATTTTTCAAGAACATCATAAAAATACGACCCTGAGGGATTCCCATTCTCATAACGATAGTATATTAATTGACATAAGTACAACCAGTATCAGTTGAAAAACACGGATATCATCATCTCTATATAAGAAAGAACTGGTTTAAATAATGCACTAACGACTACTGCTTCTTAAAATATCACTACTGTTATTTTGCACAAAGCTAAAGCTATCACTGTTCCAAAAAAGAACTTTAAAAAAATACCAGCTCATTCATTGACAAAAAAATCACAGTTCTACTTAATCTTGTCAATACGTTACGTGACGATCGAAAACGAGGTAATATCTGGATTAAAACATTTTATAAAGTTACCTAACTCTGATGATCGTTTCCGTATGACACCAGTGACTATTCACATAACTTGTAAGACGTGCATGTTGCATCCATGTCTGCAGCTTTGACGTAAGTAACACAAAAACTTGGAACAGCGACCTTGGTTTCACTTTCGAACTCATAACATAATCTCAAGAGGTCGGAGCACTCGCCACATCGGAATTAAGCGAATAACCTCACTATTCATGTTACATTTCACACGCGGAATTATGGCTGTATTTTTTTTACGGAATTAAATTTGTAATTCTGTCGCTGCTAAAACAAAAACAATAGGGTATAGACAATGATGTCATTACGTAAATGTTATCTTTTTGCTGAATTTGTTTGTTTTATGCTTTTTATAAGAGAATGGGGTTTTCGTGTTTGTTAATTTAATTCGTTAATCTTATAAGTGGTAGGTCGTAGTCAGCAAGAGGTAGTTGGGTTTTATTGCATTACTTTGTTTGGTTAATTAAGTATTTTATAATCGTCTTATTTGTTTACATATTAGGTTAGATTTGCATGTTAATTCGTTTTTTCGATCTTTTAATAACAATTTCTAAATTACCTAATTAAGATTCGAAAGACTTTTAACAAACTGCGACAACTTAATTATTTTTACGGACGCCAAAATGTTTATATTTTTAAGTCTTTTTAGCACCGAATCATTGACATTGTTTATGTAAGTGTATGGTAAGTCTGGCGTGTCGTAATGAAGAGTAGCATCTCGTAACATTCTCAGGAGGGGCGCCTGACTACCGACAGCAGTTTCGCAGATAGAATTTTACGATTTATAGTTTTGATGTCCGATCATTAAATACGACAAAGTAGGCTCTATTCTTCTCTAAAGAATATCTGTAAAACTTTTAAATCTGAGGACATTTCAGTTCGTGGTTTATTTTAATGTCGTTGTAGTGCCGGTTTCGATTTTACCGGAATTATGGCAACCTTAAACTGCTGTGATTGCTGTGAGTATTTTAACCAATATTATTCTAATAAAGAATATCATTGATTTATTAGAATATTTTAACTATTTACTACAACATTTCATAAAATTGACAAAAAATTATAGTTGTGATTTGAATATACGGACATTTAAGTTGGTAGGTAAGTTAATTTGATAAACAATTTCCTTGACTACCTACGATACCTGGGGCCAAGTCTACTTATTTACAAACATGGCAATGGTCTCGCAATGATGAGTTTTTGACAGATTTGCCATACAAAATCTGTCAAAAACTCAACATTGCGAGACCATTGACACGTTTGTAAATTAGTAGACTTGGCCCCCTGTAAATACAAATTGTAAACGTAACATTTGGGTAGGAACTACATCTTATTACAAAGTTTCTCATATAATTTGACCACGTTTCGTGTATTGTGTCACGCATAAATCAGTGCCGTATCTAGGCTTAGCTACAGGCAAAACCCACCAGCTTTAAGCTATGATTCGTCTATTTTATCTTAGCCCAAAGTTCTCGGTGCTAACGAAAATTAAACGCATAAATATCCCAGACAGCCCTTTCAAATACCGACCTTACATTCGGTAGGTGCTGGACCAGTTTCTTTGTGTATTAACACTGCCTTTGTAGGTATTGAATTGTGTGTTAAGGTCTGAATAAAGCTGTTTCAAGTGTTAGGATAAAATCTTTGTTTGCACTAGGTTACATGTTTGGCGTTTTTCTATATTATTATAATTGAAATTGGTGCCTAAAAAAACTGGTGCATTAAATTGGAAAACTTTTGTGTTAGTCCGTCTATCGTCTATGTCCTTCAAAACTTTTGTTTATGGCTCATCTGCTTTCAGTCAGACTGTCTGTAAAAAAATAAATAATAATAATTCTTTATAATACCTACTAGGTATGGTACCTCGTTATTTTTCAGTGTAATTTTGATGATTATTATAATTTTTAAACACCGTTTAAACCTGCATTGATAAAAGTCAACATTAAAAAAACTGTTCGGTCATCGACAAATGTTCAATATTTAAACATGATTTATTTCCTAGCATTTGGACAAACGGACGTATAAATAATATTATAATGGGTTGATGACCTAATTCGGTAACAAAAAATACAAACGGAATAATGAAACTCGAGTAATTACTTAAACGTTATGGGGATGCGTTTTGAGTCTAATTGATGCTGCAAATATTTAGCTGAATAATATCAATCAACAACTGCTAAATAAACAACTCGTAAAACTTATTAATTTTCGTTCTATTCGTTAGAATGAGATCACTTTGGTCGCTTAGATATTATATTATATATAAGTAAAATATATCGATGGGTAACTTATTTAGCCTCCCGTTTCAGGAGCTGTCTTATAATAAAACTGTAGTGGTAGTAATCTATTAAACGATTCAACGACTTACCGCACGATAACGAATACAACGACTTAACGATTTAGGTAAGTTTACCTATTTGCCTAAATTACGAGGTTACAGTTGTAGACAGAATAGAATAGAATAGAATAGAATACTCTTTATTATGTACACCATAAAAAATACAGATACAAATGTAGAAATTTAACAGTTTAGTTTTTCAATGTCTTCTTTAAACTACCTACTTGTTCTGATTTTATCATAGTTTTAGTTTTCTTCCTATATCAAAAAGTAATTCCAATTTTTTCCACACTTTTAATTTCTGAAACGATCTAGTCAAATCTGTAATCTAATCTTATCAAAATTTACTAAGTAACTACAAGTGTTGCAATACTTTGTACAGAAAAGCCAAAGGAAGGTTAAGGCTCCCGCAGGCAGCGCGATGCAACTCTAAAAGAACAATTTCTATAAAAACTTCATAGAAAATTTTCTACTAGAATCGCATCGCACTATCGTGTCGCGCCTGTCTGCGGGAGCCTTTATGATTTTAACAGGCTATGTAGGTATGTATGTATGAACGTGTCTATATTTATCTGTTCCCTCATAACTCCAAAACTATTTGTCGTATTTTGACAAACTTTTCGTTGTAAGCGTCATGTTGTTGTCGTCATCGCACTGATCGGAACAAGTGTTGCAATACTTTTTTCCGATTAGTGTATTATATTATATTGGGGCCTAATAATCAATCGTATTCCGACCTTGCTTTAGTTAACGATCTGTTTCTCAATGTCATAGAGTTTCCACACGAAAATAAATTTACATTTTAAAGATTGCCAAGATACGATCGGAAATGGTAGTAGCCTGCGGTCCACATAACTTATGTCAATCAGATGAGATGCTCGATCACTAATTTGCAAACAAAAAAAAATAAAAAATATGCCAAGCCTTTTCCCAACTATGTTGGGGTCGGCATCCAGTTTAATAGGATGCAGCTGAATATCACTATTTTACATTTAGCGACTGCCTTTCTGACCTCCAAAACCCAGTTACTAGGTAACACGATACCCCTAGACTTTGGGGCTTCTGAGTACCCGTAACGACTGTCAAAGAGATACGGATAGAATCATTTCCATGAAGTTTTCATAGAAATTGCTCTACCAGAAACGCGTCGCACCTGACTGCGGGAAAAAGGAAAGCCCGTAAATTCTGAACATTTCCTATGATAAAGAAAGCGATAGGACGAAACAAAAGAAAACCTGGACATTGCTTGCGATTTAATTAGCGATCTCCAACCAAGAAGTCGTTTGACCAACAGCCGTAATTCATGTCATGAATATCATTCGCTTAAATAGAGTTCAATTAATATTAATTGCTCAATCATTAGGAAGGAAAACAAGTCCGGAAGTTTGCTCACACGTGCTTATTAGGTTTTTATGTTTGTTTGTTGTTATACCAAGCATAAAGAGCCCTTTTTATTGTCAAGTTCAACACGAAGGTCAAACACTTCACATATTATTATTGCATATATTTATTTTATGATACAGTTATATCTATCATGGCAGTTATTTACAGTGACAAGATAGTTATGTTTTCCGTTTGTCCGTTGGAGAAAAAATATAGATTGTAAATAAAATAATGGGACTAACAATATACAGTACAACTATTTTCTTAATGTCCCTCGGCAAACTTCGTGTTTCGTCAGTCTTCAGATTTCTTGTGTCCGTATGGGTTGGAGAGCCATGTCTCAAATTTAAACGCGGGTACTGCCAATAATTGGTAGTAAATTATCCGATTTTGTAGCACCGATAATTTACTATTAAATATTGGCAGTACTCGCGTTTAAATATGAGACATGGCTCCTCAATCCATACGCACACGATTTCTTTAAGTTGCCCTTTGCAGACCGGACGCTCTAAATCGACTCGGAAGTACAATCCAAGTCGAGTGAGAGCGTTCGGTCTGCAAGTGCAAAGGGCAACTGATAGAAATCCGACGACTGATGGAAACACGAAGTTTGCTGAGAGACATAAGGAAGATAGTTGTACAGTACACACATGTGCACTTAACACAAGAGAAGAGGCAGATCAAAGAAAAGATGAATGGATAGTGTGAAAGGTAAATAAATATGCCTAGGAAGGAACTGAACTCTAAGATGAATGCTAATATAGATCATCTATATCTCGACATCTAAACGAGTTGAGGAAGAATAGGTACCTATTCGCTAGTCAGTTTCAGATTCAATTTACGCCAACTTCCTCTACTTCTCCCTTTTTCTTAAAGGCCTAATTATGATGATATATTTACCTTCCCATTATGGCGTAAGTTTATGGCACCATAATAGGTTATGGTGCCATAAACTTAGCTGATCTTTTGTTGGAGATCCATCAATGCAACTCTTTCATTTTGTTTTATTCTTATTCATTTCATATTTCCTATATATGTTTAAATATATTTTATTTTATAAATCGATGAAACCTTATATGATTGAAACGATGAAAAATGGAAAATCAAAGCACCGAAATGAAAGTTTAAAGAACTTAGCATTTAAACACTTTCTAAATAGAGCCAAATTACATTACGTCGACGAAGATCCGCCGCGTATTCCGCTCAGAGTTATTGTGGCTAGCCTAAACTGTAGGTACAAAAATCTATAACATTAGGCTGAATTGTAATATGAGCGGAACCAAAGCCCACAGCTAGTCTAACAGTGACAGTCACGACTGCATGCGCATTCACAATAAATAAGTTCAATGGCAATAAACATTCTAAAATCCTGTTTTGTTCTTTGTTCTCCACCGATGAATAGTTAGATTTACTATTAACTGGAACTACATAGGGTACCTACTAAGGTTAGTGAATTATGAGGCTGACCACTACTGACAGGAGGACAGGGTGTTGTAGCGTAGCTTGAGAGAGGCCTATGTCCAGCAGTGGACTACGATAGGCTGAATTGATTGATTGACGGATGTGCGGAAGGTGGTGAACTTACTTTACATTGGTCAAATTTTTCAAGAATAATAAGAATTTTACTCTCGATTGGAATCGCAGAAACAGTCAATCCTTACATTATTATAAAACAAAGTCTTCTGCCGCGTCTTTCTGTCGTACTGTTCGCGATAAACTCAATAACTACTGCACCGATTTTCATGTTGTTTTCACCAATGGATAGTGGGGTTCTCGAGGATGGTTTTAGTATATAATAACCGACATCCACGCGGGCGAAGCCGCGGGCATCAGCTAGTTTATAGCTATATAATGTTGACAAACAAGAGAGACAAATATTGCCTACTTACGGAAGAGCCGGTTCTTCATGAACAACGATCACATGATCAATGTGCCAAACTTTCACTGTTTATATTCAATAATTGAGTCTTCATTCCTTAGTATTGAGGATTCTTTAATATTTTTATTTTATTTCGTCGATAATTCCACCCGAAGCCATTGGGGCTGTCAGTAATTACCGAGCGTATTTAGCCTTAATACCATTGTATTCTACTACAACATTTCATATTTTCTTGAGAATCCTTCTAGATACTCGTAGCATGTCGAATCTGGTCTGTTGTAAAATCTTTAAGATAAAATTGCTTACAAAATGGATTCTTCTATTAAAAATCTACTTCAAATCTGAAGCATTGTATTTAATATGAATTATTTTGATAATTCATGATGCGCTTACTTCTTATTTAGATCAGTTCATTGTACGAAACTGACATTGAAAATCAATGTGTTTTAATTAGTTACTATTATTTCTATATTTCAAAGTTTTTATATTTATTTCGTGATTTGTAACACTTAAAATGTAAGTTCGTTAGCTATTATTTGATTAACACTGGCAACGAAGCACGTTTTAGAGTTATTCTTGTTAACCTCTTCAAGTAAACAGAGTTAAGAATAATTGCAATCATGATTTGATCCCATGACCTATCAATTAGCATTAGAAACTAACTTTTGAATTTTACGGCTAAATACAAACATGACTCAAACGCCCTCAAACGCAGGACGTCGTTAAATCTCAGACTGTCCCTGTCACTTTGACATGTATCTTTCACATGACTGTATTGTACAAACAAAAGACTACCTAAGAATGTCTCAAGTGACTTTTGAGAATTCGGGGGTTAGTCCCATCCATATCCATACTTGATATAAATGCGAAAGTCTGTCTGTCTGCTACATTTTCACGCCTTATCAGTTGAACGAATTTCGATTAACACTGGTAGCCACCATTACCTGGGTTAGGACATAGGATACTTTTTATCCCGGTAGTACGTTCCCGTGGGATAATTTTCGACCTCCACATGAACAATGGCGCGAGCAGAAGCTATTTATTTTTAAGGAATATAACTACAAATTATTTAGTCACTAGCAACAACAGCAGCAGAAACAGGCTCTCAATTCCTTTTATCAAAAGTCAACGTAGATTTAGCTAAAGCGTTTGATAATGTCGAGCACCAAACCCTTATTCATGAACTGCATAATATTACTCATAATGCGCTAAAACAGTAACTGGTTTATATCGTATCTAGTTTACAAGTCGTGAGTAAACTGTGGTCCTTAATGGGAATGATTTTAAGAAATATGTATTCCGATTTAAGTCCATTGAATTGAAAACAAACTGCTTAATTAACCTAATATGTAAGAGTAGTTGCTACTAGAAGTTAACAAGGGCGTATTTGTGTATTTTGTTCGTTATTAAGGACTCTTTATTTGGAAGGAAAATATTTTGCCCGTTCCTACGGGCAATATTAACGTAACCCTAGATATTTTTGTTTTAATTGAGCTTGGAGTACCGCAGGGTTCTATTCTTGTACCTATTATTGGAATTCAATGCATGTCTGTAATTTATGTAACCATTAGACTTAGTTATTTAGTGTTAGTGTTGAGTCTTTGTGTTTGTATAGTTGACATCTGAAATGTGCCTATAAATAATTTAACAGATCTATCGTGCGTAGCGTCGTGTGATTGATGATTAGAAACGGAAAGCTTTATACATACAGTGATGACCTTATTATAATTGCGTGAATCTCGTGACCTTAGGAAGATAGTTTGTCACAGATGTACTGTCGTGCGTGTCGCAGATAAAACGGCTAGTCTGCAAGTACCTATATAAGGAACGATGGTTCTTCGACACTACCTCCAAACTTTTATTGCCATACCCGAAGTAAAGTTTTCGAAATTCGAGTTTGGCTGGGCATAATTACCTACACCGGTTCCAAGTAAAAGCAAACAAGCAGCAAGAAAGCAAGATAAAAACTCCGTCTATTTGCGCAGGAGTTCTTAAGCTACTAACGAATCTTACTCATATCCACTAGGCCATTGAAGCATGGCCTTAACATGTGGAAGATTAGTCGTTTCGTAACATGACCTGGATCTGGTGACGCACCTTCGAGACAGCGAGTGATGAAATTATGTTGTTTTACAACTAATAGTATGCGTATGAGCACGTCGGCGGTGTCAGTCGGATGATGCGATACAAATTGCTCTATAATTTCTTAATTTCTCATGCTGTCTGAAGTTTGTAGGTAGTTGTTTGTTATGTAAGTTTTGGTATCTTTATCTTAGATTATAAAGTGTTTTGGCAGAATATGTTTGGTGTTTGCGCATCAGCAATTTTAATTCCGATTTGTAACTTTTTTATCATGAAATTACATGTAACTGATTACAATCTAGTCGCTTGTACCGATGTCTCCCAGTTTTGGTTTGGAAAATCCATAACTTCATTTAATAATATTAAGCACTTCAAGCCTACATTTCCTCAAAAGGTAACGTCACAATTTTTCCAAGCTCTTTGCATTTACTTTAAACTTAATTAACTTCAAACTTAATAAACATTCAAATAGGTGTCGTAGATAGCATCAGCAGTTCCCCCACACTTGTATATTTAAAACCATTAACTTGTATTTTCCAGATTCAAGCCAGCCTTCAGTGACTCCTCTCCAGGGTCCAATACTCCTACGCAACGGATCAGTTCCCGTGGTGCCTCTGACGTCGTACCGGACGATCAACAATGGCTCCTTCTACCAAATACCTGTAAGACTTCTATAAAATATTATGAGTTACCTGGGAGTCTTCAAGTCTCGAATTTACAAGTTACTTCTAACGCAAGCGTGCATTATCGTCGACTGCATTATTACTTACGTACGTGAGATAGATAGATGTCTTCACATCTATCTATCTCACGTGCATAATCGATCGGCTGGGTCTTCACCCAGCCGATCGATTCTGTAAAAATCTCACCGTGAAAACAGGTGAAGTGAGCTTAGAGTGAGCTGTCACTAATATCAATCTCTGGTGGTGGAAAGACACCGTAGCTGTCACTAATGTCAACTGTCAATTCACCACGAATAGCGGGAAACAGTTGAAAGTGGAGCGTGCCTTCACGATACACTTGATGTGTATCGGTGGTGATGAGCCAGAGTAGTGATATAATCAGCTCAAATACAGGATCAACAGGACTCTACAGGAGGTAGGTATTTGCACAGGCTGGTATCCGCGTAAATTATAATCAGCCTTGTGTTCCCACTGCTGGGATACACGCCTCCTCTCTGTGAGGGCATCCATATAAAAAGGTGTCATATTTACAGAATCAGATTGGCGCTAGAATTTTAACCATTGACTAAACACTTTGTAATAAAAGTATAAATTGTTTACACACTGCGTTTACACAAAGGAGTAATTACTGCCTATTTTATGGCATAAGCAAATGCGTAGTATGACTTTGAACATAACTACCAAGTCGCTGAATGATTTGAGCAAATGAAAATTGTCATAGGTGGGTTAAACAAACCTGCATTATTTGAGTTAAGACAAAACAAATGATTGTTCGTCACGTTTTCGAAGGCTTGAGTTAAACAAAATATTGCTTAATGCATAATGTTCATGGTGGGCGAGGATTTGTGCCTAACGGTTTATTTAAAAGTCGTAGGTGTCAAGTTTCCTGGGTTTCTTACTATGTTTATACTAAATAATTAAAATCGATTATAGACTTTATAGTCTGTCTTAATAGTTCAAGTACTACGTAGATTTTGGGCGTATCAAAACTGTTGCTCACTAGGTCTAACACTATTTCGGAGTCCCACACTATAGTGGATACTTAATTAAATTGTTTCAACCAAAAGAAACAGATTTGGCCCAGGACACCCTACGGAGGCTGACGTGGTCAGTGGATCAGTCAAATGCATGCAAATGCAACTCAGGTCAAATGCATGCAAATGCATGGATGCACCTATATACCGTACCTATAATGTAAAAATAAGAATTGTAGACTGCGCGTGCACGTGGTCCAATTCCTGAGCTACAGTCATGACCCACATAATTATCCGTGAATTAAAACTTTATCTATAAAAACAAAAGCAAATACTGAACAACATACAATACCTTTATTTGCTGAAACAACATTGTTAAGTAATTAAGTACGTACATTTCACAAATAACAATCTAAGCGGGCAACTCAGACGGAATGGCGACGAAGATTGCATTGTTATTTTTTAAATAAATAAATCTGAATAAATGAATTTCTAAGACGTTATTATAGTTTCAAAATCTTGAATAATGGAGACGTTTAAGTCACATTGGTTTACTTACTTGGAAACCATTGCATTTTTTTAGCAACCCTGAGAAAGGTCATATTTGTATGTAAGATAGTAAATAGAAAACTACAAGGAAATATTAAAGTGGATGACTAAAGGAAACGAGGTTCCCAAAGAAAATATGTATTTGGATTGTGTAAAAGATGATATGGCTAGGAAGGAAATCAACATTGTGTGAGATAACAACTAATAATAATGTAGGTATAGAAGTGCTGTGTCTGGCCCAAGCCCTACGCCCATGAAGCCCCAAAAAATTAGGACAAGGGCCGAAACATCATGATCTCTAGCTCTTTGCTGTACCTACCGAGAATGTACTTTAACCCTCCCAGTTTAACTATCTTTTTCATTACAAATATTCGTAAAGAATCCCAAAATATTTCGTCAAACATTTTGTTTTTAAGATATTGTGATATGGTTTACTAAATAAACAAAGTTAGTGACTACGTAATGTAAAGGTGCTAATTGCATGTAGAAACACCGTCACAAGAGCAGAGTCAACACCCGAAGTGTGGTACAGTAATGCTTTGCAATATACACAGCACTTTGACCCTTGCGGACTAATCACACTTGTCACAAAATGATTCACAACTTTGTGGAGTTTTCAATTTTCCATAATTGCAAATTGATGCAAGTGGCACGTCTTCCTAAGGTTTCATTTGCAATGAATATTCATGCGGGCTGCACTGATTGAAATCAGTAACATTTTTGTTGCCAAATAAACTGTTTAGTTGGATCGTATTCCAGTACAACACTCAGGTATTCGAATTTAACGTTGTGGGTAAAGTTACTAACTACCAGAAAATATTTCATCGATTTTTTAAATAGCCACGTCCCAACAGCAGTATAATCCGCACTATATTTCCGATAATGCCATTATTTATACAATGCCTGATTAAAATTGCGACAGCGTAGGTTCACTAGAAGCGTCCGACACTTCGATCTAAGTCACCGTGAGTCACAAGCGTGGGCTCCTCTGTCTCTGCGATAAAATATAAATCGTGACGGATTTATATGATACACGGCATAATGTCGCCATTATTTATAACCTTATTTGACTGCCATTACGGCTTGGAGCGTTCACCTTTTCTTATAATAGGTAAGTGTTTGTCATAGACTAAAAAAAAAGCGAAATACTTGATATAAACCTTTAATGAAAGCCAACAATTTCGGTAGGTACAGTAGCTTTACATTATTTGGTGCTAAGGTTTTCCTCTACAAACGCTACTTTTCCTTATTTATCCCATCAATTTCAATACCTCTAAATCCAATTCTTTACTTCCAATAACCCTAGATTTCCGACATTGAAAGTTGTAAAAGCTTTACCCCATGGCAATCCTTACCTTGATCTCCTATTACAGTGACATTGTGCCCGATTTTTATTTGAGTAGGCAGTAGCAAGTAACAATGCTTTGTTCTCTCACTTTCGCTTATTATAATCAGCTGGTCAAATCGTATAGGTATTTAGGTAGACTACGCCCCTCGCCACCAAGTCACGGCAACCTCACGCTTGAATGATGGAGACTTTTGTTTGTGCTTCAAGGCTTCTGAACTCTTTGCTGGTAAAGCCCCCATTTAGTTAAGCAAGTTTCTTTCAAAAAAATTAAAGCAACAACTACTTTGCATAGTTCTAATCACTGTTTAGTCTGTGCTATTAGGTATTATTATTAATTCATTTACTTACATTACTTTTGGTATGCTGCAGGCAATTATATCGCACCGTGTAAATGAGGCTGTCAGGCTGTTTGTCCAGACGTCGACGGGATGTCAACGAGAACGAGATGACGGCGCCAAAGTAGCGATACGTGCATTTACTATGACCGCGTGTCTACCGCAAGTCCGTCAACGAGACGTCACGTTCGGTTCGAATAATCTCGTTTCTCGTTGACGTCCCGTTGACGGTGGCGATTTCAATTCAAGCACATTGATATAATTTCAAGCAGGAGTTTTTTTTAATGTTTTATGTACTTCTCAGTAGGTAATAAGTAAGGAGGTATTCATTGAATTTATCACGTAGGATAAGGTACTGTAGAGGCACACCCCGCAATTTTATTTTGCACACGTAAAACAACAAAAAACGTCTGTAGCGCCTTCAACGAAGTTCGTTTATCATAAACCAGCAATTTACCTACAAATGATTGTTATTAACCTACTCATTGTTTTAAGCATTGTTGAAACATAAAGTTATTTTAACGAATCAGTACATTGTCCTTTTCTGAGTGTCTTTGTAAGAAGTACTTACTCAAATTATATGGAGCAAACAAAGTGATGACATCGATGTTTTCCGTTTAGATGATACATTATCTGTAGAAGCACTAGAACCCTCAGAAAATGGTCAAAATTGCCTGTTTAGACCGCTGTCATCAGAGGCCTATTGTACGACAACTATAAGTGAAAAAGAAAAACATAGGGACACAGTAAATACCCTTCTTATTCAATTTATAAAATATCTTTCAAATTGGTCCTATAGGAGGAGGAAATAGACAGAGCCGAACCTCGAATTATGACTTTTTGTATGGAGAAAAAGACCGACCCTATTTCCTCTTAAGGTGTGTCCAAACATTGAGCGGCAAGAGCGCGGCAGCAGCACACGGTGTTAGCATGAGACATTTCTGCCGCACTCTAGTTAGGACTAAACCTACGAATGTTTGCGCGGCAGTACTGCGCGGCATATCCGAGACATGCCGCGCACTTCAGTTGGCATCAGAACTAAAATGAAAGCGGTTGCGTGTCTTATCTCTGCTTATAAATTCGTCCAAACACAATTACCGACGAATTTTTGCTAGAAATGTTTGTGCGCGGCAGGCCGCTTACGATTGCCCCTCATTGTTCGGACACACCTTTAAAACTTCTGCCAACATTTCATAGGCGTGACAATGATATTGTGCGACAATCAAAATGCAAAACCTGACTACACCTTCGTCATACTGACGCATAAAAGCGAATAAAATTTCTGAGTTTCAAGTAAACTGCGTGAGTCACATCAAAATGTCATTGGTGAACGTGAACGGAATAGACGCGAATTACAAGACGAACGTGTTGTCGTCAACATGGCCGCAAGACGCCGTTGCCGCGTGCATTCGAAATTTTCAACACCTATCATAACTTCACGCCTGTATTCCCTTCCCCGAAGGGTTAGGCAGAGGTGTAGATACCTATAGTACCTACACCCACATTCAGTTACGTTTAAGTCCCATATACTTAGTTATGAAACAGGGGGCGAGCCTATTGCTAAACCGGTCGTAAATCCAGACTCCGGGATGCTATTTTGAAATTCCAGATGGAAAAACCCAATAACACTTTGCTCGACCCGGGAATCGAACCGGACGTCATGCTCAGCAGTAGCGCTTGCGCCTACTCGAGCAACGAGTCAGTAAAAAAAATATATAAATTCAATTAAACGTAATGTGACGCATTCAAATAATGTGTTACTTTGTCATTAAAGATAGGCCATTAACTTGTGGCGATGGCGTCACGGAATGTATGCACGGTACTCGTAAGTGCGTACCATTTTTTGGTTTAATCAGGTAGGTACCTACGGTCAACCGTACTTCAGCCTAATATCTACTTAAGAACTAAAAAACCACAGTTGCTACTACAAAAAAGCGCTTTCGTGTACAGTTATCGTGCACTAGTAGGTATATAAATATCTAGAAAATAAATAAGCCTACGTTTGATTTGGAAATGGAACTGTTAACTCTTTCTCTCTCTTGGACTGATTCTAATTTCTAAATAGCTTCTATTTTCGACGGATAATTCTAAGGTGCTTCCTAAACAAAACGATGGTCGCGCGAATACGCGATCGTCGCGTTTATTTTGTTGGGTCACCCGAATGCGTGGTCGCGTCCACAGAGGACGCCTTCCGGTTTTCCGTACAAATTAGTGACATATGAACGCGACGATCGCGTATCCGTGCGGTGATCGCTTTCTATACGAACGCGACTATCGCTGATTCGCGTGAACGATCTTTTTCTTAGGACGTGGGGTTAAACGGCCTTCTGTCAAAACTGACCTTAGAGTAGACTTAGGCACAAATAAAGAAATAAAAATAATAATTTATTACACATCTCTTTATTGATTAGTAACGAACATAGGCTTAACTGCTGATTAAATAGGAAGTTGTTTGAATAATATTAATAACTAGCTGTGCCCCGCGATTTCACCCGCGTAGGTCTCGATCCCGTGGGAATATAGGGATAAAACTTAATATTATTTTGATAAAACTCCTTCGCAAATAATGCACTAATTTCGAACAAATTTGATTACCATAAAAAAGGTTATAGTGAGTCAATCTTAAACGATAGACATATGCTGTCGCGGACTTTTTTTTAGAACTTTTTAAGAGGAACAATTCCATCATACATGATATTTACGTAACGTAAACCGTTTACGCAGCGCACGCAAAGGAAGCTCTTATTTATGCTCCGCTCCTATTGGTCGTAGCGTGATGTTATATAGCCTATAGCCTTCCTCGATAAATGGACTATCCAACACAAAAAGAATGTTTCAATTCCAACCAGTAGTTCCTGAGATTAGCGCGTTCAAACAAACAAACAAACTCTTCAGCTTTATAATATTTGTAGGTATAGATTAGTATAGATAGTATAGATATGTAGATTAAGTGCACACCAAAACAGGCCAATAGATCAATAAATAAGGTACCTACGAAAAATTTACGTGACACGAATGCTATCAAGGGATTATCTTGCAGGTGTCAACTGGCGCCAAGGAGGCAAAAAATAACACAAATGAACCGTTTTAGTGTTTTATTCTGAATGCCTAAACACCTTAGTAGAAATAATTTAATGTAGGTAGGTATACGACGGGTATTTTAGTGGAATTCAGATGCTTTTTTTGAATCGCAGACTTGTTTTTTAAAGAGTAAATAAAAATAAATAAAAGAACAAACCCAGCAATAACGCCTACTCAAATATCGAAAAGTATAAACTTAAACTAAAAATAAGTTTTAGAGAATATCTAAAATGTGTGAAAAAATACACTCGATCTATAAATCAAGTGCAAAGTAACATGGCAAATCGATTACTCGTACCTACTTGCTACCGAGAATCAAGTATTTTAATTTTAAATTAAATGCTCTACTCGGCACAACAACTTACTGAGTTACACAGTGGGAAACACCATCTAATATATCTTAAGATATATTGAGAAACATCTAATGCACTTACATAGCAAAAATTAATTAGCATTTTTTCAATTAGTTTTATTTTAACCTTTGTACGGTCGTTAACAGACATTAAAATTTAAATGATGGATCTGGGAATATTTCTTACAATTAAACAAGTCAATAAAGTTAGTTTTTTTTTCGTAACATCGTAAACCTTTAGCTAATGATTTTTAAGTGCTACACCTGTGAACTTTACAATCGGTAATGAAACATGTTACAGTCGTACAAAGTGAACTATTAAATCTAATAAATCATTTTCATTTGCAAACTTGGGGCGCCATAAGATGGGCGCCTCGCTTCTCAGATTTTTTGCTTGTAAATAAGTATGTAAATTTATTTCATTCCATGCAAGGTTATTGACACAGTTGCGTCTAAAATATGCTGGATAACTTTAGAATTGCTAAATAACGAGCGCTTGCTAAATTAATGATACGATCCAGTTTCCCATTTATATTGCGCAATCTAAATTCGCTATAAATCACTGCAATAAATATGCATACAACATTTTTTTTTGTGTTTAAATATGATAAAGTAGATATTCTTGCACGAGCAATTCAATATTCTGAGCGGGTACGTGTTTTGTGTCGTTGGCTATTTTGAATCTCAATGAGTGTTTTATGTCAGGAACATTTTATGCATAAACTAGAATAACAATAGAGGATTGCAAAATTAAAATTTATTTTTTTATACTTTGTAAAGCCGTAAGGTTTATAGTTCTGTAAAATCGAATTTATGTGGCAGAAAATGTGGATTTTTTACATCATATATCACCGGACGTATCTTGAGAACATGATCCAGTGTTGTAAGGTCGAGCTGAGTTAAATGTGATTTTTTCTGTTTATTGTTTTTTATTTGGAATCCGTTCAGTTAATTAGTATACTCTGAGGTAGCAGGACGTATTAATTAAAACATTAATCCGGTACCGGACATGGATTTGTTCTGCTTGAGCGTGAGTTTATTTTTATTTATTTAGTTGTAAGTAGTAAGATAAATTGCAATTATTAATAGTTCTACCTATTTGTGGATATGTTCACACATTGTACTTAGTTAACTGAGTGCTGTGACTAGGAGTGATTGTAAAAGCTTCGCATACCTTATTTGCAGTCAATATAATATTTTTTCCTTAGGGCATATTAAAAGTTACGAGTTGTTTACTTAATGTAGTGATATTAAGTGGCTACTGCATAAATATTTTTTTTAATATTAGCCCAGTGCTGAGCAAAGGCCTCCCCCAAATTCCTCCAAGCCCGGGCTTTTCCAGGGCCACCTCGACCTAACTCTTACGGTATGCGTCTAATAGGTCGTCTCGCCACCTCTTCCTGGGCCGGCCTCGGCGGCGCCGTCCATCCTCAAGCACCCACCATGTGGAGACTGTTGCCCAGCGACATGCAGCTGACATGACCCGCCGAATCCCATTTTAGCTTAGCAGCCTTTTTGTCTACGTCTACTGCAATGTTACTATAATATTTTGAATCATTTAGGAAGATAACTACTTAGTTATTTACTTAATTAACTTGAAGTCACTCCCAAAATAAATGCATTAAATAAAGACTCGTTATAACATTTTCCTTTTGATTCAAACAGCTGATAGCAGTCGTAGGTAGTTGATTCTTATTATTTTCGTTAGGTTTTTATTTTGAATCGTTACTTGTTACAACTGTCTGTCACTGCGTCACATCATTGTTTGTCTTACGAGTTGTTATACTTTGAATCCCCAAACAATGTTCAATTAACTTCCGCCTAGTTCACACGCTCAATAATCAGTTTAGTGCAGAATGTTAAACGAAAACTCACCTGTAATTACATGGTGGGTGAGGAAATAGAAATTGTTCCAGCAACTACCACCCTCTCTACCTACCTAAAACTAGGTACACACGGCTACACGTCAAGCTATACAGTATAATTAGTATAGTAGTCCAGTATAAGAGAGAGCTCGTGGCTAAGTAATAACAGCCGCTCGGGTCGATCCATCAGGTTAAGCTACGCTTGCCGGGGTTGGTCCGTGGATGGGTGACCATTTTCACATATCGAGACTCCTCCGTGCCTCGGAAAGCACGTTAAGCCGTTGGTCCCGGCTGTCATTTGTGGATCTTTGACAGTCGTTACGAGTCGTCAGAAGCACGAAAGTCTGACAACCAGTCTAACCAAAGGGTATCGTATTACCCAGTTACTGGGTTGTGGAGGTCAGATAGGCAGTCGCTCCATGTAAAATACTGGTATTCAGCTGCATCCGGTTAGACTGGAAGCCGACCCCAACATAGTTGGGAAAAGGCTAGGCAGATGATGAGTAGTCCAGTATAAGCTGACCTCGCATTGTACGGAAATCCTATACAATGCGAGATCAGCATCTCGGCTTTTACATTAAACTGGATGCGCTAAGGTAGCCCACGAATTTCAAACTTTCTCACGGTTTTTGCACTTTGCAAGTCAAGTTGTATGTTATTTGTTACGGTCGCGAACCGTGAATCATATTTTGATCAACATACAACCTTATTAAAAAAGAAAATTTGAATTTCACGGGCCATCCTGACAAAAAGTGTGCAATCTGAGAAATTGGAAATTTCCTCTAGTGGGAAAACCTACGGAATCGTTTGACTGGACATTTCGTTGGAGGGTATTACAAATCATTTCGCTGGGATCCTATGCGATACTTTACCGTCAGGCATTCGCCATTGTAAATCTTGGCTTCCAATAGTTTCAGGGGGACGCGGACGGCTCCAAAGCATTAACCCAAAAAATATATAATACATAAATAACACGTCAACAAAATATTAATTTGGAAGTCAGTTGAATGCACGGAATATGTTTTTAACTAGGTACAAAGAAAAATTTATAGTTCGCAAGTACTTAATTACTTTTTCAATTATTTCCAGATACTATGGACTGCGCTATCTTTAGCACTGGGCTACGAGCTTCAAGGTCAAATTATCAGAGGGGTTCCGTGCGTGAAGCGTAACTTCCAGTTGTATTGTCCAACGGCTGGAAATACCTATCCATTGTGAGTATAAATACTTGTATTTACTTAGAGTTCAGTTGCTAACGGCGTTGTGACAATTCGAGTAGGCACAAATGATGTGACAATAAAATGTGGACGCCTCATGAGTCTGCTGTTTTCTTGTTTATCTATTGATTGAAACTCGGCCAAGACTAGTGCAAATCCCAAAATTAGTAAGTAGGTATAAGATGATGACAGTCAGAAAACTGTCCCCGATGTACCTAAGGAAGAGCTACCAAGCGTTTTCCAAAGTCCCACTTAGTCCCATTACACTTCTGGTGCTCTGGTAGCAACAGGTTCTCCAGAACCTTCCAAACAGACCAAATAACCAAACCAAAATTTTTCATTTGGATTTACTCTGATCGGATTTAAAAAAGGCTAAGAACATTATTTTATTTATTTCCCAACATGTTACAGAGACAAAATCGAGAACTTCATAGACGAGAACAAAGCTTTAATAAAGCGTATGTACGGTTCGTTCACGACGCCGGCGGGGAACCGGGTGCGGCGGGCGCCCGGCGTTCCGGACATGCATGATGCGACCGGCGACTCCTACTTCAGACATGTGCGACAGGCTGTTAATACACCGCTGCCTGATGCTCAGGCGGTCAATAATACTGGCAGGTGAGTTTTAGAGGCATATGGTCAGTTTTACGTATGATGACGAAATTCAAGTGGAGGTATGGCACTTGGCTAAATGTAGTGTTCCTTGGAAATGGATGCCGAGAGTAAGCTCAAGACCGAAAAAGCCTGGCAAGTTGGAAAAGCATAGTTCAGCCATCGGGAAGACCTGAAAGTTGCGCACAAAAGAGGGACTCGTCAAGCTAGCAAGCTATGCCTTGCAGTGTGACGAAAAATCTGTTGGTAATAATGATGAAGACGATAAGTTTTCCTGTTATATGACTAGATTGGTTTTATGTAGGTACCTACATGAATAACTAAAGACATAAGCTACTGAACGCTCCTGGATCATAGGAGCTAGGTAGGGTATATACGCAAACGAAGTGGTGATTGCATTATGCTGTTATATAATAATATCGTTTTCTGACGAACTCCTTAGTCCCATAGGTAGATTTTAAAAACACAATATTCACAAACCTTTCATTTCGTCATTCCAGAGTGGACGCATGCGAGAGCAAGACGGAGATAATGACACCGTATTGGGCACTCAACTCGGCGCGAAAGCTGCGCGCCATCGTCAACACTATGCATTTTGAACAGGCGATACATCAGGAGACTTGCAGGTAGGTTGCATTGCATTTAAATATGCAGTTGTGCACCCGTCTTACGTAAACTGACGACAATTTTAACACCTCATTTTGAAATAGTTACTTTCAAAATAGTGGGTACATTATAATTGGGCAATATTTTTTCTATGATGCTTACGTAGTCCTCAATGTTTCAACCCTCGTTCCACATAGTGTCATCATGAACCCATGCTTATTTGCAGCGGGGTTCATAGTGTGCTAGATGATAATAATATCTAGGTATGAAAGTCATTTCTCTTCCGAAACCCATAGTTAGAAGGCTGTTTAAAGCTGGGAAGCCTTGTTGTACAGCTAAAGAATACGTATCAATTCAGCCCACTTTTCCAAAGACTACCGTTTAGTATCCCATTTACATTTTTTTTTTCAATCAATAATAAGTCTTTATATTTTTCAGTAAAACAACGACGGCGAGATGTACGCGCGACTGCGGCTGCGAACAAAAGTACAAATGGCACAGACTGCTGGCGTACGACCCAAATGACGACTGCGCTGGTATTTTTATGGACTGGTTCTTATTCCCTTCCTGCTGTGTGTGTAGGTGCAACCCTTGATGCACACACATACAACTTATCTTTATATTAATAATTGGTCCTTGTGTCTTCGCACTGAGCGTATGTCCAGTGTAGGCGTCGCGTACAATGCGTAGCGTCGCGTCGCGTACAATGCGTAGCGTCGCGTCGCGTAGATGTAACTGATTACATTGAAACTACGTCACATTGACGCGGTGTTTATGTCGCCTTTGAGCAGTAAGCAGCGTCTACGCGACGCATACGTTCGACGTCTAATCTGGACCAACGCCAGATGCGAAGGCACCCTAAAATGAATTTAAACAGTACGATTTCTGTTTAATTTCACGCACTAAGTAATGCCTGGTTTATACGATGGCAGTGACTGAACCCAGTGACTCGGAATTTCGGAGGCAATGGGTTCATGAAGACGAGATCGGCAGTAAGTCAGGCGGGGAAAGCTACTGGGCCCGAAAATAGACGGTACGTTAGCCAACTGAACTGGACTGACTTAAGGGCGCGAAGTCAGCACTGGACTGGGTTGAACCTAGCGTCTACACCTACACGAGCCTAGCTGCAAGTCAGCGCTGGACTGACTTACTGTACTGTCAAATTACTGGGCTCGTATAAACCTGCCTTTAGTAGATAATATTGGAAGTACGATTGCTATAATTGCAGCATAGGAATTGGAATGTTTTGTGGCCTTGGCCCGACGCCCAGTATTTGTGATTATTTTGATACCATGATCAGTTAGAAAATTATGATAGAATTGTAATGTGATTCGGACAACGTCAAAAGTTTCTACGAAATGGTTGGCATAGCATCTGTATTTTTAGATCACGAAAAAACAGATATTATTTTATTGTGACTAGTTTCAAGTGTCCCTCGGGCCAACAACTATTGGTTTCCTACCTAGATCAATAGTACAGTGTTGCCCCAACTTTCTTTTTAAGTAAGTACTGTATTTCCTTTTTAATTAACCAGCTGATTGGTATTGACTTCTTGCAAAGCTCTGTTTTATAATCAATGTTTGAATAAAATCTTTATTTCTATTAGACTATCAATCCTATTTATGATTTTTTCTCTCCTATATATATTTTTTTTTAAAGTCTTACGCAGAAATAAATTAATATCATTGAACAATATTGACAACAAACTCCTCACTTTTTTTGTAAATTCTTATTCGACATCAAAATCATGACTTTTGCAGTTTATTGTGAAATTATTTAGTTTCAAATTAAGAAATGGAACACTGCCATTGTATTTAATAAGTATTTCATCTATTTAAAATACGAAGAAAAATTATCGATTTTGTAATCGATATTACTTATTGGTTTTGCGAACAATCGTAATTGTAATTTTTGTTTAGGAGCTATAGTATTAGTACCTAATACCTTAGTGTAAGGACAACTACTAATATATCTTTTAACTAGGCTACATTATTTGTATTTATATTTCTATGTGTGAAACGTATAGAGACGGTTTTCCAACTAAGAATGTGTAATATAAAGTCGATCTCTATTTTTTATAGTAAAAATTATAACGAAAACATTCTGCAATGTTGATTTGTCAAATTCGTTGGAAAGCAGCCTAAGATACTCAGATAATTAAAAAAAACTTTTACCTTTGAATAATAAAAGTGCAATAGACTATAATAATGACTTTTTATTTACTTATTTTTGTTTTAAGGAAAGAGAAGAATAGGTTTATGTAAAACGTGTTTAAATAGTATAATTGATTTCAGCCGTTATATATAAAGCCAAATAAATGAAAAGACCTATACTCCATTTGAAATAAGACGTTTAAATAAACCTTTTTTACAGTCCGTTCAACCGATTTTGACTTTATTGCGTTGGTCGCATGACAAATGGCAGCTGCAGTAGACAATTGGTATTGTGTAACCTTTTTTGCTTTTAATGCCGTCCTTATGCCTACGGTATAGAAGTCAAAATCGGTTGAACGGACTGTATAAAGGTTTGTTTCAATGTCTAATCTTATTTCAAATGGGGTATAGACACATAGAAAATAGAAGCATAGAAGAATCGTATATAAACGAAATTTGGCTCCAAAAGCGTTAAAAGTTTCGGGGCCTTAGGGGCCTACGATTCGCCCAGCTTCGGTTGTATACGATTATGATTCTTTGGACAACCAAAGAATCATAATGGTATACAACTGAAGCTACAATAGTTTTGAAATGTGCATCTTTGTTTGCTTTAAATTCTATGTATGTCCTGACGATAAATTGTGCTTTAACAGGAACATTTAAAAAAAATCACAATAATTTCAACATAGCCAATTTATTTTCTATTCATAAATTAACAAACAAACAGGACGATATATATATACATATTGCGTTTCTACTTACATATTATTAACAGATTCATTTATTTCGGTTCCGCATTCTCTTTGGTTTTAAGCTGCTCAAATTCTTTGAACACTTTCTCGCTAAGTTTGCTACCCTCATCGTCGACTTGTTCAACAGCTACTACCTCTGGGATGTAAAATTGCATCATGTTTTGGACCTGTAATAGAAGAGGACTCAACATGAAAACTGTAATAGTAGATTGCTGCATCGAGCGCCAAGTGAGTTATTGATGCACGAGGGTTATGTTGGTGCCCGAGTGTATGCGAGGGCACTACATTAACACGAGTGCATCAATTACTCACTTTAGCAAGGTGCGTAATCTACTTTTCTTTCAACTACCGATCAAGTCAAGTCAGGTCAAGTCAGGTCAAGTCAGGCCAAGTCAGGTCAACTCAGGTCAACTCAACTCAGACAGAGCCGGAGAGACGAGCCTTAGTAACAGTGTCCCGTTTTACCCTTTTGGTATGGAACCCTAAAAACAGTGCAGTAAAGTTGTATGAAATTTTGGTTCTAAGCAAAAAATACGTCCTTTGGGATCGGTTTTGTAGTGATTAATGATAACATTACTATGTAGTTGAAAGAAAAGTATTTTTTAACCCGGGATTTTATTACACCTTCTTGGTCTAGTCTAGTCGGAAATGCGAATGGTAAGGCCCAGACTCCACCAAAGCAGAGACGAGGCGAGAGGAGAGGAAATGTGTTTTAAACAAGCAATAGAATTTCGTTATTCACACATCTCGTCTCCACTCAGCTTCAGTGGATACGCTTTGGTGGAGACCAGGCCTAAGCATGGGATCCTAAGTTCGATTCCCGGGTCAGACAGAGTAATTTCCACTAGGAATTTTTCAGGAGAAGCCAAAAAGTCTGGATTTAGGCCATGTCAATAACCTGAAATCGTACTATACACACATTCACCTACCCCTTTGAGACTAAAGGTAAGATGTTATAAAGAAGATAAAAACCAGTATCAACAAAATAACAGTTCAACATACTCCATTCTTCAGAGTCACAATCGAGCTGGGACATGAAGAGCAGGAGCCCTGCATCTTAAGCTTCAGTATACCATCTTTGAAGTCAACATACAGGACATCACCACCATCCTCCCAGACTGTAGGCCTGATGCGTGTGTCTAGAAGCTCCTTTATCATTTGGACTGTCTCATCATCTTCTTCGTTTATTTCTGCAAATTATATTTTAATCTTTATCTTTCATTTAACAGAATGCATTAAATATTTACACTAGTTATGCAGCAATAAAAACATAGTAACGAAGTTAAAACTCTACATTAAGTACTAAAAAAAATCAAGTAATAAAAACTAAAACCCAACTACGACTTAAAAGGTATAAACAAGACACCACAGACAGACAAATTAAAAATCCGGAGTCACACGTGTTAGGGCATAAATCGAACAGATTATGTGTGACTCCGGATTTTTAATTTGTCATACATACATACCGGTCAAAATCATAACCCTCCTTTTTTCTTCGCCGTAGTCGGGTAAAAAGTAATTGCTACGAGGTGTGAGAACGAGTCTGATGCCGAAAATATAGTTTTTGAAATTTCTGTTGCATTAGTCTGGATGTATATTGCAGATTGGCTTAAAAACCGCTGAATGGATTTGGGTGAAGTTTGGCACACAGATAAGTAGTTTATTACCTGGATTAACACCAATGTTACTTTTAATCCTGGTAGTACATTCCTGTGGGATATTTTCCGACATCCGCGCGGGCGAAGCTAGTTATACAATAAAGTAATGATTAATGATATTAAGAAGCAGCTTACGTGTATCACCGGAAGGTTTAGCGTCAATAATAACTGGTAAGCCACTGGCGAAGAAGTCCATAATAGTTGCATATATATCAGGCTTCAGAAGTCTCCAGTCAACATCATCATCTTGTTTGGTAACTGTCACAAAATCGGGGCCAAAGAAAACTGATGTCACACCCTCAATGCGGAAGATCATTTTTGCTGAAATATTAAAAAGTAAGTATTTATTGTGGTAGCATTTATCATCATTCCAATAAGCACACTATCTTACAAGATAATTTAAATGACTTTTACCAATTATCACCAGTGATATGATATTCGGATGCATATTATTTACCTAAAGTTGAGTATGGTTGATACATTGTTTTCCTTACCATATATCCGATTAGTTGTGATTCCTGGATTTTCAGGAATTCCGGGAATTACGTTAAGAAAAAACAATTGAGAAGCCGCTTCCATCATTTCTTAGCTAAAAACTAATGTTTGATAAATATGCATCCGATTATCTGATCTGTGATATCACTGCATTACGGATTTTGAAGCTAAAATTAAAGTTATTTTTAAAATTATGATTTTAACTACTACTAGGATATTACATTCCTTTACTAGGATATTACATTCCTCACATTCTTTATTGTAAAGAATGTGAGGAATTATCGTAGTCACTCATCTAGACAAACTTAACAATAGTTTTGTAATAAGTCAAAAGTAAATAAATAACTTACCTAAAGGACTGCATTGTGCTGCTCCGATATTAGGAAAGTCCATTGTCTGCCCCGCCTCCAGTACTTTAACTCCTGGTAGAAACTTCAAGCTGTTTGGATTAGGAGTGTCCTGTGTCTGTATGAACATTGTTCTGCAGACACAGGTATTGACAATAGGAGCCTTCTTATTGACATTCCTACATACAGCTTGTGACACTCCACTGAATTGCTTGATGCTGTTTTGGCTGGAAATTCGAATAAATTATGTACTTCCAAAACATAACACTATGTGTAATGTGTAACATGAATATTATAGATCAGATCTAGCTTTCTATATACTTATAAATATTTTGTATGTAAATATTTTGAGGTAATAGCTGTTTTGCTTTTCTTCATGCCAATAGTATACATATACAGTATAGCATGGTTGTTACATAATGTGAAAAATACGTATTTATTCCTACAGGTAAATAATACTTCACTACATCTAAAAAATTTACACTTTCCACCATCGCCACCAGTCCAAACCAGCAACCATCACCCACCACAGCCATCACCACCAGTTACTGTGTTTAGTTCTTAGTTAAAAAGTAAGCTAGTCAGAATAGGTGGTAGCTTGACTGACTGCTCAGGGTGCATCAGACGTAATTATTTAAATCCACTGATTCTGGAGGCTAGATGATGTTATCATGTTTTACCTGAGCACAGTTGCCGCGCAAAAACGTCCACATTGACTACCCGTTTTATGAATTCGAAATAAACTTCTCAACATCTTTTGTGTATTATAGTAAAGCCGTTCACAAATTTACAACGATTTTTGGAATATTTAATTATTTGTTGCGATTTGAATGGGTAGAAAGAAAACTTATTAATGTCACTTTTGACAGTGACGTTATGACTTGTGTGATTTATAAGTCAATGGTGTGACAGGAGCAGGACCATTGACATAAATCGACCCTCCCTGTATAATCTGTGGACAGGACTGTCACAGCCGACTTCAGATTTTTTCATCAGAATCGTAGTATTATAATATCTGTGTAGAATAGACCTCTGTGGCGTATTTGGAATCTATACCTTCACACAACGCTCTATAGTGTTGAGTTCAGGTATACAATAAAAATAAATACGCTCGTGTTAGGGATTTGAAAATATACCCGCCCGCAACATTATTCTGGGGTATACTTTCATGTAGGACACTCCATTTTGCTATACTGTAATGTATACCCGTTTCACTGTCTCTCCACTTTTAATTACGCTAATACAGAGACAGACAAAGGGACGTTTAATTTTGTATGTTAGGATTGAGATAAAGTACGAGTATACAAGATGAAATGAGGATAAAACAACGTTTATTAGAAAGGGAAATGTTTTTACTATAAAAATACAATTGGCATGAATTAGTCAAATTAAAAATAAGAATGTTTCGCGCGTTATGGAGATTCATTTCAATATTCTGTCCTAATTCAAATCAAATTATTTATTTGCTGGAATGTAGGTATACAAATAAGGTAGTGAAGAAATAAACTTGAGCCATACATTCTGCCCAAGATTCGACATGCAAAATTTAAATGAGTGAGTAAGATCGATGCTATAACAAGAAGTAGGATCACTAAACACAATTATCAGATAACAATTAACAGTTCAATACAATTAAAATGAATTCATTCAAAATGCAATGAATAAATAAACCAAAATAAGATCACCTAGACTTAGAATACCGAACAATTGCTTCGTTGCGGTCGGGTATATTTTAAAATACCTACGCGCAAAATCCTAAATCCGAAAGTATACCCAATGTCAACTCGGCCAGTGACGTCACAAATGTTCGGTAAAGGTACGCTTTAATGAATTAATTCTCGATTTCTGGATTTGAAAACATACCCGACGACAACACGGTCTCTGACATCGACATCATGAGCGTTGTGTGAAGGTATAGATTCCATATACGCACCTCCGTGAATTTACCCGCACGATTTCATTATTATGAACTTTTGTTAATGCTTATCGTTAGAGACAGTTAGAGAGAAAAGAAAAATCGTTAGAGAGTAATTAATTTTTATGTAAAAACAATTTTAATTTTTGTGTGAAGTTGGCCCCCCTTCCCGCAAAAATGGACTTAAATGTAATTTTATTTTTTTTATCGTTTGCGAATCGTTGGAGAGAGATTGAGAGTTACACAAAATCGTTAGAGAGTTAATATTTTATTTGATATTATAATTTCTAAGAGCGTGACGTTAGCCTACCTCTGTGAATTGTGCCCCCGATATAATTATTCTCAACTTTTGTTAATGCTAATCGTTACAGAGAGTTAGAGAGAAAAGAAAAATTGTTAGAGAGTAATTAGTTTTATTTATCAACGATTTTAATTACTTTTGTGAAATTGGCCCCCAAAAAAAAAAAAACTTAAATGTCCATTTTTGCGGGACAAAAATGGACATTTAAGTATTTTTTTTTTTTTAGTTTGAATATCTTTAGAGAGAAATAGAGAGTTAAAAAAAACATTAGAGAGTTAAGAGCGCTATTACAAAATCGAAGTGCACAGGTTTAGGTAAATTTGACGACGCGCGGCAGCGGATGCGCTCTAGTGAGTCTAGTGAAGTACGCTACGCACACATGCAAACCGCTATGCGTCAGACGCGAGGAATAAACCAACGTGATCCTTTCCACTTTACTTTCGAAATATATTAAATTACTGTTATTCATAGTTCGTGAAACATTATTTGTATCGATGAATGTTATTACCCGGAACAGCTTATTAATTTTTTATCATTGAGAACTTATTAGTCAACCTCTATGGATAAGACTATTTCTGATTAAAAGTAATTTATTTGTCATCTTGTTTACGAGCGTGCGATTTGAGTTCGTGTTTAACCGTGTAATCTCGTGAATGTATGAAACATAAAAAATTGAAAAGTTTGAAGTTGGCAATCAATTAAATTCCGTGACTGTACCAACTCGCCTTTACAGAAATCCATCTCGCTCGCTCCACCATGTCTGTCCTAGTGTGTATGTAGTCTTTAGTCTTTGATTTATTGTCTGTGTTTACAGTGTTGCACAGATTACAAATATAGGTACTCCCTACCCTATATATTACTTTACTCTATGGTACTCACTTAGCCTAAATAATCTGTGGCTTATTTATTGTTTGTCGTTGATTACGAGAAGACAGGAATTTGCAGGTTTTGCTGTATTTTCGTGTTTTTGAGAAAACACAAAGAGAATAAAAGGTAATGCAAAGTTATGTTCTACATTTATAAATAATTATTATTATGTCACATTGTTATTATTGGTGCAAGGGTTATCAATTGCATCAAAATGTGTAGGTATGTCCTGTTGACAATGTTGCTGAGGCTATCATTTTTGCTAACTATTGAAGTTCCTTCTCACTTTATGTAGGTAGAAGGCTTAATTTTTGCCTCGTTGAATTAATACACTTGCTAACATAATCCGTGATGAATAGTTGCAAAATAAAAACTTGAGGTCTAAAATTGTTTCACTTTACCATTCCTTTGGGTTTTTCTGTTGTTAGGTACTTATTCAGTAAGTACTGCATTTTGCCAAAATAATATGGTGTGTTGTAAAATAACTTTGATCTATTTAGTGCATAAAGTTATCTACGTTTGAGAAATTATGCATATAATTAAGTACCTATGGTACCTACCCTCAGGTTTTGTATTACAACGCGTCGTCGAAATGTTAGCCTTCGTCCGCACGGGCGATTTTTTAACCGCGACGATTTTTTCGTGGCGCACTTTATTTTGAACGTACTTCACTTTATGCCGAGAGTTGAAAATCCAACAGTACGGTTTTTTGACGCCCTGGGATGTGTTCAGATGCCCTAGTGCGTTCTTTATACGAGAGCCTGTTTGTGTTGAAAACGCCCGTGCTAGGAAGGCTAGGTAACATTTCGACGATAATTTTTTGCTGAATGTCTAAAATATCTCGACAATTTTGACACAATAACTTGTCTTTACCCATAATGTACCCATAAATTATTGTTCATAGATCCTAAATGAACATAACACCTTCAAGGACAATGGATGGCTGTAGTCTTTAAAACAAGACTTCTGTTGTTGTCATTGTGTATCCAGCAAAATGTTATTATCCCTATTCTGATTTACCGAATGTCTTTGATAGCAGGACAATATGGCAGACCCAATGAGGGGCCGTGGCAGGGGCTTGGCCCTTCTCCAAGCTTTGAAAAAGACCCAAACAGGCATGTCATCTGATGAAAACACTCCGGAGTCTACGCCAGATACCAGTGCAGCCCCAAGTGTTGCTCAGAGTGTTGCTGGCACAGCGAGCCCCAGTATTCCACCTAGTGTAAGTTATTATTGTACCTACTATTATTTTTGTATAGTCCTTGGTAGTCCATTCAGTCATAGTCCATTTTTAGGGTTCTGTAGACAACATGAACCCTTACAGTTTCACCATGATGGTCTGTCTGTCAATTTTGTGTGCTGCGATTATGATTTATGTTATTTTAATTATGTTTCTGCAAGAAACAACCAGATAGAGATGGTGGGATGAGCTGGACTCCTTTAATAAAGATTGGCCTTGACAGCTTTGGACAAAGAGAGCTAGAATAATTTGCTAAAGATTTATTTTTTGTTGTGTAATCAAGTTTCTCAGTGTCACAAGAATTTAAACAATATTTTGAGCAGGGCAATATTACTGTGTAACATAACAACATTTAAAGAAAATAATTATTACTTTGTTTTAACTGATTATTGACTGGTTTATATCCTAGATAAATACAGAAATACACTGCATTGTTCATTGGTTCCTGACATGATAAAAGAAACCGCAGGTTGTTGCGCCCTTTTGATAAGAACATCATTAAACTGAAACCTCAATAGAGTGTTTGTTTCATATTATCATAATCTTGCCTCAAAATTAAACATTGATTTTACTAATTTTACGTGCTGGGTTAATAAAAAGTGACATATTTCCCTAATGCATATAGCACATAATAATACACACACACACAACACAATAACACACGCAAACACAATACACGCAATGACACAATAATGCATAATATTATTAGTCTGTTGTTTATCTCGAAAAGTTCCTTGATTCTTATAATTGTCAAAAATATCTTTCAAGTTCAAGAGGTTTTTTGTAACTTTACTCTGAACAATGTTGAGTGAAGACAAGGATTTTGTAAGGAAACCATTTAGAATTTTAGATCATTTATTTGAGCGAGTGGTGATGTTATTTTAATGTTAAATCTTAATACATTTATAGGTATGTTCGTCCGCCATATCTGGGTCCACTTCAATTGGTGGTCGGGGCAAAATGGCAGCCATGCTGCTTGCAAAAGCTCATCAAAAACCAGGAGGTCTGTAAAATTTACCATTGTGCCTGTCATTAAAACAGCTTACCGGTACCCTAATTGCGTTATACACGATCGGTCAGAATTGGAATCGGTTTGAAAGAAATGCCTAATCCATTGCTTAACGAGTTCGAAAAAAACATCTGCTCAACGACGTAACTTACAAACTTATGAAGCAATGGATTAGACATTTGTTTCGAACTGATTTCAATTCTGATTGATCGTGTAGTATGCAATTAGTGCTGATTCTAGTTCACTACTCATTTCATGGAACTTAAATCTGCCTCTGCCTAACCCTTCTGAGAATACAGGACTGATATGATGATATCTCTTTCTAACCTTTAGATATTTTGTGCCAAGACTATCCATAGCTATTCAATATTATTAATGCTACCGTAACTCTGCCTGTCTCTGTTACCTTTCAAGCCTTAACGGATTTTAGACAAAATTTGGCACACGGATAACCATGATCTAGAATACTTTGAAGCGTCTGGCAAAAGCTAGTATTTTTATAAGTTGTACTTTCTTGTAGGTCCACCGCTCTTTTCTCCTGCTGCTGACGTGAGTCCAGCCCTTCCTTCGGTGAGAGGCGCTGGAAGAGGATTGAAGCTGTTACAATCTCTGTAAGTCAAAAAAAGTCTGTAAGTCCAAGTAAATTGTTTGATGTAATGATTGTATTGCGATTTATATTGTCAAGCGCGCGCAATCTTTCAACCAATAGCAGTACAGTACGGCCGATGATAACTTGGCAGATCCCAACTTCGCGCAGAGGGCTGCGTAGTGTCATTTTTTAGGAACCAAATGGTGACATGAGGCGAGTGTGAGTGAGAGTTGCAAACAATGAAAACATTTTCATTGTTTGCAAAGCCATATCCGAAGACAAAATTGTATTTTTCTGATGTGGCTTCGCAACACATTAATTCTAGTTGCAGTTTTCTCCATAATTCAAATAAGAAATTATTCTGAAAATGGTTTTGTTTACGTTTAAATTGATATTTATTCTCTCGAGCGACACCGGGGCTGGGCGCTAGGACATGATACTCTTTTAGGTATGTCACTAACAGATGTTTCTTTGTTCAGACAAGCTTCTAAAGCGGCGGGCGATAGTTCGAAGTCAGATGTCCAGCAGATAACGGAGAAAATGGCCGAAACTGTGGCCATATCCAAACCCTGTGACGAGCCTAGAAAAAGGGCATACGTAAGTTGACAATATTTTATTCTTGTCATACTAATGTTTTAATCTCAATGTGTTGTACTGATAAAATAAAAACCCCTCATGACTATAGCTTTATTAGGATTCCGTACCCGAAGGGTGCCAAACGGAACCCTATTACTAAACCTCCACTGTCTGTCCGCCTGTCTATCAGCGGGCTGTATCTCATGAACCCTAATAGGTAGACAGTTGAAATGTTCACAGATTGTATATTTATATTGCCGCTATAACAAAAAATAATAAAAATGTAATAAAGTTAAATATTAAAGGGGGTCCTCACACAAGAAATGTGTTTCTTTCGGCGTTTTTTGCTAAATATTGTACGGTGGTACGGGTCCCTTCGTGTGCGAGTCCAACGGTTTTTTAAACCAGTTTTCGGAGGTGTCTTTACATAAAGGTTATTAACATTGAAAGGTTTAGTTAGAGCAATAAAAACCGGTTTATACTTCAGTTTTTATTGAGCGTGGCATCCTTACTAGTAGTCACAAGTTGCAAACGTTTACCGACACGCCACTTGTCGAGTAAACCGGTTAATTTCGGTCAAGATAAAGTTCTTAAAACGTTCACGTTCAGAAAAGTTCGAAGCAAAACCTAAATAAAACGGTATTAACCGGTTCCGAACTTTTTTTTTCATCAAACTTCAGCCCAGTTTTTCAGAGGCGGGTAATTCCATGTTATGATAAACCTGTTACAGCGTGAAGTGAAGGATACGCCCCCAGTTACAATGAAAGGTACCAGCGGCACACCCGTCCAAGTGACTGCTAACTTTATATACCTGAACTTTGAAGAGAACAATGTGTATGAGTACGAAGTGAGATACGATCCGGACCAAGATTATAGGAACTTACGCTTTAAACTCCTGGCTGGTAAGTTTATAATGCTATGAAGTAAAATGTTGGGCTAAAATTTTGGAATTATTTTCTACAGGCTACAGGTTGATAGTAAGAAAAATACCAAATGATTTTGAAGAAAATAGACCACAAAATATATTATTTGGTTTCTCAAAAACTACCAATTTGAAAGTGATTTCATCAGTCTCGTACAAATGTTACGCGTAAACTCTTTATTAAACTAATAATAATGTAGAAGTACTTTATAGCATTTTGATGTTGTTTGTTTGGTCTCCAAATCTGAAAATTAAGAAAATAAAAAACACTCTTTCAAGGCGCTTTTCTTTTACCGAATTTGTCGTAAAAGATTAGATTGTCAGAGGCTATAGACAAAATCCCTTTTCTGTAAGCGTTAACGCCAACGGAAAGATCAAATTGTATGGAGTTGACATTAGCTTTAGAGATGTCACGTGACTGCTGCTGTCAACGCCATACATTTTGATCTTTCCGTTGGCGTTAACGCTTACAGAAAAGGGATTTTGTCTAGGCCCCCAGATTTGTCGTGCAAGAGAATGCAACTTAGTACTTTCACATTGTTCCTTAGTGTAAAAGCCGAGCTTCGAATTCACGATTGTACCTTCATTTTTCAGAGCACCGTCAGTACTTCAAGGAGAAGACATTTGATGGTACTACCTTGTATGTGCCACACAAACTGCCTGATGAAGCTCTTAACCTGGTGTCCACCAATCCTTTTGATAACAGCAAAGTCAGAATCACTGTAAGTACTTAAGTATATCTTTAAATTGAAACAAAAATTATCTTAGTTTTTGTAAAGAAGCTCGTCTGAGGAAGTAATATAAGTGATCCGATTAATGAATATTTTGAAGACACCCTAAATTTTTTACAATAGCCCACCCGTCTGATCGGAGCATCCTCCTTTTTCTATGGAGGATGAGTGAACTTTACGGGCCTGTTCCTCATGCCTTTATAGAAATAATAAATAGGTTTTATTTAACTTAATTTTAGTGGTATGAAGAACAGGGTGTAAAGTTCACTCATCCACTATAGAAAAGGGAGGATCCTCCTACCAGATGGTTGTTGTGTTTGGCGGGCAACTGCCCAACGATTGATGTTGGGTTTTTGTATCTCCCTCTTTTGTATGTCCACTGCACGGTTAACTTTAATTGCGCGATGCAGGATTTATGTGACGTCAGGTCTTTGATGTGTAGTTCGTATGTGGCGATGTAGATACCGCCACATAATTATTTTTAAATAGTGTGCATTCTCAAACATAGAAATCATACAGAGGTTTCAAAGCTCTGCGTATGATAACCAACGCGCCCTGGTTTATACCCAACGAACTACTACACCGTGACCTACGAATGCCCACTGTGAAGCAGGAAATCGTACGCCATACCAAGTCCTAGAACTAATTCAACAACACAAATACTCTGGCTCAGTCACTAATGGAGAATCACAACAAAGCGCGACGATTAAAGCGCAAAATACCTCAAGACCTAATCCAATCACAGTCAATATAACTACTGTTTAAACAATGAAGATGTGACACAGGTCACATACGGAGCGAGCCAGCGATAGCACCAACCAACATACTTCTGAATGTCCCACGAAGGAGACAGATTGTAGTAAATAAAGAACAAAAAAAAAAAAAATTGTGCATTACGAATCGTAATTTTTCTATCGTTATTATTACAGGTTGTATTCCGTAGAACCCGCCGTCTTAGCGAAATGATACATATCTACAATGTGATATTCAAATGTATAATGAAGGATTTGCAGCTTATAAGGATTAATCGCGATCATTTCAATGATAAAGCTGGTATACAGATTCCACAGCATAAACTGGAAGTTTGGCCTGGGTATGTCATTGTTACAAAATAGTTCATACTTACCTAACTACAAAATATAATAGACGTAGATATATGTATTTAGTAACCTATTCCACTTAACTATTCTTCAAGAGTCATAAAAAACCCTGTAAGAAATCGACACGTGTTTCGCCTCTCAACGAGGCATCCTCAGGATGACGATTGACCAATTGCAAACCAGAACTCGGCGTGTTAGTCAATTGGTCAATCGTTGAGATGTGCACGCCGTAACAGCTAAAAGACAACGTTTGACTGAATATTTAGATGTTTGGCTGTTATCACATTCACTCGCAGGCGCGCAGCAAGGTTGATTGATGTATAGATAGATCATTAGAAAATGTGATCGACCGATCGAATCGATGTGTGAGTTGACATCAGCGGATCGTTCTTACAATACGATACAATCGATTCATGTCGATTTATGTTATCCGTTATCAAAACTCACCTTAAATGCGTTCGAGAGTACTACTTCCAGGGACAGAAATGAAAAAATATTCTCGTAAAATTCACAATCTTTTATTATTTTAGCAGTAAATTGCTTAATTGTCTCAATAAGTCAGCAAAAAAATCACGACACACATTCTATAACACATATTTTTCTACCCTCAGTTATGTAACAGCGGTCGACGAGTACGAAGGAGGTCTCATGTTGACCCTGGACTCCACGCACAAAGTACTCCGCACTCAGTCTGTGCTGTCATTTATAAAAGAGACCATTCAAGCAGAAGGAGCTGGCTGGAAGAAAGCAATGGCTGAACGATTGGTCGGCTGTTCAGTCATGACTATGTATAACAAGAAAATGTTTAGGTAAGTAATCCCCAAGTCTCCAAGTGGAATGAGAGAACGTGAGAAAGTTCTAATATGAGGCTGTGTTACCCAATAACAAGAACCTCCACAAGTGAGTACATCACATCCGCATCCGCATAGTAAACGATGTCCAGATAATAGATATATTTTCGTGCAGTTTCAGTGAATTCACAAAAGTTCTATTAAATGTAGTAAGTTATGATAAGTAAATAAGTAAAGACTTTTTAATGTACTAAAAAAAGAGAGCTCTTTATGTTTAATTTTTATGTTTAGTTGTTATGTATTCTTTAGTTGTTATGTCATTATGTTTTGTTAGTCTAGGCGGTGAATGACGCACATATGTTTAGTAGTTAGATATCTAATTAAGTAGGTATTTTTAAATAATAGTAGCCACACTATCGAATTAGGTCGAAGACCTGTAAAGATAGTTGTTGTAAGATGAAATAAATAAATAAATAAATACATACGTATATCTTTATTGACAGAATCTTAGCATAGTATTTCAGTATTGTTTCAAGCAAAAAAATCGACTTTGATATAAGCTTACATGTTTTTGGAAGCTAATAACAGAAACAATGTATCTGTCAACAGAAACAATGTATCTGTATGACAACAACAAGTATAAAGCCCGTTGTACACACACGTTTTTCTTGGTGTGGCTAGCGCGCCGTACCGTATAGAAATCATGCTGTGTATAATGGGACTAAGGCTGCCAATAGGGAATATGCATGTATTTTTTTAATATTTTTATTCGATAGTTCACATCGTCAAATAATAGTAAAAAGAAATTCGACGGCAAAAAAGCAATTTAAAGTAGTTAAAAAAATGTTAAAAAATATCCAACCGATCCGGACTATTTAAACGCCCTCCATTTGGCGCTTAATGTGGTGACGTCACAGACCGTGAAAACAGACAAGCAACTGTCAAGTCAACGTCAAACACTCCTTTTTCTATGAGCGTTTGACATTGACTTGACACTTGTTGATTGAGTTGACATTGACATTTTGATTGTTATCCCAGATTGTTACGTCACATCCGCTCTTAGCCTTTTCAAGTATTTGAATTACCCACAGTTTTTTGGGAGTTTTTAAAAATTAATTACTCGCTCAAAAAGAAATTTTATTCAAAAATATTGATGGCGGCATCATTCTGAAATAACATAGTTTATAAAAAAAAATATTTGACCCATATTTGAATCACATGCATATTCCCTATTTATACATCATATTATCAATAAAATAAAATAAAATATAATATACTTTGAGCTCGTTAGTTCGTAAAATTGTCTTAATTCTGACTTTGCCTTTTACAGGGTAGACAGTATTGATGATACACAGTCACCAAAATCAACATTTGAGAAGATGGTGGATGGTCAACCAAAGCAGATTTCCTTCATCGATTACTATAAGGACAACTATGGCATACAAATCAAAGATTGGGATCAGCCATTGCTAATATCCAGGTAATTAACATATTCACATAACCGCCCGAAGATCACAATTCGCGATACACTGTAAAGGGCCTGTTTCACCACTTATGATTAAGTTTCCGTCTGCCTAATTGAATGTGCCGACCCGAATAGTATGTAGCACCTGACAGCGATTTGGTTCACAAAGTTACTTGGCAGATAATTTTATAAAAATGCTGTTTCATTTTTGAATTCATTTGGTAAGTAGTGGCTATTCGGAAATCGTAAAACAGGCCCTAAGGTTGCGTTCTATGTAAAAGCGATCGTCGCGCGAATACGCGATCGGGCGTATATCAATTTTTGTTCGGGATTGCGGAAAGCGCTATAGGCGCGACCACGCGTCACAAAAACTTCGAACGATCGTGTATTCGCGCGATTATTGCTTTTAAATAGGATGCGGGGTCCACCGTTGTAATAGAACGCAGGTACGCGAGGTTCAATATTAGGGAATATGCATGTATTTTTTTAATATTTTTATTCGATAGTTTACATCGTCAAATATATATAATAATAATAGTTTAAAAAAAATCGACGACAAAAAAGCAATTTAACAGTATTTAAATATTTTTTTAAAAATATCCAACCTATCCGGGCTATTTAAACGCCCTCCATTTAGCGCGCTTGGTGTGGTGACGTCACAGACCGTGAAAACAGACAAGCAACTGTCAAGTCAACGTCAAACACTCCTTTTTGTAGGAGCGTTTGACATTGATTTGACACTTGTTGATTGACTTGACATTGCCATTTTGATTGTTATCCCAGATTGTTACGTCACATCCGCTCTTAGCCTTTTCAAGTATTTGAAATACCCACAGATTTTTGGGACTTTAAAAAAAAATAATTTCTCGCTCAAAAAGAAATTTTATTTAAAAATATTGATGGAGGCATAATTCTGAAGTAATATAGTTTATAAAAAAAATATTTGACCCATATTTGAATCACACGCATATTCCCTAATGTTTGGCACCTGTTTGTTTGGTTACGAGTTCCTACTAACTAAGTTCGCGCGACCTTGCGATGGTCGCGTAATCGCATTCAATTAGCTGCAATCGCAAAAGCTTCTGTAATGTCAATAAATCAACATTATTCTTCTAGGGATTCAAAACGTATGCCAGGCCAAGAAAAACCAACTGACTTCATGATATGCTTGATCCCTGAGCTGTGTCAATTGACCGGTCTTACGGATGATCAACGAAGCAACTTTAAGTTGATGAAGGATGTCGCTACTTACACCAAAATCACGCCAAATCAACGTCATGCAGCGTTCAAAAAGGTACGAACTGTTATTCACAGCCTTCATTTGCATTTTTATGTATCTGTTCGCCTATTCCTCCTCAACAGAAAATTACTTAAAATAATATAAACTCACAATAGCATCCAGGAATACAGGGTGTGAAAATAAACCACATAGCCGTTATCTACCTATTCTGTAAGAACATCTAAGGTTCAGCTCAGACCGCGACGTGAAGCGACGCGACGCTGCGCGCACTTTTCAACAATTATCGAACTTATTTTCTTCACTAGAAGGTATAATTTCAGTGCGAGGGTTGACACGTGTCAAAGTACTCTGAGATGCGCGGTGCTGCGCAGCGCTCGTACCTTATTGTGTAGTAAATAAATTCGATATTGTACCGGATCATAAAAAAGTGCGCATCACTTCGCGTCTTGGTGTGAACTGATCCTAAGTAACATTGAGCATAAATTCATGCTGAGGAAAAACTGCGATTTTTCACACCAAAAATAAAATTTTATCGCAGTTTACGGCAGAGCATAATGCACGGAAGAGCTTATGGGTAGATGCAACGGTACAGGAGTTGAGTTGGTATTTCATGTTAAGTTTATTTTAAAACTTTATAGTGAAAGTAAGTTTAACTTTGATCATCAATATCTACGTAACCAGAAGGTTCCCGGGTATGGTCCAGTACAAAAAATTGATCAATGACAATCACAATGGAATACAAGTGACTAGGTTTTTACACCTGTTATACTCATATTATTTCTTCGTATGCTGACTTGAATAATATCAATGTGAGGTTTTATGTTGTTACCAATACTTTTCCATTATGTAAACTGTTTTAATTGTGCCCTTAAAAAATCGTATGATATATAGGCTGTAAGGGTAAACAGTCTTGTCATTCAAACCATGGGTAGTTGTCTTAAATAAAAACTTTAATGACCGAAAACAACAAAAAAAAAAAACGTTATTTTCATTTAAAAAATTTAAAAAGTTTCTATCCGACACCGTGCCGCTAGCGAAGCAGCTGACTAACTGAGGGAGGGGTCGCGTCCCGCACCCCCCGCCAGTGTTGAGACGGAAGTTCGTTGCCCTAGCGCATAGCAGAGCAACGAACTTGCGTCTTTTGTGGAAAAATGTATTTAAAAAAAAAAAAAAAAAACCTAATTTTCCATTGATTTTACGTTTTATAAATGAAACCAAACCACTGGTTGCAAGGATAACGGTGTTTACCCTAACACCCTGTATAATTCATTCTAGAGCTATATTGTATAGCCTTTTATTATTTACTCATCCAATCTTCCCAATATTATTTCAGTACATAGAAACAGTGATGAAAAACGAAACTGCAAGGAGTCGCCTGGCGGGTTGGGGTCTAAGCATAGCGCCTGAGACAGTCAACCTAACTGCCCGCACATTGCAACCAGAAACGCTATACTTCGGTAACAACGTCAGGCTGCCAGGAAAACCCAACGCAGATTGGAACGGTGACGTCACAAGGCAACATGTGATGCAAGCCGTGGATATCATCAAATGGGTCATTTTGCACACTGATAGGGATAAGCAGGCTGCTAGTGTAAGTAGTTTGACAATTTTATTGACGGTGTTAAAGGGTCAAATGGAAAAATAGACGTAGAATGGTTTGGCAACAGATGTGTCGGAATTGTTTTTTTAATACTTTGATAGTTGTTTTACACTAATATGGTGTTTTATAATCATTTATGTGGATTTCATGATTTGGCCAATGTGAGTGATGCTCACGGCATTCAATGATAGTGAATCACGAAATATCATTAGGAGGATTTGTGTTCTCTCTTTGCGTCAAGTTTACCGCAAATATACGTATGATTTATTTATAAATGTACTTTATTGTACAACAGAATTCGTATTTTCTTTCTTTCTTTTAAGAAGTGTCAGTATCAGATTACATGCATAGTTAGAATCGTCCTAAATAAAATAATACTTATCCCACTAATAATAAAAAACATTCTACAGGACTTCCTAGAAACAGTGAAGCGTTCCTGCCGTCCTATGGGCATGAACGTCGCCGAACCCCAAATGATTCGGTTGCCGAACGACCGCACCGACACTTACGTCATCAACCTGAAGAAGGTCATAACATCCAGCTTGCAGATCGTGGTTGTTATCTGTCCCACGGCTAGAGATGACCGTTACGGCGCTATCAAGAAGATATGCTGCGCTGACAATCCTGTTCCGTCACAGGTAAATAGTTTATTTATTCAGTGCAGCCTGACAAGAGCGTAGCATAGGATTTTCTGATCACGTTGAATAATAGACTTAATTTATTCGTTTCATTTTTCTTTATAATAGAATAATAGACTTAACTTAATTTAGAATAATAGACTTAATTCATTCGTTTCAACTGTATGAGTTTTTAATATACATAAGAAATTATATTGTTGCCAGGTCCTACGTAAACTGAGTTATAAAAGAGTGGTTTAATAAAAAAAAAACAATATCAATCTAGAATAAACGAGGGAAACAATAACCTTATTGTCTCTCTAACTCGGGTGAAAATCTATATAAAATCAACTATTTGGTGTAAAAAACACTAATAAATTATATCAACATTATTAATTTCAGGTAATAAACGCCAGGACCCTCATGAACCAAAATAAGATGCGGTCCATCACCCAAAAAATTCTTCTGCAGATGAACTGCAAGCTCGGCGGTACTCTGTGGAGCATCAGTATACCTTTCAAGAGTGCTATGGTTATAGGCATTGACAGTCATCATGACGCTACCAGAAAGAAGCAGAGTGTTTGCGGTAAGTTGAAGTTTTACAACTGTTATTAGCGCCATCTATATTCTATAATACAGCATTAGCGAATCCATAAGTTTTACCAAAAATCGCTCAACGCGCCTAAATAAGTTTTCACTTCATATGACAGACATGCAAACTGCTTCTAGTCGGCGATCGTTTGATGTTAGTCTGTGTACTTGTAATACATCTGTCTAACCTTTCTCTGGATAACCAGGTGCTATGCTATATTACATCCACTGTCTCAGCATCTCAAATCTGCTATAGACAGCGAAAAAGCAAATTGCCAGAACACTTATTATGTATTGAGCAGAGTGTTCTTATGAACAATCGCTGGTTGATACATCAATTTTAATGTCGGGTTTAGTACCATGTAATAGGGGTACAAGCCTATGTATGAAATATTAGCTGCGCCCCGCGGTTTTACCCGCGTAAGTCTCGATCCCGTAGGAAAATCGGGATAAAAAGTATCCTATGTGTTAATCCAGGTTATAAACTATCTGTTTGCCAAATTTCATCCAAATTCCATTCAGTAGTTTTTACGTGAAAGAGTAACAAACAAACATCCATCCATACTTACAAACAAACTTTCGCGTTTATAATATTAGTTAGATGGGATGCTTTCTGTCTTATAGACTTTTGTTTTGATGCATATATAAAAAAAAATACTTTCATTTCTTATGTATCTTTTTGTTTCCAGCGTTCGTAGCGTCATACAATCAAGCGATGACGCATTGGTACTCAAGAGTGGTGTTCCAATCAAAAGGGCAGGAGATAATCGATAATCTTAAGGACTGCCTCGTGGAGTCCCTCAAACATTTCCTCAGTGTCAATGGAACATTGCCTGACAGGATTATTATGTACAGGTATGTCACAGAGCAATCTGTACGTCGCAGGGAAATGAGGAAACCAGGGATTTCACGAAATCCCTAGGGATACCACGAAATCACGGTAGATGTCGAATATTCTTGTTTATTACGTCTTCTTACTAAAAATGTTTAGTGCTGGGCGCTTATTAAAATACATTTTGAACCAATAGAGCCCGAAGTATTGGCAAACTTAAGTAGCAGTGGCACAAGGTGGACTGGTGAGCACAGGACTGATGGTCAATGTGGCGACACTTAGGGGAGGCCTATGTTCAGCTGCGACTTCAAAATCCATTTTTTTTTTATTTAACAATGAATAAGCAGGATAAACTTGTAACTTTTCTTTATTGTCACAGGGACGGCGTCGGTGATGGTGAATTGAAAGTGGTCCAACAGTACGAAATACCACAAATGATGATCTGTCTGTCTGTGCTAGGCGCTCAGTACAAGCCGGCACTTACCTACATAGTGGTACAGAAACGCATCAACACCAGAATATTTATGAAGTGTGGAAGTGGTCTTGAAAACCCGAACCCTGGGACTGTTTTGGATCATGGCGTTACTAGACGCGATTGGTATGTAAATTCTGATATTTTTTAATAAAATAATATACTTTTTATTATGTAAACCATAAAAATTACAGATATAATAAAAGTAGACATTTTACATAGGGTGGCACAAAATGGGCGGTCTTATTGTAGTTTTACGTCTCTTGACATTTCTCGGGACCCTGGGGTCCCAGACCTTTGGAAGGCGTACGAGGGGCCGAAGCTAAATCGCATAGGTTTTTACGTTTTTAATTAAATGAGGTACGAAGCGGCAATTATCCCTGTTTGCACTATGTAAGTGCACCCAAGGACAACACCTGGTTGGTGTAGGACTATTGCAGGATATGGAAGCAAAGATAGTGGTTGGTTTGGGTGGCTAAAGTGAACTGGTTATATAGAACTGTGGACAGACTATGATGGCCCATGCCTAAACAATGTTTTACATAAAATACACAGATAAAATGGCAGGTCAGGTGACTTGGACACTGGGCCCCTGAAAAACGGTCGCTAGCTCGTAGTGTCAGAGAGACATGATCAAGTTTTAAGATAATGAGTTGTTCGGAAGTCATTTTGAAACTTAGAAATAGTCGTAATCAAAACGCGAACACTTTCAAGATACATTTTTACAAGACACACCTTTCTGACCTCCACAACCCAGTAACTGGGTAATACGATAACCCTTGATACATAAAATTAAACTTGCCCCTTTTAATTCCAGGTACGACTTCTTAATAGTCTCCCAAAAGGTGAACCAAGGTACGGTAACACCAACTCATTACGTAGTTATCCACGACAGTAGCGACATGACGCCGGACCAATGCCAAAGAATTACGTACAAATTGTGCCATTTATATTACAACTGGCCCGGCACGGTCCGTGTGCCGGCGCCGTGTCAGTACGCACATAAGCTGGCGTATCTAGTAGGCCAGAGCGTACATTCAATTCCTGCCTCTACCTTATCTAACAAACTGTTCTTCTTGTAGATTAGTTTAAATGTAGAATAACGTGATTTTTTTTAAGTACTTACTGTAAGTTTTTATTTTGTTTTGATTGTAAGTAATTTTCTTTTTTTTTTAATATGCGTGGTGTTTTCAATTTCTGTAAGTTTAAAGTTTTATTGTAAACTAGCTGTTTTGAGAGCAAAGTAGTTTTGTTTGTATAGTTAATTTCATCAAAATTTGTTGAGCAGTTTAGCTACTCAGACAAGCAAACAAACTTACGCATTTACAATTTTGTGTGGATGCATTGTGTGACTATGCGATCGAGTTCCATTTCATTACGCATTATACCAAGTCTCTTCCCACCGCTAGAATATAATTTGACTGATTTTAACATAATTCATGTTACGTGTCAGGTGATTGAATGAGAACATGCAAAATAAAATGAAAAAAAGTGATTATTTTATTTGAATGAATGGCCAAAAGTTACGGGTAAGGTAGTTGGAAAAAATATTAAGGGTGGGTTGCCATCATAAAGGCGCTGTTCCATAGCTGTCTACGGCTAAGCTACACACGTGTACTTAGCTTCGCCTTGTAAAATGTAGGTGGGATCGTCCGCTGTGATCCAGGGCTACGCTGTACATAAGAATGCGTAGCTGACAAACGAATTTATCGCGCAGCTAACGTGCGTAACCTCACCGTACCTTTGCAGCAGTCGAATTTCGCCTTTATCCACGTTTGTCAAATCGGCAATATGTGCTCAAGTCTCTGAAGATTAATGACTCTGATCCATTGATGCAACCCACTCTTAAATTGGTACAAAAATACCGCGCATATTACAAGTTTTCGTACTAGGTTACTTTAATTAGTAATAAATCGTTTTTTTTTTTTGTATTTTTGTACTTAAAATTAAGTACATAGTTTTAAGAATCCGCCTATCCGTGTTTAGGTCTGAAATGATTTTAGGGAATATCGAATTATCACCGATAAGTTAATTTTAAATCTTCGGCTGTAACTTTTATGATTTCAATAAGATAGAAATATTTCAGCCTGAGCGTCGATTAAATTGATTGAAGGTATGACCAAACTAATTATTAAGTTTACAATACGATTAGTGCCTTTTTTCTACTTTTTTTTGTTACCCTGGTGATCTGTTATACAGGTATTCCTAGTGCAGACACGTCTCTCACGAGCTCGCATAGTTTTTTAAGCTTGTCTAAATTATAAGGTCCCATTGTTTGTGAAGAGAAAATAAAATTATTTGAATTTTGTAAGACTTATCTGTAAAGTCCGATTTGTTATATCCCACCAATTGATCACTTTTCTTGCCTACTTCGCACTTGTTGGCAAATGCACAAATAAGTTTCGATTGAATAAGCTTTTCCATTTCATATTTGTGGAATTCATGTGAACGATGAGAGTATTGGCACTAGACCGCAGTGAGAACCCGACTTAGCGAGTTGAGCGAGTTGTAGGTCATAAGTTCGGCCTAATCAAGTGCACAACTATTTCGTGAAGATTTCATCACCGCTCTAAAAAACGTTCTAGAACCAAAAATGATGTTATGTATACGTTGTGCCAAAATAAATTTAGTCCTGCTCAATTTATTATTTTTAGTAACTCCTTGCATTTTTCAATGATATGTTTTTTTTTTTTAAAGTTATCCTTCCGCAGCGTGCGACTTACGAAAAACCGGGAGTGCGAGATTATACTCCTCCAATACTAAGGTCTATTAAAATCCTTGTTTCCAATATTGATGTTATTTCCACTTAAACAAACATCAACTTTAAGCAAGTGTAAATAAAGTTGATTTTAGACTAACCAGTCCCGTTGAAAAAGACATAAATCTATGAAGTTGTAGCGCAAACTGAACCTTTTTGTGTAGGCATTACAGTTGTTTTTCCTAAAACTCGGGTTTGTTTACATATTTGGCAAATAAATAGCGAACGCAGAATACATGCTCTGCGTCTCAATATATTCCTATGTCGAAGCCTTCTGTATTATTTTCTCTATTCTGTAAACTCGTTCTCTCATTACTTCAGTACTCGCAGATTTACTCTATACCTTTTTTTTTTGAGAGTCGGGTATCATCAGATGTCTTCTTCCTCGGAAGGGCGTGTCAGACTTTTACTGACTAGAACCCACCCGTGTTCCTTCAGTTGCTTGTTGCCAAGGGTCCCGGTATCTATTGCGGACTTTCCCGCAGCGGATTCTACACCTCAGATTTCACAGATTGTATGATTTTACAGAATAAGATGGCAGATCCTTAATCTAGCCGTTCAGCGATAGGATGTTTGTCGATGCTCTCCACCGTAAATTAATGGGCAAATCTGACATTTACCTGTAAAGGGTTTAATTGAAATAAAAGCCCTGAGTTTGCAGTTTGCTCTGACAATTGCATACAGGAAGTATATTGTAAGCATGCCCAAGTGTACTATAAGCATAAAATGTTCCTATCAAAAGCTTTTCTCGAAAAAAAAAAAACATTGCCGTCCTTCTCGTCGTCGGCATTCCCACCCTAAATTACACTTACATAGATGGATATTATGCATTAGTGCTTGTAATTTATGTGTTTTACCGATTTTGTTTTTTTTTCTTTATGTATTATGCCGAAAATACAGCAGCATTCATTTTGAAATAAATATGCTGCTAGGTCCTATGTTTGAAAACACGATTACATAAAAAAAACTCGATAGAAAAAAAATCCAAAGTTGTCTCTAAACCGTATTTCGGTTATAAAACGCTGGAATTAAAAAAAAACTTGAAATTAGATCATTAAACTTTGCATAATAACAACTAATTAGAAAGCATTTTTTTAATTACAATTATTTTCACCGTAAAAAGCAATTACCTAAACTATTCGAGGCTTAAGAGCCGCCAGCACCCCACTCCATCTCGCTCTCACTCAGGCCGCAAGTAGTATGGTGCGAGCGAGATAAAATCTGAGGTAAGGTACGGCCTTATGAACAATATCTTTGGAAAGCCCTCTCCCGAGTTGCTAATCCTGTTCACTGCCTTCCGTATGGAGTCTGTCCCGGCCGGGTGTCCCAGGCTTCGTATGTGGACTCACTGCCTCCATTCAAGGTTTCGTCCGCTCCAATTGCCATCCTTCCTTTGACATTAATGGCCAGGCCAGTGGCCAATGCAAGTGGCGGGGGCCACTTCAGTTTGTCTTTGAAGGATAAGATCCGTTACATTTTGTAAATCTTCTAGCACTCTATTATACTTCAGCAATTTTCTTGTGCATTTAATGATAATATTAAGTTGATTATTTCATGTTTTTTATTATTTTAACATTGTTTAATTTTTGTTTCCTTTTAAAATATTTTTGTGATCTGATTGACTACCTCTAGTTAATTTAAAGTTAGTAAGATACCAAAATATTCCTAGCCCCTATTTTTTTACCAGCGTTCCTTAATTTTAATACTCACATGTTTCATGCTCATATGATAATATAAGTCGGTATTACTCTTAAAACTAACCATAAGTATCCATTTTCAATTTGATTTTGTATTTTTAAATGTTATTTAGCGATTAGCGCACACTGATGTGCAAAATGGTCAATTAATTAGTTTATATTGATAATGAACGCTGACTGATCTGCTTAAATATAAACATTATTATCAATGTTTCAAAAACATTGTGGAATGTATAGTGTATTGTTAAATTACTTATATGACTCTGATTTTATTAAAACAATCATTCCATAATTTTGTAAATAAGCATTCAAAGAGATTTATATCGATGTTACAAGCTAGTCTTTGTCTATAATATTCGGGAGCAACTACACGCGTTACTATAAAAAGATACCAAAATCGCTAACCTATAGCAATTTTGGCAAGACAACGTAGTAAGAAAGAGTCCTATTTTTTAAGAGATTTAAAAATGTTATTATTGTGAGTTTTAAAATGTCTTAGAAAATTTACATACGAAACAAACATCGCTTAATTTCTTCGCCATGCTATTCGACATGGAACCAATTCGCTTATGGTCTGACGACCGATTGTAAATAGAAGTAGGTAAAGGAAAAAAAAAAAACTTTAAATATAAACATCCGAATTGATAACCTCCTCCTTTTAGAAGTCTGTTAAAAATTCGCTGTATGCCTAACCTCCTTTGTTAGAAGTTCGTTAAAAACTTTAAAAAAGTAGATTTTATTAAATACTTGTTTGTTCCAATTTGTTATGGAGCTCTAAATACGAAGAAATGTTGACACTTGTAAATGAGTAACAAAGCGAATTACGTTATTATTTTTGATTGCCTAATATCTGAGGAAATTGATTTTATTAGTATAGGTGAGCATTTCTCGTGGAACGAAGAAGCAAATAAATTTTTTTTTATCACCTTTTCGTTGTCTGAATCGGTCATGTAGGTACCTGCCTAAGTCATGCCAAGTCGAGATTTAACTGAATTTTTATAAAACCGTTAGCACTGTAATAATAGATTATTTTGTAAAAGTACACGTTGTCGTATTTTTTTTGTAATAAATCATTTTGTACAATTACAATATTTTTATTTTGTGTCCCAATACATCATGAACCTTTTTTAATAACTTGCAATACCAATAACTACTGCTCTTCACGCAAATAGGGGAAGGGAAGGCATAACGGACCACTTATGCAAGAACTAATGTTTAAAAAAAAATATATTTGTATATTTAACTTTTTCAAGAGTTAACTAATCAACACCCCTTATTTACTCTGCATTACGTTCGAATTAGACTTAAATAATTATATTCATAGATATTAGATGATTTAGATGTTCTATGAAAGTATGAAGAGCTTCCTCTTGACACCACTAATTCAGAGATCCTTTCAAAATGATTTAACCTTTGTGCCAGCATAGTCCGTTTTACCTTCCTCTCCCCTACCTACTCCGCGAAGATTGTGCGAAATGAAACCTCCACTATCTATTTCCTACCTTATTATATTGTAATTATTTTTTACCATTTTGAATATCTCGGGACTCTAGGGTCCCGGAACACCTATACGAGGGGCCGAAGCCAACTCGCAGAGGCCCGTTTGAAAAGTAAAGGAAATTAAGCACAAATCGACGACTATCCCGGTATGCAATGTGCACCCAAGGACAACCCCCGGTTGGTGCAGGACTATTACAGGATATGGAAACAAAAATAATTATTGGACTATGAGTTTGGGTGGCTAAGATGGACTGGTTACCTAGAACTTTGGAAGGACTATGAACCCTGCCTGACCAATGTTTTGTGTGTACAATACACGGATAAAATGGCAGGGGGTGACTTGCACACTCAATAGATGGCCTTCCGAAACGGTCGCTAGCACATAGTGACGTAGCGAAAAGGTGGGGATATATCCTGATGTGCTTGAGGAGTGGAGAGGTACTCCACAGCTATCAGAACATTCCTGTAAGTACGGACAAGATGCCTACCAGCATCTTCCTGGAATACTCCCTTCCTCCGAGCACGTTTGCTCTACCGGATCTCCACTTAAGCCGGCCAATAAAGGCAAGAATGAGGTGGGAGCTCTGCAGGCGTAGCATGGCGCTTTCTATCTCTACGAAGAATAGACATAGCTTTTTCTATACAAAGTGACAGTTCGTTTCTTCATTTTTGACATCCACCGTAGAAATCTTTCTACAATCTGTCATTTTGTCTTTCATTTCTAACGATCTTTGTCTAGGTCTTTTTTTAAGTAGACTATTTCGGAAGAAAGTTTTCTATCCTTACTGTCAAAATCACACTGATAAATCCTATGATAAAACAAAGAATTCTGAGTCGAATTATGTAAAAGAGTGAATTTCGTAAAAAGTGCAGTTGACTCTTTCTATTTTGCTGCCGTCTCGTACTGTCTACTGTCTACAGAAAACGTCATTTTTGTCTACTCTTCCGTCGACAAAACGGTGCTCATGCTACGCCTGCTGTTCCTCGTCTGTGTCCACTCCTCATCTCCGGCTTGTCTTTATTGACCTCGGAGATGAGGAACAAGACCGCCTGGAGGATAAGCTTCGTGGGGTCGCTACTGCCGGTTAATACAATTATTATTATAATTAAATAATAATAATTATATAATAAAATATAATTTTATAAATAATATTATTTTAATTAAAATATTCGTATTGCAGATGTACAAGTTTTGTTAAAGGGGTGTCTAGATATGGATGTTGTCTTAACATAATTTTCAAAAATATCCCTGTTTGATATCAGTGGTGCCAGCCAGCAGCGCCATCACAAGAGCGTTTGATCAGCGATCACTCATCACCAAGCGAATTGATTACGCGGGTATGTAACACAAGGTACCTACAAATTTTCTTTTATTGTCCACACACATCTGACCCGACAGACGTTATCCTGACAAATGGTCTATTTAATATGGTCTTGAGTTAATTCAAAAATCCCATAGCAAAAAGCGACTTCAGTTTTTCCTGAACTTTCCAATTTTCAAAATTTTCTTTCCGTAAAAACCTAATTCGGGCAATAAACAAAAAAAAATTGCCAAATCGGTTCAGCCGTCCGCGCTTACCAACGAACAGCATTTCATTTTTTAGGGTTCCGTAGTCAACAAGGAACCCTTATAGTTTCGCCATGTCTGTCTGTTTGTCTGTCCGTATGGGAGAACATGTTTTTCAACTACAATGTTAAGTTTGTTCTTGGCATAAATTCAACCCAACTACGGAACCCTTCATTCTGCGTGGTCCGACACGCACTTGGCCGGTATTTATATTATATTAGACTAGCTGCGCCCCGCGGTTTCACCCACGTAAGTCTCGATCCCGTGGGAATGTCGGGTTAAAAAGTATTCTATGTCCTATTCCAGGTCATGGTCTACCTCTGTGCCAACTTTCATCTAAATCCGTTCAGCCGTTTTAGCGTGAAAGCGTAACAAACAAATAAATAAACAAACAAAAAAACTCACTTGTGCATTTATGAAGTTAGGATAGTTGGGATTGATTGATTGACACAGTTATCTCTTGATAACTCGGTCAGTGCATTCATTCCATAAATCACGAAAATAATACCTAGACAGAAAACGGGCTAACTATAAGCATTAATAAAATTTTATCGACAAAAATGCCCTAAAATTATCCCTTTAACGTGTCACTCATTGATTCTCAAATGGTCTAAACTAAACGTTTCCTAAATATTTTCGCCCTAATTAGCTGCAATGAATTCTTGCCCCGCGGCTATGCTTGACAGGAGACGCCGAATGCACGCGCTCTAGACAGATGTGAATTAGACAACTTAATACCACGATACTTTGTTTTTCATTTCTCTGAATGATTATCCTCTGTTCTCCTACATACATTGACGGTTTTCATAGCCATGTAAGAGACAAAGATCTTCAAGATACAGCAATGTATCGGAAACTGGGTGAATGTGTGTAAAAGACTATTTAGTGTTACCAACCGCTAGTATTTCAACTTTTGCAATTTGTGATTGGCGGAATTCTTCAGCTAATTTCCGAGTCTAAAATTATTACCAATTTAGATGATTTTAGAAAATCGTAACATTTACTAGAATACTGACACAAAAATTAGAGGGTTTTGCGATTTTCGAAGATATCTTTTGTAGAAAAACTGCCAAAACTTTCAAGTGAGTAGGGATTATTTTTTTGCGAAGAAACAGACTTTTGTACCTAGGTAGTTATTTAATATTTTGGCCTCCTAACGTAACGTCTTCAACCATCAACCTATTCTACAGAGGAAAAATGATTCCATACATTATTAGGTAGGTAGGTATTTGATTGAATATTAGTATAATTTCTAAATGTCGAGACAAGTTAAAGCAGTGTCGGGAAGGGCGACTAAAGCATAGTGTTACATCGATAACAAAGTTCTAGCAGCTATGCTGTGGGCTGACGTAATGTATGTCGGTCTCCACCTCAGAACAATCTGAAATACCGACGGCGTGTGTGGGAGTGCTTCGTTTAACGAAAGAGCGGCAGTCCATCAGGAGCGAGCGAGACAACGCTATACAGAGTGAGGAGCACGGTATTATACGCTGCCCGTGGGAAATGCACAGTAGTGGTCAGATCAGAGTGCGCGCGCGCCGGCCCAGTGCACGTATTATTGTATTGGAATCTCTACTGCTCACAACAGCTTATGAGATTATGTTCGAAGAATGGACACCGGTTTTATATCAACGACGCAAGATTCAATTTTGTATTCACATTTTTTTGAACTTCAGATAACGTTTTTGTATCGAAAGTTATATAGGTAGTTCCGTCGGGTACCTATAATGCGATGAATTTTTTTTTAGCGATCGATTGAGGTTTCTGCGGCGGGCTTTCGGTCGGGATGCAAATGTGTTTACGGAGTTTGTCGGCACACGCCTATAATAAAAGAAATACATGCTTTAATAAACACGTTTTCATGATGCTGCACGTAATGAGCAGATTTACTCGGATGCCCGGCAGTTTTATAATCATATCTGATGATAATGTTAAGCTCAATTAATTAAGCGACTTTAAGGTTTTGACTTTGGTATTATTGATAAAGTAATATCAATTACGGTGCTTAAGTAAGCATGTACTTACTTAAATTGCAAATATTTTTTCCCACACGCAATAAATACATTAATATGCAGATAGCCACCTCAAACACCTTGATTGGTACCGAAACTTTCTAAGAAAAGTGCTTTAATAATTTTCTACGTCTCTTTAGAGACGGGACTATCAACCTACACAAAATTCTATCGGATTGACTAGATGCAAAATGTGATTTTTATATTTCAATTTACAGTCGTAAACTTAATAATACCGTCGAGAATTTCCCCCGCCCATCACTATCAATCAGAATCGCCTGTAATTCGAAGTTAACACCTACGCAAGCAGTAAAACAAAAACTATAATAGAACATAAAGATCTCGAGTTTGTTCCTCACTTCCGAACGAAATTTATCGTAAATACAATCAATTATTTGTTACATAATTAAGTATGCTCTATAAATAAGGATCATTTTCGTTTAAGTTGTTGGTTGGTGGTTCTTTTATGTAGTGAGGGACAATAGTGCTTGAAACAGGGGTGGGTTGGCCATCGATACATATCTTAATTAGGCCGCACAAGGCGATCATCGATTATTTTTTCTTGTATCCGGCTGATTCCGGCCCGCCTGACCGTGACTAATATTTGTAGAGACGGATGAAAATACTAATTTCTTATTTGGGACGTGTGTCTTTTTGTGTCAAGTGTGATTTCGTTAAAAAAGGAATTCTGCTTCGTTGAGTTTCGGATTTAGGTACAGTCACGGACTAATGATGAGCCACATTCAAACCTTTCAATTTTGCAGTTTCATACATTCACGAGATTACACGATTAAACACGAACTCAAATCGCAAGCTCGTAAACAAGATGACAAATAAATTTCTTTTAATCGGAAATATCGTTGACTAATAACTTCTCAATGATAAAAATAAATACTATGTTGCATTAAGTTTATCCAATCTATTTGATACCGACCTCCTTTGAACCATAGCTCATTAACTCGATAATTATGAAAACATAACTGAAGACATTGACAGTTGAAATATTAAGATGACAAATAAATTACTTTTAATCGGAAATAGTCTTATCCATAGAGGTTGACTAATAAGTTCTTAGTGATAAAAATAAATACAATGTTGCATTAAGTTTATCCAATCTATTTGATACTGACCTCCTTTGAATCATAGCTCATTAAATCAATAATTCTGAAAATTTAACTGAAGACAGTGACAGTTGAAATATCGATGTCAGAGAATTTCTCCGTACGCTAACGTTACTAACGCAACAGTAACCTAGCAACAATTGTTTATCGTTGCTAGGTTACTGTTGCTAGACCTGCAATTGGTTGACTTTGAGTAGTCACTCTGCTGTCAAGTTTGTAGTTCTGGCTCTCAGTTAGCCAACCGGTAAAGATATGAAATATAATTTTCTTCTTCTAATACGAAGACATATGACTTTGCGTGTCGGAAACCGAATAAACCCGATTTGCATTACACGGCTAAAATACGAACAGTGCCAGGTGGCTCATCAATTAAAGTCCGTGACTGTACCCATGGATGTGAATGAGCGGAATCCAGGCTGTTGGAGGTGGAAATACTATCTTTTTTCCAGTTATATCAACAGGAACATGGCACGGACCTGTCCCATGTTGCCTGGCCAATATCTAGTATTTAATACATAGTTGTACCTTCTGCTGAAGCCTTCCTTTGATTTCATCCACTCTTTCGGCTGAGGGACATTGGCTGGTATCATTGCAGGGCCTGCAGATAAATCTGGAAGAAGATAAGAAGAAAATGCTCCCATTTATTTCATTCATTTCAGAGAAAACATTATTAGTCATAATCAAGCTTTATTTGTTTTTATCTACCTACACCTATACATTCTTGCCTAGATATATATCTAGAATATCAATATATATTCACTGAAACCCTTTTATTTCGTGAAAATAAACTGTCGAACAAAAACAAATTCAGTAGTGGTTCGCTATTACCATTTTAATTAATGCAGCGCAAATAGACACTGAATAGTCTCCCGCCGACTCACCTCTATGTCGTTGGAATAAGGTTTATTATCTCATAAATTTTCTTGAGTGCTAACCAGGGCAGTTGGAGTAATAAAATAGTTAAAACGTGAGAATCCCTGCAGAGAGCGCGGCATACTATGCTCCTGCGAATATCTCGTTTTGCATAGTTATTTGATGGTTTTATCGATCGAAATATAAGCTGAAATGCTTACTGTTGAGCGTTTCGCCTACATGTTAATTAGGCATTTCTGTGCATTATACCCGCATTTAATATTGTCACAGATATTATAATACTACGATATTGTGGACCTTATCTACTGGAATGAGTCAATAGGGAATATGCATGTGATTCAAATATGGGTCAAATATTTTTTTTTATAAACTATGTTACTTCAAAATACTGGTACTCAGCTGCATCCGGTTAGACTGGAAGCCGACCCCAACATAGTTGGGAAAAGGCTAGGCAGATGATGATGACTTCAAAATTATGCCTCCATCAATATTTTTGAATAAAATTTCTTTTTGAGCGAGAAATTATTTTTTTTAAAGTCCCAAAAAACTGTGGGTAATTCAAATACTTGAAAAGGCTAAGAGCGGATGTAACGTAACAATCCGGGATAAAAATCAAAATGTCAATGTCAAGTCAATCAACAAGTGTCAAGTCATTGTCAAACGCTCATAGAAAAAGGAGTGTTTGACGTTGACTTGACAGTTGCTTGTCTATTTTCACGGACTGTGACGTCACCACACCAAGCGCGCCAAATGGAGGCCGTTTAAATAGTCCGGATCGGTTGGATATTTTTAAACATTTTTTTAACTACTTTAAATTGCTTTTTTGCCGCCGAATTTTTTTAAACTATTATTTGACGATGACTATCGAATAAAAATATTAAAAAAATACATGCATATTCCCAGTTCAAAATCGAAATCATTATGCAATCTCAGAACATTGGTTCTAAATTCAAAGTTAAAAAAAACAGCAAAAATAAAAAGCAAATCAGTTGGCGGACCCGATCGTCAATCTAACCGAGTGTCTCATAACTACGGTTTAGCTTTTACCAGGTTTCAGAGAGGTAATGCTCCATCGTGTTTCAGTCGGACATAGCCTGCGGCACTTTGCCGTGGGAACACTCGAGCCTCCTTGGATTTACTCCCGTCAATGGACGAGGTTTAACTCCCTTTAATCCGAATTTAGTGCCGTTATTAATGTTTGGTTTTGATGGTAGAATATCGGTTTTGTTATTTATAATTATTTTTGTTTTTGTTGAAGAGATATCCTGAAGTGGTTTGTCGAATACGTGGATGGACTATTTGAAAATTTTCGAAATATTTAAAAAATCGTTTTGTCTTTATATACCATAATATCGCCAATCCAACAAAGGTTTCGTAGACTAGCTGGAAGGGATAATAATTCTAACACATGTTTTCTCATAAAGGAGACAACTCTTTAAATTGTGTAACAGTGGTCGCATCTTCCTCTCACCATTAATTGTTTTCTGTTTTTGGAGATCTTGTTCACCCGTGAAAAATCTATCAATAACGTCAGCCTTGCCTAATTTTAGACAATGACGAAATCATTAAAAAATTACTTGAAAACCTTAATTTCATCAAATCAATCAGTCCCAATGAATCAATCGAAAAAACTTCTCATTTACATCCAAACTGCCGATTATAATAAACTGGACAAACACCAAAATGATTTTGGATGTCCAATCAATTGGTGTTGACAGATATGCCCATTATTTGCCAAATTTTTACCATAAAATGTGAAAAGCCTTAACAGCGAGTTTCACGGATTGGTATTTCTCAATCAATCTGAGAGTTGATTGTGTATTTCATTATGTTGATTTGGAAACTAGATTTTGTTGACGAAATCATTCGGTGATATATTATGTTCGCTGATTAGTCTCAGACAAATAGTTATAAAGTCAATGGGTTATTTGATTGTCTATGATTTTTGAGTGTAAATTTTTTTTTGTGACAGTTATCATTCCTACCTTATAGGTCTATAGGTGGTATCTACATAGGTTCACTTGACAAGGCAATCAGCGCAGTAAGAATTCATTAATTCATCCTTTCGTTGTCTTCTTCTCTATTTTTTTTTGCTCTGGAAAAGAGCCTATTTATTTGGTATATGTAGTATTTTTTGAACAGTGAAAGTACACACCTTCTAAATTTCCAGTTCCCTGTTTTCAGGATTTTTCGTCAGTCGGAGATCCTTCTTAATTAATAGCAATGAGATTAAAAAAATAAATATTATAATCAAAAATGAAATATTAAAAAGTGTAAAATGTTTAACAAAATACAATGATTCAATGAATAAATAATGCACATAACTGTAACTTCACGGTATCTAATGAATTGTTTATTTAATTAATTGTAAAATAAATAACAAACTAAGAGAGACACTGATTTTTATGATGATTACGATGATTTAAGGAAAAATATTAAGCAGACCTATCTTTTTTAAAGATTTAATTTATAATACCTAATGATCACTGCATAGACACCTGTTGAATTTGTAAAAGTGTCATTTAAATGCTAAAATGTGGTCTTAAAGTATTTTATTTATTTTATTAGTTCCACGTGATGACAGTCGAATAGTTTATATTTAGCACTAGCACAGATGAATACAGATGGTTCATTCCGTAATTTAGGTATGAGTCTACAAGTACGCGGTGGCCCCGTCTTGTCGGGCCAATTCGGTGAGTGTAACGTAGTCAGAAGATATAAGATATGAGTTACGCGATAGAAAGAGAGGCAACTTCAAGGTGAATATAACTGTAGGTAATGAATTGCACCTAATTGTGTCGTAGCAAGAGTCGCTTTTTATTTAAATGATTTTGCGGCGTGAACTATCTGTATTCATCTGTGGCACTAGCGATCCGCCTCTGATTCACACGGGTGCAATGGTGACAAGTCAAACTATAAAGAATTCTGAGCTATACTTAAGTTAAATGTTAATTTCTTGTACACATAACCTTCTGGAATAAATGCTCTAAATGGTGGTGAAAACTGCATAAAAATCCATTGTGTAGTCTAGAAGACCTAAGCTGTCACACAATGGACAAATTAATACAAAAAGCAACTTTTTTATACTGGGTAGAGAAATGGATTAGCATAGAATTTTCCGTGGCTTACTTATTAAATGAACCACGTTGTGTAAGGTAGAGAACGAACAACATTAAGGGCCTTACAACAAAAACTTAGATTCTTGTTCAACGCGTGTTTAATATCAGTTTTATGTTAAACTCCATACAGAAATGTCATGTTTAAAAGGTATTTTGTTTTGTGGAAATAAGGTTAATTTTCCACTTGGTTCCTTTCTAACTTTAGTTCTTTATTTCTTTTCAAAATGTTTTTTAATTGATCATTGAATTCTACATACTTAAATGTTGTACTTTGTAGGTTGCTATATTTCTAGTTTAGTCTATAAAAAAGAGGGTGCGAGCTTATGGCCCCACGACACGATAGAAGTGAAAACTTACTTATATGATTTTCTAATTTGCTGATGACGAGTATACATACGCGATTCAGCGCCGAGTACTTTAACACGACAGAGTACTTTACTTACACACGATTCAGCGTCACCAACCCGAGTGTGTGACGGTTCAGTGCGCCTAATGAAGTTTTCACTACAAAAATCGTCACCATTGTTGAAGGTAGGTATATTCTGCGTCATGATTTGAACTTTGTAGGCACTAAAGTCAAAATAAAAACACACGTGTTAAAAACCTAATAAATCCATATTTGGACAAGTCGAGAACACTCTGCAGTCACATTTAAAATGTTTGCACTTCAAACAATGTAAAGGCAGGGTCCAAGAACATTAAAACGTAAAAAGATACTTTTGTCATCATTTAAATAATGTATCGATATAGTGTAATCCGATGAGGGACATCAACCGTGTGATATTTCACGACACAACCTTATTGATATAATTTAGTTATAATAAGAAACTTTGTGGGTTGTTGTAGGTACCTACTAGTTAGGGAACGCGACTTTGTTTGGGATAACGAGTTTAGAAAATTCTGTTGGAAAATTTTCAGCTGCAAAAAAGCTGTGTTTATCACAACTCTAGAATTTATTGACTGAAATTAATACGATTCGGTGAGACAGCTACATGATTACCTAATCCTTCCCCAAATGAGAGTAAGTACCTATTTGCAGCAGAGGGAGAGAAGCAGGCTGCCATTTAGTGTAGCTTCAGAAGGAATTTACTCTGAAAAATATATTGTAAAACTAATGATATTCTGCAGTTCAAACGTAAGCAATAATAACATGGATGGGCATATATTCCACCTTCTGCATAAACACTTCATAAATAAACCATTCCCATACTCCAAGTTATTTTCTCATATCAGTGAAAACCCTGTTATTCAGCGGATGTGTCGACTCGTACCACACAGGAAGTCTTTGTTTGGCGCCGACAAAGTTTCCACGTCGCCTCGACATACAGACAAACAAGTAACCAAAATACGAACATAATACGCGTTCTGAGAACAACGCGGAAAACCGATAGGGTGCATTTATAGCCTTTACTTAATGTAACGCCAACTTATATTTGCTGTTGAAAATTCGCATAGCCATTCAAAATTAAACTCTGTTTCGTCGACAGTAAGTGTGGCGGTTTTCACGGTACGGTTTTCTGGGTGCGATTTTTTTATTGTCCGAATGTTATTGTCGCTCATCGTTGGTGGTGACATTTCGCAAATAATGTTGCAAGTTGCCGCGACCACCGACATAAGTCGGAGCTTTTGTGGCAGGCGCGATGGGAGGCCGTTGACTTGTTAAAATTAATTAATTGTTTTTTTTAATGGTCGCTCGTAAATACGTTTTGTAGATCAAATACGAAGTGTTTTGAGATACTTGATGGATCGTTACTGGAGAAGCTGTTTTAATTGTTTACATTCTGCCTCACCATTTTTCAGGGAGTCTTCGAGTCCACCATAAGTAAGTTGGAGGTTTGTGAATAAATCTATCGCTAATTTGAAAAGAGTGGCTACATCTAGAAAAGAAGACATTGGCATAATAACCACCCTCGTTAATTGTGTTGATGAGGAATCCATTTTGCACAAGTATCGGGAACAGCACCAACTTAGTGGAGGAAGAGAAAAAGCTACATACAAAGGAGCAAACGAATAATCTCCTGTGATGCTAGTTATAGGGAATTTAACATATACTTAGTGAGTCTACCTCAGACAGTTGATCCTCAAATCCAGGACACCACCTACCAACAGACACAACAGTTAAAAATCATCACAGACCCGATAAATCCCGAACGACACACGAACGATGATTCATAACGCTACAATCACTAGTCGCCACGTTACATGACATGCGCAAGCGCTTATTTATACCCCTTTATCGGATGACGTCCGCATAAAGGCAGCCGCTCGAAATAATAGGGGGACAGGCAAGCCATTGTACGGAACATGTTCAACCATTCATACGATGAGTAAAGAAGAGTAATGCCTCGCAATAGTCATAATTTTAGTACACGTAGTACAAAGTAACGCCGACTTTACCGACTTGCGGTGTAATTGAGTTTTTTTGTTGGCGGTATGTCTTTACTGGAGTGTTTTGGGGTGTGCCTGAAAGTCAAGTAAAGTTGTAGTCTTCAGCTCCACCGGCTCAGTACATCGATACTGCTATAGATAGATTGCTGCAAATGATCGTTCCCCGATAGTTTAGTATCCCTTCACAGTTTTAGCAAAATAATAAGTTGTATGTTCCGTCCCTTATGCCTTTCCACCGGTGCCAGTCAAGCAGTCCCTTAATATTGGACTTGGTTATAATGCTGCGTGCAACACCTGCCTAAAACAAGTTAGTGTATTCGATGTAACCAGAAAGCCCAAGGGGATATCGGTGACGGACCTTTCTTACTGAAAGATATTGAAAAAGGATACGAGAGCTTTTGGGTTGGTTGGGTTATGGTTGACCACTCTCCATCTCCGACCATTCCGTAACAACACTATGAAAGACCGGCTGGAATATTGAATCTCAGAAGATAAGTTTCAAAACAATTTTGATGAATATTTTCGAAATTTCGCCGAAAGTCTGACAACCAGTCTTACCAAGGGGTATCGTGTTACCCAGTAACTGGGTTGTAGAGGTCAGATAGGCAGTCGCTCCATGTAAAATAATGGTATTCAGCTGCATCCGGTTAGACTGGAAGCCGACCACAACATTGTTGGGAAAAGGCTAGGCAGATGATGATGATGATGATTCGCAAACTTTAAAAAACATTCTGTTGAAGAATTATTACAAAGACTTTTTGGATATTAAAAGCTGACAGTATAGTACTTACATAATATTACGGTGATTGAGTTCATCTATTGCAACATTGTGTGTTGCCATTTGGCCAATTCGTGTAACCGTCACAGAAAATAGTATTAAATGTCAATCGCAGTGAACGGATGACATTTGGAGTAGGTACCAAACATTTCAGTTCTTTGCTACTAAAAGTTCAAATCACCAGAAACCTAGGGAGTGCTCTGGCGATTCATAAATCTAATAAGAGCAGAATCCTACTAGCAGCAACTCGACATCAAGGTACCTACTTATGAGTACCTAATCGGAAAATCGTAAATAGTATCTATGATTGGAGAAGCATCTTTGCGTTTTACTAGACATCTGGGATGGCGAAGGATGCCTTCGCATCGTCAGGCAAACCACGGCTGTCCGAAATCTCACTGGAACTTGATGACCACGACCGCTTTGTCAAGAGTACAGTCACGAGCAAAAATATGTATACACTCAGCAAAATTCAATAACGATTTTCTCGTGGAATTAAAATTGTAACTTTGAGATGATAATTTTTTCATAATAATAGGGGTTTCAGAATACTATATTCGTAATATCATAAAGTTACAATCAATACAGTAGGAGAAAATCACTTTTAAAAGTTGCTAAGTGTATACATATTAGTGCTCGTGACTGTACACCGACAAAGAAGACATCTGGGAGTTCTCCACTACATGTTCTGAATAAAGATCGCAAGTTTGCAACGAAATCTCCCCCCTTCGCCTCTGTATCTATCTACCCTCTGTTCGAGGTTTCGGGAAAAACCGGTGTAAGAGTCAATAGTCGACATTTTAGTCCTAGTTTTTTCGCAGAAATGTCGAGACGAATGATGCAATCCGTTGTAAACTAATCGCCACTTGGTCTAGGAAGGTCGGTCGTAGATGATTTCGATTTATATAAAGGGTGTGTAAACTTAATAGACGTGATGGTTATCGATATCTAAATGAGATAAAACAAAAGAAAACAGATTTTCTCGACAGTTTTCTCATTTCATACAAGTTACAACACTACCAACTATCGTTGACCCCCCTGAAAAACAGCAAATCTTTTTATTTTATTCTGTTTAAATATATCCATATCCATCAGGTCTGCAAAGTTTTGCTAGCTAATTTAATTTGACTTTTTCAACGGTAATAGGAACAGGTTCGAACAATTTTGCTTTTCAATAATTCAGGATCTGAAGGTATTGAAAAGTGAATACACAAGATATTTCAATTTTCAGCTGTTCTTTTTCATTGAAAATTTGGACATAGTAAGCACGTAAGTAGTTGGTTTTTAAAGGCTGCCTGAAAACTCTCCTTATATTAAGTTAATTTAATTTAAGTACCAATCTAGACTTTTGAACCGTGTGATAAAAACAGCGTAGCGCGTAGTTTAGTATTTTTTACTAACGATTTATTCTAGTGAATTAAAGTTTTTTTTATTCGAAAACTTGTCGATTCTCGTATCGATATGTGCAAAAAAAGAATATAATCTGGCCTTGTCCTTACCCCCGGTCCAATGTTATGACTTATTTGTCTCGCCCGTACAGATTTATCGATATTCGAAGAATAAAATCGGTTAAATCTGCATAATACATTCATTAAATAACATGTAAATTGATTTTTTGGCGTGGCCGCCTGTTCTCATGACGAAATAGAAGCATATGGACAATAAAATGATAAGGAAGGAAATGAGGTATAAAAAACTTAGTTGAAAATGTCATTTGTATAATGATTTGTGTGGACAAGTGTAGATAGCCATTAATATAGTGTTAATTGTTGATGTCGAGTCTAGTCGGTTCTGTGCCTTTTTGTAATAATTTAAATATTACAAGCTGTAGACTTCTCGCAGAATGGTTTTATTTTTAGTAGAGATATATTAATCGTGTAACATAAAGATAAATATGTTCTAATTCTTAAATATAATGTTGATTTCAGTTAGAAGGCAGCATATAGGTATCAAAAAAAAATCCATTTGTTTCAGTAAAGATTGACTCTGGAAAATATCAATAGTTGATATGTGTTTACTATTGCATTCAGTCTGAATTGAAAGAGGTAGTATTGGGCTTTGTTTAGAATTAATTTTACGGAACCCTACAATGGCACATGTGTAGCATAATAAAAGTGTTTCGACAACGATTGGGGACTGCACCCATATACCTAAGATAATAAGTCGGTTGATTGTTTTTTGTTCTTTTTATTATTAAACTGGAGCTCCAATACCTAACATTAGCCTAATCTAATGTAAATATTTTGTAGTAGTTCTCACACATTTTTGAGTATCTTTGCTTTATTTTGTAATAAAACATATAACAAACCTAATTTAAGGAGCCATCAAGAACATAATAACAAGCTAATTAACAAAATAACATTAATTTAGAAGTTCGCAGCGCTAATGATGAGAATCATTAATGGCTTCACATCGACCATTTTACGAACGAGAAAAAAAGAATCGAATTCTTTGACGGTCACCTTATTATATTGGGTTATATTGTCTTACATTGATGTCGTAAATTACACCATCGTTGGTTGGTATTAGCATTTTTATTGTCGCATACAGAATGGGCGAACGATCGTAATTTAATCTTCGGACCGCAAAATTGAATTATTTATTATGTTCAACGGATTGTAAGTAATTGGGGATTTCAATATACACGTGATTGAACGATTAGACTAATGGTAAGTAATCATACTTATTAACTTATTGGGCTAAGGGTAAGTGGGGAAGACTGGCTTCTTTTCTTTGGAAGGTTTTATGCTCAAAATCTCAAGTTTCTCTCAATACTAAATCTTTGGAGCGCTATATTTCTTTACTAGCGACCCGCTCCTGCTTCGCACGGTTTTTACTACTTAACAAAGCATCGAGATTTATTAATTATATGTAACTTAAATAGTAACGTATTATACACATAACCTTCCGAAATAAATTCTCTAAACGATGGTGAAAACCTCATCAAAGTCTGTTGCGTGGCTTAGAAGAACAACGCAGACATATAGACAAACACGAAAAGCGACTTTAATTTATAATATGTACAGATACTTATAAAAATATAAAATAACGCAAAATTGTTATTAACCCTATGGACTCCGGTCTGAAATAAATTATTTCTATTCTATTATACCTATATACCTAGATTAAAAAAGAATGTCTATTTTAAAGACGTTCACAAATTATATTTAAGTACTTTTCTATTTTCTTAAAGTAGCCTGATTTGATTAAACGGTACTTATATAAACTTAAAAATATTTGGGTATGCATCGCCCCTTCAAGAATTTAGCCCCAAGCACCCTGTTATTCTACTGAAATCCTTCAGCTAACTTCATTAAGTTTGTCTCTGATACCTCTTCGTTACAGTTTAAGTCAACCTGTGGTTGTGTTAACTCCAAGACTGGTCCTCATTGACTTATAAATCGAGAGAGCTGAACATTCAAAAAAAAGTTTTCGTTTTTCTCAATTTCACTTTCCTGGCGTGAAATGAAAATGGTGACGAACTGATAGGTGTGGGTGTGGGAGGTCTCTTTCGTATTTGTAATATGACTGTGTATTAGAATTGCAGGAAAACAAACTCACAGAAACTGACACATAATAATTTTATTTATACCGGGTCACCCCACATAAATTACCTTAATATAATTATACATAAAATGCAACTGCTCCCTTCTATTGATTAATCTTTAGGCACTGACTAAGACCTTCGCAAATGAGTTTATCATAATATCAAAAGCTATAAAAATACCATCGACTGAATAAAAAAATATTTCGCTTTATTATTGACATTAAAAAATTACCAAGAACTATAATTTAATGCGAAGACGCGACTACCTGTACAACAGTGGAATTCAGTGGCAGATTGCAGATCAAAATTATTAATCATTCGGAAACTCCATATCGAATACCGTACATTTTAATCGATTTCTCGTGAATGTGAATCGATACCGCAATCAATAATATTATTGTTTTAGTTTTGTCAACCGTTACGTTTAATGTTGGTGATTAAATTTTCGTGAATTTCGCGAATTAAGATTTGTGGAATTTTATTGTAAACGGTATTTGCTTTGTTAATACCTTGTTCTGTTGTAAAGTTTTTTATTGTTTTGGTAACTGGCTAATCCAAAGAGTCGTTCAAAGAAGGGATAGTTTTTAGGGGTGTTGGGCCAGGTTGTGGCAAGTACAGATACTTTTCCTAGCAGAAAATTGAGTAGGTAACTATTTCACGTTTAATTTCGTTCGAACGATGTGGGGTAGTAGAGTAGGTTAAGTTTAACCTTGTTGATAATAGAAAATAAAAGAGTAGGTTATTTTAGCTGTAATCACCGCTCTTTGCAAATGGATTAGTGACTCTAGCATTATGTTATCAGCGCGTGAATCAGAGGGGACACACCTTTATCGACGTACATTTTATGTTTAATTGTACCTATCTAATAGTACATTGTGATACGAGTGTGCTCTTTTGGATATTACAGTCGAGGGGGTATTTTCGCGTGAGCCGAAGGCAAACGCGATAAGGTAGCCGAGAGTGTAATAATAAATGCACACGCGTTTCATACGACGTTTTTCAACACACTTGCGAGGAAAAATACAGACCTTTTGTAAGAACTTATGCTACAATAACGTACCTAACTATAGAGATGATAGATTTATAAATTTTAACTGACCTTTGTTGCCAGGTACTGACTATCCGGAGGTTCTTTTAAAATCTTCTATGTCGGTTGGTGGCAATACTTTAGATTTTGTATTTTTGATAGGTAAAATAAACCACACAACAAAACGATAGTAAATATTTATGGAAAATGGCGCGCTGGCCGCTGTCTGGTTTTGTTTTTCCTAAGTGTAAATAAAGGCACTGGCAAAACCGTTAGACATCCTATACAAAAAAAATGACATGAAAGAAAAAAAAAATTATCATCACTAAACGTACCATGGCGGGGTCAAATCTATTTATTATTATTTACGCTCTTATCCCCTACGTGAAATCGACATTTTTAATAATGATTACAAAAATGTTAACAAATATTTATTATAATTGATTAATATTTGGCGGCTGGTTTTGTTTTTTCCGCTAGCGGTGCGCGCGCGGGTTTATATAAAGGCTCTGGTAATACCGCTGAACAGCCTATATAAAAATATAATATGGTGGCACACGGGCAGGCCAGCGCGATTTGTCTAGGCGGGACAAGTGGACTACGCGCGTGCCACCCGCGGTCTTACCGGAAAAAAACGCAAGTCTCGGCTCGGGTGTTAGAACTCATTCATTAGTTCACTCATTTATTAGTAGGATAGTTCATACTAATTAATGTATAGTAAGTATCCCACAGACGTTTAGTTATGGTAAAAAAAATCCCATGGTTATGCATGGGTTTTTTTTACCATAACTAAACGTCACTGGTTTGCTTATGGTTCCTTTTTTTTTTAATAAAAACTTGCTTTTGAGCGCTTGTCTTTGGTAAAAAGCTTCACCAAAACCAATTTCTATTGGATACCAATTCCATGCTGCCATGGTAGTACTTACTAGTTCCATACTGCCATGTCATTACTCCGACTAGTAAATAGTTATCTATGGCGCACATTACCGCACTAGTGCGGTAATGTAAAGTAAAAAGCACGCTTCCATAATACACTGCATTATGAACCTAAAAGCGGTTCAATAAGAGCCACTTTACGAGCAAGTGTGTTGAAAATAATATTATTGTTTTTTTCTGGAACAGAACAACACACCTACTAAAAAGTCAAAGAAATGGTTAAATTTGTTTCTTTTTGACGTTACTTTGGCTGTTACTTTTGATGAAGATACTGGCCGTAAGTAAGTTATCATCTTAGGCTTTTATTCCCTTATAGTGCCTAATGAACAGCATTCGCATTTAAATATTTATCCCCTATTTTATACTTGTCCAAGATATTTTTATATCCATATCCATACTAATAATATAATTTCGAAAGTAACTCTGTCTGTCTTTCTGTCTGCATGCCTGTCTGTATGTTACCCGTTCACGCCTATTAAACCACTGAACGGACTTCTATAAAATTTGGCAAAGAGATAGATGGCATCCCAGGGACGGACATAGGTTACTTTTTATCGAAATACCATGCGGACGAAGCCGCGAGCGGTAGCTAGTGGTAATATAAAATCTCTTGATAAAACGATGAACTTATACGTAGCATATAAGCTTGTAGATTTTCCACATAATTATTCATAAGTATAATAAAATATTTAGTATCAAACAAATAAAGAACTAATAATATATTCTATGGTCAATAGATGCCTGTGCGATGAGGTACTAAATTTTTTATGAGTTTTTAATAAAGCCGTTAAATCTGTAGGTAATCGATAAGTTCGATCAAATCACGTCATCAATCATGAGGTTTTCCTACAGCTGCACTGTTGCGTAACGGTTGATTGGCTATTAAGTTTAATCAGACATTTTTTTTATAAGCTTGTATTAAATGAAGTGTCAGACTGAAAATTCGGAACATGGGTACCTATTTTATTAATGGAAAAGCTCTCTATAAAGAAACTCTAAGTCAAATAATTTATTTTAATGATACACTCTTGAAAATCAATTGTTGAAAAAATATACAATGCCTAAATATATTTTTCTCAAACGTTCTTGGAATTTCGAGCATTACTTTGACAACTTTCTTAGAGATAAATCGAAATTGCTGTACTGACCCGACAAATACATGCGAGCGCCCGGCCGGCAATGTTTGTATGAAAATCCATCTGTTGTGTTTAGCGGCCGAAAAAATTACTATAATATCTTTGCTCGTCATTGATTCTGGAATTTATATTTAATTTACTTAGTTTGAATTTCCGCACATATTAGAAAAGTACTTTAGAAGCCTTGGCCGTAACCAGGCATTAAAGGACTCACGTATGTGTGCCTCAGCTTTGCCTCGGCCCACATTTTCCGATCGTCCATCAATGCTCGTGTTGCAGGCCGCGAGTACTATATCATTCAAGATTCAACCAAGGACTGCTACAAAAAAAACCTTACAGATATTCTTAAGAAGAACATTTCACCTTACTTAAGCAAAGAGCTTCACGACGTCTGGAATCAAGCACAATTCTACAAGACAATTAGGGTGGTCGCTGAAAAACGAAACGTCACTATTTGCTCTGTCGCTTACTGTACTCATACTCCTCTAGAAATACCCGATCACAATCGTTTCTACCGGCCGTTGTATCATCACGCACAAAACTGTCTTGGAGCATCCGACAATGAGCATTAACAAAGACACGTTGAATAGAAAAGAATTTAAGCCGCGACTGTACATCTTGAAAGTTCTCACAGCCCATGAGAATGCTCTTTACAATCGATATTCAAAAAAAGAACAGCATCGATGTCTCTGTTGTCAACGGACAATTCTTTTGGAGATCAACAACAACTCCACTCATTTCATTTTCTACCTTGACTGAATGGAGATAGGGTTTAATTTTCGATGGTATTTTTAAAAATTTTATTGTTCCGTTTCGGTATGAATTGCGTCACCGACTAAAAAGACAAAGCACGAACCGATCGCGTCGCATTGTCGGGCTAATGATGAGCCAAAACATTATTTTTAGAAGGCGTTCGGCTAGCCGGCCGCTTTATAAGGCATACAGCGATCAAAGCGCAGATACAATTCGCTTTTATGGAGCCGGTAGCATGTTTAGTTGTTAACACGCTCGAGTTTTCCGATACGATGTTAGCAGTGATTGTTTGACGATCAATACAGACGATTTGTTGTACAATTGGCACTGTTATCGAATGTACTTTTTCGATTTACCGGAAAATTACACCACTAGGGCACTATTTTCAATACAATTGAATAACTGAGACGGACAAAATATTATAATTTGGTCTTACAATAAATTCAATACTGTTGAAAAAATATTGGGCCAAAAAGTGCCAAAATTATAGGTCTAAGAAAAGACATCAACGCGCTCCCTTGTAGAATATTGATTGAGTACACTTGGATTTGCAAAATCCTATTAAAATAAAGTTTGTAATTTTTTTGTTTCTCATAAATAAATATTAAATTAAACTGGAATTGAATCAATTCAATTTATTAAACAATTTTTATAATATACACTTCAAAACATAGAAAAAACCTAATTGAAAAACTGTCAACCTTTAAAACACATTCAAATCTTAATAATATTCAACAGTCCCGTAAATTAGAAAATTAGCAACGCACCAACCCTCAGTGTGGTCGCAGTGACCATTCAATACCCCAACAAAAGCCGGACAATCACACTTTTTCAATCACCATAAAAGGTTTGTTTCTTAATAATTGTAAGCAAACATTCCGTGACACTTTGCAGTTTATAATGCAACAATAAGTCTATGAGCCCCCGTCGTCACGTATAATAGATGCCAATTTCGAAAACAATTCATCCCCTAATATGTTTTGATGTTTTCGGTCATTGTCGCCGCTTGTGCGCTTGATTGCTTGTTTATAGCCGTGACGGTGTTGTAAGGAATGTCAGTTTAGTCACAATGCTTTTGTTTCTATTGTAGTTTCGCGCGTGTCTTCGAAAAGTCCGTTATTATAATTGTGTTTGTGACAATATGACTTGTATAGAGGTGTGATTAGAGTAGTGTTAGTGTCCGTGTGGTCTGGGGAAGAACGGGTCATCTCTCTTCTTTCTTGGGTTACGGGACTTTCATTTGTTTCATTTCATTGTTGTTCACTTGTTAAGCAGATATGAATTTCATCTTTGGAATAATTCGTCATGATATGAGCCTCTCGATGCTTACTAGCTATAGCGTATATAGTTAGCCTATTTCAGTTAGCAGTACATTTATAAACAATGAACGACTTGTAGGAAGAAAACGGTTCCTTTTTAAAAAAAATATCAGAATAATCCGAATTTCATGGTCAACAAAGTCTGTATATCCTGAGATACATTACATACATACATACTTACTTACACACATTTGGTCAAAATGTAGTCAAATTCGCTTGAGTACGTAAAACATTTCAATCCCAATTTATTTGGGGTCGGCGCAACATGTCTTTTTCTTCCATACTGCTCTATTAGTCGTCACTCGGTAGTTATTAACATTATACCATATTATATTATGTAGTTAGTAAATAGGCCCATGATTGCATTATGATTGTTATGGGTGACAACCTACGTAAGTTACTGAAGCATAGAAAATTATAAAACAGCTTTTTATTACTAATGATAAGTACCTAAAAGATAAAATATTTGCCTTTTGTTAAACTTTTGATCCTACAATTTGTTTTAATTGTAGGTGCATAGAAGAAGGTAGGCATTTAAAAAAAAATACATACAAGGAAATTTAAATTACCTATTTAATGTGAAGTTTGGAAAAACCCATAAATTGTCCTCATAAAGCTTAGAACATCGTAGAAGATGCATTATAAGTCTGAGTGCCCTATTAGGAATTAGAATAAAAAAGATATATGATAGCTTCCTTTAAATAGAAGAACAAAAAGTTCATTGTTTGAATAAATTTTAACCGTTTTTGATAATTTATTACTTCGCAACCGAATACATCTCCCACACCTTGTTAAATATTTGGCAATGTCTACAGAAATGCAATAATGTTTAATGTATGCATATATTCTTCATTTTGTTAATATTTCCATGTAAAAATAGATGTTAGGTATCGAATAGGTGTTTCATAATTATGTAGCAATGCGAATGTACCAAAATATGAATTTAATATCCCATTCTAGAATCTGCTAAGTCTACCTTATCGGAAAAAATGTACAGTCATTTTTATTTAGAACAAGTCCGTGAATGTACGTCGTTCTAACATAAATACTGCTTGCTACAGTTGCTACATTAAAATACAACATCACATCAATATTGTGTATCGATTGTGTAATGTGAAAACATAGGAGGCGGCGCGTACTACGGTAGCCACGCGCACCGAACATAAATAACCGACCACGCCGCAAACAAGTCGTATTTACGACAATATTATATTTTATACTTACGCAGTACATGGAGGCTCTAATACGTGGCCAACCTACATAATAACGAGAACGCGCGGAAGGCGTAACCCGGTGGCAATACACCGTCTCGCTCGACGACGCCCCGGGCGCGCGCCTAAGCGAGACGAACAACCACAAATTTATTGAAACGAAAAAAAAAAACTTAGCTACTGCACTCCGCGTCGCCTCTACAGAACTAGATACATTTTTCCACGTCTCCGCGTGAGAAAGAGAGGCATACGTCTGCCAATAAGTGCGAGCAGGACAGCTATCGGTTCGCGAGTAGGCGCGCAGCTAAACGGCCGGTCATGTGGGCGCTGCCGGTGTTGCGCACGCGCTGCTACCTCGCCGCGGTTGAGTTCCACGCTCACGCTGCGTCGCAAGGCTCGCTTAGCCCGTGTGACCTTTACTTGGTGAACTTAGGAAGCGTCGTTCGCTGTGAAACTTCCATTAGAACCCCTCCGTCCCGCGCGACAGTGATTCTTCGGACCTCCAGCGCAGCAGCACCAGCATTGGAGCGAAAGAGATGGCTGGTGGTCGTCGGCGCCGTAGCTAAAGGTATTCGTAGAATGCGTGATCTGTATCGGGCGGGTGGAGGCGGCGCGGGGTGCGGGGACGTTCGGAAGCGGTGGCAGCTCCCATCGACTCCTGGGGTTATTCTTCCTCAGGCCACTGCTGCTCGAGCTACGTACCAAGCGAGCCAGTTTTTTCTGTCCACCGCACCGCACGCCACACACTCGTTAAGCCCGTGCCAACACGAGAAGTCGCCACTAATAAATTACTGTTTTTTACTGCAAACGCAACAGTCACCGCCGCGCAGCCGAGTAATTTATACGTAAAAATAAACATTAATCAACAATATCGCAGTTACTATCGCCCGAATACAGTGAGTACTCTGACATTTGTTCTTATATTTGTTGATTCAATCGTAGCTTTCTTAATTTTATGTCTCGAGGTCTTCATTAGGAAAATCTTAGCAAAAGTTCTTGCACATTTTCTTCAAAGTAAATTAATTTAAATAAAAGTGTAACATTCTAAGATAATACGATTGAATCAATAATACTATTTCATTTCTGTGTTATTATAAGTCCTTTTTTTAGATAAAATATTATAAAACTTTAGTTATCATTCATTAATTCATTATCATTCATAATAGCATTTTCATCACATTCTGCTTGATCATATTATTCATACACTCACACATATACGCGATTCCTGTTTGGATATCACACATTCCCAGTTCTGAGTCTTTAGGTCAGTATTATAAATGTTGATACATTCGCGATAAACATCGCGAGTATTATAATTATAGTCCGGACGGAGCAGGGCTTTAAAAATAGTAATTCATACAGACCACAATTATAGTCTCACATTTACGAAATGATTGCAATAAAACTTATGGAGGAATCTCAAATAATTATAGAAAAAAATGTTCCCATCCTTCCATAAACACACAGAAATATTATTTGAATAATCGAGGCTATTATCATGTAAATGTCGCCTTAGCGCCTCTCGGCGCTAGCACCACAAAGGACATCCAAAAATATTGTCCTTATTATACACATTTTTTACTAAAATCATGTGCACCAACCGGCCGATCCATTCAACGTAAGATAGTGACCATTTTATAACGATTTATGGTTTATTTAACAATAAAAGAATAATGGCTATAGTAAAAAAACATTCAGAGATATTTTAAGGTAACACTTGAGGCTTTTGTGAACTTCAAAAGTTTTGTATGACACGCATCATTAGACACACGTTTTGACACCTTTAAGATATGTTCCCGTGTGACTACGATGCGAATATCCTTAATTGATGCCACTAAAAAAATTTTCAACGTAAAACATGCCAAATATATTCAATTGTCATCTGCTATGCTTTTACAAAATCTAATCAAATTATTTATTTATATGGAAAAGTTAACGTAAGGCAAAAGTTCAGAACTAAAAAGACGAAAGTCATATTTTGAGAATTACGTGGTATTTCGTTTTGACTAGCATCAGCCAAAATATTAGTACCGTAAAATAATTTAAAAAGTTGTGTAATCTATCCAATAAATATTCCCCTGAAGTTGTTTTCACCAGACAATTAACAATAATTTAAAAATAATAATCGTTAAAAGTAATGTTTTAACACGGAAACGCAATTTTATAGACACAATCATAATTGCAGATTAATTTATGTATGGTCAACCATTGTACTCAAACTGAAATGAATCTTTGATATTTGCGGTTGATAATTAAACGCCATAATATGAACAGTTATAAATAAAGATAAAACCGGTGTTTAACTATAACCTTTAGTTACAATACTGTAAGTTATTTCTTGTACTTAAGGCTAGGTTTTCTTTTTGTGGCTATTTATCTCACTGACAGGGTTTAAATATAAAGTACCCTATATTATTATTTTTAAATGAGTTCTGATAAACGTTTATTGTATTTATTTATACATGATACGGAAACATCTTTTAATTAAAAACATATTATTTCACTCGATTTTCCTGGAAATATATTCTAAAATATCAATTTATAAATTGTCCAAGTTCAAAAACGAGTTAAAATCAAAATGTTTCTGTCAAAACCTACGTTGTTAAAACATCTGTTTATTATTTAATTGTTTGAGAATTTCTCAAACAAAAATTGCGTGTTCCTAAATGCATAAAACCCAAATAATATAATTATAAGTTGAGTGATCCTTATCGACCTGCAAAAAAGCTAAATAACTTATTTATGTGTCAAGTCGAGCCATTTTATGTAGCTCGAAGCGCCTCGATTTACAACCATAATTACTTACAATGTGGGCTTTGTAGGCTAAGAGCTGGAGAATCAGAAAATAAATTTTTTAAAAGTCTTCGCCGTGTGTGAAATAACTAGCGATTAAGTTCATTGACTATGTAATGAGAAATTAGCTCTAAGATAATCCTGGTGTTTTATTTATACGTAGATCGCATGGGTCAAGTTTTCTCACTAAAACTGACTCACCAAAAAAACAATGCAAAAGGACTTAACCAATTCATTGATTTCCAATTTATTTGCAGATTTGTTTTACAGTTCATATTATAAAATTAAAAGAATAACCAGAATTTACATAGATAGGTACTTAAAGAAAAAACAAAATTTTCTGTTTCTACACCCACAACCATTCTGTCAAAATTTACTCGCCGCAAATAATCGAAACCATTCCGATTTCTGTATTCGCACAATAAAATAACGTGCTACTAGATTAAATTGCTAAAATCATAAACCTTTGCAGCAGTCGTGCGTAAATGTAATAAACGTTATATAAAATGATCGAGCTCCCGGTCTATAGCGTATCGCGGTGGCGGGGAAACACGCGCTTGCGCACCTTGCAAATTGTGGATCACTCTCAATTAGAGCTGATGATAATCGTAGCCTTTTTGAATGGATGTTTAGATTTTATGAAGCGAAATATTTGCTTTAAGACGGAAAATTATAAAGGAATTTTCAAATTATGGATAAATAAATTTTCACTTTGGGATTGAATTAAATATCTACTGAGTTTTTATTTTAATTTCGCTGTAGTTTTTCTACCTGTTTATGAATGTTATATTTCAGTACCTCTTTTGATTTGAAAAATGGTTATAAAAAGTGTATTTGAATGGGAAAAGTTATCTAGTCTATGTGTCAAGTATCGTATCTCTTTAATTTTGTGTCTGTTTTGCAATTTATCATCACTAAATATCAGTGCTCATAAAAGTATTTTTCATAAACTCATAACATAGTTAACTTTACAGCATTTTATAATGTTAATTTCAAACGAATATGTCCCGCTGACATTAAAAAGTGGCCTTTAAATTCGCCACTTGTAGGTGCTCATATTTAAATTTTCAAATATCGAATCCGTAGAACGTTTCGGGAATGTCGAGGACTCACGACGGGGCGCCTGCGCATCGCCACTTTCTTTCAACTTCGCCGAACCACACCGCGTTCGGTTTTTAGTAGTGATGGACGGTTTTAATCGATTTATATATATATTCGATTATTCTTATTAGGGTTTGAATTAGTATAATATGTAGGATAATTTGTTTAATTTTTTGTGAGGGGTGTATATTGTCAAATGAAGGGTTGGACGTTATTTATCGTATTGTTTCCTAGAAAATATGTCATATATCTTGCATTTCTTTCTTATTCATTTTTGACGATATAGTTTGTCTGCAAGTTCATCGTTTTATGGTTAAAAGAATTTTATATTGGAACAAAATATATTATAACTGAGCGACTTTCATCTGATTCTGAATGCAAATTATAATTACCAAGCAGAACTAGTACTCACATTCACGATCCACATAATGGGATACTAAACAATCGATTTAGTCGATTTGCATTAGTCGATTCTATATTAACGAACGCCCATCACTATCTTATTTCACAACAAATAAAAGGCAACTGTCACATACATACGGGCACGTATTAACACATTGCCCTGTGTTTACGACCAATGGGGAGGAATAATCTGAAGACAATGATTATTTATTATCAGAAAACCTTTTGTCATGACACCGCCGGCCGAACGTTGTACCCATTTATAACCTTTTGGTACTTAAATATTGATCGAGAACACGGTTGTTACGGTTGTTGGTTTTGAAGCTATGATTATAACTGATATTATTCGATCAAGTATAATTAATATACAGTTTGGATACTGAACCATATTGTAATGCTAACGAATGATGCTAACGGACTAAGGAGGAGCTCGTGGCTAAGTAAGCCGCACGGATCGATTCATCAGGTTAAGCTACGTTTGCCGGGGTTGGTCCGTGGGTGGGTGACCATCTTTACATACCGAGACTCCTCCTTTAAGCCGTTGGGCCAGGCTGTCATCCATGGATCTTTGACGGTCTTTACGGGTCGTCAGAAGCTCTAAAGTATGACAACCAGTCTTACTAGGGGTATCGTATTAACCTGTTACTGGGTTGTGGAGGTCAAGTAGACAGTCGCTCCATGTAAGAGACTGGTATTCAGCTGCATCCGGTTAGACCGGAAGCCGACCCCAACATAGTTGGGAAAAGGACACAGATTGATGTGGGTGTACCAATTACAGGTATACACCTCTGCCCAACCCTTCGGGGAAATAAAGCGTGATGTTATGTGTACCATGAGAGTTTCTCATAGCAGCTTTTGTAGAATCAGTATTGGACGAGAGTCGAGATGTAACATTCCTATACCTAGTCAAAAAGCAATCCCCGAAACTGCAAAATGTGAATAACGAACTGTGGAAAGTTGCGAAAGGTTTCCATGTATGGTTATAACATTCTTCATAGAGTCGATTCTCGGCGTTACAGCAAAACATTTTCATAGTAAGCTTAGCTACCCTTGCTTAAATCTTAGACCCTCTGATAGTATTTCACGTAAATTTTTTGTATATAACACCAGAGGCCCTAGACAAAGTGACATTCTATCAGCGATAACGATGATGGAAAAGGCAAAAATGTATGGGACTGACATAAGCTATCAAAAAGCATATCAATTCTGTTGAAAGCCGTTGTAGAAATGCGAGACGCTTTCGAAGCGATTGTCACTTGTCTAGGCCCTCTGCTTTCAGATTATCTTCAGTCCCTATTGAGTATTTTGTGCCGAATACCGTTCATGGCATTAAAACTATGTCTCTCTAATAGGTACTTTAGTGGCAATATTGGCGTCCAGTTGCTTACTTTTCACCCGTTGGTTTTACTATGTTATGTATGTGGCACGTCGACTCAGTTCATAGCAGGACAGTGGAACTATCAAAAGTCAACCATCTCAACCACCAAATTGTTGACCGTAGCCGACACTGCTGTCACCAAAACTACATAAACGAAGGCGTCACAGACAAACCCAACAAAAGCCGATATATTTATACATAACGAAACTTCTAAGTTAACATAATTTGTTCACAAAGCAAACTGGCGCTCAGGCAGGATACCTTTGTTTGAACGAGATAAAATACAAAAGTTCGTGGGTTCCGGCTATGGCTTATCTGTCGGGAATCTCGGCTATAGATAAACGAATTCCAAGTTTAGATGTGTTAAGTATTAACATATAGTTTCATAATAGGTTATGAAATATAACGTAGGGATGTTCTTATGTATAGTAGAATATGCAGAACATTTAGATAAGGATGAATTCGAATTGATTTTATGCTTACCATCGTCCAAAATCAAATCTATCCTCAATTATATCAATTTTGTTCTCTTCATCTTCTTTAGCGTTTTTTTATCAACGGTCGTTGTCTGCTTTATTATTATGTGGATATGTTGTTTTGCAGTTAAGATGACTAATTTGCTCGTCTGTCACTTTCTTTTGAAGATTTTTATCTTATCTTGGGAAACTTGACTCTTTAAATTCCTTACCAATCAGAGCTCATCAATAGGATTCTAGCTAACGTGGAGATGCCATATCTACTCGTTTTCATTAGTAACGAATCAGACATCATAAGGGTGTGTTCATTATCGATAACTGAATCACATCAGAATGCATTTGTTAAAGTGAAAATTTCGAAAACAAAGGAAGTAATTTATCTTTCAACGATAAAGGAAATAACATGCTAACATCGCAGGCATATCTACATACAGGACTTAGACTTATCGGCAACATAAAGACATTGATAGTAATTGCTAAGATTACCGACACTGCCAATTATAGGAGGTGTTATGTTAAGGAATTGATACATTCTTTTGTCTCTTATCTTAGTTTAAATAGTGGGTGAGGCGAATAGATAAGCTATCGTATGTTTGCGCACGAGTTGGTTTTTGTACGCTTTGAAGAAACTCCGACAAGATAACATTGTGGATAGGTATTGATGACATTTGTTGCTGAGAAACGTGGGACGATTGAAACGTTATTATTGGTCATTATTGATTTGGTGTTATCTTGAAGTATTGGTACTTCGTGTTTGGTGAAAACTTTGGACTAAATTGTCGCTTTGCCTAAAGATGAATCATAAACAGTAAGTCGAATATAGTTTCGGAAGCCAATAAACATTGTATTATTTTAATTCTATTGAATTTTATAATTATTATGGGATAGATAATAATATATTTGAGTCTTTTTGACTTTTCTCGATCTCTGAACAAATATTTTGTCTTCACAATTGTTCTGTTTAATCACGAAATTGTTGAGCTTTGTTTAACTTTTTTTTTCCGTCAAACTATTTGACACTTCAAGGTATATTACGATACCATATAGGCACTTAGCACGTTCATTCACAAGCGACACATCCATTGAGTTCGGTTTGTTTGGAAAGGTGGGTTCGCATGGCGCTATTTGCGCGGCTTGACCGCAAACATCCCGCCGCCGCGCCGCTTAGCGCCACAGGTGACGTTCTACCTGACCGCTTTTTGTATTGTATGCATAGCCTTAATGTTACAGTTCGCCTTTGTCTGGCCGATTTCGAGTGTTTGTCTCGCGTTTTGTGATTTTTTTGTGGATATATCAGTGCTATCAAGAAATATTTAATCTTAACTAAATCTGTTTTTGTTTCGATTCCTCTTGCTATGTAGTCTGTTTTATAGTTATACATACTTTATGTACTGGAGGTGGAACTCTGGGGAAAAACAAACGTTTTATACTACCTAAAACCATCCACCGTTCAATTCTAAGTAGTGAATAAAATAGCCATCTAAAACTTCCACATAAATGTGAGACGTCGACGTAAAATCGCGTAGATACGGACCTCTATAAAAAGGCAATTCGACTCTCTCATATAAATTTAACTGACGATACCCGTTCGGTATTATAATGTGTATAGTCTGTATAGGCAAGATCGTTTGCATCCCACGAGAAAAACGCTGCGGGCTATAGAAAGTCCCACCCACACTGATCACAACTCACGCGCCGACGAAGCGGTGAAAAAAATGAATAATCTTTTTTTTTAAGCGCGGTTCAACAATTCGCTGCCGTGTTACGCGCTCCGCCCCCCGCCTCCTGATTGGTGAACAGTAGCCGGATTTCATTTTTTCCATGTGCACACGCACGCACGAAGATGCGTATCGAATTGATTAGGTCATGTGCGTGACGTCACTGTAGTATTTTTTTGTAGGTACGATACTTGTGTAAATATTCATTGCCCAAGCATTTTTATAATACAAAAAATCAATTTATTAATTTCTGTTGTAGTAGGAACGAGCAGTAATTTGTCAATAAATGACGGCACGATTACGACATTAATTTTAACGTTTTAATAAACAGCTAATAAACAGATCATTTGCAGTTATTACGACTCACTTATTTACAAAGACAATAAAAGGCAAAACAATTGATAAGAAAATAAAAAGGATACGGAACTGAAAAAAAAGAAATACCTACCAAATATACTCGCTAAGAACGGCAATCTTTTCTCTGTTTCTATTTTAGTCAGGGGTTTATAAATAGGCGTAAAATAGGGCAGGGATGCAAAGTATTTAAAATAAATTTTACCTAACACCTTTTTTAAGATCTAAAATAGTCTACATATCGACATTTAAAAGATTCTCACACGTAACTTAAATGTTCTATTAACATAAAATATATTGCATGATCAGACATCTTAATTTAAAGGTCGGTAGTCCCCGAGGCAATACAATCACTTAATTGATAGATTGAATGTGTGAGAAACTGAGAACAAACATTTTAGATCAAGATTGCCTAACAATCGTGTTCTTAAAAATGTTTTAGACACTCTTGTAATGAAACGGCGTTCTTTAAAACTCGCTCTTCTTTTGTGTCAAAGGTTCAAATATATATAGTTTTAAAGTCAAATTTATCTTCCTAAACGGTGCTCAAAAAATAGGTGCTCAGACGGGAATACTTCGTATAGAACGGGAATCCTTCGTTCATTATCAGCTTCGTTTTTTGACTTATTGTGACCTGTAAAACAGCTGTTTTAGCTAATTTTGCCCAAAAAGTAATACTGATTCGTAAAGAGGGTATAATCTTTCGTTTGATTTTAGAATTCAGAGTTGTTGGAGATCCTTAAATCTGGGATATATACTCAAATTCTTACGTGTGATGCTCCAGGTAGAGAGATCTTGACAGCTTTGTAGATGCGGTAGATTGATCCAAAAGAGCATGACATAAAATTAGTCTCGCATCACCTAAATATTTTTATTTTGGAACACAAAGCTATTCGAAACGACTCTTCCCCAGATTAGGAAATTAAATATATACATCTTGCTAAACAGAAAAAAACAATTCAAATAAAATAGTAATTTAATTAACACGTAGAATTAACAAAGAATAAAATTACACTTAAAAACTTCCCACACGTTACTCGTTCGTCTGTAAGCTACACTACAACATTTTTACCTACACTCATTGATTGGCCACCGCGTAAACCAGTAGCCGACTGCGGCATATACATTATGTGTATCGTATGTGTGTATTTATTTAGCTACCGGGCACGCCCTCTGTGAGGGTTTGAGAGGACCGTGGGAACTGTTGAATCTTTTATGTATTAATCTGTGGTTGGAACTGGCATTCTGGAACAAAGGAGTAGAGTATTTTTTTCTACTGTCTGATTGGCATTCTTATAGGTAGTCTTTTTGTTAATATGAGAACAAAAATAATTAATTAATTGAGCAAAAAAGAAATTCATTCTACATTTAATTATATTGTTTTGTGAATGACTGGCAACGCACAGCCTCAAAAGTGATCTTAATAAAATGGAATTCGAAATATAAATTTCTCAAAGGCTCCAGAAGTGCACTAAAAAGGGTTTTTCAAAACTCCAGCCCAGAGCAGGTCTAATAGAACTCGAATTGTGCAAAACTGGCACAGCATGTAAGAAAAAATCAATCAACTGACATCACTATACATAAAATTAGTTATACAACAAGTTAATCCGCTAACTACATGGTCAGTGGAGTACCCAAAGACGTAGGGGATATAGCCCGGGCAGCCGCCGGGGGCTATCCGACCGAAGCCCAATATATCAGCGCGCATACTTCGTTGCACCGAAACAGAGGATTCAGTGGAGATGTGTTAGAATTACATTTTGTTAAAAAAAATATAACTTATCTAACTAATTTGATTGATATTTATAGATTTTTATATTTTTATTATAAATGTTGTTTTTATTTCATTTACAATTTTAATATACAATCTAATTCTAACATAATTACTAGGTAATAACTATTTTCATGATATAATAGATTAAATAAATTACTGATTAAAACTAACTATACAAATAATTTGATTGATTAAATTGAGCAGTTTTGGCATATTTCCTGAAGTATTTACTTGGCGACTCAGGGTGGATGTAGAGGTAGAGAGGAAACTTTTTTAGCCTTGTACCATTTTCACTGTGCTGAAATAGCGTCGCTTGGTTTTCATTTTCAATGGTATCAATCAATACTTTCCAAGTGAACATCATGCGACGTTGTTTTTTTTTCTGTTATATTATTATTTTGGACCTATTTCTTATTCTTCTTCGCATTATAGAAGCGTCTTTTATAAAAATACTGGTATTCAGCTGCATCCGGTTATACTGGAAGCCGACCCCAAAATAGTTGGGAAAAGGCTAGGCAGATGATGATTATAGAAGCGTCTTTTAGGTAAATTAAAATAAATTAAACTATGTGTTTGACAAAAACTCCAGGGAATACTTTGTCTTTCAGACATTCAAATAAAAGTTAAACAACTCCGTTCACTAAAACAACTTGTAACAACAGCGAAGATAGGAACTTGAACCTAAAAATAATATAACCGATTACCGTCTCCACGGCCGACTCTGTTCCCATCGAAGCGCATACCTTTCCTGTGGGAACGTGCGGGACATAAACTGTTTCGTTATTTCTGCTTACACTCTCATTTGTATATTATAATTTGGCCGCAATGGCGTTGAATTTCAATCCTTATTATTACTGTTATTTTAAGTATAATAGCTATTGATAATTTGATATTGCAAAGATAAACTTCCGAAGAAACAGAGATTTATTTGATCAGTGGTTGATTATAAAGTTACAATATAATTTTTTGAATGGTTCAAATAAAACAACTTCATGCTGAAATAGTATCAAGTGTCTTTTGTGACGCTCCTAATAAAAAAAAAAACATTTATTAATAACATTTTATTTAATAAATTTAATAAATAAAATGTAGGGTTTTTTTTTGATAATTTAAACATTCCAGCTACCCTTCTTAATTATATAATTTTTTGGATAATTTTATCCATAAACATTCTGAATTATTCATGAAACAAACGTGGTAATTATAACAACGTGATTCAGCTCATGTTTGGAATTCTTTCAAAATGTAAGGAGCGAGCTGATAATCGCATTCCATCCCGTTCATTCTTACTTCCATGGATCTACGTGGGAGTGAGAAAGGCATTGCATTGTTCGTAAAAATGTCAAATAGAATGATAAACATAAAATTTCGTGTTGAAACGATGCGCTCGCGCACGCGCCCAACAATGAGATGGTAATAATTTTATTCAAATGTGGGTGATCATCAGCTTTTATGTTCCCTTGGTATTTGTTAAAAGACCGATTAATTTATGAGCTAGTTTTTTTAACATTTGTTATTTTATAAAATATGGTTTTTAAAGCAAGGCTTTTAACGAGGTGGTTTGTAAAAATGTTGGTGCTGTAGGTATATTGAAAAATTGTCTTATGGTTTTTAGGGATGGCTGCAACTGATCAATAGTTTTAAATTGATTTTAACAGGGTTAAAATATGACAGGTAACCATTGTAATAACGTAAGAATTCTATCGCTTAGTCGGTATGTTTTTTTTTTAATTTCTTATCCGTTCGTATCATATCTGATGCATTGTTACTTGCTTAGCTTTCTTTGCAAAGCACCTAGATTTTTAGGGCAATTTCAGAAATGATATCTAAAGTTAATTAAAAAGAAATGCAATCCAATGACAATAATAATTGTACAACAAAACACTCGTTACACATTACCAACAATAGTTTACACATCGAATTCCTAGAAAGCCAAAAGCCGAATACCGAAAGACGAAAGCCGAACGAACTCACGCTGACTCGGCAACGTGGCCTCATTGAAAGCTGCACAATAGAGTCAATGCCCATAATAGACCGTATTAAATGTTACCATAAAGGCAGTGACACAATAACTTGATAAATATTGGAGACGTAGTTCTGTCTATTGTGTTAAATTATCCAAAAAATATCATTCATCGCATCTTTTTGGCGTTCGCATCCTTTGAGGTTCGCAAAAGTAGGTAATCGAATTCAAATGCGTTCATATTTAGAATCCACTGTTGTTCGGTAGGTAGATATTTGTTTGGTTTATCAATCTAAAAAAGTATCAACACTAGTTAAAATCTGTGTAAATCGTTTGGTTTAGTACACACGGCTACACATCAAGCTGTACATTTCTAGTTTATGCTGATCTCGCATTGTGTATGATTTCCGTTTAATGCGAGGTCAGCTTATACTGGGAATGTATAGCTTGATGTGTAGCCGTGTGTACAATCATTACTTAAAACACTACGTTCAACCACAGTCTTCGAACACGTGAAAATTGGTAATCACGCTGACATAAAAAAATATTAAGTCGTTTATCAGCTGTGCTTGATTCTATTTATCATAAGCATGCCATATGGTAGGCAACCGTACCTACATAAATATAACATTGTTTCGAAACTCAGTCTTAACTACTGCAGATAGGATAAAAATCAGGCAAAGTTTACGATGCACTCAGCATTTTATTATGTTGTGATGAATTTTAATTACTGGCCTTAAAACCTGGCAGTACCACTGACAATGTTTTATGAACATCATTTGATCCATGGTTCAAATAGTTCAATGCTTCGACGGAACATTAAATACTCTGTGCACCACGAACCTTATAGCTACAACTTTTTCGCATATACCTTTACTTCATCATACATGGCCTTTTTTTGCTCTAATTGGATGAAACATTACTGAAGAAGAACAGTAATGTATGGCAAAATACTAAAATTTATCGATTTGCACAACAATGTAGTAAAGTGTTTCAATGTATTCTGGAATTTTAAGTAATTAAAGCTCGTAGTGGCAGTTTTTGTTGATAATTATTAAGGTGCAATGTTTACGGCTCGCGAGATTCCATACAATGGTATTAATGAACTGAGTTCAGTAATCTGTTCTGGAATAATTTATTTTCTTGTCTTGCGTTGTTGCTATTATTCATAAATGTTCGATGAGTTCACTTAAGTTCATCTTGTATGAAGCCAAACGTATTGATACTGGTTCATCTGTTGATATTATCATGTAAGTACCGGCTTAGATTCAAGAACAATATAGAAAAGAATATTTATAAAATAGACGATGCTTGCATTAGTTTCGGCGAATTATCATTATCAATCAATTAAAGTCTCTCAGTTGAAGAATGAATGAATATTTCGTCTCGCCAACTTATTTATACTTACCTTAATTTTCATCTTGCTAGTTTTAGAATGTTTGTCGGATGCTGATAATACCGTGTCACCGACATTCTTTTGGATTTCTCAATCAATCTGTGCTAATTAATCACTGCTTTGACTCAACACTTATGAAATAAACCGCAAGCTACTTATGACGCATCGCGTATCGGTACCTAATATTTTTTGTACATCTTCGTCATCTACCTAGCCAGCATCCGTAGCATGACCACCGTAGAAACGGCTTTTGTCGACGCAAGAATAGACAAAATGACAGATAATGATTGTTTATCTGTCATTTTGTCTATTCTTCCGTCGACAAAACCCGTTTCTACGATGGTCGTGCTACGCGTGCTGATCGCACTGAATGACAGCTTATTTTCAATATTTATTTCCCTGATTTTTACTTTTGAGGTAACTGATACCTTAACTTCATTAGATTCATCCTCATCGATGAAAATATGAACGTCTTTTAAAAGTTTTTGTGATTTTATAAAAACGGTTTTACCAAAATCCACCCGGACTTTCATCTAGGTATCTTTGTTCATTAAAAGTTGCTGAGTCATTGTGCATAGTCAGACTGCCTGTCTCATAGAGTTAAAATGTGTACTTTATCACGTAGTTCTTCGTAGATACATGTTATATGTAGAATGAGTACTTAAAGCGTGCCGTTTGACGTCATCACTTCAGCAGTCATGTCGAGATTTTCCTTGATATATTCAAGGAATTTATTTATTTTATATTTATGTACACATTGTACACACAGTAAAATACATAGAGATACGACATAATTATAATATGAGTAAATTGAATGAATGAATGTTTGAATTGGAATGTGGGAATTTCGTACGACTTGTTGGTTAACAAGTACATACCTAAGTTTCATAAGTGTGGGGTTTTTTGAAGTAGGTATGTGGTTCTTATGATTTAGTTCATACCTGGGCATTTTAAAGATGACTTATTGGTACACACGGCTACACATCAAGCTATAGATTCCCAGTATAAGCTGACCTTGCATTGTACGGAAATCCTATACAATGCGAGATCAGCATAAACTGGAAATGTAAGCTTGATGTGTAGCCGTGAACAACCTCTACTGCTCGAATCCATACATCTATTTACATAAGGAGCAAATGTCAGTTCACAGCATACAAATGACCTATTTGAAGTTGCAGAAATTTCTGATATTTCAGAAGCCATAACCTATAATTATACCAAGGAAAACGATCACCCATCAATCATTAACATAATTACAACAAACGGTAAACTTGGTAATTAAAATCGATCCCAGTAACAAATGTCAACAGTTCATGGGACATGATGTGAATCATCGGACATGTTTTAAGATAATTTCGAGGCCTATAGCCCATGTGGTGCATGACTCATTGATAGATCCGCTTGGACGCATTATATATGTAAGTAGGTATGATTATGATAGCATCAGTTCATTTTGTGGTTTCGATGTGATGAAATAATACCTATTGTTAAAATCATTCCATGACTATCTAGTGAAGTAAAGTAATACCACTGAACTTTTAAATTTAAAGCATCCAGTTTGAGGAATACCCTAAAATTCTGTGTAGTTAAAGTGATATTTTACCTTTGTAAAATCATGACATGAAGTAGGACTCTAAGAGAAGAACTCTATGACAAATTAACATCTTATGGAGGAGGCACTGTTCATTTTGACTCCATTGATTGTACTGCTAAGACGAAAGAATGACTAATTAGCTAAAAACGAAGGAAATAAGCTAAAAAATGCCTTCACATAAAGGTCCTTAATGGCAGTGACTGTACATTATTGTGGACAGACGGACAAAACCGTACAGGCTTTCCCGGTAGACCCCTTGACCCGTTGGAAATGTCACGCACACTTCACCACATAATAAAATAAGATTAATATTAATAATGAAACAACAGTAAAATTATATTCACGCCATAACCCTTTGGTGATGAATGAGCGATACTTAATGCAATGTCAGGCATGCAGAATCTGAATGACATTCCTAATATATTCAAATTGCACTTTAGACGATCGTAGAAGTAAATTATAATTCCCAATTATGAATAACCTTCGATTTGCTACGGTATTGGCGATTCGGTATTGAGTGCCGTGATCTGGTAGTAGGAATCCAATTTTTTATTGCAAATTATTGGTTGATTGTGGTCTTGCGTAATACTTGCAAATAGAACTACCTTAACTTTGAGTTCAGATCATTATTCAATCGAAGGTGCTTAGTTATATGAGGACACAAAGTTCCAAAAATAAAATTTCACTAAGAAATAAGGTTACAATAGGTGTAATAGATTGGTAATCCTTATTATCCTGACTATCCTAATCCTAATTAATATTATAAATGCGAAAGTGAGTTTGTTTGTTACGGTTTCAAAGGGCTGAACGGATAAAGATGAAATTTAGCACATGGGTTGACCATGACCTGGAATAGGACATATGAGAGGCTTTTTATCCCGATATTCCCACGGGATCTAGACTTACGCGGGTAAAACCGCGGGGCGCAGCTAGTCTGTAAATAAATAAGACATTTTTCAGCTTTTCTACCTACGTCTATCCTTTAGTCTTTCCCCTAAAGTGAGAAAAATACTTTTCAATCCAATTTATTTGCCCGAAGCTTCTGAAAGGTATCACCGCATACCATCGCACCTTAGGCCTTCTGCTGACCTCAAAATGAATAGCGTAAAGCTCCATAAATCGTTTGGAACAAAGAAAACCTCTTTGCAGTCCGTATGTAGCCAAGTACCTATTTACCCTCCGTGACCGGGACTTTTAACTCCTGACCGACAATGGTTTTTATGACCACCATATCTCACTGGCCGTGACCATCCGATGGTTATCAAACGTTAACCGTGTGTGTGCCCATTTAGGGACCAAAATATGTGTACCAAATGTAAAGATCTGGATGATTGGTGATTTTTTTCGCGGGCGCCTTAGACTACGTCTTTGTCGTGACTTCGAGATGTGATACGACTTGTATCGACAATCAAGTTGGCAGAAGGTTATGTAATGGCGGAATGTTTATGCAACCTTTTTTCGCATGATATGGTGGAGTAGACAAGGTTTTTTGCGCTTAATGTTGGTATTGCGTCTTTTTATTAGTTTTTCTGTAGGCAAGCGGGTTCTATTTTTGAATTCGAGATGATGTTGATAGGCTATATAATCTAGGGTTCAGTGACTGAAATATTTTTCAACGTTTTTAAATAACACAAACCCTTGCTATTCACAATAGGTGCAATAAAATGGGTTACATTGGATCCCATTGTTGTAGTTTAGCCATAATGACGCCAAAATTGTACAGATTTCAGAGTTACTTTAGATTTCTATTATGCATTGAATAGGAACCAATCGATATTTATGACAGACAGTAAACATACCTAGCTTTTCAGTTTTTGTTCGAAAGTATTTCAACAGACCATTCACCAGTAGGAAGGTACTAAATATTCTACGAATTTTACAGGCAAAACTATTCGTGTAACATACTGGAAGCCCAAGAATAGGTTCCCACAATTAGGTACAAGTTACACAATACTACACAACAATACAAGTAAAAATAAAGCCATTCAACACTGCTAATCAGCAGACACTTATGTCCAGTCATACTAAGAAATTTAACTATGAATACTCATTAAAGTGGAGTTTTAAACTCAGACGCGTAGGTATACGAGGGTTAAGATAATTTGAATGGAGTTACGTGGCTATAAAGCAAGTCATAAGTGCCGCTTCACGCCCGTACCAAGAATTAACTTTTATAGCTTCTTTAACACGCGAAATTTGAATATTGTGTGAAAATCAGCGAGTATTTTGAATGAGTTTTCACGTTTAACGCTTGAAGTGCCCAGGGTTGTAAGTAGGAATGTTAATTTTCAGTTTTATATTGGGTTTATGATGTTTAGTCTCAAAATAAATAGGATTTAATTCAGTGCACTCAATATTTCAGTCTATAATTTTCCTAGACAGTCTAATAAGGGAAATATTAGTTTTTACTAAGTAAACAGTCCATTTATTAATTTAAAGAAGTCTTCTAAAACGCGTATAAGCGTATTCTTCACACTACTCTTGTATGAATAATGCATAAACACCATAACTAAAACAAGACGGAATCGTTCACGCACTTGCAATTACAACGATTTTTACCGCACCTAATTACACAGAACTACGACAGCTAGAAAGTACACTATAGCACCCGAGGGCGCGGTAATGACAGAAGCCGAAAATCATCATCAATTTACCGGTAAACAGTACGGTGCCCAAATAGCCGGGGTCGTGTGTCGTGAGTGAAATACACGGTAGCGCCGCGAGCCACCGGGCGCTTTCCCACCGTTTTATAATGCCATATGTATGTAATCGGTACTGACATTATTACAAATCACGTAAAAAATGTGATATGGTAATGTAGCCCGTGTCGTCAAGTTATTTTTTTTGAGCAAAATCTAATGATAATTATGTCAAAGTTTGCCACTGCTTGCTAATTACACATATTTTGTAGCCGTATAATACAAGTAATGAAAATAATAATTAACAATGAGCTAGCAGAACAAAAGACAATTAGGTTCCACGGAGTGAAAATAGAAAATCCGTGACCATAATTACTTAAGAAAATCAAGCGACTGAAACATGTAACAAGAGAAAACGAAGCTTTCAAATAAGTAATAAGTTTATTAACGTTGTGAAAATAAAATTTATAGCACGCAATCATAAACGTAGTTTGTTCACCACAAGCTAATAAATCTGCAGTGGAGTTTTCCCAGTATGAGCCGTCAGGTTACCGTCGTGCTACCTGTTCATTGACGGCGCAGGCGCACGTGGTGGGGGCTGCGTGCGCCTTCCGCGTAACGCTATCAGTAGTTTCCGCACCCTCGCGCCGCCGCAGTTGCTAAACACGCCCGCTCTTGGTCGCACGTACTGTCACATTGACACATCTAGTCACTTTAAATCCGCGCTCAAATAATGACACTCTCCTTTCAGTCTTAATTGTATACACATAGGTTCGAATTTTAATTTAATAAAGTTTTAGTGAAAGTGTTAAGTTAAGCTTGTAAAGCTTAATATCTTCTTCGTGGGCAATCGATTTTAAAGGTGCGTATTTTAATAATTCATAAAGTGTTATTATGACCAATATAATAAATTATTCTTGGAGTGTACCTATAAAGGTTACTTTGTTAGGAAATAATGTAATAATATCTTCATCATAACGATCGTTTAGCTTGAAATTACTTTGGATATTTAAATATTTGATTTGGAGTGAAGGCGTGAAATACTATTAAGGTATCGAATTACTTATTAAATATTTACATACCAATTAGCCTCTTCTGATATTGCCTCCATTATTTATTAATGACACCGTGAACGCCACTTGTTATCCTTTAAATATGATTTAATAAGGTGTTAATGAACACATTAAAGAAATAGGTGTTGACTCTATCATTATCATAATCAATTGCGACGGTTAATGACGGGACTTAGACATTAGGTATTCCATCCTCCTCACACACCGCAAACAGAGAGAGACAGAACACAAATTCGACAACATTTCCAAATACTCTACACACAACGTTATCACTGCACACTTACTAACAAGACAGCCACCGAAACATGAACTCTATACTTTGCACATACAGTCACATATCGAACGCACACGACATTTGATAACTTATCATTGTACAGGCGCTCAAGCCCCGCCCGTCGTAAGCATCACATCTTAGTCCAGACAAAATGTTCGCCGTGATGCAAATTGACGAGGACCACACACGGGATTTCAGACGCAAACTGCGCCCAAAATGCGAGTTCGTCTGCAAGTACTGCCAGCGTCGGTTCACCAAGTCTTACAACCTGATGATACACGAACGGACCCATAAGAGCCCGGAGCTCTCCTTCAGCTGCGAGGTTTGCGGGAAGAGTTTCAAGCGACAGGACAATCTGCGCCAGCACAGGTGAGTAACAATCATCTTTTACTTTTCTCCTTTCTTCATCATCGTTCTGAATTTAACCTAGAGGACTCTGAACATCAAAAGCAGGTGATGATTTTTTGGATTTATAAAAGTGTTTTGGGATGAAAACATACCAATATTACTTTATAGACATAAAACAGTCTCGCAGCTCCAAAATTTTCATCGGCTTTTGCTGTTGATAAGTCGTGAACAATAATTATGATGTCTACTGTCAAATTTTCTGTTCTGATTTAGAAGCTGGTTTCAATATTGTATCTTGTGTATTTAAAAGCATTTATTTTCATTCCATAAGAACCAAAACCCTTAACCTTAAACCCTTAGTAGGTACAATATAAGAATATATTGTACCTACTGATTTCAAGCTGTCAGAAGCTCCATCTCATTAATTTTCTTTGTTCAACAGTTGACTGGTAAATTACATAATTATTGACCGACTCTACTACCTTTTTAACCTAGTTTTACGGTATAAATAAATAATTAATAACATTAGATTAATGTTGCCGAATCAGATTCTAAGAGTAATTAATTACATCAAATGTTGTCTCTTCATTAAGTATTTAAGAAATTAATTATAAGAGATAACTCAGTGTTCTCATTTGAAGGTGTGCCTGGAATATGTTGTCGCCATTATAACTGTTTCAAATATCTAAATAGTTTACTTAATTAGCTGTATTATTCAAATATTTATGCTCTGTTCAATATATTCATCGAAGAGAGTTTTGAGCCTATGATTTTTTTTGTTTTCTCCTTCAAGAATATCATCCATCAAGAGCTACATTGTAGCATTATTTCAGCATTACTAATTAGAAACCATTTGCAGCTTACTGTTATTTCAAGCACACTACTGCAATTGTTTCTATATTTATGTCCTATTGTAAGATCAGCAGTTTTTCATCTTCATAGATGGTGTTTTATTTATTTGATGTTTGAAGTGTCTTTAAACCAAAGTTACCGTTTAATGTTATGTGAAGTTAGCAAACTGACCTCTTTAAGTTTACTTTAAATTAAACCGTAAGAATGATAAAACACTTTAAAATATGAAAACTCTGAGAACACACTACAAGTTTACAATCAGAGAAGGATACAATTTATATTTCCAAAAATGATGTTGAACGATTTACCTACAAAATCTTTGAAACACATGATCTCATATCTGTATCAACTGCAACAGCAGAAGAATTCTTTCCCGTTGTAATCCTCTTATCTAATCCATAAAAGGATTAAGTATGAACTTAGTACTAGCTAACCTACATACTCCGCGGTTAGCTGTCCAATCACCAGTCAGGTGTGACAAGGTTGTGGTTACTATAGTCACCATATATTAGGGTCCTAAGCTTCAGGAAGGCAGTCGAGTGTTCAATGTAATATACTACTGTTACACCATTACCGCAGATTGAGGTGTTCATGCACAAAATTGTGGAGGACTTTATGGTAAAATGAGGCTTTAAATTTAGTCATGTACTCATCATCTTTTGCCTTCGACGGAATTAATTCCAGTATGAGTGCATCTAACTGTGAGTAATCAGCTTAATATTTTCTCTGCTGGGACACAGGCCTCTTCTCTGTGAGAGGGAGTTGGCCATATCCACCACGCGGGCCCAGTGCGGGTTAGTGGATGTCACAACATGTCTTCGAATTTTTGGTTCTAGGACATACCATTTTGTTATGGTTGAAAGTCAATTGAGTATTACTGGATTATTGGAATAAAGTTGATAGAAGGTATTGCAATTTTTTTGGTTTATTTTAGTTAAGTATACCAAATTCGATATCAGAATCACAAACAACTTTTTATTTATGAAAAAATGTCGCATCTACTTGTATGCTACTTAGGTTTACAAAATTAATACTATCAGTAACGTCTGTGCTACTACACGCAGCATTGTGAGCACAGAATTTGTTGTAATAATGCCACTGGTTTATAAGTCATCATTTAAAGCCTTTCTCGATTTTTATTATATTGCGTTGGAGATAAATACCAACTAGCAGCATTATGTCTTCTTTTTCGTTTTACCCCGCCAAGATTGATAGTCCAAAACGTAAAGATCGTCTGAAAAGTCTATAAACTAGTAAAAGATAAAATTTAATTAGAGCATCATCAAGGCTTCAGTCAAGAGACGGTTATAAACCTTAGTGACATTGACTCATTGCATTCTTAAACTGAGGCAATTAAACATATTTACTTTGCGTATATCAGCTTTGGAAGATTTTACTATTGTTGCGTATAGACGTGGTAAATACGTTTAGTATGACAGATTGGAGTTTAATTTTAGTACTAGTTATTAATTTTTAGTACCAGTAGTCAAGAAATAAGTTGTTTGAATTTAGACGTGGGTGTCTTTTTTGTCTCTAATATCAATCTTTCCTTCTGAAACAGTACATGAATGAAGCTTTTGAAACTGTTTTCGTTTGCTCTTGTACCTTTTCTATAACTTGTGGTCCTTTCTCTAAAAGTCGAGAACTTTAGTGCTCTAAAGTAGGTAGTCGATATAATTAAGAATGTGCTTGTTTTACAAGCGGACTTCGCCAGTGGATACAACCAAATGCTTGTGTAAAGTAGCACAAGCTATCTATCTAAGTTATTAACCCTAATGTGGCACTATTCATATCTTGGTTTTATTCCACGCTTGCGAGTTTCTTGTAAACATATGTTGTTCCTCACGATTCCTTCATCGCAACTGATGATAGGTGCATGTAAGAAATTGTACACAGATGTTTTTGAAATATACAGTTTTAGAAATACACAAGAGGGATATACCTGCGGGGTCGTAATATTACGGCACGTTCGTATTATTTATGTCCAATATTTCATGAGATCGCTTCTTTAAATGCATCAGTTATTAACTCTACAGTCAAAAGATATCTTTTCATCTTCTTCTTCTTTTCCCTTTCTAATTGACTGCCACACTTGAAAATCTATACCATCTCCTTCATTCTTAATTCGCACTGTAATCCATTGCCCTTCCAAGTTGTTTAGAAAATCTTCTCCAACTGACTGTTCAAGAAAGGATAGCTGTTTCTCAAAGATCTAATAGCGAACTAGAAACAAAATCCTCTTAACTCATCATCTGTCAATACAATTTTAATGCGGGTTCAGTAAACTTATTATACATTCGCATGTCATTTGGAGCGACATTCCGTGGTTGTCACTCGTAATTATCATACAATGTGACGGTAGCTTTAAGTTGATAGGGTCGCGACCTGATGCAAATATCTTGAGACAATGTGTTGTGAACAAAGAATCTTGTCTTCGGCCTCGGCCTCGTTTTCTTGGGGAAATTTGGCAGTGTTTTTTTCGAAATTAGATTTTCCTGCTTTTCTTATAATTACTGGAAAAATGGGATTCAGTTAGGCAGCTTCTTAATTTGAAAAAATATTGTTTTTTAAAGGTAGTTATTTAGCCTCGAAATTAATTTCACCAACAGTTAGTCTTCTCTCAAATGTTAAACTGAGAATATCTCGATTTTCTTATTTTATGTATTCTTTACTACGATTACATAGTAAAGACGATCAAGTCCCTGAAAATAACAGTTTCACGTCTTCCACATAAAGTCCACCATATTTGAGCATGTGCGATGTTCGGTCTTCCTTCAATAACAAACGGCTGTAAAACTATAATGCCGCGGTATTACGCCGTTACTACATTGTTGTGACCTTTCCCGACTCAGGATCTAAGTGGGAAGATCGTGAACAGTATCTTGAAGGTACTTTTGGAAAAGTCTATTGCGAAATACTTTTTTTTCAAATGCTTGTACTTGTTTTTATTTTACATGATTCATCTAAATAGGACAGCAAAGAACAATTTAAAAAACAAACGTCATAATAATTGTGAGCCTGATTCTAACTGTGTAACAAAGACGTCTTTGATATGGAGACCTTAAACTCTCTTATTTAAGCAGACATTTTACTCCTCCCTTTTGTCAACAAAATCCGCGACTTTCATTCTAGGATTGCGGCACAAAAACACGAATTGTCGTGTGTAATAAAATTCTAGAACACACTGGCTCAGTGCACGCGTACCCCCGTGTGAAACGACACAAGCCAGCACAGGGCTACCGCGAGATCGCCGATAGATCGCTCATGCTGCGTGAATCGTGAGCTCGTGACGGGACCGTGTGTTAACGGTGCTTAATGGGCCCTAATGCTTCCGAAACTGTGCGAACGCTGACGGTAGCCCTCAACAGGGAAACACACGTGACCCAAGCGGTATAATTTGCAGTTTATGCCTCGCTGTACAAGGCACAACAATGTGTACCACGCTTAACAGTAAGATGATTACGGCAATTTGTCGGTAGAAAAGTGGAGTGTCGATGGCATATTTGGATTATTGGAAAATGATCGAAGGATTGTGAAAGCACGACATGGATGTAGACCTGGATAAAAAAAGAAATTTAGAAGTCTCCTGATCTGTCTATGTTGCCTTTCCACATCTTTAGAAAGGAACAAGAGAATAAGAGCCTTTTTAATAGGCTCCGTCTATCTAGTTTACCAAAATCACTAAACTAAACATACGATTGGTCACTTTACCAAAAATCTTATACCAATTCACGTCAGTGATCAAAAACCTTCTCCAAACCATCACTTTCATATTCTGACATCTTACCATCATAGACTTCCCTCACATATCGCTGTATGTAAGGATAATGAGGCATCGTGTGAAACTCCGGAAACTCGGAAGGCGGCGTGAGTGCCCCGGGCATAGAGTACCGCTACTGATTGTTTTGCTAAATGTTACCCGTTCGTATGGTTCATAAAATTTATGAAGATCATGCCTTTGAATTGACGAGTAGTATTGTATGAATCGATCGTGTTTATTACCATAGAGGTGTGGGTACCAAAGACTTTATTCTCAGTTTCGCACGTCCATGAATGGGCTTCTAAAAGTGCGGATGCGATTTTTCATTTTTATGTTTTTTTATGTTGATATTAAAAATATTGATGACACGTTCTCTGATTGAAAGAAATTTATTCAATTTCGGTTGTGTGATTTTCAATTTTATTCGTTGTGGCTACCATATAAACTCTTTGGAATAAATATTGAATATTGATAAATTGATTGGCTTTTTATTGAAAGAATTTGATGCTACTAAAGCCTTCTGATCGCTTTTTACAAATAAGTGGCTAGATTCAAAATGATCTTGCGAAAATGAAACGCATGAATTGCTGCTATAATTTAACCCAAATACAAACCACAAACCTTGTATAAATCGAGTATTGCCATTAATTATTCCCGTGCTTTCCCAATTAAACACGCTACAATCGATACATCGTTCATTAATCTAGCTAAAACAATACATCTTGCTTAATTACGATTCTAAGCAGAATCGAGAGTGCGATGTCCCATATAGTTAGTGCATTAGGTCATCGGTGCACGCCCAGTCTCTGCCGTCGTACTTATCTGTTGCATCGCTCGATAGGTCGATCCATTCGATTCACGACTCGAGAGAATCGAGTTGACATATCGATTATTTTCTATATATATGGCCTTTTAATAAGGGATCTTCTTTCTTCTTCGTTTTGGTTTATAACAAAGAATTTTGGTGTTCAAAATTATGTTTTGGGGCTTATAGACAGACAATCATCAATTTCAACATTTTATTCAAATAATGTTTGGCTGATTGCACTTAACATTAAAAGTAATAAAGTACCATTGGTCATATCAATGTTAGTTTTGTCGAATAAGATCAAATACAAAACAAAAAAGGAACAACATTTCAAACACAAGTAATATGTCTTATTAAAAACTTAACTCTGATATGACAGAAACTGAAAAAAAAACAATAAAACAAAACAATACAGCTACAATAGCCATCCTTAAAGAAAATTCGTTCACATCTTCGACCGTTAAAAGGTCCGTATTTAGATACAGTTGATACAAACGCCTTTAGTTCAGTATAGTTCTATTTCTATTGGTTCCAGTTCTATTGGCCCTAGTTCAGTTCATAGTACACAATAGTTCGCGCGTCCGTCGCGCCACAGAGGTGGCAATGCGGTTAATTAGGCACCTTTTGAGAAATCTTTGCTTGAATACAGGCTGTTATACTTAGGCCAGTAATGTTAGTCCCGATATAATTGAACATGTCATGTTCAAATTTAGTTTACTAGCCAAAAATGAAAGTTACTTGTGTGATTTACGAAAAAAGTGTTTCTGAAAGCATGAAAATTATATTATTTCTGCGATACTGCCGTTTCTCAACGTAGATAACTGGAACTAGAAGCAAGCTCGGTTGATTTTAATGGAACTCTATCATATAATTTCATAATTGTTATTAATTTATTAAACAAATCTAAGATACGATTCATTTCAGCAACTCTCTTAATTTAATTTCCACTTCAGTAGACGATAAAACTGAATCGCACGAATGATTTAATCTTCCCATTCTAAAGACTCCCTACCATTTCCACACAAGACAATGTCTCATCTAATGGTTGAATTATGTAACACAACAGCCTGTATACGGGAACAAAGCCGCTCAGTTCCCACAGTCGCACATACAGGGTGTGCGCTCACGAACTAACCTAGTGTATCGTACGGAAGTGGATAATGCCGCGTCGGCCGTCACCCGCGCCCTTTACTGCATTGTATCGAGATCTAGACACTTGGGTTCGAAACACGTGGAGAACTATTAGCCCGGATTGCGATCAGGATGAACCTTTTGTTTTTAAAGGCTTTTTGTGGAACTGAACCGTTTTAAGTCGTTTTTGTAAAGTTGCTCTAGATTTTGATTGAGTCGGAATACCAAATTCGATATGTTTCGTAATCAATATTGTATTAGTTACGCAAAGGCCTCAATGAAACTTGTTTTCAACGGTTTCAAAACTTCTATTCATGACCGTGACTCCATTTTTATAATAATCCTAAAAATATATTTCGTTCGTGTATTTTTGCCAATTTTTTTGCCACGAACCGGGTGATCAAGGATCTTAAAGTTAATGACAAATAATTTGTTTCCGCGTCTGTTTCGGGTGTTTATTAAATCAAAAAACAATGTTGAGGTTACGTTTGAAAAGGAAAAAAAATCTTTTAACACCTGATACGAGTTCACGGACATTTTAATATCTCCATCACGATTTCGCATAATTAAACTGATGAATTGATGACACTTACACGCTTGGAAACTTTTTTAATCACCGTTGATTTTTTTGCGGACGCAAACGTTGCCTGGTCAAATATTGTGAAACTAAATTGGCGAAAACAATAAAATATATTAGGCGAACCAACAGATTTCTTTTTCTTTTTTCGTTTTGATAAAATCTACCTTGAGATTTTCAACTTTTTTTAGAAAAAAAAAGAGTCCTGTCCAGATTAAAAGTTTGTATTTTTGTAAAAAAGGTAGCATACCTTGATGATTACTTGGTTCATCTATAAATACACAAATAAACATGAAATGCTATTCGTTGGCGCATGACTTGAGAACAGCTGGACCGATTTGGCTATTTTTTGTTTTACAATGTTCGTAATAGTCCAAATTTGGTTTTATAGAGAGAAAAAATTGGTATTCAGGAAAATTGAACGTCCGTTTTTCTATGGGATTTGTATATGGATTATTGAAATTTAGACAGGACAACGTCTGTCGGGTCAGCTAGTTTAAAATAATAAAAACATGTGCAAAGGTTTGTTGTTTTAGCAGCAAATCTTTTGCCGTGAGACGTTTTACATAAATAAGTCCTCTGAAGTTTGACGTTAATCCTTTTAAAAAGTTAACCCCTTCTTTGTTGCGGTCGGTACAGAAAAATCTGAGCTCAAAGCAGGGATTTTAAGATCAATTTTTAATCTTATTTTGGGCTTTACCACTATTATTTTTGATAATTTCTTAGAAAATCAATGCGATCTGTCTTCATTCAAAAGTAATACATTGTTTATGTTTTGTTAACTGTTTTGTAACTGCAGTTTTAAGGAAACTATTTTTAATCTTTTAGGATTTTCGTTATTAATGTTAGTTATAAGATTTTAGCTCGGAGCATACAGAACGGTGTACTTTTATTTTTTTTTCTTTTCAAATTCAATGAACTAATAAAATTGGTTTTTAATGCACTTATTGTACATTTTTGCACTTTTAACTTTTTTGTGGCAGCATGCTCATTAACTATTACTTACGGTTTTTAAAATGAAACTTTGTATTAGGTACGCACCTATCTGGCGTTTTAACGAAATTAATTTATATCTATGTTTTTTTTAATAATAATATAATATTTTTTGAGGAGTATATTTGTTTTATGAATTGGGAGGTTGGTGTTTTGAGCATCACGGTGTTATTTTTTTTACTTTTAACTTTAATAACATGTTTTTTTCTTAATTGTTGTAGATGTAGTCAATGCTTGTGGCGGTGAAGGTGATGGAAGCACGATCCTACTACAGCGGTCTCTCTTACACAAATAGAGTAAGAATCTATTTAGTCAATACATTTTTACCTGTTTATCTTACCAAACATCATCATTGATCTTAAAAATACAACTAAGTACGATCATGAAGGAGGACCGCAGTAATTGATGATGACATACTAAAAACCATTGATCGTGCAGTTTATAAATGCCCTACAAGCATTATAATATTAACAGATTGTGGAATTTTGTAAAAAAAAATGGGATCAGGATTTTGATTTTATTGTTACTACGTTTTTCTAACATAATACTTTTTGTTACAGAGAAATCCATTACAACCCTAACAAGGAGACCATGTACTTACGATGGTGATTAAATACGTCACAAAGAATAATGACGTCATCAACGCCTGTTACACCTGTGGGCTTCAACTTTACATAACAGTATTCGTGCTTCGTCAGTAACACCGCCAGAATGGGATATTGCAATGTTTTGGATATTTTTTTTGTAAATTTTCGGCCTCCATGTAAACCTTCGCACTTTTTAATTTTATTATTTTGACTACAATTTTGTGATATTTGGACCAGTGGGGTTGCTCTTGTTTATGTTTTACTTTTTATCTTTCTTGTTTTATTTTTTGTAGTTTTAAATAAAATCTTGTGATAAAATTTTAATTAATTGGACAAAAGCTTATTGAGAATGATGTTTTAAGGTATATTTTAATACAGAATTTGTAATGATAAAACTAAATAAGAGTGACCCTACCGGAAAATTACTTTTTCGAAATTCAAAATTAAATGAACAAAAACATTCTGGTGATTTTGTAAATAGTATTTATTAGGATAAGTGATGGTAGCATTTACAGCTTAACTGCTTAGAAATATTTTAATGTAAAATAATATTTATATTATATTTAAAAAATATTGTTATTAAACTTTCTAATACGTAGGACGTATATTCATGTATTATTTAAAAGTTATTAGAATATCTAAAACTGTTGGATAATAACTTTCAAATAATATTTCAGTTCTAAAATCATGACCTCTCAATATTTTTTTTGCGAACGGTTGATTTATTTGACAAAACGGTTCATCCCGTATATGTTTTATTTATTTTTAATTAATTTAATTTAAGTATAACATTCCATTTATTGCTTAAAATAATGTATATTATGAGGGTTGTTCCTAATACCTAGAAAACGTATGGGTAGTAAAGAAATTAATATTGGATAAAAAATGAAAAGTACATGGTTTATTTATGAAAATCCTTAAAAATAAAAATCTGTAATTTTGATCCCAGTGAAAATATTTTTATATCCGAAGTTTTTCTATAAGAATATAAAACATCCAGTAGGTATTTTGTTTCAAAGAAAATGCTAACCTCTTAATTTTCTAAATATCCCAAATGAACCATGAATGAAATAATGGAAATGATGATTCGGTATATTTTTATTAAATATCATTATTAACGCTTTTTATATCCACGCACTTTGGAATCGTTCAGTTAGACAGCGATTACGTTTAGTTATAGTTTATTAAACCTAAGTTTATTTAATCATTTTGATTTAGTGATCTCAATTTTTTTATCAATAAAAGTCTGTTTTGACATTGTATTACACTGAAACAATTTCAATTATAATCGCAGCTAATTATGAAATATGTTATAATTATTGAGATAATTAAATCAAAAACACTTGAAACCTGGCTTCCATAAAACTTTACAATATTTCGACATTTGTGCGAAGTAAATGTAAGGTTTTAAAAATTATTTTTGTTTTCACATGATTCTTGAAGCGCTGTCTTTATACACGATATATAAATATATTATATATTAATTGTCATACAAGACACCCACTAAAATTGCTTAATTAATTATTATGCTTTAATAAAATTAAAAATGTATCTAGATTTGGTAAATAATATTCCATGTGCCAATAAATAGATGGGGTTAAAGCTCTGTCATTAGCCATATTTTTGATATAGATTTAGATGTAAAAAATATAATATTTTTGAATATATTTTATGTATGTATGTATTCCATTACATTGTGTAGATCAACGATAATAAATGATTGATTAATAAGATATTGTCGTTATTTTATTGGAGTTGATACCTTAATGCAGCATCATATTTGAGTTTTTCGCCGTATGACGGTAATCAAGACGTTCATCTGAATCAAGACTGTTTTTATTTTTGATAGACTATCGATATTATGTAAACGATGATAGCTCGCATTTTCGCAACGACAAATATCTACAAAAAAAGAAACAATCTTGACTTTGCCATGCGTACTTCCTAATAAACAGTATGTTTGGACACGACCTTCTCTGTCAGTTAACTAATAGAGGCGATGTAAAGAAAGAAACAAATCTAGTCAGGTGCAGGTGCTATGGAAAGTATTGAGAAACTAGTAGATACCTATTAAAAATAATAAAACAAAGCATGTATAGAAAAATAAATAATGAAAAAAAAAAACAATCAATACAGAATTTCCACGTTACCGCTTATTTAGCTTATCAAACAGGATAAAGACAAGCTTGCTAAAACTACAAAGTATATAGGCGATACCGTAGGCAATACAGAAACCGGTTTCAATGAGAGTAACACAGAAGCTATTGAAGCCCATTTTAGTAATGCACTATCATTATAATGTTATGAAATATATACTAACACTAACGATCCGACGACTGATGATGTCAATCTTTGCTAAGAAAACGAGTTCGGTATTAGAGCTATATACTTTTTTTTGTAATGAATGACGTTGTGGTCTAGCTTAATCGTTAAGTGCGAATCATTTAATATACTTGTATAGACGGTGGCCTATCATTTGAATCGTCAAGTGCGACGCGATCGTAGATACGGTTTCTGTAACTTTGATGTTAGAAAGAATTAACAGAACTTCTGAACTGGCAGAACTTTGGAACTTCTGCTTAGATATCTATAGTCAGGTGTCCTATTATACAGCCGTAGCTGCAGCACACCACTGATATATATTAAAATAAGGTCTGGTATATAATCTAAAAGGGTCTACTACCTATACCGAAACGGCATCCTGTATTGCATTTTCAAGTATTTTTGATGAGCAACATTTCTGGGTTCAACTGCAGTAGGCTTTTGGTGATCCTCTCGATGACTTCAATTAAACAGTTCAGTATTGTCTTAAAATTGATATAGAGATGTATTTCAATAGATATGACTTTTTAAACAGATGAAGCTGAAAGAGACAACTGCTTTTTACTGTAAGAATTCTAAACAATACAAAAATCAATCTGGAAATTCTGAAGGTTTTTTATAACTCCTAGCTCATCACTTCTAAGTATAAACGTCTTACGTTCCATTATATACTTAACTTTCTGCCACTCTATGAGGCCCTTCGTTTGCCTCATTAACTTCTGTAGGTTCTCCGGCTCTTCGTTTGTCCCATCCTCTTCTGTAGATTAATTTTGGCATCAAGGTTATAGGTAAACAACGTTTGAAAATGAAAGATTGTTGAAAAGCAGCAGCTTCGACTCCTGTGCTATTTAAACCACAACACCAGTAAGCTAGTTATATCTATATTTTTATTTACTACAGGGAAAGAACACATCAATTTTAAGATTTACGCTATTTTCTCAATTACCTACTCCTTACTGACACAGCTTACTTCACAATCCAAAAACAAGAGATTCATCATCAAAACACCTAGATTTTTGTCTCCACAGAAAAAGACCTAAAGACTGTGGTTTAAAACAAAGTGACTCGTATAGCTAGTGCGTAAATTCCACACAAGTTACATCGGACTTGTCTGGACAGGTTCGCGCGCGTAACGCGGTGGCGGCCAGACGGCGGGGCACCGCTTACTCATAGCTGTCTCAATGTATACGTAATGATACGGACACGAGCTGATATGATACGGAAAATGTATCAAGCGTGGTTTAATAAATACAGAATAAAAATGTAGACGATGAAATGTAAGATACTGTAGAAGTAAATGGTGTGACTGCAAATACAGATTCAACCAAAAATGATATCCTTTTAGGATGGGATGAAGTATTTAATATATTATTTAATTTTATGTTTTTAACAGAATAGAAGCTTAAATGATATTGGAGGTGATGGAGCCATTAATTAGGGAAATAATAAACTGGCTACCTTATGTCTACTGAGCCCATAGATATTGTACATTTCACGCACACATGCAAGCCAAGTTCCTAACAAAAAGCTAGAATTTCTAATAATTCTGAGTAAAAGCCCAAAGATAAGTTCCACATGCAAAAAATTGCATACATACAAGCCAAATCTCTAACAAAAAGCTGTAATTTTTAATAATTCTGAGTAAATCAACAACTTGACATGAATAATCATGCAAGTTTAACGAAACATTACAAACAACAGAATCCTCAATTGAGCAATACGCAGCATCCGTCTAGCATGAAACATAACGTGAGTCAGCCTCTCGTTTCGCGACTCATATCGGTCATCTCTGATCGTATCTCGGGTCGCCCAACGGAAGCAAAGCAAGCGAGAAAGCTGAATTTTTATATTGTAAGTCACTAAAAGTTCCCACGACACAGTTTTAAATGTTCTACTAATGAGTGTTGAGATGTAATAATGTTTTGTCTTAGATTTTCATCAAGGTGAATTAGGATTTTTAAAATTTTATATTACAACATATACCGTATTTCGGGTTTCGTAGGCAGTCTTGGCAGCCTCTTCTTCTAATAGTTCACCACTAAATTTGGGATTACTATTTAACTCTTCTTCTATATAATCAAGGAAATAATAGGGTTGGCGTTATGCTGCTAAATAATTTCAATAGTCGGATTTTACAGATCATCGGAATTTACATCAGGGAAACCGAGATTATTCGCATCATTAGGTACCTAATTACTCTCTCTCTTATTTCGTATATTATGTCCATACATATTATATAGGGTTATTGGTAACTTGGCATTGCTTGCTTTGGCCATTAAGGGGATGTAGGAGAGGTTATTTGCAACCAAATGACCCTTTATGACTCCTATGAAAATCTCAACTATGTACGAGTACGAGAACGAGTAATTTGATATTTTATGTATTATTTTTTAAGAAATCTGTGGTATATATAAAACTTTGAAAATTAGTGACATTTGCATAGGGGGTCATAGGAGGTAATTTGGTTGAAAACGACCTTTCCTACATCCCCTAATAGATGGCTGACATATTACCAGTAACCCTGTATAATTCATACATTTTATTTGGCAAAAACGATAGTGAACTATATTGGTCGAGCGGATCCACGCTCACATCATTATAATATGTAAAACCCGCAAGCATAATCAAAACCAGAATCAAGGTTGCTTCTGAAAATCTTTTACCTACTGGAAAACCCAATATAATTTTTCTTAAACCAGGATCAAGTCCAGAATTTTAAGCTCAGCAATCGCGTTTTCGACTACTAGACCAACAAGGCTGTATTTGATTATGGTGTTGCTAATATAATATTAGTTGTACATATATATTTAGATATAAGGTAAACATTATCTTAGAACAACGGTAGTGAAGACGGTGGGGTTCAGCCATGGTCCTTGTTGTCACGAGTTCACACTTCACCTCGATGAAGTTACATGGAACTGCCCCGCTGTAACAAAATAATAATTTATTTAATTTCTCACACAATATTGAGAACAATGATAGTGTATCGCTTATCATTGTCATGAGGAGGAACTGACATGAACTTACATTGAAATAAAATGTATTGTTTGAGGCACATAGAAATGCAAAGAAGCATAGCATACAGTAGAAAATAAACAGCCACATATTAAATGGCAAATGAAACACACTAGTATAGAGTAAAGGATACATAGATAGTGGAGATGTCGTTGCGAATATACTCATTGAATGCGCAGCCGTCACCCAGATTAGAATAGAAATCCTTGGGTCACCCAGATCTTTCAAAGATGTTCTAAATAGACTATGGATAGGTGATCAACTTCTGGAGGGAGGTGGGCTGGTTGGAAAAACCACCGATGGCCGCCATTGGCCACGCACAATGGTCCCGAAAGACTAAGTGCGGAAATCAAACTCTCTAACATACAACATATCGGAGATGCAAACCCTGGGTAGCCCCACTAATTTGCTGCCTGTCTAAAATTTTTAGTTCCTGTCGAAAAGAATGAAGAAAAACTACAGCTGAATGAAAGTGTTGAAGCATGCTCATGTTTCATTCACTTTCAAGAACTTGGAACACAAAACACACTAAACTGGTTGGTTTGCCGGTACCCATAATCATATATTAATAATTCAGGTGCATCAGCTTATCTCACTAAAGTTGTAACATGTGCTTTGAGTAAAGTGCCTGTGGGCGGGTAAACTGCTTGAGATTGTGAATTGCAAAATTTGTCATTGAATGTGATACATTTTGAATCGGCATTCTTGTTTGTGTATTTCCATGAATAGCAGTGTGTCTTCCAATAATTTCTAAAAAATAATTGTATCTGTTAGGAATCATAATTCTCCTGACCATATCCCAAGAGAATGATTACTATGTATCGGTTTGGAATGAACAAATTAAATCATTCTTTGTGAATAATCTTTGATGCCTTGCATATTTTATATTTATGAAGATAATTGCCGACGTGTCTACTCTCATATGATTTCCTTTTAACTCTCCGCCAGCAAACAATCGTTGCCTAGCTTTCTCTCTCATATTACTTTACTCATGGTAGTCCTTTCTAATGCAATTGAATTTATTGCCAATCCACTCTATTTCCATCGCCAATCGGACTTCCCAAGACGTTTGAATCGAACAAAAACAAACACACGAAGTGGCGGTATCGCGCTAATTTCGCTCACGGCACAATCACACAATACGCGGAAAGCAGCTTTGTACTGTTGCAGAATTGTGGTAGTACAAATAGTTTGTTTTATTTTGTCGGTACTTTGTGATGTGATCACGATCATCGTTGTTTAGATGGGTACTTGAAACAGAGAGAGCATCAGACCAAGGTACGCAGTCAAGTTAGCGCCAACACCCCCTGTAGCCCTAAAGTATGAGCGCATGACTTTTTCATTGAAAGTTTGTGTTCATCTCATGCCCTGGACATTTCCATCGGGATATCAGAGGCCAGTGGGCCTCGATAAATATGGTGGTGGATTGTGTCGTGATGATCAAGTTTATAAATATGAATATTAAATAATGAAGCGAATTACGTTTTCTTAAAGGATTTTTTTTTAGGTCTTTTTCGAACTAGTCAACAATGTTTTAACTTGCATTCCAAATTAATTCGGAAGAAAAATCCCAATCAACAGTATTTATAATGTTCAATATACGGCTCAGTAGCCCATTACAATGTTAAACAAACACACAAACTTGTAATCGAATGTGTCTAATCAAGAGACCAATGAAGATTGTTCTATAATCCTGGAGAATGGACGTTAAAATGAAAGGTCATCTTAAAGTTGTGATGCTACAGTGGAAGCAAAGCGAGAGATTTAAAGGAGCACATATTTCTTGAGTTGCTAATCAAGATATCGTCAACATACTAGTAATATGATTCATCTTGTTAGCAGTTTGAGTGAAAACAGCACGCTTAGCTTGAGCACAATAGAAACAGGTTTTGTCGACGTAAGAATAGACAAAATGACAGATTGTGATTGCTTATCTGTCATTTTGTCTATTCTTCCGTAGAAAAAAAGCCTAGAAAACCCGTTTCTATGGTTTTCATACTAGGCAAACTGTACTAAAACTTAGGTTTCCATCTGCACTGTAAATGAAAACGTTTTAGTACATTTATACTTCGGGCAGTGTTGAACCTACACTGCCCGAAGTATAACTGTACTACTGTACTCGTGTCTAAAAATGATTTTCTACAAAAATATTTTTTATTTTTTTATTCTCAAACATGTACATTATTAGTAGTTTTTTGTTACATTTTCACTCGCCAAACGTTAAAGTTTGATGGCGAGAAGCGCTTGTTAGTAGGTATTTACATTTACACAAATAATCTACTAAAAATAACCTTAAAACTAACAGGTATGCACTAATGTAATTATACTTTATGGTGTTAATTTATTTCGCGGTACAGGCAGAACCGTCGTTATCAAGGAATAGACTCTTTAATTTTGACTTTAACATACCTTTACTTACTTTACGGTTTTGTCTTAACAGGTCTATACTATTGAATACTTTTGGTACCAAATATTTTGTAGTCCTTTCCCCATAATAATTTGTTACTTTTGGTTGAACCAGTCTTTTCTCTCTTACACTTCTTGATTATATTTGTTAGTAATAGGTACTTTATACTCATCACTGTAATAGTGTTCTAGGCTTATCAAATAATCAACTTTCTTATCTATTGGTAGGATTTTACAAATCGGGAATAGTTTTTTTCATATTCATTGTTCCATTTTTTCTTAACCTTTTTGTTGACTAGGAACTTGATTAGTCTTATCTGTTTTTTTTATTGTCTTGTAAGTACGTTTTAAACGTTCGCCCATACACAATAAGTCCATAACTGATTAGTGAGTCGGCAAGTGCATAATATACAATCAATAGCGTCTGCTTATTCACCTCATTGTTCAACTGATAGAACTTCCCCAATACCGATCTCAATCTGTTACATATGTCAATTACATGCGTTTTCCAATTGAAACTAGTATCAATATTAAGGCCTAAATATACGACTGCGACTATCTTGCCACAATGAATTTGTCTGGCTTCTGCACGTGCTAGCTATAATAATTATGTATCTGGCCATATACTATAAAATAGTTTAACTGTGTAGCACTGTAACCTATAGCAGTGGATCAGTATCTAGCAGTGGATCTCTCCCTTATAATATAATACTATTGATTTAGACGGGTTATAAATATAACATTTATTTTTTATGGCGTTCCTCATTAGGTTAAAATGTCACTAAAATATGTATGGAGACTCCCGTGATCATTCACGTTATGGTCTCTAGTGATTGCTTCGGTTTTATAGATTTGATCGTAATTTGGATTACATAATGATAGATATAATATAGTTCGTAGTTTATGTTTGTGTGTCTATTCGTATTTTGGTATTGTTTCATAAAAATAGAATAAGTTATTTCTTTAAAAATACACTACAGCTCCTTCTAACTTTATGTATTTTTGCTAGGCAATCTAGTAAATAGAAAGAATACTATAACGATACTTTACTTTGGTAGCTTGAAGATATATTTCTTCTTCATTCCACGTTTTTCTGGTTTTTAGGTTAGAAAAAATAATTAATGTTCTTTTGTAACATTGTTCTAAGTTTCAGTTTTTTAATTTTAGTGCATTTTCTTTGCGAATTTTCTTCAAATCACCTGCAAGCAACGCCGCATTTTCCCGCTATACTACATGATTGGCCACATTTTATAGTCGGATAACACAGTATAATATCATAATAAGTGGCGAGCATTGGCCAAGGCGTGGGCGAGTGTGGGCGAGCCAATACTAATGAGGCTAGTTCACACACATTGTCTTCTACCAGTTGCTACAATTACATGTTTATGTCCTAAGCTTTATAGGCACGCGTAACTTTCGCGAGGTTACGCTGTTAATTGCCTTGTAATTGGAGTGGATCTCTAGCTCCATATACAATGTATGGACGCACCTGTGTATAGATATACTTACTTAAAAGGATATGATACATTTATGTTAACCACATGGATATGTGTCAGAATTTAGCATTCCTTCTTCGATATAATGTCTGAACATTATGTCGATGCTTTTCATAATCATCCATATAACAAAAGTTTGCCCCGAATTGTAGATTTTAAAGGATTTTTTTCCCAAATTTTAAGATAAGAACGTCACTTGAAAATAATTTCTGTAAGAACAGTATCCGTATTTTGGTTTACCTACTTTCATAGTTTGCTCGTTATTAGCAATTACCTATTTCTTGTGTCGGGGTCCATAGTTTTCCCTAATTAAAGTTCAAAGACCATTATTAACAATTTTTCTTTCTTTTCTTTCATTATCTAAATCAGTGTTTTTCAAACTATGGGTCGCGACATTCGCGACCTCTGGGGGGCCTTACTCGGGATTTCGTGGGCAAAAGAAAAAAAACAAGTTTCTAGGTCCTACGCTACACACTAAAAATACAATTTCAGTCAGAAGGATGGCCCTGGGGCCTAGATAGTTGCTAGAATTTGTTAACTTCTAAAGGGGTCGCGTGTTCAAAAAACTTGAAAAACACTGATCTAAATCATCGAATTTATATTACGATTCTTCTATTCTTTCATGAAAACAACAATCAAAACCATCATTAATCATTTCTAAGAACCAATATTTATTGTTGAAAATTTTATATCGATTCGTTATACAATTAATAGAATACAATTCATTGGTTCCGACGATTTTGTGTTCGAATCTTGAATCCAGATTTATGTTGAATTTATTCGTTCCACGGGTAACCGCAAACTAATTAGTCTATGGCCTGATGTCAATGGAAAACTATGAATGACAATATGTTTTGTAGGATTATGAATGGTGGAACAGTCAATGAAGTGTTGTGAATATTTTGTTTAATATTCGTGTGAAAAACGTTTGCTGATTGGGAGATTTGAGTTAAGTGAAGTTATTTGTTCTTTTTTATTTTTACATGAGTTTTTCCGACTTCATACTGAAATATTAGTCAACTAGCAGCGCCCCGCGGTTTCACCCACATAAGTACTGATTCCGTAGGAATATCGGGATAAAAAGTATCCTAAGTATTAATCCAGGCTATAAACTATATGTGTGCCAAATTTCATCCAAATCCGTTCTCTAGTTTTTGCGTGAAAGAGTAACAAACATCCATACATCTATCCATCCATCATAAGTAGGATATGTATGCATGCGACTGGTTGCTTCGTTAGACTAATAATTTATTTTTCGTTGCTGTCCGTCTCCCTGATTAATTTAATAACTAGAGTTGTTTCTTCTCTTCAATGAAGTGATTGGTAACTGGTAACCTGGGATGAGGTTAAAGTATAAACGATCATTAATTAGGTCCAGTGTTTTGCCCAACATTTTGGTCATAACAGTAACTGTGTAAGATGAAGTGAAATCATTCATGACGTGTTATTATTATTAATTTACATTCTAAAAGTTATCCCCAAAAGTTTAAGGAATGGTAAGTCAGTGTTATTAACTTTTATCCCCCACTCAACAGAAAAAGTTTTCTAAAAGTATAAAAATAATGATATTTCCTCACCACCATTCATCCTAGCAGAAACTATAATTTACGATTTTTCTAGTTATTAAACAGCGTGGTAGTTCTAACCGCTAACTAATTACTTAGTATCAATGGTTCATCATGAATGATTGGAGAAGAATGACACATCAAGTTTTAAGAATGATTTGCGTGCGACATGGTTGTTTATGGAACCGAATTGAATTAGTTCATTCATTTGCGGTTTTGGCAATTGTGTTCTTTTCATTCATCTGTGGTTTTGGCAATTATTTGTTTTGATTCATTGGTTTTATGGATTCTTAGTTAACAGATTTGTCTTTCCAAGAAATATCAAATATTTGTTCAGAGTTAATAATTTAATAATTACATAACTAAAGTGTGTTGTAGCGGAGTAATCTAACTAATATTATAAACGCGAAAGTTTGTAAGTATGGATGGATGGATGTTTGTTACTCTTTCACATAAAAATCTTCAATTCTATAGTCTTCAATTATTTTTCGTTGCTTATTTATTTATTTCCTATGTATGTATGTATGTATCTATTATTTAGGATATGTATGTATATGTGTATCTATTTTAGTATATAGTATAGGTAACTTATTATTTGCACCTACGACAGCCCCATATTATGTCCAGGCAAATCACTGTCCATTCCAAGGTTGCCTGGAAGATATCGCGGAAAGCGATAAGGCCGCCCATTGTATATTTTGTAGTGTTTGTTTTTTTTCCTTTCGTTATATATTTTTGTGGTGTACAATAAAGTATATATAAATAAATAAATAAAAACTACTGAATGGATTTGGATAAAATTTGGCAAATAGATAGTTTATAACCTGGATTAACACATAGGATACTTTTTATCCCGATATTCCCACGGGATTGAGACTTACGCGGGTGAAACCGTGGGGCGCGGTTTCAGTATTTAATACTGAAACCGCGTATATTCAGGTCTTCGGCCACATGTCATCTAATAATTTATGTAGGTATAAGAAATAAGTTGGATCACATGTCGATAGAAGAAATTCTATGCCCAGTAAATCAGTTTATGTAACATTGTGTGGGTTGACACATCTGCAGTACGTTGAGCTACGAAGATTTTTGATTGAGTTGGGTTCTAACTTCAAAATAAATGATCCCAGGTGGTTCCCTTTCAATACGTCAACGAACAGATAACGTCAAGTGGATGTAGTAGCCTTAATGTCTGTTAATGAAAACATCCTGGAGGAATCATGACCAAATTGAAATTATGTAAGGAGATTTGGAGGATTTTTTATAAATTGTAAATTAATGATGTAAGTAGGGAAAAAAGTCAAGCTTAGTTATCGGCACTGTCATTCATTCAAGTGGTCCATTAATTTGAGATACACATAAGTACAGGAAAGATAACTTCGACATGGCGACAATCCTTCAAATTCAGTAACTTTTGTTTAAAATCTTGTGTTTTATCTAAATGAAACCCTGTAAAAACCTATTAAAAACAAACACTCCAGAATCTCCAGCAAAGTATTCCGAGCCGCATTATAGTTCCGTGCGTGTGAGTGATGCGGTCGATCATTTGTCATGAGATCATAACATGTCGTCAGTGGTTGCGGGTTGCGGTCCAGTAAAACGCCGTGAAATTGACTTTCGGAGAAACTTTTTGACTCACAATGTTGACGCGACCTAATTTTTCTGTTGGCCGATATGAGCTTTAAGTTCTTAGCCATTATAATTATTTTTAATTTGGAAAATCTTCACCGGACCCTAATGAAACAAATGTTTTGTAAACAGTACCACATTTTACAGAAAAAAAAAATGGGGACAACTGCTTATTACGTAAGAAGGACAAAAAGTTTGAACTTTTATAACAAGACTGCTTTTCATCGACTTTATTATTACGCCAAAAAGAAAAACCTTTAGAAATTCAATCGAAAGCAAAAAAAGTCAGCAAAAAAGAACATATCCCTAAACATTTTAGCGACCGAAACGTCAATTCTTTAAGATGGAACAAGAAAAATAAGAGGAGCAAGTACCAGGACGGCATAAATAACGCGGACACAACTACATACGTTCGACGGCCGGTGGTGTATACATCGTGTCCGACACGGCTCGGCCGTTGAACGGTCTTTAGTGCCCCCCATTCACTACGGACGGGATCGTGGATGAAGGGTTGTGTCGAAAGTATACTTATTAGATTATATTGTTTAGATCGCTTTTGATCTACTTAAACACTCATTTTCTGGTTCGTTTTTCTTCAGGAGGCAAAACTGCTGCATTTGGCCAGTAACGACGGTACGCATCTGTTTCTACTTGTCTTTAATTAGGTGCATACTTTGAGTTGTTTAGTCCTAAAACAAACAGAAACAGATTACCTAATTATTGCCTTCATACTTACATTAGATATTAGTACTTTCTTTAACCTCATTCGGGACATCTAATCATAATTCAAATATCAGCTTCCCTAGTTCTAAGGAGGAGTAGAATAAAAACTCAGAAAACTGCATATTTAAGCAGTTTTGTATTTATACCTACTTAGCTATTCGCATGCCAACCCTATACGGATGTAAATGACTATCAATATAAGTGAAACTGAAGCGATATCTCCATTGAATAAATCGCTTGGTTGTACCACATGATGGGGTGCAAGCAACGATGGCATTTGCTTGCCTATCTTTAACCTAGGTGCCTTGTTGGGCAAGCTAACTTAGTGTCTCGTAGTGAAGTACCAGAATCTACGGATAAGTAAGTACGTAAAAGACTAGGAATTCGATCTTCTAAAACCGATTTAGTCCGACCACTTGTTTGATAGATGCATAATGATGTTGGATGTGCAAGTGCAGGTTTTTCAAACCAAGAAATTAAACATGTTCAAAAAATGTAACAACATCCATTTTTACTCAAAAATACATTCGCACCTTAAAGTTTTAAGATTATTTTATAATATTGGTTTACCAGATATTTTTATAGGTATTATTGATCTCATTTTCTTTTCTATTCACAGACCACACGTCTTCAGGGTCGCATCACAACGTCGACTGACATTTCAGTGAACTTTTTCGAGAATTTAAAAAGCTCTTTGACCTTCCCACACTTTTTCGATGTTTTGCAATCGCGTCTTCTTTGTCAAATGTGTTCCTTTCTTTTAAACTTGTAAGTTATTTTTAAATTTAATGATGCACTTTATAATTATGTCGTCTCGGACGCTTTGTTTTCGATTCATTCTCGAAGGTATTTAAGTGACAATTCAAAAGTTTTTAACCGACATGACGTATTTATAACTGCAGTTTTGTTGTAAGAGGGAACTGAGGAAGAATTACACTTTACCTGACCTAACAGAAACTATATAGAATATATCTTACATATAGCCTGCCCTACGTGTGGGGTGCACTGACTTGTCGCGTGCGATAACCGAGCCTTCACTAAACGCAGGGGTTGACAACTAATAACTTTTAAGTTAAAATTCATTATTAATTACAAAAAAAAAACAACCGTCTTCAAAAAACAGACCCAAAAAAAGTGAAAAATAACTTTAATTTCGGAAGTCGGTGTCTGCTTTTCAATTTTCGTTTTTTGCCACCGACTTCCGAAATTAAAGTTATTTTTCACTTTTTTTGTGTCTGTTTTTTGAAGTCGGTTGTTTTTTTTTGTAAAAAGTTTTTATTTTTCACTTTTTAGTTGTGGTACCTACCTCACACAAATTCGTATACCGTAATCTGCTATGTAAATAACAGTGACGGAGTGAAATAATGATATCGTCTACATAGCAAAGTGGGAAAAATACGTAATTATTGAAGCTAACTCAAAAACTACGCAAGCAAAGTTAATAAAATTTATATGGGACCACCTCTGAAGCATGACCTACCAAACAAAAAAAGAATCATCAAAATCGATTCATAATTGGCGGAGTAATCGCGTAACATACATACAAAAAAAAAAAACATACAGACGAATTGAGAACCTCCTCCTTTTTGAAGAAGTGGGTTAAAAATAAAAAAATGTCTTAAAAGTTATGACAGTTCCTGCCGGAGCGCTTTTCTATTTAGGCTGAGTTTTGGAATGCAAACGATGCATATTATATCTTAAATAGATGTGATTAATTTAATTTGCATACCTCTGTAGTATTGAATGATTTTGTGATGAGTATTCATATTTTAAACACTGGTATTACTAACAACGTTAGAGCGCAACATAAATTACTAAAAAATGTCGGACACATCGTGGGTAAGGCCCACCCATGACTCTTACAACACTGACCCGACCAAAAATCGCGACTAATTAACAATAATAACGGCTAAACAAATAGAAAGTTGGCACTCAGAGCACCCACACATGCACATACATTATAAACGACACTACAGAACACACGTGTTAGCAATTAAAAGTCTTAGTTTAACAAATGATCGCTCTCAACAGCAATTATTCCCGTCACGGCTATTACAAGACGTATAACGGACCGAACATCGGACAGATCTCAAATTATAGTTTAGATACGGTGGTTTTAAACCCACACACTTCCGCGTTTAAGTGCCTTAATGATCTGATATTATATTACAATATTGTGACTGGACGGTACCGTTGTTAGCCAGTCAATGGATGCGGTAATTGGGGCCTGAATGAACTGGTGACATTAATAAACGTATTTTTTATTGCTATTGGGGACGCGTTGGGCGCCTAGTTTTGGGTGTGTCCAAGTGGGCCTGTTTCCTTCACAGCAGCTCGTACATAATACTCAACTTGCCTTACTAAGTAAACACCAATAGTGAATGTCTCTGACAACCAGTCTAACCAAGGGGTATCGTATTACCCAGTTAGTGGGTTGTGGAGGTCAGATAGGCAGTCGCTCCATGTAAAATACTGGTATTCAGCTGCATCCGGTTAGACTGGAAGCCGACCCCAACATAGTTGGGAAAAGGCTAGGCAGGTTTGTCTTTCCTTTCAATATTCTTCTGACACCTTAGTCCATTTTAAGCCAAGCTGATACTGAAAACACTTCATCAAATGACTGCTTATTAATTCAGATTTTATAGTTTTTTAAATGTTAGTAGTGGGCAGTGATGCAAGATGCAATATTCATTGATTATATTGTTGACCATAATAAATATATATATCTCTTCTAAGAGATTTTTCTTTTTTGTTCACATTGTATTGTGTCAATAAGGGTATGTGACTAGAAAGATCACAGAAATACTTTTCTGTCAACCAATGATGGGAAAGCCAAACAAAAAAGTTTTTCTTTGTTATTTATAAAATTTTGTGCCAGTGTCTTTTTATTAGGTGTAATAAAGATTATTCATTGGAAAATGGAACAACAACTTGCATTAAGTTCGTCTTTGAATTAAAACTACACTTGAAATTCAACGAGTATCTACTAAGGCCTACTTGCATAACAACTCGCTAAATACGTTTGACGCTAAACATGTTTAAAACATCATTCTGTCTCCGTCATCATAAAACGATTAACGGAAATAGAACTATGTTTTAAATTCGTTTAGCGTAATTCACGTATTTAGTGATTTATGGTGCACACGGGCCTAAATCTTACCAATTCTGTTAAGGACATGTCGTACCAACATAGTTAATAGAAGGATCGTTCTTCCAATTTTTAAGGATCATTCATGATTAAAGGGTATATTTTTAATGGAAGGTACGGCCAAAGGTTGTGGATGTGGGACTGTTGCGAAAGATATTGAACGATCCCGTGATGTTATGTCACGAACGCGGGGCGGCGCTCGCGCCGATCGCGACCCGCGTGGGCGGCGGCGATGTAGGGATGTGAACGTGCTGAGGTTAATGATCTATCGATAGATTTTTGTTTTTAGATGTTCGTGTGGTTATAAATGTTTCCAAGTTAAGCTCCTACTCGGAAAATAACTGATAAGTGAGTCTGAACATTGCTAAATAGATTAAGGAGCTGGCAGATTCAGTTTAGAAATTCTGTTTTTTTTACAAGTGTCCATTCGCTATAGAAAAATATATTTCCAATTAAAAAAAAATCTTATATTCTCCAGAAATAAAAGCATTGGATGGGTATCTAGTTCGTAACTGATGATGACGAACTTTGTGTAATTTATGTATGTTTTGGTATTGTTCTCAAGTAAGTGATATGTATTATGTCTTTATTGAGAATAAAGTTTCTTTAAATCAAAAAATCTCAGAATTAATGTGTTGTTAACGATAAAACGATTCAACGATAAATGAATATGGAATAAAGATAGATACCTAATGGAATTTATACAACAGCATCGTATAGGTAAGTAAATAGCAATCCGTTTTACTAAATAGCAATCCGTTTAAATCGTTGTTCTAGGTGTCGCAAGCACTACTGAGCAAGAGAGAGAGGTCTTTTGTTCAATTTCTGGGTCGGACAAAGTGTTATTGGGTTTATCTATCTGGAATTACTCGATAGCCTGGAGTCTGGATTCATGGATTCATTATTTTTACTAGACATTAGGAGGCTCACATTCAGCATTAGACATTTACTTAAAATGATGATGAAATGTGCAGTCAATTAGGTACTTAAATAAAGTAGAGTACCTATGTATTAAATAACCTACAATGATCACAATTGGAAAATGTAAACAAAATGAAAATAAAATAACATTTATCGACAACAACCACTGCCCCATCCCAACCTGCACATCTCTACGTCGCAGGCGCAATCTTTTGCTAAGCCCGTAGCTGTGCGACAGACGACATAAGATCACAAACGGGCCATAAGAGGGGGCCTTTAAATATATAGCCTTGTACGTTAAATGTCTAATGTTGTTTCATTTGCAGTCTGCCATTACAACGATGTGCACTCAGATGTCGATGTTTTGTTTTAATCACTTTTTTTGTTGCTTTAAATCCATTGTATTGGAGATTTTTCGTAGCAATTTGATTGATTCAATGATTTGGTTGAATTGAAGCTGTAGATTTGGATACATTTATGTTTGGGTCACGGTATTCACGGCAATAAATAGCTTTCCTTTCCAATTAATTTCCTTTCTACTGTCCGTGTCGGGAATTTCGAATTGTTAGTAGCGTCCTCTGGTTTTCTAACTACACCGTACAGTGGTGGTCTTATTAATACTTATGATTTTAGTCGATCAGTATTAATCAATACTATAAACGAAATTTTCTAGTGAAATTCATGCTGTAAGTTCTTAAACGTAGTGGTTCTCCCTCAACCAATATAATAATTAGTGAGTTTTAAATATAATTATCAATATGGAGCTCCAACTTTAATTGCGTAATACACGATCAATTACAATCTGAATAGGTTTGAAACAAATTGCTAATCCGTTGCTTAATGAGTTCAAAAAAATCAGCTCGACAACGTAAAAATGCAATGAATGTTGTTGAACTGTCAAAATGAAACATAATAGTCTTAATCGGTTACGAACCTAAGTTACGCATTAGATAGCAGGCCAGAGGCCAAGAGGGAGAGGCAAAGTCTGCGCCCTCACGTCCCTAACCGCTGCCGCTGGAGACGCCCTGGGCGTCGGGAATCCCAGGCGGATTCCCGGCCACCATAGGCGCGGGCTTGCGGACGGCGAGCAATGGGTAGCTCGCCGTCCGATTAGGACCAGGCCCGGGTCGATGGCGCGTCGTGTTCCACGCGCGCCTCAAAGAGATGACAGCACAAATTGTCGGGGTCCGCTAGGACCGATGCCTGCCAGGGTTGCGTGTTAGTCCGAAAGGGACACCGGGACCTTGGCAACAGGCAACTGAAGGAACACGGGTGGGTTTTAGTCAGTAAAAGTCTGACACACCCTTCCGCTCCACCCAGAGCGGGAGAAGTCACATTCTATCAGCGGTAACGATGATGGAAAACGCAAAAATGTATAGGACTGACATGAGCTATCGAAAAGCTTATGTCAGTCCTGTTGAAAGTCGTTGTAGATATACGAAACGCTTTCGAAGCGATTGTCACTTGTCTAAGCCCACAGGACGACTGAACTATGAAAGATTTAATTGGTCATAGTGTTAAAACTAAAACACTTTCTAATTACCAACTTAGAAAGCGTCTATTTCATTACGTACCTAGTTTCAGCTTTGTGCGAGCCCAAGGGCAAATCTTTAAAACAAAGACACTAACTAATCTTAAAACTATTCTTCCTGTCGTGTATTATAATATTTTAGTCTAAAATGTATTTCTTTAAAGTGTTGATGTCGGACGGGAAGTGAGATCATTGTTTGTTCCGCACATCCAATGCTTTTGTTTGAAAAGTTCGTTCGTGACAGGATTTCGACGTCCGCTTGACCTTTGCTTATTTTAAGTAACTTTGTATAGTAAATAATAGAGTAATAGGTACCGGTACATAGAAAACGTGACCGTTTAAATATGTTTGCAGGAATGTTTTTAAAGAAAATTTGCGAAGTAAAAAAATATTAGTCACTTTGTTGACACGAATACTCGGAATGTTAATTGTTGATATTTCCGGTTTGAACTTCATTAAAGTAAATTTTCTAATAACTTTAGTGTAAGTACCTTAGAGCATAGTGTCCCTGAAATAACTACTAATAAATCCCAGACGGCTAAAGAAACGGGCAAGCGACCTCACACAAAAGTAATTCCATCAAAATTAATGGCTGTCCATATGTTCTGTTTGACTTACGAGAAACATTACATGTAACATCTCATCATTATTCTGTGCAGAGATGCGCCAAGCGCCAACACTGTCATTGTGTTACGTTGCGTGGTGTCTGCGGGACGTACGCGTGGCGTGAACGTGGCGGATGCGTGACGGACGTGGCGCGGACCGATGAATGGACGCACCTCTCGGCCTGCGCCGACGCCGCCCACCATTGTTTCGGGGACAGATTATAATAATTTCCCGGCAAATCAAAAGCATTTTGGAATCGAACGATCGGCTCTCCTGATGTTATTAAATCAATGCGAATACTACGGCTGATGTGATTTGATACTAGAAAGAAACGTAAACATTAGGAAGACACAATTCTTTTGTTTTTACTAAGTGTGTGTCTATTTAAAACAAGCATCGAGCCTGTGATACCTACAAGCATTTCATTGCAATTTAAACAAATACTGTGATTATAATATCAAGTACCTATTCATTGTGTATCTAGTACAATTTTGATAGCATAACAAGACTTATAATACTGATAATAGTTTTATGGCATTGGTCGTGGATGTGGCTGTCCAATTAAACTCTGTCTATACTAATAATAATATTTCTATGTATGATTTAAGTTTTTAAGTACCTAATTGAAGATTCCATTGGTATATTTTTATAAAACAGAAAAGGAAATAAAGAAGGATGGAGAGCCACACGGTCAAATATTTGTCTTATCCTACAAGTGTCAAGATCATTGAATCATAGTACAAGTAACATAATACACGTTTTATATCTGATGCGACAGCTTGCAATATGCATATTTGTGAGAACAATACAACTCCTCTAAATACGGGGTTCATTTGGACTCGCGTGTTTTCACTCACCATTTGCATTGGAATCACGTGAAAACGATCTCCAACGCCTTTGTCAACAGCTTAGGTAATTTATTCTGAACCACAACAACTGAAAAACATCTTTATGTCATTAAAGATAAAGTTGAGATTATCAATAGTGACGGCCCACGTAACACCGGTAGCTACACGTTATTTTTGGGTAAGGAGTTATAAGTTACGTCATCCCATTAAAGGAGAATAGACTGTTTTGTCTAAACTAAAAGGTTGATTTTGTTTTGAAGGATGGTTGGATTTTGCGTCTTTATGTGTAAAGTTGGGGGCAAGTAAGACCGGTAGCAAGCGGACAATAAGCGATCAGTCATCTTGTTAGATAGCTGGCAAGATGATTACACTGCATGCTACGCCTCGCCTTAGGACAAATTAAAATAAAGCCTTGCGTTTGTGGGCTGACTTTAACGAAATAAATCATGTCGTTTTTGTGGGTCCTTTTGTAATGAATTTATTTTGCGTGTAGTGGAATTTTGTAATGAGTCACGTCATGTTTTTTATTGAATTTTAGGGTCTTTAGTGGTGTTAAGTAGGTAGGTGATTTTCGTGGTTTATTTCTGATGGTGGGTTTAAGCATCCTCTTTAACTGTTTAAATTAAAAAAGCAATAAATCTAATTTGTAAGTGAGTACCTTAGTGTTCATTTTCTTTATTATGACTGCATTTTTTTTTCTGTCTTTACTAGCTATCCTCCACTTGGCTTTATAAACTTACTTAACTTCGATTAGAATTAAATGAACTTAAATTAATTAATTTTGTTATTGTTTAAATTTTATGTAATTCGTTATTTAATTAAGTACCTAGTGTAGGTAAATTTTAATATAATATAGTTAGATTAACTCAATAGTTGACGGTGTAACTTAGTTAGTTTCGTAGCAAAAACGCTATGAGTGCTACGACATTAAAATGTTACACAAATCATAGAAAAATCACAGGTCTTTTTATTTCTTATCAACATAATATTAAGTATCATTAGTCGAATAAAAATCGTGACAAATATGTACTAAAACATACGTAGGCATTTTGACTCACAAAATATTCGGAATAAAATTGCAAAACCATGTAGCAATATATCCGCGTCAAAAACCGTTGGTTTTGAGATAAAAGATTAAGTTTTTAACCCTAAAATGTGACTTGATCACGCATCTAATATACTCTTTTTAATTTTTTGTGGGTATAGGATGTTTGACGTCACTGACATCATTGTTAATTTTAGACTAGGAGTTGTGGTGTATGATATTTTTATGATGTAAAATAACTGTTGAAGATGCCGACCGAACGAGCTATAGAAAATAAACGACCGGGTCCACAATTAGTCCATCCTAGCCCTGGATCGAAAGAGCTAGAGGTCATGGAGAGAGCTTTGCCCAGCAGTGGAACGATACAGGCTAACACTTACAATTAGATGTTGGCAGTTATGTAGGTACTCAAGCAGAATCATGCACTAAATTAAACATTGTATTTTCTTTTTGCGAAGTGTTGTCGAAACTTTCAAGTTGGAGTTTTGAACATTTGCGTAAATAACAATTTTATTTATGATATCAAGAATAATTGGCTTTTGTTTTGTGTATTGGATACTGAAGAACAAAGACAATTTAACATGCTGCCAGAGGGTCTAGACAAAGTGACATTCTATCAGCGATAACGATGATGGAAAAGTCAAAAATTTAATAGGACTGACATAAGCTATCGAAAGCTTATGTCAATCCTGTTGAAAGTCGTTGTAGAAATACGAAACGCTTTGGAAGCGATTGTCACTTGTCTAGACCCTCAGGTCCTCATTTCAAGACAACAACCTCTTCAGTGACAAATACTACTAACTGTCATAAAAACTACTGATTTAATAGGTATCTTTGTAACCAAAACACATCTTCGACTTATATAAACCTATTCCTTTGAAATTCCGCTTGAAAATCTTCCAATATATTATCTTCACCATCTGTCTCCAGCTCCTAGACTATTCAACAGCGCACATTACATTTACAAAGTAGCTAGTATTAATCAACACTAATAGATTTGTCTGCGTGTTCGTGTAACAATATACTAAAGTCACGCCTACATCCAACTGTCAACTTGTACTACTTTTTTTGTACATAATATAAATAGGAGAATAGGCAAGGAACCAAGGAAAACTGTTTGTTGCTTTGGAGAAGTTTTAAATCTTAACAATTTTTTTTTTATGTTGTTATTTCATAAATATAAAGTATGTTTTAATTTGAGCCTACAATTTTATTGCCCATTAGTACGATATTAATAATGCATAGCTTGCCTTATCATACGACATTTTTGTATTCTGGTTCTCCTTTCTTTCTAATAATTATCTAAGTTTTTAGCCTTTTCGAGTTACTTTAAGTACAATGTTTTCTTTCAAATCACAATAGGATGAGTTAGGTTAGGTTTAAAAATAACCTATTCTTTTTTATTTGATAGTCATTATTGTTAACTGTTATATTAAGGCTTTTATTTATACAACATACTTAGTTGATTATAATAAATATAACCTGAAAAAATAAACAAAAATGATTATTCGCTAAAAAACCCAAACATTTTGACACTTTCAACAAAAGTTTTGCGTAGGTATCTAACAAGATTTTTCCACGGAATATTTGTCATGGTATCGTAAGTAAGTACGATAACCGTGCCAATGCGGACGGGTCTTTTTAACACCTCGCCCGTTTTCGGTGCGTCGTATATCAAGTTAATGTTATCTGCGGCGCGCTGTCTCCGTGATGCATTGCGCTTGCGCATACGCTGATTAACGAAATTAATTTGTCACACAACATATTGTTGGCGGTCGTAATTAATTTGTAATTTAAACGAATACGTTCTCGTTTACATGTGGTTGGATTTTTGGGTATTGATTTTAGATAAAGATAATTTCTTGTGAAGGTGGAATAATTAAAAGATATTGTGTTTAAATCAATGTCTCATATTTTGTTGTAGATCTTATAAAATAATATTATTCGTTTTCTAAAGAAAAATGTAAACTTTACAACAGCATAAATCAATGTATAAATTATTAAAAACAAATGGTTTTGCCTACTTTCCAAATAAAATTATTACTTTTTAAAACAAAAAATATCTATGTTAATTGAGACAGATACGTCTGGGGCTTCCAATAATGTAATTTAGATAAAAAGGTGTGTGTCCCAACACAGCATAAATACAACATGTCCAAACAAGCTTATCTTGTGACCACCTCAGAGCTCTCTAAATTAATGGGGACCAACGATATTTCACCTTTTTTATTAACAACATTTTCGAAAAAATAATTAGCGTAATATGGTTAATCAGCGCTTTGAGTGTAAAAGAACAATTATAAAACGATTCACTTATAACTTTTTTTATATCGTTAATACCAAAAGCCCTTCCTTGAAACTAGTTAATTATATGATCACTGTCAATAATGATTATTGACCTTATAAAATCATCAATAGGACCGATGGCCGGACAAAGGGTTCCGTCGCCGTTAACTCGCCCGCAAACGTTTGAAAAAACAAAGCCAATTTGGTCTAATAAAGTATAATTAAAAAAACAAATTTTATTGTGATACCCGTTCACGCGTTACTATTCCTTATTTTTAATTAATCGAATCGTTTATTGGGAAGTCTTTGGTCGGTGCCAGTGATGGTATTAGACAGAATTATCCTTTCTTATTGTGTGATTTGTTACGCATGTATTTAAGGGTTAAAAAAATCGGGTGCTTTTAATGGTGCCTTTACGATTTCGTTTCGAAGGGAAATCATAATATTTTTTTCTAGGATCCTGATTGGCTCAATTTTGTTTCATTAACTGTATTGATTGGAGCGCCACCTATTAAATTAATTTAACAGCGTTTGAATATCGCTACAAAATATTAAAATATTAGTTATACCTACGTCAATGAAGTCTACCGCCAAGAAAAGTTCGCCTCTATTTAAGGCATTATTCCATATTTAAAACAATTGAACAGCAGTGCATGGATGGAACACTTTTTTTATTTAAATGATTTTGAGATGTAATGCAAGTCCCTTTGTATTACAATCTTATTGCATATAATTTCTAACACACCCAAAATATTGAATAATTCATACAATATTTTTCAACTACACAATACTGAACGCTATAATTTTTTTATAATTATCTACATTCGTTGCCAGTTACGGTTAACTAATATGCAATTAAAATTTTCGTCTGTCTATCAAAACGTCCTTCGGTGGCATAAGATGAGCATTTTGACAACCCCTGTCTAGGAGGGCTATTATTACGGTTTCTCGATCGAACACAAACCACAAAAGATGACGATCAAATGATATCTAATTACGTGCTAGAGTTTCTGTTTTAATTGGTCTGATTTCGGTTCGTTGTTTCAAATGTTGTTATTTAAACCGGGACTTTTATGTAAGTTGATTATGTAATATAATCATATTCATACACGGGTGTTCTATATTTTTGTCTACGTATTTGTTACCCATGTGGGCCAAAGAAGTCCAAAACGGTTAAAAGATTGGACTATTTTCTTCTAGAGCTTTAGTTCAGACTTTAATAGGTATGGTTAGGTAACTCATAGTCTCTAAGAATATTTGGATAAATTCACAAATGAATAAATTTTCGAGGGGCTCGTGGCTAAGAAATAACAGCCGCACGGGTCGATCAATCAGGTTATGCTACGCTTGCTAGGGTTGGTCCGTGGATGGGTGGCCATCTTTACATACCGAGATGTCTCCGTGGCTTGGACAGCTCGTTAAGCGGTCGTCAGAAGCCCAAAAGTCTGACAACCAGTCTTACCAAGGGGTATCGTGTTACCCAGTAACTGGGCTGTGGAGGTCAGATAGGCAGTTGCTCCATGTAAAATACTTACTAGTATTTGCCAGCTGCATCCGGTTAGACTGGAAGCCGACCCCAACATAGTTGGGATAGGGCTAGGCAGATGATGATTTAATAATCTACTGAAATGTTCCTACATACATTTCGAAAATAAGGACCCATCTGTCGAAGGGAAATTCATAATTCTTAATTTAATTTAGTTTAATATCTTTATTTCAGACTGTAAATTGCTACATAGAAGGCGTTAGTAGGGTTATTAGTTGTTCAGAAAAAAATAAAAAAGGTTTTAGTTTGATATCGACAGCAGTTTAGTGTTTGATTCAGCTTTCAACAGCGTCAAAACTCTTAATCGGTATTAAAATATTCTTCAACATGTCTTAAAATTCTTAACCAGGGACAACATGACATACAAAACGTTCTCACTGCAATCAATAAACATTATTCACTGAACATTAGTAATAACATCAAAGCTAAGCAGCCGAAAGTTTATCCTTTCTTCACAACAATCGCGTTAATTACATTTAAATCTCTTATATACATAAAGGATGTTAACAAATCGATTCGTCTCGATTGTCTATAGAGTCGTGATTTCCTGTCGATGATATTTATCAATCGATTCAAGGTGCGTTTCGTTTGAATACGTTTTTAATGCAACGTTCTCCGGAAACAAAGGTACTTTTGAATACATTTATAAGTACCTATTATAAGTTGGAACATGTGCATACAACAACGTACTTACTTAAAATTATATGCATGCACTTTTTATTTAAATCCTATAATGCATCATGAAACAATACTGTAATATATGGCCTCAGTTCTGATCATTGCCATGTCGTGTCATATACTAATTATACGTAATCATTATTATAAAGAGGTATTTGTGAGTTAGTATGTAGCGGGTAATATTCGGACCTACTGATCCGATTTTGAAAATTCTTTCACTAATGGGAAGCTTAAGTATTGCCGAGTGTCATAGGATATTTTATGTTAAATCAAGAAATTTCACGCGAGATCAAGAGGCGTTCTTTAGCGCTAAAATGAATACACCAAGGTTGTTGGCGAACTAATCAATGATACCAGTTATTAGCAATTGGTCAACAATTGTGATTAAATATAAATAAATCACGTTCAGCAGTGCACTTTTTGAGGGGCGCGTGGTTAAGTAATTATAGCCCCTCGACTAACCACCAACTACTACTCGACTACTACTCGACTAACTAGGTTAAGCTATGCTTACCGCGGTCGGTCCAACACATTAAACCATTGGTCCGTCAATCGTTACGGGTAGTCAGAAGCCCGAAAGTCTGCCAACCAGTCTTACCAAAGGGTACCCAGTAACTGAGTTCTGGAGGTCAGATAGGCATTCGCTCCATGTAAATTACTTACTGATATTCAGCTGCATCCGGTTAGACTGGAAGCTGACCCGAACATAGTTAGGAAAAGGCTTACAGACTGAAAAATGAAAATGAACATTTAGTTGATAATCACAACAATAGTTTTTTATAGCTATTATCTAACTACAAGAAATAGAATACTTTTCATAATCAGTGTACATGTAAAACCCATTAAGGGCAAGCATACAATAATTGGCGACGGCTTTTTATTTTTTTGTTAAAAGGTGCGAGCGCCCCTTGATTGACGCGGCCACTACGTCTTTTTGACGGGTCTGACGTATTTTATGTGTAGTGTCTCTATACAGGCTGTTTTGATAGTAAAATATTTTATTTAATTTCATAGGACATTATTAATAGTGTAACTGAAATAGTGTAGTACCCTATTAGATAGAGAGAGAGACAGAATGAGAGAGTACTAAATAACAACTAAGCTACTTTTTTATGTTTCCAGGGATTGAATTTTATTTTCCAGCAATAGCTTCCACAGCGTGTTTATTTTATTTATTTGCCTTTCAAAATATTATGAAATATTAATTGAAGGTCGAGCGTGATCGTCAAATCATTACTAATCGAAACTTTTTTGTTTTAAACAAAATCCATTCAGACTGCGAGACAAACGAACAGAAATTGTTAGAGAATTTTTATATAATTATGTGCATGTGCTTGTGCCCTTTAAATGCTATAGGATTAAGATAAAGATGGGGTTGATATCATCTGAGACTCTTCTAGAATATCAATCCGTAAAACATAGCACAAATAGAAATGTAATAAACTTAAAAAAACAACCCAGCGTCTGCAATTGTGAAACGTTTGTTAAACCAACATAGACGGTTGAAGTATCTCCTTCAATTTCAAGCCCTGAAACCAAAACACCCTGTACATCGCATTCTTCCAACAGATGCGTATCGCCAACACATTATCGGTCGGTAATCGAGCTCACTACGTTTCGCAAAAAGGTGTAACAGAAGCTGGCAAATGAGTGCGAGGTAATGACTGCCCTTTAATTTAAAACGATCGACGTTAGCGCCGCTTATTACAAGCTTGGTAATTGCTAATTTGTTTGGGATATATTGGTAAAGTATTAAACATTCCGATACCAAGGTACATTTTAATGTAACACAATTATTTAAAATCATGTTATTTTTGTACGAAGTGTAATAATAATAACACCTCTAACTGCCCTTAAAATAATAGTCCATTTCTTCAATCATTTATCGTTAGACGTTAAGTAAATATGAAAAATACTAATAGTCTTAAAAATATAATAAAATAACATTTAAAGTGCTAAACTAAGCTATGTTAAGTGTTAATTACTAAGGGTGAATTTCACCAATGAAACTGAACGCGATTAGCACACCTGAAACGCGTTCAAAAGCTGTCAGTGTCCCCAGAAAATAATGACACTGACAGCTCTTTAACGTGGTTTAAGTGCTGATCGTGATCAGTTTCATTGGTGAAATTCACCCTAAGTAGAATTCAGACTTATACCTACGGTGCTATACCTATACTATACAAATTTCACCGTAAAAACTTAGGTGAAGTGAGTTTTAAGTGATCTATCACCTCTAGAGTCAGGTGGGATGACAGACTGGCTGCTCTGTTCTGAAATAGTTGTCATTCCATAAAGTGTACCTACAGCAATTGATTAACTTCGCTAATAGCACGATGATATAAGCAGCTGCGCGAGAGTAACCGAAGGCGAGTGATTGGAGAGGTCTTTGCAAGGCTGATGATGAATGTTAATCGAACACCAACTCCTTGCATCTTATTACCTACACATCTGAAAAGAATCCATATCTCACTTGATGACTAAGACAACTGTCAAAGTTCATGTGAACTAAAACATAGATGATTAGAACAATGGTTAAGCTGAGTCTACACTGACCTTTGGCTAATGCACTGTCTATCTGTATGTGATAGCTGATAGCCAAAACTGGTAATTAGCCCGTGATTAAACGCCGAAATGTTGCGGCAGGCTCCCACGATTCTAGGGACGGCAAAAGCATAAAGTAACATTTTTATAAGTTGTTTTTGTATTTATTTGTTTGTATAGTTGGTTATTTAGCCATTTAATTTAGTACCTTGTGTAAATAGTTTGTGATATAATAATTGTGTTTGTACATATTTGTTTATTTCTTTCCTAAATTGTTAATCATCAAGGCCAATTTTGCAAAAGAAAATAAGCACACAAACTGCAAACATACTTACATAAGCAACACGTATTTATAGAAATATAAATATCGGATGTTTATCTGTTAGCATCAGAGGCAACCCTACTCCTCTATGTTTCTCAGAAGTCTCTACAAAGTTTTACACCTAAAAGGTTTTAGATTAGATAATTATATGTAATGGGACGAGTGATAGCCAATCTTCACTTCAGGGGTAAAGAAAGGATCAATTGTTTGGTACAAAGATGCTCCCGACGATTATGCGGTAGCATTCCGTTTTGTGGCAACCCTGAGGTGTAATTTTCTCGTCAGGATTCTTTTTTTTTTGTGACATTTTGTTTGGCATCCGATAATGGCTGGTAACGCTTTGGTGATGCAGCAATTTTTTTATTATTGGCTGTAGCAGTTTATATAATAAAATTAATTCCTACTTCATACAAGAAATAAATTCTATTCAATTTGTGCTCTGAGTGGAATATACCTCAATTATCACATCTATGAATTTCGAATGCTTTACAAATAGTCATTGAGGAAAAATTCAACTTAAAATCGTATCTATTAAATACATTTTCATAGGATAGGGAATCCTATGAAAATTAAACAAGACCAAATAATACTCCATCGATACCTATAAGTATAGAAGATATCGTCGGTAACTTCTTATGGTGGTCCGCTAAAGATTGTCATCCTTCTAATTACCAATAATTGTTGCAAGTCAAATAAATCTTCCTTGACCTGCCATACCATAGTATTGTTACACTTGTGCAATGAAAGTATGGTTTGCCTCGAGTTGCTCAAGTTTGCCCCGTCAAAACGGATAAGGAGCTGAATTAGCTGTCGTGATGTCCACAGAGTATAGTGCTAAAGGAAAGTTTATGAAAAAGGAACGTTTTTACCATAGACGAAAAGGTTGAAATTATTATCGACATTAAAACTGGATTTAATGAAACGGCAAGTCAAGAAAATACAAGCACATATATAATAATGCACACAAAATTGGCATCCACCAAAAACAAAACAGAAAAACGCAAGTTGCATTTACGTCATTCTTCAATGCATTTTCTCGGCATAACGAACCATTTTTTACATCCAATAATCTTCGTATCTATAAATCAATACCTAAACAATTGCTATGATTGATGGGTCAGAATCAAAGTTAAGTAGTTATGGCTTAATTATAGGCAACGGTCAGCCGACTTTATGTATACGCCATAATGTTTTGACATCACAATGGACGTACGTTTAGATACGACTTTCTATAAGTTGTGTTAGGCGTGAGAATTGGTCGGTGAATGAAGGACGTAAGTATATGTATGAAGTAAGAGAAAATTTGTTTAAATTGTATACTTCGGTTACTGTAGACAACCCTGTGCCACCCATAAGTATCGGAAAGGGCGGCGAATGGTGTCAAAAAGATGAGTAGCAGCGTCTTGCTTTCTGCATTGAGGTATAAAATGCTGTAACTATTAATAAATCCGTCAAGTAAAATTGTTACGGCAAAAGCCCTGGTTCGCTGAAAAGGTAATCGAAAGGAGTGAATATTCACGTTCTGATAAACAGGATATTGACATATGAAAACGTTTGTCTTGGCTCTTTGCCTTTAGTAATTATCCTACTACGATTGTTTTCATCAGGCTACTATATTGCTTGGTTTAGAATATTGCTAGGAATCATACGATCCTACAATCGTATATAGCTACAAATTCTGTATGACTTATGTAGGTGTTTTACGGTATCTTAAAATAAGCTGTAAGAAAATCAATTTCAAAATACATAAGTAATACAACAGCAAACAGTCTTCAAAGGGACATTCACACATACAGGCCCTTCTCCGAAAAAAAACAAACTATCTGCTTACAAAGGCTCAGTCATAAAGACTTTTGACACGTGCTTCATACAAAGTAGAGCCAACGTAAATAATGTTAACGAGGTCAAGAATCATAATGTGTGTATTTCGCACTGTCGTAAACCGGCCTACAGCGTAAGAATCAATCATCAATGTTGTATTTTGAGTTACGACCTTATGTGTGTGACTGCCCATTATAAGATAGAACGATGTTATGGAGATGATAAAAGTTTTGATGATTTCGCTTCTTGTTTAATGTTTTTGTTAATATGTGCATTGGTTTTTACTTGTTAGGTTGGTCTTTGGTGATAACACAAAGAAACAATAGAAAATCAGAGAACAAGTGCAGAAAATAATTTCTTGGAAGCATGATAAAGTACATACAGCCGTTCTATTCTGTAAAAATCTCACCGTGAAAACGTAGGTGAGGTGACCTTGGAGTGAACTAACACTGCTTTAGCATCAGTAGGTATCGATGACAATGACAGCTCACACCACTCTCACTTCACCTAAGTTTTCACGGTGAGATGGTTACAGAATAGCAATGCAGGTAGCAGCTGGCTGAGAGTACTCTAGGATCCTCTACAAGAGGATGATCTACAAGACTCTTTTAATTAAACCTGATTGTGTGATGAAGATTGATTGACAGCTCGGGTAATTTCGTCCAAAAGAGGTTATTTGCCATCATCGACGTACGTTAAGGAGATACACAGGAGACAAAGGGACACAAAATCGGGGCATAAAAGGAAAACCCCTCAACAATCCTATATTATAAAACAGTTTCACAATACCTAGAATTCTAAACCTATTAATATTCCCAGATGATTTTAGCAAAAACAGCTCCCGTTAATGCGTTTAAAACAATAATTAAACAGAGATCAAATTGCAACATTGTATGTGAAACCGCTTATTATACCATCTTAAATATTGGCCTGTTTCGTTAACCTATAATTTGTATAAGGTTAAGAATTATGATTTAAACATTTATAATTTAAGCATAATTATTGATTCCCTTTTGCATAATTACCTACATTTTTAGTGAGTTAGTGATTTGGTAGTTTTATAATTAGCAAGATAAACATAATCATGCAGATGTGTTTTCCGTGTGAGATCAGCTACCTAGGTCTTTAAAAAGTCCTATAGCTTCATATTTATTATGTTGTATAAGTTTAGCTTTAAGTCCTTGTAGTTATACGTTCTGTAATGATTTTTTGGACGAAGTCTCTTAAATTTTTTGAACGGCTTTGTCAAAATATTAGTGGATGTGACCTATTCAACAAGTTGATTTTTCAGTGCGAGTGCTTTGACGCTTGCCATTTAAGGTTCTTACCTATATTGTTTAAAACTATTTATAAAAGTTGTCTGGACTCGGGGTTATGACCTCGATCTATTATTAGGTACTTTTTCGCCACGTTACATAAACCTTTATGTAACCTCTCACTGCAATCTTAAAAAACAAAAACTCCTTGCACTCTTATCATACTCATTTACCAACAATTACAATATTAATTTAAAACGCGCTCAATAAATTAAAAAGATTACGCTTCAAGCATAAAGATATGGGCAGACTAGCGACATGTTTCGATTATTGAATGAGCACCGATGCGACGAATCGATTACGTCCGAGTAGTTGGTACGGTCTTGCCCTGTGCGACGACGGACTTAACAAGGCTTGCGCGATTGTACTTTTTGTAGGGGGTATTATAAATGATTGTATGTTCGATGTCGCCAAACTGCGGGGTTCTGAAATGTGCTTTGTTAGGATTTAATGTTGTTTTCAGTCATTTTTTAGTTTTACGATAGCTTCTTGAACCATTGTAATATGCTGAATAATTTTAAACTTTAAACTTTATAAATTTTATAAAATTATGTACGAACATTAATAAGTTTTGCGATTCTATTTGGCAAACCTTCACCACTAAGTGCAGCATGATTTAAAATCATGATATTGAGTCGATTTTTATACCTACCTACAGCTACATTGTTACCTTATTATTGACCATTGTCTATTTTGTTTAGTACCGGCTACTTGTTGAAAGGCCTCCACTGTCCTACAATACTACACTGTTATTTGAAATATTGTAAAAGCCAATTATTTTGAAAAGAGTAACCGTGTTTCTTGCCGGCTCTTCTACATAGGAAACGACCAATTGGAACCAAAAATGATTTTGACCGATCCTACGTTGTATGTTCGTCAAAAACTTCTTGGTACTTCGCAGAATTTCCAACTTGACCTGAGAATGCTTACCTAAAAGCTTGCCACCATCTTCTAGACCCCCATCCAACATACTCCCGGTTGACGCTAGTCGAACTGCACACTATCACGACATGATCGCAGCGACAAATCGCAAGATGCGCCGCCGCCGCCGCCGTCCGTTATTCCGCGCCGCTGCACTCATGCGTCGGATCCTATCCGCGAACATATTAGTATTGTAACCGATCTAAAGGTTACCGTACAAAAAAGATTCATGGCTTGTGCATATGAAGGTATTGACGGCTAATGCGTATGAAGCTTTATGTTTTATTAATAGAATTTTAATAGGGCTTTGTAGATTGTGATAGTGTCGAACTATGTTACCTATAGGCTGTGATTTTGATGATTCCAGTAATAGTTTTCGACTTCATTAATCAATCTAACATTATCTTTATTTAACACTAACTGTTGCCCACGACTTCGTTTGTGATCCACGATGAAAAGTAGGTATGTCCTTCTCCAGGTCAAGGTCTACCCCTGTGCGAAGTTTCATCCAAATCCGTTCAGCCGTTTTAGAGTGAAAGCGTAACAAACAGATAAACTCACTTTCGCGTTTATAATATTACTTAGAATTAGGATTCTTTAACATTTCTCAGCTGAAGTTTTTGACTGGAATTGACCACTTATAATCGAAAAAGTCGTTTTTGGATACAAAATACATAAGAGTGTATGAATCTTGTACTCATTGATACGCAATGATGACATCAGAGATTTATGATCAAACCAAATTCCTTAAAATATCGCTCCAGATTAAACCAGATTCAATTCAAATCCAAAATAATAAAAAACAGACCCCATAAATCCAACCACTAAATCAATTACTGGTCATCTTCAACAATAAAGTACGCAAGAATTTACATTACACATCGACCACGTGACATTGAATTCTATACTAACGATATAAAAGAGGCAACATTTCCTTGCGCCTCAAAACGGCGTATGTACAAATAAATCCACCAGAAACGGAAGACCTATCAAAGAGGAACTTACTCCTTAAAACGTAGAACATTCGGGAGGTCTTTGTATATTGGTGTAGTGCACATAAGTGGTTTTGAATTTGTTATCGCGGTTGTACATTAGTGAAGGCTTGACACAGCCAGTCTTCTGTAAAGCCACGGCTTGTATTAGTGGCTTCTAATTTATTGGGAACGATAGGACGACTGACGCCGGCCACCCTGACCAAGGATCCATTCACACCAGGTGGGGAGGTCCGGACTAATTGGACCTGTGGCGGATGACATCTGTTTTTGTTGTGTATTTTTTTGTGGAGAAAGTTTTGACGGTGATTGGGATTTATGTTTTTGGTTTTTAAGTTTTATAGGTTTGATTTTACTAGAAATTTTTGTACTTAGGAATTTAAGGTTGACTTGTGTCTCAAAAAATATTTTAAAAACCCAAGATAAATTTGTTACATGATCTGAGATTAAAGCAAACGAAGTAGCAGCGCAGTATTATTAATCAATTAAATGATTCAATGCCATAGTTATGAACAAGATTGTTCATTATAATGTATAGGTATAGTGCTTTACTGCTTAATTGCTTTGGAATCGATATAAACACCTTCAGACAACCAGTAGAAAGGTCAAATCAATCAGTTATTGTTCATTTATAATTTAAACACAATATGCGAAGTTCATAATAAATTGAATCGATCGCTTAACAAAAACTTTTGGATTGAAAATAATGAAGTTTCCTTGTATTTTGTGATTTAGAAATATAATTTATCATAATTATGTCAATGAAGGTATTGTATAAAAACTTTATAAAGGAGCCGGATTATTAAGTAGGTACTGCAGATGAATGTGCATCGTACATATAATATACTGTATTTTTAATTTACTGCCTTTTTATGAAGCCGTATCTTGTTTTGGTGAATAGCGGCAAGTAATTGTGCTTGTACTATGTAATATTAAGGCATTTCAGCATCTTCAGAGGCATAATAAAAAGGTAAGCAAAAATATTAAGCAGACCAGCGAAAAAACCATTCATTCACTGCATTTTATTACCAAACAATGTCCATTCACACCGAATCTCCTCTACATTTTTATTAACACCCCAAACCAGATAAACAGGATACGGAAAATATATTTATTTGTCCAATCATCAAATATAAGGGGCGTTCTCGGGTTACACGAAATGATTCCAGTATAGCAATCGTCTCCGTGATTTGTTACGATAATCTATCCTAATAAATAACGCACTTCGGCCAAGATTGAGCTGCCTTGTGCTTGTACCTTTTGTTTCACTTTTGGCTGGTCGCCTATTGATTTATTGTGCTCAATGATTTTTTGCATTTTATGGTTCTTACTTGTGATTAACACGGCTTGATGGCAGCTATAGATTAATCAACGGATTTAGTGGTTTATCTCCAAGATAGTCGCTTGTTTTTAAAGGTATTGTTTTTCGTTTAATTTGTTGCTTTATTATGTCCCCGTTTTTAATGGTAATGCTTTTGTGGTTCGGTTTTTTTGTGGAGGTTATCTGGAGAATCGGGGTGTTTTGAGTTTATGTATGTTGCAGTGTTTCATTATTCGATACGGTTTTATGTTTAATGACTCCATTACATGTATGATGTGTATTGGGTTCGTTTAGGTACCTTGTTATTTTGTATGAACATAATATAACATTACGCCTGTAATCCCAGAAAGGTTAGGCAGAGGTGTACTTTATAGTCGGTGGTCTGGTTTTTCTATATAAGTAACACATGGTGACGGCAGGGTCTTCATAAGTTAACCTCAAAAAGAAGCGTTTTCTAGTCAAATACTCATGAATCATATGCTCATTATAAGAGACCATTAAGTATAAAACGGACACGTTATGGCGGCGACTGTAATAAAAACAGTAAGACCATAAAACAAAGAGCTAGAACACCCACATTGTGCTACCTCTACAGTTTACTGTAGCTTCTAAGATTTAGCGTTTACTGTGCGTAAAGGAATTTCTTGATGTTCAAATAAAAATAATAACGCCGGTGACGGTTTGAAGTGTTATGTTATGGGGGACGATCCCTTGACTCACGTCCCAGGTGTTACAAATGGCAAGTGCACATTGAACAATTTCTTTTCTATGGTTTTTTGGCAGTAGATTCAACATTTAGATAGGGCAGATAAAAGAAAGAAGACGGAAGACGTAGCCTTGGAAGGCCCCCCACAAGGTGGACCGATGACCTGGTGAAGGCCGCGGGAATGCGCTGGATGCGAGAAGCACAGAACCGGTCTAAGTGGTGGTGCTTGGGGGAGGCCTATGTCCAGCAATGGACTTCTTTCGGCTGAAATGATAATGATGATAAAATAAAACAGCTAAGGGTACAACTGATAGATACCCTTGTATCTATCAGTTTAACCCCGAGCTAGTTTGACCTATGATTTTCTCAAGAGGCTCCTTAAACCTACCTACCTTTCCTTACCTACTCATTGCTTCTCAGCTCTCAAATGTCCAACTGTTTGTTAGCTATTTGTCTCCTAAATACACCTTTCTCATTAAGCTTAGTAGCTTATCGGAGACATTTCAGTCAATCTCACCTCTTTGACTGGTGGTGGACTGGTAGAGGTGGTGGTTTTTTTGTAAGCCTGCAAAATCTTAACGTCGTCTCTCTATTACTTTTATGTAATTTCGGCTCAGAGCTAATAATAATATTCCTCCAGACCGAATTTTGGCCATGACAACCAATCTCAGCGAAAACCAGCCGTCGGCGCGAGAGATATTATAGAGCGGACAAGAACAAGAGCTAACAAGAACTCGAATAGGCATAAATGCATAAATGGTCTATAGGCATAAATGGTCTATACTACTATCAATTCTACGTTGAACACGCAAAAAATACCACCTTACAAAGTAAAGCCTGTAATCACACGCTACATTGATTGCGTGGTATTCGGTCGCCTTGAAGAACGAGTTGTCTACTAAAATCGGTCACCCATCCAATTATCGGCTTGACTAACTGTAGCTTAACTGCGCTGATTTGACAATTAACGCTTACGGTATATTTTTAATACGTTTGATGCATTTTTTTGTTGATGTAGAAATTGTTGATAATATTTAGAGATGATGTCACTCGCAGAAATGATGAACAGTATCGCGGTTTATTATATTCAAATCATGTAAGGCCAAAATATGTTATTTTACACAACATAACATCACGCCTGTATTCTTGTATAGGATGAAGGGTTAGGCAGAGGTGTACCCAAATCCCGTCAGTTATGTGTATGTATGGGGCCAGCCTATTGCCATCAACCGGGCACAAATTCAGACTCATATTATGGATGTTATTTTTGTTGCGCGTTATTAATAAACCTAGGATTTGTATTGATTGATAAGTCTGCTGTTTTATAATTAACGTTAGAACTTTTATTTTATGGGATGGGATAGACATGTAGGTAATGAACTAATGGCATAGCGAGAAAACAGATCAACACCGTACAGACGACTTTTAAATCACAACAGACTTGCATAGCCATAAAGACAACAGGATTGCAAGAAAATAACTATCGAATGTCATATAAAAAATGCATTAGTGTAAACGTGTAGCAAGAGATGCCGACGGACGAGACTCGTTCAATTTCGCTTATTCGCTCGTAAAGCCACAAGGCGTGTCAAAAGCCTATAAAATTCAATTGACACCAGTTAAACCCGATAATGTACAAGCGAAACACTTGTGTTAACATAAATTGTCGAGATTCCGACATTTTCTAAGTCGTTTATCGGTTTTTAAGCATGTGCTGAAATGGTTAATGTAACGGTTTCGGCAGAACGCTATATCATCCTGAGAAATTATACTATAGATAAAACCTACATGCTATGAAAGTAATTATTCTGAAGCATAGGTAGACTTACACAAAACAAAAATTGATGCTAAATAATCCTCTTTTACCTATAATTCCTTTAGATGCAAAAATTAAAGCCATTTGAGTAGAATGAATTACTTGGGAAAATGCATTACCATACATACACTCACACATTAGATACGTTGTTGGTGCTTGATGCAGTTAGTTTTACATTTAAACTAATAAGCAGATCATTTCGTTCTATTAGTTGAAGAAACCAACATTTCAGTGGCAGCGGAATTTTTATAATCCATCTTAAATTTTAAATCTTCCAAACTATGAATCAAACATTCCCTCGTTATCAGCTCCAAACATTTGATCAAACATTCAGACAATGCTAACAAATCCCTCAAATATTTAACGCGAGGAACAAAAATAAAAGTCAAATCTGTATTTATCTTAACACACTCAACCAAAATGTTTCGACAAATTTCTAATAGGTATAATAAACAAAATATTCACCCGGTTAAGAAGCTTGCTTGGCTTATTAATTTGTATAATACCACCGACATAACATGACCTCTGTATGCACTCCACAGGATGAATTCTACAGGTCAAGGTACAATGGTCAATTGGTAACGATTCAGGAATGGTGCTATCATCTAAGGATCTCGGGCTTTGGAACAGGTAGGCAAAGGTTGAAAAAAATGAAGTAATAATCCGACCACAAGCCTATGATAATCTGATGGTAACGCCATTTTGTCCTGTGTGGTTTGCTGTAAAAAACGTGTGACATGATTATCGTTACTAGGGCGACAAAAAATGTTAGAGCTGGTTCACATTCGGATGGCAGTGTTTATTGCGAAGTGGTCTTAATGGATACGTTGTCGGGAATGTTTTGACTTAGGTGGTAAGATTAGTAATGGTGGGTAAAATTCGATGTTTTTGGAATTTGTTTTGGATAACTCGTTTAAAATACTTACACAAATATTTGCAATCTTGTGTACCTATTTGTATCTTTGACAAGTACAAAATGATTGGAAATAAAATATTTTGCAGAATAAATAAAATTAAAATAAACCTTATCTCAAGATTAAAAATAATAGCTTAAGTACTTAGTACGTATAATTTATATTTTATACTATTCTTTCATACCTACTCGTGGCTAATTAATAACAGCTGCACGGGTCGATCCATCAGGTTAAGCTACGCTTGCCGGGGTTGGTCCGTGGATGGGTGACCATCTTTACATACAGAAATTCCTCCATGCCTCTGAAAGTACGTTAAGCCGTTGGTCCCGGCTGTCATTCGTAGATCTTTGACAGTCGTTACGGGTCGTCATAAGCCCGAAAGTCTGACAACCATTCTCACCAAGGGGTATCGTATTACCCAGTATACCGTCGCTCCATGTAAAATACTGGTATTCAGCTGCATCCGGTTAGACTGGAAGCCGACCCCAACATAGTTGGGAAAAGGCTAGGCAGATTGATTTCATACCTATTAACCGTTTTTTTTCACATTAATAAATAATAAAAAAGTATCTAAAGATTAAAAACATGGCATGCATTGTGGCATGTAAACCCACCACCACCTAATTATAAGGACGCGGTCATCGAAAGCAACAACGTTACAGATTAGGGATGAAAGTAATACACACGATAGCATCAGGGGTGTCTCGTTAGTCGCAATAAAAACGTTTTTGTGTTCAAAGTGGCGCGATTTTTTTGTGGCACCCGTCTCGACTGGCGGCAATTTGTCGTGGGACTCGGTGTAAACGGAGCTTTATTGTTTTGACGTCATGATTTAATTTGAACATAGAAGATGCTAACTTCCTTGATGAAATTGACATCTATTGATTTTTGGATATTTATTTTCGAATAAAGGACCATGGGGGATTTTGTATGGACTCCGTCCCCACCCTCCAACAGTCATAGGATACGTGTCAATATGTTTTTAGGGATCCCGAGAAAGACTTACTGTCTTGCTCCATTGCAAAATCAATGGGGTTTTTTTGTAATAACAAAAAACTTTTCTGTTAGCTAACCTAACCTAAGCTATAATTGCCTATCCTTGCCAAACATAACCTAACCTCACCTAACCTAACAGTGATAATTTGATCTTGGATTTTGAAGGTCAAATGGAACTCCTCAATGATGAACAGCATTTGTGTATTCTTGTGATTGGATAATTGTACAAAAAACTTAAAAAAAAACGGCTAACCTAACCTATTTTTTTTTTTAATCCTCATGGATGACCTCTGCCCTGGGGCGGGCGGAGGGGTCTGTCAGACTCTTACTGACTAAAAACCACCCCAGTGTTCCAGCTCACACCTTCGCCGGGGGTCACGGGAACGTAAAATCTTCCGCAACCCCAGACTGGCCCGCCATTGCGGGACTCCTCGGGTCAGGGGCCCCCCCGTGACCCGAGGAGTGAGGTGTTTGACTCGCCCCGTGACGTCTAAGAGGGGCGCGTGTGGAACACTACGCACCGCCACCTTGGGTCCTGATGTGTAGGGGGCGACAGACGTCCCCGAGTCCGTCGTCCCTGGACCCATTTAGGGGGGCTGAAAGAGGGTGTTTACCGCCCTCCGCCGACGCCCGGTGCGCCTGCTGCGGGCCGGGTGAGTGGAAGAGATCTCCCTCTCCCTTTCCGCAACCACCTTCTGCGAAACGACTGTCTCATGGAAGGAAACCACCGCGTCCCAGGACTCCTCGCTGCCGACCATCGACTCGACTACGGCCGGCAGCGACAAGTCACTGCCTTCTTCTGAGATGAGGGCACGGCGCGGCCCCTCCTAAGCGGGACACTCTGCCAGCGTAGGCCGCGCCGTGTCCTCCTGGCATTCAACGTAGTGGTGACACCGGGCGTCCGGCTCCCTGTTTATGCGACACAGGTACTTCCCGAAGCAACCATGCCCCGAGAGCACCTGCGTCACCCGAAACGACAGGGAGCCGTGCCTCGTCCCGAGCCAGCGCTCGAGCACCGGCCGGACCGCCTCGATGATGTCGAGGCCGGCGGTAGGGCGTGAAAGCCTGTCCCGCCATTCCGCCACCAAGACCTCGCGAAGCTGAGACCGATGCAGCTCTATGTGTCGCTGCATCGGTTGCTCACCCCGCACTCTCACTTCCTCGCGCCACGATGACGCGAGTACTTTCGCCTCGAGGTCCCAGGGCGGGGATCCGGCCAGTGCACAAGCCGCCTCGTAGGAGATCGTGCGATACCGCCTGATGACTCTGACGGCCATCGCTCTCTGCCGCTTGCGCAAGACTGCGATACTACCGGCCGTCAGGTCAGCCGCCCAGATCGGGGCCCCGTAAAGGGCCATCGATCGCACGATTCCCACGTAGAGCCGCGTTGACAGCGCACAGAAGCTGACCTAACCTAACCTAAACTTTTCGGTTAGCTAACCTAACCTAATCTAAACTTTTCGGTTAGCTAACCTAACCTAACCTAAACTTTTCGGTTAGCTAACCTAACCTAAGCTATAATTACCTATCCTTACCAAACATAACCTTTTTTTTTTTTTTTTTTTTTTTTTTCCCGGGGTGGAAAATCCTCATGGATGTCCGCCGCCCTGGGGCGGGCGGAGGGGTCTGTCAGACTCTTACTGACTAAAAACCACCCCGGTGTTCCGACTCACACCTACGCCGGGGGTCGCGGGAACGTAAAAATCTTCCGCAACCCCCGACTGGTGCCGGCCCGCCGCTGCGGGCCTCCTCGGGTCAGGGGGGGGAGTGAGGTGTTTGACTCCCCCCGTGACGTCTAAGAGGGGCGCGCGTGGAACACTACGCGCCGCCACCTCGGGTCCTGATGTATGGGGGGCGACGGACGTCCCCGAGTCCGTCGCCCCTGGACCCATTTAGGGGGGCTGGAAGAGGGCGTTATCCGCCCTCCGCCGACGCCCGGTGCGCCTGCTGCGGGCCGGGTGAGTGGACGAGATCTCCCTCTCCCTTTCCGCAGCCTCCTTCTGCGAGACGACTGTCTCGCAGTAGGAAACCACCGCGTCCCAGGACTCCTCGCTGTCGACCATCGACTCAACGACGGCCGGCAGCGAGAGGTCACTGCCTACTTCTGAGATGAGGGCACGGCGCGGCTCCTCCCAAGCGGCACACTCTGCCAGCGTATGCCGCGCCGTGTCCTCCCGGCAGTCGACGCAGTGGTGACACCGAGCGTCCGGCTCCCTGTTTATGCGACACAGATACTTCCCGAAGCAACCATGCCCCGAGAGCACCTGCGTCACCCGAAACGACAGGGAGCCGTGCCTCCTCCCGAGCCAGCGCTCGAGCACCGGCCGGACCGCCTCGATGATGTCGAGGCCGGCGGTAGGGCGTGAAAGCCTGTCCCGCCATTCCGCCACCAGGACCTCGCGAAGCTGAGACCGATGCAGCTCTATGTGTCGCTGCATCGGTTGCTCACCCCGCGCCCTCGCTTCCTCGCGCCACCGATACGATGACGCGAGTACTTTCGCCTCGAGGTCCCAGGGCGGGGATCCGGCCAGTGCACAAGCCGCCTCGTAGGAGATCGTGCGATACCCCCTGATGACTCTGACGGCCATCGCTCTCTGCGGCTTGCGCAAGACTGCGATACTACCGGCCGTCAGGTCAGCCGCCCAGATCGGGGCCCCGTAAAGAGCCATCGATCGCACGATCCCCACGTAGAGCCGCCTACAAGCGGCGCTCGGGCCCCCCAGATTGGGAAGCAGCGTTGACAGCGCCCCAGCAGCGCCCAGCAACTTGGGCGCCAGCCGTCGGAAATGGGGCCCGAAGTCCCACCGGCTGTCGAGCACCAATCCCAGATACTTCATGGTGGACTCGACAGCGATCCGAGCCCCCCCGACCACGATGTGTGAGCCGGGTGGCGGCGCCCGCCGGGGGCCATGAAACACCATGGCCTCCGACTTGCTGAGGGCCACCTCCAGGCCTAGGCGACGTATGCGGCTCACCACTTGTGAAACCGCAGCCGTCGCCAGCAACGCTGCCTCCCTGTGCGAGCTCCCCCGGGCAGTGACCAGCGTGTCATCCGCATAACACGTCAGGTCGACCCCCGGACTGAGCTCGCCCCTCAGCACCCAGTCGTACCCGATGTTCCACAGGAGCGGGCCTACAACCGAGCCCTGTGGAACACCGCACGACATGCGGCGCTGGTTTCCGCCATCACGTCCCATGTAGGTGACACACCTCTCCGACAAATAAGCCCCAACGATGTGGCGGAGGTAGGGAGGCACCCCATGGTACCGCAGTGCCTCCCGAATACAACTCCAAGGCAGGGTGTTGAAGGCGTTAGAGATGTCCAAGGACACCGCCAACATCACCCCGCCCCGAGACACCGCTTCCTCCGCCAGGACTCTAACCCGCGACACAGCGTGGATTGTGGAGCGCCCATGCCGAAACCCGAACTGGCTGTCGTCCAGGTCCGGCCCCTCTCTGCACAAGTGGCTGACGAGGCGGGCTGCGATTATCCGCTCAAACAGCTTGCCCACCTCGTCTAGCAGCACTATGGGCCGGTACGCGGACGGCGAGTCCGCAGGGCGCCCCGCCTTCCTGAGCAGGACCAGACGACCAGATTTCCACAAAGTGGGAAACTGGCCCTGCTCCAGGCACGCTGTGTAGAGTCCTCTCAGTTGGGGCTCAAGCTCCTTCAGAGCGAGGGCTAACACGCAGCCGTGGATCCCGTCGGGCCCCGGAGCCACGTTCTTGGCCCGGAGCCGCATCACGGCTGCTCTCATCTCTGCCTGTGTCACCTCTGGGACGCTGATGGCGTTCTCCACCTCTGTAGACTCTGCGGCTGTGGGCAAAGCCATCGGCGGCGGAGTATGCTCCGCTCTTGCCGGGAAGAGAGCTGCAACCACTTCTTCCAGCAGCTCGGGTTGGAGACTCTCCGTAAGTGGGGGCGCCGCGGCTCGAAGTTTCCCTCGGACCGCGCGATAAGGGCGCCCCCATGGATCCCCGTCTAGAGTCTCCAGCATCTCTTCCCTGGCTCGCGTCCTCGACTCGCCGATGGACAGCCACAGAGTCTCCTTAGCCGCGCGGTACACCTCATACAGCGCGGCCTCTTCTTCAGGGACCCGACGACGTCTCCTCCGGTATCGGGTGTACTGGCGTCTGACCGCCACGCACGCGACGCGCAGCTGCGCGATCTCGGCGGTCCACCAGTACACCTGGCGCCTTGCGGCCTGTGCGTGGGCTCGGGGCATGGACGTGTCGCAGATTTGCGTCATCGCCCCGCGAAACCACAGCGCCTCCTGCTCGACGTCGACGGGTCCGTTCATTGCCGACTCCCGGCTCCAGGCCTGGACAATAGCGGCCTCCTCGAGAAGCTCCCTGTCGATGTGCTTACGCGCCCAGCGTGGACCATCCGTTCGCGGGGCCGGTGGACCGCGGCCGCCGGCGGTCTGGGCGGAGACGTCGAAGCGGATGTACCTGTGATCCGACAACGTCTCCACCTCCACAGCGACACGCCAGTCACGGACACGGCTCGCGACAGCGGGGCTAGCGAACGAGACGTCCACAATAGAACCGCCCCGCTGCCGAACGCACGTGTGGACCGAGCCCCGATTTAGGACGGTCAGGCCAGTCGTGACCGCCCACTCCTCCAGCGCCTCGCCCTTAGCATCGGTCACAGGGGATCCCCACGCCGCAGACTTGGCGTTGAGATCCCCCAGCAACAGCACCGGGCGAGGGTGGAGTCGGCCCACGACGGCACCCAACTCGACAAGGAACCTCTCGAAGTCGGCGAGACTCTTGTTGGGCGAAAAATACGCCCCAACCGTGCCAATGCCGTCCGCGAGGGCGGCTACCCAGCCGTGACCTCGGGACGGGTTGACGAGAGCCCCGCCAATGATGGCCACCAAACCGTCCAAGTCTCCCACCCAGTTATCCCTGGGGGGGACAAAATACGGTTCGGCGACCACAGCCACGTGAATCGACCACTCTGCCATGCTCTGGAGCAAGAGATCCTGAGCTCTAGCAGAGTGGTTGATATTGCCCTGGAGGAAATGGTAGAGCGCCGTTATGCGCAATCCATTCCCTCCGCACCATTCCTAGGCCGGGAGTCGGCCGAAGGGCAGCTAGGCTGCGTAGGGGGTAAAGAGCCCCCCGCAGCCTTGGCAGCCCCTCTCTTTTTTTTCCCTTTGTTGGTGGCGGGAGCGTCACAGGCCTTTCCACCCGCTCTGTGCCCGGCGGGCCTCCCTGCAGCTGTACAGAGGCTGCAGTTTGGCGCCGCGGAGCACTGGGCCGCCTTGTGGCCGGGCTGGCCGCAGCGATAGCACTGCTCGCTGCGGTCAATTTCGGCGGTGCACCGTGCCCTGACATGCCCAATTTCCAGGCACCGGTAGCACCGCATGGCCCTGGGCTGCAGCAGCTTGACCCTCGCTGCAACCCAACCCACCAACAAACGTCCACCATCGGCGACTTTATTCGCCGCCGCCACCGGGCACCGCACCCAAATCGTGCCAAGCCCGGAAGCGTCGGCGCGTATCTCACCCGTCCGGACGTCTTCGGGCGGACATCCACCGGCTTTGGCGATGGCCGCCACGACCTCAGCCGGGGTCGTCGAGTCATCTAGGCCATCGACGCGCAACTCAACAGTCTTCATTGGCCTGGACACCCGGACGTCTTCCGGGTTGAGGACCTCCCTCAGCTTGGCGGCCAGGATGTCCGCCTTTTCGCCGCTAGAGGCACCCGACACCTCGAGTAGCCGCGCTCCCGTAATCGCCGGCCTCATTTTGAAGCCGGACGGTGTGCCGAGGTCGGGGAACGCGACATTGGCTTTCGCCGCTGTAAGGACTGCCTTGTATGTGACACCCCTTTCGGCGGCTCCGGGCTGCAGCGTAATTACTACAGCCGCGGAGCGTGGGGCTCTGACCTTAGGCGGTCCCTTAACGTTCTTCGGCGCCGGTGCAGGTGCTCTAGCGGGCGCCGGGGGCACTGTCTTCCTCCCGTGACGGCGGCTTTTTTTGACGACTGTCACCCAGGCCTCAGTGGTAGGCCCGGACGCGGCTGCCGGCGGTGCAGTAGGAGGCGCAGCCGGCGGCACAGCTGACCGGGAGGCGGGCACGGAAGTACCCTCCGCGGGCTTTTTAGTCCCCCTACCGGACCGGCTCGACTCAGCCGCCGCGCTTGCTGTTGGCTGCCCCTCGTTCCTCCGCTTATCCGCAGCGAGCGGCGGGCGTAGGTTCTGAGCCGGGAGGAGCCTCGCCTCTATTGCCTCCAGTCGGGCACTCACCATCTTCCCACACTGCACCATGCAGATGCGCGCGATCTTTTCGACCTCCACATCCGCAGGTGCAGGCGTCGAAGATGGGACCGGCGATGACAGCGCCACTGTAGGAGGGGAACCGGCTACCGCGGGAGCTGCCCTCTGGGCGGCAAACTGCCGCTTGAGGTCCTCCAACTCGGATCGGAGACGGCCATTCTCCTCCCATAGCTTCGCCGTCTCCTCCGTGCTTGTGCGACTAAGGAGGACCTCAACCGCCTCCTTTATGCCGTCTGCCGCCTCTTTAAGAGCACGCGTGAATGTACCCTTCAAATTGCCAGATTTGGTGGCAACCTTCAGGACGACATCCACGCCGTCCAACACTTGGCGACTAAGCGCCACCGCCGATACGCTCCCGCCGTCAGCCATGCGAGCAGAGCGCCGCTCACGGGACTGTCGGGCCAACTCGCTGACTTCGTCAGCCGCGACAGTCTTTTGCTGCGATCTCTTGGCAGCATTGGCCTCCGCTCTATTGACTTCCAGCATGACAGCGGAGCCCCCCCCAACGACCGCCACCGTGGGCTCGAGGACCACTTGTCTGGACCCCGACTCACTACCTGCGCTGGGCAACGGCGTGTCGGGGCGCTTAAGAAAGTGCCCCAGAGAGTTGCGCGACCCCGCTCCACCAGCTGCACGACCCCGTCCTTTTCTGCCCTTCGGCACCTTAGCCGGTACGTTCTCTTCGCTGGAAGAGAACCCCGCGTGCTCCTCATCCGCCTTGCGTGCGTGCTTCTTCCAAAACTTGGACGCACGCTCAGCCCCCTCCCCTTTCGTCCGCGAGCGTTTTGAGCTTACGCTCGCCACGCTCGCCACACTCATTCTATCAGATGCGGTGTCACAATCTGACACCACACCAACACCCATCTGCTCGACCAATACGATCGGCACCTTCTCAGTTTGTGTTTTATTTAATTCGTTTTCCATATTTAATCCCACGAGTCGATATAGGTCACAAATGTCCACCGGGTAGAGCCTAGATGCCCGGTAAGCCTAAATACTGTAGAGTACCAAACATAACCTAACCGAACCTAACTTTAAAAAAAGGTATCAGAGAAAAAAAAATGGTCCCTGATAAAAAGAAAGGTAGTCATGAATGAGAACCATATTTAGGTCACTATATTCTATGCCTCTTAAGTGCAAACTAAGAAAATATATAAATGTAAAATAATGCTAATATTGAATAAAAAAAGTAATATTCCAGGAAAACCCCACATTTTTGAAAAATGTCGCCATAGTAAAAAAATATCGAACCCACCAGACGCTTCGAATGACACTAGTCTCAAGCGTGTTGGTGGGTGGGGACGTTTCTTCCCATGGTCCTTTGTCTATAAATGCGTCTCTACTACTAGATACACCTCACTACATTATAGGTTAAGTAACGTTAGCAAAAACAGAAATAAAAACAACGCCATTTTTTTTTTTAATTTAATCAAAAAAGAACAGGAATTAATCGTTACCGCAAAAAAGTGCACATTTGCATACAAATAACTGGTAACAATATAGGCTTATTAACATGGGTAACGAGACAAAATTAATTATAGGTTCTGGTGTATAATTTGGTACCGGGAAGGCGGTACCCACCTGCGTTGTGGACTTGTGGCCGCCAATTGAACTTGCATTTTCTTGTGTATCATTGTGTGCATATTTTTGTAAGGATTTCCGGCATGGGGTTACTAAATGTTGCAATAAACATACACAGTGTAATTAAAACTGTTTTTAGAAACTTTGATTGTTTTACATAGAGGGAAACCAAGAGTCCGACATAATTTTGCCAATCAATATCGATTGCTACTACCTAAAACGATGCAAACAAATTAAAGGCATTGCTAATAAAAAGGCAAAGATAAATACATAATATTCGCTAAACGTGTTTCGTATGCATATCGGTGTCAAGTCCTGTGTCCTGTGCAGCAAATTATTGCGTTCGTAGCGATGCGCGATACCAAGCGATTGTGTGCGATGTTCAGATTACATAGTGCAAAGGCTACTAGAGAATTAATGGTAGGGATACATTGAGGGATTTTGCTAGTAATTACAACATTTTTTTGCTGATTTATAAGATAAGTAAATGATGAAGTTCAAGATCTTAAATGGTTGGGATGGTAATCCGTCAATTTAATTTAAAGTTAATTAATTTGATAAGGAACTTATTTAATAACTAGATACTTATTTTACTTATATTTAAATTCCATTTTAACAGTCATAGTAGACATGAAAAAATTAAGTTTAAATCTGGTCAGATTCATTAACCAAAAACTTCAAAAGTTATTATTATTGCATCACACGTGCCTTTAGGTATACAAGATGCAACGCTGTAAGTAATTGTAGTATTAGCACACACAAACTTAATAAAATAAATTAAGAGCTCCACTACCCATACATGTAAAAGAACTAAAGACGATTATATTGCTACAAATCTCATAAACCCCGGTAAGTCTAAACCCTAACGTACAAGTCACAATATTTCTAGCAAAAATGTGCTATAATTTAATCCTGAGTATAATTTTCACTGCACAGCGAAGCTACTTCAGTAAAGAAAATTATAAGACATTGTAAATTGTCTCTTGGCATCGGATTGCATAAAAGTGAGCTTAAATATGTGCATATTATTGCATTCATACAAACGTATAAAGACGTCAAAAGGTAGGGACAGCAGACATAGTTGTAGGTAGTGGCAATTACGAATTAGTATTTATTAAATTCGTGCTGGTTGTCTGCTTGTACCGAGTTACACAGAAATTGAATTATAGAAAATTAATATTATTATTAATTATAATTTTCATGAATTCAATTTCTGTGTATATTTAGGCCTGCAAAATGAGTAATAGCATTCAATTTCGTTTTAGATCGCGCATCCATAAAAGCGTTCATCAGGAAGTAATGGGTTTTGTGATAAGGACTATCAATAAAATTTAAATAAAATAAAAATTTAAAGTACAAAAAAAATGTATCAGAGCCATGAGCGGAGCAGAATACTTAGACCATTGCAGGCCATTATTTAAAGAATTAAAAATTCTTCCGCTTATCTAAAGAATTAAAAATATAAAAGCACGGTTTTATATTTTTGAGGCTTGTTTATTTGTAAAAAAATACCCATATTTATTCCTATTAAATGAACAAGTCTCCCAAAGACTGAAGAAAAAAAATGCCGGGGAATTGCTGGTTCCTCCTCAGAGATTGCAACTATACAGTAGAAATGCCAGTTTTATGACAGTAAAAATGTATAATAAATTACCACCTGGCTTGAGAATGTTACCAATTAATAAATTCAAATGTAAAATGTTTACTTGGCTCTTAGACATTGTGTTTCTATTCTGTTAATGAATTTTTAAATCATACTTTTTGACATAGTAATTAATATTTTGACATTACAAATAATACTATTCAATTAATCTGAATCAATATTATTGTATCAAATCAAAAATATAAATTCAAACCTATTTTGTTAATTTAATATAACTTTTATTGTAATGTCTACGATTTGCATGCACTTAGCTTATTTAATTCTTCTACACCAGCAATGATAGTATATGTGAATCAATGTTTAATTTTAGATCTCAATGCACCATATACTTAGAAATAAATTATTCTTATTCTTATTAAAAAATAAATTGGGAAAAGATTAAATATTACAAGGAATCGAATCGCCTAAAAATAACCCAGCAATTTATGTATAACATGACATAGTATTGCCTTACTATCCAGTGAGGCCAACTTGCACCACAAATAGCTAAATACGTTTCCCGCTAAACGAATTTTAAAGAACGCTCTGTTTCTGTCAATCGTTTGAAGATGACAGAGACAGAATAATGATTTACATAATATTATTATGTGTGTTTAGCGCTAAACGTTTTTAGTGATTTGTGGTGCAAGCAAACCAATCAAAACTTTTTTGCAATCAGTATTCAATAATATTTGATCCGACATCAACACACGTGCATGTATGTTTAAATATGCCTACAGTACCTATCAGTTCAGTGCACTTGAGAAGCCTTATCGAATGATTCCATTTGATATCAAACTTTAATCAGCTGCAATAGAGCTCAAATTATAAGTAGGAGTCGAAGGATCCTGTGAAGTAAAATATTGGTACTTTGTATAATTAATTAATAAATTGTTATCCATGAATAATAAAATGTACAACTTAATATGATATAAGTGAAATCCGAGAAAAAAGATACAGTGTACGTTGAAAAGTGATCACTCTTTACGTAAATAAAAAATGATTATGTAGTTTTATTGTTACTTTCGAGTTCACAAGTTTTAGCAATGATTTGGACATCGAAATAAAAACAAAAGTTACAATGAGAGTAGGTACCGGATTTTTTTTAGTCATTGGTATATTTTTCCTTGACCATGCAAAAAAGAGTCTTCAGGCAACATAATGTAAAAGTCCAAAATATAATCAAAGTGCCTTGAAAGGAAAAAAAACCCGTGTCTAAGCGCACAGCGGAAAAACAAAAAGAGTTTTTGCACAAAAAAATTATAAACAAAAATAAATATTTCCAAATACTGTGAAACAAAACAGGAAACAAACATAACCGACACCCTATAGCGCCACCAGTGCCGAAAACGGACCTAAACCAACAAAAATATACCGGAAGACAAAAGATCGGTCCCGATAACATTACCTAATCGATAATTGTATCTACGACACTTTGACTCACACGTTACGTCGTAAAAAGGCGAGAAAGCACCATGATAAAACTATACTGGCGACAACACTATATTTGCTGACCATACACTGAAGAACAAACGAAATCCAACCTTATTTTTGAGTCACCAAGATCGTATTACGACTTTTTGGTGTGGTGTGATATTATTGTGTCGTGAAGTCGCGAAGAGCACGGCAATAAAAAAGGTGAAATGTCTCATTGGAAGCGATGGTGGACATATACCCGATAAGGGACCACCGCAGTGGATACTGGTCCCATTTTTAGAACTGTTTTCCGGTACGAATTTTGTGTGAGCACTGATATATGGCGGGTAGAGGGAGCTGTGGTTAAAGGTGTTACAATGTAGCCCTTAGTATAGGCCAAAGTATTTTTTTCTTAAATCCAAAAAAAATTATACAAATAACATGAATCTAAGAAAATGTCTAAAAGAGTTACTAGTAGCGCCATCTATGGCTCAATCATGAATGCTTAGCGACAAAAATACAAATAAAAGAAAAAAAAATGCAAGAAGAGTCTTCTAATCAGTTAAAATAAGTTCATGTCAAAAACTATTTTTTTTGCAGCAAGCAAACCATCGTAAGGAAAAACCCAAATCATAGAGATGTTTTTGCAAAAAGTTTATGGTGTATATGCACGCGCATTATCAAATCAAGAGTGTTTGTTTTGATACTGTTTTCTAGCTTTAAATAACGATTTATCTAATTGGCTTGTCATAATGATTTTTTGTCTTTTTACTTTGTCGGTTTTAATAATAGAAAATGATTACTCTCCAGTCTAGTTATGTACCGAAAAACTGACGTTGCAACGTTTGGACATGCATGAGAAACTGAAGACAAAATGTCATATAAATGTAGTCGTGAAAATATACTACGAAAATGTGCATCAGATCACCATGAGCTTCTGCTGGTATTACTGAGTATTTTCATCTTCTCGTCGTCGCGTCGTGTCGAGGGCACGTCAGTGTATTAAAAAAACATATTCTACAATACTTCGCCACATCCACGGCATCAGGGACTATCTTGACTGCAAAGCAGCAGGGTGTGGACGTGGAGTTGTGGCAAAAACTATGTCCCACCTCCTATCCTGCCCTTTGTGCCTTAAAAAATGCAGCCATAGCGACCTCTGCATAAGCATAAGTATAATCAGCCTATAATGTTCCCACTGCAGAAACACAGGCCTCCTCTCTGTGAGAGGGAGTGGGCCGTCATCCACCAGTGCAGGTCCCAGTGCGGGTTTGTAGATGTCACATATCTTGACCTCTGAGATTTTAATAATTGATGATGATTGAACAAACATCAATTTTGTTGATCACGTCTAACTACCGGCGCAAACGCTAGAACATTACAATAATTCACGATGGTACAACAAAGGGAATACCAACTGATGTCTTAATGCCATTTACAATTGTTGAAAACGATTCGCAAATCCTAATTGCGCCATGATGTATTTGTTTGTACACGAAAATTATGGAATTCAAGCTGGATGAATTCGTGGATTCGAAAAATGACTTGTATCGTATAAGAAGTTTCACTAAACTGAGTCGACCCTTTATGTAAGTCTGAGAATAGTATAGGTTCTCACGGTCATAGTTTTCAGACAAATTCCTTTTTCCCAAAGCGGGCGCAAGTCACCAACTCGTCCTACATGCCTAAGGTCCATCTAAGACGACTTGCAGAAAATCAATAGAACGTCCTAAATGGGCCGTAGGCATGTAGGACGAGTTGACGAACTACTCACCTTTTCGAAATGTTGTTTTCAGTCGCAATATTGACATAACTTAGTCGGAACCCGTATTCATAACTTGACGGTACAATTGCTTAGAAAATATATTTCCTTGGAAAATATTCATGCTTACATTTTCTTTTATTAATTGAGTGATTATTCATGAGCGGTGAGACCCGACGGGCGACGACGGATGTAATAATGAAGTCGTGTGACTATGAAGAACATCTTTTATTGGGACAGGGAACTTTATTAGTCGATCTATTAGGTGCAATACTGGTATTCAACTGCATGTGTTTAGACTGGTACCTGACCTCCACATATTTGGGAAAAGGCTGGGCAAAATGACGATTTATTAGATCTAAAGACATTTTTTGCACAGGATTTCTGCTACATATTTTATTTTAAGTGTACAGGTACATTTTTCTGCAATATTTAAGTTTCTGCAGTTTTTCAGTGAGTAGGCAGGAATTTACGAAAATGAGAAGGTATCTATTAAATTGCAGGAAACTATTCTGCATAAGTTCAGCGATTTCATAACTGACCTGAAAAAGGAGGTTCTGCATTTGTCTGAGGGTGAGTAGGTCTTGCTTAAAAGGCAAGATCAGGACATATCCTGGTACTCCTCAAAAGCTGGTGTTAACACAATATAAGATTACAAGATACGACAGCTTCTCAGAGTCTATCACTTTATTTAGTGACAACTTCGGAAATCATCGGGTTTTGTCGGAAAGTTAACTCTATACACGTTTCTTGGTGGTATTCGTCTATGGTTTCGATTGACGTGATAGTGTTTTAAGTGAAATTAAGTACGTCTTTATTTTGGTAAGTTTATTTAGATTCGTGTGATTTCGTATGTCAAGCGATGAGAGTTTGGACTTCCACTACTTTTAAATACAAATTTTGGTGATGTCACAACAAAAATTCGAAGAAAGTAGAGATAGTTCAACATCTTTTATAGTAAACTTAGGCTAAGTAAGATGCGGGTAAAGTCAGCACTCACAGTATACAAAAAGCTTAAAAGGGCTACAAATAGCGGTACACTTTTTATAAATAAAGTGGTGAAAAAGTTAAACCATAACGGTGCATAAAACATGCAAAAAGTTTTCAAAAATTAACGGGCACGTGTTTTAGCTCAAAAAGATTAGCATCAATGAAGAAAGACCGAAGACTCATACAGTTATCTAAATCCAAACGTAATAAACAGTAGCTCGCTTTGAAAGTCATAAATCATAGGACAAAAAGTGAATGATTAAAATATCACCCACAAACAAATCCAAGCTCTTTGCTCCAAAAGCGAGAATTCATTATTGAATGGATGCCAACGAATAGACTGGCTAACCAGGATTAAACGCCTAAAGAAATAGAGATCCTTGATTGGATAAAAAAGACATGTCCCAAAGTTGTAAATCCATCATTGACAAAACACGGGTACATTGTCCATTTTATACATTTCGACCGCAACTGGGTGGGATAATTTTAAACAATAACTTTACATTTAAAATCCGATTATATTTTTCGTCTAATCCGATCTATGATTGAGACAAAGATGTGTTTTGTTAGTGGCCAGTCCCTTTTTCTACGTGGGATGATGTTTGTTTGCTGTTTGCACGGTAAACTGACTCTTAGCCCTTTTAGCCTGAGGATACTTGCTAAAGCTGACACGTATTGTCACTAAATGGGATTAGATATGAATTTGTTTGAGAAATTCGTACGATTGGATGAACATCCTAACGCTATTTAAATTAAATAACTTAATCTGCCTGTATATGAAAACAAAGGTAAAATAACGGAAAGTGACAGTTTGAACCAGGAAGAGCAAGAATCTATAAGCAAAGTTTATTGTGTTTGTCGTTCATACATCACAGAAAAAAAAGCAGAATAAACTGTATTGAATAAAACAATTAAACCTATAAAAGAAGGAAATCGTTCTAAACTAATTATACTTCCCTATCTCATACATGAGCTCTGTTATTCTAGTAAGAGTACTATCACCTTCGAAAACCGTACGCCAATTATTTTGTTGGAATGTTTGAACACGAAGGCTAGAACTAGATACGGATTCCTTATCTAGTTCAACGAACATTCATACAAAACAATGGGCGATCAGAACATTCGCATAGAGATAAGATGTGTACAAGCACCCTTAATCGGATGCATCTAGTAATTCTAAAACCAGAGAGAAATGATGCTGATGTCAGTACAGAAAATGATCTTCTAATAATAGAGATTAACGAAATCATTAACTTGCTTGTCACCTGTCAGATAGCTAACTCCATCTGGACAGCCAAACAAGGATTTATTTTTGTAAAGCTCAGTAGGAATAGGATTAAAGTTGGACATTTTTTTCCCATAGTTCTAAGTTTGTATGTAAATTTGTTCAGGTTAATTTCCCATGGGATACGAAGGTGTGAAGTTTGGACAATCCTATGGTTAGTATTTGGTTTGGATTAGCAAATTTTTGGATACAATGTGTTGGAAGATATTTTAGGATCAGTTGCTTGTGCTTTAAATTATTTGTTGCTTTTGTCACTTTTGCTTTCTCTTTCAAAACTTTTGAGCTTTTCATAAAACATCAACAGTGTGTAACAATTTCTGGTAGTGATCAGACTAGGTATATTGTAAGTTTTAAGATTTGATTTGATTATTTTCCATACTGAACGAGTTCCTTAAATCTTTCTTAATACAATCTACAAAAGAATGTAAAAATTAAACTATTAATTTACTAAGCACCTTTATGCACCTACGTAATGTTTTAGACAGGTATACACTATACCTGCATCGACTAATCTTCAATTTTATGAACTAAGAATTTCAAATTGACGGAGGTGTATCTTGGTATCGAAAGAAATATACGACAGTTGTATTGTGGGCGCTATAGACAGTTTTATGGGATTCTCAATTCAATTCAAATATCTGACAGTGAATTGTGACATCCTTAGAGATAGCTTCCGCATACATACTTGGAGGCAATTTTTATTGCACAACTTTTTTAGTGGGTACTTTAGTCTTTATTGACAGCAACATATGAGATTCAGGTGCAGCTGCTGGTGCAATCAAACTAAAATTTGATTCAGGCTCGATGAAGATGTTAGTAGGTATAAAAATATTATGAAATTAAATTATAATTTAAAAACTTTTCCGCTTGAAAGGATTTTTCAAAAAATAAATCGTTAATAAAGACCTAAAATGGGCTTCGCATAACTTACAAAATAAAGGTACTCATTTTATTATGGTTGTTGCCCTTAAATATGTAGAAACAGACAAGTGGATCACTTTAATCAAAGTGATGGAGGACCCCGATTTTACCCCTTTAAACAAAGAAAATTCCTAATAAACGCAGGTCTTGCCTCGTGTTGGCGCCAAAAAATATTTCACCAGCGAAGCAGAAGCTGAATCTAGAAGTCCATCTACGGTTCCACCCTTAAATCCGAATATCAAAATTCAAATATTTTACACCAGTGACGTCATTTCACATGCCTTGGGAGGACGCAGTAACACGAGACGCAGCGATAATGCGTCGCCATACAAGCCTCAAGCGCTAGGCGCCGCTTGTTTCTTCATCCAGAAACAACTCCACTGATGAAACGACGGCTTAATACGCGGTGACGGACACTACAGAACCTAATTAAGGCTCACTTTAACTCACCAGTATTAAAAGACCCCTCGTTACGCAAAAAATTAAGGAACCAAAGGGTCTTGTCAACTGGTTGCGTTTGAAGTCCTTATCTTATCTACTAGCATTGATTTTGAGATTCGAAATCTTGGTGTGCGGTTTCAAAGTGTTGATAACCTGTTCGTTTCAGGTATTTTTATGGGTTTGTTATTGAGATATAAGGTTTTGATGGTGTATTTTTGTTCCTTTTTAAGGTATTTATATTTTAAGTTTATGTGTAAGTTGATCCAAAAATATCATAAGGCTTTTGCAAATAACTTTGCAGATTTTTATTTCTTCCTTTAAAAATACTCAGTTTTAACCAGGTATCGGTAACGGGCCCATAATCGTATAGATCCTATATGGAAATTAAACAACAGTTGTACACTGAATGTTCTATGACCGTCATGTTCAATGTTCTTGACACAAACATTTGCTTGCCATTACAAAGATCCCAGAGGCAACAAGTGAGAAAATAAATAGCCAACCGAAATTACATTACTCAGAATATAACAATAAAATGAAACAGCTGTAACGGTAGAGCATTCAAAGTTCCTCACGAAAGCAGAAAGCATATGGGAGCCATGAAAATTTTATTCAGTACCTACGCAGTACTTGTTGCAGGAAGGAAATCAAACGGTACCGCGTTATTTATTAGCAATAACGCATATATTCGCAGTTAACAATACTGCATAAGTACCTAGTTACTGAAGGTTTACCGCTTCGGTTGCGAAACAAAAGTTTGTAGTATCAACGCCTACAGTACAGAAGTGTTTACTGTTTCCGTTACTTCTTAAACGGTCTACCGGTAAAATACTACAGCTGGTTCTTAGAATGAATAAATGCATACATTTTCGCAGTTGACAAATAGGCTCATACATATACTACTTAATTATACTGGTCACCATCGTCTATGAAATCTGCAACACAAAGAGCATTGATAATAGGTACGTTACCGACCTCACAGAAACTGAATTGCAAAGTTAGGAATCAAGAAAACCTGCTGGATGGAAATATACAATAATATCGACTAGTGCAGTCCAATGCTAGAATATACAGAAGAGAATGTGAATCGCTTTTTATTTCAACCAATTCACTTCATTACAACATGCATTCAGTGAAATCGTGATGACGATCGTGAAAAATCTATGAAAGCAGTGGAGAGCAATGATACTGCACTTTGTCTCCTTAAAACTAGTAAATTGTAAAGGGGAAATCATAATCAACTTCGAAAATGCGTCAGCAGGCGTGTAATTATAAAATACGTGTTTAAAGAAAGTAAGATCGACGATAAAACTTGTCAATGATGTTACGAAGAAACTACCTATGACTTTATTGGCTGTTGCTTTTGTCTTTAAAAGTATATGTGTTGGTTAGATAAAAAGAAAAAGCAATTTAAAGATAAGTGCGAACGTCTATAATGAACTGGCAAGACTTTGAAGAATTCTTGTATTAACTACCTGGAATAATAATTTAGACTTGAGATATTAAGTTTGTCTGCTGAGATTACAATGATGGGTTTTTAGAAATGACTTGGTTTATGCAGTCGGTTTAGAGAAAATAGAATCAATTATATGTTTATATGGTAGTCAAAGCATATAAAGGGGAGAAAATTAAAACAGAAAATCCAAGTTTCTAACTTATTATAGCTATTTAGTAAGAAAATCAAAACCAATAAGCTTTTCCAGCAATAATGAAATTTCTATGATAACATGAGCTTCGCACCAACAACATTAAAATGCTTTCTCCGGTGATGTTATAAACAAATCACACGGAACATCTAGACTTGAAGGAGATATCTCTAGCATAACATAATGCTAGACTCGATGAACCGAACAGAATCGAGACAAAAGGATAGCGAGTAAAGCAAGCAAGAACATCGGATGTTTCTGAATGAAGATTCTTACGCCTTTGGGTTCTTATTGTAGCACAATATAACTATTAATAGTGGGCACACTAAAGAAATCCTCATTTTATGCTGAATATATAAGATTTGGAGCATAATTTAGACAAGAGTTATCGCCGAAATATTGAAACATAAACGTGCCTATATAACTATATATTTTTTTCTAAAAAGGTATCACTTTCGTTTGGATAGACAGAAAAAAGTATACTAAGTAGATAATAAAAAAATCTAATCAATAAAAATACAACAAAGTTTTCCAAACAGCACAGAGCCGTCATCTTAATTGCAAGAAAATCTACAAATCATACAGATGAGTTTCAACAAAATGCACAAACTGACATTGTCTCCCCAAGCAAAACATCTGACCGTCAAATTGAATCTTTTTTACTGCAGGAAGAAAAGTAATGTTTCGTAACATTAAATATATCATTCGGCTCGTGTCGGGTGTGTGTGTTCACGTGAAGCGAGCAAGACGCGGCGGTCGCGACAGTCGAACTAATGTCAAGGCGAGCGCAATCAGGGTGCGTGGGCGCAGTGACGGGAATTGGGTGGATACGCTCTGAGGTTTATTTATTTCATTTTTGTATAGTTATTTGACTACGGCGAGTAAGTGTTATAAATCAAATGAATCAATTTCTTCTTTAACTAAGGTAGGTACGCAATAATAGTTTCCTATAATAGTTTTCAATATTTTTTTCTTCTTCTTCGTGTCGATAGCGTGAAATTTTTTTAAAATTTGAATATTATCAAATATGGCAATTCTCTCTGGGTAGAGCGGGACTCCTAAAACCCACCCGTGTTCCTTCAGTTGCGTGTATGTTGCCAGAAGCCACGGTAACACTTTCGGACTTTCCCGCGACTCCAGCAGGTATCGGCCCTATTGGACCCCGTCAGTTGTGCTGACATCTCTTTGTGGCACGCGTGGAACACAACGCGCCGTTAATCCGGGCCTGGTCCTTATCGGACGGCGAGCTACATTGATACGGCTGGCTATGTGCTTATGTGGCAGACGAGTCTCATCATTAATAAATATTCTAAGCTTTGTAGGTTATTTCGTTGTTAGCAAAAATGGTGTTGCAGATAACTGGACAGTTTTAATGTCTTAACAGATTGGAAATATTCATACCACGTCACATTGGACCATTATACTCAATGCACACGATTTTTCGCTTAGATCAGATTATGTGAAATAGTTCGTATCGTTATGATTTTATGTGCAACTATTTTGTAAAGAATTGTGTCCAAACTTATTGTTTTTTTTTGTGTATTTAAGTTCAGTTAAAATAGAAAATGCGAGCTTTTATTAGATCTGATACAATACTAGAGGTAGAAGGCAGAAAAGACGGTAATGTGGCGTAACTTAGGAGAGGCCTATGTCCATCAGTGAATTGCTAATAAATCAATCAAATTTGCAATCAAACTTCTTGATAACTTTGGTTTGAGGGTATCAAGAAAACCTGGATTTGTGCCTTTCTTTGACAATATCTTAGAGAAAACTATTAAAATTAAACAAAGACCTTATCCATACAAAGCCAACGCTCACCACACTCGCGCTTCAGTAATTGAACGGCGATGTAAAAGGTATCTACGGCGCAAATAACAAAAAAAAGGCAACGATAATCGCGGGTCGCTTTGCCCCGCCCCGCGTCGTGCGCGCGCGCTTCGTGCGGTACGGTTATTGTGCGGTTAAATAAAAATGTGAGCCATTCAATGGGTTGGATTTCAACGCACATTTTAGGGTTGATGATATTGAAAGTGTAAACGTGGAGAATTACTGGGGCAATAACGACACAACATCCCAATTCGCATTACATCAAAGAAGTTTCGAATTTACCTATATAAATTAGCCTTGAGGTATCCCAAAATACGCAGCCTCTTTCTTGATATGCGAAAGAGTCATCATTACCAGCCTATAGCAGTCTACTCCTGGACCTAGGTTTCTCTAATCACACGCCGCTGAAACTGATCCTTGACTACTCTCATTCAGCTGCTAACAGCCACCCTGAGAATATCGTCGTACCACCTAGCGATTCGCGGATTACATTTAAGAACACGTCTACTCCAACAGTCATCGGTTCTGTGGTTGTATTCACCTATTACGCATATATGTATATATATAATATAAGCATATATATATAATATAATATAATATAAGCATAATCATTGTGTGCTCACCAAAATTTCAGTTTGTTCGTTTCGTGGACTGTTAACGAGATTTTACAATGTTTTTGTGACATTTCACTACCCTACATTTTTGGAATAGGCGGTATGACAAATGCCTAGTTAAGAAAACGTAAATAAAATATTTGCCGCTATTGACAAATGTTCAGTTTATTAATATACCCTTTTTTGCTTTCAAGAATAACTGAAAATACGACCTTTTTATTGCACGCCTTCATCTAAAGTTTTACTGTCCCATCTATTGCTAATTGAAGACCCACTCCTCTCTCGATATTTTTCTTATATTCTTATTGCATTATGCAATCAAGAATCTTCATAACCAATTCTCCGTATTCATAATACATGAAGTGCTCACATAAAAATATTTATAAAAGGTCACAATAAACTATCGCTATACAAACCGAATGTTTTATTTGTTCAGCAACTGGATGCATTGCGCGTGCGCGAGGTGAGGACGTATAAAAATGTGCGTAGACACACGACAAGTGGCATGGCGCCCATCGGAGACCGTGTTATGTGAATACATTTGTCAAATTGAGACATTTTTTCCATTTTATTTTTCTTTGTGATTGCTCATTCTTGGGATGCTTGCATTTGAAAGAGAAAAAAGAGTTTTCTTTATGACCTGGTACATTTTGAATGATTACAATAATATTTTATAGAGAAAATCTGGCTGGTGCATCGGGTGCGGACAATTACGATAGTGAGTTGTTATGCCAGAAGCCACAATGAATGCAAAGTGGTATGGTACAAAACCTATAGACTTCCTATGGATGGAAGACTTAGATTCAGAAAATTAAGTACTGAAATTTTAATAGTGTGGACATTCTACAAAATTTCGTTAGATTTCAATATTACGTAAAACAATTTCAAATGAGGAAAAGATAATCGTCATAATCCAAGTATCTACCAATTTTATTAAAAAAACTCAAGCTCAAATTCTGAATATTACTTTTAAGGATTCTAAAGTCAACAAACAAACATTTAATCTAAATTCCAGAGCCGAAATGACTAATAAAGACATAGTAATGTAAACAGAACACAATCAAATATAAAAGCCCGTAAAATATTCAATGATTCTCGTTTTAATCCGTGGTAGAAACCATGAGCACAGAATAAAATGATGGATGCAGAAGATTCAATGAATATTAATAGAAACAAGGAGAACGCAACGAAATACGCAACTGGTAGTGACCAGTGTGGACTAGTAAAGGTAAAACAAAACAAAACAAGGATAGGTACGATCCTGCGCAAAATTTTGATGTTCGAGATATCAAACTATCAGTGTCAGTGAGGTAAAGTTGATACATAATGTTTTGTCTCAGTGGCACTCTCAATTCAAGTTGGTATGGCTCTCATCCAACATGACAATGCTTCCATATAGTAAAATAAATGAACACTATGCTCTTGTAGCACAGACTATTAAAAAACAAATATCTTCAAGAGGTCGGCCTACTTCTTCATCTGAATTTATATATTATGATTTCTCATTTATATCGAGCGCGTGATTATGCCTTGTAATATCGACTGGACCTTCTTTGTCTACATTATTATGTGCCATAGGTCCTACCACTGTTATCTAAGACCGTATCTTGTCACAACTCGATTGAAATCCGAACAAATATCTATTGTTAACACTTTAACACGGATCTTACAGATATAAGATTATGTGTGTATAATTTTATTTTGGATTCCTACTGCGTTATTCGTTTTTTGTTGGGTCCTATGAATTTTAAGGGCAGTGATCGTTTGATTATTTTCGTTCGATTGTAAATGTGGAACTGCATCGGTATTTTGAGGTTTCCGAATTTTGAAAGTGTTGATCTCGTCTTGATAATTCTTTTTAGTCAGATATTTATTTCTGTTTGAAGATGCTCTACTTTGTGTATTCACTTCTAATTAAAGTAAATTGTTTAGTGACCTCTAAAATTTATTCAAACTGTGTCATGTAACACTTTATCCATTACAAAACATAAGTTAACATCCTTAACATTCCAGAGGAAATGAAAATACAGTTTACAAATGAGTAATATAAAAATGGTTACTACATGATTCTTATCTAAAGGTTCTATCGAACACAAATCATCGTTAAATGAATCACTATTAGGCTTAACCTATGACTCAACTAACCCGGATTCGAACTTGATACATGATAAAAGACTTACGACAAACCCTCCGAAAGGGACTATAGAAAATAACACCTTATTTGCTTGCTAAGCCCAGAATATCTCAATTTCTCTGAAACAATAACACCAAGCATACATCAGAGGTATAGTAAGTCCTTTATTGGGGGACGTAAATAAAAAAGCCAAGGGAGAAAAATAAGTATTTCGTGAAGAAAGGGCACACGCGGTTACACAGTCCTATCAAAAAATAAACAAACACAGGATTCTACTTAAGCGCGTCGCCGGTTACTTGGAAGACGGCTGTAAAATTTACGATTCGTTGTATTATTGTCAGGTCTTGTGGTACGATTAAAAAATAACGTATATCTAACTAGATATACTGTGCACTGTCTGTAGATCTGTCTCGAGCTGGATTTAATCAAGGTCCTTCTTGATGTCATTTCTCAGTTGGTCTGTTCACGGTTACGACTGTATCTTTTATGAGAGAAGGGTCATCTTTGTCGTTACTATGTTTAGCTTTGTAATGAGTATTTATATTGATAAGGCTCTTATAGCATAAGCATAATCAGCATAGTATACCTAATTTTCCGACTGCTGCGAAACAGGCCTCCTATCTTTCAGAGGGAAAGTCTGTAATCTATCACGCAGGCCTAGTGCGAGTTGGAAGATGTCACATGTCCCCGAATTTTTGGTTCTAGGACATGTCGATTTTCTCACGATGTTTTTCTTCGCCGTTTTGAAGCCAGTGGTGATGAAACACCTGGCTGGGTTCAAACCTAAGACCTACAACTCGTAAGTTGGAGCCGTTACAACTGGGCCACCACTGCTCACCCCAGGTTCTTATAGCTTGTTGAATAAAGGATTAGTAGCAAACAGAAACTATGTAAAAAACGTTGTTAGTCCTTTAGGGGACCACAAGCTGGCATTACACTAAGGCTCATAAAAATCTGTTTTAAAACCATTATTCGAACCTACAATTACGTATTTACGAAACTATCTGACGGGTTGCCGATACATTACAATGATTATACGTTTTGTAAACATTATTACATTACTAATGAAGCTGCACTGAAAAAAAGAATAATCTTATGATTATAGGACGCTTATAAGACCATTATAAACGCATCTACCCTTTAACAGATGTAGGGTTAATAGCGATGGCGGTTCTATTCAATGCATATTTATTCATTCTTTGTCCAATTTTGATAGGGATTTAATTTCGAGTTTACGCCTCGTTTTTTTCATTGTGTTTGGTGATTTTATTTGTGGTGCACTTTGAGGGGATGAGACTTAATAGTGCAGTAGTTACGGGTGTCGGGGAAAGGATTGCTCTTTTTAATTTGGGTGTATCATTGTATGACCATTTAATGGCTTTGGGTTAATTATTTTATCTGGATACCGTTTGTACAGCAACATGTTGAACAAAAAAAATAACAACTATTATGTTTAGGGTTTTTTTAAATGTAGCAGAGTCATTTGCACAATAGTGCTATTTCAATAATTGGCCAGACATACGAATTATCTACTGAATTGAACCAATTGAAGCAAGAAGCGAATTAGATAGAGGTACCTAAATGGAGAGTCAATGCTCAAGAGCAGAAATTAGAAGAAGACTTTAGCTTGAGTCTTCTGGTGAAGATTTTTAGGAAGATAAACAATACTTCTGTAGAAAAGAAGAAGATCATAACACACCTACACAAATAAACCAAACTTCCAATTCCACAGTTGACCACAAATACCGTCGCATAAATTATCGATACGAATATCGCGTTCATAAGCCACGGTATGGACAATCGTTCATTGAGGTTCTTATTTATTTTAAATACAATCATCAGGGGGGCCTCCTACTGTGACACACCTGGGGCGCTGTCCCTTGGACCCCAACCTCGGCGCATTTCGGCCCCCTTTAATCAACTGTCATGCGACCATTACAAAGCTATAAATCCATTTGCTTTCATCCTCAACCTTATCACTATATTCCTAAGCTACAATATCGTATGATTGATTACTGTTGATAAATTGGTTTATGCGTACGGTAAAGTCCGAGAGCAGACGCCATTTTCGTTTATTTGATTGCGGTGTTATATCAGAACTGGGGCAGGTATGACAGGGTATGTATTTAGGTTATAATAGGTAATTAGTGGTAGGAATGTTTGGGATGGCTATTGTCCATCTGTTGGTCAGAAACAACCAACTGTTCTTCATCTGTAAATTATTCGTAAGAGTCGACAGATACTTCGAAATTCAAGAAGTGAGAAAATTGTTGACTATGAATAGTAGTAGAGGCGCGTTACCTACCTGCAAAAGCTTCAAAATCTTCTACCAACAAGAGTGTACAAGTATCTGTTATAGATACCATTGTCCAAGCCTTCCAGATTACAGTTTTCAAATTGGCGTTTCAGATTGGGCGTAATATTTAAAAAATCGACTCAGCAAATCTTTGGACCTATTAGCGTAAAGTACCTGCCGAAGTCTAAACTAGCGAAGTTCAAAGCTACCAGCAAAATGCTTTGGGTACTATCCCTTCATATTACCACTATCACTTGTACTGATGATCTTGTAAGTGCAGCCAATGTTATACAAAATCTATGTGGGTGAGAGGAATTTATAGATTTTCTAAAATCCTACCTTAACAGTTTGGGGACATAAGCTGCAGCTGAAAGAAATGATTTACGCAAAATTAATTTCTGGATAAGCTACCCTATTTATTCAGGATAAAACAGCTATCAGTTAGACTGGAAACCGACCCCAACATAGTTGGGAAAAGGCTAGGAAGATTGATAAAATTCCATAAAAATAAAAAAATCTCAAAGCTAAAACATTATCTAACACCTAAACATCATCATCATCATTATTTCAGCCGAAAGACGTCCACTGCTGGACATAGGCCTTCCCCAAGCACCGCCACTTCGACCGGTTCTGACACCTAAACATAATAAACAACAATATAACAACGATTTAGTTTAATAATCACCGAACCGCATCAGTAACAATAAGCAACAATCATAATATTCATACATCGAAATCCATAACGCACCGTCAAGTCGCCTTTGCCGTTGATCTGACGAATTTGTTATGGTCTCAAATAACGTGGGATACACACCGCTGGCAAGGATTGACAGCATTGACTGGGATTTTAGGTAAAAGTTTGTATGTTGCGGAGTGCGGTGAAATATGTTCTGAAATAGGTTTAAAGAACTTTACATTCATTTAAGAACATAGTTCACTTAAAATGAGATGAAATCGTAAAACATACCTTATATATCATCCTCCTGTCCATAACCTGATTTCTTTTTAGGATCGGTGCAGCATATTTCCTACTTCCTTAATTACTTCTGTTTAGCCCTCATTTCAGCAATGATTCCATTTCCTGCTACTAGCATCTTTCACACAATCTATCTGTCATTTTATCAAGCAGGCACTTATCTTTGTGTAAATAATTATTCCACCACCACTGCTCTCGAAACGGTGAAGGAAAGTATAGTGAGGAAACCGGTATGTCCTTGAACCAAAAATTCGAAGACATGTGACATCCACCAACCCGGACTGAGCCCGCGTGGTGGATTACGGTCCACTCCATTTGGCTGTGTTCGTTGATTTATTATACTAAACTTTTCTAGTATAACACAATATTAATATTTCTGACTGCTAACTGAACTATCCAACACTATCTCACGGTACCTTAGCCATTTCTTTTTTCATGTCCTAAACTGGCCATAAGTAAGGCATTGTGCGTCGAATATTACAATAGCGGCCATAATGGAGGACCAACGATACCCTTTCTTTGACGGGATTTAATTGTGTGATGAAGTGTGGTTACGACATATTATTTTTTTATTCATGCGGCTGAAAGTGTAATACAAAAAATATAGCGGGTGAAGTTTTGTATGGAGTTGTATGAGTGCTTAGACTTTTTATTTTAATTTGGAAATTGGTTTGATCGTCATTCTTGATTTAATGTGGATAAAAATAAATCATAATTGTATTATCAATCTGCCTAGCCTTTTCACAACTATGTTGGGGTCGGCTTCCAGTCTAAACGGATGCAGCTGAATACCAGTATTTTACATGGAGCGACTGTCTATCTGACCTCCACAACCCAGTAACTGAGTAATTGTATTATCTGTATCGTAATAAAATTGTGATAATTATTTCAATTGAATCATCGACGGTATAATTTCTCATAGATCGGTCTCAAAACGCAGAATTAAAAAAAAAACACCATAAGCATGGACATTCGATTGATGTATTTATTTTCCCAGAGAGAAAGCATCACCAAAGACTGAAACTTGCGAAGTTCACATGCGGTTATAAAACAATCGTTAAAATCTTAAAATTACAAGTAGGTACACTGGATCTGTTAATTGCCTATTTTAATTGACAAGTGAAAGTCACTTATTAAGAAACCACAAACACAACCGCAGCTCTGATTACCGTATAAAGAAAAAAGCGATACAAATTAATTTGTTAATTCCACGTCAATCGATTGTAACGAAAGGGTGTCGGTCCATTACTCGATTACTACCCGCCAAGCCGATGCCTTGATTGTGATATAGAGCAATGTAATTGCAATAAAGTGTTGCAAATTATTTCATTATCGTTCTCCTGATTGCTCATAATCATATCGTGGTGAGTTTACTGCAGTCTTCATCGTAATCGTAACTCAAGTGCTCACTTTGGTTTTGATTTTTTTGTTTGTAAATTTTCAGACTTAGTGAGCAGAATAGGGGTTCATGGCCAAATAATAACAGCTGCACGGGTCAATCCTCAAGGATAAGCAACGTCATGCCTCGGAAAGCACGTTAGCCACGGGCAAGAAATTTGTATCGTGTAAATGATTTAGGCCATTATCACTGCGATTTCTTGGTTTCTATCGCAAGACAGCATGGTTAAAAAGGTACCGATGCGCACAACCTCTTTTTTGTTTAGTTTTCTTCTTTAGTTTAGTAGCTCGTGGCTAAGAAGTAACAGCCGCACGGATCGATCCATCAGGTTAAGCTACGCTTGCCGGGGTTGGTTCGTGGATGGGTGACCATCTTTACATACCGAGACTCCTCCGTGTCTCGGAAAGCACGTTAAGCCGTTGGTCCCGGCTGTCAAATGTGGATCTTTGACAGTCAGACTTACCAAGGGGTATTGTATTACCCAGTTACTGGGTTTTGGAGGTCAGATAGGCAGTCGCTTATGTAGAATACTGGTATTCAGCTGCATCCGGTTAGACTGGAAGCTGAACCCAACATAGTTGGGAAAAGGCTATGCAGATTGATTTTTTTCTTCTTTAGTTTCACGTTTGGTCTTATGACTACAGGAAACAAGTGAAAACTTACGACTGGAGCCGAGTCTACGCGATTCAGCGTCACCGAACGACTGAAGCCAAGTATACCCGATTCAGAGTCAACGAACCGAGCGTGACGGTTTAGTTTCGTTCACAGTTCAAAAAGAGCGCCTGAAGAAGATTTCACTGGAAAAGTTATCCGGAAATCGCATGAAACGTCGTTTTGTTCGTGATATTTGCTGCGGGCTTTTTGCTCGCATCAATTTAATTTGAAGTAATTATTCTTTATTTTTAGTTACTAATTTTCCCGTAATAGTGACGACATAACGATAAAAAGCCAAAGGTACCTACAGTTTCAGTCTGTGTCACCAACTGTTCACACACGCGCCGCAGTCAACAGTCATTTAGTTGTTGAAAGCGGGTCCGCTATGTTTATAGGCACTTTTACTTACTTTGACAACAACTGAACTGCATAATTCGCTGCCTATACCTAGTTGTAGCAACACATAAGGACTCGTTAACTCGTTCTTCTTTGATAAGTTAATGTGTTCGTTTTTGCACAAACCTTTTTAGCTTTAGATTTATGCCAAAAAATCCACCATTGCGACCCCCATAAGCAATATTTTAACGACCCCATTAATTTACCTTAAATCGGTAAACTAATCAACATTCAAGTAGTTGTACTTAAAATAAAAACAAATACTACAAAAATGAACCGAAAAATTAATTGAATTTTTATTTTGGGCCATTACCAAATCGATAAATTACATGAAGCGATGCAATTAAAAATGTTGACATGTGTCTCGTGCTCACTTACCGACCGACTCACTAAAATGGCCTACACAATCGTAAATAATTATTTTTTGGGTTCCGTATTTCAAATAAGAAAGAACCAGCTGTTTTTTTTTTGCAGATTTTTATGATACAGATGAAAATCATCAATCATTTTTCAGTAGAAAAGGAAAGGAACACTTTCGCTTGAAAAAAAAATATTAAATTTAGGTACTGGTTTCTAAATATCATTTATTTTCAGGCACAGCTAGGTTTCAGTTGAAAACAACAGCCGATAAATCTGAATACTTATTTCAAGATGATTATAAAACTGACTTTTGTTTGGCATCCCATAATGGATTTTGGGATGCCAAAACAAAGCATCATTAAATATATGATGGATCATTAAATAACTATATTTAATGATGTACGGGACTCTGCATAATAATGATAGCCACACTTAACCTTACTTTATTTAACAGATAGAATTTATACGAAGCTCCCGACGTGATTCTGATTAGTTTTTATATAAACTCAGAAGAAGCTGGTTGAACTAATTTTGTGTGGAATTAAAACTGGACGTTGTAATGTCCACAAATCTGTGATTTTATTGTGTGCGGCTGTTGAGGAAGCCTCCGATTGTAGGGACCGCTTTATGTTGTAGTGAACCAAGAACTTATATTTTTCTCAAAAATGCTTGTAACTTCGAGGTACATCGAAAATGCTGTAAGTAATGGTCAAATACATGCGAGCAGCGGCCGAAAGTTAGTATGAAAATCCATGTCTTTCATGTTTAGCGGCCGAATAAATTACTATGAAAACTCATATCCACCGTGTAATTTAAAATGTACCGAACTTTTTACTTTGGAATATGTTAACCAAGGAGGTAACTTAACAAAGATTTTATTTCGATCAGCACCTATACTACGACGTATTAGTGCCACCATTTTTCCACTGTTAGTGAGAGACGGAGCTATACAAGGCCGCTGGCACCATCCTTTTTTCACAGTGGAAGAATGATGGCATTAATACTTCATTGTAAGCTCCCTTTTTTTTTTTTTGAGTTTGGGAAATCATCCAATGACTTCTCCCGCTCTGGGCGGAGCGGAAGGGCGTGTCAGACTTTTACTGACTAAAACCCACCCGTGTTCCTTCAGTTGCCTGTTGCCAAGGTCCCGGTATCCCTTTCGGACTAACCCGCAACCCTGGCAGGTATCGGTTCTAGCGGACCCAGCCAATTGTGCGCGCGCGTGGAATACGACGCGCCATCGACCCGGGCCTGGTCCTAATCGGACGGCGAGCTACTCATTGCTCGCCGTCCGCAGGCCCGCGCCTATGGTGGCCGGGAATCCGCCTGGGATTCCCGACGCCCATAATCAGCCCCCTGGCCTGCAAATGGAGCTGTTTAAAGTAAAAATGAAACAAATGAACATATTGACGCGTGAAAAATTATCTTCGCTCGTCATTATTTCTGGAATTTATAATAAACTAGCTGCGCCCCGCGGTTTCACCCGCGCAAGTCTCGATCCCGTAGGAATATCGGGATAAAAAGATCCTTTGTACTATTTCAGGTCATGGTCTACCCTTGTGCCAAATTTCATCCAAATCCGTTCAGCCGTTTTAGCGTGAAAGCGTAACAAACAAACAAACAAACTCACTTTCGCATTTATAATATTAGTTAGGATTTACTCAGTTTGAATTTCCGCGTATTATTAGAGAAAAGTACTCTTAAATATTCGTTGAGTTCTTTTACATTAATTTGGTAGATTGGTTCTCTCACTAGAATCTTTAGTCCATATATTTCGTTGTTTCTATAAAACTTGCTCGACCTGTGCGCAACCTCACATAGCAGAACCGTTGGATTTGTTTGATTGAAGAATGAGTCATGTCAAGGACGTTTTAAGGAAATAACTAAGAAAATGGGGGTTTGTTTTGTCACAATAACTGGTTTTTTGCTAAATAGCGTGCCTTGGCCCAGTACGTCTGTAAACACCATTTCAATAATAGGTTTATATAGTAGGTACGGTGTAGATTTTTTTATAGATATTGGGCAAATATTCTTGCACTACTTTATCACTTCCTTATTGATGCACTTTAAAGAAGTGCGCCATTGGTTTAACCCAATATTATAGTTATAAATAAAGTCGAAGATATATCTAATCAGAAATTCCAAAAAAAAATGCATTTACTTTGATACTAAAAAGCAGTGATCTTAATCAGTCATATTTTTATGATGAAACGATTTCTACATTAAATGCAATTCTGCTGTTGATTTGTGAAAGGGATGGATGAAAATCATGCTTACATTTTTTTTAAATACATAGTTACTTTTGATTTTAAAATACCTCTGTACTTAACATTTATTTAATTTTGTCTTCCATTTCAAAATAACAACAGCATTTACTTCCTGCAACGTCTTGCATAACATCGTCCAAATTAGAGTATCATTCTTTTTTGTGAGCAGCATGTCGCCATAAAAACATTTTGATGGGACCCTGACCAGTAATTAGGGTATTATTTATTGTGAAAAATCCCTTCGTTTCGTACTTAATTTAAACAAGAGAATTTAGCGTTTAAATTAGCCTCGTAATGTGTTATTTGGCTCGATTTATTAAGTTTTTTACTTTTTTGGTCGCTGCATCGGCAGACTTTAATTTTTTTAAAATGAAATTAAAGACATTTTTTTCACGGTCTCGTTGTTATTGGGTTCATAACGCGATGCTTGAATTTTTTTATTGCTTCCAATAATGAATATGATGTTGCGATCGATCGAATGTTTTTCTGTTTGATGGCGTTTAACGACACTTAATTTGTTTGAGAATCATATTGATGGAAATAAAATTAAAGTAATAATATTGCCTCCTTGAAATTTTTTAATCTTTTGTGGAGTAGAATGTAAGTTAGCATTAAGTATTTTCGAAGACTGTAAAACTTTTGATGACTTCTAAAGATTGAAGAAATGGATAGGACAGCAGCCTTAAAAATGGAGTCATTGTCCCATCTGACTTTTCATAGATATCTCAATTAGTTAAGCTTATAAGATAAGCTCTGTAGATAAGACAAGAAAATTAGGTTGTCTCAACATGGAGCCTCCTCAACCTACTAAGAGACCAATTTTCAACCACCCTTGATAAAAACCAATGCAACCTTTTCTTCTACAATAGCACAACCAGAGCATGGAACCTCTTACAATACTTATAAAAACCCTCCAGCTCCACTATCTTTACAACACACATAAATACTGTACAATAAACCTTTAGGCCTCCTTCAATAAAATTAAGACATTTTAATTATTCACCCCTATTTTGTCCATGAGCTAATTATGGACAGACGGTGGTCTTTTCAAATTAAGCTGTTAATTGAAAAGGCACTTCAGATGCTATTGGTGCAATAAAGGCATAAAAACGACTGCCTACTTGAACGTCCGAGAATAAAATGAGACTTAAATAGAGGCACTTAATTGATTTGCAATTAAATTTTAAAACGGGTTTTTGCTATACATTTTAATTGTGTAAAGTTTTTTGTGTATTATTTTCAAGGGTATTTTTGGATTGGAGGCTGTATCGATTTTGAGATTTATTATCCATTGGTAACACATAGGTACGAAGAAATATTCGATAATATTGTGCACAAAATCTTGCACACAGCAAAAATTTTCAGAAAATCGCCCGTTTGATGGCAATAGGCTCACCCCCTATTACATGGGAATTAAAACATAAATGTGGGTGTATACTACAGTTACACCTCTGCCCAACCCTTTGGGGAAACAAGACGCGTTATTCCTCTGCAAGTTTCAATAAGTAACAGAGGCAAATAACCTAAGAAACTTAGAAATCAATCTACAATTGATGGCACTGCAGCAGGACTTGTTGATTTATTATTAAAATATTTTTATCCATGATAATTGATTCGGTGACGTCATCAATCTTAACAACTGCAACGGGCCTGTAATTAAAAGGGAAGGTAATTACAGGATTACACCAAAACTTTCCTAAGCGCCCATATAAGGACGGCGTTAACTACTCGAAATCTTAAGAAAACACCAAAGAAGGGTTGACAGGAAACTTCCCGGAAATTCTACAAGTTCAATACGTCAATTACTTAAAGATAAGGTTTGAGAGACAAACGTAGACACACGAGCGTCTGTCATCAAACATTAGTGTTTGCGCTCAAACAGTTGATAAGATAAGCTTTAGTTAACGCCGACACAATGCTTCGGCGCGTCAATATTTGTTGTGTGAATACCTTTCGGCCTAGCGCGTGCTAGCGGGGCGGCTGTTACACCGGAGTAGACTAGGGCTACGTGTATGCGTGAGATGAATGTATATTGAAAAAAAAAGGTTTCTTAAGAGAAGTGAAGTGAAACTTTGAATAACCCATGTTATGACAAGCTATGTGCTTGATGTTCAGCTCGCACTTTCGCGGACAGTAAACGCCTATAGACGTAATAACAATAAAACTTCAATTGTGTCTCATTTAGTGTCCGCGAAAGTGTTAATAAGTTTTATTTTTGTAAAATCTTCTTAAGAAACCTTTTTTCATCACTCACCTACATAATCACTCTCCTGCCATAGATTTGAAGATGATATTACAGTAGCTTTCGGGAATAGTCAAGTACTTACGCTTGAGGGCCTAGACAAGTGACAATCGCTTCCAAAGCGTTTCGTATTTCTACAACGACTTTCAACAGAATTGACATAAGCTTTCCGATAGTTTATGTCAGTGCTATACATTTTTGCCTGTTCCATCATCGTTATCGCTGATAGAATGTCACTTTGTCTAGGCCCTCTGAATTTTTCTTTTGATCTTCAGAGCATCAGTCTTTACCTATGCCAGTCCTCTCCTAAACACAACCATTCAGACTACAAATCCTGATTCACCACATCTTGAAAACATTTAAAATTAGAAACAAGTTATTGTTCTACAAGAAACGCGTCGGTGTAACAGGCGGCCCAGTTAATGCACAAACGAGGCACTTAAGATTGTAACGGATGTCAAAGATAATAGAATTTAATTTTGAATGGAGTGTGAACTTTAGTTAAATGATGAATGTTGTACTACTAGGTATGAGGAGATGATGCGAAACGTTCCTTTTTATGTAATGTAAATTACGTTTGAGGAAAAAACCTTTAAAAAAAGTAGGTGACTTTAATTTACATGGTTTTCATCTAACGAAAATCAACCTTCTATTAATCAGAAGAGCCTGACGATTTCAGAGCCTAGACGAGAGCTTAGAGGACTAATGTGGATCACCCTACGACCCTTAACTTTTTTTTTGGCCGTCTAAATGTTAAAGATGTCCAGCGGCTGCGATTCTGATAGCATCAACCTTACTGAGCTGCTTGTTATTTTTCTCAAAAACAACACAATTGAATTGAAGAAAATATTAACTAAGTAGATCTAAGGTAGAACTAAATCTTCTATTCAAGTTTAGATTCTATAGAATAAAGGCTCCTGTAGACAGGCATGACGCAACAGCGCGTCGTGAGTTCGTGACTCAAGAGTGCTTGTGAGTAGAACAATTTCTATGAAAACTTCTTGGAAATTGCTCAACCACAATCGTGTCGCACCGTCGTCGCGTCGCGCCTGTCTGCAGGAATCTTAATGCGGCCTAAAAATATATTGAAGTTAAACATAATAATTAATTTGACAGTTTAGAACCTTTCTAATGTCTCATTTTGCATTAGGTACGCCAATCTCAAAGCTCGAAAGTTTTACTTGCACAATCATATTTTGACACCTGTTTCTTGAATATGAATTGCTGTAAAGGCAGAATCAGATAAATAATAAATATCCATAATTTCAACACGATGTTAAGCTGGTAACACATCAATAATGTAAGCAATACCTAAGTGTTGTGTGTGGTGTTGCCAACTTATCTTAAAGTAACATAATATTAATATTAATAACTAACTATTATTATAAATTCGAAAGTGAGTTTGTTTGTTTGTTACGCTTTCACACTAAAACGGCTGAACGGTTTTGGATGAAATTTGGCACAAGGGTAGACAATGACCTGGAATAGGACGTAGGATATTTTTGATCCCGATATTTCCACGGGATCGAGACTTACGCGGGTGAAACCGCGGGGCGCAGCTAGTATCGAATAAAAATGAATGTGCTCCATGAGAATTTTCATCTAAGTCTTTGCAATTCACATCACAGTCTCAGACTGTGATGTGAATTGCAAAGACGATGATGAACGTTTATCATTATTTTTTTATATGCTCATGAACTGTGATTAGTTCTTGAGCATCTCAAAAAATAAAGCTATACGAACATAAACTAGCAATGGATAGATGAAGACGAAAAATAAAGGAAATGATTCAGTGCGATGCAGTTGAAGAGAAAATATGTCCAGTAATAAAGTGCAATAGCCTGATAATGATGTTACTGCAGCACTTTCATTACAATCACTGTGTAATCAATCTAATGTTAGCAAGAGTGATACTGACTATCTGTTCAGGGAAGGTCGTACAAATATACTAAAGTAATTCAAAATTATAATTCAAATTAAAAAATCAATTATTTTAATCGTTTTAATCATAAAAAAATTAAATTATAAGTAAGTTATAGGGTTATTACTATACCACTTAAATCATTATATTGAGTGTTGCGGTCATTACAGAAACTCTGAAAATTCCTATTGTCTGAAGTATTTTCCGCTCGCCAATTCTGTGGCTATTCCACCATCCATCAGCCGTTAGGTTAGGGTTACCAACAATCCCGGAACTAAGCACCTAGAAGATAAATGTGGGAACTCCTGCCAAGTTTCATTCAATTGTTGGTACGGTAATTTGAAACCTGCCATTGGTAACACTATACCAGCAATATAACAAACTCAACAAGGTACGTAGGCCGATAACAAATAGCAAAGTAGCAGTTTTGCAACCACAACGGATTGGCGTAAGAATTGTATTATAATTCACGAATAATTGACTGTTTGTAAGTAAATAGTCGTGCTGAACATGCTTACCGATGGTTAGTTTAAATCGATTTATTTCGCAAAGTTATAGTGGTTGCTTTGAGTGTTGAATCGATTAGGATAGTGGTTATGGAAATTCATTGAATGTTACTCTACTGATGAATTTTTGAGTTTAGAGCTAGCAAGCTATTATGATGCTTCTAGATGCACTTCATTAGGTCCAGCTCTTACGGCGTGAAGTTGCGAACGCGTATCTTTTTCAATTGTGTCCTAACTCTCAAGCATTGGATATCCAAGATCGTTATTCTTTTTTTATTTGAGACTTTGAAACACCACCTTCAATAGCTTACCAATATGTGACCCGCATTGTCACATGCTTGGCAGTTAAATGTAGACAAAAATCTGTAATTAAATAAATAAGACAGCATATTTTCATCATTTTCGTAGTTCGTATAATCTTCTGCTGCTATTTTTCTCACTTTTTTACGAGGTAAGAGCATTAGCAGCTCATCCATCTTCTCATAACAATAAACTAACATGAACAGCTAGTATTCATAGTAACATTTCAATGGTAGGTCGTTAGTACCTAGTTGACCCTAACAAGATTCCTCGCATTGGCTCGTAATATTTATCACCATTAGAATTTGTAATTGCCATGTATGGTGCCTTACGTTATGGGCTGGTGATAAAGTTACACAGTGTATAGGTATGTGCTTGTGCATAAAGGATGAATGCAGAGCGTTAAGTATTTATTGGTAGATTACCTTACCTTTAGGTGTCCTGGGGGTCAAAGTCGACCAATTTACAAACGTGTCAGTGGTCTCACAATGATCAGTTTTTGACAGATATGCCATACAAAATCTGTCAAAAACTCAACATTGTGAGACCATTGACACGTTTGTAAATTAGTACACTTGGCCCCCTGAACTCGTGAAGGTTTGCATCTATTTCTTCATCAATTGGTCTGTCTTTAATTGGTTATAGGTTTCCCTATTTTGTCCCACTGGTGCAAAGGCCTCTACTTCCAAATCTCTCTCTTCTCTCCTTCCTCAATCCTTTTGCGATCTCAGGCCACGTCCTCCGCTCTAACATGTCCAAATCGTCAAATCGCAGTCACTGCGGGTTACTTCCTTCAGGCGTCCGGTGAGTGACAATCTTCGCATTTCTTTCTGCGCTGGCTTTATTACCTTGGATGATGTCTAGATTTTAAAGTCATTGACTAGCAAAGTCCATCTGTCTGTGCACATAAAAAATTACAAACATTTAAAAATTTAGATTCATGGTCATAGGCGATAGCTAGTCAATTGCCTCTTCCTACGCATTATAGCGGTCGTTACACCCAAAATATTACCTGTTTGTTTCTTATAGTGTAAGGTGCGGTCTGTGTATACCTACCTACCTACTTTATTTTACTACTAACCTGTAAACCATGATGCACTGCAAAACATTGAAGCTTATATCGACCGGGATACACCTACCATGGCAGAGGCTACAATTTTTTGTGGTTTGCTGCTTTTTCATGATCCTACTTGGTAGACCTTCCAGAAAAATATTCCTTTTGTTGAAGGATTGCTTTAAAAGTGTATGGACGGTAGCGCAAGTTTCTTGTCCGTGCTTACCTCAACAACGATATGCGTTGCAATAATCCTGCTAATAAATTACAAGGATTTACTTAAACTGCTAATAAAAATTCTGGCCACTTAGAAATTAATATTTTGTAATAAAAAATCGCAGAGCCAATCAGTAAATCGCAAAATTGCAGGATCTTAATTTCCACAACAGGAAAATCCCGTTCCTAATTCAGCTGTCGTTTACAAAGTTTATATAATTGTATTTAATAGTGGCAAATTACTACAGCAATTTGTACTTAAAGCTAGAAACAAAGAATTCTCCCTGCACATCGCGGGAACCGTACATTTAATAGAACGATTACCCGTACTTCACATAAAAGAGCATTGAGCACCTCAATTGAATTGCATTCTTCAGCCGCGGCGGGCTTGAATGCGCGTACGCATGGATACTTCCCTCCCTCCACCAATCGCGGCGCCGCTTGGGAGGGATTAGGCGGAGCCTTACAAGCTCCTCCCACCGCCTTCTACCACGGTTTCGTATTAAGTATTGAGTTACAGATAATAGAGATCGGATGTTTTACTGTTTCTGTTTTGTTTTTATTAAGGGATTTCATTGAAAACGGAAATTTAAAGATAAGGTCTCAATAGCCGTAAAGGTGCCTTTGTAAGGTCGAAGTCGGTTTAATCGTATCAAATGTCTCTCACGTCAACATTGTTAATGTCCTCACTAAAGTGGTTGGGTGGACTGTTAAGACATGAGTTTTACAATTAGGTAGACGACCTCGTTGGACTCGGGATCTTGTTACGAAAAATGTAATGTCTTTATAAAATAATTGTAGGAACTTACTTAAACAATTAAGTTCTGTAAAAAATTCGACTTCTATGTTTTCTACCGAAAGTCAAACAGCTGTTGCTCTTGTAAAGGCAGTATAGCACTTAATAGATAGGTAGCTATATGATAGCTTGTATGTATAAAATTGTGTAAGTTCGAGTAAAAAAAAAAATTCATTTCAACCACCAAAAATTATCAATCATAAGCAAAATGTATGTAATAGTAGGTAGGTACTACTTTTATAAATCTCTATTAAAAACATATACAATCATAAAAAAACCAGTACACAGTTCATGCACATCGTGTGCGGCCACTATCGAGCGAGCTATCATGACGACGTCGTTACTGTCAGCTGCGACACGATAGCATACGCTGACACTGATCAACTAACACAGATGAGACTGTTCATCAATACTGCAATACTTCTGTGTTTAAATACACAGTTTGTGCACATCGTGTGCGGGCAGTGTCTAGCGAGCTATGACTCCGTTACTGTCAGCTGCGACACGATAGCACACACCGACACTGATCAATTATGTATCACAGATGAGACTGTTCATCAAAAGTGCAATATTTGTGTGTTTCATAATACACAGTATGTGCACATCGTGTGCTAGTTTGCTATTTTGCATAAAGAAATTTTCTCAATTTGATGAATATTAGTCTTCATTATCTACATTTTTGCCATAAATCAATTAGAAAAACAGCAATTAATTAGGTACTTACTACCAATCAAATCAAAACTTACCCTTATAGTACTTAGTACTTTATCATCGTCCTACAGTCTTTATGCCTTTATTTGGGGTCAGCAAAGCATTTTTCTTTCTTTTTCACACGTCTTTATGAGCCTTCATCTCAATATTTACCCCCTCTTTTGCCATAACATTATTGACACAATACTATCCTTATACAAAAATAACCTTTTTCACCTTGAAATATCCCTAAAACCATTTTCACAAATACACCTATCAATTTTCCAACTTTCAATACCATTTTAAAAATACTGTCCATCCCAAAAATAGGCATAAAACTTACAAAATCATGACCTCTCTGTATTGTCCATACTCTTTACGTATACTCGGCACTTAGCGTTGAAGCTTGAACACAAATGTGGTTTGCAATCACAATTGTCACCGTTAATTCGCATACTTGCGATAACATGTCGCTTGTACCTCTGCTATTAAAATAAATAAAATTACATACATTTAAATGCTTACCTAAATCACGTGGTGCATGAACCACTCCGAGAAACATGAAATGGAATATGGACTTTCAGATGAAAGATATAGAAGTTAAAATTGAATGGGTGATGTTTGGGTGTCTGTGTGTTTTATTTTTAAATTTTCATTTATTGTGAGCTATTTCTTTGGTGCTTTTGTAAATTTCTCTAAAGAAGTAGTTTATATGTACAGAAGTTTTATGTACCTATCTTTCGTATAATTTATTATTTTGCAGATAATTATAATTTATTCAGCTGTGATTGTATCTAAGCCACTTATCCTTTTAACCTCGACTATTAGCAGACCTTTAAATAGTGGCAGGCAAGTACTTACGTCGTATCTTGTTTACGTGAATTCGTATAAATTGTTGCAAATTCTTGAGTCATAGCCTTGAACCGTCATTTAACTTATAACTTGTGGAAGTACTTTCTTAGATCAACACTGGAAATTAATTGCAATGGCATTAATTTGTCATTTTCTCAACAGTCTGTAAGTAAATAATAGTTAATTATTAAATGAACTTACCTGTACGTGAAGTTTTATTAATTTTTTATTATTATTTATACGTGTGCTGAGTCCGAAGACATTAGTAATTTGCACCGGTAGTTACGCATAGTTGTCACCACACATGCACTTAGTTGAGAAAAATACTTAGTTCTGTTTTGCTCTAATGCAATTTACATAGCATTTTGTTTCATAGGTATGCGGGTACTTTGTCCAGTTACACACGACGATTGTTGCAGTAATTGACATTCTAGTGCTTATTATCTATTTAGCAACTTCACACCGGTTGATATAAAAAGTGTCGAACCGAAGAACTCTTGTAGAGAAACCCTAACAAAAAAAAAAAAGGAGGGAGTTAGAAAATCTCTGAAAGACCAATTAGTGCTTCGGAAAGTGTATCAAATTTGGAGGAAGCTGTTACATATTTTTAAGTAATAACTATTTTCTTACTGTCCAGCACCCTAATTGCGTAGTACACGATCAATCACAGAATCGGAATCGATTAATCCATTGTTTCATAAGTTAAGAAAAAAACTGCTCAACAACGTACGCAATGAATGTTCTGAACTGTCAAAATGAAACAACCAAAATAACTTACGCAATTAGATAGCTGTTTATGTAGGTATCTACGTATTGAAGATACTTAAATAACACTTGAACAGTCACTGGGGCTGTTTCAACGCATTAAAATACAGTTGCGTTCCTTCCGCTGTGGATTGTAACCTAACCTAATAAGTATGAGCATGACGAATCTACAAACAATATTAGAAACGTAACTCATTAGTTATGTATTAATTTTTATTTGATGGACAGAATTTTCTATTTTATGTAGCCACCAGTCAAAGTGGTTTAGGTAAATTCATAGACTTGTTATAATCATTCATTTTCTCAACAGTCTGCCATAATTGCCTACTTAACTTAGGTATCCAGAAGATTGTATAATCTTTCTTGTTTCTATTATCAGTTCAATAAAACCCAACAAAATTAGCCTAGCTTCAATAAAAAGAACAATGTTTCCAAAAATAAGTACGAAATGTTATGTTGGAAACGGAGACAAATACGACACGAAACCGTGTTTAAAAATACGAAACGTCGGGAACTCACGTACACTCACCATTGTCAAAACACCTTATATAATTTCACACCGACATTTTTTTTTTGTATTTGTATTTTTGCAGCGCGTGTGTGGTCGCGAATAAAAACGGCGACTAAATACGGGATAATGCGCACTCGAAACAGCAAAAGCAAATATTTTTCAAACACCTCTGCGTTGAGCGTAATCCTTTGTGACAGTGTAATTTCGGTATCGTTGACAATACTTGAAAAAAAAAAGTAAGGGAAGAAAAAGGACTTTGTTTAACTCAGCGGGATTTCCGATCACTATGTAATTTGTGAATAATTTACAGCTATAAAGGGAGGCGGAGACGCGGCGCATTATTATGTTGTCACCGTATTTAAGAAAGGTGCGTTTGCGTCGCCTTTGTTTTGTTGTCGTGCTCTTGATCTCTGACATTGTTTGTCCTTGTAATAGTTTCACTTTAATATGGATGATAATTTTATGGCTGCACGGAGATTCGGACTTAAATCTTTCGAAGACTTTAAATAATTGATGCTTACAAAGATTGAGTTATTTTAATGATAATTTTATGAATTTGAGTAGTCTATAGAAATGCTCTAAGCCTCAGGCTAGCTGGAGGGTCGATCTTCGCAGGTTGGCTGGTTGCAGCTGCATGACAGGTAGTTGCCGAGACCTGAACTGAATGGCGTGCAATTGGAGAGGCCTATGTCCAGCAGTGGACTTCTGTAGGCTGATTATGATGATGATAGAAATGGTCGACCAGATTTACAATTCTTTTATAAAATTATTCATTTTTCACCTGTTCTATCAGATTTGAACATTCGCGACGACATATTTAATAACGACATTTAGGTTCCTCAACGGCGAATAGTGTCGATGCGTGGCTTTACGAGAGAGCGACGTTGAAACAGATTATGTGAATTTGTTATGCCTATCAAAAAGTTTAACTAATAATCACAATGTTCGAGCATTCGTTGAACACTCCCGTTATAATATGTCGGTCATGGACGGGTCCTCAATATCCAACATTGGCAACATCAACACCTGTTCGTAATTAGAACGTATTCAAAATTGCCATAACATCAGCCAATCAAAAACGCACAAAATCCGCAACGGATCATTTCAATTTTCGAATCGATGTAATGACGTAATATATGACGGTTGGTAAAGAAACGAGATACGATGCTCCGGAACGTATACAATTTGTTACCTTTTTAACACGTCATCTATTCCCAAAAACTGACAAAAAAAGTAAGACATGTGGACCATTATAAACGTGTTTTGTGTTTAAGAAAAGAATCGAGCTTTATGTCATTTTGATACACTCTTAAGGGTCTTTGTGTGGGACTGAATCGAATAGTCTTTTGATTCGTGTGAATTGCGTTGCATCGATTTGGTGTTGAATTGAACCGATTTTTCAAGCTCAGTAGTCGTCCTTTGTTGCTAATGGTCGCGTTTCGTCTTGCCTTTTACATTGACCTTTATAATTACTACTTTTACGTCTATTATACGGTACTACGCCTATTAGGGCATCTGTTGGGTTAAAGAAAAAGGTTACTTTTAACAGATTGGGTGCGAAATTAATCTGTTTTTTATTGTATCTTCCAGATTACGTTAAAAATACATTTTGGTTTGGTTTTGATGTGAAAGCCTAATTATAATGACACAAAAGGTAAGAGGCTTATACTTAGAAGTGGAAGAAAAAGGGTTGCCAATGACGATGATGATAAATTTTCAACTAAACATCCAACTGGACCTGTAATTCATTTATTTATATAAAGGCTTACCAACTAAACACATACATACATCTTTGTCATAATTAGAGAACGCGCATGTATTTAAATTAAAGGAAAGCACGGCACTATTAACTAGCGTATTCTTACATTATATTTATGTACAGTCACGGACTTTAATTGATGAGCCACCTGGCACTGTTCGTATTTTAGCCGTGTAATGCAAATCGGGTTTATTCGGTTCCCGACACGCAAAGTCATATGTATTAGAAGAAGAAAATTATATTTCATATCTTTACCGGTTGGCTAACCTGAGAGCCAGAACTACAAACTTGACAACAGAGTGACTACTCAAAGTCAACCAATTGCAGGTCTAGTAACAGTAACCTAGCAACGATAAACAATTTTGGCTAGGTTACTGTTGCGATAGTAACGTTAGCGTACGGAGAAATTCTCTGACATTGATATTTCAACTGTCACTGTCTTCAGTTAAGTTTTCAGAATTATTGAGTTAATGAGCTATGATTCAAAGGAGGTCGGTATCAAATAGATTGGATAAACTTAATGCAACATTGTATTTATTTTTATCATTGAGAACTTATTAGTCAACCTCTATGGATATTTCTGATTAAAAGTAATTTATTTGTCATCTTGTTTACGAGCTTGCGATTTGAGTTCGTGTTTAATCGTGTAATCTCGTGAATGTATGAAAGTAAACAAGATGACAAATAAATTACTTTTAATCGGAAATATCCATAGAGGTTGACTTATAAAGTCAACCTCTATGGATATTTCCGATTAAAAATAATTTATTTGTCATCTTGTTTACGAGCTTGCGATTTGAGTTCGTGTTTAATCGTGTAATATCGTGAATGTATGAAACTGCAAAATTGAAAAGTTTGAAGGTGGCTCATCAATTAAAGTCCGTGACTGTACAAAAGAAAATGTGTATTTTATAAACATCCAATAATAAAACAATTTTTTTCTTCTTAAAAATACATTTAAGTATACCACCGAAAACATCAAGGTCGCAAGTGTGAAACAAGTCTGCATCTTCTGAGGATATAGAAAAGGGGTATCGATATTTGTTTCTACTGGATTTGATCGAGAAGGGTCTATCATTTTGAACTCTGGCGGACGGTCTAGACAGATTCATGCTCAGCTGACCCACCAAATCTGGACAATCTACGCTTTGATACTTTATAAAAGAATGTTAAACCTAAGCAGCCTCTACACCAGTGTAATGATTTCAATGTGTGAGTCACTTCAAAATGATATGATATGATCGTCATCATACTGCTTAATTATGCGTTGAACATCAGCTATTCCCGAGAGCCTTGTAACTAACCTCTTCTGTATATTGTCTAGACGCTGAATATTGCTTTGGTTCTTCTTATTCAAGGTGTAATGCAAAATAGAGGGATTTTATGCGACATGCAATCACTGAACCAGTCTGACAAGGGTCTTTGGAAACAATTATACAGCACTTAGCTTTTACAACAGAATTTTGTGGTCTACTTTATCAAAAGCTTTGCTAAAGTCACTGTACACAGCGTGTACTTCATTGCCTCTGCTTATATCAGTAATAGTTCTGTCGACAAAGCTGGTAAGGATTGTAGCTGTAGATTGTTTTTTAAAGAAACCTTGTTGATGATCCGTGATAATTTGTTTAATGTGCCAGTTTATATAAGGACACAACAGTGATTCGAACACTTTAGTAATTCCAGAAATATTGATCAACAGAAGTGCCCTTGCGACAAAAATTGTCTTTGTATTGATAGTTAGACATCCCAACAAGGACCAATCTAGTAATACGTATCCAATCAAAACCATAAATGTGAAATGGGAGCCAAATTCAAAGTAAAATTTTCAGCTTGAATTCATCCTAAGTGCTTTGTGTAAATAATTCGACTATTCAATGAAGTTATATTTTTAAATAGCAAACATAGTTATAACAGAAAAAACAAGAAATTTTGTTTTAAATTTATTTTAGAATGTTGTATGTTCTTTATAAATTTCAGGATTATCTATAGAACTTGGCACCCATTTAGATCTCAATTCTTTTTCTTTTGTCGACGAAGTCGATCACCACACTTTGAATTTGGCTCCCATTTCATATTTATCTTTTTGATTGGATATCATTACTTTTTGTAAATAAATAATTATTATTCGTCAACTAAAAGTGATCCGTAAAATCTATTTTCAAATATAAGTACCAAGATTGTGTTAGAATGTATTTCTTTTGTAACTTAATTAGTTACACTTATCCGCAATGATGTCAGATCGCTGAGCCCGGCGTTGTAGTTTGTGATAATATTGGTTGTCGAAGATCTTTAAAAAAAACGTGTGCCGTCGGGGAAACTCCGTCAGGAACAAGTTCAATTCAATTGAATTCAAATATTTATTCCATATCTCATGTGTGTACAAACTCTTAAAATGATAGTTATTACAAAGTTCACATGGGCCCTGTCTGTTCCTTCCCCACGTATGCTTTAATGAATTAATTTTTGCAGCCATTATTTTGCATTTACATTATGACCTCACGATCCGCTTTGACACACTCAAAAACATACGTAACGTATCGGTATAAGTACAATTTTTTTATATTATTTTTTTATTTATGGGCTTCTAGCTACTGCAGAAAATGTATTCCATACATTGCCTAGGTATTGCATAGAATACCTGAATTATACAGATTATCGGTAACATAATTATATACGAATGAATATCGCCCACATGGCGCAAGGGAAATATGCACCGGAACCTCACCGGTGCGGGCGGCGCCGCGCTACGATTTTATTCGTCTTGTGGTCCGGCTCTGGTGCGGCTCCGACATCTTGTACAGGAAGCCTAAATGTCACCTTAAGATACGGACTATGACTATATTTCTAAACCCTCAAATCCCCGTGACCCCGCCGCAGTCCTGTTGCCCGCCTCGCGGAAAACTTAAACAGCCAATGATTAACAATTATTATTAATTATTGGTTGTCTAAGTTATATAAAATAATCTGGTACCTATATACAAAACGATAAAAGCGACCTTTCATAATGGAACCAATTCTCCTACAAAAGAAAATATTTTTGCTATTCAAATTCAAATTCAAATCATTTAATTCGAGTATCAAGACTCATAGAATGGGCACATATTTACAAATACATTAAATTAAAATCAAATTAAACACAAAATTACAATTAAATTAAATTAAAAAGTTACAATGAAATTAAAATAAAATACAATCAAAATTAAAATTAAATAAAATCAAAATTAAATTAAATTAACATTACAACTACAATTAAAATACAATTTACAAATTATTCAATTAATTAATTAGTTAGGGGGACACGTGGCGCGCCTGGCTATTATAATTTCGAAAGGCGCTAGGTGTTAAAAATCGATTACTTTATTTTTTTTTGAATCTTAAAAAATACTGTTTTCTGATTTTTTCCTTTGTATACACATAATTACCAAGCTGGACACCAAATTTCAACTTTCTAGGTCATCTGGAAGTAGGTTAGGTTTTTGATCTATAGGTATGTCAGTCAGTGATAAAAATGACGATTTTTGGACGTTGATATCTCAACAACCGTTTGAGCTGTATTTATAAAATTAGGGTTTCTAGCTAATCTAGGGGGTATTAATAAATACATCAAATTTCATGTGTGTATGTTAAATAGATTTAGAGTTATTGAGGGGTGAAAAGTAGCTCCAAATGGTTCGTGTAATATAACACACGGCTGCTGCGTCGCCAGTTCTTTTCTTGAACTTGGCTTGACACGCGGCCGCGTGTCTAGATGAGTTATTGAGGGGTGAAAAGTAGCTCCAAATGGTTCGTGTAATATAACACACGGCTGCTGCGTCGCCAGTTCTTTTCTTGAACTTGGCTTGACACGCGGCCGCGTGTCTAGATATCAAAAGCCTCATTGAGTAGTCTAAGCATGATCATAAAGGAGTAATCCGAAACAAACATCAAGTGTAGGTAAAACTATGCATGATCAGTGCTCATAAAATATCTTAATGGTATTAACGCTAACCTCCAATGAGCTACTAGGAAGAGTTCTAAATTCATAAACGTTATCTTCTTAATAAAATTAGCGTAATTATTTTTACCACAGTGATAGCAATAACATTGAAATTGCTTACCTATATTATGTAATGTTATGTAAAGTAAGTAGGTATGTTTTTCTATTACGTACCATAAATTAACGTAAAACTTTTGTCAGAAATTTAATGCGGTGGATTAATTCATAACACCTGATAAACACTTCTCACCGCATGCGCATATTAATGTGACAAGTAACGCCATCTATTAATTTGATTCAGAACTTAATTCAAACTGTAGAAGAATAAAATTTGAATATACTGATGTGTCTACTAGTAGGTTTAAATGTAGTTATAGGAATTTATATTATTATTGATCGATTGCCGATGCCGTGCATGAGATCTTGGGGTCTATTTTATTTGGAAAAGAGAAACAAGAAATGACTGTCAGAATAAAACTCAAATATAAATAAAAACTATTTCATGCCAAAATATTAGATGACGAAAATGAGCATAATAGAGGTGAAGGGAATAAAATTTAATATTTGAGAAATGTAGAATTCAAAATCAAAATATTTTATTTCTTATAAACCTACATTGTCACGATACATCAGAAGCTAGATGCACGGTTCTAATTGGCCGTTTCCTATGGGATCCTCTTTTTAAAATAATTGGCTTTTACAATGTTTTCAAATTACACAGTATAGGAGAACAGTGTTGGCCTATCAACAACAACATGTAAATAAAATATAAAATGGTCAACAAATCGAAGCATCTATGAATCTACAATGCCTAAAACGTTCCCTTCCCACATTCACAAAATAGAAAACAATCTATATAAAAGAGTAGAAAAAGAACTATTTAAACCAAATTATATGATTTTTAAAACAACTGTTACAAAATATGAATGGATGTAATCCACAAAAACTACTAATGAAGAATTGAAGTTACAAAAGTCATGTCCTAAGGATTAGTAGTGCGTCCATTCCCAGCGTAGGATGCCTAATCTGCCTATGGACTACTAAGTAATTATGGCCATTTCAAATTTTGATGCCTACCTATACCTTATTTGTTATTTCACAGAACCATGCGTTATCATCGTTTTCTACTAGACATGGAGCTTTCCCAAAAAGGGCTGTTCCCTAAGTAAACACCTTGATGCTCATTTTCATTAAAACCCAAATGAAAGCCTAAATAAAATCGCGCTGTTAGATTTTCAACTTTGGATGCTAAGCCGAGGGTTGAAAATTCAACAGTGTGGTTTTGTAAGTGAAAACGGATATTACTTGTTCAGTTGCTAGTACCAAACCTTGTGCTCGTATCACAAAAAGTAATATCACTCAGTGTTAATCACCAGCATGCAATTTTTTTTATTGGTCCTAATTCTGCCTCTTTCTCCTCTTTAGATTTATTGGCATCAAGTTTTCTTATTTCCAAATGTAAAAAAATCAGCTGTTCCCTAGATTTATGTTCGCATAGTTTGTCAAAATGAAGGGAATAGTAGATTTTTTTTCGCGATTTCAGGGTTGGTCCCATAGTGAAAGTTATTCATAATGATGAGTACAATGACCTGTTAAGAGCTTATCATAATAGGGCAGAGTCAGTACAAAGCCAAATGTATCAATGCATATGTGGATACTTATTATATATCTGGATAAATATTGCACTGATGATCTTAATTTTGTAGGTGTCTTTTGAATTATCATTAATTCAAATCTACACCCCTTCCCTTCTTCTTCCCTTTGCAAAAAAAACGGGCACCTTAACAGTCATTGGCTTTTGTATGGATAATATAAATATTTTTAGTATGTCATTAGCATAAATGACTAGTAATTTGTTATAATCAATAAGAATATAGTTTTTTGGCTACACCCCTCTTCCAGCAGCGCTACAAATTTACGAGCTCTTATTGCTTTTTCTGCCATTACAATCGACACAAAGATATCACTTTTAAGTCACAATAAGGCTGGATTATGCGACAAATATAAATTATTCTACTAAAAATAACGAGAAGTTAGTTTTAGTTGCCAGGATAACCTTCTAACCGCAAACCTGCAAAATGTTAGTAAAAGTCACAAACGGAAAACGGGATTATTAGTGTTTTTAAACAAAAGTTTTGAATTTGGAATTAAGTTTTTTTCGTACCCAGACTCTTTATTAAGTCCCAGTAACATAGTTTGGCTATTAAAACCTCTTTACAACTAAATGATTATCAATAATGCACAAAAATCAAAACCACCCGTTTTTTTTGCAAAGGGGTGTATATTCCAATTAGAAGCACAAAGCAGAAAATAATACCGGCCGGGCCATTGTTTTAGAATAGTGTGGAAAAGTCGTCAAGGTGATTCATTTCTTTCTGAGAATCAGCATACAGGTAGTCTTGGCTTTATTGCATGCTTTTATCCTAGTGACAGTACGCAGAAATATTAAAAACTGTAATTTTATACCCATGATAGGATCGAAGACTGGTGGACTTTGACAAAACCCGGAAATTACATTTTTTAATATATTTTTGTATGCAATTATCTTATTTCGGACGATATTATTTGAAACGGTAGGTCAAATAAAAATAATAATATTCAAATTCATCAGTTTAATTACATTACAAATATAACCTAAACAAGATCTTGGATAATACAAGTTTTGAGACAGAATCAGAATATGTAACATTCGTTCTAGATCCCAAAATACAGGAAGACATAACTTTACACAACCCTCATATACAAACATTAAGGTGGACGGAATGCACAAATTGACTTAGCTATAATTTATATTTACAAACACAAAATGAGATCAGAAAATTTACAAGATTTAAAGAAAAAAACTACAACTAAGTAATACTAAAACCCAAACATTGTAAGGATATTGCAAGAATTTATTTCTATACAAAAATTGCCACTACCAAACACTGATTTAATATAGAATCTAGTAATACTCCTCCAGAGGAAGAACACACACAATAAACATTGAATTTAGAACATAAATAAATTCAGTTTAACACTAAACGCAATATCTACTCTGAAAACAAATTCATCTTCTAACTATAAATTAGGCACTTGTGGCATGAGTTAGACAGTAAAATAAATCTTAATACTAGAAGGCACCGTTTTAGGAGTAAAAATCAGTCTTTTCGCATTTGCCACTAATAAACGTAACTGCTAATTCTCATCTTCTGTATCTAAGCTGTCGATTGGAAAGTTCGGATTTAGCAATGGGCTTTTTCCATTGCTGCCGCTCGGAGATGTATTCACTGATGATATTCCAACAAGGTTGTGTGTCAGACTGTGTCGTCTCAAGTCACAGTTTCTTCTGAAAACCTTCCCACAAGAGGAACAGTTGTATGGCTTTATGTCCGTGTGTGTCAAAAGATGGGTCTTGAGATTCGACCTTTGGTTGAAACTTCTGCTGCAGACGGGACACTTGTGGGGAGATTCTTCCATGTGTAGGATTTTATGGACCGCTAACGTTCTGGACTGACAGAAACCCTTGCCACATTCCAGACATTTGAACGGTTTCTCCTTCGAATGGATGTACCTGAAAGAAAGATTTATTGTTAAAGCTTTTTTCTTTTTACCATGTCATGTAGAAGTTAATAGAAACTAGTAAATGTATTCACTATTTAACACAATATAAAACGACGCAATGTAAGAATGCTATACTTGATGTAAAGTTAATGTTCTTAGAAAACATCGTTTCTTTTGCTCGAAGATAGTAAAACATTCACGCAACAAAGTTACTAGAAATATTATACATGTAGAGAGAGTCTCGAGACTACCTCAACTTATTGTTCGATCTGCAGAGATTGAATACTTAAGCAAACTAAACACTATGGTTGTAAATCTATCTAGCAGAGTATAAATGTTAGTTGAGTTAGTTTATTACAGTGTTTTCGTACAAGAGGATACAGAGTAACTAGCCGTAGACAGACTCTGATAATTCTTGCCAATATGTCATCTTTCTACAGTTAGAAGTAACTGGTTGCAATATTTGTACGGTAAATGGTAATACTCTGTCCAAAATGTCCAGTTAATTGAGCATAATCTTGCACCTTCATCTAAATCTTGGATTTATGTACTAATACAACATGTTGTTGAGATGAGTTGGGCTCAATAAATACATCATGTCTGTAGGCGCCGAAACATTCACTCTCGCGTGTTCTGTGCACCTTGTGGGAGCAGCCGGGAAGCAAACAAGAGCCCCAGGGTTATTGGTAATAAATTTCAGTTCTCTCTCCGCTTTATTTCCAATATCATTAATTTACACCCTTACTTTAAATTTGCAAAACACCATCGAGACAAATGAGGTGAATTTATTCAATTCGAAGACTTAACCGTCCAAATTTTATGTGTACAAAAAATACTTTTAGAGAAACCATAAATTACTTATTATTGGATTTACACCCAGTAAAAACAGTATATAATTACGTGGACGTAAGTTTTAATTATAATAAAACATATGGTTTATATTTCTCACAAATGTTGATAGCAACTGATTTCAAATTAAATTTAACTATACAACGTATAATTAACACACCGGGTAACGTGTAATCAATAATAACGCAGCACGAGGGACCAGCGATCGAGTGTACAATTCGAGAAAATTATCTCCGTATCGTATAAACAAACAGACTCGAGGCAAGAAAATTACGAGCCGTTCAAAGTAACGTAATACATGTAATAATCGTCGGGATTAGTTAGATCGGTGACGATAAAGCTGAGTTACAAGATGATGAATGAAATAATAAATTCAATATTAAAACACGCGATGATGATGGTGATTAAGACAGGCCGGGCTCGCGTGCAGTCGAGCGTACCGTGACACCGGCGCAAGCGCCGCGTTAGGCCTAACTCGAACCAACGCGACAACACTGATTAATTAAGCTCACAATGCAGACTGATGGTCTATGAAATTCACATTCTCCATACTAATTATTGATACTAATGAAAATAAACCGTGCATGAATAAGAAAATTAGGACCGCAAAAATTGAAGTCCAAATTACTAAACAAGCTACAAATTAATTTAAATCCATTATCCTTTCAATCTACACAAAAAAAATCTCAACATCTCGAACATCGAAACTTGATTTTGTATGCGGAGAATATTTACCAAGGTTTTTTTTTTATTTTTTTGTCATCCATATTAATCCTCACGTCAGGATCACCACGTGCTTTGTTAAAACCCGTCGAAGGCCCGCTCCGGTCCATTATAATGTATCGTGTCAACGGACATCGATTGAACATCGACAGGCCGGGCCGAGCCGAGCTCGGGTTAACCCTCCGGCGTCTACACGAAATTTATTTTATTGCCACAGAGATACGGTGATTTGGGAGGAAATCGCCGAGAGACAGGTGTAAAAATTCAACACCTTTAGTTCTTTTTGGGTGGGGATCTCGAGGAGATAAGTAAAGAAATAGATTGAGAGCTGTTGTAACACTATTATCATATTTATTGTGTTCGAGATCCGTGATGTTTCGAATTCGAATTCTTGTAACGGTCACTAACATCTTATTTGAGTGCATTGTAGAGACGTTTTAAAAGGATAAATATTTTGATATGAAAAAAGATATGCCCAGAGATTTATATGGAATGCGAAGAAGTCGGGAAGAAAACAAAATGAAAAGCCAAAATTAAAACATCGTCTCTCGTGGGATTAGCGGCGGTTTTGTGAAATAATTTACGAGCGTGACGAAAGAGTTGTCGATACCATCTGCTCGGTCCATACTTAACCCTTTTTGTTTTAAAATATTTTTATTCGTTCCCCACCATTATTCAAAAGTTTCTCATAATGTTTCGCGTTGAAACCCGACGACCAAAATCTTTTATTGATATCGAAAAATGAGTATCGTGAACCTTAAAATGTTTCTCGACACGGTTATAAGATTGTCTTTATCTTATTTGAGAGCTCCGCCACGGGATACTTTTGTAGTAGAAGACATAAATGGACCTTAGTTTTATCTAAGAATACAAGCCTTAAAAAGACTACTTTAGAAATCAACAGGTGTTTGATTACAACATAAAAGGTTAAAGCCTAATGAAACATAAATCATGGATAAGATACGGCTTAGATTTTATTAATTCATTAGTAGTTGTCATTCCCATTAAGTGGAACCCCTTTGAAGACAGGTATAAATTCAAAATTATGAGCTTGAAAGTATGACTTTAAAAGAAAAGTTATGCAATATATTAGTCAAACCGACTTCATTATCTTTAATAGTTATTCATGATAGAAACACTAAAACATATAAATATTGTTTTTACCTGTGATCTCTGAGGTGGTCTTGCCGTCGGAAAGCTTTCCCGCAAATGTCACAGGAGTATGGTCGTTCATCTGTGTGTGTCCTTTCATGGATAAGCAAGTTATATGACTTCGTGAATTGTCGGTTACAGAATTTGCAAATAAATTGTTTCTTTGTTCTAGGCCCACTTCCTCCTGTCTTCTGTTTATTAGATACACTACTGCCTGTTGATGACGTTGAGCTGTTCGTTGATTTTGAAGAGTTTGAAGCTTGTGGAGACAATGGGGCTTGTGATGGACTTCCATTCATTTGTTGTTGATACATGGCGTTCATAAGAAGACTGGGATATCCATTATCTAGATTCTGTGATGAACTGTATCCATAACCTTTTGATGTTGATTCTAAGTGCTGCTCCAATGTGAATTCGTCTTCATTATCTAAGAGGGCCAAGTCTTCTTCTACTTCTTCCGACAAGTCAACGTCTTCAGCTGCTATGGCGTCTGACAGCGGGTATTCCTCGGGTGTCTTCGGTGAGAATTCTTTAGACGTATCCGACGCATCTATTTCACTTATTTTTGCACTTGCCGTCGCTATCCTGAGAATGTCTTGTTTAGATGATGAACTATTTTCCGATGTATTGGGTTGAGTTGTGTTGTTTACCGAGGATACTGATGTCAAACGTTGCAGAGTCAAATAAGATTCCAAAGCTTGTAAATTCAAAGCAGCTGCCGCCGCAGAGTTTGACGGTAACAACGCCGCTTGTTGCAGTGAGTTCATCATTGCATTTTGAAGTGATATTACTACTCCTTGTAGTGATCTTTGAAGCATGTTTTCTTGTAACAATGCGGCTGATGCAATTGATAAGTTAATGTTTGTAGATGGGGAAGAACTAGGACTCTTACTTGCGTTTATTTTCGTGTCCGAATGCGGCGACGGTGGGTCGGCAGCCAATAAACCGTTCATGTCTGTTGTTGTCTTGGTGTCCTGTATTTGCAAGTTGTTTTTCAGCTTGATGATGGCGCTTTCCAAAGAGTTCAACGTGGACTTGCTGGATCTCGACGAACTTTGTTCTTGCATTGTGAAACTTTGTCAATATGGAGTCGATATCATCTGTAGACTTCCACTGGTATTTTGTGCACGTGTTGTGTGGGGGGCGCGGCGGGGGAGGTATCGCGTGCGCGTGCGCTGTCCGAGAGGCACGCTTCGTGGTGCGGCGTGCGAGGCGGCTGTGAGGCGCGGCGCGACTGAGCCGCCGGGCAGCCGGCGACCGCCCCGCCCCCACCTCGTCCCTCGCCTGTCTTCCCGCCTCACAAAAGCTCTCTATTTTAGGCAACTCTTTGTACGCAGTAATGGTCACCTCACGCTGCCCTAACGACAGACACGTCCATGAGAAAACGTTGCGCCAGATTTGTTGTAACCCCTTTCAAGTGTAATGAGATTCTGAATGGAATCGTTCGGGCTATGGGAAAACAATGTGATGCGGCGATCGCTTCGCTTGTTTTGTCAGTGGGTCACGCGCATCGGTAAAGGGATAATTGAGTGAAGTGCCGCTCTATACGGTTCAGAAAAAATCACCTGTACTTACTTAATATTTTGTTTATTGTTGGAGTCGCAAACTAATACAATTAAGGAATTGATCAGGGTCAATTAGTGAATTATTTGTTTCTAGCTTTGATGAAGCTGTATCGGAACTTCTAGATAGATGTTTTCTTGATTTTATTTTATTTATTCTCAGTACCTATATGTTTTGTGCCTTTTTTGTGCTAAATAAATGCTTTTTCACTAAATCTTTCTTTACAACATTCAGGCATTACGAAAATTATACTAAAATAGTTTATTTCCACTATTATCATTATTATTTTTCCTCCGAATTTAGGGCAAATTTCAAAATTACCTGTAAAATTAGATGCAAGCACCTATTATTAAGAGTTAATGTGTTAATAAGCGTTTAAATTATAATAGCTTAGAATAACCATCGTAATTCATGACGTCGAATTTATTAGACATCATTTTATTGTCACTTCGTCCAATTTTATGATTCCTTTATGAATTATGACTAAGTCTAACTGGCTGTAACTATCATTGCTAAAATTATATTTATCATAAGGACCTATAAAATATTTATCAGACATTAAAGCCTAATCGCATAATGAGGTACTAAATCTGTTTTAAGACCGTATTATGGTTTTCGAAATTTACGCTTGGTGTTTATGTCATTAGTGGTATTAAGGAGTTTTGTAATTAAGATTTTTTTTTGTCAAAAAATGGCCATTATAAGCTTTGCAAGAATATAAATATATACAGTATGTTAACTAACGAAGGGCGTTCTCGTTAACCCGCAATAGTATAGAGTCCAAAAATGCTAAAAAAAAATACCACAAAAAAAAATATTGTCCTCACACAAATAATCACTTTAATGGTATGGTTGTTTTTAATGGTATTATTTTTTTATATATTCTCTTACATTTCTTTATAATTGTACATAGTATAGTTTCTTGATATTTATATTTTTGATATTACCTGTCGTTTTGTCCCAGGGCAGGTCAGACTTGTGTTCAAGGTCAAAACAGTCTGGTTGTATAAAAATATGATAGCAATGTGAAAGATAATGAAATAGACTTTTGAAGAAAAATACATATTTTTAAAACCGCTGGAATTCTATGGGATTAAAGCTAAAAGAGAAGTTGTAGGACTTGGCAAAAAAATAACGCAATACCTATTAGACTTAAGTGTTTTTCAAGTAGATACTTGTCGAAGTTCGTTACTAGTAATAAAGTTGTAATTGTACTGTTAATGAGTAATGGGCTAATAATATTACAAATCATGTACAATTATTGTAATGTTATTATTATCATACACATGAGTAAATAGTTTCATGAACAATGAAACCGCTTCTTTGAGAATTGCCGACGAAACTGTGTTAATTTCTTGTAGTAAATTACACTTTTATAATAAATATACATTATAAAATATATTAGGTACTCAATAATATATGAGATGGATTTCTGTACTAAAGCAGTGACATGGGGCCACGGTAGACCACAGGGTATACCAAGGTATAGCCAAGGTATTCCAGGTAGTCACTCATATAAAAAATCCTGATGCGATGGGATCAGGACTTCTTATATGAGTGACTACCGTTGACAAAAATAGTAATCTATCCAAAAACTAACTGACTTCACTTAAGGGTGCTATTACAGTAAATGCTTCCCTGTTTAAAGCAGTCCACCTACTTACTTGATATAATAATTATGATGATGATGTGGAAAAGCTATAACAAAGTCTTACTAAACATAACGCTAATACGTACGATCATAGCAAGGGTACAAGTGTTACTCAACTAACAGTCTTGTCTGTCACTCCACTTGCTATTGCACCAACGGACAATACTATCGAAGCATCGTCATGGGTACTGCTCGGAAACAAAGCCCCATGCTCCAATAGAGCGTTGCAATTGCAACAATTGACATGAGAAAATGGGGAGTACAGTTTATTGCAATAAAAGATTGGGAGATCGAAACGTAGTAAGTATAACCTATGTTTGCAGAGGTAGAAAAGTTCTAAAAAATAAAAATATAAGTTTCGGATGTAAAAAAATGATATGGGCAGAAATGCAGTGAATATGGTAACGATAACTGATAGAAATGAGTGGAAAAAAGACAAGGTATATTGATCCCAAAGAAATAATAAAGACAGTGATAACTGCTTATACAAACGGTATATTAGAATGAATCCAAAATCGAAATCAGGATTCAGATTCACATTGCAGGGTTGTTGTTAGTAATAGAGCATGATCGAAATATGAATTTGATCGTCAAACATTGGAAAGAGCTCAAGTGAAATTAAGATCAAGAATTTTTGGCTCGGTATCTAACTTTGTCAAAGCTAGCAACAGCTAATATACATCCTCCTACATTTAAAATCCAACTTTTATTAATGACAAAAGTCACAAAGGAATCTTATGAAGATGTACAAGTATCCAAAGCACAAGATAATCCAGTTCACGACACGTGTCGTACCACGTACGTTAATTCGCGATAGCCCGAGCACGAGTCGGTTCTCACGCCGCCGCCGCCCGGGGGCAGAGCGAGCTCACGACTTACTGCAGATATAAAATTAATTTATCTATAAGTAATACGTCCATGTACTTAGATTATGAAACGGGAAATGTTTTGAGAGAACTTTACTTGTGTAGGCGTCTTTGGAATGAAGATTTGGGGGTTTTGTGTTTGTGGACCACCCGTTATGACCGATAGCATACAGCCTCATCTTACGATATGGAATTCGTTACAGTACTACCTGGTTTATATTATTCTTTTATGCAGAATAGTTTGGCGTTGATCGCCATGGTTGATCAGCACGCATTGGTGATAGCAGCAAACTATTTCCTATCAGTATGTTCTTAAAATCTGAATAACTATGGGTGTGATTATGATATTGAAAATTCACAGTTTATACTTGTGTAGATATGTACTTAAGTTAACCAATGACTAAGAGATAATGTTGGTTTTATTCATGGTGCAATATGTTTCAAAGTTTATACAGACGAAGTCTTAAGAGTGACGTGACCATAACTCACTAATGGTAGGGAAAAGGGAGAGTACTGATGAATAAACACAACGACGAGATCTGAACAAAACGCAAATAATGTATGATGATTTGAATTCAATGAACCAAAAGTTATCTTTATTAGAGCTAACATCTTTCAAACAGGACAAGCATATTTTTGTAATATCACACAAATATTTTATCAAAATGTGTATCTAGCTGTACCTCTTAATTATGTGTGGCCTGATCTAACTGATCTTGATATCTCAACTAATTCTCGTTCCAAAATTCCACTCTCGCTTTCACTTACATAATAATCCAAGACATTCTTCATACGTCATTATTAATTTGTATACCTCCTTACGAACTTTACCGACTGCGACAGTCGAAAACCATAACAATTTTTCACCTTAAAATTTAATAGGAAAGCTAATACGGCCATAAACTTAGTTAGAAGCGGGACATTACTCAATATCAATAACTTAATTTCCTGCGCCATCAATCTTTAGATTGGACTGATATCAAGTTGAGTTTATCACAATTTTATTACCACATATGTCACTCCCACCGAAACTAAAACAATGTGGTCACACTAGTTTATATATTGTGTTGGTACTTTGGCTTTCTCCACGCTATCTCGTGATTTACCGACTCGCCAAACGTGTCTGGCACTTTTCGGTGGATTTTAGTTGAATTAGGTACTATCCATAAATTATTGCGATCGATTTGGTCGCCCTATGTTATGGGTTACTTAAGAACTGTTTATTTTCTTTCATAATTGTTTGTGACCTATTAATGTTGCTTTTTGCTTCATATTTAATTCCAAAGATACGTTAAAGTATCTTCGAGTTGACTATTTTGACATTTAATTAAAATATATTTTATTTTTAATCAGACACTTACCTAAATGTGTTAATTAATATGTATTAATCTTCTTCCAAATGACTGCTACTTTAAAATGATAGAATTAATTTATTTTATATTTTGTGTACCTACAGCACGACAAGACATCGTGCGTTAGACGCTAATATTATCATGATTAAACATATTCATATTTATTATTCAAATAACACTTATTCGTCTTCAATTCCAAATAAAATCTACGGAACCCATTACCAAAACCGTAACAGACATAAAGCCATTACATGCTCTTTGGCCTCATATGGTCTCATTGACACCATTATAAGTCGGTACTTAAAGGTAAATTATTATTAGGTCGCAGGTCGAGTACCATATGTATAGCTCGTTATGATAGTAAGATGATGATAAAACAGCCGGAGTTTTGATTGAGTTAGAATATACAGTTAAAGTTATTACATTTTATATATGTTTATTAGATGTAAACTTCTGAGAGCGTATTGGGAGATAGACAACTAAATGAGTTGAGTAAGTTGACAAAATCGATTGGTTACTTAAATTTTTGTCTTTTGTAGATAGATTGAGTCTTAGCCAGACTAATGTACCTAAGTCTAAACTTATCGTTCTTGATTCTGATTTAATCGTGAGCACACGAGGTCTTGAGTTCAGAAATTATGTCTTTCACAACAGCTCTGTTTACGATCCATCTACTGTGTCCATATACAAAGCTATCATCAGCTTAGCTGTAACAAGGTAAGTTCGGGTTTTAGGGTAACACTTTGTTTATTTAAACTCATTTTACCTAGAGCAGTTATATTATTGTTTGAATTTCATCCAGAGCCACTGCTCTCTAACTTCTACAACCCATAAGATAAATAATTGGCGTATTCCTAAGTTTCTGACTACCTGCAATCACTGTCATGGATAAACACTTTACCGCCAAACACAACTCGCGTTTTCTTTGAGGCCCATACTTCAAGACGTACCACACTTCATTCATTATCTAATCACGATTCACCTTTACACCATCAGTTCACCATAAAACCTCCTCCTTCAAACACGATGGGCTAACAGCGTGTAATAGTCGTCGTACTTCATAGATACCGTCCAAAATTATCCGTTTAATCATAACGAGCCCGCCATTATTGCCCACGTTGCTTGATGGACCTCTATGTGTGATATTGTGGTATATGTGTTAGGTGGTTTAAGTGATAGGAGACAGTTGAGCTATCCCAACAGAATTACAACTAAACCATTAGTGATATATGTGTTATATTTTTAATATTTTTGATTATTATTATATCCTCTCAAACAGAGCACCTGTGACCTACCATCTTATCTACTCACCACCCTTGGTTGACTGGTAGAGAATGCCTATGGCATGAAGTCTGCCTTTGTACCTTATTGTGTGCGAGAAGTTTAATTAAATACATTTTGTTTTTGGAATAAAATAATTTTATTGAATACCAAATCGTAAAGATCTTTGATATTAGTTATTTATTTGTACAGTTAGTTTTATTTAATATTAGTTAGAAAATCGTTTAGTGTTATATTGTATAATTTATTTAAAATTGTAAATTAAATACGTATTAATTAGTTAAATAAAAGATTAGTAACCAATAGTGAATAGTTTATCATTTATCAACTCATCGTTTGTCAGACTTGAATGATTTGCTTCTAGTCTCATAACCGATAACCCAATATAGATCACAGGGTTTGTGTCAACCCTCGTCAATCAGTGACCTAATGACACTTGTCACTCAAAGGATCCTGCTGTGCCCCAAACTGGTGTCATAGCTATACCACTATCACCTAAAAAGCTTTTTCAACAAGCAATGCAGGATTGATGCGGGTTATTTATGACACTACAATTAATGGTTCTTCAGACCTAAGTTATAAATACTAAAATTCTGATTGAAACATGCGCAAACGAAACATTTCTCATAAATTACACCACACTATGGTTATGCAACGCGTGGCATCGTGCGTGACCGCGGCGTCGCGCCCACACTGCGCACGCGCGTATACAATTTGCATTCAGATACGATGCCCAAGCTTACAGTTGTTGAGTACAGAGCTATCTCTATACTCTATAACTGTAGGGAATTGATTGCTGATTGTAATGTTGAGATGGGTGTCCAATCCTACGTACAATAATTAAGGAAGATGTGGTGGATGAGCTTAATCTTTCTGATAGGACATCAGACAATCATTTTGATTTACAGGTTGATTCAATGTTTGAATAAGGTAGAAAATACTGAAATACCTACCTTTGTAGGTCATGTTCTTAGAAAAAATTGGCAATGTAAGTTCAAAATTATATTTAGGACGCTGAAACTGATAAGAATTGTGGTGGTTTAAACTGTAATATTATGCTTTATTACTGTCTCCATGACAATAATATAGCACGAATACTATTACCCACTTCTTCCTAGAATCAAATTAAAGTGAAGTTTTAGTTTTTCTGCAGTCTTGGCTAATAATAGTTATGTGAACCTATCCATCTTGTGGGTGATTAAGAAATTATACAGTAATTGAGGCTAGTGAGAAAAAATAACAGATGAAAAAGGAACAGACATACAGATTAAGACGTATAAAATATGGATCTAGTTTTTATCATGTTATCATTGCAGACCAACTTAATTACGATAGTAGTCCTAGACCAAGTAATGTCAAAGTCAAAGTCAAATAATTCATTTCAAGTAGGCACATTAAAGGCACTTTTGAACGTCAAATACATAGAAATAGAACTGATTCTAGTTGCCCCTTCTAAAAGGTAGTTTTCGTATGGAGAAGAATGGGCAAGAAACTCCACCATTACTCTTTAAAAAAAATGTTTTACAGTATTTGGTATACATCAATTATATCATTACATGTGAAGACGATGCACCGAGAATACAATTACAATAGATAAAAAGAATAAAAAATGGAGCATGACAAATAAATAAATTAAGTATGTGATAGATACATGGTGCTCACATATTTACAAACATTAAAGTATACGATATCACAATATTCCTACAAATTGGCAAGAAATACTAATAGGACAGTGTGTGAGTTTAATTATAATAAAATGTAAAAAAAAAAATCGATGATATACAAATAATAAAAAATGTTACATCTTTGCAAGAACGCTAGTCATAGTGTCTCTTCAATAGTAAAAAGTTATGAAATTTATAAGAAAAGTTATGTCGAGCATCTTAGCAGCCTCTACTAGTGGTGAATACTGACTAAATCTAGGGAAACCTGGGCTTGATACCACTTTGCTGATTGGCAAATATTTCAACTAGAACGTTGAAAGACGTGCACTGCAGCTGCTGAACATAATATATCTTTCCCGTCACCACATGGACCAGTCTGTGCTTTTCGCATCGAAAGGATTCTCGCGAACTTCATCAGGTCATGGATCGACCTGAAACTCCATTCTTAATGGATTTTTGAACCACTAAAACTCCATATCTTGAATGTTTTTGGCAGTACGTTTTTAAATTCTTCTTCATCTAAGTTTTAACCTTTCTGTCTTACAAACATCTCCAATATGTTCCTATCTACGAAATATCTGTAAAAGGCAATATAAATACGAATAAAGATAAAGTGAACACGCATTTCTAATCTCGCTTCGATGCGGCTGAACATAAGTACAACAACTTTACTATAAAGTGTTAGTGGTTGAAACAGAGATGTTATGTTCCTAATTTATCTTATGTTCCTGACTTAGGTACTAGGCTTCTAATGAGGTGTGACTGATATGTTTCTCGCTTGTCTTTTATATCCATCATATTCTTGTTTAGAATTAACTATATTTTGGCTAGCATTTGCTGTTGTTCAAACTCTGTAATCTTAATTAATAAACTGTGTTTTAAATTTTCTGTTATTAATTTTGGACAAAATCTTCAATATTAAGTTAAATGGAAGTAGGCTGAATAAAAGAATTATGAGATTCTATGAACCAATCAAAGTCAAATAATTTATTTCAATAAGGCACATTAAAGTCACTTTTGAACGTCACTAAAAAAAAAATGAATTGATTCTAGTCGCCCCTTCTAAAAAGTAGTTTTCGTATGGAGAAGAATGGGCAAGAAACTCCACCATTACTCTTTAAAAAAAATGTTTTACAGTATTTGGTATACATCAATTATATCATTACATGTGAAGACGATGCACCGAGAATACAATTACAATAGATAAAAAGAATAAAAAATGGAGCATGACAAATAAATAAATTAAGTATGTGATAGATACATGGTGCTCACATATTTACAAACATTAAAGTATACGATATCACAATATTCCTACAAATTGGCAAGAAATACTAATAGGACAGTGTGTGAGTTTAATTATAATAAAATGTAAAAAAAAAAATCGATGATATACAAATAATAAAAAATGTTACATCTTTGCAAGAACGCTAGTCATAGTGTCTCTTCAATAGTAAAAAGTTATGAAATTTATAAGAAAAGTTATGTCGAGCATCTTAGCAGCCTCTACTAGTGGTGAATACTGACTAAATCTAGGGAAACCTGGGCTTGATACCACTTTGCTGATTGGCAAATATTTCAACTAGAACGTTGAAAGACGTGCACTGCAGCTGCTGAACATAATATATCTTTCCCGTCACCACATGGACCAGTCTGTGCTTTTCGCATCGAAAGGATTCTCGCGAACTTCATCAGGTCATGGATCGACCTGAAACTCCATTCTTAATGGATTTTTGAACCACTAAAACTCCATATCTTGAATGTTTTTGGCAGTACGTTTTTAAATTCTTCTTCATCTAAGTTTTAACCTTTCTGTCTTACAAACATCTCCAATATGTTCCTATCTACGAAATATCTGTAAAAGGCAATATAAATACGAATAAAGATAAAGTGAACACGCATTTCTAATCTCGCTTCGATGCGGCTGAACATAAGTACAACAACTTTACTATAAAGTGTTAGTGGTTGAAACAGAGATGTTATGTTCCTAATTTATCTTATGTTCCTGACTTAGGTACTAGGCTTCTAATGAGGTGTGACTGATATGTTTCTCGCTTGTCTTTTATATCCATCATATTCTTGTTTAGAATTAACTATATTTTGGCTAGCATTTGCTGTTGTTCAAACTCTGTAATCTTAATTAATAAACTGTGTTTTAAATTTTCTGTTATTAATTTTGGACAAAATCTTCAATATTAAGTTAAATGGAAGTAGGCTGAATAAAAGAATTATGAGATTCTATGAACCAATCAAAGTCAAATAATTTATTTCAATAAGGCACATTAAAGTCACTTTTGAACGTCACTAAAAAAAAAATGAATTGATTCTAGTCGCCCCTTCCAAAAGGTAGTTTTCGTATGGAGAAGAATGGGCAAGAAAGTCCACCGGTACTATTTTAAAATGTTTTGCAATATTTTGTATAAGTACATCAATTATATAATTATATGTGAAGACAATGCACCTAGAATAAGATTACTATACCACAATAGTTAAAAATAATTAAAAATGACAAATTAATTCTCAAATAAATCTCTACAAAGATACAAAAGAAAGATGTATAGAGAAGAAACATATCTGCTGGTATGTAAAGCACCTATCAGTATTAAGTTAGCGTTGTGCTTGTTATAAAGGTACCCCTACAAATTTTCACTGAAATCCTAAGCTTTCTTTAAATTGGGATTTTTAATTCATCGTCTATAATTATATAAACTTGTTCTCCACTCATTCGATGCAAAGTCAATAAACAGCTCAGACCATCCTCGGCTAAAACTCACAAGAGCTTTTACAAACTGATTTGCACCGACTATTGCAGCTCGAGTATTCGTAATCTTAGCAAAAGGTCTCAAGTTTTGGCTCGAAAGTCGACCTCCGACCTGCTATGCGCTTAAATTATTGCAAACAACCGGTTCTTACATATTCGGAGTCCCAAGTCTTTGAGTACTTATATTCATGTTTATTATTCCCTTCTCGTTTCAATGTGCAGGTTTAGACAGAGACAACAAATCGAAGTACGTTTGGATTTAAAATATTCGCTTGGTAACATCGAAATTGGCGTTTTAAATTTGGATTTAGGAAACGTCTGTTGCCGTTTAGGTTTAAAGTGGGTAATTAAATCGTTACTGGATAAACAGTCTCAATTAGAAACATCTTTTATTTTTTTTTCACTAGCAGTTTTGTGGTTGATTGTGACATTGTTACACTTTCACGCTAAACCGGCTGAACGTATTTGGGTGAAATTTGGAATATGGTTAAACTATGACCTGGAGAAGGACATTGGCTACTTTTTATCCTGGTCCGCAAACGACGTTGCGAGCAACAGCTAGTTCTGAATAAATTATATTAATCTAAAATTATGACGTCTGTTTTTTAACAATCTCATGAATACCGCCAAAATATAATGTAATTAAAATCCTAATTTATGTCAACGCTAACACATAAAGACAGATATTAAAACAATGATAGGATCTACAATTTTTATTGTCACCTTTAACGATGTATCGAGTTTCAAAACTAAGAAGGCTGTTATAAATTCCTGGCTACCTACAACAAATAACTCGGCAGCCTCTATAAAATTAAATAGGAGATGAAATGTTTAATATTTTCCATTTTGTCAAATTAGCATACTTACTAGATAACTGAAAGAGAACATTAAAGCGCATTATATTCTATCAAATTCATCAAACTACACCCAAGTTAGGAATACGACCATCCGTTCCATCACCGGCCAAGCTAAAGTGTCAGACGACCAGTACGCCAAACTTACGACCCAATGGGACCCTCTTAATGGCAAGCGACATCGCGGCAGGCCTAGACGGAGATGGTGGAATGAGCTGGACTCTTTTATCAAGAAGAGAGGGCCTAGACAAGTGACAATCGCTTCTAAAGCGTTTCCTATTTCTACAACGACTTTCAACAGCATTGACATAAGCTTTTCGATAGTTTATGTCAGTTCAATGCATTTTTGCCTTTTCCATCATCGTTATCGCTGATAGAATGTTACTTTGTCTAGGGCCTCCTCAGCAGCTTCAAAGAGAAGTGGAAAGAGAAAGAGTAGTCACTGTAAAAAAATATCAGATCTAATGTAGAGCCGAGTCCGTAATTCTACATACAGTCGCCAGCACGTAACTTGACAAGAATTTTAGATGCGCAGAATTAGTTTCCGCTTGGTTTTCATCATAAACACATGTTCAAAAAAAATTATGCCAATAACCATAGAATGACATGCAACAAAAGTGTCAATTTTTTTATTGCGCTAAGTGGACATGCGATAACTACTCCCAAAACGTCAACACCCTTTTTTTTTTTGAGGGTGGGAAATCATCCTATGACTTCTCCCGCTCTGGGCGGAGCGGAAGGGCGTGTCAGACTTTTACTGACTAAAACCCACCCGTATTCCTTCAGTTGTCAAGTCAAGGTCCCGGTATCCTTTCGGACTAACCCGCAACCCTGGCAGGGATACGTCAAAAAAAAACCTTGCCAACGTACGGGCGACTATACTACTAGGCCTTTTTTCTTTCCCATTCATATCTATTTGAAACTATATATTTTGGAAACTAGACCCAACTAGAATCAATTCCGTTGTTTTAGAGAAACTTGAGCTATGTGTAACTTTGTGAATCCTATATACACGAGTTGACTTGTGATCAAGCATATCTACGTTAAAATTAAATTTTATGTCATATCGCGAAATTATGGTCTGTTTACACAATAAGGACCAGCGTAAATATTATTTTAAAGGCTAAATTCCGTGAATTAAGCGTGCTCAAACATTTTTACCGGTAAATGTGCCCCTCGGTGTTCACGGCTATAATGTTTTATGAGGACTTCAGTGTTTTACGATTGTCACATTTAATTATTTCATTGCCAGCAATTAAAGTTTGGAGGAAAGCGATTTTTTATGTTTTATAGCTGCATTTGAGTAAATAAAAGCTCGAATCACTGTCTTTTTTATGCCACACACGATTTCTGAATAGTGACGGGGAATTATGTGTAATTAGATATCGATTTTTTTGAATTAATTGGTTGACTACCTACTCAAATATTTATTTTAAAATAGTTCTATAGGTTATTTTGCTAATTGGTCTTACAGCAGCAAGAGCGGTTTTGTAGTGTGAGATCTTTTAGTCCGAATGTTGGGATGGGGTTTTTCCAAACGCAATTCCTTTTTTCGCCTTTATGACTGTGCTGGGTTTATAGCGATAGGCTCTTGTCCTGTTCACTGGAACCTTATTTATCAATATATCCAAACTGTTGTTTTCCGGTATTTTGCCATCGACGTCATTTTATTTAACTTTCTTGTTTGTTTTGCAAGACCTAAATTAGACATCTTTAGCAGGAACATGACTATTTTTGGTATACCCAAAACAAGGTGTGGTCTTTGGAAAGATCAGACAAGAAATATACATTGTGAATGACTCATTAAACTCAAAAGATTAATTGGCCAAAAAAGTAAATAATGTAATTAAAGAATTAACTTAATTGCTAGACACGGATATTCATAGCTATTCAATAATACGAAATCTTAATGGTCACTTAAATAAATAATGTTTCAATTAAAACCAATCGATCTATCGACAAGCAACACCACATTTCATCGACAATCAGAACAACACAATAATTCTTACTGGATCGCCCATTAAAGTACGGTCCGTAAATTTGACAGGAGCACGTGCGTCAATATCGATAGGCACTTATATCGATACTTTTTACTGTCAGCACTAAATTTGATCCAAATGCTTTCGGGTATCCGGATTTATTGACGACACTACAACTTTGGTTCGCAATTTATTAGAATGAGCATTAACTCAAATGATTTGGCTTTAAATTTAATTAGTAATTTATTATTGGAGGAGATAACCCTAATTGGCGGTGTTTAGTTATTTAGTAATAATAAGTAACGATTAAAATAAAAAGACTGGAAATCCGCACACGTCCTGTTTGTACACCCACGTAATAAGAGGTTATGGCGGCAAAACTCTGAGTTATATTCTGTCTAAATAGTGTAATTTTACAATTATAGTGTTTATAGACGATAATTTATAATTATGTACTGTTTTGGAAACTTGTGTAAGTTGATTTGTGTTGTGGTTATTGCTCGCTTAGTTTCATTAGTCGGTTGTTTGTTAATGTTGTTCAATCGACTAAAATGCTGGAGGTAACAATTAGTTTAAGTTGTAGAGATGGACTAAAACTGATCGTTTCCATTTCGGTGTTCGTATGTATATTGATGTATCGTTAGTATATAATATGTACTCCTCAATTCCCCTTTTTTATTTATTCCAGGAAATAATGTGTATTTGAAACTGATCTTTTTTTTTACGACAAGGAAATAATTTCTTGGGCGTGATATACCAAGACTATTAATCGCTCAAAATATTGATGTGCCCGCAAAAACCCTTACAAAAAAACCAAAAAAAAATGAGCTAACAGTTTCACCCGTACTTATTTACATTTTAACGATATCAGCAATCATTCCCCTCATTAAAACTTTGCATTCAAAAGATATATTTACATACTTATTTAACCCTGAATTGGCAACATTATTCGCTGTAATAAACGCCATTCGAATAATTTAAACAGGTATAGTCAGAAGCGTAGTCTAATAATTGCAGCATTACAAAGTTCAGGTGAAACCAATCTAAGATTTATATTACATTGTTTCGCATAGATTAAAATACGATTTAGTATCCCTTGAGCCGGCGGTGGGTTAAGATCCTATTGAGCTGATATTACCACTTTTGGTTTGGGACCTTAGCTGTTTTCACCGTTTTCTACTGACCATAGTAAGAATGACATAAACGGAAGATGTGAACTTAACAAAACGCGTTATCATGAAATTAAACAATTTATACAATTTTAAACTGAAAAAAGCTGAATTATGTTCTTCAAGTTATAAGAGAACAGGAAATTCGAAGTTTGTTTCTTTTGCACCACACTTACTTTTCCATGCAATACCCAGTAACTAACTCTCACTATAATAACTTTAGCAAATTGAACTGGTAGTACCCACTTACTTGTATCCTCGCATCATTAATAACATCCCTACCTGTCCGGCAATGCAATTACCAGTATCCGTTTTCGTACAAATTGACACGGGTACAAATGGCGCGGTATTAACCACTCTATACGACTCCCGACTGTTCGTACGATTCGTACCCGGTGTATACAAACGGGTACGAACCGGACAAATAACGTGGTGTGCTAATCTAATTACTTAACACAATGTCTTATTTGTAAGTTTTTGTTGCGCAATTAAATGCGGCTTCGTTCCGCGTGTAAACAGGGATCGGCGCAAGCGCACCGATTTGTTACAAAAGCGATGCAATTTTGCGCTTTTATTTATTGATTTGTATTGGCCCGTTTGAATTGAGTTAACGTTGTTAATTAATTTGATTTGTTCTTTGATGCCGAGTGTGTAATGTTAATTTCTTGTTCAGCCAGTCATTAGGTTTTATACTCGCTTGAATCAAATGAACCGGCGGCGATAGAAGTGATTTGGATCACCGAGCTGGGAATATACGGATTTTAGATATGATTTCAAAAATATGTGCATTACTGAAGAAGTTGTTTCATAAAATTTCAAGAAGGTTTAAAAATGACGGTTTGAAAATTTTTGTTTGGCAGACGCTAACAGCACCCATGAGTATTACGCACTCTTGCTTAAATCGTCCCTAAAAATAACCAACTCATTTTTAAATCCAACGCCACATTTTTATCTCTAAATAATAAATCAGAAAAACCTCTCCAATTATTATTTTATAAATAAATCGAAATAAGAATAATACAAAAACAAACATAGATCGTAGATCGGCTGTGCCTGCGCGTGCGTTTACACTGTGGTAACAATTAAGTCGATTAGCACGCGTCATTTGATCAAAACATGTCGACTCGTCAGTTGAATGGTTCTGTAATAGCCATAGACTTGGTAAACATACCTATGGAGACAGGTAAAAAATGAATGAAAAAGTTTTAATAACAAGTTTTAGGGTTCCGAAAGCATTTATAAGCTGACTTGTTTTAAAATTATTTTTAAAATATTTTTAGTATCATACAGGGTAGTTAAAAAGATTGATCTCTAACTTTTGATAGTAATTTAAAATGTTATCTTAATTACATTGTTATAATTATTACAGACTAAAGAGCCTGCTATACGGTTGCCAACCGCGTCCCCGACAGAGTTGACATTGGTTGGCGACCGGCATGCGGCAGAGCATATTGTAAACCACCAAGGTCACCTCTGTCGGGAGGCGATTAACGACCGTGTAGCAAGCACTTTAATAGTGAATATTTCGAGGAGGCCTGATTGATTTTAGTTAGGTAACAATAGAAATGTGACTATGGGGCGACACAGAATAAATTATTTATTAAGTAATATGTTTTTCAAATACTTTATCGGAAGCAATATTTTGTTTGTTTGAATCTGAATCATCAACAACCTAACCAGTCATCCAGATATTAAAATCCATTATAGGTACCTACCTAAATCTAGATAAAATATTAGGTAACAGAGACACCCAGACGTGGCGTTGTAACATAGAGGTCTAAAGCCCATTTGAACCCAACGTCTTAAATATATCTCATCTCAAATTGTCTAGAAGATAGAGTTGCCTACGCAAATTCTATTAAACAAGTAAGCGTGATTGCACAAAATCAATTATATACAGCATTCCCATTTAGTTTTATACTCCAAACAAAATTCTCCACACCAAATCCACACCTATTTCCAAGTTATAAGATCTAAAATCCAGTGGGGGATGGAACGGAACATGTAACCGGTCGAATTCGTTAATTTAATCGTTGTGTGTTGTTTCAATTCCTACTTAAAATTATTCAATTGCTTTGAGGTAATTATAGATAAGTTACGGGCTAAATCTACATGGTTCCTGGCTAGCTGGGGAGTGTCAATATTATAGGGTGTGTACAGGCCATGATTTGCGCCAGGTCAAGTTATCATTGTCTTTGTTCAGAGAGTGTGAGTTGGCGAAAATGTACTGCCTGTAATGTACCTACATTGTACCTACCTACATTTTATTTTAATCTTCTTAGGCGTGGTCTAGAAGGAATCTACCTAATTAGAGTTCATAGGTTGGCTAAACTTTCAGTATTAGAACAGTAAATAAGGCTTATCTGAAGGTTCATACCAACCGCACGCGAGCTGAGCGAGCGAAGCGAGTGATGTTGCGGTAGCAGCCGGCCCGCGCTACATCCAAGTTGGTGGCAGCTTGTTGGCTATTTAGTCATTTTAGGACCTCAAACTGAGAATTATTTTTACGCCTACTAATAATAATTAGGTTCACAAAAAGAGCCGCATTCTTTATATTATAGTGTTCAATAATATTTTTAGGAAAGCAAAATGGGAATTATTTTAGGGTTCATTACACGCCCTAAAGATAGAAGACACCTTAAAAAAATGTTTTTTCCATATGGAAACATAAAACTAGCGTGTCGGAAAAACACTAGACACACAAAAAATATGAAAAATAATGAATTTAAAAATCCCTATTAAAATTAATTACAGGCACATCATATTGATTTATTATCCAGTAGATATCATAATGGTATCGGCTGCACCATAAAGAGTACGTTAAGACCACGTTTAACCCAAGAGATTATTAATGGCATTATTCAAATTCCTTTATTAGATTAACAGTGGGGACCCTACTGTGTGGAGAATGCGAAATGTATAACTCCTTGTTTTAATAAAAGTATGTATTATTTTAAATGAAATATTACTTTGAAATGTACGTAAAACTGTAGAGCTTGCGTTAAAATTACGCACCCATTACATTGTTTTATGATTACAATTAGTTTTTAATATGTTTGTTAAATGAATGAACTGTAATTTAAGGTTGCTGTGAGTTTTTAGTTTAATTGAAAAAATAAATGGTTGTTTTTTTGCAGTTATAAATAAGTACTAAGTTAACAGTTTCTTACAGCATGTGTACGTAAAGATATGACAACGTTATTTTAGGTATGATTTAAAATAATAGTAATGGTACCTGTAATTCGAGGCAGGTAATTTTATTTTACTGTGTAATTGTACTAATATTTCATCATCGTTTCAGCCGAAAGACGTCCACTGTTGGACATAGGCCTCCCTCAAGCACCACCACTTCGGCCGGTTCTGTACTAATATTTACTTCATTAATTTTTTTTTTGAGCATTCGTGAATATCAAAAACGGTTATCTCCACACTTAATAAATCGAAGTAGGTAACAGTGTAGCAAGCATTTATACATAGATATAATGCATACGATGTATTCGAAGTGTATGCCAACGAATAAGACAGTGAAACAAAAGTACAGTCAACACGCAACATTATAAACTCGCTTGCCACAAAAAACTTATTGCACATGACATGACTGACAGAGCTAACAAGGATCGCAATATCATAAACAAAATATCCCATATTTCAGCAAAAATTAAGAAAAATATTTCACAGCTGGTATTAAAATATACTGAGACAATAAAGTTTACCGCTACTGGCCCATAAAACACTATATTTACGCCAGAAAGATGTACGACTCACCACAGTCAAAATAAACTCTTAATTTTTTATATTAAGTGTAGCCGTCATTGCTTCCACCACATACAGTGAAGTCATGACTTAAACCAATAAACATGAAATATCATGTGATCGTGAGACGCATGCGTGATTTCGACTTTCGTGTTACACAAAAATAGCTACACGCAACCAATATTCGACGTTTAACGAAACATAGATAAATGTTAAATAGACTTTTGTTGTTTAAATATACATAATAATACATTCATCATTGATGGCTGTTGAGGCCACAAGGCCAAACGAAGAAAATTTAGCTGAAATACCGTAGGTGTAATGTTCGGTAAAGGAATGGTATGCATAGATTGAAGCGGTAGTGCTTGACTTACCTGAAACTATTGGTTATGGTGAAAAATAAGGCGGAGGCATTGATTAACAAGAAGACGGTTGGGTTGATAAAAGAAACACCTTGTCTTGATAATAGGTCGTACAAGTTGGCAACACATTGGATTTATCAATAAATTGTACAATATTTTCTTTTTTGGATTGGTTTTTAATCATCAACCATCATCAACAAAACAGTTCCCATGCTTATAGACATACAAATGAAGTGTCTTGTTAAAAAAACCACGAAGTTAAGATGTGTAAAGATCCTACCAAAACGGATTACAAATTGACACTATTGTTGATCCCATCGGGTGACGGTGCAGTGACGATTTGATTTTTTAAACCAAATCCACAGTCTTGGTTGACAGTAATCATGTTACAACAATAATAAAACGGGGCTTACGGTCAACGCATTTCGATATCAGAGACACGATCTACTGCGTTCCATTTGTCAGGTGACTCAGCGTTGTCGTTGACATGACGCTCTCAAAATGCAAATTTTCGAAAAACCGAACAATATAAATCTCGATCGGTCGATCTCGATTCGGTATCGTCCTGTCCCGCCAAGCAATTGAATTCAGTCGATCACTAATCGATGTCTTGTCCGTGATAGGCGCGGTCGGGGGCCGCGGCAGCAGGGTGCCGACTTACCACACAATCCATCGTTAACTTCTTTCTTTCTTTCATTATCGTCATCACTTACAATATCAACCCTACACGCATCTCTTTTAAAGTTCATAATATTTAATTCGATATTAAATATTGTATCTTTTTGTAATATATTTTCTACCGCATCTTCGTCAGCACGGTTGGTATAGTAATCAGCAATAAACACCGTAAGACTTATTACTATAATATAAATTACATTGAACGTGCTGTGGAGTTGTATCGTTTTAAAATTGCGTTTTGAATTTAACCTCATTACCTATCTTAATAAAGGATTTGCCCTTTCGCGCCGACTAATCACAAATGAGCATGTAAAGTCTGTAAATTATGTTGCATTGAGTTCATATTACTGTTTTTTACTTATTGAACCAGAGGTTGCTTATTCATAATTAGCCCCCCTCGACGCTTATTACTTCTGTACGAGTAAATGAATGTGTGCAGTTCTTGATTTGAATGGTTTGTTATCTTTTATGCGTCGATGTCTATCAAATCCTTCTTTGTAGTGACTGACGTTTTATTCAAAGGGGTCGTTGTTATTTGTGGTATCATAATGGGTTTCAATCAGGTTCGATTTATCATTGTTTGCTAAAAAATTATCGGCGAAATAATTTTAAAATGCATCAGTTTCATTGCTCACATTTTTAGTATCTTCCCAGTGTGAGTTGGGGATCTTACTGGGTTGTTTTTGATTCTTATTGAGCGGCGTGCCCTAGTTGGTATAGAATGATAGTCATCCATATTTCTCCGTTCCCTATATAAAGTGTGGAAGGTTCGGCTGATGACGAGTGCAACAGTGAAGCTGAGCCGCGCTCGTGGTCGCCCCCCGCCGCCACACGACAGGGGCCAAGCCAGCCCGCCGAACTAAATCAAATAATGACTAATCGATTCTCTCTTATATTGCACAGTAGGTACACGTCAAACGTTATTCCCTTTAATTTTTAATATTTAAGCGTTTTTGTTCTGTTTGCATAAATCCGAATTCGTTATAGACAATGTAATGATTGATTCGTTTTAATAATGCTTTGGCGGTTGATTGATGTTTATTAGTTCAGTAGTCGGAGTTTTGGGAATCATTAGATGAGAACTGTGTCTTATGAAGAGTAATGATCAAATTGCTTTCGGTACTCAACTTAATTCGAGGTTTGACCGTTTGTTATTTATGATTCGGGCCGTGTGTAGTTACTCACACTACATTGATATCATAAGTTGGATGCCTATCATCGTTGGAATCTTTGATCGTGGCTGTTAGAATGTTGTCTTCGTTCCTTTTAGGTATTTGAGTCACGTATCTATTAAGTTGATTGCTTTGAATTGTTTGTTTTTTTTTATTTTTAATATGTTCATCGCTTCAAAAATATACACAAAAAAAAGAAAAAAATCTTTATGAACTTTTTAATTTTATGCACAGTTTTCCACGGACTCGTCATACGATTTCAAAGGTTTACTTCATTATTTTGTAAAAATAAGTGACCAGTGTAAGCTAAGCTATGTCAATAATATATAACGGGTGGTTTGTATAAATGGTTTCAAGAAGCACTTTACTGGGTAAAAACTTTTCAGATTTGAAAATTCACTTATGAAAGTTTACGGGTAAGCGGTTTGAGTAATATATCCCCCTAAATCTTGCCTTCCCGTTCAGGCTTCCCTGGAAAACAATAGAAATAATAAACTGTTTATTTCCGTTTAAAAGAGTATAGAACTAAACTGTCGACATTTTGTTCAATTATTTCGTCTATTCGTGACTACAAGCTCAACTACAATTTTTTAAAGCGTGGCTTACGCCCACGCATATCGTTCACACTGGATTAACAGGTTATATTGTTATCTGTATTTTTTTTTTCTCATTTGCTCTTAAATTAAACGCTCAATTATTTTTATTTGTAGAATAGATGATTCTTTGATTCTTGACCGTGAATTTTGGTCGCGTGGCTCAAAGTTAAATTTTATTGTTCGATCGTAAGCATAATCGTGATTGCGTGATTGTAGGTACAATTATTTGCATACCGGATCTTGTAAATCATCGATAAAGTTCCGGTTCGCTGGCTCTGTAAGGTCAATCATCTCTAACTATTATGACTTAATGAAGCCAATATCTTTGTGATGACTAGCTGTTAATTGGTCACCATTCATGGCATGTCGTATGTAGGTATCATTATTCACAAACACTAGGAAACATCTAGATGAACTTCAAAATATTATTGCGCGAGCTTTTATTTAGGCATTCATTTAGGTTTCACCTAGTATTAGTGTAAACGGTCATAAGACTTTTCGTTCGACAGGTTGGAGGCAGTACCTACTGTAGGTAAGCAACTTTAAATATGGTGATCATGACATTATAAAGTATAAGTTAAAAGTTCCATATCTTTAGGTACCACTATTTCATTCATTATTTTCTTCACTTTCATTATGTGTGTTGGTTGTGTATCAATTTCATCATCATTACCATGTATGTAAAGGGAAATTTCCCATAACTACATCGACATAACATTACTATGTATCAACGGAAGTCTATTTCTTGGCGCCACCAAATAGCCATACTTTCATATACGCTATAATGACATAAAAAAATAGCCCAGTATTAAACGATCTACTCACAGTAGGTAGGTATGTCGACTGAACTATGTATATGTCCAAATATTCAAATATCATAAAATCTATATTCATAGAAAACATGGAATTGTTACGACTTTATTTCAAACTGCTGTTAACGTAAATGTCTTGAATTGAATATTGCTTATGAATATAACTTTTGGTAAAATAATTGACCGTCGTCGTAAAGATATGAGAGTAAATGAAAACAGTGTAGCAGAAGAATTTGGTGAGAAAATGAACCCGAAGTTTAGATACAGACAAATAATGAAGATCAAATTGATGAATCATTGTGAGTGCTATATAGATGCGATATTAGTACTTGGGAAATAGTAGTCATTTATTGAAGTGTTGCAAAGGTTTTAACTTGAATCTATATCTCTTACTTACCTACAGTATAATCGTGCATTTCGATAAATGTTATTAAAACTTGCCATCATAATCAACCACCATAAATAACCAGACACTATAAAAATAGTACTCCCTTTTAAATTCTTTAAAAAATAACCAATAACTTTGTCATGTTTATTATTTTCAAAGAACTACTCAAGAATTCATGCAATGTCTGCCAAATTGATCGCAATGCAGTTAGAACAACATGGTCCCTGAATGCGATGTGTACAAATAAATTTGAGTGTAAGGATCAGAAGGGATTATCTCCAAAAACCTTACCTAGGCATTTTATATCCAATGCTTCACGATTTAAAGTTTAAATTGACAAATTAAAATGGTGTTCCTAAGCGTTTTTCAAAGCTCGGCTAGTGATGCGAATCAGTATGTTCGCCGCAAGTTTGTACGGGAGTCGAGTGCAGGTGACAAATAGTCACGCCATACTGGAAAAGGTCGGGGGCGATGCGACACGTCGATGTTTTTATTTGTTTAAGTCGATGACTTAATATTAGTGAGGGGAAACATCGATGGTCTTATTAATTAGAGAAGATACATAAGTATCAAGTATATTATTAACACTTTACTTAGTCGTGAATGGTGATTCAAATCAGTGCTTTGCAGAAAACAATTATACCAGATTCTACAAATTATGCTTAACGTTATAAACTTATAGGTACGTAACGTTTTGAATCTACAAGCACCAATTACATTTCAACCACTGAAAAGAGCTTATAGTTAATAAAACAAAAATTTAAAAGAATCAATTAAAATATCGATCATTTCTAAGCAATCTATCGATAAAGCTTTTCGAAGCTTTACACATAACCACATCCCTAGTTTTATAGATTCATATCTCTTAAATGTATGCAGTCAGCAGCATATAATTCAGGATTACAAATTGTTTGTTTTAGGGAGAGACACCAAACGTATTGGCGAGATTTCAACTTAAAAGCCTGGCGATAAATATAAAAAATCCGATGAGGTATCGCAAGCAAAGCATTGCGATTTTACGTCGTGACATTTTTCTTGTTTGCCTGACAAAGGGTTTTTAGTAAATGTTTGCTGACAATGTTGGTTTTGCCTTTGTAAATGAGTTTGTGGTAATTATGTGTCTTTTAATCCTTTGTTAAGATTCACTGATGAATTTCGCGACTTTTTTAAATGTTTTTTTTTTTGTTTGTATATGGAAAGGGTCTCGTTAGTGCGTGATTGTATGGGAGTGTACAGACAGCTACCGTTTTTTTTTAAATTGTTTTTGGTGCTTATATATGTATGTTTCTCATATTTATGTGCCATTCAAATATTACTTTTGGAAGGAAACATTTGTCTATTTAATTTGTCTTCTTTTTAAACACTGCTCGTTAGTGTTGACATGTGTTCAACCTCCTTCGTTTAATGGCCATTGACTGCTTATAAGTCTACAAGATTGGTTTTCTGTACCGATTCAGTTACATAAATACTGATAGCTTAATTTTTGCTTGCAGTATTTAGTAATTAGTGACTAGATGCTTAGCCGAATCTGTAGTTCCAATAGTTTAGAGTTGTCTTGGCAACATTATATATTTTTGCTATTAGGTAGCTCATTATCTACTTGCTTTTGTGAGTCGGTACTATTTTTTTGTAGTTTAGTATTAAAAGCGTTTTTTCTTTGCTTCTACATGAAACACTTTTATTAGCTTTGTGTGATAGCTAAAGCCATTAGTTGAATTTGTGACCACATAAACATAGTGTCACCTCTAGTAAAAGTCACCTCTATGGTATTTACATCGCATAACATTGTACTGAGTGTATTACCTTACATGCACTGGTTTTACACTTATCGTAAATTAAAATCTTCATGTATTTAGTATGAAAAGCTTTTTGTGCTTCTTGATTTCACACACATAATATCCCGGGTTCGGTTTCTCTAGCATTAAACATAAGTAGGTATTTTTATTAGGTATCCCATATTGCTATATTACTCCCTACACTTTAATAGAAATTTACTTTATCTATACTAAAGTATGAAAGTTATAACACTACAGCGGTGAAGAAAATAAAACTTAATTTTTTAAACTACTATTATATTCTTAAAAAAACAGGTAATATTCGTCATGCCACTCTCTTACAAACAAAAACGTTTAATAGATCAATGAAATATCGTTTACATAATATCCTATTATCATTTTATAAAATATTCCCTAACACATAATATCAATTCAGAAAAGATTACACATCATAAATATTGTAAACGCGTTTAAAATTTCGTCAGACGCCATTTTACGATAACATGTCATTTCTTATAAAAATACATATAACATTATCAATATATTATAGCTTATTGACAGTGTTATAGCAAATTATGACTATTTATGTGCAAAATTAGTTCTAAAGTTGTATGATGGAATGTTAAAAGGTCTTATCTGACAAATATTGTGGTTCCTACCGGTTGGGGAAATGAGAGGTTATTTATGACAGTTTGGCTTAACTTTTTTGTACATCAGGTATTAATCTGTATCTAGTATAATCTTATATCCATATAAAATCTGTTATTGAGGATATAATGGACTAAGGATTAGTGAAAAACAAGAGAGGACCAAATCAGGTTGACATATATAAATACAAAGTAGAATCTCATCCATAGGATTAAGAAGAAAAAACTACCTGAAGCCCTGCTAAATATTACTATATATCTGTTTTAAAGAACTAACGGTATAAACAATTTTGTAATCTAGTGACTCTCATTATTGATGAACCAAGTTGCAGAAAAAGTTTTACATAGAGAATAATGATAAAAAGTAATAGATGCATTATAAATACTCTAAACTTTTCATGCATCGAATGCTGTCAACATGTTTGGAAGTATAGTTATCTAATATTAACTGACAGATTGATTTGTTTTTCAAACGAAGATTGATCAATGGTCAAATTAGACATGACGTGATCAGTGCCGGACGTAAAATGTTTTAATATACTCGTAAATCTTTTCTGAACTATGAATATGTTATAGGTTCCCACACGAGTCTGACATTGATAGGTGAAGAGTGTGTTTTGTTTCAGAGAAGTACCATTTTAGCTGTATTGAATTTGCAGATCGACAAAAAAAAAAAAAAAAAAAGATCGACTGCCGTCGATTGTTTTAATTTAGGAATTAATCTAGAATTGAGTACTCTTTAATATTCGAATTACAGATGTAAAGGGAGAAATGTAACATAGGGTGACTCAATCGGTCTAGTCAGGTTTAAACCAATTAGTGCAAACCTTTTTGTTGAACTAGACTGTAGCGTGTGAGTCCTACAAGAAAATGAGTTTGGTTATTATCAGACAGGGTTCCTAATGTCTAACAATAACCAAACCCACGGTGGTTAGGTATTTAAAGTTTATCTATGACATGTCATTGGCAGATCAAAGTCTTTTAGTAGATGCTTACTTGTTTATAATGGTAAATGAGAGAAGAGATAGGAGCCTTTTTGGCCTCGCACAGGTTTTCTTTTCCCGTTCACGATGTTTCATTTTTGTATATTATTCTATTACTTGTTTTACTGAGTTTTTTAGATTTAATGTTTGTTTTTATTGTATTATTTCCTGTGCGTGTCCCAAATAAAATCTTTTTCTTTATTTCTTTCTTTCTTAAATCTATATGTTAAAACAAAAAGTGATCACGAACAACCACAAACGCCATTTTCATACTATATCAACATGTCAGATTATAATCATTAACACCATCGTTCCTAACCATCACACCTCAAGAGATGAAACGTAAAGATATCCTCAAAAAGACATAGGAAAGGAATCGCGTCGTACGGCGAACGGTCAAAGTTGAGTGCTTGAACTCGATTGACCTCGCAAATCCGTTACTGATGTGACTCAGGGTTCAGGGGCTAGGCAGCGGTCCAGGTTAGTATCGATTGCACGGAAATTGGATGTGTTGTGTGTGGGTACTGTTTTATTTAAGAGTTTGGTTTTATCCCTTCCTAAATATGTTTTAGGAGAAGAAAAGTGAATGTACTATTGAAGGATGCAAATTGTGACAATAAATTGTTGGTTATTGCGTCACTGTCATAATGTTAATATGTCATGTGGAGGAACGAGAAAAGCAAATATAATGTAGGGCACTATCAGAGAACAGACAGAGCAAAAAAAGGATGGATGGATTATGTGAAATATAATAAGGCTTGGAATTAGTGATTTATAAGGTAACTGCTAATAGAGATGAATCTCAAACAAAAATGGATAAACACAGGAGTATGGATCGCTCTCCAAAAAATCAAGGAGACTGCCTCAAATAAAGCTTCAATGTTGTTGAAAATCAAGAAAAAATTTAGAACAACTTTCAAAGACGCCAATAAATCAGCCGCACCTATCAAAGCTTTTATCCATCCTAATAAACAAGACAACATTGGCCTCAAAAAAGTAGCTCTATTTCATAACGAAGTGATGGTATTCAAACATTTAGCAAATTGACTGTAGCTTTTGATATAATATTACAAACCGCTCCTACGAAAGTTACTCAGTTTCTTAATACATCCAAACCAGGTGACATTGGCCTAAAAAAAGGAGTTAATTATCTTGCAGATTAAAATAGTTCTTTATTGAATTATTTACTTAGGCTAGTAGTATTTGAGGGTGTTGGTAAAAAAATGTGTAGCCTGTATGAATCCCTTTGACTTTAAATAACGACGACCTTATTCGCAAAACGACCTAAAAACTTAAATAAAAAAACTATCTGGAGTAGATACAATTTTGGAATCATCTCATCATAACGCAAAAAGAATAGGATTTTTAGCCGTGGAAACGAAGACACTGAAAAATCCACCGCACGGTTCCTAGTCACATCCCCTTGTACAAGACGCATAAAAACTCTGTCTAACTGGCATCAAAAGAATCCGGAAACAATCACACACCACGATCAACCTGCACAAATCTCCAATAGTCACCCAAAAACAAGGCGACATTAATCCCAAAAGGAAAAAAGGGCCACAAAAACCGATTCGCAGCTAATTATCTCATGCATTAAAACCGTTCAGTTTAGAATAACAAAGTGATGGCATTCGAGACACGCGGGACATGGCCTTAGGCCACTGAGCAACGGCCGGCCGCACCATATTTCACGGTGCCGCTCCAATGGTTTCGGGAACACCCGCTGAGCTCCTGAATTAAGTAAAAGCCTTCGAGCTCTTGTTTCTTGATACCTCTAGTTGGGTGTAAGGATGTGTCCTGAGTGTGCGGTTTTGTCAAAGGATAAAGAGCTTAAGAAATTTTTATTTGAGGAGATTTTTGAGCTGCAAAATTGATTTCAGATTCTGTTCACTGTTAAAATTCTGTGCGAAAATATTGATAGATGATGGATTGTTTCTCCACCTCCAAATATGTGTATTAATTATGCTGCCTTGTAGTTTTACTTTATTGAGAGGTACTACTTCCAGAGCTATAGGTACAAAATCCAACCGTTTGTGCTTCTACGCCATCCTTATTCTTCTAGGCAGCAAATATTTATATTTTAAACTTATGAATTCCTTCACAGTAAACCTCACATCCCTAACTTAACGACAATATATTAAAACAAACCCTACCATATAAACATACCTTAACCCTCCTTAATAGATGTCTCGGACCAATTTAACATTTGACGTGTTTTTAATTTAGCGGCCGCGCCCGCGGCACCCGTCCGACTGGCCACCTAAATAACGTACATATATTACCAGAAATCATACGCCGCCACTCATTACCGACCTCATTTGAATATTCCGGGTTTTATACTGGATATTTTGTTTTGGTTGACTCCTTTTGTGTATCAGAAAAGTTCGTTTAAATGGTGCATGGTAACTTGGAGTTCGGTTTCTATTTGTTCTTATAGTTCTATCAGATTCTACTAATGTTTGTTAGCACGAAGTTCTGTCACCACCTTGAGAGAGGCTGCGGCTGGAAGCTGAGTAGTGGACTGCGACAGACTGAGTTGATTGACTCCTATTGTAGGATATCAGAAGGATACATTTGTGGTTCATCTAATTAAATATTCCATGCCTACTATTCATGAGCTTTTATAATATAGGTAATTTTATTGTTAGGTATCGCTCTTATTCTAATATTTTGGTTTTTACTGGGTCTTTTCGTTACCTTTATCCTTTTGTAGCGTTAGACTCGTTCTTTCGTTTGATCTTTAGTAGCGTGATAGCGTCTTTTTGAGTTATAGATAATTAATTTATTTGGTTAGGTGCTAATTCTTTCCAAAAACATATTTAAACGTCAACACCTTATATAATTTCAATACAATAAATCATGAGCTTAGTATCAAAATATTCCGGTATTTCGGATTATAATTTCACGGTCTACTTAATAACTTAATCAAATAGCCAAATAAGAAATCGTCACTCAGCTAGATACGTTATTAGCTTACCGTTTTAAACTAATCTAATTAATGATCCGATTAAGTATCGATTAGGGAATGATAAATGGAATCGAAATTCCTAATCGAGAAGATAATTGATGGCCCAATCATAACTATCAAACGTGTTGAGATATTTGAAGGCCCCACTTCCATGCTATCGGTTGAAAAAATATAAAACAGCTGATTATCTACTCGAGTTTAATTTTAAATTGTAATTATAATAATGCTTAAAATGTACATTTTAATTATGATACGAGTACATTTTTATTATTATTATGACACATTGCTTTGATTCAAATTCAAATTCATTTATTTGTCGGTTGATGTAAAGTTTACATTCAGTTTATTAAGTAGGCAATTGGCTATATAAACTGTTCGTCTAACGTAGTTTTACATAACAAACATCCCAATCTAATCTTCATATATCAGTCTCAGCAAACCTTGACGAAACGTTCATAAAAATTCATTATAACTTCTTCGAAACCTTATAAAATGCCTCTGTCGGCGTCTCAACGCTCAAGACGCAATTTTCTGAACTCAGAAACGCATTAATCAAACATACAAGTGACGTTTAGAAGTAGCAAAACAAATTGTCAGTCCTTTTTCGAATATTTATATCCTCAAAGGAAAAAAAGTTAATTAAGTTTTAATAGAATACAAAACGGGAGTGATTTTGGTAGCCAAAAATAGGCGGGGATGTTGTAAAATTTAATTATTTTTTTCATAAAGCGGCTCAATGGTTTTTTGTTTGGAACATTCAGTCTTTGAACAGGAAATGTAAACAATTAGTAGCATTTTCGTTTGAAGTATAGTTTAGGGAATTAATTTGGTTGTTGATAATTTTAATTTATGGAGATGTTAAAGTTTTTCGGTGGTTAACGTAAATGCATGCTGATGCATAACTTAATTAATTTATGTTTAATGATGTTAATAAAGTCGAATGATAATAATATTGATCAGTACTTAATTAAATATTTTATTATTTATTTAAATTTATGGATAGATAATAATATTTATAATTTGAAGTGCACGTTAATTTAAATACGTAAGTTTGAGATGACTGCTAGACCATAAACCCAGTTCGTGTCAAGTTATTTGCTTTGATGCTTTAAACACAGTAAGTAAGAAATATATTACCAGTAAGGTAATACTTTTTCCTTCAATTTAAGTACCAATAAATCCCCCAAAAAAATTAAACAGTTCAAATAATTTAAGTTTAAAAATTTCATGCTTACTCGAATGTCGTCCAAACGTTTGTTTACACAGGAGTTTCGTAAAACCAATGTCACAATGGTTCATAAATCGACGCAAGAGTCGCTCGTATGTCGCGTTCAGGCCGACTTTATGACTCCATTCAGACCTTCGAGGTTTGGCCGATCGTTTTCACTAAATGTGTTAAGCCCGTTTTCACTACCACTAGGCGACATCTAAATGAATGCCTAAATAAAAGCGAGCTGTTCGATTTTCAACATTCGCAGCTAAGCCGAGCGTTGAAAATCGAACAGCGCGCTTTAGCATTCATTTAGGTGTCGCTTAGTAGTGAAAACGAACATAAATGTATTATTGTATATCATACAGGCCCTTTGATGGAGGTCGCCAAACCTCAAGCTTAATGATTTACTGGACACCACAGTACCGCAGTAATTCTAACGGAGAATTCGTAAATTGTCAAAAATACTTTATGACTGTGGCGAAGCGAATCGATTTAATCTCATTCTGTCTTTTTGACTAGTTGTGGTGGCTGGATTTGCTCAAAATGGTTACTGCCTGTAAGAATTTTGGAAAGCTAGACTTTTTGGTCTTGTACTGATACTAGCTTTTTGGTTTGATTTTGAAGAGATAAAGCTACGCAGACCTATTTAAATAAAAATCTAAGAAGAAGACATAAGTGTTAGTAAACAAAAACAACGTGACACGGTGACACAAGTAACTGAAAGCAGTGAGTTACACATAGACAGTCCATTCTGTCAGCAATCATTTTCAGAACCCTGAAATAGCAGCATTTTTTTATTATAAAATTTTATCTTAATACACACTTGTTTTCCAACTCACTTTAGACATAGGCAGAATGGTTGACATCGGCTTTGCTTGCCAAATTAAAGAATAGAATAGAATAGCATTTCAAAAATGACATCTAGGTATCAATATATTAATTGATCCAGCGACCCGAGCCGCAAAACAATTCGAGCATGATACTCATTTTCGGCCAAACAAACCGACAAATGACCAATAGTGACGCGATCTTTATCGATACCGCGAATGTTTTAAAAATACTCGATCCTTAATAACTCGGCTTTTTAATTGGTTTATATAAATCATTATTTCTCGTAACGACTTACAGTGATTTACTCACTGCAATGACACACAGGTTGTCTCTTAAATCACCCGAATGACATTCCGGTGCAATGATATTCTTTTGTCATTTACTTTATGCGAATTTTTAATGAGATGAACGAGATTGAAAAATATGATTTAATCTCTTGTTTCGCGAATGCAATCTTCATCAATAAGGGTTCGTAATGTTCTTTTAATTTTCTGATTGATGCTTGCGAGTGTGCAACTGATAAACTCAGCTTTGGAACTGAATCTTAAATTAAGGTTTGTGATTAAAAGTTATGCATTTACTTTCGCTTCCACTAGGGTTAATAATAGGTTTTCATTGTACAAGGTGAGAGACAAGACCCCATTTGAAAATGCCTTCATTTATAATTACAAGTAGGTACCTAAACTCGCGACAATAAGAAGTCCGATTTGACAGCTATAAAAATACTTTGTGTAGTGATGGAAAAAAAAAATCGGTTGCTTTAAAAACCTATTCTCGAGAAATCGATTGATTATTCTTAGAGAGTTCGTTTTCAACGATTTATATACATTGCTTAAAACTAATTCTCAAGGCATATTGTTTTATTACATGAGTACGAGTACGTAACGTCAAATCGGACTTCTTAGATTGTCGCGAGTGTAGATCTCCACTTTTTTAAACTTCAAAAGTTACCTTCAGTTTACACTCTCCAAAGAAATAACGCTATTTATAAAACTATTTAAAATACCTTTCAACCGTATATCAAGCTATTATTTTTCCTATTAGTTATACACACCATTTCGGAGTTCATTAAGCATCAAATCGATGGGCAGGTCATTTCTTACACATTGTTTGTCTCGGTCAATGAAGGGGCTCACTTTAAATAGTGTTTGCTTCTCAATTTGAAACTGACACATTGAAACAAAGAAATTAATTGATGTAGTAATGAAGGTAAGTAATGAATGGGTGCGTGTAGAGTAGTGTTAGTTCAGAGAATGTTGGTACAAAGCATATTGTTTGTAAGCATTGAAAATGGACAGATTTTGATACAATAGGTATGTGTGGTTATCTTAGAAATATCTAAGAGCATTTAGATAATTTTTATAAAATGTTACCTTTTTTCTCAAAATTATTGTACCGGGTGTATCAGGAAGGTGCGATCTTTAAGGGTGTGGTACAGCAACCATGCAACTGAACAACTTTGTCCATGAGACCAACAGTACCAATACCGTAATCGAGAAAAAAATCATCAACTGTCCCATACAAAGCTTCAATACCTGCTCGACCTAAATGTATGGGACGGCTGATAATTTAATAAATACCTTTAAAAATTTAACTATGAAAACACTCATTTAATCTTTATTATTTCTAAGCTTTGTATACGATAGTTTCTTCATTACGGGTAACCAATTTTATACCACGTATCGTCTCTGCCCCACTACCAACTCTTCGGCTACTCTGTGCATCGATCAGATCTATCAACATCGGCTTTAGGCGATCCTCGTGACTTCTGCGATTGCCCTCCGATCCTCAATATATTATGTTTGTTTTTAATTAACTGACATTACCTATCAGTTACTTTGTCAATATTGAACGGGCTTTGTTAGTTATTCGTGCAATTTTAATAAGAGAAACAGGGTTTATGCGGATGATTTTATGTTTTGGTTGTCTTTTTCATTACTATTAAGTATATGGTAGGTCCCAGATCAGGGATCTGGAGAATTGCATCGTGAAAAAAAAACTTGATGTGTTTTAGACGATAGAAGCATAATCAGCCTATAATGTTCCCTCTGCGGGACACAGACCTCCTCTCTTCGAAGGAGTGGGCATTGATCTTCCACAGTGTGGGTTCGTAGATGTCACAGTCTTCGAATTTTTGGTTCTAGGGCATGCGCGTTTCCTCACGACGTTTCTTTTCAAAGCAACTTTTACTCTAGTTAAAGGAGGCTTTAATCTTCTTGATAAATCATACAATTCACCATCTATTCCGCAATCTAGAATAAGTTAACGAGCGTAACCTTCTCAAACTAGACCAAAACATCCGTATTAGTTACCCCACCAGGTTCCTACTTCTGCTTAGACCCCAAGGCGTAAGCGTGAGCGACACATTAATTAGCCAACATTACCATCAGTTAGCCCCATAGATGGGTACAGTCTATGGCAAGACAAATGGCCACAGATTCTGGCTGGTGTAGCGTGGGAAATGATTTACAGCTATCGGAAAATCTAGATAATTTTATGTTAGTAGTATTATTAAATTGGTGTTGTTTGTGTGGTTGAATTAACGTGTAATTTGCTAAATAAAGCAATGTGTTGTTTATATGAGGGTTTCTTTTAACATGTGATTTCTATATATTACCACTAGCTTTCTCTCGCGGTTTCGCCTGTGTGGAATTTCAATAAAAAGTAGCCCATGTTCTTCCTCGGGATTCCATCTATCTCCTCGCCCAATTTTATCGAAATCCGGTCAGTGGTTTAGGCGTGAAAATGTAACATACAGACAGACAGAGTTGCTTTCGAATTTATAATATTAGAATGGAAGTATGGACGTCTTGGTGGGGGCACTCCCGTGCCCCCAGATTTATTTTATTTTGATGATCGTCAAAATCTTCCTTGCCTCCAAGCTGCAGGAGCAACAGAAGATTTAGAGATATAGTCCGCGCGCGACTGCTAGTCCGCCTGAGCGGCGAAGCGAGGGGCGCCATTGACAAAATTGGCAGACTGGGTTAAATTGACCTTCGTCTTCCTCCGTCTCACCGCTCACATACTTCAGGCGGTGACTAGCAGTCGCGCGCGGAATATAGGGATAGTGCCTTAATTCCACTAATTATGGCATTGTTACCTGCATTCCACTGAGTAGCTTGCTATACTTCTATTCATTATGCTTCTGTCATGTAGTCAGGGAAATCATTAATTAAGCAAACTGACTACCAACTTAAATTGTCCGTATTTTGAAATCACAAATCGCTTTGAAATTAAAAAATATTTGCATACATAGTATTTCTCTGTCTGTACGTATACATCAAGCATTTGACATAGTCTACCTTTCGCGTTTCGACTAAATCCGTTTAGCAGGCGGTGACTAATTAGTTATTTATGCAAATGTACTAATAAGGGGTATTTAGTATGACATGAGTGTTTTAATGCCTAATTATTTACAGTTGCATACAAGATTTTATCTACACCCATGATATGAATCTTCTACAAAAATGGCGCGGTATGACGTGAATTCGAATGTGTTTTGTTTTTAAATTACGGTACTTTGTTAGTGAAACGCTCGTGAATGATTGAATTCTTTTTTTTAAATGAGTTGCATTAGAAATTCAGTACAACATACTATCATCCAAACGGGTGTATGACACTGGTGGTTTTAATGTTGGCAATAAGTTAACTGTTTCAGAAACTTTTAGAGAGGATTTATAGCATGGGTGTAGATAAATATACTTAAAAACTCTATCAACAATATTAAGGTCATCTGCAGCATTCGCTTGTACAACGATGACGTAGTTCGTAACTAGTAAAGCAAAAATCGCGCTGCCCCAGTGATCTTGAAGGTTAGATGGTAGTCACGCAGTGTTAAACTGGAACCTCAATAACTCTTGAATGGAAGGAGTGATCGTGCACTTGTTAGCAAGTACATGTCGGGTTAGTCGTGTCGTTGTTAGCAGGAACAGTGTCAATAGTTTCAAAGGCGAAAATATTGTTAGGATGAAACAAAAGAGGTTGAATCGTATTAAAACAATTGAGGGCAGGTGCAAATTTTATTGTTTTTTTTTTTTTACATGACTGGCAAAATGTGTTTGTACTATTATCAGTAGACCTTGTCCGACCCTTCAGGGAAACAACGTGTGATCTTATGTTATTTTTATGTTGGAATTTTCATGTGATTGTATAGCCGTTACCGTAACTTGGTCAATTTAAAATAAACTAAGCTCGCTATTACTTAGACGTAACCTTTTTAAAACCAGCTGCTGATATAGAGTCCAATAGTTTATTTGAGCTTAAAATAATGTAAGCCCTCAAATCATCACGAACACAGCTTTTAACAGTTTTTATACAACTTTTCATTGTCAACGAGTTGTAGTTGAAAATTTGTGGGAATACTGCAGAATTGCCTGAGGGCATTTTCTAATAGTTTCTGCTTTAACCTACCACGATACCTTTGCTGTTCGATAGTACTTATTTTGAGTTACATAGGGATCATATTTCACTGATTTGGAAATAAGGTGATGTTCAAAGGGTCGAATCGTGGCCTAGCTATTTAAATTGAGCCTCCTCCAGTAGATGCAAACGCAGCAGGGAGTACACCCTTAATTGGGAGCGCAATATGTTATATCTTCGGGTGATGGTGCAGTGCCTTTGACGTGAACTGGTGTCGATAAACGGAATTTTAAATAGTTGTTTGTAGCCTATCTTTGATCTTTTAGCAGCTGTGTGTTTAGAAATTATGGTGAGTAAATGAAGTGAAATAGTAAAAAATAATTAAAAGATCGAGATGATTTTGACAATGTGACAAAGATCAGGGGGGAAAGAGATGAAGCTATACGTCCTGTAGAGCTTCATCCTTTTCCTACACAGAAGTAATATAAAAATAATACTGCTGTAAGCGGTGGTGTTAGGCCCCCAGATGTGATGACAAAAACTATCACTCTCATATTTTATTTACAGTTTTTAAATATTAATGATATTATTACCTAATTATTTTATTTTTAAGGATATAAGACAAATGATCTTTTATACTATAAAAAGATAACTTAACTTTTTAGTATCAAATCTTTCTACCATTGTTTTTCCATACGACATTTGGATACCAATACATTTCATCGTGACTATAACACCGATATACAATTATACTCTTCATATTTATACACCTACATTATCATTTTCAATTGGCATCCGTAGCATTAATATTCAGGCTCGATACAGTGCTAATGAGTGTCATTCAAAGCAGTTTGTTACATTTTAAAACAAAATTATAGATATTTGTATAAATAATATATTTGTGTGTAGGTATAGTACGACACAACTTAAATGTAGCTTCGGCAAAATTCGTACAACCGTTCACCATTCCGATTGGACATTTTGAAGCACCTGCACCATTACTGCTATAGGCGAAAATGATCTTTACGCAAACGCAATAACTTGTAAAGTAATATTATGGGTAACCACATTCGTAAAATTAAAATGAATGAATGCAAATTTTCAAATTTTCATCTAGGTTGTGTCGTACTGTACTTACATAATGGTATATTATGGTGGTTGAACTTGCCATCAGCTGTCTTCACTCTTTCATTGTACACATATAGCTGCGGCTGACTTTGGGGTTAGTTCAGATGTAACATCCAGTGCATAAGAAGCATCTTGGTACTTAAGTCGGTAGGAGGTGGATAAAATCCCCTCATTTTCACATAATCGAGGGTAGCCATTACAGATAGTCCTGTTCAAAAACGAAAAACTATAAGGGTTCCTTGTTGACTACGAAACCCTAAAAAGGAGGTATGGTAATGGTTTATTCCGTAAGCATATGACTACTTAGGTACTGTGATGACAAATGGCGGGAACGAAGTTCCTGCAAGGACGTGGGGGAGGTGTTTGCTCATAAGTGGAACAGTATTGTAATAAACACCCCCCTATAACTAATTCCCAAATGGATCTCAAGTCGTTACCCCAATATCATAATCTCTAAATGTCTATTATTTCCACATATTTACAGTATTTCAAGGATTAGGGAAATAAGATGAAACACCAAGATATTTCGTCAGTCATTTATATTTCTTTGCCAACATCAAATTCAATATTCTAAACCATACCATCACATCTCCTATTCCCCACATAATATCACTATTTAGTTAATATTCCAATATTTATGATAAAACTAATAAGTTACCTTAATTTACAGTAGATCTCCAAGTATTCCATGCCGATCCATATTTTAAACTGACACAGCCACTAACACGTCCTATCGTCATGAGCGCCCGACTCAGAAGATCGTTGTCGCGCCATTTTAAAAACGTATCGAATCCTTCGGTGTTGCCAGTACAATATTTAACAATTATGTATAAATAAATTGAAACCTAACAGTATTGGCTAAACAAAAAAAAAAATTAAAAATGTCAATACTCTTTCGTGGCCGATTTCCCTTTGCTACAGCCAGTATCACTTTATTGGGACCAATAAACCCCTAGAGAATATTCTGTAGTGCAATCGTTCCAATACCTAAACTAACGTGGGCCCAGTTGCCTATTATCAAATTAGAAAAGGTGGAATTGGTCCCTGGTCCCAGTTTCGAAGTAGGACGATTGCCCCCTAACCCTTACAAACTACAAAAACGCGCATGTTCACTAATGAACGCTCCTGCATTGATAATTCTGACAAAACATTTATGTACACATTTCATTTAGATGACCAGAATCTCGTTTATCATAAATTAAACGGGACAATAGATCAAATTGATTGCACAACACCTAATTTACATTACATTAGCACCAGGTTTGTGCAGAAACTGCCATGTCCGACTGACAAATTGTTCCGGAATATGAATTTGTAGACATTTACCTGCATTTGTCGAACAACGGATGATAAATTATGAGCAATTCGTATTGTTGGATTGAAAATTAATGTTGCTGTTGAAATAAAGTTGGGATTACTCAAGTAATGTTGTTTTTGTTGTTTACATTTAAAGAGGAATTGCGTGTTGTTTGTATAGTTGCTCGTGAAAAGCCTAACTTATATTAATGTGATAGTGAGTTTGTTCGTTACATCGTCGTGCTTAGTGGGATTTTTCTACTAGGAATTTCCCAGTAGCAGACAGGGGTCTGCATTAGTGCCCGGTTGATGGCAACAGTCTCGTCCCCTATTACATGGGATTTAAACATATTTGCAAATTGTGGGTGTGCAACAATCTGTCTAACCTTTCGGAGAATACAGGCGTGATTTTATGTAATATTTCAAGCAATTCTTTACAATTTTATTCTTCTTACACTCTTTGGTGTAAGAAGAATCAAATTGCAAAGATTTTTTGTTAGTAGGTACTCAATTTTTAATTGCAAAGATGTTACAATTAACTATTTCCGATCGAAGATGCGACATTGATCACCAGCCGTGATTAAAAGAAAGATAATATACTTAAAAATAATGAAACATTGACCAGCTTGAATTGAGGGGCTTGTACTAATAATAAAAACCACACGGGTCGATCAATCAGGTTAAGCTACGCTTGCCATGGTTGGTCCGTGGATGGGTGACTATCTTTACATACCAAGACCCCTCCGCACTTCAGAAAGCACGTTATGGCGTTCTGTCCTGATAACAAAGAATGCAGTAATCGTCATTTTTGAGATTTTCCTTTTTTTCCAGAAATGACATCTCAAGAGGTTCATATACATGGAAAAAATATATTTTCATTAAAAAATTCACTCGAAGTATGTTTTTTATGTAATGATTTTCGCCGTACTTGCATAAAAATTGCTTCAATGATAAGAAAAAACGCAGTATTAAACATGACCTAAGAAAGAATGCAGTACTTGCAAGAATACCCTAAAACGGAATGCAGTAATATCCACTACTGTATTATTTTGTTTTAAATTCAGTAGACAAATAGCTAAATTAAAACGCAGTACTCCACATTACTGCATTTATGTGTAGTAAAGGCTTGCGAAGTAGTAGGCTTGCTCGTAGCACTGCGATCCATTGCCGCGTTGCAGGCGTTGCCGCGTTTTGTCTTAGTAAATTAGTTCGGTGTCGTCATTCGGTGCAGTAATACGTGTGCCACGAGCGGGGCAGCGGCTCCTGTATATGTCGTGATTATAATTTTCTTATTAAAACTAAATTTGCACAAACTTTTTTTTTATTGCACCCTAATGTTGCATATAATAAGAACATGCAGTAAGTTTTTAACATCCGTATAGTTTACTCAATACTTTATTTGCATTCCACAATTTAAAAACTTAGGTCGTAGCTAAGAGATAGAAACCTTAACCTTAAAATGCACCTATATAAGTCCTTGAGAAGATACTTAAGTACACTTCAACTTAGTTCCGAACATTATAATAATGGCAATAATTACTAAAAAATAATGCAGTAATCGACTTGTGCTAAGACATAATGCAGTAATACGCGCAAGTGCTGCATTTAGTTTTAGTATCCTATGACTCGGAAACGACTTGATACTAAACCGAAACGCAGTAATACGTATTATAATTGCATTTATTAGTAAATTAAATAAAGGAAAATTATCTTGCAAAAGCTTGATTTTTTTCCGAATTTTTAGATATAGATATTATGAGCAATACAATACGAACATCTTGCTCAGATGATATGAATTATGTTTTTTGCGTTTATCTCGTTACCACCTTCTGCGATTACTGTATTCTTAGTTATGACGGCAGCGTTGATCCCGGCTGTCATTTGTTGATCATTGACAGTTGTTATGGGTCGTCAGAAGCCGCCCGAAAGTTTGACAACCAGTCTTACCAAGGGGTATCGTATTACCCAGTAATTGGATTGTGGAGGTCCATTAGGCAGTCGCTCCATGTAAAATACTGGTATTCAGCTGCGTCCGATTACTCTGGACGCTGACCCCAACATAGATAGGAAAAGGCTAGGCAAATGATGACCTAATGTTTTTTTTGTTGCGCGTTAGATGTGCGGAGTCCAAAGGGCTTTTAACTTAAATTGCCCAAAGGGCCTATAAGACCTAACTTATTTTCTATTATTATCTGTACTCCTATAAGGTTCTCTTCTTTCTTCAGCTTAAAAACCTGGTCTCACAATACCCACCTCAAACATTTTAATTGAAGACTTAAATGGGTAATATGTTCGTACCAATATTCTCTAGGATGGATGTAGAGAGTCCTTTCAGATAATTTTGTATGCCTTTGTCTTGTGTCGTCGTATCTCCTCACTAACAAATATTACGACTTCCCTGTACAGCACAATAGGAATAGGGATGGGAACACATTTAGTCGATGATTTAGGTTCGAGTTGATATTTTTTATCGGTGTGCTTTCTTCGAAAAGGGTTTTGTCGTCATGGAAAATAAGTACGTACATGTTTTTTTTTTAGATATTATTGGGCTCTAACCTGATATTCCTGTTTAATTTTTTACTCGACGGTGCGACAGCAAAGACAGGGTTTTTTTTTTAATAATATTCTGTTTCTTGCTTCTAAAAAAGAGGAAAAAAACAGAAATGGAATTCATTTCTGTTTTTTCCTCTTTTTTATTAATAATTTAGCAACGAGGATATACTTTACTGTGATTAATAACATTAGTTCTTCCCTAAAACAAACAGTTGATTCCAGAAACTTCTTCCTACGGACACCAGTGGTCTGTACAATCATGTTTCAAAATCAATTAAAACTATAAACTACTCGACTCGACTAATCACTACACTAACAGTCCAATCAATCGAAAGAATCAAATATTGATTTGAAAACCTTGTCTTAATAGGTACCTGCAATAATTGTTCGTTCCACTCATTGTTTCGCATGGAGCGTGTCTGGTGTAGTAATAAACCACACTTGATCATCACCGAAGGTTTATTAGAAATTGTCCGAATGTCCGTCCAGAGTTTCATGAAACATTCGGACAATTTCTTTACGGTAATTTATAAGGCATCTCTATTACTTGCCACGTTTCGTTGTGCTGAGTAGATTTTAATGCACGTCCGTCGCGATGATGGCTAGTGCTGTGCTTTGAAAGGACTATTGTTTAGTCGATAATTTTCGTTTTCGTTTTACGATCGCTGGTTAATCGATATTTTGTGTTAGTGAAATCGTTATTATTTATCGGAATGTTTAGGGAAATGAATTTGGCAATTTTGACTTTTCTCTCTTCTTTGATAACTGCTCCGTACAATAATTCCGCAACAATCCATTGCACCACCCACGCTAAATCGAATCAACAATTACCGAACAAAACCTGAATTGTACTCAAAACAAAAAGATACAATCACCATCCCATTCATTGAGAGCCACGTGCACTAAACACGCTTTTTATTAAGTTACTCGATGCAGATAAATGTAACAAGTAAATGTATTCAAATTGATGATTGATTCGAACATGTAACGCAACATTGATTGAATAGAGATACATAACATTAATGTCGTTATGTATCCAGGCAGATGTTGACCCCTGACCGGTGTCGACAGATAGGTGTTCAGTTTATCCCGTGTTTTGATTCTGTGTTTTGAGTGATGTGCCTGTGTTTGTAATTTGATGGACAGCGGGTTATGTCAGAGATTGTCCACCTTTTGTAGGTGATGTTATTGACGTAATGTTTTGACGTCACGTCATGGGTGTATTGATGTATTGGTATGTCGACGAGTGCACGATTTACTTGGGATTTATCGGTAAATATTTGACTGTTAAATATTTACCGATAAATCCAATTAATAAATCCAGTCAATTTCCATTTCATCCAGTTAATTTTTTGCTTATCATCAAAATTCATCTTGTCCCGATATAAGTTGAAAATAGATTGGATAATTTTTATTGAAAATATAGGCAGAAAGCAAACCAATTTTTCGTCATTTTCGTTTGAATTATACGCTCTGAAATTCTGAATTTTATATTCACACTTACAAAAGCAAAATAATTCCCACCGATTCAACGAAACGGGCATGTAAATGCATCATCCAGCTTCTAATATCGACAAAAGAATATAGTATTCATATTTCTTTACAAAAGCCATCGCCGCCAAAAGGTGGCAATTAGCGACAGGTGCTCTCATTCTAAAAATCATATAAATTATATTTTTTTCTGCCACTTCAAGTTGGAAAAAACTATCTTTGTTCTTCCCTACAAAGTTTATCCCAACACCCTTTGTCAATGTCATATTCGCTACCATTTTTGGGAATACAATGTATGGTGACATGAGGGGGTGTGTTGGTAGGGTACCCATTCGTTTCGGTTTCGTGGGGATCTGTCCTGCTTTAAATTGGGCAATGCGGTTTAATGCACATTAATAGGTTAATTCTGTTCATCGTCTAGTGTATTTCTATAAACTAATATAAAGGCGTTTATTATATATCCACACGAGACACAATGGCTTTTTAATTGTTTCTATCATTATGATACTAAGGGTTAATTGAACAAATCTTGCGCTAAAACTTGGAACATGATTATGAAGTACAACGTGTTCTAAAGTGTGTTTAGATTGACTATTTATTGCAGCTGTCATTTGAACACAATAAAATGCATGCTTGATGTGTCAATAACCTGTGATTATGGATCTTTCAATCCTATATATGTTTAACTTAATAATACTACATTTAATTAAGTTATAGGTACAGATGTACAGACGTTTTATGAAAGTTGTTTCAGAAGTATTAACAAAATGTTGTCCGTAACATTCTACAGGTATGGTGCACCTAACAATAGGCAAAGTCATGATGACCTTAACAAATTTGAAGGGCTGCATCTCGCAAAGATCATTTCTATAATACTATCCGTTTTTGCTACTTTACCCAATGCTTATTTTTTGTTATTTTTTTGTTTCTCTTTTATTTGTGCGACGGCGACTCGAAGTCTGTCGTTCGCGTTTCACAGTTTTTTTGTTAAAATAATTTAATAAACTGCCTTTTGTTGGTTGGGTTTTAGAAAAATTAATTTACTGTTAATAAATATTTTTTATTTCACCATCTGTGCTTAATTAAAAGCAATTTAGAATAACATTTAAGAATCATCTTGGAATCTTCTTTCCATGATTATCTAGTATTTTTAAGCACTGGCTATCTACTTACTTCATATACTTTCAGGAAAAGTAATTGTTTACCTAATTCATTTGTTATTTTAAAAGCTAAATAAGCTCTCAAACTTTAGTGATATTATTATATTATTTTAATAACAATCAATAACAATATTTCATATTTACAATCATTGTCTGCCCACGTGCTACACAGGTAGATTGGACATGGATAACATACGCCTCTTCAAACGTATTTTAAAACAACTGCTCTTTAGAAAAAATATAATTTGAGTTCGAGTGTTGTAACTATGAATTTGTATTGAGACTTTCCAATGAATGAGGTAAATCAATAAAATAATGTTCTTTTTTATTCTAGATCAAGACTAATTTTTTTCTCATTATTAATTTCACGAATACCCGTTAGAGGGCCCATCATAGGTATTGCAAAAAAATAATTATCAAACCATAAACAATTACTATGCTGCAAATGTTTGAAACGGTACGTATAGTAGGTATTGCACTTCAAAATACGCAGAGTCTTGTCTATTACAAAAATGCAATGCTGATTTTTTTATCAATTCGCGAATATATCCACCTAAACTGCATTTATTTATATATTATAGCGGTATATCATTTCATAATTATTATTTATTAACTCGATTCTTTAAAACGATAACGATAATTTTTCTTTACATTATACAATATCAAAACACACTAAAAATACTTCCAAAATTACAAAAACTAACATATTACTTACGTCACAAAAAATATAAATATAACAACAAAAAAACAAGGCCCGTTTGGTCACACTAATCATAAGCAATTTAGTATAAACGCACGAAATCGGGGCAAGCTTTGTACCGATGTTAATGTTCCCAATTCTGTTTAGTTGATTTCTATAAAATATTATAAATGAGACGGCTACCACTAAGAGAATGACCAAATATTGTGTATAAGGTGCATGGAAGCACGAAAGTTCGGGCTCGGTTTGTTTTATTATTTTGATAGTTGCTCAGTTTGTTTTCCATTTTTGAAAGTTGAAAAAAAAATTGTTACAATGTTTTGTTTGGACGACATTCATGCTTATTTAATGACATGCAGTTATCTATCAAATGCTCGTTAATTCTGCAACTTTTTTTATAAATTTCTTTTTAATATTTGTCATGAAACAACACAGATTAATGATATGTAAAGGTCCTCATAAGTCCACTCACACGACTAGTTCTATCTACATTCTATATTAATTATGACAGTTGTGTCATTGACGTTGATGTGACCAAAGGATTACGTTAATCGTTTAACCTAAAGACACGCACGCATGCAGTATAAAAATTTAGTCCAACTTGCCGGGACTTACCGTAACCATACATCTTACGCAATATGAATCCAGAAAAATGGAATATTCTTTATATTTTATTCACTGCTGGAGCTCAACAGGTAACCATGAATAAATTCTGTTGCCGATGACAAAGCCGACACACAGTCCGACTGCGTTTTTCATAAAGTGTCGGCCTGTTAAACATTTTTTATTTGGCCATTTGCTACCAACCGCGTTATATGAAAAATGGATCGTAACATCGTACCCTTTTCTCGTGTTTTTTTACACCACCTTGAATAAATCATGTCATTAAAATTTAATAGTCACGCCACAAGCCGGGTTAGTTAGATCTTTTGTTGTGTCGAGATTTCGAGTATCTTTTCATTCGATTGTTACTATTTAGGGCTATTGTGGCATCACTATGGTTAAATCGACTAAATGCCGACTTAATTTCATTAATCGACTTCTTTGTACGAATTAAGATTTAATTGAGTCAAGCTTACCTTTGAGGCATTGTGTTGAAATATTTGAATGTGTGGAATTCGAATTATTTCGTGGTTCGAAATTCGAATGCGTCTTAATGACGGACATATGTTTTGGATCGCGTGCGCTTTGTGTTTTATTTGATTCTGAAACGTCATATATATCACGGTATTGTTGTTTTAACAATGTATTGTATCGATTTTTGTGATTGGTTTCATTTTTTGAACGTGAAAATTTGACGAAGGTGTTATTGTTAAGGTGTACCTACATCATTGTAATGAAGCTTCTACCCGTATCAATGTACTTATCATTTTATTAAGTGTATGGGGAGAGAGAGAAATGAGATGCATCAAATACTCCCCGCATTTGATGTGCCCAAGGTAATATCAGTTTTCTGTCTGAAATTGTAGAAGTATGTGACGTTTAATTTAAATATAAACTAAACAAAACTCCATCGTGACTTACCTACCAAAAACACAAAACCAAAATGAATCAACACTAATCGCACTATCGAATCGATTTAAAAATTCGAATACAAATTCGGTATCGATTTTTTCCGTTGATACCAAAAAGGTGTTGGGCGGGATCGCTAAGAGCGAGTCATGTGTGCGGTTTGCGGGGTCCGAGGGGGGCAGGGGAGGGGGGGGGGGAGTGCGCGGGCGAAGGGCAGAGGTCACGCAAGCCTCAGCTCCGTCTAGTGATGAGATTGATAGCTTCAATAATATTTATAAGTTTAACAACGTTTAAAAATTTTACGATGATTTCTTTAAATCTTTATTTGATAGACTTACATTTTAATATTTTAGTGGAGTTTTGAAGAGAACTAGCATTAGCTAACTTATTAACTAAGTTTTCAATTGACGGATGTCGAGAACTAAAAGAATGATATCGAAAAGTGAAAGTAAATTAAATTAATAGGGTCAGTTGTTTCACTTCACTAATGATATCAAACATTAACATGTAAGTCATCAAAGTGTAATCTAATGTGAGTTTATTAGTACGATTATTTATGAGATGAGAGATGATGGATATACCTACCTTAGTAATTACCGGTAATTTTGAAGGTGCTGATTTGTAATTGTCCAACACTGATTGAAGTTGAATTAAGCTTTAGATGACTCATGTTTTGCAATTATTATTAACAGGTTGCATCCTCAACGCAGTGTCATTCTCGTTTTAATTTACCTACCAAGTTAATTAATGTTTTTTCCTATAACACTATTCTTCAATAGTTTTTGATTTTAAATTGTTTGCCCGCGTGACTTACTTTAATAAGGGAGTTTCAAAAATATTAAAGAAAATAACCATCGATAATGCGGTTTGGTATCTATCGATATCGATAGTCCTAATAGTACACCACTAGGGCCCACACCTTGCTTCACCTACCGACGTGGTCATGACGAAAATGTAATTTTAATTCAACTAGTCATATGAGGATAAAACATTGTTTAATTCTTTTCATTTTTAAACTGTTTAGTTTTCATTGATTGAGCATTTGAAACAAAAATAACCCTTAAGATCAAGTGTGGTACCTAGTTTAAAAGATCTACTTGCCTGAAAAAGATATTTAAAAAGAGGATGTCTGACACCAATTATTTATTTCTGAAAAGAGATGAAAGAAGCACACAAACATAAAACATACATAAGCTTTAATTTTTTCTACTTAAAACATGATCTATACTTAAGTACTTAAATATCTATTCCCCATTTTTAACAGATTAAGCATAATCAGCCTTAACGTCGCTTCTGCTGGGAATACGACCCTATGCTTAAGCTTATTTCAAATGGTAGAATTTACACCACAAACTCAACCATAAATATTTACTACCAAAATATAGTCAACGCTTCTCAAACCCAAAATAAAACAGTATATCTAACCTAATACTTAATGACAACATAAAGAACGCCTCTTGGCTCCAGACCTACATCGACGCAGCATTTATTCACGGTGTAAAATTTCAAAACATCACTGAATGGGCGACGGATGAAAACAAAATGAATACAATCTCGATGTTCAGTCGATCAGTGTATGCAAATAGGGATGTGAAGGAAAACAATGTATGGTTCCTGCTGATAATCTTTTGATTTTACATAATAAGTTTTGATATGAGCAACGTGTTTGGATCACCTGTGCTTTGTAGGCTGGTGAGAAAATGAATGGTGTTTTGGGCGTTTTGAATTTGGAATGGTCTGATGAATGGATCGATTATTGCTTCAATTATTTACATAATCATATAAAATAAAACAAGTGAAAATCGCGGTCCATTTTCATTGGAAGTAAAAATGGCGTTGGATTTTCATTTGTTTTATTTATGTTGAGAGAAAAAAACTAACATTTACTAAACTGTTTTAGGAACAGCCTACAAAAGAAAAATGAGAAAAGAGAAGCCTCTTTGAAGAAAATGTTAAAACGTTGACTATGTAATGGTGAGGATCAGAATAACTTGCGTACGCAACCTACCTGTACGCAAGTTATTGGACGTACGACCTATATCTATGTAAAATCTACGGATTATTTCGTAAATATTTAAGTATGTATTAAGATTCCTCTGTATCTTAAAAAAAACACATATTTTATTTCGTCAAAATAGAAAGAAAAATAGGTTTATTTTTCACAGAAACACGTGCATACAAAAAAATAGCAGTATTTGATAAGCAAAACAAAGTAGATGTACGTAGTACTTATAAAAATAAGTAGTTGGCAGCTGCACGTCATGACTGTGACAAGAAGGCTTCCACTCAGCATGATGCTGTGCTATGGGGGGGGACCCACAGCACAGCGCTGATTTTCAGTGGTCACCCGAAAAAGACGTACGGAAATCAATTCAGGTTCAATGATTTGTAGATAATAAATAGGTAAATACAAAATAGTTAAATTCAATATAATTTCATACCGCAAGAAATAATGTCACCAATTCAGCACCCTATTTAAATACTGCACAAAATAATAGCCCAATAAAATTACATTACATCCCATTTTAACACAACCTTTTCAACAATATCGTCGTAGTATATGGGGCACATTGCTAATAACAAATAGGTTTCTTATATCAGCTAACGACAAATTCAATAGTTTACATCTGTAGTAACTAGTTTTGTTTGTTACAAATATATTGCGAGCAAGTTATCTTCGCGAGACAACTAGCATTTACAACTTTACGTTCTTGTTAAGGGCTAGATTGTAACTGTGTTTTGTTGCTAGTTTAAATTTGTAGCTCGAGTGTAAAGGCGGCATGGACTGTGAATCATTCATGAGCTTGTTTAATTATTATTTGAAATGGAAAAAAATGAAAATGTATTTTTCCTGTTGGAAAAGCCATGACTGACAGATTTTCTCATCAGTCATGGCTTTTGTCAGAAGTGTCTTACAATGTGTGGTGGTATTTCATTTTGTATATTGCTGTTGCTTCATTTATACGTTACCGTAATCATTTCCAACTATAGATTAGTGTTAAAATACAGTTTTTTTTTTATAACAACCCATGCTGTATGAAAATAGGTATCTTTATTTTTATTCATCATTTCGTGAAGCACGATGGTTCTACATTACCTGAAAGCGATCAAAATATTTTACATTCGCGTTCCTGAAATACATAGCCTCATACATAACACACTAACTTACCCTAAAATGTTCGTCGCTCAACGCTTTGCAGCTCAAAATCCGATATTATTCTGTGCCTTAACAGCGCTGTAGCGTTGTACAAGTGGAGCGATAGATGGCGTTCACAAATAGGCGCGCGCGCCGCTCGCGGGCAAAGGCAACGAGCTGTCGACGCGTCCGACGAATGTTCACCACGCGCTTGCCGCAACAAATTGTATCTGAACATTTCAGAGAAAGATTTCTAATAATGCTTATTGCCTATTCTTGTCAAAATTAGTTTAATTTAATTTTGTACACTCTAAGGAAGGATCCGTGTCCATAACGTCGCGTTGTTTAATATTAGATATAATATCCTGTTCCTCAACTTCGAGAGTTGTATAAGAGGAACCATAGATGGCGTGCACAAATAGGCGCACGCCCAGGAAATGAGAGTGAGAGCCTGATGAATCATTATGAATCTAAACAGCTTAAATGTATTTTTGTAAGGTATCCCATTCCTTTTAAATATTTTGGGCATCAGTTATCCACACTCGTTTCGTTACCAATTAATTTAAGAAGTTCCTGGTTCTCATTATTTAAATCCTTATAAATGTTGCAATGGATGTTGTGTTTGTATAGAAAAAAATTTAGATAGGTTTAAATACAACGTTCACTCAGCTGAACATAATGGAAACACCATTAAAGACGCCTTAGAGATGAATAGAGTTTATTAAAATGGTGGTACTGTTTCGTGAGTACCTACTCAATTTTATGTTAGTGGTTCAGCTCTCATCCTGAAATAATGGGTCAGTGACAGCTCGGCCCGAGTCAACTGAACCCCAATAATAATACCAGTTCACTTCCGATGACGGTGATTTGTACGGTCAGGCAGAAAATCAATTGGGCGAAAGAACTTTGTTTGCTTTATATTGGACACTGCAATATCTGCAATCCTTCAAAGTGTAAAATACCAGTGTATTTTAGACTTTGAAGGACTCTTAAGGTGTTCAACAAAGTTGACCTAATAAAATTACCATATAAGGTGTTTTTTTTTAATTCCATAACTCTAGGGTATTATTAATGAGACCATGTCACAATTTTTTACACAAAACACGTGAAAAAATAAAAATATTACTATAATTTTTAATTCTGAGTATTTTGTCCATAAAGAAAAAATATGACAACATCGCATTTTCTGAGCATGAATGATTGGTTTGAATGAAAATGATTTACTCGTACCTATCAATGAAACCTAGATACTTACACACATCGAGAGTTAAATATTATGACATCCTAAAAAAAAAACAAATTGAAAAATAATTTATATGCCAGCTGATTGATTCTTCGACACATGAGACCACTCATCTCATTATCATCTATCAAAACAAATTATTTTCAATGTTTATAAAACGCACTAGCCCCTCTATCCTTTACCGCTGTCCGAAGGCTTTGTAATATTGTTACAATGGCGTAGTTTGTCGAACGTTTGACGCGACCCCTGACTTATGCGCCCGCGCCTACATCAAAACATGACCTGTCTTCTATGTAGCCTTCGGAGCGACAATTCTTTAGTTTATTAAAGGTTTGTATGTAACTAACATGTTGTGCAGTTAAGGTCTGAAAAGTAGTCTGAACTTGTGTGAGAAGATAAGTTGCAGAAAAAAAAACTTGTAAAAATTTAAAACAATGCGTTGTGCACGGGTGCTTAAATGTTTAGCACAGCATAGCCTAAGCATAATCAGCCTATAACCCCCTGTGTCCCAGACAGGCTTCCTCTGTGAGAGAAAGGTGGCTATAATCCACCATGCGGGCCCAGTGCGGATTGGAAGATGATCATACGTCATCGTTCGAATTTTTTTGGTTCTTGGACACGGCTGGTTTCCTCACGATGTTTTTCTTCTCTATTTTGAGAGCATTGGTGATGAAATAAGTTATACAAAGTAAAGTGCCTGCCGGGTTCGAACTTACGAACTACAAGTCGTAATTCAGGGCCGTTACCACTGGACCACCACTGCTCCTGTTTAGCACAAGTGACGGAAAAATCATGGTAGAATAAAAATATATTAATACCAATAGATAAATATCGATAATATTAATATATTTTGATATAATAATAAAGCTTCTTTCTTCTTCTTTATAGCTTCTTTGGTCGTTACTGAGTAATCTCAATGATAACAATAATTATGTTAGAAATTTTGATCAAATGGATTTCGTAGGTATGTATAAAATAATATTTGAAATATTTTTATGTTTACATAATTAGTCGCTTTTTTAGTTTTTTCCCGGCTGCATTCTTGTGATTAATGAATATCATAATTTCCGTAAAGGTCACAGCTAATCAGTAAGATGCTATCGGTTTTTAGTAAAATATTGATTGTTAATGCTTTAGTTTTTTGACTGGCAGTTATGATGTTGACCTTGATAGGCTAACCGTAGAAAATGATGTCATAACATAAAAAAGAAAATTGTGTATTTACATAGTGAGTAATTAACTTTTTTTCGAGAACTTATGATAGGCAGTTATATAATCATAAATTTTAGTATTTTTTCTCCCAAATTCGCGCATGTGGAGATTTTTTTTTTACGTGAATTACTTTTTCAATTATTTACAAAAATATATTGAACTTCGTTCTTACAAAACCTAATGCAAAAATGCGTATTTTCTCACTTTTCCATAACAAGAAAATAATGGTAAAGTACGCGTTTTTAGCCGCAAACCAAACTTGTGAGAACAAATGTTAAATTATTAAACTACACCCACATAGGTAGGTACTATGTTATTCAATGTTGGAATTTGACCGACCGACACGACGTTCTGTCGGACATCGGGCACACGAGCCGAGATAAATAAGGTACCGTTTAAAATGGCAATATTGTTACATGGATTTTATTTATAAGTAAGAGGTAGAGGTCGTAGCTGGTAAAGCAGTGGTAGGTACCTATTTACAGTGAATTCCCAGGAATGTCATTAATTAGATATCAGTAGATACAGTAAAAGGCAGATAAAAACAGAAAAAAGTTTGCTCCAAGGATCGGCATGATAAAGTAAAAATTGACTAACGTTGGAAATGAAAGTTCCTCGAATGATGACAGTCAACTGATAAATGATGACACCAATAGATGAACAGAAAATCTATTGAAGATCGCGAAAAACTTTTGGATACAAATGGTACAGAAACCATTCAACTGTGTGGAAATCTTGAGGCCATTTTTGAAGCCTATTTCTAAGCCAGAGGAGATAAAACAATAATAATTATTTCAATGATGACGATTGCTTTAAATAAAGTAAGGAAGGATCCTTTATCCTTAAAATGAGGACACTTTAATCGTATGAAAGCACCCTAACATTCAGACGCGTGCTATATTAAAAAGAGCTCTAAGAGAAATTTCTTCGTAAACAACGTAAGAGCAAACCGTTCTAATCTCTTCATTAGCTTATTATCAAAGCTTTTATTTCGTTAGCATAGAGTTTAATTTCGTCTGTTATATTTAAACATTTCTGTGGACGGATTTTAGTCGATATTAAGTACTAGTGGAACATCAGTTTAAAAACGTCTTGAAGTAATTTGACGCGTAGTGGATTTTCAGACTTAGGACTAGCTATTTAAGGTTTAGTTTTAGAGTTTTCTGTGCTGGATTTTAATGTATTTTTTTCATATAAATTATACCGTGGGAAACCGAGCGTGCCCTCAGGCGCATTATGGAATTTGCAAGTGAATGGGACATAGTATAAAAAAGCAAGTGAGTGTGTTTCGATTAGCATTAATTCATGTATGACCTTTGACCTTTCGACTTGGAGGTTGTATAGCAAGTAGGAACATGTTATATTAAGTTTATGATATTTGTATATGTCAAAGAAAGTTGGACAAGATGAAGAGTAATGTTCTCAGATAAATGATTATGATGTTATATGAAGATTTCCTTGTTCAAAGTGAATGATCGAAATACAACTTGTTCTGGTTTCATAATTTAAAGATAATTTAGTAAATAGACGTTACAGCTCACCTGAAAATGATACGCATAATAGGTACTGAAAAGTACTGTGAAGCTCAGCAAAATATTGTGTTTTTCCTTCTCAAGCAAAGACGTGTAGCAATGCATGTTTCACACTAACCCCAGGATCATTACCTAGGTATCTTGTGAAGGTTCTATATAGACTAGAAAAGCAGCTCCAACCAGGACTTACCTTCCTAAACGGAACTTACCTCCATAACAAGAAGCAACATTAGCACATTTTCAGCCAATAACAAAAGTAAGTAAGCCAATAATTGCAAAAACAAGCGTTACCCAGGTAACTAGTTCATACCTAAGTACCCATAACCCTAAAGAAGCTTAGAATTCGTACAGAGCGATAAGCAGCTACACACCGTTTTCATTCATTTGCACATGAGCATGGAAAATTGAAACACTGTGTGTTTCCATTGCCCTCAATACCCAGTCCTTATTTGTTGGATATCTAAAACTCAACATGTCTAACATCTTCTGATGGTAACAAACGCATGGTATCCCCATGGCGTGCGCTGGCTCTTCTATATTGTCTTCAATGGTGATTGACCATAATATGGACCAATGGATGTGCCTAGCGGGAACATTGTTTCTCTGTTGTACGATGGGCTAAATTTTCACGTTTGTAAAGGGCTGGTTTTCTGTCAATTTCAAACAAATATCTAATATTTATTTATAACTAGCTTCTGCCCTCGGCTTCGGCTGCGTGGTATGTCAATAAAAAGCCTATGTTGTTCTCCAGATCAAGGTCAATCCCTGTGCCAAATTTCATCCAAATCCGTTCAGCCGTTTTAGCGTGACTGCGTAACAAACAAACAAATTCACTTTCGCATTTAGTTATGATTTTTCTATTCTATTAGTATCATTTAGTTTTAAAGAAAAGTCAGTAGGCTAAACGATATTTTTTATGGACTTTTTTCACTGTGTGCTATGGGGACAAACAAGTGGGGACAATGGGAACACATCGTAGGTCGGTTTCAAAACACCAGTGAAAATAGTTTGCGGTTAGGCACTTCACGTTTCGATGTGTTATGGATTCCCATTGAAATCTTAGAGCATTAACTTTAAATGCTTAAGGTCTAGGCTGTCGAAGAAGAAAGTTTTTGAAAGAAAACCATTGTTGGCTATTGTTATTGGAGTACGCTTTTAGTATAGCAGGCCTTTTGTTGGTGCAGAGGGGTCCTACTTGCGTTGTAAGTGAAAAGGGCGTGACGAATTGTACATACGTAGGTAGGCACAACATTGTTTTGTGTATAGTGAAAGTATCTCTACTCGTGCGTATGAAGCAATTATTTTTTAGTACAAATAAGTAATTTTACCATCTTTAAAGTCCATGCCTTTTTTACACTGAAACAGGAAGGAAAATGCAACCGTTACCTACCTTATTGTTTAATTAAGATATTTACGTTTTAATCATGTTTTTCGTAGTTAAAAGATTTTTTGACATGCATTTATGTAAAGTGCTCGATCAAATTCTGATGGCTATTACTTCCATCGAATTCCTAAGTACTTAGCACCTTATACTTGGACCTTTCGCTTTCATTCCTTCCACAGTCCATAAAAAAGATGCAATTATATTCAAAGGCAGTACCCCTTAACTCAGCTGGCCGCGACCCAGTGCCCTTGCGCCTTCGCGAGCCCTGATTGGAATTTATCGTCCACCCAGCCTGTAAGTCGGAGCGGCGTGCATTACACTTATTTTTTTGCCATTCGCCCCGCCGCAGTTGGGTAATAACGCGTATTAAGTTTGTTGTGACGGAATTTGATTTTGATACACTTAATTGATAATGAGCGGGTTTTCTATGTTGCTAGAATGTATTAGTTTGATAAACAAGAAGTATATGAGGTTGGATTATTTTATTTTAATGCAAAGTGAAGTGAGTTTAATTAAGGAGTCGGCAGCAAACATATATATTTTTTTGTAATTGGTTTTTAATGATAGAAAGGAATAACATAAGATTAACGGTTTGTGTGCCCGACCTCAGCTTTATAATAAGACAATTCTTAATCAAAGCTGAGGTTGGGTATAAAAGCCTTTTTCTACTCTTAATACTTAAGTTATTTTTTTTTTTAACGATTTCTGAAGATTTACAGACTTACCTACTTATAGGTTTTCTCGTAAGTAAAAAACTTGGGTAGCAACACTGTATTCAAATAAAACTATCGTTGAATCTTGCTATACTTAGCGACACCAAAGTACTATCTGTGTGTACAACGGCGGTACAATAAAAAGCATTGCGATGGGAGTTTACAATCCTAATCGCGGAGAAACGTGAAAAAATCCACCCACAGACGCGTGCACTGGACCGGGCAAAAAAATGCAAGGAAGCCATATAGAGCTGGTTTTGAGTATGATTCTTTAGCTGAGTTATGTCTTGAAATTATTTTAGTAGGAATTCAAAAATTCGTTCTTCAGTAAATCAAATGAGTATTTTATTGTTCTTCATTGGTTCGCGTCTCTATGGAACATAATTTCCGCGTGCGCATGGAACCTTTTACCCCTTTTTTTTTTTTTTTTTTTGTGGTTGGGAAATCATCCAATGACTTCTCCCGCTCTGGGTGGAGCGGAAGGGCGTGTCAGACTTTTACTGACTAAAACCCACCCGTGTTCCTTCAATCTTCGCATGACTATGCGATCGTCACTTTTTGTTCGATGAACAAAATGTGTATACAAGCGTGACTTGATTGATCGAGCGAGTAACGTCATGTTCATACAAAACATACAGACGAATTGAGAACCTCCTCCGAATAGATTGACGATTGCGTACTCGCGCGACCATCGCTTTCAGTTAGGACGCGGCAAGAAAATTTAAAGGCGCTTTTCAAAGCTCTAAAGTTTCCATTTTCAAAACTTTCTCCATTCTCTTTATTACATAGTCTGGAAAAAAAGTAAGAAAGTTTGGGAACCTATGTTTAAGTACTATAAATACTTCAAACTTCGTCCTTTGAGTTATAAGATACCTAAAATAAATAGAGTTTACTGCTCTATATAAATATAACAATGATGCGTCAAATAATAATCGTCAATGTGAACCAAGACCCCGCCAAATTCTTTATTTTTTCCGCTTTACATATTTTTCTCACGGTGTAGGTATACAAAATAGTTTTTATATAATATTTATAATACGTAATGCTAATGTGATAACAATAAAGCTGGTACTTAAATTTAATTTGATTTGATTTGTAAATGGTTTTCTTATTTTGTCGTGTAGGTAAGGAATCATCAAGTAATGTTTTGAGACGCTTATTAGTAAAATATGTTCAGCACTATAGTACACACGGCTACACATCAAGCTATACATTTCCAGCATAAGCTGACCTCGCATTGTACGGAAATTCTATACAAGCGAGATCAGCATAAACTGGAAATGTATAGCTTGATGTGTAGCCGTGTGTACAAGGGCCCGAAGCCCGAAAATCTGACAACCAGTCTTATCAAGGGGTATCATATTACCCAGTTGCTACCTGGGTTGTGCAGGTCAGATAGGCAGTCATTTCGTGTAAAATGCTGGTATTCAGCTGCATCCGGTTAGACTAGAAGCTGACCCCAAAATAGTTGGGGAAGGCAAGGCAGATGATGAGTAGTACAGATGCGTCTAGTAAGATTGGCAAAACCAAGTACAACATTGTAAAAATAATCAATCTGCCTAGCCTTTTCCCAACTATGTTGGGGTCGGCTTCCAGTCTAATCGGAAGCAGCTGAATACCAGTATTTTAGATGGAGCGACTGCCTATCTGACTTCCACAGCCCAGTAACTGGGTAATACGATACCCCTTGGTAAGACTGGTTTTTTCAGACTTTCGGGCTTCTGACGACCCGTAACGACTGCCAAAGATCCCCGAATGACAGCCGGAACCAACGGCTTAACGTGCTTTCCGAGGCACGGAGGATATATCTTTACATATATCGATATGTAAAGATGGTCACCCATCTACGGACCAACCCCGGCAAGCGTAGCTTAACCTGATGGATCGACCCGTGCGTCTGTTATTACTTAGCCACGAGCTCCTCATGTAACTTGTTTATTTCAGTGAAACTTCACCCATAAAATAGCAAATAGGTCAAATGCTCTGTAATACTCCGTTCTATCAACCAACTTTAAGAGATAATTATTACAGAATATGACGGTGTGATGAGAGATTGGTCATCAAAACCTCTTATCAGTTTCAATTTTCAGAGCCCCTTGTATACATATAATTATTTACTTTTCAGATGATCTTCAGTAAACGCTTATAAGCCGCTTGCCAGGCGCTTATAAGCGACGAGGGAGTAATATCGGTACTTGACATTGATAATAGAGAAACATCTAGTAGAACATATATGTCTAGGTATACGGGTATAGTACATAAACCATTAGGCAGGTAGAAACAGTTATTATAATTCAAACTACAAATCTACATAATTATAATCACGCTGCACGTATCCGTATCGAATCAAAATTGCAAAATAAGTACCTACCTACATATTAATCGTGGCTATAACGATCTATGATTCCTTACCGAAGATTATGATTTCAATAATCCTTAAACGGTGGGGTACAAGCACCTGTTATTGTCAGTACACCTACATGATTTAGTTTAGTTGTTAAGTACTTGTTGGAGTTCATTCATCAATAGTCGTGTCATGTCTACCGGGTCATTCTGCATACTGATGTTCACCCTTTTCATAGATACGATCGCTTTCTAATTCAATTTGTCTCATTACAACTCAAGGTAGCTCATCAAAATAATATCTAGTAGAAAGGCAAATTAAGACAACCGAGCAGTATTAATTTGACTAACTCAAGGGAAGTAAATGAAAAGACTCATAAGCATTTTAATCTTGCTCATAACATTGATTGAATGGAATTTGCTACAAAATAGACGTTATTAAATACGTAGGATTCTATATAAAAATAGCTAAACAAAATTAAACCATCATCCCATTCCTGCCAATTCTTTGAAGTTGACGAAAACAGAATGACAATTTAAATTTCTTAGGTGCGTGGTCGTGTAAGTGTAACCGGGTCCCAGTGCATACAATCACGTAAAATGATAACCATTATTGTAAAACAAGAAGGCAACAGGACCGTTTACCCTGCATAATAGCTACCGATTAGCTTGTTTCTCACAACTGTACCCAGGCTCCATGAGAAATTCAATCAATCGGACTATTTTAATGGCTGCCGATTGCGCCATAATCAATATCATTTTTATCATTTTCCCACTGCAGTACGCTGTCATTAAGAGTATTATGATTTATTTCTGTTTTGTTTTTGAGTTATTATTGGTTGAGAACTTTGTTTATTGTCAGTTTTGCTGCAGCTTGCTATTTTTTGTTTCCAGTGTTGTTTACCATTCCTAATATAATTGCACGATCTTCAGGGCGTCTCTACGTGAATGACTCAAATTGCTTTTGTAGGTCGTTATCAGAATTTGCTCAACTTTGATTTTCAATTGGAAAATCTATTTAGAAATGGCATGATTGCATAATTTCTCTCTCAATTTGTGACTGTGTTATAATTATGTTGGCAATCCAGAGATATCAAAGCTAGGATGAACGTAAAATTCTCGAAACATATTAAATTATATATGACGGCGTGTCTAAAGCTTTTACGACGCTAAACTTACGGAGTTGATTTTTGAACGATTATGACAGCTGCCAACTTGACGTAACCCCGAGTACTGAGGAGGCGGCCCCCCGCCAAAATAATGGAGGATCGCGGAGATGAATCGACCGGGAAACCGGCAAGGATTAATGGTGCCTGTGGTATTGGTGGTCATGGTGACTACCCTGACAGGGCAGTGAGTTGATTGATCTACGCAAGCGTCTCACGTACTCGGTGGAACGTCGTTCACATCATTCCCATTTAATTACATCTCCTAGCCCGCAAACCCACGCATAAGAGACAATACGACCTCTTCTGATAAAGACGACGTAGTGCCTTTATATTATACAAAATATTTTATTATTTTCAGCACAATGTTTTTCACATAATAGCGACATACATCAAGTAAAACACCATCTTCAAAATTAGCCCAAAGCCATAACGCAACGATAAGCGTTGCGTGCGAACACGAGTAGCGTCCGCAACACGCAACTGTCGAGTGATTTAAACACAACTTTCAAAGACTAATGACGTTTATTAAGCCAATCAATTTATTGAGAGAACGATTGAGATATCCTTAAGGATAGTGCTTGCTTTACGCGAATGTGGTGAAGATCGGAATGGAGGCAGCAAACCTTTAATTTGCTCCAAATAATTATGAATAATGATGTCTTGGTGTATGATTTTCTTCTTATTTTATAGGAATACATAGGTAAATCAAGTTTGATATTTTTGTAGCAGAGATTTCAATATACAAGCACCTCTCGAAAGCGCTTGGGTAAATGGGTGATTCTTTGAACATATGCATATTACGCGGCCCTCCCCAAATAACTACTTAGTGAGATATAAAGTTATGTTTTTGTTTATTTCCCGTAAAACATAGGTCCAGCACTATATACAGATGGACATAACATATTCCTATTGTTATAAACAAATATGTTATATTCATAAACGTTCCTCAAATCTCATCACCATTCGTGTCCCAATTTCCAAATTTTAGCAGTTCATGCTCGAAAGGTTATAAATAAACCCTAAAGATCGTATTTTTTTGTAGTATTTTAGATAGTACACGACATGTTTTACCAATTAGCAAAACTATACACATTAAAGAACACTTTTAGGTAACTTTTAACGACTTTGAAAATTGTCCCAACACTTCATGCTCACTACCATTTGTTCAAATAGTCGCAGGATTATTTTGTACCGCGTAGTTTATTGGTATCTGAAAGAGTAACTCAGCGGTCGCGCTCTGTTCCACGTCACGACTGGTGCAGGTCTCGCATCAAAGAGTGTTTTGGCGCCAACTGTAGCGTACCTTAATCGCCCAGAAATCGTGTTTGGCAAACAAAAATCTCCTTACCGTTCGAGTTGCCCGTGGTAAGTCTATTATTCTTATTTATCCTTTTTATGCACTGTTATAGTCGCCATAGGATACTCTTTGCTTTGATTAAGTTCCCAAGTTATTAAGTTCCAGAAAGAACGTATAATGTGAGAGAGTGTACAAAAATCTAATTACCGTTTATATAATTACCATTTTTCCCGTTCGTATTTTGGCGAACGGTAATGAGAAATTGAAAATGGTAATTAGCACCAGTATAAGCTGGCTTCTTATTAATACTGAAACTTCTTACTTCGCTAGGCCAGCCCAAGGGCGAAGTGATCGATTGTTTATCGTTCGATGTGAACTGACACCTCCGCAATAAAATAAACTTACATACTGACTACCCACCTACCACTAACATTTGGTCTGAGCCACTAACTTATTTTTTTTTCAGAGTGAAAAATGTTGCTAATTTTTCCGAAACAACAGTTTCGGAAAAATTAGCAATCGAAGGAGGAAATATTACATTTGTATGAAGCTGGCTGAGTTCTATTTACACAGAGTTTTGAAGCAATGTTTTAGTTGATTTTATTTAGATTACCTACTAGAATGATAATTATTAGGTATTGTTTTTATTTTGAAAACTTGTTTATATTATTGATATTTTACTTATTTTTTTAAATTAAGTCAATTGAAAAGCAAAGACACCGACGTCCGAAATTAAAGTTATATTTCACTTTTTTAGTCTTTTTTTTGGAAGTCGGTAGTTTTTTTTTTTGGAAAAAGTTTTTAGTCTGTTTATGTTATGTGTACTACTACATGCGCGGTTTCTGGTCATGAAAGTGAGACTGATTCGGATTTAAGAGTCCCTATCAATTTCGGCGCGCTACGAGTTTAGGTAACTATCGGAGCGCAGTGTGTCTGTGTGCGGTCGACGTATCGCTGACAGTCGTAGTGTGCGCTGTGCACGGTGCAGCGCGAACTAATATCTTGGTCCGTAACTGCTATTATTAGGAGTTTTTACTTACTAGGTTCCGTAATACTGGATGGATTTTATTTTGTGATTATGACGTGCTATGTTTAGGTACCCTATAAAAATATGGTTACCTAGTATGGCATTCACTGTAGTAAAAGCAAACTATAAAATGTGACCAGCGTATATAAGTTAAGTCTGAAACTAATTACACGTGTTATTGTACTCCTTTATTATTGAGATTAATTAGTCCTTTATTATTTACATTTATGTTTATTTATTTATTATTTATATATATGTAACTATAATTATTACTATGTAAAAAATTAAAGTAAATTAAAATAGACGTAGATATATTTAGTTACCTATTCCGCTTGACTATTCTCCAAGAGTCATAAAAACCCCGAAAGAAAACCGATTTACCGTAAGAAATCGAAACGTGTTTCACCTCTCAACGAGGCATCCTCAGGATGACGATTGACCAATTGCAAACCAGAACGCGACGTGTTACCACACCGAGCGCTGGACGTAAAGTGAAAACTTAAGTTAAAGTCACTTTGGTTTCAGCGCTCGAGTTGTTTAGAAGATAGGAGGGAACAGATGAACATACATACATACATACATACATACCGGTCAAAATCATAACCCTCCTTTTTTCTTCGCCGTAGTCGGGTAAAAAAGAATTACCGTGTGTCCCGACCCTTTTCGCTCATCGATGATGTTCCAGGTAATATTTGATTTTCGGCAGATTTCTGCCTATTTAATTCTCTACAAATACAAGGTGTTAGGGTAAACACTGTTATCCTTGCAAACAGTGGTTTGGTTTCATTTATAGAACGTAAAATCAATGGAAAATTACAACTTTTTTTTAATTTTTTTAGATCTAAATTTTACCACAAGACGAACGAACTTGCGTCTCAACACGGGTGGGGGGTACTAAATTACTCATGGTTTGAATGACAAGAGTGTTTACCCTTACATCCTGTATAATTAACACATTATTAGATTAAAGAAATAATAGTAAACTACAACAATTTTCTTAATTAGTAAGATGATGGCAAAAATTATTATTTACCTAAAAACTGCACGTGCCTTCCGTGTTCTTTTAACTTTTTTCTTTTTATTACCTTTCATTCTTCCGTGATAATAAAGTTCACTTATTCGACTCATTTTCTAAAAATTAAACACTATTTTACTGTAAGTATAATACAAAACATTAATATGTATAAATATCATTAGCAAATCAAAAAGGATTACACCATACATTATATAGGTACTCAGTCTCAAAACTGGTTAGCTCTAGTACAAAAGTACGCCTGGTTCCGCGAATTACGTCGGGAGCGGCGGCAGCGGCGAACGTCACAGGCGACACAGGTCCGACGTCGAGAAGCCCTCGGGCGCGACTGATTGCCTCGAGCGAGCGCATCGGTTTATAAGGCATTATTTAGATCTTTTATTATAATTAAATTAGTAGTCAAAAATAAAATATAAAAACTGAATTTGGTAGATAAATAACTAAAATTTTAAAATATTTAGGACTTATTGTTAATATGTAATAAATTCTTACGCGTAGACGACGATTTTGCACATGGTATTATTGCGTTTTTTCAGCGTGGATCACATTTTTTTTCAAGTACTAATTCAATAAACTTTGTAAAAATGATCAGTCGCCTTACTAATATACTATATGCCCAGTATTTAGGATTTTTCTCAGATTGATATTTGCTACCAGTAAGCTATGAAAGCAATTGAAAAACCAAGTGTTTCACGCTTACGTAAAAACGTGTGATAGACTTTTATTTTTCGTAATTTATATTGAGTAGTTAGTTTTAATTTTATTAGTCGACTTACTAGTTAAATAGGTGATGAATGATTTTGCATTTAAAAGCAAAACAGATATCTTAAGGATATTGAGACATTGGCTCCGAAAAAACTTGAATTTTCTGTTTTTAGACCGCGAAATTGATAGGGGCTCTTAAGCATACCTAAATATTCTCAAGTTTTTGTATAAGATCTCATCGAGTTTAAGAAATATCTTAGATGGAACTTGTATATGTAGGTCTGAATTCTATTTACACTAAGTTTTGAACCAGTGTTCTAGTTGATTTTATTTAAATTACTAGACAAATAATATTATTGAATTTTAGCAAAACCGGTTGATTTTTGAGTTTTTTTTTATACAGTCAAGTCGATATAATAGCTAAGTTTGATGCCATTTAATAAGTAACCTAAATAATAAATAAAGTATGTGATTTAAGTAAATTATTCATTTTATTTACAATTACCAATCACGAAGTATAATTACCATTTTTAAACACTAATTACCGTGTGTTCCATATCTCATCACCGTTCGACGAAAATTTTCAGCTTCAGATTCAGACCTATATTGAAGTTCAAATACTGTGCGTTTGATTTATTTAGCTAATCTGCACTATAAACTTTACGTTAAATTCATAAAAGTTGTAATTGGAAGCATTATTTGAACTTAATTTTCGAATCCTGAATATGTCTATCTTCAAATATTCACCCAAATTTGTTTACGCTTCTGTATGTGCCTGAGCTTTCGCTTGAGCAATATAAGTATGGTAAGCAAATCAACGCATCTAGTGACGAGTCCTATATCAACAGTAGTGATAAGTAGATAGAAAGAGCAACACCTTATTTAATTACCAAGATATTTATTTAACAGCAAATTGTTTTAGGCAGACAGAAATCTGGTGATAATTCAGTACATAAATAGAAAATTATTTGTAGATATTCCAAAGCAGAGGTCAATTCTTAATCGAAATCTAATTTAATGTTCTATAATGATCGTATAAAACAATCACGCACCTTAGGCCAAGTAAAAGGTAGCGTTTATTAAGTGGGGACAAGCACGCGATCTTGACTCCAATGCTTTTAATTTTGTTGTAAACAAATTGCGATTAATGTGAGAAATTTGTTTCTGTATGTACTGTGAGTGGAAAAGTTTATTGATAATTAATTATTTTATTGGAATTTTACTAATTTTTAAAATTTAATTTAAATTATCTGCACCCCGTGGTTTGGACCCGCATAAGTCTCGATCCCGTTAGAATATCGGAATAAAAAGTATCTTATGTCCTATTCTAGGTTATGGTCTACCCCTGTGCCAAATTTTATCCAAATCTGTTCAGCCGTTTCAGCGTGTAAGCGTAATAAACAAACAAACAAATTCACTTTTGTTCTGATGGGTTTTTCGCGCGTTAGGATTATAAAAACCACGGAACACGAACTTTTCTATAAATGTTTTATGTGAAAAGCAGAATTTATATTATTTATCTATACAAAATTTTCGTAGATGGTTCTTATGGATCTCGCTGATGGTAAGCCGCCAGGACTACACTTTGTTGGCAATCATTTTATTTGTATAGGTATTGATGGTTTGTTAACATCGAACAACAATCGCTCCGTTAGTATTTAATAATTGAATCAAATGAGTTCGTAATTTAAATAAGCTTTAGTGGAAAGATTTCAGCACTGCAAGAGAATTTCAACACCTTCAAAAGAAATTGTAAGATTTCAAAAATATTTAATTCTATTTGTGTGCACTTCTCGAGGAAAACTCGTGAACAGAATACACGGCAATACATTATTTCTAACGTGGTGATTGCTGTTCATCAAACATACTAATTAAAATGTTGTAACACCAATATAGCATAAGTTATAATAATGTACCTACTTGCAACGCAAAGGTCAGAATCATGCACGCTACTAATAACTTTATCATTAGATTATAATGTATTTTTATTATATCGCAACATTTAGTGACACGCATTCTTTAAATTGTTTCGTTTTCAATACTTTTTACCAACTATGCTGTGTTTTATTTTCAGACTGAAAATAAAACACAACATACTTGGTAAAAAGTCATCAAATCAAACAGTAATGAGAATATTGGTTATGGAGTTTTAGACTTCAATAAATAGCATTCTTAGTGTATTCAAAATGCCACAATTAGCCAGACAAAAAAAATACACATTCGTTTTTTCCTTTGTCGTAAGAACACAATCTGAACCAAAGGTTTCTTATGCCATGACTTGCAAGTCACTCTCCCTCACAATGTTTACCCCTTATTAAGGCAATAAAAGCCAATCCCTTCGAATCCCTTCCCTACAAAACTAGGTCACAACTCATGTATCACTCATTTACTTGATATCTCGCGTGTTTTTATCAGAAACGCAACTGTTTTAAGTTCGCGTGACTTACAACTGGCAATTTGAATTAGAATGTGCCCGCCCATTGCCACGCCTGCTGGTAGGTGCAACGGTATCTGATCGTGGTGGTTACGTAAAGCTGATTATGCATTTTCTGTGGTACTGTGGTTGGTGGTATGGGACTGGGCTTTGAAGTGGTCAAAAGGTGGAGGTTCGATTTTGACATTTAAAAAATAAATAATAAGCCTAATGCCTGCTAATCTAGAGAGAAAATAGAAGCGGACCCAAGATACAACCTTGTGGTACTCCAACTATATTAATGGTAGAATGGACTTATACATGATTTCTGTTTTTCAAATGCGATTTCTGTTCTTCGAACATTCACAAATCCTCGATCAAGACACAATGATGCATTCCGCAATATTGTTGCCTATTTGTTAGGTAACTTTGCAACTACTTAAATGCTAACCGCGAATACCATGCGCTGGAAATTAGTACATTTTAAGATCACTCTTGGTCATGCGCCACTTCTAATAAAACGGAACTGAAACCATACTAGCACCACAACATTGTTAAAAACCTTATTATTATTACATAATGCCCATCTTCTCTAAAGAAAAATATACGTAAAGCTACTCCACACTTAGGTCCCTTCCCTTTTCTTCACTTCCCGGCAATACCTACCTACAATCCTACATACCTAAGTTCTGCGATGACGAGAATGATATCGCACGAACATGTGTGAACGGTATTCTGAATGTAATAGATAGAGGCTATTGTTTTACTCGACCGACTACATAATGCCTTGTATGCAGATTGGAGTAACGCGAAGTAGGTTGCCCTGTATTCGTATGTGGTTATACGCGATTTGTAATGTAGACTGTGTCTAGATAAGACGATTTACTTACCTACCTACAAGTGATTCGAATTGTGCTAGGCCGTTTTGTATTTTGTCTTAGTATTGGTTGGAGCTAGTACTCCGTAGCATCGTTAATAATTAAAATCCGTATTGCGTTAAATAAATATTCCTACGTAAGAAGTGCTATCCGGATCCGAGGTCGAGGATTTTCAGAGCGAAACCAAAAATATAGAGAATTTTCATACAATATGAATATTAAACAGTCAATAGAATTTAAAATCCTGATAATTTATCTACTTTAGGTTACGTTACGAATACATAAATCATAAAACTTAAATATCTGCTTGACAACCTTAGTAATGTACATGAATGACACCACAATTAATTTAAAAACGGCTTTGGCGTTTAATTTTATAAAAGTCTAATGTCCGTCTAACTTTATTTGTAAATTTCATTTTATTTCAACAAATCAGGCCTTCAAAACATTGACTGAAGGAATTTCAGCGATCCTTCCTAATACAAAAGCATTAAATTTTAACGTCATACTTAAATCCTTGGGGTACGACGTACTTCGAAAATGGTGATACTTATATTATTAGGACCGTAACCCACCCCAGTCCAAATCAGTAAATCCAAAAACAGAAGTATGATTCACGGAACATCAGTTCAACAAATCTTGTGAAATTTTAAGAGGATGTAGGAAAGTAATTTTTTTCACGGTATTTTAAAAACCTGTTCACGTTGTTTTGATTAAAGTGAATTTTATACAAGGGAAGCTATAAAACAGATCCCATGAGAAATCTTGTATCTTTTCATCTAAATGTCCCTCCCAATCACAATAGAAATACGTACTTCCAACACTTACGTCAATTTTACATGCAATTACCAAATTAGATGTTCCGAAGTGACCTTTTACATACGACGTGACATCTTCGTATGAAATGAAAATTGCTGTCAAGCGCGCACGTTCTCCATCTGACATATAATTTGTAAGGTCGTGTCCCGAACTAAGTTCCCATGGTCCGAGTGTGTTACGAATACAATTTTGTGCCTTATTGTAATCCGTTTTGATTTGTATGATTTCTTTATTGGGTGTGTAATTTGTCGCTTTAGATTGAATGTTTTGAGGAGTCGGTTCGTGGTTTAGGCTACTCGGTATTTTAGTATCGGATATGAGTCAAAGAAAATGTATGATATACATACATAACCTCATGCCTTCTCCTCATGGCAGAACGCCGCCTGCGACCATCCTTATATACTCCTTTTGCTTCGTTAACGTTCATACATCTGGTCATAAACGCACGCCCGTTGCGAGTACTACGCACCTGACCTTTCTGAAGAACATTACCAATAAGATGTGTCCTTCTAAGGCATCCCCTCCCGGCGTTTCCACACACATCTGTCTTGTAAATACTTTTTGTTAGTTGCCTTTCTTTCATTCTCTCAATACGACCAAACCATCTAAGCTTTTCAATTTTTGTCACTACATCTTCTTTTGAACCGCAACGTTGCCTTACCACAACGTTTGTCAGCCTATCATTCTTAGTTACATCACACATGCCAAAGCCTTACCTTGGGACAACATACTGCATAAAGCAAGTCTAGCTATCTTTATATCAGAAGCCAGAATTTGAGGAGCAAAATGTTGTGATCCTAATGAACGTGTTACCAATTCTTGGGACTAAAGAGGACAAAGTATTTCTGACAGCATTTAAAAATAAAGATAAAAGAAAAAGCCCAATAGGAGTCGGTTTAGTTATTCAATAATTTTTTGATCTGACGAACGTGCCGTCACATTATGTTGCGTTTGAGTTCCTATATACTTATCTTTACATACAGCTATGCACATGCACATAGTACATGTGCATAGCATTTAAATGTACTAGAAATGCTATCTAATCAGATGCACAGGGGGCGTGGCTGGCCAGTGAAATGTTGCTCGTTTCCCCTCGTTACTGCGTCTAGCCGCTGTGACGGGAGCACTGCCGTATCAAGACCATCTAGATCTGTGTAAAGTTACGCCAAGAAAATATATTAAAGCACCTTGAATACATTTTCTTGCCGTGTTACATAGCCGTTATATCGTTATCTCTCTGAAGGGGTGTAGCTAAGGAGAACCGTTACACCTAACTACTGAGAAAAAGAAATAAACGCTGATAATAATTTCTGGAATCTGCGAAATTAGTAGTCACACTAAGCTGGTTATATCTGCCGAGGGAAGTATAGCTGTTGAAGTAGACTGTGAATCGGCAATCATAGTATGTGAGGCCCATGAGACATGAATTGTTGGCTTGAAGATAGAAGAAGATTGAATTGATTTTTTTAAAGATCGGCTGATGAAGTGCAAGTTACAAGCGACTTTTATTAGTCTCTAACCAGCCTGCTTTATCAAATTAAATAATTATGTTATCTCTATTCTTGCTAAACAAAACATTCCATCTACACACACAAAGCGAAAATTCCTCATCTACAATAAACTTAAATATAATCGTAATACCTTTAATATTTGCCCCTGAAATATACGTTTCTTTGACACTAACGACGCGGCACTAAGGTGCAATGAATCAAGTGCGCAAACGCACTTATAAATAAGCGAGACCATATCGTAATTGGTGTGTAAATATCCGACCAAATGAGCATTAATGAGCGAAGTCCAGACCGTGTCTTCATTCTTCATTTGAAATATTTATGATCCCATTTTGGAAAATTCAGGAATGCATAACGAATTTTTATTTTATTTATTTCCCGGTTTGTGTAGGGGGTTTGAATGGATGACGCGTTTTAGTGACGTTTCTTCTAATAGGATAAATTCTTTCAGTAACTTATGTAGGTATACTGAAAGTCATATATTTTATGTTTACGGATATACTGAAATTATTGCAATAAAAGATGAAGAAAATTATTTCTGTCACTAATTGAGATTAAGTTCTCACTATTCTTTAAAATATTTTTTTTACCTACTACCTACTTTTCGACAATCAGATAGAATCACCACTGTGCAAATACTTCCAACAAAATATAGGTACCAAATTATTGAACTTAATAAATTATTATTTCGTTATTTTTAAAGCTATTTAATTCAAGCACCTGATGCAAATTTTTCGGTACTTACCTACTGCAACTTTCCAATCACGGCCTAAATTATATGAGAACAAAAAAAAGGCGCTGTCACAAATAAACGCATACAAGTAATTACGTTCTGTTCTCATACTCCTATACAAAAGCGGTCCATTAAACGGTCGTGTATAGGTTTTTTGTGGTGGCATCTTTTGACCCGGCCTGTGTCCCCGGGCGAAACAGTAAATAATGATCCCCATCGTATGTATAAATTATGAAATGAAATCATAAAAGTTGGGATGGATACATCTTTAGTGAGTTGGTGATACCGATTTTATTTGTTTTTATTAATGATTTTGCCGAATTTATTTATTTCCACTTTATATTCATCACTCTTTGATGATGATTTTTTTATTTTTGGGGGTGAAGGATAGCGCGACGTTTGACAGGGGAGAGTGGAAATAGAAAATGTGTTGTGCCGACCCCAAGTAACATGGGACAAGGGCAGAAAGATGATGATTTATTTCCACTTTAATCCGTGTTTATTATTATCATTATTTATCATTAAAATAGTCAATAGCGAATGAAGAATGTTTTTTTATTCTATTAACAGCTTACTTATGACTGTAAATAAATCTTTATTTACAAGGATGATTTTATTAGTTTTCTTTATCTGGAACTGCTGTATGCTTTAAGAAAAACATACAGAAAAACAAAACGTATGTAGGTGATAAGAGCTCAAGCTAGCTGATAATATTGGGTTATAATAAGCAATCGTTTGCGTATGATATTTATAAATGACTTGACTAATGCCATCATCATAGACACCTCATTTCTATACATTTATTAATATGTCTTTAATAGTCTTGTGATACTTTTTTATTTATCATAGATTTATCTTATCAATGCGGCATTTAATATTCGTTGACGTTTCTTTTTTTAGAGGGGAAGTCCTCATGGATGTTATGTCGGACTCCTACGGACTAAAACCCCACTGTTCCTACTTCTGCCATGAGTCGGGGGCCCGGGAGATACTTGTACATTCGCCGCACCCCCGACTGGTATCAGCCCGCCGACCAAATAATTATAAATGTAGGTATCGATTTGAAATGGTGGGGTTGGTATATTATAAAACTTAATTTTGAACTAGTGGTTTCTGTTCTGTTCTTAAAACTAATAATAAACTATTCAGTTATACCTAACCGTTTAAAAAAAAACACATTTCGTATGTTATTTCAGCTTACTACTGTAGGTTTCGACACACCAAAACCTTCAAAATCACACCCGCAACAGCATCATAAATTATTCAAAGATGACAGCAACGTCAGCGTTTTGCATAGAGGTCGTTACCGTCTATGATGGATGGGATCACACGATCTTGACCGAACAGAGCCGAGGAGTACCGAAGCGCAGCGGAGATAGCCGACTTACCCCGAGGCGCTTAAACTATCTCGAACGTTTTAGCTATTTAAATGAGTTGTCAATAATAAGTTGCGGATAATTTAAAATTATATTGCTGGTAGGCAAAGGTAAAGGTTATTCTGACCATCTTTTGTAAGTAACATTTTGTATGAATCTTATTAGGAATTGTTCTGTGGAGGATTTAAATAAACCTGTCGAATCTTTAAAAAAATAAACGTTCAATGCAAATTTTTCTCTCTCTTCATAAATTCATCATTTAACTTTAATATACGTATTGAAGTAATGCCAATAAACTGTATACAGACCAATGATATTATATTAACAGATATGTTATACACTCACAAAACAACCGAAAAAAGTGTTCCGCGCAGCAGCGGCACACATACCCACGTTTCATTCATTTTTACATTTCACTACAAGTAAAAACGTTACAATTGGAATGTTTTCGAGTCTTCACTATTGCGCGCTTATAACATATCTATTAATTTAATATCATTGATACAGACAGTAAAAACTTATTACAATATTTTTCAGGACAAAAATAGCTAGTTTTAGCTTGTGAATTTTCGTGCAAGTATGTCCTTGATTAGACCACATCCTAAAGATCTGCTTCGATTAAAGCGTCGTTGTGTGAACTCAGTTTTACCCTCCCATAAAAACTATAAACACAAATCAGTAAAAAACTAAAGTACCACCGAATGACGGAATGCAATAAAATCGTGACAATCATCTAGAGGCAAAACCTTAAACGCCTTATAATAATCTTATGCACCGCCTTAATCTACAGAGGACCTAACCTCAAAAACTTGGCCAAAAAACCGTGAGAAAACATCGTTCAGCGCTGCAGTGACTCGATCCTTATGATATATTGCCTTAAACGTGCCATTTAGCGCTTACTCGTCCATTCTTAAGTATAGTGGGGCAAATTAGAAAAAAAAATGTAAACACAACATTGTACGAATTCAATAATTAGATTAAGCTTGTAATGAGGGGGTTGTAGAGCCTTCGGCGACGTCGGGTCGCGTCGGGCGCCGCCCCGTGGCGCCTCGAGCGGGGTGCTTTTGACCCTATTTGTTTTAATTACCAACCAACGGTCTTTAGGAGGACACGGGGCCTTTGTGCTAGCCGAAAATTGTAGCTAATTGGCGGTAGGCCGCAACCTTAAAACGAGCCGAAGTAAACTCATGATCATATAGGGCCTTTCTTTGGAAATTGAGATTTGGATGATCTTTTGGGAGGTTACAGGAATATACTCTGTGTTTTGGCACTAATTTTAGTGGCAGCTGATTATGATGGGGATTTGATTAATTTTATTCTTGTAAATGATTATTATTGAAGAAAGAAGGCTTCACAATAAACATAGTATGAATGAGGATGCTGAAAAGTCAATGTAAGTTTAACGTGAGCTTTGTAACAAATTATGTCATTTGAAATCATACTTATTATGGTAAAGGGTAACTTAGATGACTTTCATAATTCTCCTGCCCTTATCCCAATTTATTTGGGGTCGGCTTATGTTCCTTTTTTCCATGCTTCTCTATTATTAGCCGTCATTTAACACAGTCCATCCATCGTTTCTTTGGTCTTCCCCTACTCATATAGCCATCGACATTCATACCCAAAACTTTCCTCATTCCTTCGCATCATGTGCCCATACCATGACAACCGATTTCCACACAACTTTTCGGTCACCGGTGCCGCTTTCAAACTTCCTATTAAGTACTCATTTCTTATTCTATCCATTCCTGTAACACCATACATCCGTTTTAACATTCTCATCTGAGCTGCATGCAATTACCTTGCATTCATCACTTTTGTGGTCTAACATTCTAATCCATACAAGACAGCAGGTCAACTCAGATGACAGTAATTTAAATAATACGTTTAAAGACACGGTTTCATTTAATGTTATTTTGACCTTTGAATTATCCTTTTAGAGTAGGGTGCTCCCTACTCTAATTCAGTCGCAATTCTTAAAATCTACTTAATCAATTACATAATTATTTTCTACTGCTCGTTAAGTTTTTCCATAAGAAGGTTATAAGGAAAAACTTAACAAGCAGTTCATTTCTGTGACCAACTAATAACATTCTTCAAAACATTCCACAGACCTACCTCCCTACTTATTCAGGCTATCAACAAATTAACATAACTGAACTAAATACTATATTTACATCCTTCTTTACGACTGAATTCCTTTCAAAGTTCCTAAGGATTCCTCAGATGTTCCCAATATTACTTTCGATTACCGAATCATCCTGTAAATGCTTCGGTAAACGCTTGTAATCGCCTCTGCTTTACCATCGTGATTACCATGAGCGCCGCTATTACGTGCAGATAAAAATGTTGCTTTTTTTTTGTTTTTCAATAAAAATTCGGTCATTTGGCTTTGCGATTTTTTTTTCATTGTCAGGCGATAGTAGATAATTGGAGTTGTAGTGACACTTTTAAAGGGAAATAAATAGAGTAGGTCAGAAAGCATTTTTTTTTATTTTATCGACCAGATTAGTACATACTCTGTGAAAATTTTAAATGTCTACCTATTGCAGTTCAAAAGATACAGCTCTGTGACAGACAGACGGATGGACGGACGGACGAACGGACGGACAGCGCAGCCTTAGTAAAAGGGTCCTGTTGGTACCCTTTGGATATGGAACCCTAAAAAGTCATAGAAGAACACTATAGACACTTCGCAAATTCACATTTATTTCATTTAGGTATTGCATGAAAAACAATGAACGAGTTTTTTAGCGATTTGTTGTAGAAACTTACATGAGTTATTAGTTATGATAAAGGAAGTTAAATAGCAATATTTTAATGTCAATATTTAAATTACCCATAACGTTGATGTATAGGTTCAGAATTGGAGCCATTTATTTAAATAATATTATTTGTGCAAAAAATATAACATCCGCATTCATGATTAATGAGACGGGAAATGACTGCAAGTGATAATTATGTCCTAAAATGATATTCGCTTTCTTTAAATCTAATAAACACTTTCCTTAAATAATTATGGTCAGTGAATGTTATGATTAATGAAGCAGTTATTTTTAGCAAACTCATAATCACGTGCCTAACTTTTTCCCACCTATGCTGAAATCGGCTTGCTGTATAATCGGATGCAGATTTTAAGTTGTCAAATGCGAACAAGGAAAACCATAGCCTACAGACCACCATGAATAGATATTTAGCTCATATCTAATTAATTTACTAAGATCCATGTGATCTACCCAAGTATTACAATAGTGAGTCCACAAAAAAAATCACTTATCATTATTAATCTCGAAAAACTTTGTCCAAAATCCCACGGTCTTAAAAGTCGAAGGTGAGACCCAAGAAATGTAGCCTGAAGCAAACAGTAGATCCACTGAAGCAGCCATGGCGTCCGTATGTGATATCACAGATGAAGCCGACGGGGTCGATGAAAAAGCCACAGTGGAACTAAATGTAGAATATTCGGATGATGATACTGGTCAAGTTGAAAATAATAATAGAGGTGTTAAGATTATATGTGGCGTGTCAGTTGATGAAGTGTTCGTAGTGTGAACGGGTATGGTTGGTGAGGAGGTCGCACGCAATCTAAGCATTCGGAGCACGTGGGAAAGACGCAAAGCCGAGGCGGGGTGCCTCGAGGCTATCCGCCACGGTTGACGATCACCGCGATAAATATATCCAACATTAGTGCACAGAGCAGTGAAGAAACGAGAGATGATTGTTTGGAAAGTGGAAACGCAATTTATAATGTTGAAGTTCAAGTTTTGGGATTGCAAAATTGTTGACTGTAAGCGGCCAATTTCCTGATCAATGCAAAATTATTTTACAGTGCATTACGTCCTACGGTACTAGGGGGATGTTTAGTGGAACTGTTTTGCAATTAAGTTTAGAATATTACATCGCATTTAAAATAAGAGTTAATGAGTAAATGAGAGTCTGGCGATTCAGATCAAAGTTTATGAAGTAGGAAAAACAACCTAATCTAAATGTAAACATCGAAACTAACACTCACAAAATATATCAACGGTATTGGTTCCACGTAACAGATATTTATTATCAACAAACGGACGACATAAACAAAACTCGATACCCTACTCTATACGGCGGTACAGCTACAGCCTCAGGAAGAATTCCCTAAAAACTCCACAGGGTCAAATGTCGAAGAATTTATTGCCTCCGCAGTAAAACCCGAATGTTCGGCGTCTTTGGGAAGAATCGCGAACCTCTAATTAGTGAGATTATGAAAATATTCACACAGGTGCGTTGCAGCCCTAATAAGCATGTTCGCTTCGGGCAAGTCGTGAAGGCAAGGCTTAATGTTTTGGGTGTTCGCAGGTGAGTTTGCTTTGTTTTTGGGTCGGAGGTAATCTAGGATCGTCTGTTTGTTGTATGGGTTTTAAATGTAAGGTTACGTTGGATGCCTTTTGGGTCGTGATTTTGTTTCACAGGTGTCTGCGAAATGACAATATAGAAGACGGTACACTACATTTTAACTATCAACTAGATTTTGACGTACTTAGGTCCTCTTTATATTTCTACAACTCGTATAATAGCTAAATGATTTTTCATCCCACCTATTCGAAAAGGACGACTTGGTTCGCCTTTAAGTGCACCCAAAGGTGGTGTTTTCTATAGGAAACTTTTAGCGGGCAGTAATGAGTTTTTAATCCTCTTTATAAGTGCGCCGCAATTATCTTTTCCGCGCACTTTTTGAATTCTCTTAAATAAGTGCGCCGCAATTATCTTTGCCGCGCACTTTTTGAATTCTCTTAAATAAGTGCGCTGCAATTATCTTTGCCGCGCATTATTTGAATTTGGTACATCTTAGTGTTCAGCGCAGGTGGGATGGGGTGGGATGGGATGGGATGGGATGGGAAAATTGAGGCGCCTTTTATTTTCTCATAGTGGGTGATGAAAAGTACAGTGTATCTCTCGGGCGCAAAATATATTTTTGGCTCAGGCAACGTACTTTGAATCCCTCGCTACGTTCAGGATTCTACTAAAGAATCCCTCGCTACGTTCGGGATTCTACTCTAGAAACCCTGAATTCGCTCTTGATTCAAAAAAGCGCCCTCGCCGTAAAAATATTATTTTGCTCCCTTATCTACTATTGCCAAGAGATATAATGCTGATTGATTTCTTGTCTTTTTATCTATTTATCACATATGATACGAGACTATTCTAAAAATAAGAATTTCAGAGCTTTTTTAAGTAAGTACTGTGAGAGGACTGTAGACTGTATGGTCCTTGATTATTATCACTGTCTCGCACGTGCTCTATTTTATCAGACAGTTAACCAGTAGTTAAGACCACCTATGTTCACAATCTGGACAATTTATCAGTCGCATTAATATGTCGCCAGATACAGATACAGATGCATCATATTTTACAACATGACGCTTGTGTCATTTTAAATTTTCAAATCGTGACGTAAAAAACTAAAAACAAAATCTTTCTTTCTTCATCTCCCAGGAATTCGCCTGTCCAAATAAAAAGAGTTAAACTCTTTTGAAATAGAAAAATTAACTGATCCATAGCTCCTGAAATGTGGTATTTGTTCTGAAGTATTAGGTCCCCACCTATGAAATTGGTGTTTTGTATGGGTAATTTTAAAGAAGTTGCATTTTTCATACTAACGTTTTCTTAATTTATATAACAACCATGAACACTACTGTTTTAAAACTTTTATGCACTACTGTTTAAAAACTAAGATAACGTATGCCACTTAGATTAAGCGACAAACAAAAGGTTGGGCTAAGTAAAAAAAAAAAATGTGGTTATTTCTGCTAACAAAATGATGAGTCATTTTTAAGGTATTTTGTATGTTTAGAAACCTATAAGTAATGAGGTTTTTTACTATTGGTAGTTGTCTATGATGGTGATTATTCGATATACCAAGCAATTGATGAATATTTTAAATCATAGAAGTGACGAGGTTCTTTATTAGTGAGAAAAAAACGCCAATTTCATAGGTCCCAATATTAGGTAGAAAAACTAATGTGAAAACAACACTGACAAGAAAATTGGAAAAGCTTAATTTTCATCATTTCATAGTCTTTTAGGATCTCACCGGTTATTCCATTGATATCCTAGGTGCTGAAGTGATTGGTGGTATAATAAAAAATATAGTACAATAGCTATTACAAAAAAATTCGTCACCACCTCGCCCGAAAGAGGACAAAAAGGCTCATAATAAATGCATTGGTATGACACACTTCTAAACTAATACCTTTAAGTAGCAACTTCCAAAATGACTAATGTTAATGCCCAAATATTAACCTACAAATTACAGAACATTGTAGACAGTCCCATTAAGGTTACATTGTATTGCAAAAAAAACGAATTCGCAACCGAAACCATAGGAGTCCATTCACGAAATGGCACAAAAACTGAAATATCGGCCTCGTTATAATAATAGGGGGCCGGCAGAACCCGCACCGCAAATAAAGAACGCCATAATTTTTGACATGTCGAACGTAAACACCTTATAATTTTGACAGAGATTAAAAAATAGGTTTGCAGATACGTCTCACCGTTTGCCAATCGTTATCGTTGGTTTTTCGACAGTCTTAGTTTACTTCTTATTTAAGTAATAGGTATATCTAAAGTAATACATCTATTATCATCATTCTCCCGCTCTGGGTGGAGCGGAAGGACGTGTCAGACTTTTACTGACTAAAACCCACCCGTGTTCCTTCAGTTGCCCGTTGCCAAGGGTCTCGGTATCCTTTTCGGACTTTCCCGCAACCCTGCCAGGATTATTGGATGAACTGAATTAGCTTTCAGCTACATCATCATATCATTCATTCATGCCGTCCTCTGCTGGACAATGGCTTCATATTAGCCTTGATTAATGACAAACATTATCTTTATACTATTTTCTGTCTGCGTGACCTAAAAATATCTGAAAAAACGTCATAATTTTTTTTTTCTTTTTTTCTATGTGTCAAATTAATCGTATAAGCTACGATATCCTATCATACTAACAACCTCTTAGAGGTTCACAAACTAAGGGCAAAATTCTTCCCTGAACCCAAACTACCTAATCCCTGCAGCGAGCTTTTACTCATTTTCATAGCCTATCCCACGGGTGATCATTTCCAAAAATGACGGTATAATGATACGTTGTTTGATTAGTTTGTGGTAAGTAGTGAATGGTGAACGCAGGGTAAAGGTTGGCGCCGACAACCGCGGTGGCGCCAATGAATCAGTCATTACTTACTGAAATGTCGGCTTTACTTTGTAGGATACTTAATATTTAGCGAATTAAGCGTCTACCCGTTTAATTTGTTGGTGATTCCGAATAGGTGTGCGGTAGACCTAATTCGTTCTGCTTTGTGATTTGTACAAATTAGATTTTGATATTTGAACGCTGTGGTAGAGGATAAAACCTTGTTACTGAAATCACCAGCTCTTAGAATGGGATCAGTTCTTTGAAGTCCCTAACCTTTACTATTCCACTGAGTTTCTGGTTTTGTGGGACGTAAGGAAGTACTCATACTAAATAAATGTTGCAGTATTTTATAAATTACTTTATGTGTAGTTGAAACCCTATCCCTTTACATAATAAGGTTCAAGGACCCTAAAAATGCAGATATTGAGTAAGACATAAGCCAGATGAAATAGGATATACCTTGTGATAAATCTGTATAGCGTCGTATACTGCATCATCATTAAATATTTAAGTTAAAAACGCTAGATAAATTGCATAAGTAACATTTTTTATAATTTGTCAATTCAAATCAAGAGGCTGATACACTCATAAATCTATGCATCACACCAATTTAGATGACATCAAAATGTCAAGAACCATTCATTAAAGAAATGAAATCGTCCCTTTTACACAATGCCCGTTATTTTGCGAAATGACAGGGCACAGGACGGAAGGCACGTCCCTCGAGACGGGTAACCGCAAAACTGCAAAATTTGCTCTTTTTGTTAGTCACAATAAAATTATATTCTATTCCTGTATCATTGGAAACGATTTCGGACAATTATAACTGCATTTGCCCCTAAATTCGTTTAATAACCGGCCGTTTGGCCAACTCACATTTTGATCTTTTATAATTATATAGCTGTATTTTTGAGCGTCGATTTTCTATTTTTTGATCTTATACCGTTTTGTTTAGGATGTCAGTTTGAAGGTTAGTTTCGATTGAGTATTTTACCCTTTTATTCTAGGATTTAATTGGTCAGTTTTAAAATAGTGATAATTATTGTAAGCAAGATTATAATTATGATAATAATCACCTATGTTTTATTTAAACTCTACACACGCAAAAAAGCTACCGCAGTCAGCAGCTCCTAAACTAAAATAATTCGTTGAACACGACTGATAATTTGATTTAGGTTGAGGGTAATTACTAGGTTTACTTATATTTTTTGTGCCAGAAAATAACAGACAAAGTGAAAAGTAGCAAACAAATTCAAGAAAGAAGAATCAATAAAAAATACTAGAATGTCAATCAGGATTCTATTTTTGACATGAAATGGTAACCCATAATTATAGACCACTGAATAATATTATCAGCTTGGAGTGAGATCAGTTATTTTTTATTTTTGAAAGACTTGCTTTAAAATGCGGTTTCTCGCTTGTCAATCATATTTTTTTATTATTTAGTAAAAAGAGCGCGTTTTAGTGTTAGAATCATAGTGAGGAAACGGGCATGCCTGAGAAATATTTCTAGACGTCATGTGAAGCCAAGACAAAGGCCCGTGGGTTTAAATTTAAAACTCTGACACTAGGTTTTGTCACTAACTACTCGAAAAAGAAAGAAGTGGTGAAATTTTTGGTATAGACTTTGGCGATCACTTTAAAAATCGCAGTTGCAGCCTGATAAGGATTCATTCAGAATAGAGCTTGGATCTTTGAAAAGCCCTTTAGTTGACATTGATCTCTTATTATTCAACTAGCTTTAGCTCGCGGCTTCACCCGTGTGGATGTCGGAAAATATCCCACAGGAACGTACTACCGGGTTTAAAAGAACCATATTATTTGTGTTTATCCAGGTTATAAACTATCTGTGTGCCAATTTCATCCAAATCCGTTCAGCCATTTTTGCGTCAATCCAGAAAAAACATCCAGACAAAAATTATGTTTAATGAGATAAACAAATTAAAACAAACAAGTTTTTAGATGCGATTTCAAACATTAAAAACTTTGCGGTTGTAGATGCTAAGTATTTTATTTTAAGATTTATAGAAAACGCACTAAATATGATGCGATTCTTATAAAGAAAATTTTGAACTTCCTTTAGAACATAAAAATAAAATGTAAAGATATGACGAAACCCGGAATTATTAGATCAATCATACTTCCGCACTTCCGTACGAATAATTAATCAATAAATCAGGAACCGTTTAAAGATATTCGATTCAAGACAATCGATTTGTACCTCAGAAGACTGTAGTAGAGGAAGGCGAATTAACAATAATAGCAAAAAGTTTAGGAAGTCCGTTTTCACTTGGAAGGATTAAATCATACTTACGCGTCGTATTTTTTTTTTCTAATGTATTTTAGGTACGTATAGGTACTTTTTTGTGAATTATAGGAAAATAAATGCAAGTACAACGCAATGCAATACAATGTAGGTATCTAAATGAATAGAAAGATAATAATATAATTTTATTTCCAGATAGTGAAAAATCCCACATCTTCACAATTCTTCCAATTTATAGAGCAGTGGGCTAAAAACAGTCACTTTGGCAGTATCATAATAGGAAAATATTATGAATCATCGTGAAATGTCACAAACTGATAATTCATAATATGATCTGCGTGCGATTCATATTAGGAAATAATTCATATGTTTGACAGTTTTCTATAGAGTTTCGTAAAATGGTCCACACATTGTGAATTGCTTTTGTGTCAAATTAGAAGAATTGCTAATGTGGCCGTTTTAGGCCCCTGAGCAGAAAGTCAGCAATAGAAATATATGCTCTTTCAAATTTCGGAAACCATAACTAAATAAACAAGTAAAAAATCCACCAATCATTTCTGCTATTTAAACAAAATGGTGGACAAACCAGCAAACACTGCCGATCCGATCACTTTACATCTTATTACCGCACATTAGCCTATTGTATTGGGTTTTACATTTCATCGGCAGTGGGTGCGTGATGCGTCGGACCTCTAATTGGCTGAAATGAAACCTATTATACGTTTTGATACGTGATGATTGACAGCTGCCAATCAGGATCGCGTGTGGATGCCACCAGGTGGCGCGTGCGACGGCTTCGATGCGTTCAGTGGAGGTTTTGGAATACATATTATTTTGAATTTAGGAAGTTTTGTGGGAATTGGAAAAATTAATAAAGTTGTATTGTATTTCTGAAGGAAATATGTTTGGGTGACTTGTTTTGCATAAATGTGGTTTATCCTTTTATTTGTTGTAAGTTTTCATATTATATTAGGCAGCCTAGGGCACAGAATGGTGCCTTGGAAAATAAAGATCAACCGAAAATTAAATATGTGAATGTGTTTTAGTTTTTAAATAAGGAGTAGATCGACTCATCCGTAGAATAAAGTCCGATCTGCAGGGTTAATAGTTTTCAGTAGGGGTTAGAGAAGTTGTTGACTTGTGTAACTCATAAACGGTGAGACTTGACATTTAGATTTTTGGGTATGTTGTAACAACGCCCCAGCCTAGTTAAATGCTATGTATTGTATATTTCTTGTCCTTTTACTTCACGAGATAGTGAGTTCTATGTCAACATAGGACGTTTTATGGCGGAAGAGCGGGGGTCCATAGTGAACATTGTACGTTGTTTTACGGAGACGTCTGTAATTAAGTGACGTTCTATATTAACATGGGTCATTTTTTGTTGGAATTACTCATCCCTTTTTTAGTCCTTTGTGAATAACCACCTTAAAATATTTAGATATAATGTTGGTTAATATATGGGAGTTTAGCCATATTATGACTAAACTGCCATACAACTAAATAAAAAATGAAATTATTATTTAAAAGCATTTATTAATTAAAAACAACTCTAAACAGATAACAAAACCATTAGATGGCATCATTTTGAACAGCAATCACATCACAGTTAGGTATGAACTTAAAATTAGCATAGTCTAAAACTTAGAACAATGCAGGAGACGCGCATGAAGAAAAATATAAACTTCGCATTTGTTATAAAAACAACATTATCGTATTTAAAAAATATAGTATTCAGTCTATATAATTTTACCAATTAGAAGCATTGTGACCTAGATGAGGTTCTATAATTAACAACAATGAAACTGTACATATAGGTACCTAAAACTGCCTTGGTAGCGTATTAGTTAAAACTTAAAATAGTAATTAAATGGCATATCGTATCACAGCATGGTAACTAGGTAACCTACACCACTACGGCATGGACTTAAATTAGCAACTTATAATTGTCATGTAGACAGTTTCTCTGTGATTTCTTCGTTGTCATTTAGCACCACGAATTCGCCTGATACTTCGCACTCAAGCGCTAACACCGTGTCTCCTGACACGACAGAGGCGCCCAAAAGAATCGACAAACCTTAAACGCAAATACCTTAAGCATTTAGGTAAGAAATATGTAACGAAAAGGGGAAATGCCGTAGACGAAAAAACGATGGGGCCATCATGCAAATGCCGTTACAAATGCCCTGATAAAATATCTCAACAACAGCGGCTGGACTGCTTCACAAAATTTCTGCTTCACCACTGGGAGATCGAGCTATGCAGTGGAATTTCATCATCAAATATTCCGATAAAATGAAGAAGAAAAGATGCCTGATATTACTACAGGAACCATACTTTTAAGTATTATCTGTCAGTGATCACAGCTTCTAGCGAATCTCACTACGAGAAAACTGAAGTATGCCAAACAAACGGGGTCTGTCCTCCTCTAAAGTAGCTTTCATCGTACTGAAGACCGTATCGTATCGTATTTTAGAGGAGGACAACGAGTTGAACCGGCAAGAGTTTTAATAAACATACCCTAGTTTGGCATACTTCAGTTTTCTCACAGTGAGATTCGCTAGAACCTGTGATCACCGACAGATAATACTTAAAAGTATGGTTCCTGATATTGGGAGTATCTTGATTCAGGCATATTTTCTTCTTCATTTTATTGGAATATTTGATGATGAAATTCCACGGCATAGCTCGATCTCCCAGTTGCCAAATTTTTGTGAAGCAGTTGAGCCGCTGTTGTTGAGGTATTTGTAACGGCATTTCATGATGGCCTAATCGTTTTTTCGTCTACTGCTTTTCCCCTTTTCGTTACATATTTCTTACGTAAGTTCTTAAGGCATTTGCGTTTTAGGTCTGTCCATTCTTTTGGGCGCCTCTGTCGTGTCAGGAGTCACGGTGCGATCGCTTGAGTGCGAAGTAGCAGTCGAATTCGTGGTGCTAAATGATAACGAAGAAATCACAGAGAAACTGTCTACATGATTAAGGCAGAATGTGCTATCGCAGATCGAATGGATATTAGTAGAAGACGGCACAGGAGTTGGCACTGACAGTTCCAAATTAAGCGGGGTAGATCTGCGGTGAGAAACTTCTAACAGCTATTCAAGCTGTATGAAGGGTACATTTTCGAAACGAGAAGGCGCTTCCAAAGAAAATGTTAAACTTCTTCCCATAAACCAGCTAGTTCCTGACTGATTTCTTCTGCACCAGGAGGCAAAGGTGACGTTTGTTGTGTCATGCTGCTGTCATTAACATTCACAACTGTATATTTAAAAATAACGGTATATTATTATAGGTGTTCATAAAATACTAATGTATAATGCAAGACAAATGTACCTAGCAATTAATTAAACAAATCTTAAATTAAAATCTTTATATTTAACGATGTTTTTAAATGAACAATGTCTTATCTGATTGCATTATCCCAGTAACAACGTCCCATCTTAATATCGAACCAGCAAATCGTATGACAGATTCCGTAGAAAAACGTACTATATTCACATGAAACGCTTAGAAATTCAATAATGTTCGTATAAAATCGTCCTAATATTTCATAAGACTCCTACTTTTTACTGTTTATTATTACAGAAATAATGATAACCCTGTGCATATGCATTACACCAATCGTATTTTCATACAAAAAATGCGTTTCTATACCTCTCCGTCAAAAAACGTCCTTTATAAAAATCGATCGCCCTCAACTGTTTACTGAAACAAAAAAGCAATAAAGACATAATGTTCATTAATTTTAAAACTTAATAGTGTGTGTCATGAAATAATGCAACTGAAATCGTCGACTTACCAGCATTTACACCTGTCTTCATATAAACAGCAGCAACATTTGAAAATGATGAACTAAAATCAGGCCTTCCTGAGTCATCTTTAAGCATATAAAACATTTTCCGTGATCGTGACATCTTTAAAAACATGTTTTTTTATGCAAAACACTTGATATTTTTTTTTTTTCATCAAACCCAGAAAAGCTATGCGCAAGACACAAAAATGCCCTGGCTCCAACAAACAACGGCCGGACTGACGAACGGACGGGACGCTCGCGCCGCCCTCGCCTCCCGCGCGCCGTCCCATGATCACTTCGTACGTTTTAATGCGGAGCTAATGTCAGATTGAACGTTTCTTCGTACGTTTGTAGAGTTCGTATTCCTTATCTCGTCTAGCTATTTAACTCATTTTTGCTCCATGATCACATCGGACTCTGTTCTACGGATAAGTCGAGATAGTTTCAATTCGGCAGGCGATAGCATCCTCTACCTGTAACTGTAATTAATTTCTTTGCAATGTTAATTAAGCTAATTAAGTTAGTTACTCTTAGTAAAATTCTTGATGGAATACTGAAAGTTTACTACGACTGAAACTCAAAGCATTTATTCCAATTAAACCATTTACAAGTACATTTGGACTGTCAAGCAGTTAGGAGTCAGAAATATGAAGCTATTTCCCCATTCCGAACCGTAATAATTTAGATGTCTTGTAAGGCATGTAATGTAGAGAGATTTTGAACTTTAGACTATAAGGTACTCATCCATACTAAAATTATAAATTCGAAAGTAAGTCTGTCTGTCTATCTGTCTGTCTGTATGTTACCTTTTCAAGCGTAAACCACTGAAAATTTGGCAAGGAGATAGATGGCATCCTAGATAGAGAGACAGAGGACATAGGCTACTTTTTTATCGACATACCACGCGGGCGAAGCCGTGGGCGGAAGCTAGTACCTACCCAATAAAAGTTAGTAGGCCTTCAAATTGATGCCTATTGACTTCTGAATACTTTGATCGGAATAATTATGGCAAAACTATAAACCATACCCAAACAAGCTACCAAAACCCAAAGCCCAACACCTTGCACCCCCAGGCAAAAATCCGATAAAACTCACGAATCTAACCTTTACCTATAAAACAATAAATCAAGTCATTTTAATCCTTCAAAAAACAAAATAACGGTCAAAACGCTTACGGCTACAAATAAATCTTCCTCAAAAAACATCAAAAATATGTAGTAAGTAGTAATAAATCGAAATATAATTTCTTAAAGTTACCAATAGGCTACTTCAGGTGGTCGTTACGTTAGATCTAGCCTAAGGGAGAATGCAATCTTCATTAGATTTTTTGAGCCACGCGATATGGTGTGTGAGGCCAAAAGGTCATAAAATACACTGTTTTAAAGATCAACTAAATAATAGCAATTGTTGCACGAAGATTTGTTTTGATTGTACTGTAGGTACGCAGCTACGCCAAAATGGAGCTTCCATATTTTACATAGACAATATAAAAATTATGATAAAGGAATAAAAAGTGTAGAGTTTGCAAGAAGTCAAAGTATTGACGAAGTTAAAATTCATTTAATAGCAAACGGTGATGAACAGCAAATTGTTTTCGATAAGTAAGGCAAATAAAACAATGATAAAAACCAAAAAAAAAAAAATGGCTTTGATGCAGAGAACATACGTGCCGAAACGTGGACACTGACAGTCGGGCTAGTCTACAAATTCAAGGTTGCTCAGCACGCTATGGAGCAGGCTGTGCGCGGAGTTTCTTTGAAGGATCTTAATCTGGAATGAAGTTATCCAGAAAAGAACCGGAGTTATCGATATAGCCTACAGAGTAAGCAAGCTGAAGTGGCAGTGGGCTGGCCATGTTTGTCGAAGGACCGATAGCCAGTGGAGCAGACGAGTCCTAGAGTGTTCAAGCCACTACGCTTGAACACTCTAGGACTCGTCTGCTCCACCGGAAGCACCCTAGCTAGATGGACCGCTATCCTTTAAAAAGTTGGCTGGGACAGACTTGATGCGGAAGGCGGAGGACAGGGTGTTGTGGCGCATCCTGGGAGAGGCCTATGTGAGGCCAGCAGTGGACTGCGATAGGCTGAAAAAGATTGATTGATTGATCAGTTTTCTATCCCACTACAATACATGAACACTAAAAGGTAATTGCAGAAACAGCACAATAATTACTAAACCACAAATAATTCTGCACGATGATGATACAAACATAAATGCATCCAAGCATACCATGGTTATAACATAATAATGAGGCTTAAATCACGATACCTAACAATCGGACTTAATAAAGTGGTAATCGAAACTGTAGGTAAGCATAACACAATCTATAGTTTCACAGCTCATTAATTAACTATATCGATCGTAACTAATTGAATAGAACTGCTTGTATTACCTTCAATAAATCAGTGCGATACATTCATAAATCAACAACGTCAGTCAGGTTGCGATACGCGCGCCGCCATGACAGTCGAAATCGTTTGAATTATCGCCCCATTTTTCCCCAAATTCGACTTTAATCCCTTCCGAATTGCTTTTAATTGGCTCAAAACAACAGAACCAATTATTGAAATGGGATAAATGGAATAGTCATGGGAATTCGCGGCGATTTCGGGTAAGAATGCGCGATTGCGATGCGATTAGAGCCCAATCAGAAGGGATTTGTTGCAATTTCCATTGACTGGCAAATTGCAGATGGAAGTTTAGTGTTCAATCATCAATCACACGTCGATTCGAGAAAATTGGCTGGATCTTTCTTTTAATTCTATGTTTAGCTGCACTTCTATATTTTGTGGTACGAGTCCGTTAAATCTGTATTATTTTAAAATGCATCTCTACTGTTCAAAAATAAGCCTCCTTGACCTAATCCAGTAAAAAACGTTATTCGTTAAGATGCTGAGGTTAATCTTCTTATTGTGTAAAAACCTCTATTATTTTGTGGTTACAGGTTTCTAACGGGATAGATATAAAAAATTCAAGAACCTTTTTGGCTTAACGGAGTTTAACATGATCAAGCCGAGAATGATACTTAATTGTTGAGATAATTGTATCATTAGGTTTTTTTTTTCTACAGATTTTTTTGGCTCAATACATTAAATAAACAATCTTAATTGACAAAACTTCCACCAGTACCACCAAACGATAAAATCAAGAGGCTTCTACCAATTAAAAATATTTCAACTTATCCATCGGAACCTACGCGTAGCGACATCGCATGGTGACAAATGACATTTCGTAGTTCCGCGGCTATCAACTAGATGGCGCAACCATTACCGCGAGCAAGGAACGACCATTATCAAGGAATTTTATAATTCCTTGAGAGAATGTTATGGCATCTGAAAATTATAGTGCTTGTAAAACGCTCTTACTTTAATACAGTAATGTGTATGGAATGTATGTTATTACATTATAATTCACATTAAAGGATGGAATGTGATATGGGCTTGATAATCTCGTCAGTAACTTAGTTTGAAGTTAATGAATCATCTTTCTGTGGGAGAGGAGGATTTCTTTTCCCCTTGATCCATTTTTGTAGCTCAAAGAATTTAGAAAATATGCTGCTTTTAAAATAACGAATAATTATATTGTGTTCTTGTGAAACCAAATAGGTACCTACTTCTGATATAGCAATGTCGGCTAAATACCTTATATTTTAAGTAGCATCAAGTAGTTAGCCCATTGTGTGGTAAGCCATTTAGGTAGTACTTAGGTTTCTTGTTATTTCATAGGTATACCTAGGTAGCTTGATGTAAAGATTGTTGAGCTAGAAAGTTCTGTCTGTGACACTATTAATATTGCCTTTAGCTGCCTTCTGAAAACAATAAACTGGAAGAGGTCGTGGCTACGTAATAACAGCCGCACGGGTCGATCCATCAGGTTAAGCTACACTTGCCAGGGTTGTCCATGGATGGGTGACCATCTTTACATACCGAGACTCCTCCGTGCCTCGGAAAGCACGCTAAGCAGTTGGTCCCGGCTGTCATTCGTGGATCTTTGACAGTCGTTACGGATCGTCAGAAACCCGAAAGTCTGACAACCAATCTTACCAAGGGATATTGTATTACTCAGTTACTGGGTTGTGGAGGTCAGATAGACAGTCGCAGATGTACAATACTGGTAGCTGCATCCAGTTAGATTAGAACCCGACCCCAACATAGTTGGGAAAAAGCTAGGCAGTATGATTTTGAAATCAATAAACTTCTCAATGTAAACAAAGAAAATTTTGAATGGATGAGAATAATGTTTTAATTCATAGATTATTTATTAATAAAGAGATTTTATTTTATTTTTAAAAACATTAGCTGCCAATATTTTTACTGCTCCAAGTAATTGTGTAGGTTTCGAAAAAAAATATTTAGTAGGCATTTAACATTCTCTGGTAAAGTCATAGTTTTTAATACTGGTATTCAGCTGCATCCGGTTAGACTGGAAGCCGACCCCAACATAGTTGGGAAAAGGCTAGGCAGATGTATGTGGTAAAGTCATAGTTTTTATAAATATAATTATTCAAAAAGCCAATTAGATTAGCGAGACAATTATAAGTAACAAAGTTACTACCCTGTAGAACTCCAACTTAGGAAATTGGGTACCTACTCCAAGCATTAATAATAAAAAATACAATAGTTTTCAAAAGCCAAGTCCACTTAACTATTAAAATATTATTGTAGTGGTTCATTAGATAATTCCATAAAATGTAAATGTGTAAATGCGTTTAGAATTTCAATAGAAACGTCCAAGTGAATTTCATCACGATTTTTTATTAGCAAAGATGATTATTACTTAAAACAGGTTTGTACGAAATCGCTCTCGACTGGCTCTCACCTATAATTATAATTAATTTCTTACATTACTATAATGATTGTGTTTGGTATTGCACGATGTGTGATGTGTAGGGTTGCCGTTAACCATCATGAACATCTTTACACGTAGTTGAGCTCCTAGATCTTTCATATTTACCCATATTTTCAATTTTGCTATCATCTGGGTAGGGACGCGTTTCATTTGTTTTTGTGAAAAGTTTATCAATTCGTATGTGGCGTTCGGAACCTAAAGACGCTTGTTTACTTTTATCTATGTCGGTTCCTTTAACTAATTCTAATCAATCTCATTACAATAAGAATTATTCATATATCAAGTCAAGTACAATTTAGTATGATTACAAGTAAGTGAAGTAAGATGTTGATCAAAATGTTAAACCATAAAATTCAAATCATTTATTTCAATAAAGCACATAAAAGGTACTTTCGAACGTCAAAATTTACGAAAAAATAGAATATATTCTAGTCACCTCTTCCCTTTTGGAAGGTAGTTTTCGTATGGAGCAGAATGGGCAAGAAACTCCACCGTTACTCTTCTGAAATGTTTCACAATATTTTGTATAGGTACATTAATTATACAAACGATGCACCTAGAATAAAATGACTACTTATGTATCTACTATCAAAAACCACAAACTGGAATAGTGAAAACCCTATTACTAGCCCATAGGCCACTCGTTAATGGGCAAACTGACACGCTACGGAACCGTTACTTGAGTTTTTGTTCTAAATGTGAAAATTATTTTTAGTTTTGGCTATAAATAACAACTTGCTAACATTTTTTCTTTGAGTGAGAAAGTTCATCATACAAGTTATCATTAGCAACACGAAGGGAAGAGAAACTGTATAGTAAACATGTGAAAGATGATAGGTGAGTGCAGCTTTCTAGAAGGTTTCGAAAAAGAACTATCTCTTCAAGGGAACATCAAGACCAACAGAACGTCGGAAGGTAAATTTTAAATCCGTTGTTTTATAGTTCTATGAGGTTTTGAATCTAAGATAAAAATCTACTAATGCGACAAGCAACTTACCTACGTAAAACAAATTATGAATTTGTATAAAGTAGTAATATCTACCTATTCCAGAAGTTATATTAATTTATGTTTGAGCATATAAAGTACTTCAAGCGTTATAAATTACGTTATCTCCAATCGAAGCAATTTGAGATGATAACGTAGATAAACACGCAGAAGAAATAAAACAATTCAGTAATTTTCATTACTATTTTCTTTTATTATCATTATACTTCTAATAGTAGCCTCGTCGACTTAACTGTAATACTTAATTTACATATTTACAGCAAAATGTACATGCACTAAAACTAACTACTGAATTCTCTTACTTACACAACATACATCTAATTTTTGAACATGATTTCAATGATGTCATAGCCACAATTTTGGAACGAAACGAACTTATAAACGAAGGTAATACTTTTCGGTAACTTTAGTCAACCATAAACTTATCTAAGTTAATCTATCACAATAAATAAACCTCTAAACAAACAATAACAATATTAAAAACAATTTCAGTCTTCTAAGTGAAAAAAGATCCGAGTTTCGGCCGTTACATGAATCATTAGATGGTGATACAAATGATGATGAATAGACATTACAAAGAAATGAATTACTATTAGAGCCGATATATGAAACAGGATAAACGGATGCACAATGATAAGAACCCTTACTAATCAGTCATAATAAAATGATACATCTTTGGCAATTATAAATTAACTAAATTAAACATTATATCCCCGAATGTAAGCCTCTAGCCAATTTTAACAGGTACCTAAGAACGCGGTGAGAGCAAACAATAAATATTTACAGTTATGAGAATCAACGCTTCATGATATCTTCTATGGAAAATCCTAAAGTTCTCTTCGGCCCTTCAACTGGAGATTGGTGTTGACTCACAAGTGGTTGAACTTGTTGCGGTAGGGGCGGTGAAGGTTTATGTGAAAGGTCCAATAGAGAGTTCTCCGACTGACTCGTTGAAGAAACTTCTTGACAACCTTCCAAATGCTCCAAGTGATGCTTGTTTGCATCGCTGTGTGTCAGCAAATGCGTCTTCAAGTTAGATCTTTGGTTGAAGCTCTTGTTGCAAACTGGGCACTTGTGGGGAGATTCTTCCATGTGTAAAATTTTGTGTACTGCCAGCGTTCTCGATTGGCAGAATCCTTTTCCACACTCGGTGCATTTGAACGGCTTCTCTTTTGAATGTATGTACCTGGAAAATAGAGAACAGAAATTAGACACAAGCTCAACTTTCACTTCTAGCGAGTACACAATGTAAATAACCATTCTACATCTTTATGGCTCAATAGGCGACGAAATAAGCGCTTTGAATGAAAATTGAAGTGATTCTACATTACGGACACATTAGACTGTTAATATATTCGGTACGATATGAGAAAAAAAACTTTGGTCTCGTAAAAGCGAAGAAATATAACGTGTAATTTGTTCGACGGCGGAGCAAGACAGATATGGTGATCGTAAAGAACGAAACCGGTTGGCGAGGGCGCGCGTGCGCCCGCCGCCTCGCGACCTCACAAAAAGGTTTACACTTTTAATTTTTTTTTCTACTCTTATCGTCAACAATGCCTCGGTGAAACACGTCCTAAATCACGTTGTTGGTATTTCGAGGGAAACATTAAATTAAATTAGGAGTCTCCCAGATAAAATTGATTACCAGCATCAACCTAGTGAAAGTGGTTTGGTTTCTAACACGCGTTCATTAACTTGATTTGTTTGATGTGAAAGATGTAGATAAGTAAAAAATCTTGAAATTCAGTATTGACCAACCTATGGGCTGATTTGTGGATTTGAAAATTTGCCGTATCAAATCTAATGGCCATTAAAATCAAGATGTTGATTTTTTTAAGATTGAAAGACAACATTGAAATTTAGTGGTTCAGATAATGTACCTTTAAAACAAACTTTAATGCGTTGATACGGACTATCATATAACATGAAACTTAATAGCACGCGACATAAACAACTTAAATACAGATAAAAACGATGATACATACCTATGGTCTCTGAGGTGGTCTTGCCGGCGGAAAGCTTTCCCGCAGATATCGCATGAGTAGGGCCGCTCATCAGTATGAGTCCTCTCATGGATCAGCAGATTGTAGGACTTGGTGAACTGGCGGTTGCAGTATTTGCAAATAAACTGCTTCTTCGGTCTTGTTCCAGGGGCGCCCGGTGCTCGCATTGGTGGCGGGTTCCTTCCTGGCATTCTCTGTGCCATGACACCCGGGTATCTCAATGAATGGTGGTAGAAAGCAGCGTTTCTGATCCACTGATTGACGAGCATAGCGTGGTACGGGGCCGACGGTGGGAGCGTTGCGACTTGGGCTTGAACGTAGGCCGACATGGGGTGCGAGTAGTTCTGCACTGGGACCTTCTCGTAGGGGTATGGGGTCTGCATGGCTGGACGGGGGTAGGTGTAGGGTTGTGCGGGTGGTGTCCACGGCTGGTGTCGTGAGATAACGACAGCTGGGGGCGTGTCGTCGGTGGGCGTGTGCGGCGGCGTTGGCAAAGGGGGTGATGGCCGCTCGAGCTTGACTAAAGCTTCGATCGGGAAGTCTGGTGGGTAGCCTGTGGAAATAATGAACGCACTGTTAGTATGTTGGGCTTGGTTATTTAAAAAATGGCGTTACATTCTTTTTGCAGAACATAATGGACCAACATTTCCTTAAGATGGACATATTTGGCAAACAATATAATTTTATGAATTTCTTCAGGGTATTAATATACTCTATACAAACAAGACCAAGAGCTAGATCAATAAAAATAAAAAACATTTAAAAAAATATAAACGTTTGTTTACTTCTGTTTTTTTGTTGAAGACTAAAAACAACATCCGCCTCCGAAGAGGATAAAACAACAAAATTAATAGCTTGTTTTTCTATATACCATCATCATAATAATATTGGCATAACAAAAATAAAACCGCACAATAAAAAACAATAAATGGACACTTACTGTGATTTTCCTCAATATGTTCTTCCTCCTCTTCGATATTGATATCGTCCGAACTGTCAACACTGTACGGCTTATCTTCCATTTCCACAAATCAATTGTCCATAGAACTAAACACTAGGGCACTGTCCTCTCGGGCTCACTTTGGTATCACTGTAGCTGTGTCGTCACTGCAAAACTGGTTTGTACTGACAACCGGCTTGTGAGAGCGCGCGGAGCGTTATGAGTTTGTGTGCGTTCATTATCTGGGCCTGCGCTAGCGCGCGGCGAGGAGGGGGGCAGATCAAAAGCGCCGCTTCGTCCGGCGCCTGTGCTGGCTCCCGAGGCAGCCGCACCTCCCAATAGGCGGGGCCTACCGAGCTCTGCCTTCGGAATCGATCGGTAACAATCGCGAATTGCTTCAACCATACCCTCACTTGCTTCGACTAAGTTCTATTTTCCATGTCTCCACATTGGGAATTGGAACTTTGTCTAAGTTAAGTACTGAAGGTTTTGTATCGTTTCGTAATTGAGTTTGTTTGGCAATGCAAATTTTTGGTGACACGGCGTCCCGTTGAAGCTATTAGGTGAGCGGATTGCTCTGGTAATTTAGTTTCGTAGGCAAGGCTTTGTGTTTGATTGTCGTATGGCTTTGTACGGTTGTTGTAATTTGTATCTGTATTGAGATTAGGCACGTACCTATTACATGGTCTTTGTGCACTGTTTTGGAGTGTTAGTGAAAGCTCCGACGTTCTGGATTGAATTGTTTATGTTCCCGTATCTGAATATGCACGACTTCGCTTTGTTCCTTTGATGTTGTTATTACATTTATATTTTTAGTATGACTTGAAAATAAGATGAGTTAAACAAAACATTGTTACGTCTTACTGTATTAGTTGCTACCTAGGTACCTAGTTATTGTTATTAATAATAAATATTTTAGTAGAAGGTGTTACGTTTTCAAAAAAATCATAAATATTTATAAAATCGAATACCTTCTTATTTTCAAAACATAAAAAAAAAGAAATTTTAATCATCACCATAATATTATGATACTTACTTTGTTAGTTGCTTAAATACTTCAAATTAATATCCCACGACATCAAAAAGGTGAAATATCGAAAAGCCATTTTCCTTTAGCGAGTCATGGACATTTTTTGGAATAAATTAATCACATAAGTACCTAAGTAGCCATTAATTACATAGCTACCTACCAGAAATTAAATTAATAAGATAGATTCTAGCTAAAAGGTGATTAGGTATGGCACTATCAGTAGGTATCTACCTAATTAACGTTACGCATCGAGTTCAAGGAAATTAAAACAGTAGCGTTTAATAATACTTAATATCCATAGAATAGGTAAGTATGTAGGTAGGTACCTACATACTTACCTACCTAATTGGTAATGGATATTAGCTTTTTGATATATATACATAGTTACGATACCTACAAACTAAACATTGTGGGTACTTACATAATGATCATGAACATGAAACGGCCTGAACAAGATTATGTCTGGACTTTAAAAGAGACTGCGACCTCTGAGTTTTTTTCGGCCTTTCTTCTCAGAGTAGTCCGATAGGAAAAATTAATTATATAACTAATTAATTCTTTATTAAGAGTAACAATGAGACTCATAGTGTTAGTAAGTAACAATAAAATAAACTTACAACTATGTTAGTGAACAGCCGATAAAAAGCCGACCTCATCTAGCTTTTTTTTAATATGACGTGTAAAAGTGATTTCAATATCCTATTTACAGAATAAACCATTTCATTTCATTTCAAATATATTTTGGACAATAATGCTAGTCTCACAAGTACGTAGTGATTTTTTCAAGATACCTAAATTATTTTTTTCAGATTTCTGTCAGTAACTACTTTTTTCAGTTTATCTGGAAAGCGTCTGCTGCGCTGCATGAAATAAGGCCTTTTTAGATGCTTCAGAAAAAATTAAGACATTTTTCTGCTAGCTGTGTTGCTTAGCTTTATAAGTATTTAGTTAAATTAAACCAAGGTTCCGAATTTGCCGAAGTTCCTTAGCAAGCAAACAACACAGATTACCGACAAAGCACAGAATAGAAAAAGAACATAGAATCTTAAATACCTAATTCCAAAAAAAACCTTATGTCATTGTCAGCATCCTCACATAATACACATATTCACTGTTGAATGCATAAACAATAAAAAACAATATGTACCTACACAGAAGAGCTTTGTACGAAAGGCCTATTATTGTTAAACTACCTATTCACACTTTACATTAGGTACCTATACCTATTACTTACCTACCTACCTACCTACCTGTAACGTATGTTGGAAGGTCGTACCCTTATTTTGACTCTGCAAAAGATAAAAGTTTGAGTAAACTTTTGTTTAAAAAATTTCTGTGCAAGTGATGGGATATTAGAACCACAAAAGTTTTTTTTTTTGTTAAGTATGTTTATTTTTATTTTGAGTGCAAAGATTACTTCTAAATAAAATAAAATAAAAAATAGCTTATAATATTTTGTCTCTTTGCTGGGCAAAGACCTCCCCTTTTTTCTACCAAATTATCTCTGTTTTGGGCGAATTCTGCCCATGTTGGTCCCGCAAACATGATTAGATCGTCACACCATCTTCGCCGCGGTCTACCTCGACGGCGATGTCCTCCTTCAGGCGTCCAGTGAGTGACGATCTTTGCTCATCTCAAAAATAAATGTGTTAGTTAAGAATAAAATGCCGATTATATTATCTAGGTAACAGTAGGTACTAAGTTTGTTCGCCATGACGAAGAGACAAGTATTAATTTCGGAATAACAATAATATTTAGGACAGTTACATTTTTTATAATTTTTATTTAGCTGACTGTAATCTCAATCACATTTTATGGGATATCCGTAATTCAGAACTTTTTTGTCGGTGTTTGCCCGATATTTCAAATCCAACCCTAACCCACCCTATTTAACCCGTTTGGGGAATGAATTATCAAAAATCATTCCTTAATGCTCACAAAAAGAACTCTTGAGCAAAATTTTAAACATGGTTGAATATGGTTGTTGAAATTGCAGTATGTATGCTTTTGGTATTATATGTTTGGGAATTGTTTCCTATAGTCACTGAATCAATTAAGTATAGTTTAGTTTAATTTGGAACCACAAATAAAGTAGCTTTTGCCTGGAGATGGTACCGTGTAGCACGTGTGGGCCGTGCTACGACAGAAAGAGACTTAATCGTAGCAGTTTATGGGACAAAAAATACGCTACCGAAAATCCCACTATTTATAAATGTGAAATCTATGTAGTATGTTTGTGACTCAATCACGCAAAAATGGCTGAAAAGACACACAGATAGCTTATAATCTGGATTAACACAAAAGACTTTTTATCCCAGTAGTACGTTTCTGTGGAATAATTATCGAACACCACGCAGCCGAAGCCGCGGGAAAAAGCTAGTCCTACATATTTTATGAAAGTAAAGCCTAAGCACATTCTGTTTCTTTCACACTCAAACAATCGATTGACAAAAATGCAAAGTTTTTTAGTTCCGTTTAACGCTAGAATCACCGTACGACTCACCCTTGGAAACTTGGAACGCCAAGCGAATTCCATCGAAACTTCTAAACATACTAACATCAGTGCGGCATAAGGTACATCGCAAGCGACCATTTCGAAGCGCAAGCAAACACCGGTCAGGTGGGCGAGGGACACACGACATTCGGCGGGCGCCCTTTGTACCAGATATCAAAGGCGCCGACTCAAACAAGTTAGCGTTTAAACTTAACTGCCGTAACTTAACTACTCGCCAAAAGAATTTAAGCTTTATGAGCTCTGAAATAAAGTTCATAATTTGTGGTATTGTGTCTCAGTATGTTGACAGGCTATTCTCGACTTTAGTGCTAGCGAACTGTGGTCAGAAATCGGTTATGTAGGATTTGTGGTTATGGTTGTTTTGTAAGAAAGTATGGTAGAGCCACTAGACACCTTGTTGAGTCTAGAATTCGGTGTTAGTTCGTGTCGGTTAAGTAATGGTGTGAACAATCATGGGTTTTGTACGTAATGAGTCAGATAACTTGTTTAATGTTGAATGGTTAAGTATACCTATACTGTAGAGCTGAGTTTTATAATAATAAATAAGTGTGTTGTCTGACTGGTGTGATAAAATCAGGCTTACTTCCGCATTATATCGTGGTAATTTTTCCTAAAATAAAAATATTTATGAAAAGTTCCTATTTTTGTATCGCTTTATTAAATTTTTTCAGTGAAAATGCTACCTTCTGAACAAGCAGACACCATCCATAATCGAACGAAACCGAATAAGTAGGAATTACAACAGGCTTGAATCGCTGACTTTCCCTCACCTGATACTGTAGACCTGAGTTCATAAACTCCGTGTAAAGCGAAACATTTGCTTTGTTAGTAAAGCAGGAAATGAGACTTGCAGGATGCTAACTCAAACTCAAACCATTTATTTCAATTAAACCTGGCATTTACAGGCACTTTTGAATTGTCAAAGAGTCGGTTAGTTAGTCAAGAAGTTAAGATGCTAACTCAAACTCAAACCATTTATTTCAATTAAACCTGGCATTTACAGGCACTTTTGAATTGTCAAAGAGTCGGTTAGTTAGTCAAGAAGTTGAAGCTAGGTGCCCATTCCAAAACGTAGATCTCTTTGGAGAAGAACAGGCAAGAAACTTCAAGGACACTCTTTTAAATCAAGATATTATTACAAAATCAAGATATTATTACAAAATCAAGACAAAATCAAGATATTATTACAAAATCAAGACAAAATCAAGATATTATTACAAAATCAAGACAAAATCAAGATATTTTTACAAAATCAAGACAAAATCAAGATATTATTACAAAATCAAGACAAAATCAAGATTTTATTACAAAATCAAGATATTATTACAAAATCAAGATATTATTACAAAATCAAGACAAAATCAAGATATAATTACTAAATCAAGATATTATTACAGAATCCTGGGTACATTATTCTTGTTATTTCTATTTGTGAGAACAGTGCTACAATAATAGCTAATCCGATTAGGAAAAACAAGGCTTTTATTCATTCGGCCTAATCCACCTCTTAATGAACTTACAAGCAGCGCAAGAGTTGCGTAACTACCCTTGAAAAAAAATACCTTTCATAAAAAAAACAGCCTGCTAATAAAAACAAAATAAACAAGTTGTCTACTCAGTTTATTATTATTTAATCTTTAAAAACATTTTATTACTTTAATTAAATTGTTGACAAATGGCTTCCGTTTCAAGTCTGACAATATTTGATTAACACATACAATAAAAATGATTTCGTCACAATAAGAAAATGTTTTATGTTGACATTGTTTATATCAGAGGAAATGTTATTCAGTGTGTGTGTGTGTTTGTGTGTCATTGTAAAGATAACGTAAAGTAATAGACAGTATGTAATTTATTACATAGATTTTGTAGTAGTAAATGCTCTCGTTTTTTATCGCTAGGGATTTGAACGTTGGATATTATAGGTACTGAAGGAAATAAAAAGATTTATAGAATAGGTAATAATATCACTGTTTAATCAAAAAGAAGTAGGCAAAATTTAATTGTTTTATAGGCGTAGACACTCTTTAAGTCAGCAACGATAATTATATATTATAAAAACTAGCTGCAGCTCACGGTTTTACTGGCATAAATCTAGATCCCAAAGGATTTTCGCAGTCCTAACTCAGGTCATGGTCTACCCATGGGTCAAATTTCATCTAAATGTTTTCAGCCCTTTTAACGTGAAAAGTAACAAACAAATAATCAAACAAAGTCACTTTCGCATTTATAATATTAGATAGATAGATAAATAGAATATATAATAGGGTTCACTGACATTTATAACGCCCTGTCTCTTAATGATAAATACTTACCGTACTTAATTAATGAACAATTCGATAAAACATTTACTTGTTTCAATGCTGACTAATCTGAATTTTCTATCCACAAGATTTACATGCCAATATGACTTACCTGAATCATTAACAAAAGCAAAGGAATTCTTCAAAAATATTTTAACTTTATTCGTTTTTTTTTCATTGGAATTTATTTGTTCAACTCCCATCAAGTGAGTTCCGAAATCATGGCGTATGTAGAGGCTCTTATGATGTTTAAATATAATTGCAATCTAAATTATAAACCAAATAATATTATCTGCATCAAAGGGTCGGGTTAGAATAAAGAGCATATCATTTGATACAATCTAAACGATATAAAAGGGAACACAAATTATAACAACTCTGAAAAAGATATGCAAATACAATTAGGAATTATGATTTTTATATTATGTAGGTTTCAGAGTTTAAATATATCCAATTAGCTGTTGACTGCGACTTAGCCTGTGACCCTAGATGAGAAGTAGCCTATGTCCTTCTTCAGGCCAAGGTCTATCCATGTGCCAAATTTCATTCTAATCCATGCAGCCGTTTTAGTGTGAAAGTGTAACAAAATTCACTTTTTCATTTATAATTATTATTATACCAGTTATATTTTTTACGTATACAGGTATATTATTTAGGTACCAACACAAACTTTGGGGGTAACGGCCGAGGGTAACGTCGAATTTTAAAAGTATTAGAACTAGATATATTATGGGAATAATATCCCGATGCCTAGTTAGTTTTTAGAGTCTCCATATCTAAAACAATTTCTCTAATCCTAATGATGTTTTTCTTTTAGTCTACATAGTAGGTACACATTGTGATTATTGTACACTAGATTCAAACAAAGAAACAAACCAAATAATCAAGAACAATGTTGATGTTATTATGTTTGTAAAACAAGACGATTACAACGTAATGGGAAATCCACAGGTCACGCTTTGACGTGATGACATGTCACGTCGAATCGTGTGACAGCCTTGAGAGATGGTGAGTTTGGACCACCTTATAAGAAAACCGATGGAATACATTTACATTTATAAATATTAGCTGTTGGCCCCGAATACGTCTGCGTGAAGCCAGGATGAAAAGTAGCTGTCTATGTCCTTCTCCAGGTCCCAGGCGTCATATCTGTCATACATAATGATTTTCGGTTGTTTCGGCGTGAAAAGGTAGCAAACAGACAAAGTTACTTTCCCATCATAATGAGAGTAGTATCGAAGAATAACTCATGAACCTCCTCATTGACTGCCTTAGGGCGAATTTCACTAAACTTTTATACTGAGTATAAGTCTTATCCTGCGAATAAATATTGAATTTTTGATAGTTTTTCCATACACAAACTGTCAGACGACAATTTTATTCCATGGATAAAAGTTAACTGACTTTGATAACATCAGCCCTTAGTTAGAGAAGTAGAAATACTTTGGTGAACGTAATAATTGACTGATCACACTTAAGCGTACACAAAGGATACTTACCTACTATTGCAGATGCTGTTGATAGTATTTCTTATAAGGATACTGGACACCCCGTTGAAATAGACGATGCGATGGTTTATACAAGACAAAAAAAAATAAACGATGCACGTGTTCAAATAAAACACGAGTTAAGGCTCTTACGTACTGGCGCGATTCGTCGCGCGACGCCACGCCACCGCATTGTGCGCCGTGAAGTTTTCTCAGAAATTGTTTTGTTAAAATTCGCGTCGCGCGACGAATCGCGCCAGTATGTAAGAGCCTTTATACTCTAGTTTCTACATTCCCAGGAAAACCTAGAATGACTAGAACATTCATGTTTACAATATTTTTGGGAAATCTTGTGAAAAATCCAGTTCACTGCCGCAAACGTAAAATATAGTTTAATTAACTACGTATGTAATTTCAAGATTGGTCCGTTTATCAGCTTGTCAATATAAATTTTAGTACGACACGTAATACTGTTTTCTTATTTCTTATAAGTCATGACTACGCTGCGTTTTTTCACTTAATAGATTGTCAATTCTAAATAAATTATGAAACAGACTCGTGTAAGATATTGTATGCTTGTCTTTAGAATTGTGAAACAAATCGTGAGAAGAATGAGATGTCATTCTAATCAAGTTTCTACACCTCAAAGGTCGAGTTCTTGCATCAATAGATCACAAAATTTGACGTTTTGGCAATTTCATATCATTAGCTGTCGTCGCAACAAAAGCCGCTTATTTAATTGTCACTACAGTCGTCCGCACCTCGGTGGTAAACTTTGACTTTTAGCTGGCTCAGCGTAGTACGGAATTTTCATAGAACACGGGGCCAGCTTAAACTGGTTTTATTATCACTGATGTGCGGTTTACTGTACTTATTCTTACATGCAAATTGCAAAGCAATACAGTGTAAATACTTCAGTGGGTCAACGATGGCTGTGTGCATTACTTAGCATGGGACATCTGTATAATTAAGTGGATAGACTGTGACAATTATATACTTGCTCACATTAAATACATGTCCTCCAAACCAGCTCTTTATGAAGTACTCAAACATGTCATTAAAAAACATTCATAAAATTATATTCGTCACATAATACCGTCTATAAACTTCTTAATTTGCACAGAGAAAATAAAAAAATATGACAATTATCATCCGACTACTAATTACTGTAATAATCTTAGCACGGGCGTTTCGGTTTATGTAAACACGTCAAATTCCTAATTAGCTGGATTATTGTAAGACCTTGTTCACGCGATAAAGAATAGATTATACTTTGAGATGGGGGTTTTGTAACGAGTGTAAAGAAACGTCACTGATGCATGTGACTTGATGGTTGGATGTTAATTGGTTGTAACTTGTAATCAATCAGCTTACCATTTTCCCAACTATGTTGGGGTCGGCTTGCGGTCTAACAGGATGCAGCTGAATACCAGTATTTTACATGGAGCGACTGCTTAGCTGACCTCCACAACCCAGTTACTAGGTAACACGATTCCCCTTGGTAAGACCGGCTATCAGACTTTTGGGCTTCTGGCTACCCGTAACGACTGTCAAAGATCTACGAATCGTCGTCGATCTACGAACGTGCTTTCCGAGGCACGGAGGGGTCTGAATATGTAATTTGTAATGGATGGTCACACATTCACGAACCGATCGCGGCAAGCGCAGCTTAACTTTCTATTGACCCGTGCGATTATTCTGCTATTCATGGATCTGAGAGTCTAAAAAAAGTTAGCAAACAAAAATCCAAATCGCCTTGACATGTAATAAAATGAAATTGTTTATTCTGTAAATAGGTAATTGGAATTGCTTTTACACGTCATATTAAAAAATATTAAAAGTAAGCTAGATGAGGTCGGCGTTTCCTATCTGACTACTCTAAGAAGAAAGGCCGAAACAAACTCAGAGGTCGCAGTCTCTTTTAAAGTCCAGACATAATCTTGGTCAGGCCATTATGAGGACCATGTAGATTAGCGTCTGAAATGGTGTTTTGAATGAGGAAACACACAGATTTAAGTGGACCTGTCTAGTCAGTGCAAGCATTTGTCAGTAATAGTGGAGCTCAACTCAGAACTTAAACTTGTGACATGGCATCCCACTGAATAAGAAATGCACTTCGTTTCTGAAAGCTGGTTTAAGATTTTCAGTACTGTGCGACCAAAATAACAACAATCAATCACGTATGTTGACACAACCAGAGTGAGATTAAATTGATTAGGTTTTCCGTAACTGATGGACATCTTACATGCCGCTGAAATATTTTCACGGATTTTCATCACGTAGGTAGGTACCCAGTATATGTGTGTGTGTGTGTTAAGTGATATATCCATCTGTGAAGGTTGCAAATTGCACTTAATATTATGCTCTCACATTGTAAGAAAAAGTAAAGTATTCTTTTAGCGACATTATACAATTCATAGGTTCACAACTGAAATATTATTCTTCTAACACTTATGCAAAATGGGTTCTCAAAATCGCCACATTAAGTCTGTCCTTGAAAACATTTTGAAAAGAACAAATAGGTGAACGAAAAAGTCCCATACCTATTACTAAACGCGAGCAAGTACCTAAGTACATACCTACTTCCAAAAATCTCTTATCATTCTTGGAATAGGTCATGCGAAGTGCAAAACGACCCTTTGTTATTCTACTATCAGTAAACCCAATATATGTAACTTAAAACTAAGCACAGATAAGCCAGGTAAGTCGGCAACTCAAAGGTAACAGTGGCAAGTCAGACGCCTTAATACTATTATGCGTATTGTAAACAAATAGCGAACTTTATTATGCGCAAGCACAGTCGGTATATTTTTGTTCTTTTGTTTTTGGCGGCTCTTTTGATCAGCTGAAATTGGGTCAATTTTGCTGACTCAATGAGTAAGTAATACCTGTTCGTAATAATAATATTTAGAGCGAAGCTCATACATGCGTGAGAGTCAGACTTTATAAGTGAGTTTGTTGATTATGTAAATACACCTGTGATGAACCTGTAGTCCTGCAATAGAAATAGAACCTAAAATTCACTGAGCCAATGCTGCAAGATATTTTTTCTCTCTGATAAATGTGCACATAATTATATGAATTGTTTTTTTTTGTGCATAAATACTGTAAATTAGCTCGTTATTCGAATCTTATAAAACGATAATATAATTTATCGACAGTTACATGTAAGTATTACCTATTATATAATTAATGTATGAAAATAATAATGCATCAAGGCGCACTAATGGTTTATGCAACGTCAAAAAAGAAGAATGTACAACTTACATAGTTTACAAAATCTTACATACTAATTACATTACAAAGGATTTATTAACTACAATTAATTTTAATACATAGTATCAGTACTATTAAAATTAATTGAATTACCCGGAACCTATTAATTGCTTTAAGTGTTGAATTCAGTTAACAATGTCAGTGATATTAATAATTAAAATCAATTAGTGTGACAACATTAAGATAATGGATTATGTCAGTTAACATGTAAGACAATGGAATTACGTTTCCATTAAAAGATTGACGATAAAACTTATAGTGAGTGTTAACGCTATTCTATACTTAGTGTGACTCAGATATTGTGCACCCTGTACATAATGACTGCCTCGTTGGTCTAGTGACTGCCTCGTTATTTTAGTGACTGCTTCTTAGTGGTGGCAAGCGTTACTTCTGATCATGAGGGTTCGATTCCCGGCTCGGGCAAAGTGATATTGGGTTTTCCCATGTAGAATTTCTCAGAAGCAGCCCGGAGTCCGGATTTGTACCCGGTTGACGGCAATAGGCTCACCCCCTATTACATGGGACTTAAACATAACTAGCGGAACGTGGGTTTACTATACGTGCACCTCTACCTAACCCTACAGGGAATACAGGCGGATGTTATTGTATAATTTTGTACATAATGGTCGCACCTTATAGGCATTCGGTAGGTGATCTGAGGGCCTAGACAAGTGACAATCTATCAGCGATAACGATGATAGAAAAGGCAAAAATGTATAGGACTGACATAAGCTATCGAAAAGCTTATGTCAATCCTGTTGAAAGTCGTTGTTGAAATACGAAACGCTTTCAAAGCGATTGTCACTTGTCTAGGCCTTCAGATCATAGATAGCAAGAGTAACTACAGAATAGTTCAACGATAGAAAGAAGATTAACAATCTCAATTACCAATTTGATCAATGGTCGAAACAAAAAAAACACCTGGGTACTTTTGTGAACACGGTTATACCTCCAACTCCACGGTTTTGACTCCAACCATAAGGCGGGTGTCATATGGCAGAAGTATAAAGCTTGATTCACACACATCAGTGAAGGCACAGTTCCGGCACAGTGCAAAATATTCTTTCATACATACTCATGTCGGCACTGACACTAGAGAATTTATGAAAGAATATTTTGCACTGTGCCGGTGCTGTGTCGGAACTGTGGCTTCACTGATATGTGTAAATCGACCTTAACTTGTTAATTTTTTTGGTTAATTGAATGCTTATTAATTCGGTTATTTACTTAAAGAACTTAATGCTACTGCAAAAGGTAAACTGACTGTATAAGAGTCGTGTAAAGACCATATGTGAAAAACAGTGCAATGATAACCATTTAGGTATTAGATACAACAATACATACCTTTTAATGTTTTTAAGTGTTTGAGTGATATCCTTTTTCCTAATTACGACTGTTTAACTTATCTACTAATAGCTATCCGTCCGTTTAAACATACAACATGATAGTAATCATGTTCTTAATTGCTATATCCTTCCTTGAAATAGATACTTACTAAGTGAAAGATTGTAGATCTACTTGAGCTATCTTGATTATAGGCCGTTTAAAACGAAGTAATAAATATTCAAGGCTCTCGCAGACAGGCGCGATGAGACGGTGCGCCGCGTTTCTGGTAGAACAATTTCCGCGCTTGTCTGCAGGAGCATTAAAGTGAACATGATTGAATAAAGAAAAAAAAACCCAAGTATTTTTGATCACTTATAGACATTATTTTTTTATACTACGCCACAGCAACGCTTACGTCGGGGTTGTAAGTTCTTTAGAGTTCGACATTAAGTTTGTTTTTGTTTACCGAAAAAAAAACGCCTTTATCTACAACAAACACTAAATAAGGAAAAAAAACATCGGAAATTATTAGTAATGCATGCGAATGTCTATCACCTGGATATTACTGCATTCTTATTTAATCAGAAATCGGAACAGTAGTTATCTCTATAATTTCCTTCCACCGGTGATCAAACATAGGTACTTTAATATCGATTAGATCGATATCTCGAGTCATTCGATGTTATATCGATCTAAAGAACTCCGATCTAGTGTTGCGTTTGTATTATAATTTGATAAGAGCTAATCAAACTATGGAGTATCAATAGTAATGACTCTAGAGAATGGAAAGATTGCAGTTGATAATGCTTGGTGGCAGAAATTCGATCGTGATTAGAATTATACAGGCTGTAAGGGTAAACACTCTTGTCATTCAAACCATGGGTAGTTGACTTAAATATTAAAATAAATGGCCGAACACAACAAAAAAAAAACGTTATTTTCATTAAAAGATTTAAAAAAGTTTCTATCCGACACCGTGTTCTCTAACGAAACAGCTGACTGACTGAGAGAGGGGTCGCGCTCGCGGCCGGTCAGGTCACATCCCGCACCCCCCGCCCGTGTTAAGACGCAAGTTCGTTGACCTAGCGTATAGAGCAACGAAGTTGCGTCTCTTGTGGTAAAATGTAGATTAAAAAAAAAGAAAAAAAAAGTTGTAATTTTCCATTGATTTTACGTTCTATAAATGAAACCAAACCACTGGTTGCAAGGATAACGGTGTTTACCCTAACACGCTGTATTTGGAAAATCACATTTCATCTCATCTCATTATCAGTGAAAAATAGGAGTTTGTTACAATCACCACCGTCCTTAAAAAGAAAGTCGTCCACTACTGGACATAGGCCTCTTCCAAGCATTGTCAAAACGGCGGGTTATGTGCCTCTCGTGCCCAGCAGATTCACGTGACCTTCACCAGGATTCAGTCAGTGGGAGGCCACCATAGAACTTTTATTTTCAGGTTCATCGATTATGTTCTGCGAACATGGAAGAATGTTGACAAAAGACAAATCACATTTGCGGTTTTATCTAAGTACCTACAAGTACCTAGCTATTGTAGCTCGTGGCTAAGTAATAACAGTCGTTACGGGTCGTCAGATGCCCGAAAGTCTGACAACTAGTCTTGCCAAGGGGTATCGTATTACCCATTTACTGGGTTGGTCTGATAGGCAGTCGCTCTATGTAAAATACTGGTATTCAGCTGCATCCGGTTAGACTGGAAGCCGACCCCAATATAGTTGGGAAAAGGCTAGGCAGATGATGATCTACGAGTACCTAGCCTTGTCGATCCTTGCTACTCGGGAATCACTTTTTGTAATTAAAATTGTAATGTCGCATCAAAAGACCTCGTTACAATTTTAAATAACGATTGATAGTTCGATAAATATGTACAGAAACGGTCTGATTTCTCGAACACATAAAGAAGTGGCTAAAAGCCGCTAACCCCAGCTTAGTACATTATCTACCGGCTAACATCAAAGGTTTGGCAATAATCTATATTATTATACATTCGACCGGCTACTGTGGCATGTCGGTTCTTCAGAAGTGTCATTATCAGAGGCGGCGCGCTTTGATCTGATATCGCGTCACACTCATATTTGCCACTACGTAGATATTGTTTTGTGAAGGAAGTACTATGATAGTGTAGGTAATTTCCAGAAGGATGTGAATGGCGAAGGGAAAGTGGGTGATAAGATTATTTTGGTACTAGTTGAGAGGGTAATATTGTGTAGGCTGAATGGAAAAGGCCGTGCGTTTCAAAATCATACGCCGCCATGCCAACTCTTTTGAGTGCTGGAACTCCATCGTTGTTGATTTGAATTACGAAAATTAATGTCAGTATGACATGTCAGTTTCATTGATGTTTGAACTCAATACACTCAGACCAAATAAAATCAATACAATGAATTTTTAATTTATCGATTCAAATAGGTACACGAATAGTGTACTCAACACGTGAGATAACAAATTGTTGTTTGCATTGCACGAAACTGCGTGATGTTCTTCAAAAATCTGATCTAGCTTCGGAATTCAATTCAGTGCATTTGAAAATGAATCTTCTTGAAACAAGGTAATAAGTATAAAATCTATTCAGCTAGACGAATTTGAAATCCGAGTGTTGGACACCTACAGACCCAGATGAACGAGAGACCTGTTATAGAAAGTCACAGGCCATTTGGGAGACCCATATTATTTAACCGTGATTTCACCTTGATCTAATTTCAATCAGTGACGCAATTATTAACGCGTTACCTCACTTTTATTATATATTATGATTCACAACATCATCGTAATTTTTTCGATTAAAAAATTCTTACTATCGATATTGTTCCGATTAAAACTATTGATTGTATGATTGTTTTGATTATGTATGTATATTTTTATCGATCTATTTTCTTCGTTATAGTAGTTGAAATGTAGTGTAAAAAATAGCAGCCGTGTGACATGTCTATTATGACAGTTTTATCGGAGCGTCTATCATCGATATCGGGAGGTGGTTCAAGTTGAAAGAGCAAAGCATTCAGAAGGGAGAACTACTTGACCGTTTAAAAGATGACCTAAGAGAAGAAGTAGACTTTCCAACTCACGAATTGCAATTTTAGTTTTATAGCAAAGAGCAGTGATGAACAAAAATACGACTAACGCCCTCCGTAACCCCAACGCAATCCTGTAAAGAAAAAAAGATACTGAACAATAAATTCATGAAGCACTACATTTCTGCATTTAAACTGCTACTGTTTTGTATTATAAAAACCTTAATCCACTAGTGTATTATATATCGGGTAGCCTCCTCAAAAGAATTCCATTTGTCGCGGTGACTAGCCAGTCTCACCCAGCGTTCGCGACAATCTCGTGCTGCCATGGGGCGCACGGTCGACCTCTGTTTCTGGACTTTAGGGGACCTTCCCATTTAGTTGGTCTGATTGTCCAATAATGATCATCATAATACCTTGCAACGTGGCCTGTTTTATTTATTATATTGTAGATTAAGACCTAAATCCACTCTTCACGTCGCTTTTGCCTCTCACTTGCACCACACCGGCTCATAGCAGCGGCTAATGTGTCAGCGCTGTAACATAATGGAACCTCGGCTGTAATCAGCGTATTAAAGTCAGGAGTGCTTTTCAGTATGCTATCAGTTGCTGTAAAGGTGTATGTAGGTTTATTCCATATTTTTATTTTAAAGAAATCACAGATCAGGAGTTGAAGTAAATTTTGCTTTAGTTGTCTTGTGCTTGCTTGACTTGGTAGCTCTCGGATAAACACCTGAAACCTGTAAAAATTAAATTAAATTTTCAATCTTAAGATAGTTAATTGATGCAGCCGTGACTTTGCAGAAATCCATTATAAAATACAATAGACGTAGATTTTATTATTCAATCTTGGTAAAAAAAAACAGATTTCAGAGATTTTTATTTCAGCAGGTTGGTGACGATTTTAGTTGCACTTACTCGAACAACTACCAAAAATTTTAGCTACTTGGAAATAAAATAACAACAATTACGTTGAAGAACTAAAACCAAATTCACGTCTGTCAACTCTATGCTAATTGCTACTTTGTTTTTATCTTTTCTAGACATAATTATGATTTCTCTACAAAATTATAATTTTTACAGGGAATGCAATTCTGTACTTTAAAAAAATATTTTTAAATCAACCAGGAATTTGAAGATTTTTTATCGAAGCTTATGTTACTTACTTTATTTTCAAATCAGTACGCACAGCCGGTCTAGTCTCACCGTGAAAACTTGGGTGAAGTGAGCTTGAAATCAGCATAGAATGACAGGTCACTTCAAGCTCACTTCACCCGCGTTCACGGTGAGATTTTTCAGACTAGATCAGAGGTAATGTGTAAACTTCCTAACACTTTTGAAGTTAACCGCTCACTACCGAAGTGGGCACTCGGTACCTAATGTGTCAATTATAATTGGCGTTATCATGGCTAATGCATTTCATGATGTTTTAACGATGGATTAGCTTGTTTCAGAGATTACACAGTGACTCAGCTGTAATGAAATGGCGAGCTTTAGCTATGTTAGAAAAAGTGCTGTAAGTTTCATAATAATTGGTAATTGTAGTCTGAGTTATCCAATGGGCTAATCAGCTCCAGGGCCATAATTCTCTTACTTAAAAAACGTTCACATTCAAGTCGCAATCTGTCAAACTTGTCAAAAATGTTGGTAAATTGATGGTTTTTTTGACAGATTGCGAATGAGATGCGAATGTAAACGTTCTTAAAAATAAGGGAATTGCTCCGCTGGTCAGCCCTGATGTTTTTTTGTTTTGTTTTTGTTCCTACGTATTAGAAACTTATTACTGACTTTAAGACCAACACTGTACCAATACTTATTGCAAATAAATGATTATGATTATTAACTTACCTTAGTTATTAAAGTGGCCTTGAAGGACTGTGTTTTCTAGGCTATTTTTGACATCATTGGGCAAAATTAAAGAACAAGTGATCTCATTTCATCTCTGTAGTGTTCGGAACTCAAACACATTCCGGTTCCTGATTACGGCCAATTTTGTGACGATGATTTTCTGTGAGAAGGTCGTTCACTGTTCCTGCCACATTACCACCGAAATTGTACCAATACTTTGTAGAAAATAAATTTATTTGATTTGATTATAATTATTTCTTTAATTCATTTATTATGAGTGGATGCAATAACAAAGGTACCTGTGTATAAGTGCATCGGCAGTACTCAAAAGAATTACCTAGATCCTGTTTACATAATTATTTTCAACACTTCATCGTCTGTGTCATTTGTTGGTGAATAATGAATCGGTCACTTCAGTGGCCCACTTGTGCCTATACAACACTGGGCATTGTTTTCAGAAGCTACTTTAACTACGTTTTTAATTTCAAAGGTTCTGATTACGCCTTCCGCTCGGTAGTGAGTGACAGATCGGTTTTGTCGGTCTACATTAGAACGTGAAACAGTTAGTCGACTTCTATTTAAGCAGAAATAGGTCGTAGTATTTATAATTTTATAACAATAGGGACAGTCACATTTAGAGAAATTAACAAATACATTAGGTTAGACTTTTGCAACCATCTGCTAGGACAGCTAGGAGCAATTTATGATGTCATGTTTTGCAGTGGAGACTACCTCAAACTCGGAACTAGAAACTCCTACGCATCAATGCTTGAAACTGGACCCAAAATCTTGTTTAGCGCTCAGGTTGAAACAAAATGTTTTGAAGTTATTGACGGAAGATTTTTCCTCATTCATTTTTGAATGTCCAACAACACTATCATGTCGCGGAGTTTACCTACATCTCGGGGTTTGGAAATTTCATTCATAAAGACAAGTCAAAAGTAAATATTTGGTTACGATGTTGAGTAAAAACATGCACTCTGCTATTCAACACTGAACTTTATTATTTTAATTTTAAGGTTGAAAGTTCTTTGGATGTAATGTATCGTAAATACATCCAAAATACACAGAATGTAGCACGGCCTGACGCCACTTAAGGCCACCCAAGGAGAAGTTTTTGCACGCATCGGATTAGCTTACAGTTTATTTTGAAGCGAAGATCTGTGCAAATAATCACACTTTTTACAACTACCAGAGGTCTGTCAATAGTATGGCTCTGAGATGTCTAATGCATTGTAGGCACAACATTTTGAGAATTTGTTCGGGGATGAATATTGCCTGCCTAATAAGCGCCACGCTCCGTCAGTCAGAGTAGGTACGGAAATGAAGGCTCTCCTTTTCCCATATTTTAAGTCGTTTAGTAGGTCTAGCAAGATGATTCAATTCAATACAATAAAAACAATAAATTAAGGAAAAATATGAAATCCTTATGATGCAAGTTGGGAAAGGTTTATAACGAGCCAGCGTGGTGCAAGATGACAGTTGGCTAATGCGTTGATTATGTAAATCGAGCCGTAGGTACCTGAAGCACAAATCGGGAACATCTGTGTTTTTTCAACAGTTACTTAAAAGTTTTATAGTCAGCATAGTGCTGCCAATATCCAATATCCCCTGCCAACTTCTATTCTGCTCCAGTAAATAATAATTAAAAACATTTTGGCCAATTTTCGAAACTTCTGCTTTTATGTATACATTTGTCAAGTACCCCAAAGTAAACCAACATTCACGTCCACACAAAGGCACTTCCACACCACTAGATTAAGAAGTGTAACGACACTCCGTATCAATGCTTTTGCCACTTCAAAAACGCAATTTCTGCTAAGCATTAACGCTCATAATGTGACGCAATTTCACGCCATTTTGACTTCAATTGTTATAAAACGCTACTCAGTTACATAGACCACACAACGTATGGTTTTTTTTTTCTATCACCTATACCCATTTCTCTTAAATCTTCTATAATTTTCGACCTTATTTCTGAAGCTGTAGGATTTAGTTTTCCGAAAAAATCGTCGTGGTCTTATAGACCATGCGTTGCACATTTGACGGTTTTGATTTCATTGACAATCGAATGTCAATCGGAACGTATTTTGTATGAATGTGGTTATTTGAAGTGTCTACAAATTGTTCGTCGTATCGCAAATTGATCTGACGATTGAAGCTTTTGAATATTTTTTTGATGTTTCTGAATTTTGATACCTACTTTAAGCTGTGGGGTGTAGTGTAGTAGATCGTTGAGTAGGTACTTTTAGTGTTACATTTTGATCTCATCTACATCTGATATTGAAATACATTTGGAATCTTATGTGATGCTTATCAGTTAAGAGTCTGAATGCTTGTCTGTCTGTATTCTAAAGGTAGCTAATAGGTAGGTGGTCAATGTATTAAATTATTGGTTCCAATGATATCGCAGTTTACTGCAGCAAAACCTCAAAAAGCTTTATACGTGAAAATCACACATAATGTATACTTAAATTGACGATTTTCTCCCATGGGAACAAAGTAAAGAACGCCACGGGACAGGTGAGATCTTTGGTGAGAATTAATAATGAGAAAATTCTAGTAGAAATAGTTATTATAGTTCTCTCAGAATCGATAATCATTTCGCCCTGATCCATTTTCCCCAAAATTAACGCCATAAATTTATTATGAGCGTTACTTAATACTCTACAATTATAATTAATATAAAAATAAATCCGGTACATCAAGCTAAAATCACGATATCCGTGGCAATTTTGAGTTCCATTCAAACGACAATACATTGAAAGTGACAATTGCTTTCGGTACGTGTCAAATAAATGTCCTGCAGTCACCAATTACCATGATCATTTGCTGTTTTTATCTTGGCTTGTCATTCGATTTTCGTCCTTATGTTAGTACATTAAGGGTAGAAAAGTTTGTTTTTGGAAAGCAAGTGTTATTTTGGTAGGATCAAAGTTACAATGTTTATGTATTGAGGACCCCTGTTTGAACAACAAATTAGTTCCATTATACGCTTATGAGTAGGGAAGTAATGATCTTCAGGGGGTGACAGAAAAAATATGTACTTACAAGGTCCTTTTAGCAGGACGTATTTTTCGTGTGATTTAGATACTTTGAAAAGAATCTAATTATTACACGCTGAGAAAAAGGTTTTTCCTTTTGGCAATTTTGGTTCGAAGGTTTTTATCTTTGCGCAGTTTTGTAAAAATTGGTAAAGATAAGATGACGCCTACATTATTATTCATGTTTACATAGGATTAGGGACCACCAAACGAAAAGTGCACAAGTAATAAAATTCGAAATCCTAGTCATTAAGAAATTTTGCATAACACGAACAAAAACTGGCGCATGTAGCCCGAAAAAATACAAAGAAGCGTGCAAGCCGGCTTCTTTTAACTATTTCAAAAGTTAAGTAAGAATGTAGAACAATGACGCCTCATAAAGTTCATTTTTTCCCTACAATAAAGCAATTCGTCCTACTGTTGGATAGCATTGTAAACTTCCGAATTGTAAAGCAATGTTACTAACAGCCATTAGCGGCAGTGCACCAAAGGCAAACTTTAGAAAATATTCATCTTTGCCCCAACCTTTTGCAAAAAAGGCTAAAAATTGCATAAAAACATTTTATTGCAAGGACGCGAAACTCGGCAGTGTAGTATTGCTAGGTGAAATTTTTATTACGCAAAATACGTTTGGAGAAATTGTGATAAAAACAGCACCAACATCGGTAATAAAGAAACCGTTATAGTTTTTAGAGGATGCATTTCTTTAACGGGAGAAATGTGTTACAGATTTTTTGCTGTAGAAAGTAGTTAAAAATTTTAACTGTAACTACTTAATGAGAGTACGTGAAACTCTTGGTAGTATATTTATGTACGTTTTAGTGACAATGTAATAGGAGTGTAATGGTGTGCTTTTTTATAGCTCAAATCATATTCACGAGACCATGAATATTCCTCGAATAATGTAATTCAATATTGATTTACAATATTTCACCGAGATTCTTGCACCTCTATATCGGACAATGTATCTATTTATTAATTGAAATGTCCCTTACATTCATTTTATCATTAGGTACAGGAGTGTGTACGCAATGTATGTTCACAAATGACAGTCATTTTTCAACATCTACACAACAACTGAAAATAATTAAAGTATAATTACACCTCTTATATATTAAATCTCTGTCGGACACTCACGATCTATCTAGGTTAAATAAAATCATTGATGATTATCAATCGATAAAACTACTAAGAAAATTGCATGATTATGATGATAGAGACTAAGATGTTGTAGGTATTTATGTCCATTCATTGTCAGTGACAGTAGAAGCAGATAGACTTAGTTGATACTTCTACATTCAGAACAAAACCGAAGTCGAAAAACAGTTACAACACCAAATTATCAAAGAAATTTCAGCCCGAAAAATGTGCAATAAAATGAAATTTCGCCAGCCCAATTGTTGTAACAGTTACAATCATTTTACATTTCTTTCACTTCCTCACTTCGGATCCTTTTGGTACAGTTAGTTGCTACATTATGGACTTACGGTACAGGTCGTAGTTTTATTACCTAACTGTTGGGATACTTTTATAACCGGGCTACTTTCTTTCCGTTAGTCCAATTATGATTCTTTGAAGGTGCCGGCAATGTTACCGTTTATGTGTTTACCAAACAAACTTGAGTGGGTGCTGAGCAATGTTTTGGTGTGTTCATCTTTTTTGGAATATAATTTTGAATGTATTTAGGCTGTTGGAAGCTAATTTCAGGGATAAGTCAATGTATTCTCTAAAATAAATAAAAGAAAATATAATTATAAATATAAGGAAAAGAAATAGAAAATAGAAATATATAAGGTTCTAAAGTTGGTTCCACAGCATTACTTTACTTCTCGTAATCACAAAAGCAAATGAAACTTATTCGATTAGAACTCCAAATGGAGTAAAGCTTGTTACTGTTGCAAAACATATATTATTTTTATACATTTTCTGGTCCACTATCCTCATAGCAGAGCTTCATTATCAACTCAAATATTGGTGTCAGCAATGTTTTTAAAAGGATTGAAACTTCAATAATAATATCTATTAGCAATGTAATACCTACATTAAATTAAATAAGTTATATAATTATCAGTAGTTAAATTTTTATTTAGTGACGATTCTCAATTAATTTAAGCAAATCTTAACAAATCCCTCGGATTTATTATTTATTATTGATTTATGTATTTATATTTATTATCTAATCAAGTTTTGGTGGTATTGCTACCAAGACGTCATATCCAAATAGCCTACTTTCCTAAAAAAATAACTTCAGTTAGTTCCATACAATAATTATTAAATTTTATTTTTGTTCTAGAATAAGATTTAACTGAAGATCAAACATGGACGAATAACATGGAGAATGCTACTACAAATAAACATGTTTTTCTATGAGTTCAACACATTTTTAAAACAGCACTGACAATATTTGTAGTAGTATTCTAGTACGGGTTTGCAAAGACTGCAAAAAGCAATAATTTTGAAGAGAATACAATAAAAAAGTTTAGTCGTTTTTTGCATTTCTCTTGCCCATTGAAATGTTATTGCCCAATTTGCCATTAATAATAGCATTTAGGTAAACAACGTTTCTAAAAAAACTGCATAATACAAAAATCTACCTAACTGTGAAAACCCTTTGCAACTCTTTCGCCAAATCACCAATTGCCAAAAAACCTCAATAAAGACATTAAAAAATAAACGCCAAAAATATTATACAGTTACTTATTTGAAAAAAACAATAAAACCGTTTACCAAATAGCTTTTACAGCCAAAGGGTTCGCTAAAATCTCGCAAACATTAAAACATGCAATAAAATTGAAAATCGCGTTACCCGTTCGCAATTTCGGCGAAATAAACGTTTACAAGGTTATGCGCAAAACTCCTGAAAATTACCATAAACCATTATAAATCTAAGTACAACAGCATAAGTTTCATATTCCCTAAAACGCCATCCACTTGTTTCCTAGTGAACAGTTAAACACGTGAATAATATTTTACCCTTTTCGTTACCGTAACTGTCCGTTTTGTTTGGACGGTTATATTATTGAATAACAGTTAAAGGGGACCGCTATGCGTCAAAGGAAGAGTTGCATTTATTTGGGACATTACAAAAACCATTGTCTCCTTTGACTTTTGTCGTTCGCGCGAAACAGTGAAACTCATAAATTCTGTTTTATGGTAAATGAAAGAGTTGTCTTTTGTCTAATAAAGGGTAATTAGAATGTAAAAGTGAAATTCCGTTTGTATTTAGGTGCATTCGCAACGCCTATTTGTGAGAGAGTTTAGAAAGGGTAGTTACTTTCACTGAGACATTTCATATTTATTTCTTTATTTATACAAATTGATTTCTAGAAAAGAAATGAATTTGTTGTTTTCCAATTGTTTTCTAAGTTTCAAGGTAATAATCCATAACATAAACATCCGAAGACCAATTCAAATTATATTACATTACTTAAAACGGAGACCGTCTTAAATCCGTTTATAGACACGTATTGCGCAGTTCCTGAATTACAGGCTGGTGTACTATACGATCAAAATTCCCCACAGAAACGTAACGAGTATTCGTAATAGTATTCGAAACAGATTTGGCGTTCGTGACAATGTAAGAAGTGATATGATGATGAACTCATTAAATGACTGGATTAATCAAGGTCTAACGTGTGATCAACATTGTTGGACTAGTACAACAATGTTGATCACACGTTTCATTCATCTTGATCAAAGTGACTAACACGAACAGAAATAGGAAAGTTTTTGAAACGGTACACTAGTCAAAAGTCACTCAGAATTTGCAGATTTGTACAATAAAATAATCAAAGGAAAATATGAAGATCAGCACAGAATTGGATTTATGTTTCCTAATCTCTATTTTTGGAGAATAAAAGTACCCCAAAAATAGAGGTGAAGAAATACGCTAGCATAGTAGGTAACCATCTAACCAAATTCTAATTTCGTAATAATTGGTCATGAAAAATAACATAGTACCTTAAAAAGACCGGTAAGTACCACAGCGCTCACTGGCTTTGAAACACTTTTCAACCTTATTACTAAGGTCATAAGGGTGAAAAGTGGTTCACTGCACATAAAATCTTAAACGCACCAGAATAGTGTTAGAAAATATTCTGGTTTTCCTAAACATAAACTAGTCATATGAATCTCAATTCGTCTCGACCTTTAAAAGCGAAACTTTTTATTCGATTCCAAACAAAGACATAATTCATCCTCTGTTTATAAACAAAGGAGCAAATAGTTCGTTGAAAGTAAGAACAGTTATTAACTACTATGGAAGTCTGCTCTTATAAAATGCTCCACTTTTGAAATATTTATTGGTTTCCATAAAATTGTCAACAAAAAAAAGCTTCTAACTGTCGCCAAGCGTGCGCTGTGAAGCTTGGGAGCAGTTGTGTAACGGAGCCTTGAACTAAGAGATGACAACTTACAAATGCCAAGAATAGATTCGTTCTTAGAAATGGAAACCGAAATTTTGACAAACTGCGGTGTCAAATGCAGCGTGGAAGACTCAGACAATGGCGCGCGAGACGTAAGCGTGCCTACGTGTTTTGACCATTTCAATAAGTATAATAAAGAATAAGTTACCAAAGTAATTATTGGACGAATAGTTTTTAACTGTAGCCTAGCGGGGTGTTGGGTCATGACAATGTGAGGGCAGATAGGCGTGAACGTGTACAGTTTAGATGTACTGTTTATTTTAAAAGTACATTAGAGGAAGGACACAAGAGGACAATGGATATCCGATTCATATTCACTTTCAAGCGTGAAGTATTTTTGGAATTATTTGTGTCCACAAAGACGTCACTGCTCTTTTGATTAACAGTACCTTACAATACTATTTGTCATTGTTGGGTTTACCAAATTAGAATTACATTTAATTATGTGTTCTGTTTCAAATTAATTTCACTGCATCAGCAGGCCGGTTCGGACACTTGAAAATAATCGCTAAAGAACTTACGTCAATCGGAATGCGCAACATATGTTTACACTCAATGGGTAATGCAGTAGCATACAAGATTTATGTCAAAATTATCTCCGATCATCGAAAAAAGTCTAAAATTCATGAGAACACACGCGAATTTGTAAAAAATGTCAACCACATGTGACAGGTTGAAATTCGAGCTTTTCGACTTCTGTGTCGAGTTTGTCAGTCATTTGGGAGTTTAGATTTCGCGGAGAAATTCACCGAAACGGCGTATTTGATGGCTAATCCTACGGTTTAAATAGGTCGTGAAATCGGTGTGGAGCAAAAAAGGAAATTTTTGAGTTATGCTAGTCTTTAAGTCACTGTGACTTATGTTATTCGCTTCCTTAGAAATGCCTTCATCTTTCGACATCTTTCTCAGTTCTTTTCAAATTAAGTAAAGCATCTTTAACACAAATCAATCTTCTTCTTTCGGTGACTCTCCAATTACTGAAGATTGATCATTGACTTTGAATTTGTGGAGGTCAGATAGGCAGTCACTCCATGTAAAATACTGGTATTCAGCTGCATCCGGTTAGACTGGAAGCTGACCCCAACATAGTGGAAAAAGGCCAAGCAGATGATGGTCATCGACTCTGAATTTATTGAAAAGTTCATTGCAGCTGTTCAAATATTGTATACTTTTACTCTCTCTGTGCCTGTATTGATTTCTTTTGGTTTGGCGATTATGTCACTCAAGGAAAACGGAATTAAAACATTGGACATTGATTATTCATCGAATGTTCATTGATTAGTAATTTGCTCTCTAACTAATAGCAGTCATATTAAAATGTGTCATGGTTTTATTACTAACACATGTCATTATGTAGTATTCAATATTGTATCGAAGTTCTACGAAGAGCTACTAATTAGTAATTACATACTCGAATTACATGTTTTAGCTTGGACATTCATGGGTTAATAAATATTATGATTTGCGAAGCGTCTGTTTAAAAGTTTAATGACGTTATTAAGCGTTGGTTTGGCATTTATCCTCGCTACTTACCGATTGGCTCACTAGAAAAGATGAAGTTAATCCGATCCAGCATATATTATCCCTTGCAGTCCTCCACCAGGAACGCCCTCAGCCGAGGTCCGTACCCTAAAGGTGCGTATAGTTGTTTAGTTAAGCTTAGTTTTTAAGTTTTATGACCTAACTGGAAGCCTTAATTTATTGAGGCATCCACAGGAGAGTCTGGTTAAGCAGCCGAAAATCTCCTAGGTGGACCTGAGCAATACCATTACCAAAAAAAAAAAATGAAGAAAAAAAATTATGAACTTATCTATTGGAATCTAAATTGATGAAGCACCAAATAAAACACTTTTAAAGCGACGCTACGAGCTTTCTTGTCCTCAAAAACTTTCGAACGCCACGTGTTAAAGATAACATAACATTTCACTCCTACCACCATTTATCGAAAAAGTCCTTCTGCCAAAAGTATTGCTATAGCTCAAGCAATATCACGATTAAAAGTACCTAATATAGGATGCAATCACGGGGTGTCGAGATACAGATAATGAGTCAGTTCACAGCAATTGTAACTCAATCGGTGGGCGGATGGAAGGCATCTGGCTGCTTATCAACGGCTCCCGCCCGCTGACTGTGACGATTAGTATCAGTAATCATGTGACATAATGGCTATAGGGACTTACAGTATCTGTGAGCTGTATGGGTGTATACGATCGATATAGCTCTATATCGGTCGGTCTTGTTTGAGATTCCATGTCATCATTTATGTCACAAAGATAGATAGAAAATACACTCCCGGACTCCTAAATCGAGCCACCCTGCATTTTTGTTGAATAAAAGTCGAACTTTTTAATTGGGATTGAATTTAAAATTTGTACCAATTATGATACCAAATTAGTGGCTAATATGACTGTTTCAAACCTGCGTAAAAACATGATGAAAGTGAAGTGAAAAAACACGTGGAAATGCACAGTGCCCCGATTTAGGAGTGCGGGAGTGTAATTATCGTACACCAGTTGTAGCACCGCTTATATGCAAATCAGCTAGAACGAAAGATTTAAATCGTAGATTTGCCCTACCGCCTGAAAATATGGTCGCGAGACTTGACTTGATAGACATTGTGTGATCTCACTCTTCTCAGTATGAATACTTTTCGCACGGCTTAGTACGGTGTAATTTATCGATCTAGATCTTCAGCTAGAACTATAATAAAAAGCAAAGAAATGCAGACAGTCGGTATTCAGATTGTTGAAATGCAAAGCACCCTCCGACCAACTAGTTTGTACGTAAACTGTATATTATTGTCGATCATAAACACCCCTTTGGCCTCCATACATAACTTTGATCATGGTAATCGATTTTTAGGTACTTACATAATAGAGGTTGACAAATGACGATGAGAGTTACCTATATAGTGGCTTCCATTCTGGAGTGAATTTTGGTGCTGCTGTTAGTATTATCATTAATAACTTACCTAAGATTCTAATATAAAAGAATCTTCTCACCACAAATAAATAGATAACCAAAGAATTTACTAAAACACTTCAACGTTAACAAAACATCAAGCTCACAATTCCCAACCCTTAAGTCTGAACGATGGTTTCAAAACAACCACTTGAGTAGCACATAATGATCACTACTTGAGTATCTAACACATGTTAACGTCTCCCCATTAAGTTATCAGGACCTCACTTACGATCCTAGATAAAATTCTCTCACTGTGTCGTGTTAAAACCCTTAGGTTTGTATATTTCAGCGGATTTTGCGCTGCACGAATTTTAAAAGATTTTTAGCTAGTCTATCTAAGACGACCTTGTAGAAAATCAAAAGAACATCCGAAACGGGCCGTAGGCATGTAGGATTAGTTGACAAATTACTCCTTCTAAGGGTAATTCGTCAACTCGTCCTTCATGCCTACGGCACATCTAAGACGACTTATAGAAAATCAAATCAAAAAGAACATCCGAAATGGGCCATAGGCATGTAGAACGAGTTCACCCATCATAAAACAATCGAACACTAACTTTGTTTGATTTCCACTGTTAATTGAATTCAAAGATTTCTCTGATAACAGCACACTTTATTGAGAAAGTCTCAGATTAAGGACATATTCGATTACAAATGGTGCTAATAGAACCTTGGAAGGTTGAAAAAACTTGTTTGTATTATTCAGCAGGTAAATATATTTAGAGTATATTGCATGGTTTCAAACAAATATTAAAATTATTCTGTGGTAAAGATTGATTTTCAAAGCAAAGTTCGCTTTAAGCGCTTTCATCCCCTTCAAACATAAGTGTTGTTTTTGCCCAACTATCTAACATTGCACCCACTTCATTTGGTACCCCTTGCGTAACGTAACGATAAAGGACTGAAAACGTTTCAGTGAAGATTACTTTTTGTCCACATCGAAGTATTTTTAACACTCAGGGGGAGTGTTAACTATTTTCGTGTATTGCGATAAGTTTTGCTAAGTTTGGGAAAGACTAATTATGTGACAGCCATGTTTTTGCGAGGCGTTTGCTATTTTTGATATATTTTTTATCTTTTTTTGAAAGTGGGTGTAACTTCACGCGTAGGAATGTTAACAAAAAAATGGTTTTGAAAAAGCTTTTACAGGCTTTAGATACGTGATCAACATCAGCACAGACATTTAGGCATCTACACGTGGCAAAAGTATTCTTTCCAAGTTTATTACCAGAAAAATGGCTTCAATGTTAACTACTAAACTGGAAACTACAACATAGCGAACCACAATAATTTTGCAAAGCAAAATACAGGCGAAACACCTTATAAGATTTACAACAGGACCTACTGACAATGCACCTACTATCTGTGATACTACAAAAGCACATTTCAAACTTTGTCATCTGTCACTTGAATCCGATACAAAATTAACGTAGTGTAATAAAACACCTACGTTAAAGGGTTTTATGACGGAACCCGTTCCGCGAATTGTTACAACTATAAATTTTAGTTTTTCGAATCGTAAAACGTCAATCATGTGTACACCCTGTATTATTTTGACAATGATAATTTTGCATCTGAAACTGGAACGTAAACCTTTTGTCGTGTTGTGATAAAGTTCAAAATCGTTTTTAGGAACTGCAAAGAGCTCTGGTACCAAATTAAAACCGATTTAAAGTTATGTGCGTACTTAATAGCCTTTCCTTCATTAATATAAGGTTCAGAATTGATTGAATTTCTAAGAAAAATAACATTATCACCAATCAAAGGGTAGTGACAAAACGTGTTTAAGCAAATCCTAGCTATAAAGTTTTTCGGCGCCTGAAGTAAAAACTTTTGGGAACAAATCGTTGGAAATAAAATCGAAGGCCCTCGAATCGATTATGTTTACGATAAACACTGAAAGGGTGCGGCTGTAAAAACGGTAGGACGAATTTTCAAATAATAAATCTCTTGGTTTATTGCATTTTATTTCCTAATGTCACAGTGTGTGCACCTTGAACATATCGGTCGAAATGTGTACCCTGGGAACAAATTTCACTTTAAATTTTTAATCGATTATTTAAAGGCTTGCAGTGTTCAGGAGTTAAATAGTAATCTATGTATATCTGCATGTGTGATCATTAGATACTTAATACATTCTGTCAAGAGTTGACAGGTTACTGTAGGGTGAAATAAAAACCAGAAAGTGAGATCAAAACTAAAAACGCTTTTCAGTTTACTGAAAACCAAAACTAACACCTGAAACTAAAACTGACACCTGTGAGATTATTTAATGCATTTGCAATGCAATGTAGATAAGTAAAATTGTACAATACAAAATAAGGTTGCGCAAAAACGTTCTAAGGACTACGTGATTCGACATAGCTACAACAAAACACACTATTTTACCTTTAAACTATAAAACAACCAACAACAACATCACTAATTCTCATTAACGATCCGTACGAAAGAATCGCCAAATTCTGAGTAGGCTGCACCAAAAAAGTCTTGCACCTAAACGTCAATAATTTTTAATGGTTTTCCTATAGTAAACAATGGGCGAAACACGGGTGAACTATTGTTTAGCTATTGTTTGTATTATTTGTGTTAATGTGTTCGTTAATGGTTTGTCCGTCTGTCTGTGCGTAAACACTGATTTTGTACTTAATACGAGTAATGTCATGGTATGGTGCGCCCTGCTGGTACTGTGTGCGTTGTAGGGAAGGTGTTTCTAAGGCTTTGTTGGGGTTTTTGTTGGGGTTCGATGGTTGAGTGGATTGACAGTTATTTTATCCGTTTCTTAAATATATCAATTAATGTTCTAATGTATTCATTCACTTGCTCGACTGATTTAAGTCATTTCATGTCGTTTTTAAGACGCCCTCAGGCGGTGGTAGGTGAAGCGACGATCTTCGCAGGGTGGCTGGTAGCAGTTGGATGGGAGTTGCCGAAAATGGAGTTTAATGGCATACAATAGGAGAGGCCTATGACCAGCAATGAACTGCTGTAGGATGATCATAATGATGTCGTTTTTGTGTAGTTTGAAGTTATATCATCAATCCCAACAACTGGGATTTCTGAAGTATAAATAAAATAATAACGAGAGTTACATAAACTTTATAGGTCCGTCTTATTTTTCGGTGAAATTACTGCAGCATTGGCGTATAAGGTCATAACTGCAACCCAAAGTGATTGCAAGTAAGTAATCTATGTCATCTCACTAACGAAGTTAATTTAATTTTTTAACTAATTTCTCAAGAAAGTGTTGCCTATATTTTTTTAAACACTATCGATGTAGTCCTGAATCTCAATACTACGTGACACGTGTTTTTTCACAAGAAAAAACTAAAAAACGAAAGTTACCTACCAGGAATCCCAAACCTGCATCTCACAATAAAACATTTTGTGAATTTTTTGCATTTTGCAAATCATTGTGTCCTGTTTTGTATTGCTGATAATTGCATTTAACATTTTATTGGGTGTGGAGAAACCACATACAAAAGCGTTGAAGAATTGTTTAGAGGTTTTGTTATTTTTTTGGGAATAATAAGTGTGCTACGCTCAGTGTGTCAAATTGGTGTAGACAAAATCATGAGTTAAAAACGAGTTTTCATGGTAAATATTTACATATTATTGTTTTCTTTCCTGATTTTAAAATCCAGTTGAACTACTAAAGTACTTACTCGTGGGCCACCAGTACCTGAAGTGAGTAAGAGTTTCCCGTTGTACCTAATTTTGCTACTGGATTGCAATGAATCAGGTAAAAATCTAACTAAAACAAAACACAAACCATTTCTGGTTTTCTTTTGATCATATATTGCAAATTAATGTCTCGTTCATTATTTCGTACCTACCTGTACGGATCATAAAAGATTTTCAGTTGCATGTCAGCAATAAAGTTGTATGAATAAGTAATATACTAGGGCACGCATACCTTCTACCTAAAAACTAAAATGAAATAAAAACTTTGGAGACAATTTCAAAAACTACTAACAATAAAAAAACTGAACAAGAAGTTCTATTAGCCTTCTAAGACCTTCCGAAAACGTTCGTAAAGAATTCTCATATTTTTGTGTCATTTATTTATTCATCTATTATTTTTTGAAAATTGTTTTATAGCCCTGGCGCGTGGATGGAGCGCGCCATAGTGTACAGTCGACAACACAAGTCATTCTATTCTATTTTAAGCTCATTCAATTTAAGTCGTTATTTCACAGTAATAAGGAGTATATTCGTGTAAACTCTTTTGACTTTGTGGCGTAAGCTGTGCTCTGACTCGTGCTTAACGGGCGAAAAAGCCGTAAAACAATTTGTATTGTGTAATGTCTGCCGATGACATTGAACATTAATTTTTATTATATTACTGTTAAATATTTTCAAGCAAAAAATATCAACGAGAGCAAAGGAAAGAAGCTGTGTGACGCATGAGAATTTTACTACGTCATCTCATTTTAATGTTGATTGTATGTTGACCTGCGTACTTATTACCTTATAGGTACCTACTTATGCCATCTAAAGAGTTTCGTCATCGATCTGGAAGCTTCTTTTTCCTTTTAAAAGTTAGAAGTTGGCTTTTAATGTATTTACATATTGAGGCTTAGCTAGTACCTCAATTAAGTACGTATTATTATTATAATTAGCACTTTCCGAACGTCATATTTAGGTACATAAGACAGTCCCCCAAAACGCCCACCCTTCAGAATCAAAAATCAAATATTCAAAGACTTAGCATCAATATCGAATAAGTCATGTGGGCTCATAATAAAAAAAATCTACATTAGAATACCGTTTTCTAATTTCAGTCACAAATTGAGAACGTTACGCAATATTATGAAAGTAAAAAAGTGCTGTAAGAAAAACTACTAAAGTGACTAGCGAAATCTTTATAAGCCCTGTAATACCTACAAAAGTCCTATCATAAGATATTTAGCTACCGGATTTGCCTCGTGATTCCCATGTACGAGTACATTGTTATCAGTAGTAGGTAAGTACTACAGACTATTTGACTGCCATGACTACCATCTCAATATGAAATATTACAGAAGTCAACCATCATAAAAATGCGGATTTTGGTAGCATACAGTATCGCTATAAACTTTATTACAATCTGGTATCTTAACCTTGTCAGGGTATCAAGGAAGCGGTTAAGAAATCATTGCTAGATCTTAATATCTAATAATTTTTCTATTCCAGGTGAGTAACCCCTCATCATTATTATTATTTCAGCTTGGAGGAGGTTAGGGCAGGAACATGCTCTTCGTCTGTCGACTTCATTACGTACAAAGAAATGATTACCTGGTCTGCAAATTGTGTAACTTATTTTCGTAACCGATTAAGACTAATTTGTTTCATTTTGACGGTTCAACAACATTGATTGCGTTTTTACGTTGTTGAGCAGATTTTTTTTTCGAACTTATAAAGCTATGGATTAGACATTTGTTTCAAACTGAATCTGATTCTGATTGATCGTGTATTACGCAATTAGGGTGCTGGGTGTCTGCTTGTTAATAAAGCAGAATGGTGCTTTTCATGCTTGTCCTCTCGATGGTCAAAATCACAGGCTGCATCGAAGAAAATCCGGTGACATAGACTTTTTTTAATCTATTGTATATTTTCAAATTTTGAATGCGAATTAGGTGACCTACCGCCACCGCTTACAGCAGTATTATTTTAATCTTACTTCAGTGGGGAAAAAAGATGGAGCTATACGTCCTGTAGAGCTTCATCTCTTTCCTACACTGATATTAAAATAATACTGCTGTGAGCGATGGTGGTAGGCACCCTGTCACGTCTTTTTCCCATGAGTGAGGCGGAAACTACGGAACGCCACCTGCTACGATCCTCACATAATTCTTTTGCTTCGTTTACGCACGCGTTTACGAGTAGGTACTATTTTAGGTTATCTTTTATTGTATCGTTAGTTACTTATCAAAACTATTTCCATGATTTGATAATTTATCCAGAAATTAATATAATCTTTATATCTTTCGATGACGATTCCCAAAAAACCCACTGCGAATTTCCCACAAGTAATAGTAGCTATAAAAAAACGTAGATTAAACGACAGGTATCTGGTAATTCGGTTAATTCCCACGCGTAAGAAAAATAACTAGGAGTTGATATTACTAGATAAATATTTGAGATGATAATGATATAATTTTACTGATAAGCCGACGTGTGAATCAGTAGGGCTATGTTCGATGTTTTGTCGCGTAACTCGCCGTTACGGTAGTTCAGATTATAATGATGTTTAGATAAATAAGAACTTGAAAATGTACCAATATATATAGGAGCTTTGATGTCTTCTCTTCCCATACTACATGCTAAAACACAGAAACCTATAAGCCTTAAACCTATAACCTAAGATTATTTTTGTACATTTTTAGAAAGTGCTGTCTAATATTAGAGCTATCTAAAAGATATAGTTTTATTATTATCTGCGTAACAAACACTTATGTTAATGCATTCAATTAGCGTCTGAACAAGACAGGTTCCAAAGAAAACAGGAAAAATGAAATAACTGCGACAGATGCAACTCCAAAGGCAAAAATTCTAGAACTTTTGCCAACCCTATCAGCTAAGGCCTTATCCAAACACAAGCAAAGCATTAGCATAACTTGCATAATATTAATATACATTAATAAGTATACGGTTCAACATGCTCCCGATGACATTCATTTCTTGGGAACCTATAATAGGATACTATCAGTCAAGTGGATTGACCCTGCAGTGGCGACATAAAGACGAGAGATTTAGTTATCGTCTGTGAGAATTAGTTTACTGTATTTTCTTCCTGTGTGCTGCTATCCTGTGATGTGACTAACAGATTACACATAGGTGCCACCCAAAATGTTAAATTATTGTAACTGCATGAATGATAGGTATGATTGTGTGTATTCGTGAAACTTTTTTTTTAGTTAACAATACTGAATCAAAACATTGTAAAACCCTGTATCGACTTTAAACTTACGGTCATATCGTTAAATACTGACACACAACAACACATAGAAAGCAGAGGAATATATAATAAAAGTAAACTTTGGTTAAGACATTGAAGATGACGAATAAAATCCAGAATCTTTACTAATCGACGTTACTTTCAATGACACATTTCTTTCTTGGCCATTTTGATAAAGCAGCTTCAGCTTATACAATACTAGTGTAAAAGATAAGGAGACTTACCTTATTATAAAAATATGTCGTGTTGGTATTTATTGCATTACAGAGTTAAAGATACTAGATAGACACTTACAATACACCGTTACATGAGCCACTGAAAAACTATATCTTCCAATTGTAGAGTCAATCCGCCAATCAATCAACTCAGCCTATCGCAGTCCAGTGCTGGACACAGGCCTCTCCTCCCAAGCTGCACCACAACAACCCCCGAGGATTATAATTATCTTCCTTATTATCGTTATTAAGTCCTTATCGTACGTATTTCTTAGACATGGCTACCTAATTATCATTATTAATTTCTATTATGACGGTACCTTTATCGAAATTTGATAATACCTCACTGTGATTATTTTATGTGACAAATTAGACAGTATCAGTGATGACATTATTGTTGTTCTTATTCTATTGTATTATTCTTAAAACTGATTATATTTTTTAGTCACTCTTTTCCATTTACTATATTATCTTAGTAAAAATCGGAACAACAATAGGAATTACATCATCAATATGAGTGTACTTAAATTGTAAAGAGTAATTCAGTCAAGTATACAGGAAGGAGCTATTTCCTACTGGAAAATGATTCAGTTCTTAGTACTTTTGATAGTTTAATGATAACACCACTTGTCATAGGTAGACATACTGACTACTGCTGTTTCGTTACCGTTTTCCTTAAGCATATTAGCTGTAATAATAATATCATCATCATGTACAGGTATCCCAATTACTAGATCCTGAATTTTCTTTGATTTCCTCACATATTTTGATCATGCTACTCATACCCGAATTAGACTTTCGAAGTTCTTATTTTATCAATGATATCAAAAAACCCTTTTTACACACTACCTTTTTAATAAACACTATGCTATGATACACAAGACAGTCAATCCATAAGACGTTAAAGGTCATGATCATGTATTACAGTAAAACGTTGCTTTTTATTTTCTCTATTGATCTATTTTATTTTCATCTATTATAATATTATGACGGTACCTTGCCAATTCATTTATGAGAATATTATGTATGTAAGAAAAAATCTAAATCTTTTTAGGAAAATAAGTGATAGAAATAATTATAACACTAGAAATAAAGATAAAATAGATCAACCATTTTTCAGATTAGCTAAAGTACAAACATCTTTTATGGGGTACTGCGTTAAATGCTATAACAAAATACCTAGTGATATATTGCAATTAAATGAAAGAAAATTTAAAAGTACCTACACTTTGTAAACAAGCATATTACAAATTAGAGGATTATATCCAAGATAAGAATGCTTGGAAACATGCTCCATAGGACACATTCGAGTCTGGACAACATCAAACTGGTTATTATATATATATTTTTTACATTTTATGATTATTAAACTCACACACTGTCCTATTAGTATTACTTGTAAGTTTGTAGGAATATTGTGATATCGCATACTTTTACAATGTTTGTAAATATGTGAGCACCATGTATCTATTACATGCTTAATTAATTTATTTGTCATTGCTCCAATTTTAATTCTTTTTTACCTATTGTGCTACAGTAAATTGTATTCTCGGTGCATCGTCTTCACATGTTTTGATGTATACCAAATATTGTAAAACATTTTTTTTTTAAAGAGTAACGGTGGTGTTTCTTGCCCATTCTTCTCCATACGAAAACTACCTTTTGGAAGGGGCATCTAGAATCAGTTCTATTTCTATTTCTATGTATTTGACGTTCAAAAGTGCCTTTAATGTGCCTACTTGAAATAAATTGACTCTGACTTTGATCTCATTATCATTTTCCTGCCTTTATCCCAATTTATTTCGGGTCAGCGCAACGTTTTTTTCTTCCATATTTTTAATAGACATTTCGGTAGTCACACCCCTTCCAGCCATATCATCTTTCACACAGTCCATCCATCGTTTCTTTGGTCTTCCCCTACTGTTCTTATAGCCATCTATATTCGTATTTAAAACTTTTCTTACGATATTGGTCTTATTTTCATCTATCATCCCAAAATCTTTCTCCGCAGATAGCTATACTACGATAACATCAATAAATTAGGAAACAGGTTACTATCAAAACTAGTGTGGGAAAATGTTACTTCTCTATTTACACAGATAGAGATACATTCACTGCTCAGAGAGATAGTAGTAAAATACTCCTAATCCTCCACCAATAAGCTGTCAATCGGGTGTCTTCCTATCTTGTTTATTTTCTACTTGATAATGTCCGAAAGTGTACAAGAGATCACTGGGAAATTGGGTTTGATAAACATTGCTGTAAATCTTAAAGAATGATAGATTATTTTCGGACTGTGATGGATTGTTGAGGAAGCTTCAGATGATATAACTTTGTCAGCTCTTGCGCAACTGCGGAATCAAGTGAAACTTAGAAACTTTTGGCAGCTGTACGTATCACGAGTATGTAAGGACAAAAACTACCTTTCCAATCATTACAGTGCTACAATATTTACTTTTACTGTAAGATGAACATAGCCATAACACAAAGCCGTTTGTATAAGTTGTGGCGATGATAACGGTGTTTGCCAGAAAGAAGCGTGCGTCCGCCGTTTATTTGGATGAAATCTATTTCAGTATCATCCAATAAAGATAGGTAATATTTTCAACAATAATTCAATTTAATTTATTTTTTAGTAGATAACACAATTCTTAAAAAAAAATCTTTGATATAAATGTTATTGTCAACTGTCACGAATGCTTTGGAAAAGTTACTATTTTAAACTAAAGAGTTTGAATTGCGCAGTACCTACCTACTGAATATGCAATATTGCCGCATCAATTCTTAGTGGAATTATGCATTTCTTAAGTTCCTAACTAATGAATGAGTAATTAAATTTAAAGCGAGATAACTGTTTATAATTTCCCACCCACCTATTATCTACATCAGCACAGCACTACGATCAATTCATACAGTGGTATCGTTTAACTTTAAAATACCTGCCGTACCACCAGAGGTACGGCCAGGGGTACGGTGGGTCTGCAGTAAATTTATGTATGTATGTTTCAAATATGAAACCAGTGAACTACTCTACTTCACTGGTATCATATTTGGAACATACATACTCGTAGTAGTAGGTAGTTTCTTCTTGTAAGATTCGACGAAAACCTGGCGAGTGCAGCAAGTATCAGCCAAGAACCCTTAGAAGGTGCCAACACTCAACAGCTTTCGATTGGCCTTTTTCCCCTTGTAATTCATGTTTTAAGCAGCACTCTTCTCACTAACTTATCCGTATCTTCACGACCTCGATGAACGATTTATTACCTCAATACTTACTACAATTATAGTTAATTTCTTCAAATTAAGTAAAAATTATTATTTATATTTCCTAGCCTACGCTGTCCCACCCCACTCCTGGGTAAAGGCCTCCCTCCACTCCTTCCATCTTTCGCGAGCCCGCACGTCCTCTTTCCAGTTTTGATGGAACCTATCTAGCTCGTCCCGTCATCTCCTACGTGGTCTGTCGCGACCCCGTCTCACTGTCTCACACGGTCTCACTGTGTCACGCACCAGTTCTGTGCTATTTGGGCCCACCGTTTGTCCGGCCTGCGGCAGACGTGTCCTGCCCAGTCCCATTCAAGTTGGGCAGCCTTTTGAGCTACGTCAGCTATCTTTGTTTTGGAGCGCAGTATTGTGTTTCGAACAAGATCCGTTAATTAAACGCTTAAGCCTATGTAAAATTACCTTTTAAATTCTCCCATGCCAAAGTCAGTAAGTAAATTGGGGGCGGCTTTCAACCCATCTAGATACCCGACTATCAGTATTTAAAATCCACTCACTTTATTCAAACAGGGCGTCGATAACCGTTTGATAGAGCGTCTATTACAAAGTATTAAATTGCATTTATACCAAAAAATCAGAACGGTGACGTCATGGGGGCTTAAACAGATGCGTAGTTATCAGTAATCGATGCGATAGCCACCCGTCGTGTAACGCGTACCGACAGAGTGACACTGTGATAATTAGTGGATATAGAGAGAGTGTTTGATATTAATTTTGCTTTGTTTTTGTTCGAATAACTAATAATAATATCTTTGTTTGACGGAGCGGTATTCCGATATTTGGCCGGGATGACCTGGATGCGAAAGGCAGACAATGGGTGTTGTGGCGCAAATTGAGAGAGGGCTATGTCTAGGTAGAAGTGGAGAGGCTGAGATGATTAAGGTATATTCCCAAGTCAGATCAGCCAGCGTCTGTTAACCTCTTTGATAATAGCAATTTGGGAAGGCTCGTAGAGTTTCAAGTACCTACCAATTGTGAGGTTATAAGTAGTATGGTGCGAGCGAGATAAAATCGGAGGCAGGGTACGGCCGTAAAGATGAGTAAGAAGACATACCAACTTAAGGATCCAGCAATATAAATACCACATCAGGCGGAATGGCGGTGCAATTCGGGTACTTTTAATTGAGAAAAAATTAACGATCAACAATAATTATGTTAACAATGATTATATTTATTTGTATTACGTTTTTTCCTCCATCGTTTAGTGTAACAAATATGATGTTAATCCGTCCTCCAATGTCTATGGTTTCATCTATAAACCCAGGCAATGAAGTACTTTCCGTGATAAATATTTATCAAAAATACTACAACGTCCTATGTTACCAAGTAATTCGATTCAACTCTGCAATCTACAGCAACTTTTTTCAAACAAATTGACAATTCCTCCCAAACGGGCCAACCCCTAAAAATTTGCATGCAGAAGCGCCACTTCAAAGGTAACCGTTGATAACTACCTTGCTTTTAGAAAGCTACAGCCTTCACACAACTGTCAATCTTATTGGCTTCGGCCAAAAGTTGTAAATCCACTGTAGACAAAATATGAGCTTCTACTAAACACCACATTTTCAGTGCAAGCGAAATCCGACCCTTGCTTCTAAAAATACAGTCGAAAATTCTGTGATTCAATGGAGATTTTATGTCATTATAGTCCCCAATGTTCGGCACAGATTGTTTTATCTCAAAAGCGTAGTTCCCGAGGGGTGGTTTAACACAATTTTGTACCGGTGAATGAGTTTTGGTAGCCGCCAGCCATCTTTTACTTTAAAATATACATAGGTATCTACGTTGTTTTGATAAAGTCTGAATAGGTATATCAAGTTAATGTTTTATTGAACTCTTAAGTAATTGGGCATCAAATCATGAACGTCCATACGTCATCAATTAGCAACTGGAAGAACTGAGTCTTCGTCGCCATTAACACTCCTCACTCTCAGCCTGGCTAAAAATTGCCTCCAAGAACTTCAGATTTTTATAAATGCCTACGCGATCGCAGAATTGTCACTATCCTATGTATAGATTCCTACATACATTTATTATAAAGTCGTGGTTGTCTGTATGTCCGCGTTGTTCTTCTAAACCACGCAACAGATTTTGAGGAAGTTCACCATCGTCTAGAAAATGTATTCCGAAAGGTTTATGTGTAAGTATTATACGTTAATGTGGATTTTATTTACATGTATTGGCTTTTAATAATATACATTAATAAACATCTAACACAATGCTAATAATATATACAAGTATGTAAAAAGGGGGAGGAAATAATCATTAAAGTGCATCAAAATTCGTCCGCATCGCTGTCAGCAGGAAACGTGCCCAAAAGGCTGGCAGCATTGCCACGTTGTATAGCAATGCTGATTTTTTGGCAGACGAATAGGCCAGCCCTCTGGTCACGTGAAGAGTCGACCAACCGCGTTGCGATATCTTGATATAATAAGTGAGCACTCGGGCCCCATGGCCCTAGGGTTTCAACCCCAAACGGCTCAAACATATACGACCCAATAAGATTGGAGTATTTGCACCGTTTGAGGTTTTCCGCACCTGCAGCAGCAGCCCCAGCACAGCCCGCCGTACTAGGAAGATGGGATGGCGCAAATGTCGACACACGTTGCAACTCACACCAAAGGCCTACCTACCTTCCAAGGCATTATGGTCATTCCGTCTGGTCTCTTCCCATCGTCGCGTGCCATGCCATTGGGTTCTAAAACAGCTGGCACCACGACCACGGTGACAAGAGCACGACGGATGATGTCATTGATGCTTGCGTGTCGTGCTATCCGGCCTGCGCTTTCTACTGCAGGATAGGCCATGGTGACCGAGGCAGTCGACACCTTCACCGCATTGGCAGCGATGCGGAGCCACGCAAGGAGCGCCCAGGCGCAGACAAGTAGCGAGCCGGAGGTGGTGTCACCCAGCATAGTGCCTATGTTGGGTGACGGTAGTGCCTGAAGCCCGACTCCCATTCACCCACAGCCAGTAGGCGGGCACGCTCAGCAGTATTGGTGGAAGTATTAATAAGATTATTCCGTACCAACCTGCAGAGCGGCTCATCTCACTGCTTCTGGGAAAATGGGTTCACGGGCCGATCTGTATGCTGCCAGCCTTTTGGGCACGTTTCCTGCTGACAGCGATGTGGACGAATTTTTTGATGCACTTTAATGATTATTTCCTGCCCCTTTTTACATACGTTAATGTTAAAGTTACATTATAACTAAAGAAATATCGACGTTTTGTCAAGTCCAAAAAACCGTGCGAAGCACGAGCGGGTTGCTTGTTTCGGTAGTTTCATATATAAAGGTTTAAGACGGCTCGGCTAGTTGATAAGCTTAGCTTTACCTACTCAGATCTTGTTCTCGTCTTTTAAGTTTATAATCTACGTTCTGTTATCAATCTATTATAGAATACAGCTATAGGTCTGTAATGGCTGCAAAGTATTTAATTCTGTATAGTAATTGGCATGGGTAATCTGCTCTATTATGGGGCTTATAGATAAGGTGACCTATTTTCAGGTAGGGCTGCTGAAACCCCACTCATTGAAACTATTTAGGTCATAATTATGTCTATGCATTTAGGTCTGCAAGTAAACATTAAATACTCTTTTGGTTACCTCAGCCTGTATGAATGAATGAGCTGAATATAAAACGTTTTTACCTCTTTTTAACTCTTTATAATATTAGTTTATATCAAAGAACAGCGCTATCTATGGTGACAAGAGTGAACTTATTTCCGATCTGTTATCGATTCGTACATTCAGATGTAACTGAACAGATGGCGTTATACAAAGTTTAAAGAAATTATGGTAGATGGCGCTGACTACAGCAAATGAAGTTCGTTTTTTATTAAAAATCAAAATGATTCAATAGTTATTACTATAGAAAATCGTATGTCACCATCTCATGTTTTCAATTTAAAAAAAAAAATGTTTTGGGTTATCAAAATATGTTAAGGATGTTATTTTTTCAGAAACTTTAAACCAGCGCTACCTATTAGTTGCCATGCACACTTTCTGAGAATGATGATATCGATTGTTTTAATTCGTTCAGTTAAGTATCAACAGATGTCGCTATAAAAAGTTTTCTTTTATAACCTTCCTCCATGGTTTCCATCTTTGGCGGTTTTCACAGGAGGAAAAGTATTATCTCTCTTCATGTGGACTGCATCAAATAGGTACCTACTGTAATGTAGGTACTTAATCAATACCTACCTTCTCTTGTGGATTTTTTCCTAAAAGCTGCTGAAAAAGTAGGAAAAATTTATGAAATAATCCGTGTGTCGCACTAAAATTTTAACAGAAAACAATAAAGCTACATTTTAGTAGCGTGTTCAGTGATCCGCTATTAATAAAATAATAGTACTTTTATTAGTTCGCGCGGAATGGATCATTACACTGTTGGCCACGTTATTGGTCTAATTTAGCGTTCGATTTTATGTGTTTGCTCGCCCCGCCGGCGACCGGGTTTCATTATCAGCACCGAATGCCATAAATTGTCCGGATTCTCTATGTTCAGAGTGTGATAGTTTGGGAGTGAAAGGTTGTTGGTACATTTTTGATAGGTTTCATGCTTTTTTTGTGTATTTATTATATTCAGTTTAAATTTTATTAGAGATAAAGGTACTTAACAATACATTGTCAGTTATAGGAGATCGGAGATCAAGTCCTCCACTGGACTGCACAGCAAATTCCGTTTTGATAATAGTAATGTTGATATTGAAGAAAGTGCTGTAAGAGTACTAGCACTTTCTACAATATCAACATTACTATTATCAAAACGGAATTTTCAATATTGTTACTCTCTATACATACATTTATTTTGTAGGTTATAGATGCAATTTAATGACATAAATTAATAGTAAGACTGGTTCTAGTAAAACTCATACCTACTGGATTACATTGATGTGTTAAAAAATAAAGTTTTTCTGCTTAACATATTTAGTGACTAAACGTGTAAGCCGCCTTAACGTTTATTCTAATGTCTGTAATGAAATTTTGAAAAACAAATCAGATAATTGCTTGAAACTACCAAGCAAACAGTCCCACTACGCACAACCATTGTGAAATTACGTCGATTCGCTTGCACAACTTAATTTATCTGTGTTGTCAGTCAATTTCCGAGGCGAGGCTACTTAATCAGATTCATTACAGAGCGGCTTGTTTCAGCAAACAAACAGGGATCGCTGTTTGCACAGTCGAACCGTAGCGTAGGCTTATTGCGGAATCGATAGGGGCAGTAATTTTGGTCCTAAGTGTACGTGCCAATATTACAGTAGATTAGTTTTCTATTTATACGTGTGAGTCTGTGATAGTTTGGTGAAGTTTTGGGTTATATATTTTCATATGAAAGAAGTAACTAAGATATTACGAGATAGTTAAAAAAAATTAAAGTCCGTTGTCTACTACTTCTTGTTTTTCGTCTTTTATATGGCACTACAGTGAATTGAGTTTTGTTGACCCAACTTAACCATAATTATTATGCTTGAATCTTCTCAGCTGCTAGTATCTCCAACCTAGGTTGTATTTCTAGGCTAGATTTTATCATCATTGTCATCACCAGCCTATAGCAGTCCACTGCTGGAAATAGGCCGCCAATTGCACGCCATTCAGCTCTATTCTCGGCAACTCTCATCCAGCTTCTATCAGCCACCCTGCGAAGATCGTCGCTCCACCTATCCTGAGGACGTCTTACCTTACGTTTGCCGATTCGCGGTCTCCACTCAAGAACACGTCTACCCCAACGGTCATCGGTTCTACGGCTAATATGGCCGGCCCATTGCTACCTCAGCTTGCTTATTCTGTGAGCCATGTCGACAACTTTCGTTCTCTGCCGGATTCGATCCCTCAGAGAGACTCCAAGCATAGTTCATACCGTTTACCTACTGTTAGTATAAATCTTGGCAGTTTCTCCATGAACAGTAAATGGTGATGGTGATGTTTTTTCAGGACGCCATTCATGTTATTCCATATTTTACCCTTTTATTGTTAAGTACCTAAGGAGGACCTCGTGGCTAAGTAATGACAGCCACACGAGTCGATCCAACAGGTTAAGCTACGCTTGCCGGGGTTGGTCCGTGGATGGGTGATCATCTTTACATACCGAGACTCCTTCATGCCTCGGAAAGCACTTTAAGCCCAACGGCCGGCGCAACAACAACGGACCAACGTCCCGGCTGTCATTTGTGGATCTGTGACAGTCGTCACGGGTCGTCAGAAGCCCGAAAGTCTGGCAACCAGTCTTGCCAGGGGGTATCGTATTACCCAGTTACTGGGTTGTGGAGATCCAATAGGCAGTCGCTCCAAGTAAAATACTGGTCTTTAGCTGCATCCGGTTAGACTGGAAGCCGACCCCAATATAGTTGAGAAAAGGCTGGGCAGATTGATTGATTGTTAAGTACCTATTGTCCTAAGGCGGCAGGCGCGACGCGACTTTAGTAAAACAATTTCTATGAAAGCTTCATGGAAATTGCTCTACCACAATCGCGCCGCACTTTCGCGTCGCGCCTTAGCCTTTAATGAAGCGAAGTTTCGAAGAAGAATATCGATATCTGCAATCTACATGACGTTCATCAAACATACCTAACCAAGCGGTATCCTCACAACAGTCTGAACCGACAGTAACTGAATTCACCGGCAATGAAAGTCGTTTGTAAGTAGTAAGTGCTTGTAAAGTCTTGTGCGTAGGCCGCGGCAACTCGGCAAGTAATCCAACGCCCACGGATTCTGCTGAGTAACCCTATAGTGATCGTGTTTGTTGAAGGTAAAATGTAGTAAAACTAACTTTTATTAGTAAGAATAAAATAATAAATTATAATATTAAGGTGGTTAGCTGTCCTAACTATCCTAAATTATAATATTAAGGTGGTTAGCTGTCCTAACTATCCTAAATTATAATATTAAGGTGGTTAGCTGTCCTAACTATCCTAAATTATAATATTAAGGTGGTTAGCTGTCCTAACTATCCTAAATTATAATATTAAGGTGGTTAGCTGTCCTAACTATCCTAAATTATAATATTAAGGTGGTTAGCTGTCCTAACTATCCTAAATTATAATATTAAGGTGGTTAGCTGTCCTAACTATCCTAAATTATAAATGCGAAAGTGAGTTTTTTTGTTACGCTCTCACGCTAAAACGTCTAAATGGATTTGGATGAAATTTGGCACATGGGTGCAGGATATGGGCACATGATACTTTTTATCCCGATATACCCACGGGGTCGAGATTTATACGGGTGAAACTGTGGGGCGCAGCTAGTACTAAATATAACAAAATCTGTGAGCGTTTTTCAGGCAGTAACGAAGATGAAATTCAAAATACTGTTGCATGTTTATTAACAATAGATAATGGCGTGTTTCAGACTGCGAAGGCCTTATTCAAAACAGATTTTATCTGTTATAGACAGAGCAGCTTTCGCTATAAACGCGCTGTCATTTGTTTTCCTATTAAGATTCTGTCAAAGTGGCCATTTTAGACCCGCTGTACTGCTGAAGAATTCTCAGCAAAACGGGTGATTTCTTCGGAAGTCAATAAAACTCGATCGTGGATACAGATAACTTCATGTTTGTAGCTGTAGTAGGAATACTACCTCATAACACAAGAAACATAACCGGATTTACCACTTACTCCCTAAATAGGTACAAACGGCCCCTAAACACCCATACCTATGTCTTGCAACCTCTGACTCCCGTTCGACCCTCACCCCTAGGGGCGTGTCACTCAACGGGGGACGACCGGGACGTTCGCGCATGCTCTGTAATCATCCCCCGGGATATCAAAGATGGCTGATACGATTGATGGATGGGACAAGGTTAGCAGGTTATAAAATACTGTTTTTATGTCTCGTTTTTTTTTTGTTGGAATATTATTTTGATTGTGGTTAGTTTTGTGTAATTATAACCAACTTGATGTGTCGATCAGTAGAGTATAGTTTTTAAAACTGTCAGTAAATCGATCTTGTAATGGCGCGAAGACGTTCTTTAAAAGTTCAGTAATGTAAGTGATAAACTTTCTCGGTTTTTTTCTTTATTTTTCTTTCTTTGTATGATGGTATATAGACATGAGGAACACGCTGTAACTTATCCTTCATACAAAAGGGAGGATCTTCCGACCAGACGGGTGTTGTGTTTGGTGGACTACTACCCGACGATTGACGTCTAATATGCTAGTCGTGCGGTAAACTCCGCTTGCGCGATCCAGGATTTCGCGTGACGTCAGTGTGATGCGTAGTTCGCATGTGGCGATGTAGAAAACAATGGAAAGGTTATGTGAACTACCAAAACATAATTCAGATTTTTCTAATCTTTGTCTCTTACACGTCACATTCCGTCATAAACCAGTTAATACTATATATCCCATTTTTTATGATGTAAAGTCTAAAAAATTTGTTTAATGCCCTGTATAGGATTTCAAGAACGCTTAAATATGCGCTCTCCGTCATCCCAGTGGTTGTCAAACTGTTAAGGGATTAAAATATGATAGATTGCTTACTTTCGAGAGAGAGTAACTCCGATCAACTGTTTGAGGTTGAGTTTTATTATATTAGAGTTCTGCTTGATAACGATGTAGGTATGCAATCATCAGATAAGATACAGTACAGTAATGACAATAAATAGAAGACTTTACACACATGTGTAAGTACAAGCCCAGAAGAGCAATTCCCTTATTATCTGTCAAAAATACCTCTGATTTACCTAATTTTTTTACGTTAATTTTATTGTGCCTGAGATAAGTTTGAGTGCTTTTTCAGTACGACAATTGACCTTCTGTGGTTACATTTTTTTTGCTGGCCAGTATTTACCATGGAATTATAAAGCCGTTGAATTTGGAAGATAATACTGACAGATTTTTATTTTGTTAGTTAGTAAGGTAGACCGATACACGTTGCCATTAAATAACGCCTAGCGCCATTTTCTTTTCTTATAGGAACACGGTTCATTGATACCTCTAAAAGTCACGCACGTCCATAACTAACTAGATAAAGACCGTAACTAGTAACAGGTTGCTATGACATTATGTACGAGCAATAAAGTCCGTTTAAAAAGCCGTTCCACGAGTTTAAAACCGCGTTGTAAGTTTTTGTTACAGGAAAAAGTTAGGAGACTTTCGTCGTCAATTTTGGCAATCATTTTCCTTAGGACCGTGGGACCGTGAACTAGGTTAAAATATCTGTAAGTGGCCATAGTACACTTTATTATACTGTGAAGTGGCTAATATGGTATGATTGGAATAATAATTCACTGGAATTTGTTAGGTACTTTTAATATCTTAATCTTAAAAGAGGGCTCAGTGTTGACCGATCCTGAATGTGCGATGGAATTTGCGAGATATTTTTATAGTGTGTACAGTAAGGCGCCGGCAAGGCTCGAGGTGCAAGAAGCGGTGGAGGCAGGAGGCGTGCACAGCGCGCGTGTGCAGGTCTCGCGACTCTCAGTTGATCAGGTTCAAGCGGCAATGGCGCGACTCAAACCAAAGCGGTCAGCAGGTCCGGATGGTATTCCAGTGTTTGTCGTGCGAGATTGTCGATCGGTACTGGCGGAACCTCTCGCGCGTATATTTAACTTGTGTTTGGACAAATCGTATTTTCCAGAACAATGGAAGATCACCCGCGTAATTCCTATACCAAAGGGCGGGAATGGTACAGCGGTTGAGGATTTTAGACCTGTGGCGATTCTGTCAACACCAGCGAAGGTGTTTGAGTCGGCCATTCAGCGTGACGTCCAGGAGCAAGTTGCATCACAACTATCAGATGCACAGCATGGCTTCCGACCGGAGCGTAGCACGACCAGCAATCTACTGAATGCTATGACGTACTTGGTTCCTTATATTGACTCTGAGGTGCAGGTAGATGCGGCCTACTTTGATTTTAAGAAAGCATTTGACCTAGTGGATAATGATGTCTTATTATCAAAGTTGGCTAAGGTGGGATGCACACCCAAGTTGCTCCAACTTTTTGTGAGCTATATGAGGGACAGGAAACAGTACGTTGAATACAGTGGATACCGGTCTGAGTCTTATTTTACGAGGTCGGGAGTGAGCCAGGGCAGCAATTTGGGGCCTTTAGAATTCATTATCATGATAAATGACCTGCCGGATGTAGTAAAACATGCCAAGTGTCTGCTATTCGCAGACGACCTTAAGTTGCTCCTGGCTATCGAAAGTGAGGATGACTGTCACCGCCTGCAACAAGACATTGATCGCGTAGTTCAGTGGAGTCAAAACAACAAGTTACAATTCAATGTCACTAAGTGTTCGGTTCTAACGTTCAGTCGGGCTAGGGCACCACTCCATTATAGCTACAAAGTGGACAACGCGCCATTGAAACGGGTGGAGACAGTGCGAGATCTTGGCGTTCGTATGGACACCCAATTAAGTTTCCGTGAACATATAAAAAATGTGTGCAAAAAGGCGTACAAACGTTTGGGTTTTGTACTTCGTAGAGCGGCATCATTTACAAGCATGAAAACCATATCGGTATTGTATGACGCCCTTATAAGAAGTCAGCTGGAGTGTAATTCGGCGATATGGGCTCCACATGAGGCTAAATATGGTCTCATGTTGGAGCGCATACAAAATAAATACGCCCGATATATGTACTTCAGGCTGTATGGGGTGTACCCTTTCTACCCTTTGATGTATCCTACCTTGTTTGTATTGGGCATGGTGGGATACAACAAATTGGAAACTAGGAGGGATCTAGCGCTGGCATCATACACTCTTAGGGTATTTAGGGGTATCCTACATAATCCAGGGGTATTACAGTGGATAGGCTTGAGGGTTCCCGAGAAGTACGTGCAACGTCGACGACGGCCCGCCTTGTTTATGATGCCGCGCAGTCGCACTAAATTGCTGGAGAACTTCCCTCTTGCGAGAGCGTTGCGCACGCTAAATCTAGTTGCCGAGAAGATCGATGTGTTCATTTGTTCACAGAGCGAATTCACAAGAGTGACTTTATACGTCATATGTTATTTATAATTATTGTCTAAGTATTAAAAGGTGTTATTAAGTTTAGTTTAGTGTTATTAATGTTTTATGTTTATGGTTATTATTTTTTATTGATTGTGTAATTTACTACTCTATCGCATTGGGGAAACTGTAAAGATAGATGTATGTATGAAAATAAATAAATAAAAATAAATAAATAAAATATTTGTTGTGTTGGAGTTTATGCGTTTATTAAAATCTGTAAAATAATTAATGTGTATTAAGGCCTGCTTGCATCACAAGTCACTAAATGCATTTAACGCTAAATGGATTTGAAATATCATGCAGTCTCCGTCAGCTTGAAACAATTGCAGAAAGAGACCAATGTATTAAAATAAGTTTAGACGCATTTAGTGATTTATGAGGCAAGCGAGCTAAAGTGTAAAGTACCAATTGGACGTAGTTATGCCATTACGTTCCAACCCACAGCAAGCTCAAATTGAGATAATGTCAATTTAGTGTTCGGGTTGTTTTCTTTTTTATGTTAACAGATACGGCTGTATGATGTGTGTCATTTTAAAGACGTGTATAAAAACGATTTTATCATGGGCTTATTTTCATATACTTATTTATAAGCTAGATATTTCGTAAAAACTAGCTTGGAACGTTTTGGATAAAATGACATTTGTATGAACATAGCCTGAAATTTATTTAGCTAAAACGTTCCATGTACGGTTTTGCAAAAAATTAGGTTAATTATTAATTTTTTTAAACATAATTTTTCTAATCTAATCTTCAAACTCTAAATCAAAATCTGGATCTCCTCCAAACCCGTCAAAATCGTCAGGATTTTCATCTGAACCACTTATTTTTTTATAAAATGGCAAACAGTCGTTGGGAATATATTTAAAGAGAAACTTAAGATCAGCTAACTTGGCAGGTCCAATTGGTTTGCCATTAGGCCACAAAATCTGCAAGTCTGTTTGGTCTATCGATTGTACTTCTCCTCTAACTTTCTTTTCAATTTTGAGTTCTTTAAAGTCTTCATCAAATGATGTCCGCATACAAATCGAACATAGTTGATCCTTTTTAACAATATTAATGTTTTTGTGTGAATCCAGTTGACCTTACTCTTATCTAAAAAAAAAATCCTGTTCATTATATTCAATTCCAAATTTTCTGAAAAGTCTGTCTTTTGCTTCCTTTAAACTTGAAAAGGTTTTTTTTCTTAGCTATTTTTACACCCTTACACCCTCTGGTGTTTTAAAAATAGCCTAGTGCCATTAACTCAATTTTGACAGACTTGTGGGTTGGAACGTTATGGCATAACTACGTCCAATTTACATAGTGACATCTAGAACCTGTCAGATTTTTCCAATGAGTTACAACATTCCAAAATTCTTTTTAACTGTGACTGGAATGACTGTACAAAATCGTGGTACATTCTTATTTCCAAAGTTGAGAACCCCAGGCCAAACACAATACATCGACCGGCCGCCCAGTCCGCTGTGACAAAAAAAAATACTTTCCTCTCTGGCCGTCAGACGACGAGTGACTTACCGGCTATTTGTTTTTTTAGGCTGCCCGCGCACGATAAAACATTTTTTGTGGCAGTAGCTCGACAGGGTTGGGAATTAGTCGATAGATTTTTTGCTCGATAAGTAAAGGGTTGAAGTTGTCGATACAATAATTCTGTTTTGTTTTTAAAATTAATTGATAAGCTTGATCTTGGTTTGAATGAAATCAACTAAGTATTTTTCTAAATTCATTTTTAACGTAGTACCTACCTTTTAAAAAGCCATATTAGCCATAGTTAGTTATGACTGGACTGAACTTAATTTCTGCTCACCAATCTAATAAACGTGTCTGCAAAGTAGCCAGTACGTAACTTGGCAAGAGTCGTAGACGCGCAGAATTCATTCGACGTCACGTCACGTCACATTACGTCTAAAGACATGTTCTCTGTCTTAAGACATGTTAATAAATAATGACAAAAACCATAGAATGACATGTAATAAAAGTGTATTTTTTTTGTTGCACTACGTGTACATTCGCTAATTTACTTCCAATACGCCAAAACCTTGCCAAGTTACGTGCCGGTTACTATAACTGTTTTTATACTTTAGTACATAACATTAAGTTACACAATGATGTATGATTTATTCATAATTGTACTTCTTCTCTCGTCTTCTTCATTCGTGTCCTAAATATTAGTCAATCCCCAAAGCATAATTATAATTACTCAACATTTATGACTCAAACCATCAAACTTTTATTTCCACACAGTACAACTCGAGAAACAAATACAATCGATAATAAAACGCGACACCTTGACAGATATCGATATTTCATAAGATTAAAACTGTCGATACACTATCACGACTTATTCTTTTTTGGACGCACTATGCCATTGTTTGTAGATAAGGACAGAAACACTGGGGCTCTTTACGTCTGAAAGAGATAGCGCTTCTCAAAAAGAAGGAAGAGATGCTGTTAATTTTCCATTTCATTAGAATACAATGAAAGTTTTCTTTGTTAATTTTCCTTTTTTTGAACTTCGTAATGGGAGCTGTAATAGCTATCTTTTGGTTGTTTTGAATAAATAATTGACTTCATTGTTGTCGTAGTAATAGTTTGGCGGCGATGACGGTACTCCTGATGTTTGTATTTGTATGCCGTGGTTTAATAATATACGCATAATAAATCAAACTTTACATTCTGATAGTTTCCTTGAGGTGTTTAAAAAATGCCTTAGTGTTTGAAATTAGCTAAAAAGCTCAAACATTCCCAGAATCACTCATAGTAAGTCGTATTGAAATCATCGCTGGCTATGACTTAAGGCTACTTATGGCTATATCTTAAAATTAAAGATACTCGTTGTATGGCAATAGACTTCAGAGTCTATTGCCATACAACGAGTATCTTTAATTTGAATCACAAAATACATATTGTACATTTTGTATAAAATCAATATCAGCTTTCCTGTCCAAGGAATCAAATCCTAATATTCTTCAGTAGCGTCTGTTGCTAACTACCAAACATAAAAGGTAAGTTGTAAACTATGTTCTGTAACCCAATTCCTATTAACATTACAGGTTCTGAGGTAGTATAGATTTTTATTAGCATTATAATAGAAGGCCGGCTCGATTCGCCATTAAACCTAGCTCGAGAAAATGGTCTGTTTCAATTCATTATATTAGTTCATACGTGTATAAGACTGGGTAGAGTGACTATGCTTCTGATTTTAGTTCAATATTTCTATCATAATTTATATTGACTGGTCACAAGCGCTACGGCTGAGCATGAGGTCTTGAGTTCGATTCCCAGGTCGGGAAAAGTGTTATTAGGTTTTTCCTTCTAGAATTTCTCAGTAAGTATCAGCCCAGAATCTGAATTTGTGCCCGGTTGATAGCAAGATTCGTCCTAACATGGGACTAACGAAATGTGGGTGTCCAGTGTCCCTCTGCCCTATGCTTCGGAAACAAGGTGATGTTATAATTATTATTTTTCTAATTTTTCGATGTCTTTGTACAGACCTTCCCATGTTTTCCATTGTAACTACTGTGTGCTTTGTGTAAACATAATGCGACTATTTGGATAAATCCGAGGAATACAACAGTCTCATTAAATTTACTTAATTAAGAGATTCAAAGCATTGAAGCAACCTCATTAATTTGCAAGAAGCAAACTCAATTTCAAGAAGTTGTGACATCGCACCTTGTTGGAGAGGTAGGTAATTTATCCTTTTCGGCCTAGCGACTAGTGCTTGCCAAACTAGTCTAGTCTCCCGATTTTGTTGGTTTTGTCTTGTCTTGCAATAAGTAAATATCCTCTAGACCATGTAGAGAAGCGTGGTGCGCATACGCAAGCTGCAGCATAGGCGGTCTGCGGCATAAAGGAACCAAACTGGTTTGTAGCCTGAATGCCGACGCAAGTGGAGACTGCAGTACCTGTACTACCGGTGTGGGGTACTGGCCACTGCAAACATTTGTTTTGGTATCTGGAAACATGGAAAATATGGGTCAATGTCGAAAATAATAAATAAATTTTAGTAAGATTGATAAGCAATTTCTTTAAACATAGGTAGAGTCTCGCCCCGCGGTTTCACCCGCATAAGTCACGATCCCGTGGGGTTGTCGGGATAAAAAGTATCCTGTGTCCTTTTCAAGGCATGGTCTATCCCATGTGCCAAATTTCATCCAAATCCGTTCAGCCATTTTATCGTGAAAGCGTAACAAACAAACTCACTTTCGCATTTATAATATTAAAGTTTGTGTGGGTGGATGGATAGGTACTTAAGTTATGTATATCGAGCTTATGTTGTTACCTAGTGAAAATGATCGACCAATTTAGTAACTGGACTAACTGAAATAATGGAGATTAGATGTGGAAATTAGCATTGCCATGTGGCGCTCCGTACAGAATTTTTTACAAAATTTTCTTCATGGAGAGCATGGATTGTAAACGCCTACAAGATGCCACCCACCATGAACTCGAGATCATTAGCACTAGTTGTATTGCAAGTACTTACAAAATGCATGTATGTTTTAGTGAATTTGTAAATATCAAGAGGTGCCTTTCAATGCCTTTCAACTTGTACTCACTTTAGTTGCCCAACCAAATCTTCAACCAATCAAAAGTTAAACGAAAAAAATTTGTGCAGTGGCCAAGATGTAATGACATCACTACATAGATTATTGGGTGCATTCTGTTCAAATCATAAAACTTGATTAAAACTTCAAAAGTTATAATGCAATTAGTTTTATATCTCCGGACGAGCGGCGGTTTCCTATGTTTTTAGAAATATTGAACCAAATTATGTTCATATACTTCCCATGACTTTGGGGTGAGCAGAGATAGAACAAGATGTCGGAGGATGTTATAATAGTTATTTATGCAACTGTTATATAATAAAGGGTATTAAAACACGAAACACTCATGTGATACTATTATCCCACAGATAATAGTATCACATGAGTGTTTTAATACCTAATTATATACAGTTGCATACAAGATTTTATCTACACCCATGATATGAATCTTCTAAAAAGTTTCTTTGCAACACCAATATCGAACAAAAATGGCGCGGTACGACGTGAATTCAAATTTTTAGAATTCGAATGTGTTTTGTTTTTAAATTACGGTGCTTTGTTAGTGAAACTCTCGTGAATGACAATGTTCTTTTTTTTAAATGAGTTGCTTTATGAAATTCAGTACAACATTATAACACCCGTTTGGATGATATTATGGTGACACTGAATGTTTTAATGTTGGCTATAAGAAACTTTTAGAGAGGATTTATAGCATGGGTGTAGATAAAAAGTTTTAATGCAAAGGGCTTGTGCGAAATGAGGTAGTTTTTCTTTATTCACGAGCTTTTTGCACAGGAATGGATTGTTAAAATAAATGGTTCCTGCGTGAATCAAATGCCGTGCCTTCTAATTTATGTTATCATCCTAACTAATATTATAAATGCGAAAGTGAGTTTGTTTGTTTGTTATGCTTTCACGCTAAAACGGCTGAACGGATTTGGATGAAATTTGGCACAGGGGTAGACTATGACCTGGAGTGGGACAAAGGATAATTTTTATCCTGATATTCCCACGGGATCGAGACTTACGCGGGTGAAACCGCGGGGCGCAGCTAGTAATGAAATAAAGTTAATATCGAAAACGACAGGTAAATCAGGAAAATCTTTATCAGCTTTGATTTGCATTACAAACTAGTAAGACTTCGATCGTATCCCACCTTTTAATATCTATTTCTTTTCAGTAGACAAAGGAGCGGTGTTATGAACATGCCTGTTTGTCCTGTTTTACTTTTCGTCCAGCATCGGTTTTGTTTCAACTACATTGTATTACCTCGATAGTATTTACACCACATAAACGGATAAAAGTCTGTCAAAACTTATTATTTACACGATAAACAAAAGAAAACTTTCTCAATCGTGTTCGAATTTTAAAGTATTTCAAATTAAAAAATTGCAGTCTTTCACCGCACTTTATCGAATCGAATCGCGAGCCGAATGCTCCCGAAACGCGCCGAACGGCCGAATTGTAGCGAGAGTTCGCGTGTCTTTCGGCCGTAACCGTATCTTCGGTAGATAAAAGGGTCTCTTGGACCGTTTTAATTAGGCGGTAGAATGTATCGGGTGCCTGATGGCCCGATAGGGTTACCGTGCAGTATTGGAATTTTGTTGCAATTTTTTTTTTCTGTTTGTTTATGCTGAAGCGTGTCGTTTTTTTGCCAATTAGTGTGAATTTGGTTTTTTTATTTTATTGGCACTTTTCAAAAAGTTAGATAGTATGATCTTAATGGAAGGGCGAAGTGCTTCAATCACTTTTGTTGGGCCTTGATTTAGGACGTATCAATAATTTAGTTATAAGTCTTTAGTCATGCACGAGAAAACTTTAAAAATTTGTTAGAAACGACCACTCACGAATATTTTTATTTGATCTTGAATGCTAGAAAAGAAGCGCCTACCCAAATTGGAGTTAACACTAATAAACTAGTATAAGGACCTATCTATTTTAAAGTCACTGATTTTAAAGAGTGAGTGATTTTAAAGTGAGTTGCTTTACAAACTTAACTTCTATAAACACACTATCATATTTAAAAAAAAAAAAATTAAGGTAAACAGCAGTTGTCAACCCTGCTGGCTGCAGGGAGGTATACGTAACCGCTTGCGATCGGCTGGACAGTGCCGTTCGGCTAATGCGTACCTATACGCGGCACAGCACAACCGGGTAAACAGTGTACTTCGGCCATGTTTTGAAAATATTTTTGTTTTGGAATTCCTGTTCGTAATGCTGAGTAAACTTCTAGTTGCTTCTACTAGGTAGTAATTGTATTGAAGCATTCATTTATTGATGTTTTTAGTAAAAAGCATTAAACATTTTGTAGTATTAATTTGTTGCTAAACGATGCTTTGCTTGCCATAATAATACAGGCCGGCTTGGGACATCGACGCGCAACCTGATACCATGGATTCAGTAGGTACAGTAGGTACAGTATTCGTCGGTTATTTTAACAAAAATAGCTGTTCCATACATTTTAACCGCATAGGTATTGCACTTTTGTAGCAAAGAGCAGTTTTTTTTTAGACGAAAAACTTCATCGCAATTATGTAAAAGAAAACTCTTGCCAATACGATACGGATTTTTTTTTTCACAATCAAATTGGTTTTATTAAGCTGTTCCGCAGAATTCTGAGAAAGTAAATACCAATTTGACTCACAAATGGATAAATGTAGATGTGAATCAGTGTAATAGATTATATAGATGTTCAGAAACATGGCACGCTTGATCTAGTATTTAATTTAAACATTATAAGCATTCTTTCGCAGAAATGAACCTTGATCAATACATTATTTATCTTATCAGATAATTATAAAAACAAAAATCAGGAAGTTGTTAACTAAAGTGATTATTTTAACAATAATATTTTATTATGACACAATTTTTTTCTGTTGTTCTATTTTATTCTATTTATATTAACGTAAGTACGTGCAAACTGATAATTATTATAATCAGCCGAGGTTATTGACGCCTGAAAATTAAATTTTTGGAAACACACAAGTACCTAACGTCACCAAATCATTGCTGGCTCACTATGCGATTCATTATCACAGTAGATAATCTAAAGTAGCGCCATGTAGCGCACTAGAGGCAAGTTAGGGTAAACTGTTATCGCACTGCATAATGAAAAATAATTTTGATAAAGATTTTAGCGAGAACTACGAGGTACTGAAGTACTAATAAGTGTTTTTTAGGTAGGTACTTTTTAGTTAATTCCGTGAATTAGATTAAAGTGTCCTGTCTAAAAGGTGATCAGGTGAGTCGACAATCGGCGGTATATCAATTATTTTAAGCTATTTGCGAACAAAATCAAAAATCAAAATATTTTATTCTTTATCTTCTTTCTTAATTTTATTTTATTTACATACATAGCAACAATGGTCTATCATGCGTTCGTCCCATTTATTTATTTACCAGTCTTTTATTTTTTTATTTTGTTCTGCAATTTTACACACAATCACACTAATTATGTATACACAATAAGTATGTAGTTCGTCATTATTATTATATGAAACTTATTTTATTTTATTTAAGTAGCTATGCATACACACATTACATTATAAAACTGATTTGCATCCGTCACCTCACACATTCGGGTCCGGTTGAAAACCAGCGTCAGGCACTAGATGTCTGGCATTTTGCTGAACTGGGCCTTTTTGGCGCAGCCGTGAGGCACACTCCCTTGATAATGTCCTACATCGTACTTTTACACTTTTTTTTATTATTTTTGCTATTATTTTACCTGGAGCCTATTACTGTCTTCTCATACAGAGAAGGTTATATTAATTATTATAAGTCCAGGTTTCTTCACGATGAATTTCCTTCACCGATGTCAGTGATATCAAAGATAAACTTAGAAAGAACATACCTATGAATTTTGAAAAAAACACATTGCCTGGATTAAAAATAAAATTAAATAAAATGTTCTTAAATCCACAGTGTTAGCTATGGTACAGCCGAGTCCAGTTGCAGGCGGGCGCACCGGACAATGCGACCAGTTCCGCAGATCGGCGATAGCGACCAACCAGCGATAGTATTTCGCTATGTGGCCCCAGTTTAGAACAACGTAGAGGTAAGCGGTAGAAGTTCTATGTTATTTTAATTTGTAGAGCTTTTTAATATTAATAGATTCCAACCCCTTTTGGAACGGCGTATTTTGAACCGCTTCAACTTAGAAAGGAGCCTTTAGCGTGCAAAATTGATAGACAAAAGCCGTCATTCAAAGCTTAATTCGGTTTTGAGTCAGGTGCTGGTGTTTGTCATAATATTTTTCGTTTATGTCCAGATATACATGCAGCTCTATTACGCTGAATTAATACAAGGTATTGTTTTTTTTTTTTTTTAATTATTGCATTTCATTTTAATAGTTAATAGTCTAAAAAGAATTAAGGATACAAAACTGGTTATATTTTTAATAAAGAATGGATAGCATTTTCAGCAAATTCATTATTTTTAAACAGTTTCAATTGTGGTAAAAATAGTAATAAGCTAATACAAAAAACAGATAGTTAAATTGGCTTTGAATAATCATTTGACAGGAGAACTAAAAATTAATTGTTTGTTTTGGGTCATCTTCTTATATTGCAAGTGCAACATATCATTGGATCATTTATGTTGATATAGTAAAGCTAGACCGACATAACAGAATGACACAACGACCAGAACGACCCCGTGCGGGTTGCACCTCATTTCCAAAGTTACTTTACTGACCCTTCCCTACATAACTACCACTTACCAGCGTTGTTTATAATATTGGTAAAATGTCAGACCACCTGTTTGTATCTCAGAGAGTTTCCTTTACATGAGAGTCGATTTTTTATCTAACTTATTGAGCCGATATGCGCAGGTCACATAATAAATTCCGTATTTACATTTTCAAGTTAGTTCTCGGTCTCATTCGTACTTATCGCAATGATATGTGAGTACATCTGAATGTGTGCTAATAACATCATACAGGTATTCGAATCACCAATCCGCGTTGCAAGTGGTGATAATGGAATGGTTTTGCGAGGGCGGTTATTGTTTACTTATCATACTCGTAAACGTTGACTGCCGAACATGTCTCTTCATAGACAGCTATAATGATCGTTTGTTATGGATTTTGGCTTGCAGTAATGCAACGATTGGCAAACGGATGGTGGATGGGGTATGTTTATAAGCGCACAAACAAATGGTGATGTCTATCTTCTAAGCAAAATCTTAGGCTTTGGAAGGGTTGGTGACGAAGTGACTGGCACATGATTGATGATCGATGGTAGCCGCAACTAACAAATTACGACCTGCTAATGCCATTGGAAAAATTAAACATTCGATAAACAGTAACCAAACCGAACATCAGGTTTTGCGATATCGATATCGCTTAGTCATTGATATGCAAATATGAAGCAATCCTTCTCAGATCCAAGCCTTACTTGGGTACAGATGGATTGTATAATACTAAGAGTAAAGAAATAATGTTTTAAGACAATACTACTTTATGCTACTGACCCTACAAAGTCCCCTCAAAACAGTAGTCCTTTCACACAGGTGTGTGTAAGACACCCAGAAAACCCCATATGACGTCATGGTTATTCATGACTATGGTTACACCAAGTTTCATGGAAGCTCCACCCACCCGGATTCATACGATACAGAATAATCGTAAATCTGGCGCGTGCGACGAATACTGAAACAAATGAGTTGTTTGACGTTTTTATTTGTTAACGAGGAGTGGGAAACCCGTATAGGTAATCTAAACCTCAGTGCTGTACGTGATGAGAAACCTTAGTAAGAAAACATGAGTTTATAAAGGACTTGGTTAGATATAGGGTCGATTAGTTCGGTAAGCTTAGATTGTTTCGTTGAACATGCAGATGCAACCTTAATACTAACTTATCTCGCTCTTTTATTTAAGTACTCAACTCAATCAACTGACGATGAGACCATATTGATCATCTGCACCTGATGGAAAAAATGTGGAATTACGTAAATAGAAAACATTAAAGGAAGATTCAAGAATTCGATAAAATAATGTGACAAAAGACGATTATGTATTCAGAGGGGCTCGTGGCTAAATGAAAACAGCCGCATGGATCGATCCATCAGGTTAAGCTACGCTTGCCGGGGTTGGTCCGTGGATGGGTGACCATCTTTACATATCGAGACTCCTCCGTGCCTCGGAAAGCACGTTAAGCCGTTGATCCCGGCTGTCATTTGTGGATCTTTGACAGTCGTTACGGGTCATCAGAAGCCCGAAAATCTGACATCCAGTCTTACCAAGGGGTATCGTATTACCCAGTTACTGAGTTGTGGTGGTCAGATAGGCAGTCGCTCCATGTAAAACACTGGTATTCAGCTGCATCCGGTGAGACTGGAAGCCGACCCCAACATAGTTGGGAAAAGGCTAGGCAGATGATGTATTCAGAGGGGCAATTCCCTTATTTTTAAGAACGTTTCACATTCGCAATTTGTCAAACAAACCATCAATTTACCAACATTTTTGACAAGTTTGATAGATTGCAACTTGAATGTGAACGTTTTTTAAGAGAATTGGCCCTCAGAATGATGATAAAAATCATCTTCACAGTCACATACTGGCCAAAATGAATGAATAAAAAAGGATGCAGAAAGACCAAAGAAACGAGTTGACTACTCAGATGACGGTTTACATAGATGTATGGTTATAGAAGACATGACTCGCCGACAGCAAAAAAAATTGAATAAGGGAAAGAAGTGATGGTGATAACTTAATTGATAACCAAAACGAATTCAAGACAATAAGCACCAAGTCCTCCACAGCAGTGTGTCCCAAACGTCTCAAATACTGACCTGAACTGAATACTGACATTACATTCATGATTCATGCGAGTACATTCACAGAATCATTGCTCTCTGATAGTACTTCTACGAATAATTGAATGGAAATTGTTTTGTTGTTACAGAATTTTAATTTTGCAAAATCGTATAAGAAGGGGATTTATGTGAACTGAAACTTGCGACTGATAAATTTTCAAACAAAGATCAAGATTTTCCTCTTACCAATAACGTATCGTTATACTTACCAACAGTAGGTTCATTATACTTATCAATAGTAGTTTCATTATACGTACCAATAGTAGTTTCACTATACTTACCAATAGTAGTTTCATTATACTTACCAATAGTAGTTTCATTATATTTAACAATAGTAGTTTAATCATTTCGATGAATTCGAAAACATTCCATCTCTTCTTTCTTTCATCTTTTCTTTTTATCTTTTCTTCCTTTTCTCATTTCTTTTTTTTTCATTTCTTCTTTCTTTTTGTTTTTTTTTTTTTTAAAAAGACAAAACCGAAAATGCTTCAAAACTTGTGAAAATTCAAAAGTGTTTTCAGAGACTACGGTTGGCAAAACAGAAATCGCCTCATATGAGATCACCTTTTACAAAACACAATTTCATTGAGGTGGTCTATTCGATATCAAACCACATTACAACATGTATTGCATACATAATTCGATGATTCATCACACATTGTAAGTCAAGCTGTCTGTTATGACTTCTTTGAACCCGTTTCCTAACGTCTTGTCTCACATACAGTAGGCCGCAAGTCAGTGGTAACAAAACCAGTATAAGCTGGCCTCGCATTCTATTGAATCTCCGTACTATGCTAAGCCAGCTCCAGGTTAAAGTGTTGCCCAGTGGTAAAACTACAAACATACTTCTTCAATCGGTCCCTCATTACTGAGGTTCGTGGTCACTGGACCCCTTTAAACGGACAATCTGCCTTCAATGACTCCGGTCCAAAGTTGCCATCACCACCTGCGGAAATTTGCTTGAGGACGTAGCTTCTTTTACTTGGTCAGACCATCGTGTTGGCGACCGGTCTCTTTCCTTCGGTATTGCCAACAATGACCAGCTTTTCTAGGCTGCTATCTCCCCTTCGCATTATGTGGCCGAAGTAGGTCAAAATACGCTGTAGGCAAACTGTAGACAATCGGGTCTTGATATCGAGCTGGGAAAGGATAGACACATTTGTGCGTTTGGCTGTCCATGAACAAAACATACTACAAAACTGAAAAAAGACGTTTAACAAGAGAGAGATTAAGACTAACGTCATCCCTCTACTACGAGAAAAAAGTTGCGCATTATGAAGCATGAAGAACTGGAGCCATTATAGATGAAATGGTGACTTTAGAAGGTAGTGAGTGGTGAGACGGTCACAGCTCTCAATGTCTTTACTTCTACTTTTTGTCCCACAAGAGAGAAAAAGGTTTTTTTGTTTTTTTTTATTTTTTAAATTCGTGAGACCATGTCACGTAGAATTTTCTTATTTTAGCAGGTGTGAAAAGGTGAGATTTATAATGAACTATCTGCGACCCGCAATTTCACCCGCGTAAGTCTCGATCCCGTGGGAATATCCGGTTAAAAAGTATCCCATATCTTATTCCAGGTTATGATCTACCCATGTGTCATATTTCATCTAAATCCGTTCAGCCGTTTTGGCGTGAAAACGTTACAAACAAACTCACTTTCGCATTTATAATATTAAAGTTAGTAGTTTTTCTTCTCATGTCACCATGAACTTTTGTAACATGAAAATATTTAACTCATACTCTATAATAAGTCATTGGCTTACATGAGGCTGAAGAAACTAACTGGGATTAATTATATAAAAAATATCAGCAAAATGGGCAGCAAAAAAGAATAGCCTAGAAATATTTTGATTAATTTATGCAATTTGCAGCAAATGCACTTCCTCTTCCTAGCATTAGGCCGTCCCGTTTTCGGAGTCCAATTGCCGGCTAAGTGGTTGATACTGAGATCACCGTAGAAACAAATCCAAAAGCATGTAATTGCTCACTGGAATTAAATCGAGGCAGACCGGAAAACGAACTGCATATTTTGTAAGACAAATCTTTATCAAATTGTTTTAATCGTTTCTAGATTTCCGTATTGGAAGTAACCTTCCGAGTTCCAATTTACGAATTTGGTGTTTGGTAAATACTTAGGTGTTGCCATGTTGATTTGTAAAATCGTGTGGTAGTTTGGTAGTCACAGTGATGAGGTAAGATTGGATGGTTCTTAAAAAGCAAGACGATTTATGGTGCAATGTGTGCACGTGCAACTCTTGGATACAATTCTTAGATTGGGGTAAAGGGTGAATCTAAAGGCAAATCTCGATGATGACTTCGTCTGCCAGGAAACACAGAACAGGCAGCAGAGACGGTACATAGAGCCACATAAGACAATAGTTCATAATAGTAACATTTGAACCCTACACGTAGGTACTGACGCCACGCGTAACGTGTCGCCCGCGCCGCTAGGATTGTAGTAGATACAAAAGGTTGCCGATGCCTATCACAGAACACCCACGTAGTGTCAAAGTTTGGGTTTTTAGAGTCCATTCAGTATAGTAGGAAAACCTCTAAGTGTTTTCATTGAAATAGCTGCATTGGTATACGCAACAGCCTGTATCATCTGGGTTTTTGATGTAGCTACCTAATCCTTACTATCCTTACTATATCCTTACTAATATTTTAAATGCGAAAGTAACTGTCTGTCTGTCTGTCTGTCGCGCTTTCACGCCAAAACTACTGAACCGCTTTAAATGAAATTTGGTACACAGATAGTCTAGAGCCTGAGAAAGGACATAGGTTACTTTTAATCGACAACCACGCGGGCGAAGCCGCGGGCGGAAGCTAGTATGCACATATATTTCAAAAGTGAAGAAAACAGTGAACATCATCATAAAGTCGCGTACAACAGGTGCAATGCACCTACAATAATTAATTTTAAACTCTTCAGTATAACGTGAAAGGCCTTGAGTGGGTACAGTCACGATCAACATGGCAATTATAAATTATCGTTTTTTCTCTGTGAAATCGGTACCAATAAAACCTCTATGCTCCAAATGATGCTCTTTGCGATTGATTGAACGCGATGGTGCTTTCACTTCGCATCAACTCGCGAATTAAAATATCTGAGGTACGACATTCGGTTGTCGTAAAAAATATTTTTATTGTTTTTAGGGTACCGTTGCTACCGTTGTTTTTGTAAAATATTTGAATCAAACCTTGCCTATGTTCAATATTTTAATAATATATTATATATTTTTGAATTTGATCATTTTCAATCAAACTAATAAAATTTTCGTCGATCTTGATTAATGCCAAACTCTTCTGAAGAATAAAATAGATTTCCTATCTACTGCTTATTTAAGAAAGGCTTACAAAAAGATAATGCCTAACAAAACAAACGAGGTTCATAGAAAGAAACTGTAAAAAATATATTTCAAAATATAGAAGGAGAAAACGAGCGAGTCTCACAGTATTCGTCTAAGATGTGTAACATCTGACATCTTGGCTAACAGTACCAACCTCTCGTAAAATGGGTTGGTACTCCATCTGACGGCCAACGGCGCACGCTCATTGGTCAAATGAAATAGCGCGCACTTCCCCTGCTTCCTTTTACACACTTCCGTCCCTTTTCACAAAATCACTCCCACAGATTGCAGGAAAGATGTTACACATCAAAACATTAAAAAAATATCCATGTAGCAAACTCACGGAACCCACACTCATCTCATTTTATTGCACACTTTTTTTGTAGTTAGTCGGCGGGCAATTTGCATAAAGTCCCAAGTAGCTGCCCGGTTGACGGTGGTTCGCGGCGCGTCGTAAAACGGACGACCATAAAAGAAACACCTTTTTGCTTATAAAAGATGTCGTTGTTTTGCACTGAATTAATATATGTGATTGTATTATCTTGAACAACAGTTGGTGTAAAGTGGCGCTTTGCGTTGTTCGGTTGAAAGTTTTGATGCAAATTTTTATGTCGATCTGCATTGTTTTTGATATTGATATCGTCATTTTTCATGACGTCAGATGTTTATGTAGTCAATTTCACATCAGTATCTTCTGTTTCCTTTGTAGGCGTGATGCTCCCATGTACCTATTACATAACTAATATCTAGAAAATCTTCCAAAATATATTGAGTGTAAAGACCAAGCCATAATAAACACCTCTTTGTCATAGGAGTCACAGACAGTCCGCTGTGCAGGGCCTGCAAGGAGGACGACGAGACAGCAGCTCATGTGCTACTACACTGCCCGGTGGTTGCCACATACAGGGCAAAGTACTTCGGTAACCCAGGTACTCTACGTGAGATGATCAGTAACACCAAGGCGTTGCTGGCCTTCTTGGAGGAGCTGGGGTGGATCGAATAAGCGATTTCACACCCGTACGCAAAATACGCGCTTTGACATGGAGTTGCGGATACCAGCCCGTATTACCTATTATCTAAGACCAAGCCAACTATCCTTCTCCTTTCCTCGTTCTCAACATTTATCTACCTATCGGTCCAGTCAAGAACTTTTATCTGTAATAATTATCTCTATGGTCGAAGAAAGAAGTCGGTTGTCCAATGTAAACTGCTAACTCTTTCATATTATAGAAATGTAACAAGACTTTCAGTAGTATCGAATAAGCTACTCAATATAGAAGTGCATTGGTAATATGCATGTTGTACCATTACCTGTTACCTACTTAATGTGACAGGTGCTAGAGGTACAAAATGAAGTCGTAGAATCGATAGGTTAATTAGTAATTTATTCATAATGATGTTCATATTTGTTAGAGCTTTATCGCCATCATAATCTTATTGTAGTTTATCATCTTCTAGATCGTCTTTTGTTTACTCTTCTTTGGTTTTTCGAAATTAGGGATCTAGATTCTCGGACAAAACTGCATATTGCTCAGCAACGTTTATTCTGGCTATAGAGACACAATTTTCTTATCTTTTAAACTGCGTTAAGGGAATGCACAAATAAACTGTGCCCTGATCCAAGCTATTCCTCGAACATGGTTTCTCGGCGACCGTTTATTGAGATCAGCTTACCACGATCTCTAATTACTTACAGTTCGTTTACAAATGATTGTAATGGTAATGATCTTCTGGCCTCCTACGACCAGTAGGGAGTCTAGTACATATTATTATATATGTACCTATGTAATGGATCCTTCATTTGGATCGTGCAAAACAAATCGAAAAAATCCATAAAATCAACGAAGAACACGTAGTCAGCCTATAATGTGCCCACTGCTGGGACTCAGGCCTCCTCTCTGTGAGAGGGCCATAATTAACCACGCGGGCCCAGTGCGGGTTGATAGATGTCACATATCTTCAAATTTTTTGGCTCTAGAACATGCTGGTTTCTTTCACCGTTTTGAGAGTAATGGTGATGAAATTAAATACACAAAAGTGCCTGGATAGGTTCGAACTTATGAGTCGTGGCCGATACCAATGGGCCACAGCTGCTCCCATCAGTATTTGATATACCATGATGTCTTTTTTTGTAACTATCACTAATTATCTAGAACCTTGCAATGACGTCAGATCTAATGACATCATACCGGCAGCTGGTTACCACAACTTGTTACATTTAACATAAATGGTTATCTCCAAGGCTATCAAACACCAGTACACCGTAGGAATGAATCATTTTTGCAAAAAAATGACGTAAAATATTCCAAATTATGTTACGGTTATAATTCCGATTTTGGCATAGGCACGACTGATGTTAACTACCCGTGTTTTTTGAATAACTTAGTTTTAACCTCAAGTTCAAGCTAGAAGATTTGACCTTGTATTCACGAAATTGTTCAGGCATACCAAAACAATTTTCTCACATCATAATTCGATCAAATAGGTGCTTTCATAGGACTCTTTAACATGAGTCTTAGTCTCAGTAATAAAAAGGACTGTTTCTTTTTTCTTTTGAAAATCTTATTTTTTGTTTATTTTTGTTTATTATTTGGTTTTATTTAGGAGGTGTTAAATGTGTTTAAGGGAGAATAATTATAATGAAAATGACACTAGTATTAATAGCCAGAGGTTACAAAAGCATTTGACGATGATCAAGAATATTAATCACCGTTAAACTCTGACTTTGAAAGCACAAGATCATGTGATATATAAATAATTTAATAAATATTTTAAACAAAATTAAAGTTGAGAATTTTATTTTTTAAATCCTATTTATGTATTCTTAATTGAATTAAGTTCAATGAACAGGAATTTAGCCATATTTTTCAATAAGAGCCTTAATTATAAAGACCACATATTGTTTTATTGCTACTTGAAATAATTTGTTTGACATTTTCTAAGACCAAACGTGTTTGGATCATTATTTCGACGCTTCGTGTAGGTAGGTCTGCATTTGATAGGTAACATCCTGTTTCATTCTGATGTGATCTAGTACAAGTTAAGGCTCCTGCAAATTCGCGCGATATCGCGGGAGCGACAGGCAGCGCTACCCTTGTCGCGTCCGCGTATCGCGCCTGTTTGTGGGAGCCTTTAAATACCAACCTATTAGTGACCCATGACAGGGCAAAGTGTCCTTCTCATACAGAGAAGGTACAAGCATTGACCAGCACGCTTGCTCAAGACGGGAGGCAATTTCAGACTTATTTTATCCATAGGTCCAGGTTTCCTCATAACCTATGTTTTTCCTAAAAAAGAAACGACCCCAAACTCAGAAAGTACCTACATAATTATATTGTACATTGAAATTGCAAAAGTCACATGGGTACTTTGAACCCACAACCTCGTGCATTAGAGGTGAGGCCTTCGCCACTGGGCCATCACCACGATAAAGGCTAGTACAAGTTGGACCTTAAAAAAAAAAAACAATTTATTTTGCCAAAGGTGAACAATATCAAACATTGTTTTGTTTAAGTTTAGTGATTTATAATACTTGTTTTATTAATATTAATTTATTCAAAGACAACTATATGGTCCACAGTAGTAGGTGTACACGTAACTATACAGGGCGTCCCACGGATATGCCACATGGAGGGAAAGTACCTTGAATATTGTAGATGGAACATTTTACTGAAAGAAGATATTATTTGAATTAAAAAAAAATTAACTGCATTCATAGATATTTAAATAATTACATGGTTGAACCGGGAATCGAACCCGTTACATGAGAAAAATAATCATCCTATAGCTCTATTATACCGATCGAAAGGCTTCATCATAAGGATTATTTTTTGCGAAATAACATAGTGTCACAAATAAAAGGAAGACCATAAATTTTAACATTTGATGTGAAATTTTGTTCAGAAAAATTAACAGACTTTGTATTCAACAGGAAGTGACTCATTTCGAGCATTTGATAAATTCATTAATTTTGTATTAAAAATGTTAAAATTCATGGTTTTCCTTTTATTTGTGACACTATGTTATTTAGCAAAAAATAATCCTTATGATGAAGCCTTTTTGATTATTTTTCTCATGGAACGGGTTCGATTCCCGGTTTAACCATGTAATTATTTAAATATCTATGAATGCAGTTTAAATTGTTTTTTAAATTCAAATAATGTCTTCTTTCAGTACAATGTTCCATCTACAATATTCAAGGTACTTTCCATCCATGTGGCATATCCGTGGGACGCCCTGTATACTTAGCAAGTAAGATGATAATAATGATGTATCGAAAGACGATTTTTTGACCAATAGAAAGAATAATAAAACCTTGGTATTAAAATCATGATATTATTATTCGTTATGAATCTTTTAATTCTAAATAATCCAATAGGTATCCAATAGGTATTGGAATTATGCGACTCAAATGACGTCCCAAAGTTCCAAAAAGGCGGTTTCTACATATTCACCCTTACTTGTTAGTTACTACTTAGAATTATACCAAGAAATTATCGAAGTCGTAAATAACATTTTGAATCCAAACAATAAATTCCAATTACCTATATTTTTTCTACGGCTAATTTTATTTGTTGCGCAACTTAATTACTTCACAGAACTTTAAAAGAAATATTTCATTTACTTGACATTTTTATTAGAGTAAATTGTGTTACATTAATAAAAATATCACCTGTTGGCGGTCTTGGACTTGTAATTTCACAAATTATACCTACGTTGTTGCTATGGTGTGTTTTGAAAGGCAACCCTATAATTCATTGTTCTTTGTAAACGCAAAGGTCACTATTGCAAATATTTTGTCGAGAACGTACGCTTCATTACGTAGAGATAATTATGGCATTTTATTCGTGTTGATGTTGGTTTGAGGATCCAAAGTTAATTGATTCCTTGACGTTCATTATTTTTTTTTCATTTGTTCATTCATCTTCACCATTAACAATTCGGCCGAAAGACGTCCACTGCTGCACATAGGCCTCGCCCAAGCGTCGCCACATCGGCTAATACTCTTTCTGTTATGATTATTATAACTTTATTGTAGTTTGCTTTTGGTTTTTCTCAGGTAAAATATTAAAATGCATCACTGCATAATAGTAATTGCTGTCTTCTTCTTCTGGCATTACCACCTACTGCTACATAGCTTTAAAGTCAAGTAATTTATTTCAATTCGGCACATAAAAGGCACTTTTGAACGTCAAAAACAAACATATTTATTAGTAATAGTAGTAGAGTACAAAATACTTACGATCTTAGATATTTACGCTGGAATGAGAACACTGCCGACAAAAATCTGCTGCATTTTTGCGGGTGATTTGTGTATGTATTACCAATTTGTACTACTTCTTAGACTAAATGCTTGTGTTTTCGTTAACCATTTCAATTACCTTTTTACCGGCCTTAGGCAGCTTTCGGCGGCTTCTCCCAACAAAGTGACCAGCATTTATGAAATGAAATGAAATTGTTTATTCTGTAAATAGGATATCCGAATCAATTTTCATATTAAAAAAAAAAAAAATAAGCTAGCTGAGGTCGGCGTTTCCTATCTGACTACTCTGAGAAGAAAGGCCGAAACAAACTCAGAGGTCGCAGTCTCTTTTAAGGTCCAGACATAATCTTGGTCAGGCCTTATGAGGACAATGTAGATTAATGTCTGAATTGCTCTTTTGAGGAAAGAACCACACAGATTTGAGTAGACCTGTCCAGCCAGTGCAAGCATTTGGCAGTAACCGAGGAGCTCAACTCAGAGCTTAAGGAGCTCAACCATGAACTGTTCAATATGGACCATTTTATTATTTCACTCAGCGAACCTCTGAACTAGCCCAAACAAAGCGCAGAACCGGCGACGACACCCGACGTTTCAGACTCAGATTCTCTGAATTGAAATTGTATTCAGACAATGTAGGATACTGGATTTAAAATGATAAAAACTAGTTCTTATCTGTCATCATAATTTATTAATTAATTAATATAAAATACTAACGCAAAGTACTTCACTTAATTACATCTGAGCAATAACTATTCAACTATGTAGTAAAGTCTGCGTTTTTTATAACTAAAGGCTTTCTTTCAACATTTTTAATAATGCTTTTTATTATTTATTTTAACAGTTCAGTTTTTTTTAATTTTTCATGCAAATTCTTTAACAATACTATTGTTCGTTATTTAGATTAACAATCAATCAACTATTTTTAAATTAAATCTAACAATGAAATCATTTATTTACATTTTATAATACCAAATCTTAAATTAAATCACGATTATCAATTAAACTGCTTATTGCCCGACAAAACTAACATTCTCAATAATTAAACTATGAAATAACTAAATAATAAATAACAGCAGTAATAAGAACCAGTCAATTCTTAATATTTTAAATCTAACTGCAAAATTACCTTTAATATTATTTTAATTACAAATCAGCACTGATGGATTCAAACAAAAGAAAATCACACAAACAACTGTTTTGTTCGTCAATATCCAACAATAAAACGACAAAATAAAAATTATTGCCTAAAATATTTTCTTCGATAATCTAAATTTTTAAAATTTGGAGGTAAACAAAACACTGCACAAACAAACCTTATGAGATCTTTACGAAAACCAAATCCACGTTGCGAATACGTACAAACATACCTCTAGAAATTTTACAATGTGTATCATCGAAACTTGGACTAATAATACTTCTGATTATAGATAATCTAAAATTAGGTACAAATACAATTTCATATCTTAAATCTCTCTAGAAATGCACCTATACAATCGATTAAGAACCACTGCCTACAGACATATCGCATTACAAAAACTTTTCATACTATGCAGCTAAACAAAATAAGGCAACACGTCTCTAAAGGCTAAACTTTAACGTAATCTATACTACGCAATCTCATTTGCATACAGTAAGTCTTTGCAGACAGCGGCGCTTGTTAACATTTCATCAGCGTCTCATAATATCTTCTATACTGAAGCCTTTCTTCGGTCCTGTCGATGTGCTCGTTCCCGGTTTTGGATTAGTCGGCGGTTGTATCCCAACAATATTCTTTATTCCACTTGTTATGAAACTCGAGCTGCCTTCTTCAGGATCCTTCTGACCATCCTTACAATTGGTCACATGAGTAGAAGTACAAGGCGTTGTGTCTTTCGGCGGCGCGTGTTTTACTATCAAGTCTTGTGCAACAGTTTGCTGTGGTCCTAATATTGGGTGAGGAACAGGACCGTACGCCATTTGAGGGTGAGGCGGTGGCATGGGTATACCAAACTTATGATATGATGGCATTCCCATTATAGTCGGCGGGATTCCAACAATGACCTCCCCATTTCCTAGCGGGTGCCGAGGCATTGTCAGGTTAGTAGGCTCAGGCGACCGGCTTCGATAAACTGCTGCGCAAGTTCTCACATTATCTCCAATATCAGGAGGATGACTTCTCTTTCTGAATGGACTCAGGTACATACCAGAAGGCCCAGGGTCTATAGGTGGACTTGCCATTTGACCCATCTTTGAAGGATCAGGAGGCACAACTTGATGAAGGTCTCTTCGTATTTGCAGCTGAGGATGTCTTATTTGTTGTTCAGGAACTTCGGTATAACGCATCTCTTTTTCTATAATCTCTTCAGAAGTGTATCGCCGTTTTTCGTATAGATCTGACGGCATACGCATGTGTTTCTCTTGATGTTGGGGGCGCATAGTGTAAGGACTCGCTCTATCCTTCTGCTCATTGTGGTGGCAGTGAGTGCGTTCTACCGGAGAAGGCGACGTCCGTCGTTGCGGTGGTCTCTCTTCACTTTGCTCGCGACCAATACTTTCGATTGATGACGATCGCGCTCGTCTGACTGGGGAATGTTCAGGGGATGAGAGTTCAGGATCGTCATCATCAAATCCTGGTTCTATTGGTGATCCCGGTCTGCCAATATCTTCTTCGCCTACGTCTAGAACATCGCCTGGCGGTACGTCACCAACTGCGTGTGTCAAGGCGTGTCTCCTCAAATCACAGTTTCTTCTGAATACTTTCCCGCAAGAATTGCATTCATAAGGTTTGTGATCCGTATGGGTGAGCAAATGAGTTTTGAGGTTTGACCGTTGATTGAAACTTCGGCTACAAACTGGACATTTGTGAGGTGACTCCTCCATGTGGAGAATTTTGTGTACCGCCAGGGTCCTTGACTGACAGAATCCTTTCCCACATTCTGTACACTTGAATGGCTTCTCCTTTGAGTGTATGTACCTGGAACAATGAAAAAGAAATTAAAATCCTGTGCTATATTTAGCAGCGTATCTGGATAAGAGTATTCCTCGGGAATGTTTTAATGATTCGTACCATAAAATATCATGGATTAATTAAATGTCGGAGTAGAGGCGGAGTGAATTCGAACACAAGTTTCGCTGATAATAATGAAACGTGGTTTATTTATGGTATGTAACAATACGTAGGTATGCGAAACGGGTTTTGATTGGATTTGGAGGCGTTCATTCATTAAGAGAGGAACGACCTTTTGTCGACGACAGTATTTCATTGTCCGCTACTAAAGTGAGTAGATGTCTCTTGGAGATAATACAATAACTGTACGGATATTCAATACAATACAATGTAATAGTAAAATCTTAATGTCGGCGACCACTATCCATTATACTGTTCAGACGCGCCTTGAACGTGATCCGAGTAACATGAGCCTTTAGTCTCAAGGCGAGCCCGACGACGTCGCATGCGTTCAGTACGTACAGCCTCACCACTTTTTGAAGACCTCCGCTAATTCTTTTCACTTCCCCGTATCGTTAATGGATCGCGAATGTGGTGGGGGAATGGGAAGGTCATATTGTATTGGTTCCGTTCCACAAGAGTTCCAGTCCAACCGAATCGAATTACGTTAAAAGCATTTTGTGGCCAATCGCTGCGATTAATATTATTAACAGCGGCTATATTGGATTACTAGTGACCATCTGCTTTATGGCTTGTAGGTAGGCGAGCGATGTGAAAACAGTGTCTTATACTCTTCTAAGATGTGTACGAAGCTCAATTACATTTTGTGTAGGTGCGTTTTAATCCAAATTCATACTATTATGAATGTTATTAGCTATTCGTCAGGCGGGTAAAATTTGGGCATATAAGATCGTTGTTAGGTTGCTTAAAGTGCGCTTATAAAATAATAATAATAATAATAACGTTTATTTAGCCAAAAATACAGATTGGTACAGAGATTTTAAGTTGTAGGTTTATATTATTAGGTACATTCAGAGTTCATGATGCAATCCGTCCAAGAAAGGTTCCTCTACCTCTTAAACTAGGAATTTCCTGTATCTTAAGAGGTAGTGTTCGGCTAAGGTAACAATAGTTAAAGGACAACAAAACTGAGTCTGACAGATGGACTAAGCGGGCTCGCCATTTGGCTTACAAACGTGTATAAACTAAAAGATAAAAAGAAAAAGAACATAATTTAAATTAAATTTAAAAATGAATTGTGGATACGGGGGTATGAGAAGGTAAGTGTACTGTGTGTGTGTGGAAGTGTGCGTGTTGTTCGTGTTTGTGTGTTTTATGTATGAGTGTGTGCCTGTTTGTGTATGGACACAAACAGGCACACACTCATAATCTATAATAGTCCAGATCATCATGCTACACAATTTTCTGGAAGGAAATAAAAAAAAAACAGTCAATACCTAGATCAAAACGAAGATAAGGAATTTCAGAAAAAAATCTAGTGGTTATTCTAAACTACAACCTAAACTAAACCATATTTATAAAAAATTATCAGCAATTTTTCTTACATCACTTTTATAATTGCATTCCGATGAGGTTTTTATTTGAGGAAACACCCAGGCGAGGTCGGTATAAGAATTAATAAAGGAAGTATTGAGAGCTTCGTGTAATCATGTTAATAACACGCTTGCGCTCTGTCCATGTAGCTTAAAATGGAAAGATGGTAAAAACTTGATTCGTTAAGGTAAGGTAAACTTGAACTTGGAAATTATATTGTAATAATACAATGTAAATCTATAAAAATGCATGGACTGCTAAACAAAAATGAATATGCTAATTATAGAATGTGAATGATATAATAACAAAAAATGATTGTCTATTAGGTAAAATTATACTAGCGCTAGTACAAATACACAGTTATTGTGACTACTTACGCTAGAAAAAAGTGCTCTCAAAAGCTACCTCTTTATCCCAAGATTTCTTAGTAATCTTAGTTCATTGACTTGATACCAATCTAAAAATGTGCACCAAAGAATTCAGCCGACTTAGGCACGATAGACTTGAAAAAAATAACAATTCAGCTAATGATAGTGACACAAAGTCCGTAGACCCAGTTCATGGGAAACATAACAAAAAACGTAATGAAGAATAGTTTAACTCCAGTCCGTTTAATGATGATGACTCCGAAAATTCTTTGGGATGTCATGCAAAGAATGCGTTGCGGAGATGAGTAGTTACATAAGGTAATAACCGGTTAAACATAAGCATAGATGACAGAAAGTCTCGTATAAAAGAAGGTCATAGTGATGACTGGGTAATTACTCAAGACAGATGTTGGTAACGCTAACGAAACTGTTGATGGGAGAGATGATACAGCATAGATGAGTTTAGAAGTAAATAACTAACTTTGAAATGCATAGACTCATAGAGCATTTTGGTAGTGCATATTAAAATACTTGTATGAGTATGTTGAAGTACATAGTGAAACAAACTAGCAATGTTCTTTCATCCTTATACTTACATGAATGAATGTGTAGAACATTATTGGATATACTCGTAACCCTTTACGTCTTCTAGTGCAATTATAACTTTACTGCCTTTTCTAGTATATGGAGGATATTATTATTACCAACCACATTAAGCTGATAATCGATAAATATCTAAACAAATCTATAAAGTTAGCATATATCGTAATCGAAATCTTTTATCTCATGCAGCGATATAAATTTATATATATTCACTTTCGAGTGACCGCGGCAGTGAAATATTGTAATGCCCAAAATTTAATTCCGAGTTTATGATAGAAATCGATTCCATCAAATCGATTCAGGCAGTTATCCATAAATATCAAGAGAATACAAAAAAAAAAAATGTCCGGTGTGTGAGTATGTTTGTGTGTTGAGATATATCTACGCGCTAATGTTTTAATTAATTTATGATAAAGAAAAAAAATAGGTTGTCAGAAGTAAAAATATTTTAGAATTCGCAACAATTTTAAAACTCATAATAGTAACGCAAAGCACGGTTGAGTTGAAAATAACAAGAAAATTCTACCAACACAAAACCTTGACTAGTCCTCATCTCATTCGCTGCAAGGAACACAATAACCTATTCCCTCACAAACTAGAAATACATTGTAAGTTTGTAACGTTCAATTGTACATACGGAACTCTAAAAGGAGTAACGACCCACACTGCCAATTACACGGATTGTGCACGCATTTTACTTCGCACATTCGATTCTTAGAAAAGCTAAAAGTCCAGTTTTTATTCTCATATATAAATGTTATAACACCAGAAAATATTTTTTAGTCTCGACTCTGGCCCCTCGTATTTTATAATGCTACTAAAGTTTCTTACATTCTATATTTTATTGACGGGCTTGAAGAGTTTGTCATTATCAGCTAGCCAGGTTAGTTTACAGTTATCAGTGGTATTTTTAAATCTATTTGTGGTGTTATTACCAAAAATGTAGTACTAAAACAACCTTTTTTTTGGGAAAATTTGCAGCTCTTTATAAGACTCCGAAATTCGGACAAAACTGTGCTAAAACTTTAGTTATTGCCGATTGATTTAGAAAATTGATCAATCAAAAATCTCATTTGCCGTTTTATTCATTCCAATATTTATGAGAATCGATTTCCGTATATTATAATTAATAGTGACCTTACTAAACTTTATTGATGATTTATGCGCTATCGAACAATCATGCGTTGCCAAAAACGGATGTTTTAACTTAAAAATCATTCAAGGGCTTGCCCATATCAAGGACCATGTTTGTAATTACCTTAAAACTTCCTCATAATTGCAAAATATCTCAATTTTGGTAATTAAGAAAACGCCCACACCCAATTCAGTATTTATTAAGAGGTTACCAAGCTTCTTCGTCATTATCGAATATTTTACTGGTTACGGTTCAATTGTTTACTCACTATAAGACACTAGGTACAAAAGTTTTGGAATCCTGCGAAAATCAAACCTAGCCATACTAAAGCTACTGCAATTTCATTGAAATTTAGCATTCTGTAATCAATAATGCCTGCTATTACAATAGGACACTGCTTCTATAGGTACTGCATGGATTATAGGCAAGTCGATACTGTTACGACAGTTTTTTCTAGCGGCTGAAGCAGAATGTCAAGTGACAACATTAAAAATGTCAACATTACGTGTGTCGGCACGGCTCAAAGCCTCGCAGGAGTAAAGTATAAGCTTTTATACCCGTCACAAATTGTGCATAAATAGTTAAGGTTTACTTGCAAGTGTGGCTTTAGCTATAAAGGCATTTAATGGTAATACATTCCACATATTATGATAAGATTCTGAGTTAAATAATATCGACAAGTTCATTAAAGAAGATACAGGCTAGCTGAAGGAAGTTTCAAAACTAAAAATGAATCTATAATGAATTCCAAAGAGAAAGCCAAGTTTAGAGAACTAACAAACAAATTCATGAATGAAGAAGGGAAGGGCGCGAACTTGCCATCGTCACGCAAATATTGTGTAGTGACTGACGGACAGACCGGTTTTAATTTACACACGGCTAGTCCAAACACCCACGTTGTGTATTAAGATTTTGAAGTATTATTAGATAATGGATGGACCTTCTAAATTTTATGATAGATCTATGTATTGGGTTGGCATAAGGATAAAAAAATATAGGATATACGAGCTTGATACTAAGGTATTGGAACAAAATTGCTTTGACATTGCTAGAGGACACGGCAACTAGTATTTAGACTCTATAATAATAAGGGCGGTATCATACTAACTGTTCTAATTGTATAACATCGAAGCCATTAATATAGAGCCGGTTATCGATCTGTGTTGTTTTAATGATGAGAGAAACGAACAGAGTTAAACATAAAAACATGAAACACAACATATAAACGTAATATCGATAGACGTAGAGAAAAAGTGTTCCAATTAAATAAAAACCTGATATTTTAAATATCGAAGCCGAAATGACTTCCAATAAATTTTAAATATCTAATGAACGCGATATCTTCATTTTAAAATGAATCGAGAGCCACGATCGACATCGTATGATGACGGATTCGGAAACACCAGTCAAACAGCTTTAATAACATCAGAGATACCGACGCCAGATTCAAATTAACAAGGCAATTACCAGGTTACTACGAAAACGTTTGATGCGAACCAACCAAAACTATAAAACACACGATTGCTGGTCAAATGGGAAACCATAACCAAATGATAGAGCAAAGATGAGTTAAACTACACAAAATTGAAAATGTCACAACAAACATTTATTCGGAAGTTTTAACGACAAAAAATGTATACATATGATAAAAGAATTAGGACAAACGTTAAGAATACACATATGATTTATGTCATAAACAAATCTTACCCTCCGAGGTATCTTATCGGACCAGTTCGATCAATTCTGACGTTAAATAAAATATAAGTAACGTCTGTCTCTTCGTATTATGCTTTGAGATAAGGATCGCGATGGACAGTCGCTCAGAACCCCATCAAGACACGGAACGAAGATTAAAAAACTGACTCCAAATTACAGAGAGGACTGAGATCCCGCGCTAATGGGTTACATTAAAAATATTTCCATTACGGTTGCCGGGCGGATAATGTGTTTTGGAACACACTTACAAGAGATGGCGCCGGTGTAGGAAACAGGCAAGTGACTCATGAAATGAACAATAAAACGGTAATAACTTGAATTGATAACAACGACATAATGCTCTCAGAAGTGGCAATTGAATATAAAGCGTCGGTCACTTAACAAAAATGTCTAAAAATGTTGACGCTCTTTTTTCTGCTGGAAATGTAATTGGTTAAGCCAAGAAACCATTTGCAGGTGCGGAAACAGGTTCTTAAAGTGTTCTCGTTTCTTAACAAGCTGCACTGTAAAGTTGATGTGACAGAACCGAGAATACAAAGTCAAACAAAATTTTGGGTCACCACTTTATTTCGAAGCCTCGTTCTTAAAACAAAGCTCCTTCCTTAAATTGAACTTGGTAAATGTTATAAACTAGAACTAGTTGCGTTTTAAACTAAGAATATAAAAGATATTTATTTCGTCTACCGATCCGGGTCAAAATGGTTTTTTTCCAATTCAATCGTGTTCGAGATTGCCTATCGAACAACGTTCGAGAGGTTGGTAACGGATGTAGAGTGATGACTATGATAGACCAGTCTGTGTTTGAGGTTTCTGAATTAAAACACCTGCACGTTAATTATTATTTCATTTCAAAACTTAGTTGTGTTGGGAAACAATCAAGAGCTTAATTATTTATGTCGTGAAATGAAATTGAGGTTCATAGAAGAAAATAAAATAAACACCAAAGAGACGTAAATCTAATGCAACCCCAACAATTTTAAGTCATGATTTAAAGCTTAATACAAATATTTAATATCTGTGAGGTCTTGTCTATGAATGTATTGGTTCTTTGCAATGACCAACACCACAGATCGAATCAATTTCTCTCCACAGTTTTTTTTTTCTTATTACAAAGTCTGAATGGTAGATAGAGTGAGCCAACTGGGCACCACTGCGTACCTATATTTGTATATACTGTGTATTACTTTAGTTACTTATAGTTTTATTTTTAGTATTCTTAGCCTTTGCGACTTAAGTTTTATGTGAATGTTTATCTTACGATTTACTTTTAGATTGTCTTTCAATCGCTTCATTAACGTGTCCGTCAACCGTGTTCATTTAGAAAAAGTTATCTATAGTTTTGTTTTCTACAAAAAAATAAATTGTAGTTTCAGAATAAGAATCTTGATTTTTATCACTTGTAATTTTAAATTCAAAATAAGGCGAGACGTGAATGTGGCTGTGATGTTTATGGACAGTGGGCTTGCAACCTTTATACTCGTGCTTTATTGCCAACTATGAACTTGACACTTGAATGCCGAGACAGGACTGTAACTACACAGGTTTTTACACACTAGACACGAAACGCAAAACAATAACTCAAAACATTTGCCTAAACAACTGAAGTTCTGCTATCTACGCGAGTAAACATAAAATTACATAGTTTTACCTAGAGACATAATAAAAAATAATTTATTGTATTTTGTGGAAATACGGTCGACATAGGACCATTCTAGTATAAGTTACATAACATTTCTTGAATTCCGTTCTTAGCAATCGAAATAAGCATTCCATCACTTCAATAGAATAATACTGAAGATTTCCATAAAAAATCTAGTTAAAAGTAAAGAGAGCAGGTACAGCGGACGCGCGTTGGAATGCCGCCGGGGTCACTGTCCGATCCCTCCTTACGTACCTCCCGTTCATCTACGCTATCTAAACCTATCGCATAGATTGATCGTAAAACGCTTTCCTCATTAACTTTACTAATTATGTCTTTGCCTTGAAAAGTTCTTGTGTTGAAAAATTAGAAAATACAATTTACTATTTTGGGACGTGCAGAAGTTATTGCTAAACTTTTCAAGAGTTTTATGATGATAGCTTCCTTGCTATCACCATTTAATATCGGTAAATCTAAAAGTTATTGTGGTTGAGTTCAGCCAATAATCTGACTTCACTAAAATATCATATTTTGCACCTGCATAACTCAATAACTATAAAGATCCAAAAAATGAACAAAAAGTAACATAACACGAATATAAAATGAGACTTCACACTAATTAAATTAAGTCATATAAAACATAAATATGGCAAAGAAGACAATGCCACCGTATTTATGATAATGAGTGGAGAACTTAATTATGTACGTAGGTGTATTTGCGGAACCCACACAAATGCAAAACGGTAGCGGTTGATAATACATAAATTTATTCAAAGAAACTGTTACATGCCGCACACTGCCACATAAGTAAATCAAACCCGCTTACAAATAGCTTATATTAACATAATCTTGCGATTTGAATAATGAAGTAGCAGATTTTGTTATTCAAAATCGCGTTGCTTTCAGGCAGATGCATCGGAACATAATTTTATTGGCCGTTATGACTTTTCTATTGGTTTTAACATACCGAGAGACGCGTAGAAACTAAAAGCTTACAGTTTTATGTAAATTATTATTTAGGAACAAACCTTTAGATGATTTTTATGATAAATTTAAGGTTCATCAATATAAACTTAAGTCCCGATGTATTTTGGTACAATGACAGATGAATTCGAAATTGTTGTTAGAATTGAGTATAAATGGTGAATATTATTATAATATTTCATGAATTGGCAGTACATTCATCATTTGCCCAAAGTATTATAAATATCTCCCAGAAATATTACTATTTGTCATACTTAAAAGGTTACATACAGCTTTGTTTAACTTTAAGGGAAAAAATGAACGAATTTTTGTAAGTATTAAAAAGTATCTGTAAGTAAACGTTAAATAATTCTGTTGACATGTTTCTCAGGAGACACTTTTGCTGTATTAAGCAGCATAAAAGGCGTACTTAAGCAACCGTGGTTGACTCGAGTCTCGAACCCACGCACTTTTATCTCTTTACAACTAAGCTGGTTTCCTTTAAGACGATTTATTGTTATGCTACTAATATCTCAGCATCAGTAGTAAATGACGCCAACGCTTTACTTTCCAATAATTAACATTTGAATGACAGAAATTGTTTAGTCAGTCCGTGTGAACTTGTGAACGATACGAGTCAAAATTACTTGAATAAAATGGTTTTAAATCGTCCTAATGAATCAGAAACAGGAAATAAATAAAAAGTTCATACGAATATGAATATGACAGATGAAAATATAACAAGTCCTAACTTAGAAACAGAACATACAAAAACAACATTTCAAAGAATCATTTGACTAATTAGCAAAAGTTTCGTTTCTAACGCCTAGAAACTTAGAAGTTCAATTAGCATAGACGCTGTCGAGCTAATATTTCCTATAACCGAACCGTAGGAACCCGTGTAGGTAGCAAAATATTTACAAGAAGTAGATGACATAATGTAAATGAGACGAGCGTTTTCGCAACTGCTCGAGCAAAATTAGCATTACCATTAGAACGTTTTTTGCATCGCGTTTAACAAAATGAGACGTCAATACATTAGTTATCGTTTTGTTTTTAACCGCAATGGAATTATGGTAACAAGCTTCTTTTGAATGACAAAACTGAAGTCCGTTTCCAATAGAAAGAGACTTAAGTTACACGAACAATACTCTATGGGCTATGGATCTTTTTCGAAATGTTGAAAAACGTTGCAACAATAAATTATTTCGTTTCAACAGTCATCTTTGTATTGGTTTTTACTTTTACAGTTACTTTTTGGCTTCCTACCTTAAAAAAAATGAATTTACAAACTTATTACTTTTTGAGGAGCTCGTGGCTAAGTAATAACAGCCGCTCGGGTCGATCCATCAGGTTAAGCTACGCTTGCCGGGGTTGGTCCGTGGATGGGTGACCATTTTACATATCGAGACTCCTCCGTGACTCGGAAAGCACGTTAAGCCGTTGGTCCCGGCTGTCATTTGTGGATCTTTGGCAGTCGTTACGAGTCGTCAGAAGCACGAAAGTCTGACAACCAGTCTAACCAAAGGGTATCGTATTACCCAGTTACTGGGTTGTGGAGGTCAGATAGGCAGTCGCTCCATGTAAAATACTGGTATTCAGCTGCATCCGGTTAGACTGGAAGCCGACCCCAACATAGTTGGGAAAAGGCTAGGCAGAAGAAGATTACTTTTTGCCATTGTGATTTCTGGCTTTAAAAATCGCAGATGGCCGTTGAATGAACAGCAACCAGTACTATTAAACCTGCTTCTTCCGCTCCTGTAATCTTTAAACCAAATACATTCCCATATGTGGCTTCAAAATGCACAAACCGGTTTTTTATCAAGGCTTTAAGATGTTGCTAAATGTTTTGGCGTTCAATTACATTTCAAATTCTGCCTTTTTGCTTTACTTTCTTCAACATTGACTTAAGTAATCTGTCCTTCTCATTTTATTATTGGTGCTATATTTAAAGCTCATGTGGCACCGCAGTGTTTGATTTAATTTGGATTCTTGAATTAGGCTTTAGATGGTAAGCAAGTCATAATCAAAAGTATTTTTTCTATTTTAAAAGCGCAGCCACTTCCCTTTAGGTAGGTTCTTCTAAATCTATTACCACATTTTAGAAGGGCCCTGTATTGAATTCAGATTGAGTTTCAAAAATAATACGTCATTACCAAAGTAGTTACGTTAAAGCTTAATAGGTTTCGTGTAGGCGAGGTGCTTTCAATCACATCAGTACAATGAGTCGTTAATGTAGTCGCTGGGTCTCCAGTAATGGTCTAGACGCTACCTACACATGAAAGTCTTTCGTTTCTTTTGTCACAATGTAGGTAATGTTGCATTGTAGCAAGGTTGCTTTTTAATAGAATGTGCACGTGCTGGAATTTCTTCCAGTACTTCATGCGTAAGTGGTTTTGAAGTTTCATGGATATTTGATGTGAATTGATTTTTTACATCAAAGAACCCATAGAGAAAGGGCAAATAGTGATCCTGGAAATGGCTATTTTAAATGCTGAAACTCTGAAACAAAATATAACTTTGAAGATACGAAAAACAATCTCCCCACTAAATTGGAATTTTGAGTGAAGCTAACTTCCAATCGTCCATCTTCTATCACAAAAACTTAATCGAAAAATAATACAGAGCGTTCCGCAATGCGTGGCAGTGCATCATTTATTTTTCGTTTGTATACTAAAGAAATTTAGTATTCGTCGCGCGGTCGACGTTATAAAAAGTCAAAACCCCAAAAGTCGGACAGGTACGTGGACAAAAAATAAATGGAAAATACTAATGGAGCGGCGCGGCCAGGTTGGACCGCGATGCTTCGTGGTAAGTAACTGGTAGAGAAGGGTATCATTTACTTCATTTTATTTATACTGATGAAGGAAATGCAAGAGATAGTATTGTAAATGAAGTAGTTTGAAAACATTATTTGTCGTAGTGATTCAGAACTATACAATGTTTGGTTTGGTTGTGCTTGTTGAAATTGTAACGTTTCTGCGCAGACAATCTAGAAGCCAAAATTTTATTTATACACAATCAATGAAAACAATAAAATCATTGTGATAAGTCAGTAAATATTTTGACAATAATTCATGTATGACGTTACCAAAAAACTTTTAAACATAACTGTCACCTCTAAGTAATATTCATTAAGCCGGTATATCCGTGAAGGTAAGAGATAAGAAGTCCGCTAAACTAGGCAATTCTAGCTACTCAAGTGGAACCACATCAATATAATATCCAACAACCGAGCCAGTTACATACAATGCGGCGTCCACAGCCGGTTTGGCTGCGCGTACGCCGGCCATGCGACGTAATGGGAGCGACGGCTTGCCGCTGCCGCTTCACACACAATTTCACCTCTGAGTGACGCAAACATTCATTGTAAATGCGTACTTCACTTGCACAGTATCAGGTGCATTTTACCTAAAACTACTAATGCTTTAATAATGTTGATGGAACCTGAGTGCTACGGTAAAACCTAAGTATAGATGAGGGCCAGAATCAAATGAAATTGGCAAATCGTATGTCATGCGGGACCTAGTTTTCTGATTAGAGTTGGTTGCCCTGCATTGCTAAATGATTCCGTTGGAACTAAATATTATATAATAATTGTTCCTGGCATTTAATTTATTTAATTAAAGATGAAGAAGAAAAAGCTATGGGACTCGCAAGCATAAACACGAAAATAAATGTTCGAATTGAATCATCAATCAGACAGAAATAAATAAATACAGGAAAAATACCTCAAATTCTATGAAGGATTAGAAAGTAAAGTAAGAAAAAGCAAAAGATGTACATTGCAGTGCTATGTAACAGTTTTTTAAATGTTGAACTACTGGGACTACCTCTACTACTTAAAAATACCAGAAAAATAATTTAAAAAATGAAGGATCCCAAATAATAACGTTTTTACCATTGAATTTATAATTGTATGTTTTTCTGACTCCATTTGTCTATTTTCCGTGATCCAACCGCATTGTTTTTGTCTATCGATCATGAGAATCGGTTAACTCATGTCTACTGTCTGCGACAAAAAATTGGCGCCTCATAAGAAAAAACTTTGATATTTGATACGTCTAAGTATCAAATACCTCCATTATAGTCGCGCTTCAATAGTTCCAAAACTCAATTTTTCATGGTTCATATATCTTTAGAACCAGATTCTATTCTTGTTTTACGACCTCAAACGATAATTTTATCAAAATGGTTTCTAATATTATGTCTAGTAGCAATAACTCGTAATTTGCCGAATTCTTATGATCTAAAATCGATAATCAAACGGTGCGTCTCCATTTGATTAAATCCAACAGTAAATTCTAAAACTTGCTGTATATAGACGACAGTCGTTGAACACAGGTAGGTAATATATTTTTATTGTTTCTAGTCCCGTTCTGTTTATTCGTTAAATAATCTGATAAGATTAAAATATCAAACAGATAACACAACTATACGTTTCTCTAAATCATTACACTTAGAAAGAACTTAAACTGGATCGCTCCGAGTCCGGAGTAGCTTAGGAAGCGAATATTCTTGTTCGAAACGAGTTCCAGTTATCAGATTTATAACACTGGCAGTTGATTCATGATCGTCTCGTCTGGCAATTATACCGGGAGAGAAGATATCATTAATCAAACTATATTGATTGGTCCACTCTATGTACAAACCCAATTAGATTGAATCCTTCAATTTTGTTTGATCCTACATGATTTATTACTTGTGGAGGTGCAATTAGACTATCGGGATGCAGGAGTGTTAATTTTGGTTTCATCGTAAATCCTCTTTTAGTGATGTGTGTAATTGGCCGTAATCGTCTGTAATCGTTTCGTATCGTAGATGCTTTTATTGGCTACTTTACATGTGGGAACGATGTAAAGGGATTGGTTTTTCTTTGGTACTTAAATGTTAGTTTTTTACGTGATGGAGTGTATATCGTATGCTTCAGATAGAAGAGGAATTACATTCTAATGATTTTAATATCTTTTTCACGTTTCAGTAGTACATCGGGGATGTTCGCGCTGTTTCTCACTGATGGCTTTCATGCCATCATTCGCAAAAGGACGGTATCCCTGATCTGCAGAATGCGTGGCAGCGGAAGACTGTAGCAGATAGGATTTTGGAGCACTTTGGAGGTCCTTTGTTAAGTCAGTCAGTAAGCAGTTGATATAAAATTATGGAATGATAATATATGATTATCAGATATTTTTTTAAATGTTTTATTATTATTTATAGGCTCGCGTTTGACCACTCCCTCACTAGCTCCGGCTTTCAGTTCTACTGTGCTATCTTTAGGTACTGACAAATGAATATTCAAGGGTGCATTTTTGTTTTTTACATAAGTTTATTGTTGTTATCATAAGTACCTACGTTAAATTAAACATAGCTTAAAATATCTATGTAAATTTTAGTAAGTAGTTTTTGTTATCTTATACAGTAATCATTAGGTAGGTAAGTACTTACCTAAATTCAGTACGGAGGTAATCACAATAACTGAAGGTATTAACTAACCATATTATTATCCAGCTAAAAATGTACCGATATCCAAGGCAATTTGATAATGCTAAATTCTGAGAAACAGCATTATGCTTTATTACTAATATCAATTACTGAGAATCGATTATTGGATGTAAAGATAATTATAAATCCTCTACTATTAAATTGAACATGATTGATTGCAAGCTACAGAAATGAATGTGGCGCATAGGCATGAAACAAATTTTAATCATATTTTCGAAAAAAAAGACTCAAAAGCCGTCTGAACTCCAGAGTTCAGACGGCTTTTGAGTTCTTTTTTTGAGACTGGTGGCATCAACCGGGCTAGAATCCAGATTCTAGCCCGGTTGATGCCACCAGTCTCGCACCCTTAATAGGGGGCGAGTATTGGTTTAAGTCCCAAGTAATCATGGGACTTAAACATAACTGGCGAAATGTGGGTGTACTATTAGCACCTACATCGCTGCCTAACCCTTCGGGGATAACAGACGTGATATAATGATGTTATGTTTCAGAAAAAGAGGTTTAAACAAATGACCTTATAATTGCCGAAGGTTCATAATTTCCAGTAGTTACTACATACATAAGCTTTTGTTTGAACTGAAATCTATGAAAGGTGAATCAAATAATAGACGTTTTGATAAAACTAGTAATTTAATCGATAACCGCTCTATGTATTTCCGGACAAAAAATATTTTCTTATTATTAGGAATACTTAGTGAACAGCGTGAATTTATAAAAAAAACTAAAAAGCCAGCATTCATATTGCACTAAATAGTAATATGCCATTAAAGATTCCTATCGATATGCATTATACTAATCAAGCGAATTAAAAATATCATAATTTACAATAGAATAGGAATTGGTTTAATTAATTTAGTCGCTCGTTTGTATCCATCAAGGATGTGAGTATTTTTATTAAGATTTTTTTATAAAATAATTTACTGGTTCCTTATTACTATTACAAGTAGTCGTTTCTTTCGCAAACATTAAAATGGTGTTTAAAACTATTGTTAAGATGATAGAAGAACTTTTTAAAATTATTAATGAATCAATAATAATATTTTTTATCTCTGCAATGTTTGGTAAAAAGCACAACCCTAGCACAGCTCAATAATGTTTATTACTATTCGAAAACTTTTCAAAATTCGATCACTGCTTTTAATCTCCCATAAAATCGTTCCGTACGTGTCGAGAAGAGATTAAAGTTGCTTGCTCCCAGCCACAGGTAATAAATAACGTGATTATTTCGTGTTTCAAACTGGCCACAATATCTAAGACGTTATTTTTTGAGTGAATTCGACCGAAAAAGAATTCGTTAACGGGATTAAGGTTTTATTCTGAAGCTTTTTTTTTAATCTGTGTGCTGCTGCCGTTTCTATGATTTCAAAAGTGTCTAGTAATTCAGTTAATTTTTTATCGGATATTTTTAATCCCCTAATTATAATATGGATGGCTTGGTGTAAGTCTTCCTTTATGTAAGACGTTGACTAGTCTTGAATTATTTTGTTTTGGTACTTTATTTGTTTAACTGATCTAACCTTTGGGAAAAAGACATAAACAAGTCTAGAAACAATTGTATAAACAAGTTTACACACTGTGCCTTCGTCTCTCAGCCAACTCTCCTGTCGCTGGTGTACTGGAAGAAACTAATGAAATAAGCAGTTCCTTTGTGTTTTTTTATCTTTAAAAAGTTTTCTATTTTATGTGTTTTTTGTATGTACATAAATAAATAAAGGTAGAAAAATCGAGGCATATTAAATATTGGCCCTTTAAAAAACGAACTTAACACGTGGCCATAAAATAATACCTATATTTACATTACCTAAGCTTACAGCTAAAACAAACATTATAATCATTCGATTTCTACAATATAGACCAAAATCACCGATTTCCATCACAATAATGCGTTTCTGGATGCACCATAAACTCCGCATGGAAAGCCATGGGTATGCAAGAGGGTTCAACCGCCAAGGACGACCGGTTGTACTGCGACTTTTAGTCTGATCGCAAACGCACCTACTTTATCCCGACAATCTTGAGGGAGAATCTTCAACCTATTTTTTTTCAGAATTACAAGACAGTGGTAGTAACACGGTACAGCGTTCTGATAATGGTTTGCCGCACCGATCGACGTCATTACGTCAGCGCCGGCTGTCGCTGAAAACCAGCGCTGGGGCTCTGTTTTGCATAGGATCGCAGCATAATGCTGAGCGATAGCCATTTTGCGTGGATGTGACGCATGTTTCCCCCAACCTTTTTTATTTTTACTTTGTACCCCTTTTGCCCATATTATTAAGATCGAAAAGTAGTCAACGGTAGACATTGCCGACTGAACCTCATAAATAATTTAGTGACTCCTCAAGAAATCTTTATGTATACACAGCCAGCTTAAACCCGTGGGCAGCTATGACAGATAAAATCAAAACTCATTTCCACCATTTTTAATGTCCCCGAGAGCCGTCACGTAGGACTTCGAAGTATTTTTGTGGTTATCTTTGATCGCTTATGATTTGGTAAAAAAGGGTTATGGGAAATGAAATAAAGATACAGAAGTGTATGATTATGAAAATTGAAGATATTTTATGTAGCTTTTTGGAATGGATACTAACAAAATACGAAAAAAAAACATAATTTTTTACATATTTTCTTTTTTTGTCACAGTTGAAATTACTGTTCGCCATAAAATAAGTTGAAGTTGCATAATAGTTATTGCAAAATTCACAAACCCTTTATGTAGGTACCTATTTACTTAACAGTCGTAAACTTAATAACTTCATGTCTATGCATGAAATTTAATGCAATAACACAAAGTTGGAAGTTCTAACAAAAACATACTTTCGTTTGACAAAGCACAGCCGCAAATTCATATTATTTCGCCATGTGCAACAATCCGAAATCAACGCTAATCCACGTAATCTTTGAACGTAAACCTTACTACAGTTATTTACTGAGAAATTCTTGAAATAAGAAAGAGATCCTTAATCTCTACCTGTTTTTAAATTAGCTTGTGTGTGTCAAGTTACGTTCAAAAGACATCCCCTGCATATGTGTGTGTCCACGGATTTTATCTAACGTTGACTTCGTCGTATGATTAATGGTTAATATAGAAAGGCATACCTCAACCAACTTGGAACTTTCCTCTACAACAATGGAATCTAAGTTTGAAATATTTGTAAACTTCATCTTGTTTGGGTATTGGGACAGATTTTTTACAGAGTCTTCCAAAGGATTAATGATAGTAAGTAGGTACTTAATGTATCGAAGGATCACATACAAAAATTCCTACACTTATAAAATTATTCGTGAAGATTTCAATAATACCAAAATAAATTCAGTTAAAACCACATATACTTCTACTTAATCCGAAAAAGTGAGCCTCACACACACAGTACGCACCCATTTCAAAGAAATTGGTTTCCGACGTACATAAAGGTAATTACATTATTCGTATACAAATAGCGGAGCATGTTAATGTAAATACAAATATTCTTGAAGAACGTGGGCTCGAGTTTAGAGGCCACATAGTGGATGGCACCGGTACACCCGCTTTGTTTGGACAACCGACCGGTCACTGTTTGCACGGGCCTCCACGACAACACTCAGAAATATTTCAAGCAAACTCTTGAGCAAGCCTTAAGTGAAGTTATGGAACCGACTTTTTAAAACCTTCCACTACATACCGAAAGAAATATAGATTCTGATGGAATCGGAAATAATCTACTTAAAGAAAAAAACGTAAATGGAAATATAAATAAAGATGGAGACGAAAAAAAACCTCATTAAGATTAAAGAGTTGGTGTAGATGAAAAAACGTAGTAACAAGTTTGGTTGTAAATCATTACATCCCGTTCACAGATGGTAGACACAAAACAAGCAATACCGATTGCTACTACAAGCTTAATGGCTTTTAAAAACTGGATTAAGTAGCGAAGAAATGCTAAATCGACGATAAGCATAAGTCTTGTCAACCCACGCCTTAACACGCATAAGTTTACTTGACATCTTGTAATAAACTTTATTCTGTTAGTATTAAAGATTTTTTCTGTTTAAAAAACGATTTGAACTCCAGTTCTGTAGCCATTGATATAAATCCTCTATTGTTGGACGAGAAATATCCATAAAATACTTTTGTTTTATGGGAAGAGCAGCATCGGTTGACATTAAATGAACATAAAACATTATGGTCAGTGAAAAGTCCATCCCTTTAATATTTCCTCTAGCACTTTTGTTAGTAAGAGTTTAGACATAAGTGAAGTTGTTTTAATATTACGCGACCATAGCATGTCGTCGAGTACTGAGAATAGGATATGAGGCCACTTAAACAGTAAATGGCAAAATTTAATTAAATGTCAGTCATTATGGTAAATGGTTGGCACTCGAAACACCTTAAGCCAGTATTTCATTTGCCGACAGGTGGCGCTACCTGCCACTTGGATATAGAATTTATAGGCGAATTTTATTTTTATTATTCTTTCTGCCGTCTTTGGCCGCATTCCAGCCTACCGAAATGACATAAAGTAAGCAATATTCATATAAAAAATATGATAAAAGGAGTGTCAAGTATCTCTCATATCGGATTATAAAATTCCGGAGAGGATTAACACAATGAACTTCAATTTAGTTAAGTTTCATGTCCCAGAAATTTATATGCGTAAGTCGCCATGGGGTATAATAACAGAAATGTTTTCGCAATTATTAAAATATTTAGCGATACAAATATCAAGTTGCAAATGCGTTTGTGTGATAAAATCAGTTCTTTTTATTCAATGTATATTTTAATTTTGTTCGATTACTGCATTCGATTGACAGTATAGATAAGTTTATTTATCATAAGTCTAAGGAACCCTGAAGACTGACGTTTCGACACCAAGAGACAGGTTTTCGGATTACGAATGGGTTACTTTCAGTTTTTGCGATAGCTAAAGTATGATTAATCGTACTGATTTTATCGCAAGAATGTTAATTGAAAACTGACGTTTTGTGGAGATTATATAAAATGCATTTTTAGTAACTTATATTTTATTAGAATGGTCAAAAATGTGATGCTCATGTATTGTATACGAAATAAATTTTTCACATTTGATTAGCAATATTGAAATAAATCAGTGATATTTTTAGAAATGGTGTTTTTTTTAGAAAATCAGTGATATTTTAAGAAACAAAGATGTTTTGTGTTAGATTATAAGGAAACCGTTCAAAATGTTTGATTGAATCAATGATTATTTCAAAAGTAATTAATATTTTACTTATTGCTAAGCGTCAACCCATTTGGCATTCCACATAAAATACCAACGAACATGGATAAAAACTTCAAGCAATTGTTTTTAAAACAAAGGTGATATTATAAAACAGTCAATTATGAACACAGAAACAAGAATCCGACATCGTTTTGCCTTTTATTTTAACTGAGAATCCGAATCACGCGAATACTAAACTTAATTGGTTGGATATAGCGACAAAAAAGCGTTTTACAGCCAAACACGCAACCGTCCGAAGAATAATTTAAATAATACGTTTACCTGTCCGAGCCGATTCGACAATAATGGCATCTGAATAATCTAAGACAGATTAAAATGGAATTCGTTACCACAAGTCCGAGGTGAGTACAGATGTGCGTGGTATCTATTAGAGTCGAAAATTCGAAAGTAACCTATAGTGATCGAAATGGTCGGCGAATTTTTGCGAGACTTATCACCGATCCAATCAAGTAAACTCATGAATTAAATTAACGTATGAAAGAGGCTCCATAAACACTTTTCGTATCGACGTTTCAAATGAAACGGTTTTCCGAAATTTCTTATCGGACGATCTTTTGGCAAATACTTTTGGAAGATTTTGCAAGCGATCTCTACCGTGATACCACCGGGCCCAACGGCAGCGTTTTGACTTATTTCTTTATAAATAAACAACCAAGTTTATTTTCAGTGCCGCAGGTGCACAGGATACGTATAAAATGCGTCCTTAACGTCAAAACGAATCGAGAGTGCAAGAAAAAAAGTTGTGCAACAGTCTTTAAGGAACTTTCGAAAAGCAATGAGATACTGTGAAATCAACAAGAGGTTTGCCGCATATCGCGTACCTTGCTAATTATTCTACAGCTTCGGTCACGATTCTTTCAAACGCATATTTGTGAGATGAATCCAGTAAAAATATTAGACTAATCAACATGAGCTTATTATAAAACGATCATTACAAGCTCCAAATAAACGCAAATTAACATTCAGCATCAGAAGAGAAGCAACAGAAGAGCATAACAATGTTTCGTGCAGTTCATCATCATTTGCCTAGCCTTTTCCCAACTATGTTGGGGTCGGCTTCCAGTCTAACCGGATGCAGCTGAATACCAGTATTTTACATAGAGCGACTGCCTATCTGACCTCCACAACCCAGTAACTGGGTAATACAATACCCCTTGGTAAGACTGGTTGTCAGACTTTCGGGCTTCTGACGACCCGTAACGACTGTCAAAGATCCACAAATGACAGCAGGGACCAACGGCTTAACGTGCTTTCCGAGGCACGGAGGAGTCTTGGTATGTAAAGATGGTCACCCATCCACGGACCAACCCCGGCAAGCGTAGCTTAACCTGATGGATCGACCCGTGCGGCTGTTATTACGTAGCCACGAGCTCCTCAACGGACCTGTTTCGTCCAGTTCCAAAATAAAATTAATAAAGGTACTCTATATTTGAACATGAAACAACATCAAGAAGATCATTTTATGTTTTACAGCCTCACGTCATTATACAATTTATGTATTCATCCGATATGCACCTTTAGTAATATTTTAATAGCACATCGAACATGTTGATCCCATACAAAAAACCGTCTTCACAGAAGATACGCATGAAATTACCGGACATTTACATATGCAACCATCTGTTTCCGACTAAATGAAAACGAAATGCGTTTATTGTGTCACAGACGAAATTAGGAACAGAAAAATTCGGACATCGCGTGGCATCGCCTGGAGTAACGAATTCTGGGTTCAGAATAACAAAGATTCCAATTCCAACGATCAAACGCTTAGGTATATGATTGGCTCCAGCCAAGATGATAATTTCTAAAGACCTGTAGGCGAATCTCGCGTTCTTGCGATCGAGTCCACCTGCCCCTCTTTGATTTATTATGGATTCAGTATTAATTTGATATCCCTTTTTGTTATAGCCCCTTAAGCGATCTGAACGAGCGAGAGCTTTACGCGGTCCCCATTATATGTGGTCTCGGTTCAATCATAATTGCATATGAGCCTCGAGATAAAATAATGTTCAATGCAAAAATAATTCTTATGAAGACTTTGGCAAATATTTAATGCGTATCTCCATTATTGAATGACGATAAAAAGTCTGATACCGTTTTGTTGGTTCGTTTTAATACGTATTACGTTTGGACAAATAATTTGAGAAAAAAACAGAGTAATTTTGGTGGACAAATGGGATTGAATGTCATGTATCGGTGAAAGGTTGAAAATACTTAAACCGATCATAGATAAAAATTCAACTGTATAACTCTCGTTGCTTCATTAGTTTTTAATGTCTATTATAGAAACAGAAAGAAATACATCAACACGTAATAATATTAATGTATCTCTGGAGATAGGTTTCGAACCAGTTTTTAATAAGAAATTGCTTCGCTAGCGGTAGAAAATTAATGATAGCAGATACACGTCTAGTTGCAGTGCACTGAGGAATGTTTCTTGTTAGGCTTGGCGTATACGTGCGGTTAATCGCTGGTTTCTAGTCTTAACAAAATTGTATGTTGTTATGAAAAGTTTAAGCAGTAAAGACCCTGTTTCGTACTTCGAAACAACACAATGGTTACTGCTTTTAGTGATACCAGTACCACGACCTTGATACCATTCCATATTTTTTTATATCTTGATACCATTTCATGTTTTTTATTTTAATATTATTTTATTATGGTTATCAATGATTTAAGTGAAGTTTTCCAATATAGAAAACATGCCCGACGCAGGCATTATGAATAGGTATACTAAATTTAAACTGGTGGTTTTCTAAATTTTTCAATGCAAAACTCAGGTCAAGTTTAGTTGTAATAAAAAGCAAACGCGACTGTGTATAGTCGTAACCAAATCTTGCGTGTGAGCTACGCCTAATGCAGTATTTTTATCTCACTCCGGTACTACAGGTTTATGGTGTGAATAGTGTTGTTTATATAGCTATAGCTATGTATATAGTTATGCCCATCATTCGATGGGAAACCGACGCTGATGGTACTTAATGGCTAAATTTTGATTCGATGCGAACCATAATATTTTCGTATGAAAACGTTTGGAAGAGAATTTAATTAATGTTTAATGATTATTATTGTGCTCTTAAGTTTTTGTTGGATTTCAATAATGTTGCGATTTTATCTATGTTGACCACCACGAGGGCATAAGGGCAAAGTGATCTGTAGAGATCATAAAACTGTGTGCGTTACTGCTTTGTTAAATTAATTATATCATAATCTTTATGACTTCATCTTAACATTATATCAATATCGAAAAATGCTTTACTATTATAAGTAGATAGGTACTCAATACCATATCTATCATACTGCTAAGTGTTTGGGACTAAAAGCTGGTTGCTTTGATAGTTTACGAGTATCTCTAACGTGACAGAGATGCAATCTATGGCCGTTCTCATGGCATATCACATGTTAGGAATTCATATTTCCAAGTAAACATGTTTTTCTTGACATACTAAACGTATGCTTCCATTTGAAGCGTCATATTAGAAATATTCTTACTTAGAGTGGGAAAGGGTCCGATGATGATTCCCTTAGCGTTGTCTTCAAAGTTTGAATGAAAAATAACCATAAATAATTCCTAAGATTTTTTATATATGTTTTAGACGTAATGTTTTTAAGATATAAGATGTATTTGGTTAAAATGGGTCCAAAAATCCGAAAGAAATACATTTTATACATGATATTCCTAACCGAAGGACTACACAGGATTCTTAATTTAAGTAAAAATATTCCGATCATGCTTCGATTCTACCGATCCATTTTCGATAAGACAGAATCATTAAAAGCCATTTTATATTTACGTAAGGCCAGTAAACTTGTTAAATATTCATGAAAAATATACGATACGCGTATTATTTATTTTTAAATGGAGGTTCGCAGTATTGGGTTGAATTGTGTTATAGAGAGGTTTTGAGTACAGAAATCGGTAGTTTATTTCAAGCGAAATAACATGGATACTTTTACAATGTTGGAAGGAACGCGTGGGCTGCACAGTTAAGTACTGAATTTTGAGGTGAGTTAATATCAATAGAGGGAGCTACTTGATGCCTTAAGAATAAACTTGAATCTGATCGTGCAAAAATTATAAGCTCAGTTTTCACACGATAACTCTCCACTGAAGCTGAGGCAGATCTCAGCTTACCTTGTGAGCACTTAAAAGCTTGAATATTTTAAATCTTGTTTTAATACTCGTGGAGTGATTCGTCAACTCGTCCTCCATGCCTACGGCCCATTTAGGACGACTTGAAGGTAACCACAATAAATAATATTGTGATTCTGCTAGTCGTCCCACGTTTCTTTTTGTGTGGAAGTTTAAACTTTATCAACGTTTGGTACAGTCAGTAAGACAAGATAATAACAATACTTTTTAAAGAATTTTTAGGTTAACTTTCGTTTGTATGCAGCCTATGGCGAAAAAACCCTAAAAAGTCAAATAATATTTTACTAGCAATACTTACAGTTCATTTCTGTTTTCCTGGTAGTTATAGGCATAGGGACAGTTATATAGGTAAGATATAGGACAGTTTTAAGACTTATATCGATAAAGTGAATAATAACGAATACTTTATATTCCTCTTTGTTTAATCGTTGTTGCACAACTTAGTGAGATCGTTTAGGCGCCTATTTTCTTTTCATTTCTGTCACCCTGGTACGTTTCAAAACAACAAATAATTAAATTTCAAAACCTGGATTTTTAACATTATTTAGCTAAGTCTAAGCTAAGTCGCTTAAGCACCTAGTTCCAGTTCATTTCTGCTTTCCTGGTAGTTTTAATAAATAAAAAATTTGGACAGTTGAATTTTAAAACGTCTATCGATATCATTTATACGAATCCTTCATGCTCTTCTCTATGTTTCAAAGTTGGTGTGCTTCGAGGAATATAAATAAATATTTTATAACAAATTCTTTTTTTTTATTATTCCCACAATAACACTTTTGTTGCTGATTGTACCTTTCTCATTTTGATAGTAACGTAGGACGAGTTGCAGAATGAAAATATTATTTATTTTGATTTTCTTCAAGTCGTCCTAAATGGGCCGTACGCATGTAGGACGAGTTGACGAATCACTCTACTCGTGCGGCATTTTAGTATTATAAAATGTATTTCTTAGAAACTTGCGAATAATATTACGTTCCTGTCGTTGGCTTCGTTCTTTTTCTTCAAAGGTATTAATTACGGCAGTGGGTTTAATGGGATGGTATTATGCATCATATGCACTTCGATTATAAAGGTAATCATAACATAATTATCTACGACAAAAAATATAACTGCACATTATGAGGAGACGATGATTTCATATTTCCAGTAATATTTATGCAAACATTGTTTTAGTGGGAGGTTTTCCTTTTAAAACGAATATGTCTGTGTTATGAAAAAATATACGTAGTTCTAGTTGATTATGAAATCATGCAAACCCTATTGAAGAATGCAGCTGAATTATATAGAACTTTTTTTAAATTGTTTTTAAACTTTTTTTTTAATGTTTGCCGAAACTAATTTCCACTCTATGTATTTTTTTAATGGTCGAACTAGGTACGAGAACATCATGTAGATATATAATTACGAATAAATATATCTTTGAACGTAGTCGCCGATCATTCGACTTAAGTGATAAATAATACTGAACATTTTTTGTTCACATCCATTCAATATAGACTTAAAAATGATGTACAGAATTGTACCGAATAATAATAGTTTTAAATTGCTTTACGAAGGCCCAACTAATCCACGCCTCTGAACGGTCAGCAAAAGCATTAAAATAAATCAAAATTATTCCTAACTATAATTTTTCACGGTAAAATATCAGTAAATTTTCTTAATGAGTAAAAACTAATTTGCCGAAACACACTCAAAGGATGTTTATAGAAACATAATTAAAATAATCAGTAGACGCAATAAAAGTCGAAAACATCTTTATAATGTTGTTCTATAAAAATGTACGGGAAATAAAATAGTTTGCATTCTAGTTTGTAACTGGTTTGATTTATTTCCCGATGGTACTGAGTCCTGTACTCTATTATGGCCTGGGCCAATAGAAAAAGATGAATCATCAGAATTTAAACTAATTACGGGCGGGTAAGTAAAAAAACTGCTATATAATGTAGCATGAATTGAGTCAGTTGGTTCGAATCCATCAGAAAATCACAGAGATCATGTTTTTTTTAATGGGAACTGTAGCTTGTGGTCAGCTAGTAATGTATAGATTAGAATTGTATGTTTTTGCAAAACTTTTTAGGCAGGCCTTGAAAAAATGATTGCTTCGTTCTTTGAAGTTGAAATAAGGCAAGCGCTAGATGAATTTAACGAAGTGAATTTATAAAACACCATGGAGTATTTTTTGATACAATGAAATATAAAAACTAACAACAACAAGTTGTGTTGTTTACTAACAATATTGTATTATTATGAATTTTATAGTAGAAATACGAAATTCTATGATAAGTTGAATTTATCAAGTAATTTTTATTTGAACAGTGGATCCTTATTGGTTTTAAGTCGTATAAAGATTTCATAAATATACTTAAGGTCATTTTTAGATTAAAAAATGACAGCATCAGACCAAAACATTGAAATCCTGCGCAATCGTTTTAACCGAATTTAAATGCTATTAAAAATCATTACCTATAATTATCTAAAATCTTAAAAAATTGATTGATATCTTTTTAAAATTCGTCATGGATATAAAGTATAGTTCCTAATAGTTTGAGCACCCAAGAATGTCAAAATCATTAGAAGACGTTACGAAAGAAATCGATATTCAATTTGAATATTAATTCATTGAATACGGAAACGAGTTAATTCGTTATAAAATTGACACGTTTAAAGTTAAGAGAATATTTACAGAATTTATTTGATTTAATATTGTTATGGCTGTATAATGTATTAAATCTCTTTTGTATGGGTCATGCGATAATGAGCAAGTGAAAAATCCAACGAAAAAGAAAAGGTTTTTAGAACGATTTTCTTGGGCAGCCACAGTTGCAGACGTTCCTGATTAACAGTTAACAGTTATTTCTAATATAATATGGAGGTTTACCACAAAAATGAATCTGTACTAATAATAATGTTACAAGTTAAGTGTTTGTGATAAAGTCGAATGCTGCCCATAAAACTAAATGTTTGTATTTTTCCATCAAATTATAAGATAGTCAAATTATACTTTACAAGGCCTACTTTAACAGACATAGGAATCACATTAGAAACACGATATGTTTTCAAGATAATAAAAATATTATGATGGATAGATTGTTCGAAATTATTTTATGTAGGTAGGTTTGTAGCTACAGTCGTTTTTTTTATGTTACAATAGTGGTTTACTTACAAAAAGATTTTACGTCAAATAAAAATATTATAATTATGAAATCTTAAAAAGTTACATTAAAAAATAATACATTACGTATAAAGACTTAAATTAAGAAAATCCGAATATCTTTACTGTTGGTCTTACAAGGAATACTGGAAAAGCATAGATAGTCAATAAAATTGTGGATATAATAACTCATTTAACTTGTAATCGTTAGCGATAGTGAATTATTGCGTAAGACCATCCATCGCTCATACTGACCGCTTTTCTTTTGTTTATAAAAAAAGAAAGTTTTAATGTTTGCGTTGACATAACTTGAGATTTTCTCTTTATAATGTAAAAATAGGAGTGGGTATTCGATGGTGTTTAAGTTCCAGGGCTTCTAGATATAAAAAAAACTGATGAATTGGCTAAATACGTCAATTAGTTGGAACTAGCTGCTAACTCAAGTCTTGGTTTATCATAATCAGGATTGCAAGAACAATATAGACGATAAAACCTAATCCTTCAAGTGGCTCGATAAGCACTATAAACAAAGCAGGTAGAAAATTAATGAACGAACAGTAATTTTCTTCAATATGTAAAGCAACTAAGCTTCATACAATGTTACAGTAGAAATATGGACGTTTGGTAGCAAACTCCAATCAGACCCCGACAACGTTCAGTTTTTATAACTGGCTATAAAATTACTCGATTCACATCATAAGGCGTCGACCCTCACACGAATCGTATGTTTTAATGAGTTATATATTATAGGATTGACGTACAAAATATTTAAATCCGATTACAAGCTTCTTTGTATCGAACAATCTTTGTGTGAGTAACACATACAGTTTCGATAGAACGATAAAAATTCTTAGGTCATCTTAGATTTTTATGTTTTATTATGAATTATGTCTTCTTAAATAATAGTATTAATTATAAGGTTATAATTATATAAAGGATTTTTTAACTTTTTTGTTAGACGTCGTTTTTGCATCAAATTTTTTTTAAGACAAATAATCTATTGTTATTACCATCGCAAGCAAGAAATACTCTAATAAAATCCATCAGTCCATCTGTCATGTACTGTCCGAGACTGCGATATATTATTTGTCTGTTATCTCGAAGTACGATCACGAACGACCACTACTTAGACATTACTCAACAAATGGCATTCGTCTGAACAGTCGTCAGCCGACGTTTTTTCATCATAAGTGTACATGAGCTTGAAAGTATAATCACCTTTTACTTATTAATCAAGATATAAAGATTTCTTAGAAGCCGGAGCTAGCCACGATCGAGATACTTTATAAATATTCCGATTCCGAGTATTCGGGCGGATACGGCCACAGTCGGCTTAACATCTGCAACTTGAGTTACACCGGCTGCTTGTTACGTGCATACAAATTAGCTGTATAACATACTACGATCAGTGTTCTAGAAAATTATAATGTGCAGGAAAGCGGCACTTTGATTATTAACTAAGTAAAAAATAGTCATAATTACAGTAAGTGTATGCATGATGATCTGGAAGAAATAGACCACTTTATCACTTCCTGTGTATAAAATCCAATTTGAGGATAATTTCAGGACGATGAGTGGTCGCTTTTACGATTGAACTAATAATATCCTACTACAGTTTCTATTTACGATGATGAGTTAGATAAATATGTCGTAGAAGATGTAAATGAGTTAGATAAATATGTCGTAGAAGATAGAAGATGTATAGATGAGTTAGATAAATATGACGTACCTGTGATCTCTCAAGTGATCCTGTCGTCTGAAAGCTTTGCCGCAAATGTCACAGGAGTAAGGTCTTTCATCGGTGTGCGTTCTTTCGTGGATCAGCAGGTTGTACGATTTGGTGAACTGACGGTTACAGAATTTACAAATAAACTGCTTCTTCGGTCTTGAGGCACGACCTGGCGCTCTCAAGAGCCGCCTATCTAAATGTGGGTGCATTTGATGTGGACCAGCTCCGGGAGGAAATAGACCTGCTCCAGGGAATGTAAAGCTGCCTGCAGCGGTTGGTGATGGCCCTGGAGCACCAAGGAATGGCCCTGGAGGACCGTAAATAGGCGGCTGTGAAGATCCATCAGACATCATGCCTTCGATAGACGATGTTCTATGATGTGGAAGTAACATTGCTGCTGCAGCCTCACGCAACGCAACTTCTTTTCGTTTTTCCACCATCATAGCCATTAAATCAAATGAGTTTCTTTTAGGAAAATTTCCGGATGCTCTGTCCGGAGACCCTTTAGCGGGTTCAGTTCTCTCTCTATCCATCATTCTTTCCCTTTCAATAATTTCTGAGGGTATCATTGCAGGATGCATTTCGTTAGGGTAGATAACTGGGTGCATGGACCGAGTTGGTACAACAGGAACAAAAGCTGAGGTCTCGCGATGAGATGAGGTAAGTAAGGAACCTGTTGTCATCTGACGGTGGTAAGGTAGGGGTGGTGATTCGAAGTTTCCAGAAGGATTTCTGCCGCTTGAGGAAGGGCGTTGTTGGGCTCTTTCAGCTGAGCTAGCGAGGAACTGGTCATGTCTGGATCTTAGGGGCGCGGCAACTGGCGTTTCGTTGACAGGGCGAGGTGTGGACGCCCTCGATACTACTGTTCCGGTGTTGTCCGACATCACGGTTTCAAGCACATCTGGAAATAAAATAAAGTTATAGCCATAATGTTAAAAAATTACACTCAATAACGTCAAATATAACCATTTTTACTAGTAACATTATTTAAACTAGAAAACCCACCAAATAACTATGAGAACCAAGGAAAACCCATCAACAAATAATTTAGCTACGTTCATAAAAAATCCATTCCCTGTAAATATCGTTAATGCTTCTCTTCCATATAAAGACACCAAAACACGTCAATTAACAGAATTTTTAATAACCAACGTAGATTCTTATCTCAATCTTTCATTTGATCAAAGACGAAATACAGCTCTTAAATATTCATCCATTTACCATCCCACGACTGATGAACATTTAGATTTATGGATCGAGAAACATGCTTAATTAAGCAGCCCTGCATTGTTTTTACTGTATTAGCATAAAACATAAATTCTCACCTAACAGATGAATCGAAATCAGATCATTCGTTACCATGCTTCATTTACATCTTATTGATTTCATACTGTTTTATGGATCAGTCCTCCATGGGATACATTTTGTCATTAAAATCAATGTTAATTAGTGACGTCATATTCAATTAAGAATGTTGGGTTTTGCGATTCACGTGTGAATGTCCGACACTTTAAGTGATACCCCAGGATCTGGTTTATTTTATTAATAAATTACAGTTGCATGATTTGGTTTATCTCAACCCATTCAAACAATTCGCCGCTTCCATAAATATTAGTGAAGCAATATGCATAAATAAACTTCGTCAAATAGGTATAAACCATTACCAATAATACGTGATTTTGAGGAATTTTGTTACCTACATCTTGCTTTGATTTCATTAAGATCCCTAAAACAAGATTGTTCATTCAATTTATAAAACTAAGCAGAAAAAATATAAATAAGACAAATTAAAATTCAATATCGATCTATATCTCAATATACTTCTAACATTAGCATATTCTAAGCTCCAAAACGTTTTGTACAGATTTTTATTTTTAAAAGAATCTAGTTCTCTCATGCATCATTCATCAATTTATACTTTTGTATAAGTTTTAAGCTTCTGGTGATATCAGTAAATGTTAATGAGTACCGGATTTGGTCACAGTATCGACATTAGTGTCATTGCTTGATTTATAATAGACTGTTCTTTGATTTGATTTTACTATAAAATTTAAGTAATTTACTTTATTTATTATTATTGTGCTTAAAATCCCCATGTTTTGCTCAGGTAAAGGTGGTTGAAGTGAATAAAATTGCGTCTTATGTTATAAATTATGCTTATAATCAAATTAGTTTAAATGGATTTTACGTGCCATACTTTCTTTATTTTGGAGGGAATTCCCAAGATTACTGTATTATTAATTATCTTTTTTATCTCAGTGAGGTTGGTTTTTTTAAATTTAATTCTCCTAACACGCAAACAATAATTCGATCAAAGATGTCGTACATTTTGTAAACTCCCTAAGCATTTAACTTGACCATCTAATGCTGCGTCCGTATATTTTATTAGAACGATCACACTATCCAATATTTGTACAGTTCTAATAAAGTCACACACATTGCTATTCCAAGATTTACGAGCCATTCTATTTCCATTTGAGATGAGCAACATGCTATGACAATAAAACTGTTTAAACTCGTGCACAGCGTGTGTTTTCATAAAGTTTCCGGCGTCTGTCTACTTTATATGCTGTTGTCTAGTAATGGCCGTTTACGTTTTGTTGTTGTTCGGCTTTTTATGTTCAAAGTTACTGGTGCCGTGAAAGTTTTCTTTGTGTTCCAGCAAGTGTGGGATTTTCATGAAGTTTGCTTGTAGTATGAGGCATGGATACCTATGGTATGAGGAAATCTTTATGAATTCATACAGGATATTACATGGTTAGCTTACCTGTGGTTTTTGGGCTGTTCTTAACCGGGGTTTATCTAATCATTACTGCTTTTGGTTTTGAAATCATGACACATTGCCTTTCTGAACACTTTTCTGAATTTAATCAATGGCTATTGGTAGTATATCAGATCCTCAGAACAGATAAGCCAAGCTTCTGCCTTCTAAGTACCTACAACTCGTTGTTTTTTTCAGACCTTTTTTTTTTTTTCTGGGCAAAGTTAATTGAGCCCGTTAATTTGAAATCAAAATATGTCAGTTAAGCGTTTTAAGGTAACTATATACTCAGACTCACATATCGTAAGTATCACTAACCAATAAAATTTGATTGCATACCGGTTATTTTAATCTTATTGTTAGGAACTACTAGTATGCCATATGTTGATGTTATATACAGCCGGATTAAGAATCATGATGCTTCAATCCAACGTAATCTTACTCATAAAAACATATTTTATTGCTTTGCCCATCATATTTTTAACATCAGAAAAACCTAGCCGTCATTTATAGCAACTACAAAAGATTAATCTCAAATTCAATTTATTCAAGCGAGATCGAAAAAGGTGTAGGTACCAAGCCCGCATTTCACTGCTCGCTGCCCGTTCTACCGTAAAAGCCTCTGATTTTGTTGCTATCCTTCTCACACCTACAAACAAGATTTCGTATTCCTCTCGCACTCGAGCCGCCTGATCGAATTTCTACCATCTTACTTGCACCGAAGCAGTAAAACTACTTTTATCTCTCTTTCGGTTTGAAAATTTAGTGATATGAATATTTATGTGGACAGTGCAGTTAGTAATGGAGGTTGGGATGTAATACCGGTCATTTCAATAACATAAAGCTTTTAAAAGGAATACTTTAAAGCGATCTCCTTGGAAATTTAAATTTCTCGTATTGGGAATACGTGTGTTTACAACTCTGTAGAGATATGGTGGTATCTCTATGTGCGTGATATGTGAAGTCCGTTTGACTGTTGATCTCGTACGTTTCGATATGAAGAAGAAAAGTTTAAAGTTAATGTAAGGAATAAAATTATTTTCCATTACAATGTTGGTACTTATTTAATTCTTTACGCTGACGTCATTTTGCCAAGGCCATTCGTCATTTTGTCATAAGCAATGCAATGCTTCCAACACTTTTTTAAAAACAAAATCCGTTTATTATAAAAAAAAACCGAAATAGTTAAGTCTGAAACAACCCAGCTTGCTACGTGTCGTAAGAGGAAATAGAAGGATTATAATTTTGCAAAACTATCTGCCAAAGGGTTACAACAAAAACCCCTGAGTCTTTAGCATAGTAAAGCCAAGTTCAACCCTAGTCATTTATGAGCTGATAACATAGCATCAAAATAATATACAGCCTCTTATAAACTGCCAGTAAATACTCCAACCCAGGAACACCTTAGTACTATCTATATTATCACGGTTTCAAGCATACATATTATTTATATTTACGATCATTGAATAGCTTTTATTACATTCAGCTACTTATAACATTACATTGTAGATGCAACCTGTTTGCCACTAAGTATTGACTTTGCAACATTGTATATTTGATTGCTTATGACTTCTATGGATACCTACTACTAGAATCTGCATAAATAATGTGCGTGTGGTTACAACGTTATGCAAGTGTAGTTAGTTCGCAGCGTTTTTGTTCTTCAATAGATTTTATGTATGAATTAACCGTCATCTCAATAGTCTTACTACTCGTAGCTAGCCATAAAAATCATATTTCACTATCCATTCATTTCATACTTCATTGGTCTTCCTCAAAATGGTCCACAGTTTTTTTTTGGCCTTATGAAGGTTTATTCATATTTATTCCACATTATCATCATATTATCTTGAAACAGCCACGGTTTGTCCATATTACACGTGGTCAGTTCCCACGTATAATATAGACAAGCCGTGACTGTTTCTTCTGATTTGTTCCTATACATAGGTAAAGCTTGTTCACTTTGAAATGACGCACCCCACTGCCATATTTACGTACACAGTAATGCGGATTTCTATGGGTAATGCTATAGTGGGGCGCATCATTTCAGATTGGACAAGCTATGTCTCAGTACTATGAACGTTTATTTAGGAAGTTCCTACCAATCCAGTGCCTACTTGCTTCAATACATTATTGTGCTTATGTTAAGACCCTCCTTTATTGTGTCTGCGTTAATGATTTGTGTCTAGAGAGAAATTGAATTTACGAGAACCTTGCCTAGTGAGTAGAGACTTGCTTTCAGACAAATAAACGTTTTCTTTATAGTTTATTTGATAGGTTGACTGGTATAAAATGCCTATGGCATTAAGTCCGCCTCTGTACATTTGTGTGCTTAAAGTATTAAATAAATAAATAAATATAAATGAATATGATTAGTAGATTGTAGATGGCGGGACGAACTTGAGGGATAGTATCCATATTGGCTCAGAATCGAGTTGAGTGGAAAAGGAGGAAAGGGAGGCTCTTTCCCCGCAGTGGGACAATACGGGCTAATTATGTATTTATTTAGGTACTTTAATTATAATTTTAATGTTCTAAGGAGGAGCTCGTGGCTAAGTAATAACAGCCGCTCGGGTCGATCCATCAGGTTAAGCTACGCTTGCCGGGGTTGGTCCATGGATGGGTGACCATTTTCACATATCGATACTCCTCCGTGCCTCGGAAAGCACGTTAAGCCGTTGGTCCCGGCAGTCATTTGTGGATCCGTGACAGTCGTTACGAGTCGTCAGAAGCACGAAAATCTGACAACCAGTCTAACCAAGGGGTGTCGTATTACCCAGTTACTGGGTTGTGGAGGTCAGATAGGCAGTCGCTCCATGTAAAATACTGGTATTCAGCTGCATCCGGTGAGACTGGAAGCCGACCCCAACATAGTTGGGAAAAAGGCTAGGCAGATTGAGTTATAATTTTAATGTTCTACATATCCACGAATAATAAATTTTGAAAATTGTTTTAATTCTAATGCAGTAGATCCCAAAATCAACATTGTACCTACCGATAGTTCTGATGTATTAAATATTCTTCAGTCATTTCGTAAAAGGTATACCTAAGCAAAATTGAAGTAAAGTTCCTAAAACAATAGAGTTTACTAAAACCCAGCAATTAAATTTAGTTTTTTCCACGGTTTCATTCGCGTAGAATACAAGTTTCGACAAAATTATTGATCCGTTATGATTGAGTAACAAATAAACATCATTTCTTCCATGGGAACTAACTACAATTGAGGATATGGAGTTTAAGTCCTCGATTATGCAAGCTTCTTTATTTATAATTGGGATTTGGTTAAATATTGATACTTCTATACTCGTTGGGTGGTCCTCGTTTTCAGTGCTAAGCAGGTATTTGTATTTCTACAGCGGTTTTCCTTCTATGTTTTTCAGGAGAAACAGTATCAATTTCACTACGTATTTTCGTAATTCCGTGGGAATGACAGAACAGAACTAGTAAAAGCATAACTAGCCTTTTCCCAACTATCTTGGGTTCGGCCTCCAGTTTAAACGGATGCAGCTGAGTACCAGTATTTTACATGGAGCGACTGCCAATCTGACCTCCAAAACCCAGTTACTGGGTACACGATACCCCTTGGTAGGACTGGTTGTCTCTGTAAACTTTTGGGTTCTTGACTACCCGTAACGATTTTCAAAGATCTACGACTGTTCAGCACCTTAATGTTGTAATACCTTTACTAGTCAGTTACTAATTCAAACCGCCAAGGACTCCCAACAAATTGACCGAACTCTTAGTAGCTTTCAATGAACACGTGTTTAGGCGGCACGTTTCAAGTAATTTTGAACTGTCAGTTACGAAAGACGATAAAAATATATTGAAATTTATGGATCGAGATACACGCCTAATAATTAGGCCGGTTCTTCTCATGACACCTCTAATTCACACTGAATATTTCATTGCGATCTCTATATTATTCAAGAAGATGAAATCATTAACATTATGGTAGGTATGCATATTCATATAAGTTTAATGTTAACACTATGTTGAGAAAAAAACGTGGATTTACAATTAGTTGAGCAAACAATGCTTTTAATATTACTTCTTCTTTCTGCTAGTTTACTATTTTCAATTTAAAAACCCATACAACAGTTTGAATCTTGACATTTACCCGGTGTCTGAGTTTTCTTAATAGGGGCTTGTCAATTTGATATGAAAGAAAGAATAAAGAAAGTTGTTTCTGAATACTAAGTTTTAAGAAAGAAAGCCTAAATATGGGTTACTTTGTCGACTTAATAACTAATGAGAGTTTCTCGAGGACCTCAGAAACCAGGTAATGGTCGTTTTTACTTTTCATTGTCTCCTATATTTTATTAATTACTTATTTTAATGGTCGTTTTTTCGAATATTTTACAATTATTTACCTACTATCATTGGTTTTCCTACTTTGCCTTCATCTTTAGGCTTTTACTCAATCCCCGTTGTAAACATTAATCTTAGTACCTACCTACTGCTTATTTAGAAGAAAGGATATCAATCAGGTCCAGTTAAAATAATGTACGTTTTTGCTCTTCACTTCTTTTCTGAATTCTTCTTAGCGATTCGATATAAAATAACACATAAAATATAATTTTTATTTATGGCCCAAAATTCAGCAACGCTAATACCATTTGGTGACGCAGCCATAGGTGTGCAGGTGACAAGGCATACGGTACAAGATGGAAGGCGGCCCATTGTCTGTGGAGAGACGCCGCATTCGCACCGGAGATCTGAGCCGTCAATGAACCCCCACTTGTGGAGATTATCTTTGCTGCGGCTGACTTGCGTACCAAGTCTATTTATGGTTTTCCTAGTCGGCCATGGCAACTTGTGTCCGAATGGGAGGCTCTCTGATAGTCCAATAAAGAAATTAGGGGGCAGCTCTTGCCAAAGGTCGCATCTTACTTTGGAGGGATTGCCACTGACTGGACTCACGCACCCAAGAAACTTATAACTGGCGGCTTTTAAGCCTCTGGGTACAAGTACAACCCAGTGTGGGTTGTACTTGTACATTGGGGTGGCGTAGTTCATCCTGTAGCTTCGCCTTCTCGATGCCGCTGGCTATTATACCGCTAATTTCTGGAGGCGCAATGCCAGTCAATGGATACAGCAGTCGCACCGGGGCCGCGGGGTCGGTTTTAAACGCACGTCTCATTAAGTGTTGTATCCACAAACTTAGCGGTTTATCATCAGCGGAGAAACAAAGTGCCATTCCAGTTGTTCGCAGGACTTGAGGTGATGCCCCCCATTTGGTGGATGTTAGGTGGCGAAGTAAGTGGTTTCTGGTAGGTATGTACTTTCTGTTTTACGTTTTCACAAATCTTTTTATAGGTAAGTGACATATCCAATGTGATACCGAGGTGGGAATACGGGTAAGCGGCACCTTCTGCCATTCGATGTTGAGTTTACGCCCCGCCTGGCTGTTGCGAAGGTGGAATACGCATGTTTGCGTTTTCGAGGGTTTGAGTTTTTAAAGCGTTAACAGTATTTTCTGAATTTGTCAGACTGATTTCTCACATTTTGTGTCAAAATATTTGGTTAAAAGTCTAAAATCTCTCAAAAAGTAAAATAAAATTTTACATTAAATCCTGTTTCTAGATTAGTCGCACTCTGTGGCTTATCTGAAATCGAGTCGGCATTTCGTGGAAGTTTTTTTTTTTTTTAAATGGCGCTAGACTTTTGGTTGTTACGCGAAAACAAGTGTTACTTAGTTTGATGCACGATAATAAACTGCAAAATCGGATTATCAGTTTAATGAATCTCTTTGATGTTTGCCGATGATTAATTGCTTTTAATTTTTTTTATAAATAATTATATAACTTGGAATTACTTATTGGTTTTCTTAAAACTATAACGAGTACAATCAGTGTTTCCACCGTTCAGAAAGCACGATTTTTTTAGGTTATTTTTCTACATGTACTCTAGCATAACCAAAACATGCAACAAAAAAGAAACCTTTTTAATTACTTCGTTCAAAAGACTGTCCTTACTACAAGCTACAAGTAATACCACCAGCGAGAGAAAGCAGCATCTATCATTACCAATCAGAGTTATATAGCCAGACTTGGTCCGACACCGACATTCTGTTAACCGTTTTGTGTTTCTATTGACACCAGATAATGGTCAATCAAACTACAGTTAATAGTAATTCCCCTTTACCACGACGAAAACACAAAATACTTAGAAATTGTAAAGGTTTATTGATGTTGTATTGCGGCATCCATTTTCGGTGTCGCAAGGTTCCCGATAAGTATCATTCCCTGATTAGATTACATTGCTATCTCTTGATGGTTAAGATTAACTACTATTTGCAGAACAATTAAAACCTTCCGACGTTTCTACTGTGTTACCGTTGCGTAATGTTTTCTTACTTCTAGGCTGTACTATAGTGGTTTTATGATCGAGAAATGCTTGCTCTTGACAAACAGCTCTAGTATTATCTGTATGTTGAATCGAATTGTGAAATGGATCGTTCAAAATGGCTGGTTCTACATTTTCATCTTCTACCTTTTTTTCTGATACTACTTTGGGCGTTGGCATAGAACTGTCCCTGGAGTAAATACGTCGCTGCTCTGGAACCATTAACATTCCTTCGCGTACAAGTGTGCCATCACCATCACCAAAGAATTTTGTCTTTATGTAATGTTGGACGGACTTGGATGATGCATTTTGCTTTGATAGGTCTTAGACTTTAGTAAACTGAGCGACAAGAATATAGCAAAATATTTTTCCGAGACGATTTTGGCATAGGCACCTCTGTGCAGTATATGAATATTTTTATTACAAGAAATGTTCTTAAACGTTTTTGTGTTGTCAATGTAAAATGAGACTGCAAATGTACCTTTGTTTCCCGACTAACATATAATATTCGAAACTGCAAAAAAAGTTTGTATATTATAATTTAGTTCCATTATAATTGGACTTTTATTTAACTATATTATTGTCTAGTAGAACAGCTTGACTTGTTAGTCGGCCTGCATTTCGAATCGTAGTCAAGGCTTACCCATCAGTCGGATCTAAAATGTAATTAGTTTTTATAGCGATTTTTATTATGTTTCGTTGATTGGATGTTGTAAATTTCGCTATTATGACCAAAGCCGGTGATCAGAACAGAACCTTTTAATTGATTTTGTAATTACATAAGTTTAAGGCTGCCGTAGCCGACTCTTAGAACTAAGTTTTAAACTTTTGTTCTGTATAATTTCCGTCTTGACAGTTTGTATATTATATCTTAAAATGAAGATGAAAACGTCTTCCTGTCTAAGTTTCCATGTGTCCAAGCCTTTAAGTGCTGCAATTGCATATGAATAATAACATAAGGAAGTCATTTCAGACGGCAATGTCAGTAATATCTCGAGGTAAATACGCTATTTTGACCTGCTCTACGATTGATATAGGGTAGAAAGTCCCGTGCAATAGTGCTGCACCTGGTTTATTTCAGCGTGTCTCTATACACGTAAAAGTGCCTACAGTAATAACTAATAACGAAAACGTTTAGAGCATGCTGTGAAAAATGAAAATAAAAACTTATAAAATATTAAAAATATTATGCACATTTGGATTGCTGATCTATATTATAGATCAGCAATCCAAATGTGCATAATATTTAAGCTACAGGAAATGCATTAGTATTGATATAGATTTAAGGGCGACTGTTAGTTAGATAAAGTTAGATATATGTAGATACAACTCGGTAGGGAAGTGGAAGGGCCAAAAGGTTCTACAATTAGGCACGCGTCAAAACAATAGCTGCTGGCATTCGCAAATCCATTTACAGTAAATCCTTAAAATAATTACAAGATAATTACTGCTAAGCACAGTGGCAGGAAGCATTAAGTAAACACCACTGTAAAATAGAACAATAGAGCAAACCGCAGGCCCGTTAGTTCCCAGAATTGTTTTTATAAAGCATATGCGTTGAAAACAATAACATGAGGGGCACGCGATAAAACAGGTAGCGAAGCTCACCCAGCCTACCCAATTTATTCCACATCCGCTGTATTAAATTACAAAAATCGTAAAAAATCCACTCACAAGGCGGTTGGGCGATCAATCGTCCGATCTGTCGAGGTCCAACCCTCCAGTAGTCAGGTAGTCAACCCGCAAAGTTTACAAACTGGCGTCCGCATGCGTACAATGGTTGTCCATTGCAATTTTTTGTCACATTTCACAGTTCAACCGCAGTAGGTGGCTTTGAGACAGGTGAATAGGAGATTAGTGGAAGCGAACACAACAATAGACGCACTGTACAGGCCATAAAACAGTTAATAGAGACTGTGAACGAAAATGTTATTGCCGTAGCTAAACTGTCACTTGGTCACTTGGTCTCACACGATAATAATGCACTTTTAGTTTGTTCACTGTAATCCTTGGCAAGGTTCAGGTTTTTTTCACTACACTTTTTTTCAGTGTGGCATCACCGAGCGTTGAGGTTGCGCGTGCGCATGGCGCGCGACTGGAGGGAGTTGAGCGCGCGTACTACCGTCGACGGTCGTCAGAGGCAGTAGCGCTCCTGTAGCGTCGCCCCCCTCGCGCCCCGCGTCTTCACCGCCGCCCCACCGAAGCCTCCATACTGTTTTTACTTTGGGAGCGATAAAAAAGGGAAGGATATCGTTGAATTGTTTATTTTTCGTGTTAGTAGCTTATAAGTCGTGTAAATTAACACCGCCCTCGGACTTTGTATCGTGCTTCATGAATTTCGACTGCAGTCGCTAATTGATAAGGTTATTAGTACCTATTATGCTTATTTTAAATCAGTTTCCATTTCCTGAGAAAGTATTTCAGAGGATAGTTCTTGTATGTTCAATCTACGACTACACAAATTCGTTGCTGGTAAAGCTATATTGATACACCGTTAGTTAACTCATCATCATCATCATTATCATTGTCCTGCCTTTATGCCAAATTATTTAGGGTCAATACTTTTATGGGAAATTAGAGGTATATGTTAAAAAAGACGCATCATTTTATTTTAATCTTTATTACAACGAAATCTATTCATACAGTCACATATATTATTTAAAAAATTCTGACTGATACTAATTAAATATTTATTTTCATCTTAAATAAAACATTTATAGATCAATATTACATGGTTAACAGAAAAATATTTTCGTATTTGGCAACATTCACAATAAAATCTGGCACAATTTCTTTGGCATGATTAAAAAAACAATGAATACAATAATTTTGATAAGAATAAATAGAATGTTTATTTTATTTTCCTGATCCACTTATTTACTGAACACATTACAATAACTAGGTATATTAGTTATATCATTTTATATTGTTGATAAATCTATGAATTATCAATAAAACATAAACTTTAAGTTTAAACAACGTGCATTTATAAACTTGCGATAGATTAAACAAAAATTTAAATTTCATTTTTTTACACCTCTATGTAAACATTCACTAATTTACAATAGCTACTCTATAAGCTTTTAACCGACTGTGTTACAATCAAGTCTTTTTATTTATTATTTAAATACATATATTGAGCTTTTACTGATTATTTATATACAAATCGTCAATATGGATTTTTAATTTCTCTCCCTATTATATTTTTATCATTTTAATGCACAATTTAAGTCACCTAGTATGGACCACATTCTAAAGGGGATTATACCAATCAATTAATATTAAATGTATCTATTCATTTATAATTATTACTTATATATTAATATTTTGAATAATATAAAGTGATTTCTAAATTCTGTAACCCCTCATAAAAATTATTGATATTTACAACAATTGTAAAGAAATTATAATAATACTTACATAAAATTATACGAGCTTATTTGTAAATTATTATTCAAAAATTCACAACACTGATAATAATCACCATTTTAATTATAGGGTTACAGATAAATACGATGAAATTAATGATATTCAATAGAGTGTGCTTTTTAGGGTAAATTCTAACTACGGCTTAATATTTACTAACGAATTGGCACATCAATAATGATACCTACTAATGTGTTTATTTACCTAATGATTCTACGTTTCACACCTATGTAATAGATATTATGTAACTATTAGTAGGAATATTATTTCATCTTATTTTACCTTCTTAGATTTCATCATCAATATTTTTATATCGTTACGATGTCAGTCGTTACTCTAAGTTCAATATCTCGTATCGTTTGGATTTGCAGTTGATTGAAGATTCCAAATTGCTGATATTATCATTCGTTATTCATCATTTTCATTATTCGTCTCCAAGAATGTATACGGGTACAGGTACAGGTATACTGTATTAGGAATATTTTTATTGAATTATTTATTTCTCCGTTTTAGTCTCATATTCATCAGTCATAATATCAGGTGTATAAAAAGACATTTTTATATAATGATTTTAGCCATTAACATCATTGATATATTTTATTTTATATATCTATTTAGAATTACATAGATTAAAGCTATGTATTTAATAAAACATGTATCATCTTCGATGCGTCGTTGCCGTGATATCTACAATACATATTTTTTACTTTAAAAATTACAAGCAATTTATAATTATTAAAATTAAATTAAACATCTGAATAATTATAACTTTTGAATACTATATTTTTATACTCAATATTTTTTTTACCTGTATGGATTAAGGGTACAAAAGGACGGGCCGTAATGTCGTTTTAAAACATTTTTCGATTATTTTTGAAAAAAAAAAGAATAATTTCGAGCACATTATGTGTGCCAGTGAACCCAGATAGCGTGATCAATTCATTTCTCATAGTGCCGTCTGCACGCTAGGCATGTCCGAGCAAAATTCGAAAATTGCCATGTGAAATCTCACAATTAAATGATTGAAGGCGCTAAGTTTTAATGTCGTTATAGGATAGGTTTTCAAATACGTGTATGCTGTTGTTTCCAATCCCATTCATGGAAAAGTATCAGATTGTTAAAATTGATTGGGTCTATTAGGTATTTTTGTTGAGATCTCGAATGTTAGATAGGTGTATACTTCCTCCAAGAGTTCAGAATGTTATGTTCTCATCATTACGAATTGGCGATGCCTTTAATTTTTCAGTACCACCATCTGGAACTAATTTCAAGTAGGTAATAATTACCTACTTCTTCTCAGGAATTATTAAATATAAGAATTTTACTGAGGTGGCTAGTAAGTAGGTGATTTTAGGGTGACATTCACTTTTTCTGTCTTTGTATTATTTATGTCATTAACTTTTCGGAGACAAGTTTTTGAAGTAAAGTACTTGATTGAATTTGGTATTTCGATATCGAAATTACAATGATTGCTTAAGTAAAGTTCAAAATATTAAAGTCGTCGTTTTATGAAAAGTAAAATTGGAATCATAATGATGTAACTTTGAAATCTATGCAATCTTTAGGGAATCCAAAATACACTCTGACTTTTGGTGCATATGTTTAAATACACTGTTTTTTGAATTTTTCTTTATTCTTATACTTATTTTTTTTTCTTACCTCAATAACTTAATATGAATGGGATCAAAAACCATAAGTCAAATAAATATAATAACTCAAAATATGGAATAAAACTGAATATAATTATTTAATACAGCTAAAATTATATAAAATCGTATGAATCTTCCGAGGGGAGGGCTCGTCGTCAACCGGCCTTCATCCATCTGTCTATGGAGTACTCCAAAGCTGCCATCCATCTAATAACAGACAAAAATAGCATTATAAATACTTCTCCATGTAGGTGATAAAGGTTGATTTACATTGATCCAGTATTTCGGTAATGATGTAACTAATATTTTGTAACAATAAAATTTAAAGGAGTGTCCATGAAGTTTCTTTCCCGTTCTTCTCCGTATAGGAATCTACTACGCTTCGGACTGGGCAACTAGCTTCGTCTGTCTGACCGACTCCTTTGTCAATTCAAAAGATTTAATTGAAATAAATGGTTCGAGTTTGCTGTTTGAGTGACATTACCAACTAGCGTTCCCTCTAATCTAATCCAGCGCTGGATACTGGGTGCTGGACTGGATTTAAAAGTGCTAACGTTGGTCCAATAGTGATGCTGTGTCTACTGGATGTCCGCTAGATCAATGTAATTTAGCCTTAACAGCTGAATTCTCAATAACAAGTTGGGCTATTATTCTCTTGGTCGCTACAATACAGCATGAGGTGACATGAAATTCAGTTGCATTTGAGATTTAGGCTATAGGTTTTTTATCCTTTAATCCTCGGTCTTAGTACCGTTCTTATAAAAGTGGGTTCTTTGGTTGGAAGGGTCTACTTAGCTGATACGAAAACTATAAAACGTCATCATCACAATAGATTTTTGGATTTACCAGTCAATCAGGAAAATAGAATCAAGCCTAAGACTGAATTGACACTTCACGTGACCCAAGGGCTGGCTCCTGGACCTAGACCTTGGTCAGACGCTAAGCATTGCCATACAACGTGGCAATGCCGCCAGTCTTTTGGGTACATTACCAACCGACAGCGATGCGGAGGAATTTTTCGACGCCATATTTTAGTTAATTGTTTTTGTCTATGTCAATAGATAGTTATATTATGTATATATTGTTTAGAGTAATTTTAACATTGAATGTATATTTTAGTATCATATTTCTTTATAAACATAACTATTATTTAAAAAAAGACTAAGTTAAGTAGTTACTGTAAGTTACATAACTGTCAAACTAAAAGTGTAAGATAGAGACTGGAAAATATTATTATCTATGCCAAAGGCATAATGCTCAGTAACTTTTATTAAAATGTCGGTCTATGAGACATAGATTTAGTACGAACTTTGAAGCACTACTTCGAAAGGGTTGTTGATCTCACTTCACGACATCCGTATCTGGAAAACCGATCTGGTAGGGGTCTTACAAATTGAAGAACGTTGGTTCTCTTTCGTTAATCAAATGATCGGCTATCAGATTGGGTCTGAAGACAACTTGACATGTGACTCAGACGTGTTCGATCGGAGGATAATGTTTCTTTACAGTGTCATTACTAATTGCAACCTAAAGTTATCGGCGCATTTTGCGTTTGGGTTTACAATGAGGTCAAAACCTAATGTTGTTTTGGGAAGAGATTTAAATAAGGAAAGTAAGACTAGGCTGGCTGTAGTTTCCATCTACACGTACGAGAAAAAGTTATTTCTGTACCTTGTTTGTATTTACATACACGTATTTACATAATTTAAAAACTAGCTGACTTAAAATAATAATATGTACAAGAATATAAAAGAGGGGAAGAAATAATCAGGCATCAAAAATTTCGTCCGCATCGCTGTCAACAGGAAAAGTGCCCAAAAGGCTGGCAGCATTGCCATGTTGTTTGTATTGATTTATCTAATTCGCGGAACATAGAACCATAATAAATTTAAATCCATTCTGAGAGTTGTCTTCCTGATAAGATTCCCTTAATGCGACTACAAGCTATAGAAAAAAAATGATATTTTTGTAGATCAAAATACAAAAAAAGGTAAATCATTAATTGAGGCCTTTTTTTACGATGATGTAGTCATTCAGAATTTAGTTAACAGAAAGGATTATAGAGTGGAACGAGTTAACGATCAATGTGATGCCTAAGGCCAGACCTAACGAAGCTTTATGAAACATCACCTTTGTTTTTATCGATTTAAAAACACGATACGATTGTTAATAATTTGACTTCGTTATTATTTTGGTCTACATTTAGAATGCCTATAATCTAAAAAGTTACACCAAAAGGAATGGAGGAATGGGTTTTTGTCGATATGCCTCACCGTATATACACAGAAAGCAAATATTAAATTTTTAATTTGATAATAGTGATGACTAAATGGACATCTATTATAAATGCCGATGATGACTAGGATTCCTGGGGGCTTAAAACGGTCACTTTGGCATAATCATTATATGAAAATATTATGAATCATCATAAAATGTCACAAACTGACAATTAATAATAATATGATCTGCGTGTAAATTCATATTAGGAAATAATTCATCTGTTTGACAGTTTTCTATGGAGATTCGTAAAATGGTCTACAAATGCTTTTATGTCAAATTAGAGGAATTGCTAATGACAGCTGGGATTCAAGAAATGAATTGTTTTTATAGGAATTGCTAATGTGGCCGGTTTAGGCCCAATGGTGGCTGAAATTACCGACCCTATAACCGGTTGCCATAAAGCAACCAGAATTTCAAAGTACATGATTCAATGTGATTTATCACTAAGGGCATTTTTTTTTCAACGTTGCTTTAGTAATAATAAATTTGGAATTTTTGACAATTTCTTTCATTCATCGAATGATGTTGGTAAAATCTGCCTTATTTACGATATCTGATACTAACCGCTTTCTATCCATTTCAGATTCAGTGTGGAAGTAGAAGTGTCTTTGCTTCGGTTCAGTGGGCATCACCTCGAAGGCGTATTTCTTGCCGCCAGGCGCGCATGTCTGTATTCTGTAGCCGTGCAGGCAGGCCATACCTTCGGCAGAGGAAAAGAAGGGTTAAAATGAATATGACTGATATTGAGAGATTCGATCCCTTGGGTCAAGCAGGGTTATATCGTTGATCTGCTTAGAAACTCAGCCCTGAGTCTCGAATCAAATGAACCCGATCTTCTTCTTCTTCGTCGTTTCGATGATTTCAAATAATATGAGTTCCGACATAGATTGCATATTTTAAATAACAAGCAAATTAAATTATTATAATCAGAAGTAGATATCGCTTTATCGCAATTGCTCCAGATACTATTTTGGAACTTTTTTGAAGCTCTAAGCTATAGCTGATAAAGCAGCATGTTAGAGAACTTGAACTAAAATCAATAATAGTCCTAGTCTGGTCGTCTAGTTATAATTTCAATAGAGCCCAAAACACTGAACTTACCAAAAGCATTTTTGCTGTTACCATCATTGTAAAAGTACAAGCAAGCGTCTTTGAGCACGCAGTACCGCTTGGCCCAGGACTTCCATTTGGAGCCAAGCTTCATGAGGTAACCGAAGCAGTCGGGCCTAGGGATCGATGATGGTGGAAGCTTCATGTTTCTCATCGTTACCTCTAACCAGCCATCGCGCTGAAAAGGAGATCTCAGTTGAGCTTTGTCAATAAAAAATATTTTTCATCAATTGAAAATAATAAAAATAACTGGAAACATGGAAATAGAATGAAGATAGGCCGGTAGAGTCAAATAATAAGATAAAATAAGTTTTAATTTAGAAATAAACCTACTTGCCCACAGAACAAACTCAGTTATAATCATAGTAGAAAGAAATTATTGTGGGCTTCCAAATTATATCTAAGTAACTTCTTTTTCTATATCTCCGGATGTTAAGAAAGCAGGACGGTACTTTTATCGCACTTTATCAAGAAAGGGCTTAGTAGTAAAATAATCTATGAAGATTGCCAACTTCTACAGTTCCAAAAGTTCGTTGACAGAAGATAACGCGTCTCGTGGTAAAAAAAGTAAAATTGAATTCTGCGCCATCTATTATATCAATGATGAACTGCGAAGTACTGTTAGTACACAAAATCGCCTCGATTAACATCTAAAATATCACGAAATATGATACTTTTGTAATAGAAATCCACATTTAATAAAACTGAATTATAAAATATCTGAATCATTTCACAAACCTGGTTGCTAGCATCAATTGCATGGGCAAGCACTGCACGCCATCTAGCGGCCGCCTCTGAAGTGTCAGCTGCCAGTTGTAACCGAACGCCTCCGCCACGATGTAATCGGAACCCGTGGGGCCTGCCCGAATCCTCTTCAGTTAGTTGATAGTTCACAAGCATAAGAGCTCCCACGGGATGAATGCTCTGGAACAGAGTACAGGTTTTCGTTAATAGATGGCGGTGTTACCAGTTTTATTACGTTGAGTAAAAACCTTTGTATTGCAGGGTCGGTCGCCATGAAACAAGGTTCGATAGCAATATTCAAAGAGTTTGCTAGCGGAGATAATAATTATTATAATTAAATCGAGTATGACGAGTCCCTAGAACATACTAGAGAGTTAGAAGAACGTCGAATTGGCAATACAAAGCTATCGGGCAGTCGTTGATATAATTAGAAAGCACTTGAACTACACCGACAAAATTACAGCTGTCATTGATTTAATCGCATGTCCCTAAAAAGATAATTTATAATGTAAAACAAAAGACAGCAAAATAAAATATAAAACTCGGGAGATAAATTAAATTTTACAATAAAAGATAATAAAGAAAGCAATAAAGAAGAAGTTGCTACTTACAGAATCTGTCTTATAATAGTACAGGCAGTTGTCTCTCTTGAGGACGAACCACCGTCGGGTCCAGCGTGGAGGGTGGTGCGGCCTGACGGGGGCAGCTCGCCAGAGATACCCTGAATATAACGCAGCTGGTCCTCCTTCGTGAGCTAATGAGGCTACCACTTCGCAGGTTCGGGCCACCTGAAAACCAAGTTATAAAATTGAGGTTTGATAAGGGTTTGAATTTTATCATCCGATCCGAACTCAAACCTAGTTTAAAATCGTCTGAAATAGGTACAATAACCAAATTAAAAAATGAATAAGTACTTAAATTTTATTATAGGTTGCATGGGAATCAATTTACTAGTGCCAAACATACATAAACCTAAAATCTTTGGAGTGGGCAGTAAAGATGAAATATTTAGGATCGCGAGTAGGTATAAATTTGAATGTAACATTTAAAACTAAATGAGAACACAAAAATGGGTTACGATGTGGTATGGTTTGATTGATTTGATTGATGTTACGAATGCTGCACTGCAAAGATTATAGTAAAACGGTTCAAATTACCGTCTATACATCTGTGCTCGCTAATCCTGTTTATAATCAAATCAGCTACTAAATTCAGGTAGTAATCAATCAACGAAGGTTAAAACATTGCATTGATACTGATTTAATGCTACAAAACTCTTGAATGCTTCTTCCATTACGGAAATAGAAGATGTAGTTTTTACCGATAAGAAAAAGAAATCTAACGAATTAAATGCAATTTGAATTGTATATGGCCAATTCAAAAGTTTCGTTGATCAGTTTTGGAAAAACTTACCTCTAATTCAAGTATTTCTGATCCAGAATGCGCAATCTTCACCACTTCTGAGTGTGTCTTATCTAAGACATTGATTCCTGTATATAAATTGATGAACATTATGCATCGCAATAAATCAATCAAGTGGATTTAGTGGGCAATAAATTTACCAATTGAAACGAAAATGCAAGCTGAATTTTGATCCTCAATAATAGGGTCATAAATCAAACTGTTTAAATGTAATAATCGTTTTCGTATAGAAATAGAAACAAAACCGAATTTAAATCTGTCTAAAATTGTATAAATTGTTCCCATTGATATTAAGAAGGGATTGTAACTTGAACTGTCTTCACATAGTGTGCCTGTGCTTTTATGATATCTTCAAATGTTGTACTAGCTACTTCATCAGAAAGTATTTATCATTGTTTCAATCCAGCTCTACGGTAGATGGTCCAAAATTCAGTTTAGACTAATGTTTTTCTTCAAGTACATTACCATTAACAGCTATGACAATATCTCCGACTTCTAAACCAGAGGTTTCGGCAGGCGTATCGGGCTCGATCGCTGACACCACTACTGGCTTGCTTCCGTGGATTCGAAATCCAAACTCTTCATTTCCACGCCTCACTACCACTGTTTTGTCGCTCTCTGCAAATTTAAAATTTATTGCTTCAATTTATTTAGTTTTTGATATCATTCGTGTTATCAAAAACTAAATGAAGAAAATAACAATATTGCAAAATGTGTGCAATATTGTTATTTAGTGTTTTCTGTATCACCATTTTTTCTGCATTCAGCCCATATTGTCACATTGTGAGATTAATTTATTCCGGTACTAAAATTCATGGATTGCGGAAAAATCTTTATTAAAAACACTTCAAAGCCACATACAGCAAAAACGTTTTACCATTAAATTGGTTTACAAATATTAGCAATATTCAATAGTTAGATGAAATAATAAACCAATAATCATTTAACAATAGACTCATAGGTTTGCGATACCGTGTATTTTCTTTGCGTCATTCCTGCCCTAATATTTATTTTCTTATCTAAATAGTACAATGATGTCGGCCTAGAGACGGCAATAAACTCGCCCGAGGAGATTTGGCCATGACACACATACGTACTCTACATGGTAAGTGCGTATCCGTCCAAATATTTGCAGAAAAACTTTCGTTTTTGGCTAATGCCCAGAAAAATAAAACAGAGAAGTTTCATTCATACGATGCATTAGAGAATGCAATTAACATGCCACGATATAATATTGTTGACACAGAGTGCACCAAAAGTTTTATAGAACCGCGTATGTTAGATAAAAAGTGTGGTATTTTAAGTGGATCCGTTGCTTGGGGAGTGTGAGTAATACGACTAATTCAGTTAATAGATGTAGGTATTGATATATTTTTTGTTATGGAACAAGAATCATAACCACACACAAGCATTAAACAATTACACTTTTTGTAGAAAATAACAAAAAAAATAATTAAAATTATTGGAAGTATTAATTTTATTAGTGTGAAATAAAAAATAAAAAATTTTTACCACATGGTTCTGGAGCCACAAGTCTGCTAATTTGACTTTGTCGACACCATAACATCAGCATCAATTTGAGGATTTCCTCCAGTTTCTGTCTTACACTCCCCTTGGAATTCAACATGTCTCTGACTAAAACATAACGGAAAATAAAACTATTGCTTCAACGTCTTCCAAATTATGAAATGATCCACGAAAAAGTTTACTCACACGAATGCCCCATTCTTCAAGAAAACTCCAACAGTCCAAGCCGAAACCCCGAACTACACTCTTCGAACTTTTGAACCGGCGTTTGTCACTTTTAACTTTCCGCATGGAGTGCATGAAAATTACGTCATTAACCGTTGTCTAGACAAGTTTTGCTATGTAAAATCAATACGAACTAAACATTTGCTGAACGTCAGACGTAAAAATATCATCTGGCCGCAGTAGCGTGTCGTCAACAACTGAATACTGACGTTCAAATACGCTACGAGAATTAATTTTAGTTCGCAACAGTTCGGTCACTTTTGATTCTAAAACGATTCTGTACCTTTCACTGATTGAAACTAAAATTGATCGCGTGACTCATCCAAACGGTACATTAAAATTCATTACTTTCATGTCAAGGTCTCCAAAATTATCGAAAATTACACGCACATGTATTATGGCGACATTGGCAGCCAATTTTTTTTCGGTGCTAATGGCAAAGATGAACTGAAGAATTCAGGGGACATTCTTAAAATAATAGGTGATGCTATTTAAAATTGAGAGTGTACTAGGAATAGTTTAACACGTCACGCTTCCGAAGTAGACTGGTTAACTATTCGTTAATAGTAGTGACGCAATACGGTACCTGTTTTATAATAGCCATCGTGGAATGAAGGGCTTTATATAGACGGTAAACGCGATCATGAAACTAGCTTCATGATGTACTCGCCGAATACCGTCGACAAAATACGAGGTATTTATTAGCTGTTCTAAAATTAAGTGGTGGTTCCCATGTAGTTATGGAACAAAATAGAGTCTTGGTGAAAACAACAGAGATGATCTCAACAGTTTTAAGCCCTTGCCTGAATTACAACGGTTTTTTACATCATAATTGCTGTGTGTGGCTTTAATCTGTACTTGCTTATTCAATAATAAAATGGAGCGTCTAACACATCATTTGCATTAAAGGGAAAATGTTGTACTGGTAATTAAAAAAAAAATCTTTTACCAAAACTGTTGTCAGCTTGTCGCCGGTTCAACTCTATGCAAGCTCGTCTGTGAACCAGCCTATGTGTGAGCGCCACGTATCTCTTGTTGAATTCTGATTCAGATTCCGTTGGGTCTTCCTGCCCAGGGTCAGATCCAGTGTCTAGTGCATCTGTTGAAAAAGGAATAGGAATGGGCAACTATATAGCTTCATCTTTCTGATTGACGGATTCCTTGACAATTCAAAAGTGCCTGTAATTAGTTTATCCTACTAATATTATAAATGTGAAAGTTTGTGTGTTTGTGTGTTTGGATGTTTGTTACTCAATCAGGAAAAAACGGCTGAATGGATTTGGACGAAATTTGGCAAACAGATAGCTTATAACCTGGATTAACACATAGGATACTTTTTATCCCGATATTCCCACGGGATCGAGACTTACGCGGGTGAAACCGCGGGGCGCAGCTAGTTTGAAATAAATGCTTTGAGTTTGAGTTTAATTTTATCCTAATTGCATTACGTAAACTTTATTTGATAATTTGGAGACAGGCAAATCAAGGTTTGGATTGTTGTGAAAAATTTCTAATCCATCAGCTAGGTCGGAAAGCTTTGTGTAAGTTTTAGAAAAAAATCAAATTATGAATTTGCTTTCTAAATGATTGTGTTTTATTTCATTTTTTTTATTATAGACACCATTGAATTCTAATATATTTAAACTATTATAGTAGCCAGTAGCAGTGCTACTGTTTATGATAAATTAGTATGCATAACATAATGTATGCTGTCTGTTTGCATTCAACACCAGCTGATTTCTCAAATAATGTTTAGGACACGTTCATCTAGGTACCTTGTCAAAAATGTATTTTAGCTAGGAAATCATTTGACCCATGACTTCGTTACAATACAGCACAAATTCCTTTGCAGTATCATCTTGATCACAGGTTGATGTAATCGGTATTTCAAGTCTCCTATTTTTTTTCAAATGAAGTCATCGAGCTCAGTTTTTGTTTTTATCCCATGATTAAGTGATTTGGGCTGCTCTCAATAAACATCATTGACGACAACTATTTTTAAAACAAAGGAATTATGCAATAGTACACTCATTCAGAAACTTGTTTTTGAGTAAACGATATCCATAATACCACAAAACCGTGTTTGTCAGTTTTTTAGCCGAAACAACTTTTAAACATAACATTTCGATACGGACTTTGACATAACACTGGCACGCGTTGAACAAGTGTCTAAGTTTTTTTTTATATATATTTTTATATTGTAATTTTTTTTTTTCCTGTTTTAAGTTTAGTACTCAAATATTACCAGGTAAGTACTAACCTGGTGGGATCCTAGTCCAATGGTCATTATTTTCGGATAGCATGATCCAATTTCCGCACCACCATGGAGCAGCATAGATTCCTTTTTCGTCGCGACCTCCTTCAGCACCCTCGGAGCTGCCAGAACATTCTTCGTGTTCTGTCAAAATCATAAAAAGTTTTAATGGCATTATAGACTCCTTGTTCTAATGGCCGGTTCCCGAGAGCTTTTGATCCGTAAAAATGTTAATTCTGTTTTGAAGTTAGGATTTATTGTGAAAAAAAGACAATGATTCGCTAGCTATAATAATTGTGCTCGATGATTCAATCGGCAAAATGTGGAGGTACATCATTCGTATTTATCATCATCATTAGTTTTTACCTTTTTCTTGGAAATATTATAAAATGTCTATCCTAATTAAGTTTAAAATATCTTTGGATCAGTTTTATAGGTAACTCATAAAATCATCATAAGACATATTGCAAAAAAAAAATGATGTAGCCTACAAAAATAACTTAAGTTCAAGGTTAAAAAAAGTTTTAGCTTACCATCCGGGTCTACGCTTGCACTGGATCCACCAAGTTTATCCAGACTATTGCCAGCAGATCTTGCTATGCGACTATCTTGAGGTTTTTCACTAGTGGCATATTCTTCCTTACCTCTTTCTTCAGACTATAAAAAAAACAATAATTAAGTACGAAAAGATGCAAAAGATGAACATTCTAAAATCAAATAAAACCTATAGAATTAACCTCTTTATTATTCTTACTGGCCGGAAATGTTTTCTTTTTCTAAATGGCGTATTTGTTTGGTTTTGACAAATGAGTATTGATTTTGCAAAAATACGGCATGTGTTTGGTAAATGAAAATGTTCATGTATATTTATATATTAGCATAGTTTTTGTTTTGTGTACAAACATGAAATTGTATTCATGTGCTTGTGAAAATGAAGAGGGATTAGGATTTGATGATATTTTGATTCCAACGTCGTCCACATTTTCTACAAAACCAGCAGAACAAACTCAAAAGTCAACATTTCTGCCTGATGATAAATGGTTGGTAAATTCCTTACAAGATATTGCGTATTTTTTGCGAAACCACAAATTCAATGAATGGGACCGTAGAAAACATGTAAAGAAACCTAAAGATATCTCCACTGGGTTTTTTGGTGCTTTTCCTGATCCAAGTCTCAAAGCTCTTCATTGGAAAGTCTATAAGAACTGCTACAAAGACTTTTACCAATGCATTAAATACCTATACAGTGTGACTGATACGGCGCCTTTTACTAGAAGTGATGATATTACTACAACGTTAAATAAAAATAAAAATATTGATATGAAATCAATTACTAAGTTAGACATTGACTGTAAGAACGCTCTGTTGTATGCAGATAAAACGGGCCTTCCTTTTGATGAACCGAAGGAAAAATTTCAATGGCGAACATCTGCATCTTATTATATGTGTTGGTACACAATGTTAGGAATTCCTGCTCTATCAATGCTAGGGGAATCTTGTGATAACTTCGCCAGTTGCTTGGACTCGACATTTGGGAACCGAAACCATGACCCTCGTTCCAATGATAAATTTTCTTTTGCTTGCGCTATGTACAGTTTTTGTCCGGACCCATGTTGTCCATTGAAACATGTGAAAACAGTCTCGGAGTGTCATGATAGCAAACACAATCCTTGTTTTACTGAAAACGCTCTAAGTATGGATGTAACGAACCGGCAATGTCGATTTGATCGGAATGATAATCAGAATTTGGTAGACATTATTGCAAATAAATGGAACGTTTCTTGTCATTGCAGAGAAAAGGGGTTTGAATGGAAATCTGAGTTTGGAATGTGTGTGGATATCAATGAATGTACAACTGATAAACACAACTGTCATAGTTTAACCGAGAATTGTATAAACCTACCTGGAACATTCCAGTGTATTTGTAGATGGGGATATGCATTCGATATTGTCAAAAAAAGATGTACTAGAAAAGATATCCTTCCTTATTCTCATTCAAAAAGGAGAGATAGCGACGTTGGTTTTCTTGATAATTTCAATTTTTTTTTAGAACATCTGGGATTTTGAATAATGAATTGTACCTTTGCTCGAACGTCCTGCCTGTTTCGATAGTAATGTCTTGATTTATCCTCAGATCGATATCGTTTGTCTAATTTCTTGTATAATCGAGCTCCGCTTGCGTGTTTCTTGTTTGTTGCGCAAGACGGAGAATCAGCAAAACCAGCAGGTGCTGGTACTATGTCTGGTGTTGCATCTGCATAAGATTCCTAAAAATAAGACACAATTTAACTTGTATTATAATTAGGTGAAATATTTTGAACAATAAAATTTTCAACAATATAAAGTCTGTTAATTGGATAATTGTTTTGCATTATTCAGCTGGTATATTTGAGAAAAGACATTGGGTTTAGGGCAAACCTGGACTATATTCCATGAAATGTACTTTCAAAACACAATCATGCATTATGACTTTCCCAAAAATGAATCGTTAATTCACTTACATCGGTATGAGACGTCCTTGAAGCTACACTGTCATGTTCATGGGTCGCAGTTACGATATGGACTTCTTTGCCACAGTGCAAGCAATGTGCTTTAGATTCCCCATCAGCTCCAACCAAGCTGTGCTCCGTTTGCTCTGAATAAAATACTGAATCTGATCCTGGTGATACAGAGCGCAAAGATTCGGCTGACGCTGCTTTTGCGAACTTTCCGTCTTAAATAATAAGGTGTTTATTTGTAAAAAGTATGTAAGACTCGCAAGGGGTTTCAGTACAGTTTATTTTCGAAGAGATGTATTGCAATATTTACCTTTATCTGGTTTCCGGTTATGCCTAGGTGATGTTGTGGGACTTTTTACGTATCGAAGAGGAGTCAATCTAGACCCTGCACTAGTAAGAGTTCTTGTCGTTTCTATGTCTTCGGCTTCCAAAGAACTTAGGTGGGGGACCGTAGGAATAGACTGTTTTCTTCTTGGTAAACTACCGGGAAGTGATATGCTTTCGTTTGAGCCACTTTTTCTCCTTGGCCTATAAATAAAACGTTTTAGCTATTAGGTCATTATTTTGGTTTAGGTTTGTTAATAAGAGAAAAACAGTTTTTACCTGTATACCGTGTGGTTATTAGCTGTAGTCGGAGATTTAGCATTATTTGAATTATTTGCAGTTTTTCTTCGTGGACTGTCGCGTAAACGCCTATGTTTTCTTGGCGAAATATTGCCGTTACTTGTACCTGTAAATAATTAAATGTAAAAACGCTGTTTCGAACCCAACTACACTGTGCTATCGGTGTGTATCGGTTGCTGGCCTGTCGTAATTACTGTATAGTGCGTAATTAATTAACCTGCGCTAGATTCTAAACTATACCTACTTATGTCTATCTTTTTTATGTCTGCCCTATTTAATCCATCTAACTAACAATTTATTTCATAAGTCAAAAGGCCTTCGTTAAGGAAGCACCTATCTTTTTTCTTTTATCAACAATAATAACAGTGTCGCAAACCTGTTTAATTTTCCTGTAAAATATGAATAATTACCTAAAAACTGTATTAAATAAAAAAAATAGGTTTAGAAATCTAGAAGATAAGGGAGTATTTTTATTTTATTTTTAACTATCATAAAAAGGCTGCTAAACTAAGCACGCAGACCACACATTTGTTGGTTTTTAACCGCCGATCTGTATGTACTTCACCGAGACTTATACATTATGCCAAAATAAAATTATTAGTCCTACGTTGCATAAAATCTCGAGAACAATTTCTGTGGCACACGGACAAAAAAGGGATGTTTTTGTTTCGTCTTTTTTAAGATCCGTATTTTAAAAACTAAATTAAAGAAAAACCTACTGTTCTTCTTATAAAAATATCTTACAGCAAAAAATATTTATTTATTTATAGGAGAACCAACAGCTATATGTACAAATGGATAACAATTTTATAAGAAACATAGTACAGGTTCTCACGGGCTGTTAATATTGTTACCTTCTTTCCTATACTGTTCACTAGAATCATCTGATGTTGGAATATTCAGGTGTAATTTCATGTTAGAACCCATAGCTTCCCGTCTGTCGTAATGAGTTGGTCTGTAGCTATGATTATTACCATCAGCAGTTTTACTTTGGGTTGGACTTTTAGGTTTTAATTTTGTTCTTTTAACGTATCTTTCTCTTTCAGCTGGACGTTTCGTTTCCGAATCTTTATCTTTCGATGTTTTTTCTTTTATCGATTTTTCTATATCTACAGCCTCTCTTGGCGACGACTGAACGCTTTTGGTCTTATCAGCAAAATGTGTTTTCTTCTTCCTTGTTTCAGGTGCTTTCTCTTCCTGGGGGGATTTAACATTGGATGGTTTGAAGATACTGCGTTCAGACTTTTGACTTATACCGTCTGGGTCTTTAGTCTTTTTACCCCAATCATCTTGTGAAGTGGAAACAGAATCATCGTAAGACTTAGAAAACTCTAAAGTAAAAGCTTTCTTTTTTCTCCGTTTCTCATCTGCTAACCAAGACTTAGGTCTGGTTGTTGATTTATATCTTTGTGAATGCTTATAAGTTAAACCACCATCATCGTCATCTTCAACGGGGCTCTCATAATAACCTGAAGATGAATAGTGGACACTTCGTTCATCGTCGGATAAAGAACACTGTAATACAAGAAAAAAATAGGATGAGTAATGACTTAAAAGTCTTAAAACAATTAAAATTATGTTAAATTTGTTTTATAATACCATCATTTTCGGTACTTGTTGTTCCTTTTCATGAACAGTTGCGGTTGATTTGTCTTCTTTTCCTTTACTTTCGCTACGTTCCGGCAGTTCTACAATCTTTTCAGCGGGCGTTTTATCGTCATTAGCTTCAGTAACATTAGGATTTGATCCACCTATACTATAACTTCCACTTGAACTACTCTTTCCACTAATTGTGCCACGCATAGTCTAAAAGAAAATTTACAAATAAAAAAAAACACTTTTGAAATTTTGACCTTCAGTGTATTTTACAGCGACGGAACTTACCTTGGAAACTTTTGGTAAATCGTCTTTTAATTTAATATCAGTCTTTTCTCTCTTGATGTGTTCAATGGTCGGAGTGATATCGGCTTTGACTTCAATTTTTTCCATAGAAACTCTAGGTAACCTATCAGGCAAGGGCAATGGAGGCGATGCAAGGTCTGGGACAATAAAGTCATCATTGATTTCTAATGGCGGGGAAAAACTTGGTACGATCAAATCTTCAGCGATATTTTCTGTGCGAGTTGAAGAATAGAGACTTGAAGCACTTTCAAAAGACGACCCGTCTTGTGTTTTGTTATTTTCTGGATCTATAAGCAAAATGGATTTATAAGACACTAGCGAATAACTTCTAATTCCATGTTTGTAATACTTACTTTGGTTTTGAATCTTACTATTACTTTTTTTAGAGCTGTCAGAATTTGCTGTTACATAATCTTCAGTCGTTGTCGTACTTTCTGATACATCAGTGGTGTTAATTTTTCCTGAATCAGTTCTTGCCAAACTGGTTTCACTACTTGCAGCTTTGGCTAGTGGTGGCTCAGATGGAGATTCCACTATCTGATTAGGAATTGTTCCATTTGGTTCTTTTTGCTGTGCTTTTTTCTGCAAATCTCTTCTTCTAGATGGACTCAATGCTCTTTCTCGTTTTTTATTTATGAAACTTGGAGTTCTTTTGAATGGAACATCAGCCAAGTCCAGACTTGGATGGGTTATAGCAATGGCAGGTGTATGGTTTACTTTTGGAGGTGCTATTGGGGAAATTGATTTTGAGATAGTTGGCTGTTTCGTGATGGGCAGTGAAATGTTTGGGACAACTGCAGGTGGAGATAACGACGCTCGCGCCTGTGAGCTAGAACTAGATGTATCTAGTTTATTTCTTGGTGATGTCGGTGACTGACTCTGTTAAAAATAATTATATCGGATTGAAAAGTAATGCAAACAATAGTTATTATCAATTTTAAAGTGTAACTCATACCTGTGACGCATCAAATTCTTCATCTAAAGCGTCTGTATCTAAAGACGATCGCTGCTGATGTTGCAAAAGTAGAAGTTGTTTTCTTCTTGATGTCGGGGTCAGCAATGCTAATGCTCCCGGCGAAGCAGCCAATGAACTAAGATCTGATGAACTATAAATATAGAAATGTTGTTATTCAGAAATGTAGGGTAAGACAAATTAGAAACACTCAATGTTAAGGATTTCATGTCGCTATATTTACCTTATCACAGTCCCATTTTCTGTGCCCGAATCGACTTGCAATACAGTTGTTTGTGATTCATTCCACATGCCATCGGAATGGTCCCTAGAGATATAGAGGCTTTAAAATATATGGTAGATCATTGAGTCGCACTGCAGAAAATCACTAGTTATAATACATACCTGCTTTGATCAACTGTTAGAGATTCATTCGAAGCGCATGGTGATACTTTATCCAGAGGTGTTAGAATTGTAGTAACAGTATTAGAAATTATAGCTCGTTTAACTTTTGGCTCCACATCTACTTCAATAGTAACTGGCTCTGGTGATCCTGGACTCGATCTAGCAGTACTGTAAGAAATTACTATAGTTACAAAGCATGTATGTTGCTTCATAACTGCACGTCGTGTAGGTAGGGTATGTTTTAATTATTGTTTCTTACTAAATGTGCTTAAAGGAATAATTGACGGGATGAATTGAACAATGATAATTGGGTGTTTTGTGAAAACTGGCAAAAGGAAAGATGCTTTACTATTGCTACATTTCAAGATGCTTTGCTAATATTTGCTAACCAAATGGTTTACCGCTAATTGTGATGCGTGCATACCTGCTCTCAGGAATATCGTCCTTGTCAACTATAATTTCTGTCTTTTCTTCAAAACTTACGCTTCGATTTCTAAATGGTTCATGCTTGTAACTAATGTATTTTTCATGAAAGTCTTCATATGGTGCATTCCCATCTGAAGAACTATGGAAAGAAATATGAATGAGCGCTGATAGAAGCATAGCGTTCAAATCGGAAGCCCCCAAACTAACGGCTTTTGTATGTTGGAAACAGAAGAATATGCTGTTAATAGACCTATGCTCAGAAAAAAATGCCAGTCGGTGGATGTTATGTGCAATGGGCCTAATTCCTATGTGTTCAAAATAATCTATGTACAAAATAGTAAATAGTATCACAACATTTTCTTTACCTGAAAGATCCATCTGGTTCAAATCCAAAGATACCTTCGTCTTTTATGGGCGTTTGGCTGTAATTTTGTCCAATATACTGCGTGTACATTGCTTCCCTCTCACGGTCTTCCCTCGTCATATTTTCTTGACTTGTTGACATAACTATGGGAGCATCTTTTATACCGTCACCACTACTCTGTAGTTCAGTTTTTCTTCTGAAAGAATACATTCTAATTATAATGATAGAATTTATTGTGATAAGTTTTTACAGTCACAGTTTAATAAATTCATTGAACTTGTAAAGAAAGTCGTATTACTTTAGCTACAAGGGACTTTATTGTTTTCAAATGGAAAGGTGTAGTGTGACAATGTCGAAAATTCAGAAAAACACTATAAAGAGTGCAAAAAAACAACCTGTAAGTTAATTATGTCGCATATGAACAAGAAAATGTTGTATTCGAGAATATGTGGTACTGTCATTATAAATATATAGGTATACATACACGTCTAGAAGAATTTCACCCTCAGACAAAGTTTTCTGTAACATTCTTCTGTTTTTCCTTCGAAGCGTTGTAAATGGTATAGCTTCATCATCAGGTCTCGGCTCAAAATCTATGATAATTTCCTTTTCGTTCTTTTCACTGTCATCGGTTGTAGTTGCCGAAGTTTCGGTAGAAGGTTCAGATTGAAATGTTGAAGTTTTTGAAAATGGATGCGAAGAATTAATTGTTTTTTGGGAAGCATCGCTAGTACTCTTAGAGAGAATAGACCTTAGTGATTTGTCACCTTTAGTTTGTTTAGCAATCTCTTGTTGTAGATATTCCAAATTCCTGCGATTTAGCGCCATACTTTTTTCAATATTTTCTATATCATCGTCTATAGTGTCATCTCTGTCACTCTCATGAATAAATTGAAAGTTTTGTTGGAAGTACTCTTGAGCTTGCCTCTGCAAAGCGCTTAGTTCTGATGATTTGTCAATTTGCGATGAAGAAGCTACAGATTTAACTGATGAAGACGTGACATCGTCGGAGTCTCCTCGTTGAAGTGGAGAGGAGGGCATCATCATAGCTGTTGGAGATCGAGGAGATCGTGGTGGTTCCTCTGACTGGGTTCTATGTAGTTTTTCGTGGTCGCTAGTAATGAAACTGCAAAAAAGCTTTGTTTTTATTCTGTTCAGTGGTCATGGTATAAAATTAATTATTTAGTTATGCAAATAAAATGCAGGTAAGTTGTTATTGGTAAACTTGAAGGTAATATGTTGCTTATATATTTTATGGGATTGAAAAATAATATTATTTTACCTTTCTACTGCAGTAGCAATATCACTTGGTGATTCACGACCAGCTAATCTATCGCCTCCTACTTCAGAGAAAGACTTTGTAAGCCTTCTAACTCCAACAGTATATCCATTTGTTTGTACACCAGCTGCCACCATTTTAACCTGAAATTCATCATTATTATCATTTACATTATTAAATCATAATGGTAGGTAGGTATGTGTTCATAGATAGACAGAATACTCGTTATTATATACACCATAAAAATTACAGATATTATAACCATAACCAGTATTTTTCGTAGAAATTCATGCAGTTTTCATATCTCGGATGGTTGATAGGATAACAACATTACGAGCTTACCCGTTTGATAGTCCGAGGGCTCAAAGATAAGTAATTGGGTGGCAACGGTTTTCTACCTAAACACACTTCTGTCTGTGTTGCTTGAGTTCTCATTACTCCTTTCTTTATAGAATCTGAAAAAAAGGTGATATTAATGAGACTATAATTAATATTATGCATTTATCATCATAATTTCAGCTGAATGACGTCCATAGCTGGACATAGGTCCTGCGCTTCTCGCATCCAGAGGATGCCTGCGACTTTCACCAGACATCGGTCAGGTTATTATGCATATTTAAGGCTGATTTTTCCAGTCATATTTTCATTATATGCGGATTAAAATTGACGCTTGTCAGTTTTTGTATCGAAAAACTGTAAAAAATTCAAAAAGCATCCACGGATAAAAAGACATCTGGTGTTGAAAAATCAGCCCATAATATAATTATTTTGATTGTATTAAAAGTCAAAACAAACACTTACCTATTACTACTACTTTTGGTTGCTCTGACTGTGTTTGCCTTTGTAGAGGGGGTGGTGGGTGGGAAGGGTGCGGCGTTATAGGCGGCTGATAGTGGATAGGCGCCGGCGCAGCCTGTGACATGAACTGTGGGTATGGCGGGAACGGTTGAAACATCACCGGTAAAGTTGAGTAGGGCTTTGGTTCTGGCTGCAAATGAAAAATATGTTTAGTTAGTCTTGTGGTATTCTATAGGTAAACACGACGATATCCAAGTTAGACATTTATGCAAGGTCAGACTGGTAATGTATAGCTTGATATTATGTCGTCGTGTACGATCACTGTACTTACGAGTATATAGTTTCTTCAATAAAATAAACAAAAAGTTTTCGACGACTACGAAGGCACATACATGTTTGAAAAACAAAATTGGTGGCTTTTTCGTTTATTTCGTACCTACTGTATCTTATTTCCCTCGTATTTTGGCTTTATAAAATCATACGGTAAAGTTATATTTTATGAGCCTGTGCTGTTCCACTGCAGGGCAAATGCCTCCTTTCCTCTTTCCATTTTTCCCAATTTTGGGCCAATCTCATCGTGCCATATCTTTCTACACCTGCCGCTTTGTCGTTTCCTAACTTACCTAGAAAAGTTGATTGCTTAACTTTAATTCCTTTCCTTTTATTATACCTTTACTATACGCCCATCGATGAGCCGTTCGCAGTCTCTCCTGAATCGGTTGCCACTGACCGCAGCCGGCATCACGGAGTCATCAAATGTGGTCAGAGTGTGAGAGCGTGCGAAAGACACGTGTTTAGTTCTGGAAGAGTAAAAAATCAGAGATGAAACCAAATATTCTATAACTTATTCTCTAGATTCTCTAGATGTAGATTTTCGTAACAATCTTACCGCTTTGAGATGGAAAGTTTAGAGGCAAGAAGAGGAAAAAATATGATTGAGGCATATGGCTGAACGTCAATGCAGTGACTTATTATCGAGGTGTACTTAAATGTAGATTTTCATAACAATGTTACCGTGGCTGAAGACGAAAAAGCATGATTGAGGAAAATGGGCGAAAGACGATGGCTATCTATCTAAACCAACGACTTAATATAACTTTTCATAAATGTTCGGGAAAACAATTGTTGTTATTTTTTTACAAAATACTTTAGATTTTGCATTTTATTTTTAGAAGACATTTATATCTTCATCTACAGGACAAATGACCAAAGTTCATAGTCTGCGAACGGAAAACTTGTTAAATATAGCAAGATAGGTAGACTTCCATCTTCCACTTGCCGTACCAAACTTCACATGATAAGAAAAGTTGGCACTAAAAGTTTTTTTTGCACTATTTAGTATTATTTATTTCTATTTAATAACAGCCTTCAAAAAAATTAAGAGGTTTAATCTTTTTTTAATCTATCTACTTCATCTAGACATCATAATATCAAACATGACCAATCTCAGCTAATGTAGATATCTAGTTACATGTCTACAATATTCACCTACGTATGTTAACCGACCACACTCTCATACATTGGATGCATCTGAGCAAGCATTCACTTCCAATAGACACGTCACACAAAGGATGATACACCTATATATCAGATTTAGGAGATGCATCAGGACAATTAATTTCCTGTATGATTGGGACTACGATAATACTGGATCATAGTTTGACAAAATCGCAGATAATCCTGTGTATTTCAGCCAATATTCTCATTTTAGGTATGTTAAAAAAAACAAATCAATCAGATACATAATAAGTCAATTAGGAAACACTCAAGTACATTTTTTTTTGGTTTAATAACATATCTAGAACAGTTAATCACGAAGAAATTTTTTAATTCAGACTGCTTGAAAAGCGGTGTTGTTCTAAACTTCTGGTTATTATTATGCAGCCTGGTTTGTTTTGCAACTTTTTATTGTTGGTGTTTGTATTTTAGTTTGTTAAATTCATTACTCAAAAAGAGTAGGTTATTGTATTGTTAATACTTGTTATATGCAGACAGTAGGACAAGGATAGTATTTTTATATAGTGATAATAATATGATTAGTACGACTAACACTATTATTACCTGTGGGGTGGTATCGTGAGAGGGGGTGGCGGGGGCGGCGGCGGTATAGGCGTGTGGGCAGGGCATCTGAAAATATCATCAATAGGGCTAACATAAATATAATCTACTTAATAAAAAACTTAAATTCATTCATTCATTCACTGACAGACAACGCACAGCCAAAGCCGCTGTGTCTGGCAGCATGAAATTTCGTACAAAAGTTCCGTTTATAGCGAAGGTGAGTACTAAGGAAGGATTTTGAAAATTCATCCCCTACGGGGATAAATAGGAGATGAAAGTTTGTATGGAAACCCATAATTTTTGCCGATGGGAAATCTAATCGGGCACATGACAATAGATAATCAATAGAAAATGACGAAATAGAAAATTTCATTGATTTATTTTGGTCTCCGTCAGTTTCTTCACTCGTTCATGTAATTTGCCAGTTTAGAAGATTAGTCAGTTTCGATGATTGGTCAGTTTTGCGGATTAGTTAGTTGCGTCAACTCGACAGTTTCCAGTGTTAACCATTATCCTTGATTCTTCATTTTTGTGAGCAAATGTAGAAAGTACAAAATAATGTAGAAAGAAACAAGCAAAAATGTTGATAGTGTTCACATCTTTTGGTAAATTGTATAATTCAACAATAAAATCATTCATCCTATTTATCAACCACGCGTTTTGCTTCAGCTTTCAATTAACTAACTAAATTCTTTCATCATTAATAACACTGCCGCAGCAGCACCAGAGTACCCAATTTAGCCCCCATTCCCGGGTATAACCCTCGATTTATAAAACCGCTGGGTTTTATCCCATCCTTATCCATTACGGTCATGACAGTATTTCGGCTTACCGCGACTGGGGTAATTACCTCATATTAACCCACACGAGTATCATTAGTTTGCCAGAGCTTGAAAGCCTACAGGAAATGGACCATTCTAGAAATTGCATTATGTTGTATGTGACAACGGTGATATATGGCACGATTAGTTGGTTGTGGACATCTGTTGTAGTGCTGTTTCTTGGTTATAATCTTTTATTAGAAGATCCGTTGACATCGCCATCACTTTTGTGTTATGTGTTGTGGTAGCTGCAGCTGTTTTGTTATTTTTGGGAAAACGTAATCCAGTTAAGAAACAAAAGTTATTAAGAATTCTCGATTTCCAAAGCAGAGTTTAATTTATTGTTTAAGTCGCTTCCAGCAGTCATAAATTATCTTTATATCACTTCCAGCAATCATAATATGCAAAAGTAGGGGATTTAAAAGTATTCTAGGTAGTCAACATTTTCGTGAAAAATATGAACACACGCTATGATTATATCAAATAAAACTCACCGTTTTAATCAGTAGTATGTGTGTTATCCTGGTAATGCAATACACCGTGCTAAAAATCTGCAACTATTTATATCTACTATTTTTATCGAAATTGGTCCATCAATATTATTCATTGGTTCAATTTCGTATTCAAAGCCATTAATTTCGCTTGCATAATAAGATAATTGGATTTTATATTGGTTGATTAACTTCATGTAATTTCGACAAATTCTGCATAATTAATATCTAGTTAATCCCATAGAGATCTAGCAAGCCTCCAATTATTCATTTTACCGTTATTTTAATATAGATAATTAAGGCGGACAATTTCTTTGAGGATTATTATATAGGTAATTGTTTGTCCAGAACTTCAAGTAAAATACACACAACGCCAAAAAATAGATAATCTAAAAACAGCAAACAATAATTTGCTAAAAACAACGCAATGTTGCATGTGCTTCCGAGTTGCTTAGTTTTAGTACAGTGAGTGTTTAAAAAACAATTTGTGGCCATAATGGAATAGCAATCATTCGATTTTGCCCGTAAAGAAAGCATGAACGCATAAATATAGGTTCGGTCAGTGGCTGAAACTATTGCTTGGCACATAATGCTGCGAACTCCTCACCTCATTCCAAAATATGCAATGAAGTATAATAGATTTGATCAATGTACTTTATTAATCTTGCAAATATTTTTCACTCTAGCCAATAGATTAGACCAATGCTCTTTTCTGCGATGTGGCAAAAAAAACTAAAACATTGTAACATAAATCCCGCATACACCATGTTCGAAAGATTCACAGTATGCATCACTTGACCTTTTTACTGACCTTACACCGCATGACATATTACGTCACAAAGGGATGAAACAGAAATAAAATGCTCCACAAGTCAAGTATTGAGGTTATGTGCGGTAGATAGAGAACTATTTTACACAAAGCAAACTGACCTTTGTTAACTGCATAATTCCGATTTTCAAACGTAAACGTAAGACTGATGGCGAGACTTTCGGCCTTCGGGTTTCAAATTACTACCACCAAAACTCGTTGAGTCCTCAGTATCCAGCCAAATGCCAATATTCTTCAGTCATCTTTAATTATCAGATCATTCATTCCGGATAGGAACCATTTCCAGTTCTGTAGGTACCTACTTATTATATTGACGCGACTTCTGGTTCCAGTTTTTCATAGAGCAAAGACTTTATGTCCTTATTTAATATAATGATACTATAAAATCACTGTACAAGAGACACTCTAGAAAGAAAAATACTGAATTTAAGTAGCAAACGGAATTTTCTTGGTTCGGTCGCTACAGACGCGCAATTCCTTTGCGCAAGTTACAAGAAAAATATTCGAGTCAGAATAAAGTAGAAATGTTTTATTTACTCCTTAATAAAAATATCACAATTCCTTCACCAGTCTAGGTCGTCCTAAGGTTCTTTTCAAAAGAAAAATACTGAGAAAAAGATAAAAAAAACGAAATTGAACAAAAAAACATCGTCAAAAGAACATTACATTGCGTTGTTATCTCAAGGCGAAACATTTTCTAAGAAAATAATATCTAAGGGATATCGAACTTTCTTAGGCAACGTCTCAAGGTTTAATTTGTACCCTTTTAATTAAAAGAACTTCAATTTTCTTCAAACTCTGTAATAATATTTTTGATTATAAGAAAAAACTTGCTTATGATTTAAGAATACGAATGTTAACTTAGTTAAAATTACGACTTTTACTTTTATACGAGCCTCTCTAGAGCTCTCTCTTTCTGTCTTATAAAAGTTCTAAGTTATCACAGTCTGTGAACTATGTATAACGATTTTTCTATATATTCATAAGACAATGCCCTGAATTTGTAACCTAGACCGTTTTGAATTTGTACAAGCCTTAGTTTTCAAACTGTACCCTACCAGTTTCATATCAATATATAATGGTTGCTGTTAATAAATTTAAATAATCAAAACAGCTAACTTAGGCACATGAGATATAATAAAAAAAACTTGATCCATTGTGCTTTCAGTTACCGGTAGTAAGTTAAACATTGGAATAAAATAAATGTACTTACGGAATTATAGAAGGTGGTCGAGGTAACGAGCCTCCTCGACTGACTGACGCGATTTGGTCCACATTATAATTTTGGGGCCAACCCGCGTTATCTTCTATTACCGATCTGAAACATAAATCATGGAGTTTATTGAATTTGTATCAACTTGCCCGAGATATTAAGTGAGGGATAGTTTATCTGGGACAGTCATTGAGTATGGGATCGCCGCCAGCAGTGACTAGACGACAGTACTAATAAAATTCGTGGCGTCGAAAGTGCGTTGAGCGCATAACTTTTGTCATGGAACGCCTTAAAGCCGTCAGTTTCTATCGTTGTCGGTGGGTTTGCATGGAAATTGTCGACAATACTGCTGCTAGCAGCGGCCAACGGGGCGTCTCCATGCTCAGTGGGGACACATAAAACTTTAATATTGCTTCTGCAACTTGATTGAATTTTGCACGGTTTGTGATGACAATATAGGACATCAATAGTAAGATTTTTCAATGCCTCTAAAAACAGCTTCGCAGGTATCAGTTATATTCTTCGATAAATTGTGTTTGGAGTAAAAATACCTTCTATAAAGAGAAAAAACGTGTCGTGCTGATAAAATAAGGAGCTTTTGTTTTACAACACACGTAGTAGGTACTACGAAGGTCGGACTTATAAAGTCGATTGACACAAAGATTTCAACCATGAAGAGCGAAGGTCTTAAGAGCTCCTACTTAAGTAAATTGCAAAAAAATATTGTAAAACTGAAATGAAAAAATTAAGCAAGAAGCCATTTTCTTAGTGCCTGTCTAGAATTTAATTATAATGTTGTTACGTGTCGCATGCATTTAGGAAATTCTTCTCGCGTTTTGGTGATGGACTGCCTTGGACTTGAGCACTTAGTCCTAGATTAAACTATTAGTAAGAAACTTGGAGGGCAGTCAAAATTGAAAATAAGAAGAAGATCCAGATACGATGAGACTGAAATAAAATGACACAAGACAAAAAAATAAAAAACCACTTGATGTCCGAGAGGACACTAACATCATGTTGCCTCCTATCATCTTCACTGCACAAATTCTGTCATCAGTTTAAAATTAGCCTTTTTAGCCACGCTAACTCTTGTTAAGCTACCTTTAAAATCCATTTAAATTCGTTGTTAACAAATCTTTGATTAGATCAACAAAAAGGTAAAAAAAGAAAATAGCCAGCTTGTAAATCTAAGTAAAAGCTTGAATAACAGAGATAAAGGATACCAAAACATTAATCATTCGTTACTTTTATCCTTTCAACTTCTGAATACATGTAAATAAAACCTTTTTACGGAACACTGGGCTTTAAATCAAAAATATCCCAACACCCTTTATTATAAGATTTTTTACAAACTAAATAGGATGAGATATAATAGAAGGTTGTTAGTTATTGTAACTAAGTAGTAACTAATAGTAGATCCCGTTTGAAAAGGATTTTAATTGACAGTGTTTAGGATATTTTTGCGATACCTGTATTACAATCGTGATATACGACAATTGTGAACCTAATTAAAATAGGAGAAAGAATCTTAGTGCTTTGTATCTATAACTTCATGAATGATAATGAATGTTATATTGAATATTTTATATTATCAACCTCAAACATTATGTAATACATCAATATCACAAAAACAAATAAAATGGTGATTTCATTTGAATCTGGAACGTGATCCAGTTGAGTTCTATTGTCTTTATGGAAATGCCTCAGGAACCAGTGAAATGCCTCAAAATGCGTCAGTGTTGTATCTTTTCATGACCCACATTTTTTTATTCCTGGGACTTTTAATGGTCGTAACCTCAGAATCAATTATACGAGAAGAGTCGTGCAGACTAACGAATAAATCTTTGTCTCCATGCTTATGTAAATTTCAAAAGGCTACTCTGCTCTTTTCCCTCCCGCCGTTTATACCCAAAAATAGAAGGATCGGTAATTTTAGAGTTTTTGCTTATTAAACTTTCTTGCTCGTTTGAAACCCAGTCACATTGTTCTGTTTATCAAATTATATGGGTACGAAAATGTGGCATTTAATATAGGTTTGGAATTATCTTTGCAAGTGTCGTGTCGATGAGTCGTCGAAAAGATAGGGTATTTGGTTCATTGTTTCACTCTTATTTGCTTTTCGGGAATTGTTGGTTACCTACCTATGATGTTGTATTTAATTTAGTGGTCTGATATTTCTGGTCATTCTCCTTTGCTTTTTCTGCCAAAACCCAAAAACAAAGTTCAAAACCGGGCTCGGGCAACATTTCTCTTTTTACAAATAAATTAAATTCAAGTATTAGGAATAACAGTACTGACTGTGGCCACTCCATCCGGGTGAAGTCTTCATCCTCTGGCATCCAGGTGTAGCGTTTGGGGTCAGGTTGGCTGCACACAGACCGTGGCCGTCTGCGGAAGTATGAGCACTCCAAATCGGCGTCGTATGCACAAAGCTCGGGTGGTGCCGGACTTGGTTGACCGAACCTGGTGGATACAGAAATATCTTTAACTGAGTACTGAGGGAAAATGTCACACAGCCACTACCAATGTGTTACGGTCAGCGCCCACAGAGCAGCAAAATGCTAGAGCAGTTCAACATAATCAGCTTAGACTGATAACGGATGAATAACGTTCTCACAGCTGGGGCACATGCCTTCTCTCTAAAAGAGGGAGTGGGCTGAGATCCACTACGCTAGGTCGGTGCGGATTGGTAGTTATGTGTTCGCGTATGCTATTTTGAACTTTATTTCAGTTTAGATTTAGTACATTTTAAATTTTCCTGTTCAATGGGTGCTGACCGCTACAACAATCACTATGACTTACCTGGGATACCTCTGTATTGGTGCATAATCGGTGTTGAGATTCTCATCTGAGGGCACACGCCTCCTGACACACACGGATAGAAATGATGCTCTGGAACAAAATAATCACCTTTAGAATAAGCATTGTTTATGGTAAAGAGAAGATATGCTTTCAGGAGTGCTACAGTTCAGGAAAATATATTTGTATTTGTTTGAGTGGAGACCTCACAATTTTTTATCCTACAGTCGTTCAAAAAAATAATGTGGATCATTTGAATGTATAAAAATGATTCAACCGGGTGCTCGTAGACTCGTAGTCTTACCAAATTGTCACACCGGTGTGACATTTTTTTTTTCTTGTTGGTCACTCCGCTAATATTTCCACACCATTTACTACTTGCCATTATTAAAAACACTTACGAATTTTATTTTTGTAGAAGCATTTATAAAAACCATGAGCATTATCAATAAACTCAAACTCAAAGCATTTATTTCAATTAAACCATTTACAGGCACTTTTGAATTGTCAAGGGGTCGGTCAGTCAGAAATATGAATAACCTCTGAAGCTGCGGGCTATCGAAACTTAGTTATGGGCTCAGGGAGCGGACCCCCCCCCGCCCCGTCGAGCGGCGGGCGCGCAGCGCGCCAGCGCTCGCACGCAAAGCATAAACACTTGAGAAATACTAAACGCACTTCATTATCGTTAATTGGTTTGGGTTCTTGAATAAATAGAACACATACTTATGTATAAACAATAAGCGGGTAACTAAAACAGAACTTACAAATAGAGAATGTTACGTAGTGGGCTTTGTTTTTTGTTTTGACCGTAAGCCTTTTTTATGATAATTTACATTTATATCTTTGTCTATTTTTCCAGCCGTGTTCGAAACTGTGTGGAAGTAATCCGCCTGTTAAATCAGCCGGACCACTTACGCTCGCCCGAGCTGTTTCAGTCACTGTGGAGCAAGCTGCCACCACTATCGCGACCACGGTGGCTGGATTATGCTCATTTATGCGACAGCAGCTTGTCTAAAACTCAGACCAAATAAAAAATCTAGACAAGAGCGCTGTCAACAGTGACATGAAGCCGGTTTCGTAAATATGTGTGCACTTAGTGAGTGTTGCCGCGCAGTAAAAACTCATTACCTTAATATTTTGTCTTAAAGTACTAGCAGGGGGACTGGACGAGTAAATAGATAGGTTAGCGTTATATATTTTTTAAATTATTTAAAAGTACCTCGCTTTATACCGACAAGATAGGGTAAAAAATAAAACAATAGTTAAAAGTAACTACATTCATAATCGAAGCAAAGGTTTTAATGGTCCTTTTGTTGGGTATTTTTTTTTCAACATTGGCTCTTACTATCCGCTATTTTGGAAATTGTTTCCAATTTAATATTACCAATATTAAAACTTATAAAACAAATATAAATAATTTCGTATCACATGAATTACTTACCCAATAAACGGGGATAATTGTGATACATACTTCTAGCAACACTTTCTTGTGTTCTTCTTCAAGTTTTTGTGTTCCAAGCTGTCATAATTTGACTAAAAATAATTATGGATTTTTATCTAGTTTATAAGTTTACTTACGTATGAAACGCGATTCTACCTTGCTTTTTATTTTTTGAGGAATGGTTTTTGCACCCTTTCACCGCAAAAGTCGTAATTTTTGCGATAAAATAATTTAATTTGTTTCAACGTCTCGCTTCATTGACAAACTAGCTGTAACTAATCGGTTTGGTGTAGTTTGGTTGTAATTGTGTGCGTGTGACCGTGTATGCACAGAGTTTGGTGTAGTTTTGCATGCTTCACTTTATAGAACTTTTGTTGTGATGTGATTACGGGTTCTATAGTGTAATTAAATTAAATGTTCATTGGTTAGTTCACAATGAGTTTAATAAAGGTACTATAACTAAACACGGTACAATAAGTAAGATTATGATGATTATAATTTGACGCACAAGTGATGCGATGTAGGTGGTTAGTGAACGTGTCCTACTTTGTTGACGGCTAGTGACCGAACTGAACCCTGAGTTCGAAGTAAGAGACTTGTGAGTCGTGTGACGTCACAGGCACTTGAGTTTACAAGTTTGTCTGCATGTGTGGGTTACATACCACTACATGTCCTCCCCCCTTTGATAAAACTATAATAATGACTATCAAAATAACAATGAGTAAGGTTCAAAAATAATTGTAAAGACATTGCAAATACTTACTTAATATAAACATGTGGTGTAAAAGTGTTTAACTATACTTAACTTTTAAATTATACAATAAGACCTTACGCTAACAAGAGGCATTTAAAATGTATACAAAAACAAAACCACACTTATGAATGCTTAAACTAAAGACACATTTTGGTAAAAAATTAAAATACATTGGTCATGAATTTGGTTACAAAAAGTTTTAAACTTATGAGTTAACTTAAACATTTCTACAAGTGGTATAAGTATGAATAAATACGTTATAAGTTGACATATTAGTGTGAGAACGCTCCATAATTGCTTGTTAAGTTGGTCTATTTTAAAACACACAACACTTCACTGCACTTTAAATTTCACATTGATGAATTTATTATTTTGGGACTGGCGATAAAAAAATGTTTTAAATGTCAAATCTCACAGTCTTTTTTACGACGCGGCCCGATCTTGTTGTGACAAATGGCTCAGTTTTGTCAAGTGGGGTCGTTTGGGTCCCAACCGGTGTTATGGTTGTGGTTTCAGGCGAAACAAAAGTTGTAACATAAGCAGGTTTGAGACGATCGAGAGAAATAGTGACTTTTCGAGAACCTATTTGAACGACATAATGTTTATCGCTTCGTTTGACGATTTTATAGGGACCTTCATACGGCGGTGTTAACGAGCGTTTAATTTCGTTTTTAACGAAAACGTAGTCCGATCTTGTTAAATCTTTATGTACGAAAATGTTTCTGTTATCAGCTTGATTTCTTGTGGTCGGTTGAAGGTTCGCTAGTGTTTCCATGAGTTTGCAGGTATAATCGGTGTTGTTAATGTTTGCTTCGGTGGGAACAAAAAAATCTCCCGGTAGACGCATAGATTTACCGTAGGTCATTTGAGCGGGGCTGTATCCTGAGTCTTCTTTAATTGTATTGCGCATTCCTAACAACACGATAGGCAATTGTTGTGCCCATTGACTGTTACCATCGCAACGTGCCATGATGGAAGCTTTTAGCGTTCGGTGCATCCTTTCGACGTGTCCATTCGCTTTTGGATTGTACGCTGTTGTCCTAATCTTTTCTATTCCAAGTAGTTTGGTCAGCTGTGTGAAAAGGTTGGATTCGAATTGACGACCTTGATCCGAAGTTATTCTTGCAGGGCAACCAAAACGTGCTATCCAATGCTCGAGCAGAGCTTTCGCGACGGTTTCAGCGCTTATATCCTTTACAGGAACGACTTCGGGCCATTTTGTATGACGATCAATCATTGTGACACAGTATGTATATCCATCGGAAGGTGGTAATGGTCCAATAATATCTATATGAACATGCTCGAAACGGTCTGACCTTTCGAACTCTCCTAGAGGTGTAATTGTATGTCTTTGCACTTTACATTTCTGGCATTGTATGCAACTTCTTACAAAGTTTGCTACGTCAGTATTCATGTTAGGCCAAAAATAGCGCTGCGCGATAAGGCGACGCGTAGCGGCTACCCCAGGGTGGTTAAGTGCATGGACACTTGAAATCGCTTTTTCTCGAAATTCCGACGGTAAATAAAGTCGCGCTGTTGAAGTTGATGTTTCGAATGTAAGCTCATGATTTGAATATGGCATGCGGAACAATTTAAATTCCAGATTAGGTTTTTGTTTTAACATGGTTAATTGCGTGTCTTCGACTTGGCTTTTATATAATTGTTCATAGTCGAAAATATCATGTACATAAATCTCTTCTATTCTTGAAAGAGCGTCTGCGGCGTTATTGAGCTCGCCTTGAACGTACTCAATTTTGTTGCAAAACTGAGAAATAAAATCCAATTGACGAAGACGTCTTGGTGGATCTGATTTAGATTCTTTCTTCGATAATGCGAATATTAACGGTTTGTGATCAGTTAACACCGTGAGATCACGCCCTTCAATCATATAGCGAAAGTGTTTTATTGCCATGTAAATAGCCAATAATTCCCTGTCGTAGGTACTGTATTTTGTTTGGGCGCTACTTAGTTTTTTTGAATAAAATCCTAGTGGCTCTAACCGTTTGTTAGACTAGTTGATGGAGTGCTGCGCCGACACAGGTATTCGCTGCGTCGGTCATTAATATTAGTTTCGATGACGGGTCTGGATGCGCGAGAGTGACGGCATCACTTACATGATGTTTGCACTGATTAAATGCGTTGATTGCTTCTTCGGTCCAAGCGATTTTTGTCTTGTCTTTTTTCTTAGCATTGTGCAAATATTTGTCTAAAATAGTTTGAGTGTTGGCTGCTTTAGGAATGCTCATTCGGTAAAAATTTATAAGACCGAGGAAGCGCCTCAGTTCTTCGATGGTTTCTGGTTGCGGATAGTTTATGATTGACTTGACCTTTTCTTTGTCCGGCCGTATGCCATCACAGCTAACGCGGTAACCGAGAAATGTAAGTTCGGATTTCCCGAATTCGCATTTAGACGTATTGATTGTGACGCCAAATTCATTAAGTCGCTTGAACACCTCTTTGAGATCGTGAATGTGACACTCTTCTGATTCTGATGCGATAAGTATATCATCTAGGTAACAGAATGTATTGCGAGTATTTTTCAAAACTTGATTGATAAATCTTTGAAACGTTTGCGCAGCGTTTCGCAGACCGAAGCTCATTTTTGTAAACTCGAACAGACCAAATGGAGTTATTATTGCGGTTTTCGGTATGTCCTCAGGTGCAACACTTATGTTATGGTAAGCACGTCGAATATCAATTTTAGATAGTATTTTTTTATTTTTGAGGATGTATGTGAAATCCGTTAAACGAGGAATCGGGTAGCGATCGGGCTCGGTGATTGCGTTTAAACGACGATAATCTCCGCACGGGCGTAATTCACCGTTTTTCTTTTGAACGACGTGTAAAGCATTTGCCCATGGGCTGGCTGACGGCCTGCATATTCCTAGCTCTACCATGCGTTGAAATTCATCCTTCGCCGCTTTGTATTTTGCAGCGTTAAGTGGACGTGCTTTTTCGTAAACGGGTGGGCCACGGGTACAAATATGATGCATGACATTGTGTTTGGGTGGATCCTTGTAACACTCGCTCATAGTGATGTCTGGAAACTCTTTTAAAATGCGGTGATATTTATTATCCGAGTCGATGACCTTAATAGTAGGAATATTTGAGGCATCTTCTACGTTGGCGTTCCTAGAGAGCAGAGTGACTTTGTCGATTAACTTTTTTGAGTGAAGATCCACAAGCAATTGATATTTGGCTAGGAAATCTGCCCCTATAATGGACCGCTGTACATCGGCCAGGACAAATTCCCAGGTAAAAGCTCGACGTAAGCCAAGGTCTAAAGTCATTTTCTGAGACCCATAAGTTTTGATTGTTGTACCATTGGCAGCAAATAACGTAAAATCAGCTGGTTGACGATTCGCGTTTTTGTAGGCAATAACTGAAATATCAGCGCCGGTGTCTATGAGAAAATGCGTACCACTTTTCCAGTCGGTGACGCTCAAGCGATGAGTTCCTTCGACACCTACGCTCGCCACAGCAGGTGTCGGTTTTAGTTTAACGCTTTTTTGACGCATTGTTGGTCGCCGCATTTCTTAGCGTTATCTCCATAAATATAGTGGTAGAAACACTTGAAATCTTTGTCTCCCGGTTGCGCTGTTTGACGCCTGTATTTATTTTGATTATCAAAATACCGAGAGCGTGATCGTGACCGCGATCGCGTCTGATAATTGCCACGACTCCTATTATTACTTTGTCGCGTGATTTGCAAATCATTAATTTTAGTGTTTAACGCGGCAATTTCTTGATGCAATTTAATAAATTGTTGGTCCTTTGGTTGTTTGGAGATAGCGACAGGATTTAGTGTACAGACTTCGGATAGCCGTGAAGTTTCCATTATTTTATCAGCTATAGCTGCGATATTGTCCAATGGAACATCGCAGACAGTGACTACTGCGCGGACTGTTTGAGGCAGGCGATCTAACCACAAAATTTTGATAGTGTCCTCGGGAATTTTGTTCCTTCCGAGCTCGCGCATTTTACGTAAGAGTTGAGTGGGTCGTTGATCCCCTAACTCGACTTTCGTAAGCAACGTGTGTAGCTGTTTGGACTCAGACTCTTCATATGCCGAAATTAACCTGACTTTTAAAGTTTCATATTTATTGTGCTCAGGCGGGTTCTCGAGAATGTCGCTAATTTGACCCAATTCGTCTCGACCTAACTTAGCTATAACTAATTGATATTTACTTAAGTCACCTGCTTTTTGTGTACCGATTATGGCCTCAAACTGGTGGAACCATAGTCGCGGGCGCGCTGACCAGAAGTCGGTGATGCGGGAGTTGATGGTGATTGCCCCCGTCTCTGGCGGCTGGTGCTGGTCTACGATGTAACTCGGAGCAGCTTGCTGAGGTGCGTAGACGTTGTCAGGTGCGGCGCCAGCCGTGGCGGCAGCAGCAGTGTTAGGGTTGGACATCTCGGAGTTTCGTAAAATACTTCACAGTAAACACTAAAGAGAGTCGTAAGTCTGTATTAACGCAATTGCACTCGCGGGTTATAGTACAGTATGGAACCGTATTTTTTAAATCACGTTGAGTATCAAATCACGTCGGGTATCAAATCACGTCGGGTATCAAATCACGTCGGTTATCAAATCACGTCGGGGTCACCAATATAGAACTTTTGTTGTGATGTGATTACGGGTTCTATAGTGTAATTAAATTAAATGTTCATTGGTTAGTTCACAATGAGTTTAATAAAGGTACTATAACTAAACACGGTACAATAAGTAAGATTATGATGATTATAATTTGACGCACAAGTGATGCGATGTAGGTGGTTAGTGAACGTGTCCTACTTTGTTGACGGCTAGTGACCGAACTGAACCCTGAGTTCGAAGTAAGAGACTTGTGAGTCGTGTGACGTCACAGGCACTTGAGTTTACAAGTTTGTCTGCATGTGTGGGTTACATACCACTATAACTTTATTGTTCACACCGCTCTGTCTAGGTTTTTTATTTGGTCTGAGGTCTAAAATCGAAATGTTTGCCGATTTCGTCTCGCGTGAAGCTGACTTACAGTGTAGGTTTAGCGGCGCTACTAACTGCACGTTGCCTACCGTAGCCCGCCCTAACACTGATACCAGAGGCTTCAGGGATAGGGTGAATGTCGTAGCTGAAATTCATAAAGAATTTACAAATAATATTTGTCCGTTGTGTCAACAAAATCATGAATTGAAGTTTTGTGATAGGTTTGTCAAAATGACATTAAATGATCGTTGGCAATTTATTAAGAAAAATAAAATATGTTATAGATGTTTAAAAAAAGGTTGGCACAAAAATAAAACGAGACCGGCGTGCCATCGTCTGACGATTCGGATCACGAAGTCTTGGCTCATGCATCCTCCTTGTCAGGTGCGGAACCTTCTGTTCGGCCGTTGTTGAAAATAGTTCGCGTGATCGTGTCGGGACCTTCTAGTAGTGTTGATACGTACGCTTTGTTGGACGACGGTTCCACAGGTACCTTCATAGATTCTAAGCTGGCGGCTCAAATTGGTTGCAAGGGCCAAGAGAAACGCATTCATTTAGATTGTGTAGGTGGTCTAAGAATGGACGTGAATATTCAATACGTCGATTTCAATATAAAAGGCCGTCGTTCCAACGAAATTTATTGCGTTAAGCGAGCCAGGTCCATGAGCGGTTTCAGCGCTGCGCGACAGTCTGCGCATCTTGAGAGCGTGCGTAAATATCCATACCTGGCAGACATTGTTAATGAATTTTGTTATGAAGACGTTAATCCCATGCTGATTATAGGCATCGACAACTGGCACTTATCTCTCGCTAAAGCTACGCGCAAAGGAACTAAGACACAACCCGTAGCTATTTTAACTGCTTTAGGCTGGGTTTTATACGGTTTCGGTTGCAGCAAAACTAAACTGGACGACACCACGCCATGGTTAGCGAACCTGATGTAGCGAACGATCGTTTGATTCTGGAAAGTCTTATTAGGGAACAGTTTAAAATTGATTCAATCGGCATCTCAAAACAGGAAGCTCGCAGTGCCGACGACGAACGCGCCGTGCAAGTTCTCGAGCGCACCGCGCCGTCTTCCCGGTGGTCGTTTTGAAGTAGGCTTGTTGTGGAAGACTGATAAGCTGGATATTCCAGACAGTTACAAGTTAGCTCTTTGTATGGAATAGTCATTCCCCATAAAATGTATGTTGTAGTCTGTCGCCCCAACTTTTGTTTGCATGTTTGTGTTTGTGCCTTTCACTTTCTGTCTGTTTATATTGTGGGCAGTGAAGATTATACTGGTTATTTGGGATGCAAGGATAACCTCTGTTTTCAGGTCAGCCACTGTTGATCTTCTAGCTGCTGTGTCTTCAACCTTCCCAGGAGTGACCATTCTGTTCGCCAGGGCCTCAATTATTTTTGAGTATGTAGTGGTTAAGGCTTTCAGGCATCTAACCTTCTTGTCGGTATCAAGGACCATGCGTGGACGTTTCGGGTCTTGCATTTCTTGTCTAGTGTCTGGATCTACAATGGTGTCATTCCTCTTCTGCTCGAGAGGTCCGACTCCCCAAATATTGGTGTCGTAAATATAAGGAAAAGGAAAAAAGGCGCTGGTTCTGGTAGAAAACAAAAGTGTGTCAATCAAAACAAAGAAAAATAGACAAAGATATAAAAGTAACATCGACAAAGATATAAAAGTAAATTATCATAAAAAAGGCTTGCACACTACTGGATCGATTTTTATGAAATTTTCGCAGGTTTTATTATGAATACGTAAGTAATCTAACAACAATAAGAGATTATGACATTAACAGAAGAAAATAAACAGAAGTCACGGCAATTTTGACGTGACACACGCGTCAAACTTCAACAATAAAAAAATATGGTTTTTAATGAGTAAGCCGACTAGAATATCTATCTGCCCATAGACTTAAATTGCCACAGACGATAAAAACCCTTCTTTATAAGTAGAAATATAGATTTTTACCGCGCAAACCGCGCGATCCCGCTGGAACGATATCGTTCCAGCGCAGCTCTACGCCGATTGCCGTTCGGAACAATGGTGACCCGCACGCATTCTTACAGAATGAATTTATTGAATACTTCAAGCACACAGATTTAACCCATCGTATGCCGTAATTACAGACACAATTAAAAACCCATTGTGTCTCTACGAGATCTACGTTCCGGCATACCACCAATTAAGGAGGCTAATTATGTTTGTGTTAAAAAATAAGAATTAATGTTAGAAACCACGTCTAGTTTTCATGCAGTAGGGTATTTCCAAAAAATGTCGTAAAGATTCGTCGTTTTAAAGTTTTATTTGATAGGCCGGATATAGTTAGTTATCTTTGTTTATTAGATCTACTCTCCTACTCTTACCGTCAAAAGTTCAAAAATTCTTAATAATATAATTATTTATTTAATTGGGAATGCCAACTCTCACATACATTGTTGGTTCTGTGCCGCTGTCCTACTACATTCCAGTCTTTGAAATATTGTTTAGGGTTTATCCAATTTCGAACCATGTATGATATAAATTGCTTTATTTTATTTCCACTTAATTCGTCTGCTTCTTTTTTTTTATATTACCATCGTTTTAAAGAAGACAATGGTAGTACTGTACTTATTTCAACAATTCGTTTAGTCAAAGGATCGTGGGCAAGAATGTATGGGCGGAACACCCACGTCCGCCACGGATGAAACCACGTAGTTTTGAAAACATTATTTCTCCTTTTACTCAGGCTTTTTTTGCTGTGTTTATTATAAACCAAAACCTTGCAGTCATAAAATAGACAGTCAATTTTATAAAGAATTCTTCACGCATTCGACCTGTGAAATAATACAGTTCGTCTTCGTCAATTTGTTCTATATTTTCAAAATGTAACCGCGATGCATTTTCGGCAGCTTTTTTATCATATTTATGATGTCAGTCACTTGATAAGCACGTTTGACGCGCTCGTCATTCCTTTCCAGTCATTTTATTGCCGATGTATCTCACAAATCCTTGCGAATTCTGGAATAAAGTAATTGTAAACTTGCATCAAACGAATTTATTGTTTTTCTGGAATTCGATGAAGTGATTGTCGTTGACATCTTGAAACCATACATGCTCTGGCTGAATTCGGATCAATATCAGGGGCATCTGACATTGGTTCATCTAACATTGGTGCATCCTCTTGATGTGAGGCTCATACATCTACGTGATACAGAGCGGCAGGGCCATCTTGTGCTGCCACATTATCATGACACGAAGCGGCGAGGACCTCTTGTGCTGGAATATCAACTTGAAGTAGAGCGTCGGGGGCAAGTGACGGATTAATGTGACTTTGAGGAGTGCGTGATGTTGATGCTCTTTGTGGTGTAGCTCCAGGTGATGCCGTAACTCTTTGGTAACAAGGAAGACAAATGAACTCTGCGTTGTTAAACGCAATCTGTAATAAAATAAAATAGATTTCATATCTAACTATTCATTTTATAATTGCAAGGTTTTCAAGGGGTCTGAGGTCTAAAATCGAAATGTTTGCCGATTTCGTCTCGCGTGAAGCTGACTTACAGTGTAGGTTTAGCGGCGCTACTAACTGCACGTTGCCTACCGTAGCCCGCCCTAACACTGATACCAGAGGCTTCAGGGATAGGGTGAATGTCGTAGCTGAAATTCATAAAGAATTTACAAATAATATTTGTCCGTTGTGTCAACAAAATCATGAATTGAAGTTTTGTGATAGGTTTGTCAAAATGACATTAAATGATCGTTGGCAATTTATTAAGAAAAATAAAATATGTTATAGATGTTTAAAAAAAGGTTGGCACAAAAATAAAACGAGACCGGCGTGCCATCGTCTGACGAAGTCTTGGCTCATGCATCCTCCTTGTCAGGTGCGGAACCTTCTGTTCGGCCGTTGTTGAAAATAGTTCGCGTGATCGTGTCGGGACCTTCTAGTAGTGTTGATACGTACGCTTTGTTGGACGACGGTTCCACAGGTACCTTCATAGATTCTAAGCTGGCGGCTCAAATTGGTTGCAAGGGCCAAGAGAAACGCATTCATTTAGATTGTGTAGGTGGTCTAAGAATGGACGTGAATATTCAATACGTCGATTTCAATATAAAAGGCCGTCGTTCCAACGAAATTTATTGCGTTAAGCGAGCCAGGTCCATGAGCGGTTTCAGCGCTGCGCGACAGTCTGCGCATCTTGAGAGCGTGCGTAAATATCCATACCTGGCAGACATTGTTAATGAATTTTGTTATGAAGACGTTAATCCCATGCTGATTATAGGCATCGACAACTGGCACTTATCTCTCGCTAAAGCTACGCGCAAAGGAACTAAGACACAACCCGTAGCTATTTTAACTGCTTTAGGCTGGGTTTTATACGGTTTCGGTTGCAGCAAAACTAAACTGGACGACACCACGCCATGGTTAGCGAACCTGATGTAGCGAACGATCGTTTGATTCTGGAAAGTCTTATTAGGGAACAGTTTAAAATTGATTCAATCGGCATCTCAAAACAGGAAGCTCGCAGTGCCGACGACGAACGCGCCGTGCAAGTTCTCGAGCGCACCGCGCCGTCTTCCCGGTGGTCGTTTTGAAGTAGGCTTGTTGTGGAAGACTGATAAGCTGGATATTCCAGACAGTTACAAGTTAGCTCTTTGTATGGAATAGTCATTCCCCATAAAATGTATGTTGTAGTCTGTCGCCCCAACTTTTGTTTGCATGTTTGTGTTTGTGCCTTTCACTTTCTGTCTGTTTATATTGTGGGCAGTGAAGATTATACTGGTTATTTGGGATGCAAGGATAACCTCTGTTTTCAGGTCAGCCACTGTTGATCTTCTAGCTGCTGTGTCTTCAACCTTCCCAGGAGTGACCATTCTGTTCGCCAGGGCCTCAATTATTTTTGAGTATGTAGTGGTTAAGGCTTTCAGGCATCTAACCTTCTTGTCGGTATCAAGGACCATGCGTGGACGTTTCGGGTCTTGCATTTCTTGTCTAGTGTCTGGATCTACAATGGTGTCATTCCTCTTCTGCTCGAGAGGTCCGACTCCCCAAATATTGGTGTCGTAAATATAAGGAAAAGGAAAAAAGGCGCTGGTTCTGGTAGAAAACAAAAGTGTGTCAATCAAAACAAAGAAAAATAGACAAAGATATAAAAGTAACATCGACAAAGATATAAAAGTAAATTATCATAAAAAAGGCTTGCACACTACTGGATCGATTTTTATGAAATTTTCGCAGGTTTTATTATGAATACGTAAGTAATCTAACAACAATAAGAGATTATGACATTAACAGAAGAAAATAAACAGAAGTCACGGCAATTTTGACGTGACACACGCGTCAAACTTCAACAATAAAAAAATATGGTTTTTAATGAGTAAGCCGACTAGAATATCTATCTGCCCATAGACTTAAATTGCCACAGACGATAAAAACCCTTCTTTATAAGTAGAAATATAGATTTTTACCGCGCAAACCGCGCGATCCCGCTGGAACGATATCGTTCCAGCGCAGCTCTACGCCGATTGCCGTTCGGAACAATGGTGACCCGCACGCATTCTTACAGAATGAATTTATTGAATACTTCAAGCACACAGATTTAACCCATCGTATGCCGTAATTACAGACACAATTAAAAACCCATTGTGTCTCTACGAGATCTACGTTCCGGCATACCACCAATTAAGGAGGCTAATTATGTTTGTGTTAAAAAATAAGAATTAATGTTAGAAACCACGTCTAGTTTTCATGCAGTAGGGTATTTCCAAAAAATGTCGTAAAGATTCGTCGTTTTAAAGTTTTATTTGATAGGCCGGATATAGTTAGTTATCTTTGTTTATTAGATCTACTCTCCTACTCTTACCGTCAAAAGTTCAAAAATTCTTAATAATATAATTATTTATTTAATTGGGAATGCCAACTCTCACATACATTGTTGGTTCTGTGCCGCTGTCCTACTACATTCCAGTCTTTGAAATATTGTTTAGGGTTTATCCAATTTCGAACCATGTATGATATAAATTGCTTTATTTTATTTCCACTTAATTCGTCTGCTTCTTTTTTTTTATATTACCATCGTTTTAAAGAAGACAATGGTAGTACTGTACTTATTTCAACAATTCGTTTAGTCAAAGGATCGTGGGCAAGAATGTATGGGCGGAACACCCACGTCCGCCACGGATGAAACCACGTAGTTTTGAAAACATTATTTCTCCTTTTACTCAGGCTTTTTTTGCTGTGTTTATTATAAACCAAAACCTTGCAGTCATAAAATAGACAGTCAATTTTATAAAGAATTCTTCACGCATTCGACCTGTGAAATAATACAGTTCGTCTTCGTCAATTTGTTCTATATTTTCAAAATGTAACCGCGATGCATTTTCGGCAGCTTTTTTATCATATTTATGATGTCAGTCACTTGATAAGCACGTTTGACGCGCTCGTCATTCCTTTCCAGTCATTTTATTGCCGATGTATCTCACAAATCCTTGCGAATTCTGGAATAAAGTAATTGTAAACTTGCATCAAACGAATTTATTGTTTTTCTGGAATTCGATGAAGTGATTGTCGTTGACATCTTGAAACCATACATGCTCTGGCTGAATTCGGATCAATATCAGGGGCATCTGACATTGGTTCATCTAACATTGGTGCATCCTCTTGATGTGAGGCTCATACATCTACGTGATACAGAGCGGCAGGGCCATCTTGTGCTGCCACATTATCATGACACGAAGCGGCGAGGACCTCTTGTGCTGGAATATCAACTTGAAGTAGAGCGTCGGGGGCAAGTGACGGATTAATGTGACTTTGAGGAGTGCGTGATGTTGATGCTCTTTGTGGTGTAGCTCCAGGTGATGCCGTAACTCTTTGGTAACAAGGAAGACAAATGAACTCTGCGTTGTTAAACGCAATCTGTAATAAAATAAAATAGATTTCATATCTAACTATTCATTTTATAATTGCAAGGTTTTCAAGGGGTCTGAGGTCTAAAATCGAAATGTTTGCCGATTTCGTCTCGCGTGAAGCTGACTTACAGTGTAGGTTTAGCGGCGCTACTAACTGCACGTTGCCTACCGTAGCCCGCCCTAACACTGATACCAGAGGCTTCAGGGATAGGGTGAATGTCGTAGCTGAAATTCATAAAGAATTTACAAATAATATTTGTCCGTTGTGTCAACAAAATCATGAATTGAAGTTTTGTGATAGGTTTGTCAAAATGACATTAAATGATCGTTGGCAATTTATTAAGAAAAATAAAATATGTTATAGATGTTTAAAAAAAGGTTGGCACAAAAATAAAACGAGACCGGCGTGCCATCGTCTGACGAAGTCTTGGCTCATGCATCCTCCTTGTCAGGTGCGGAACCTTCTGTTCGGCCGTTGTTGAAAATAGTTCGCGTGATCGTGTCGGGACCTTCTAGTAGTGTTGATACGTACGCTTTGTTGGACGACGGTTCCACAGGTACCTTCATAGATTCTAAGCTGGCGGCTCAAATTGGTTGCAAGGGCCAAGAGAAACGCATTCATTTAGATTGTGTAGGTGGTCTAAGAATGGACGTGAATATTCAATACGTCGATTTCAATATAAAAGGCCGTCGTTCCAACGAAATTTATTGCGTTAAGCGAGCCAGGTCCATGAGCGGTTTCAGCGCTGCGCGACAGTCTGCGCATCTTGAGAGCGTGCGTAAATATCCATACCTGGCAGACATTGTTAATGAATTTTGTTATGAAGACGTTAATCCCATGCTGATTATAGGCATCGACAACTGGCACTTATCTCTCGCTAAAGCTACGCGCAAAGGAACTAAGACACAACCCGTAGCTATTTTAACTGCTTTAGGCTGGGTTTTATACGGTTTCGGTTGCAGCAAAACTAAACTGGACGACACCACGCCATGGTTAGCGAACCTGATGTAGCGAACGATCGTTTGATTCTGGAAAGTCTTATTAGGGAACAGTTTAAAATTGATTCAATCGGCATCTCAAAACAGGAAGCTCGCAGTGCCGACGACGAACGCGCCGTGCAAGTTCTCGAGCGCACCGCGCCGTCTTCCCGGTGGTCGTTTTGAAGTAGGCTTGTTGTGGAAGACTGATAAGCTGGATATTCCAGACAGTTACAAGTTAGCTCTTTGTATGGAATAGTCATTCCCCATAAAATGTATGTTGTAGTCTGTCGCCCCAACTTTTGTTTGCATGTTTGTGTTTGTGCCTTTCACTTTCTGTCTGTTTATATTGTGGGCAGTGAAGATTATACTGGTTATTTGGGATGCAAGGATAACCTCTGTTTTCAGGTCAGCCACTGTTGATCTTCTAGCTGCTGTGTCTTCAACCTTCCCAGGAGTGACCATTCTGTTCGCCAGGGCCTCAATTATTTTTGAGTATGTAGTGGTTAAGGCTTTCAGGCATCTAACCTTCTTGTCGGTATCAAGGACCATGCGTGGACGTTTCGGGTCTTGCATTTCTTGTCTAGTGTCTGGATCTACAATGGTGTCATTCCTCTTCTGCTCGAGAGGTCCGACTCCCCAAATATTGGTGTCGTAAATATAAGGAAAAGGAAAAAAGGCGCTGGTTCTGGTAGAAAACAAAAGTGTGTCAATCAAAACAAAGAAAAATAGACAAAGATATAAAAGTAACATCGACAAAGATATAAAAGTAAATTATCATAAAAAAGGCTTGCACACTACTGGATCGATTTTTATGAAATTTTCGCAGGTTTTATTATGAATACGTAAGTAATCTAACAACAATAAGAGATTATGACATTAACAGAAGAAAATAAACAGAAGTCACGGCAATTTTGACGTGACACACGCGTCAAACTTCAACAATAAAAAAATATGGTTTTTAATGAGTAAGCCGACTAGAATATCTATCTGCCCATAGACTTAAATTGCCACAGACGATAAAAACCCTTCTTTATAAGTAGAAATATAGATTTTTACCGCGCAAACCGCGCGATCCCGCTGGAACGATATCGTTCCAGCGCAGCTCTACGCCGATTGCCGTTCGGAACAATGGTGACCCGCACGCATTCTTACAGAATGAATTTATTGAATACTTCAAGCACACAGATTTAACCCATCGTATGCCGTAATTACAGACACAATTAAAAACCCATTGTGTCTCTACGAGATCTACGTTCCGGCATACCACCAATTAAGGAGGCTAATTATGTTTGTGTTAAAAAATAAGAATTAATGTTAGAAACCACGTCTAGTTTTCATGCAGTAGGGTATTTCCAAAAAATGTCGTAAAGATTCGTCGTTTTAAAGTTTTATTTGATAGGCCGGATATAGTTAGTTATCTTTGTTTATTAGATCTACTCTCCTACTCTTACCGTCAAAAGTTCAAAAATTCTTAATAATATAATTATTTATTTAATTGGGAATGCCAACTCTCACATACATTGTTGGTTCTGTGCCGCTGTCCTACTACATTCCAGTCTTTGAAATATTGTTTAGGGTTTATCCAATTTCGAACCATGTATGATATAAATTGCTTTATTTTATTTCCACTTAATTCGTCTGCTTCTTTTTTTTTATATTACCATCGTTTTAAAGAAGACAATGGTAGTACTGTACTTATTTCAACAATTCGTTTAGTCAAAGGATCGTGGGCAAGAATGTATGGGCGGAACACCCACGTCCGCCACGGATGAAACCACGTAGTTTTGAAAACATTATTTCTCCTTTTACTCAGGCTTTTTTTGCTGTGTTTATTATAAACCAAAACCTTGCAGTCATAAAATAGACAGTCAATTTTATAAAGAATTCTTCACGCATTCGACCTGTGAAATAATACAGTTCGTCTTCGTCAATTTGTTCTATATTTTCAAAATGTAACCGCGATGCATTTTCGGCAGCTTTTTTATCATATTTATGATGTCAGTCACTTGATAAGCACGTTTGACGCGCTCGTCATTCCTTTCCAGTCATTTTATTGCCGATGTATCTCACAAATCCTTGCGAATTCTGGAATAAAGTAATTGTAAACTTGCATCAAACGAATTTATTGTTTTTCTGGAATTCGATGAAGTGATTGTCGTTGACATCTTGAAACCATACATGCTCTGGCTGAATTCGGATCAATATCAGGGGCATCTGACATTGGTTCATCTAACATTGGTGCATCCTCTTGATGTGAGGCTCATACATCTACGTGATACAGAGCGGCAGGGCCATCTTGTGCTGCCACATTATCATGACACGAAGCGGCGAGGACCTCTTGTGCTGGAATATCAACTTGAAGTAGAGCGTCGGGGGCAAGTGACGGATTAATGTGACTTTGAGGAGTGCGTGATGTTGATGCTCTTTGTGGTGTAGCTCCAGGTGATGCCGTAACTCTTTGGTAACAAGGAAGACAAATGAACTCTGCGTTGTTAAACGCAATCTGTAATAAAATAAAATAGATTTCATATCTAACTATTCATTTTATAATTGCAAGGTTTTCAAGGGGTACCAATAGAATTGTAAACATAATAAAATAAATCCATTTATTCTACTACTTTTTTACAAAAAAATGTTTGTAGCATGCGTTTAAAATTATATTTATCTTCAAACAAATTCTTACCATGCGATATTATATTTTTAATTACTTACTCGAGATTTTAATATTTTTAATTGGATTTTAATTAATTTATCTGATAGAATAATTTATTTGTGATAAGTATCAATTAATTAAATTAGTAGTAGTCGCCTCCTTGGCGTAGGCCTCCCCCGTTTTTTTCTAGTATTGTCTGGCCCTGGCTTTGGTCATCCAGTTCGGCCCTAATATTTGTGCAAACAGATCTGTCCACCTTTTCTTTTGGCGTCCCCTAGTCCTTGTTCCTTCTCTTGGGATCCATTCTATATTTTTTTTGGTCCATCTATCGTTAGCCATCCGACATAAATATATGACCCGCCCAGTTCCATTTTAGTGCCCTCACTCTCTCAACAATGTCAGTCACTTTGGTAATTATTCTAATTTCATGGTTTTTAATTCTATCTGTAGTCTGATTCCTAACATGCTTCTTTCCATTTTGCGTTGACATATTGCTAGCTTATCTTCCTCACATTTCCTTAGCGACCAACTTTGACAACCGTACGTGAGACACGGCAGGATTGCTATTTCAAAGAGCTTTCTCTTAATGCTTATATGTACTGACTTATTTTTCATTATTTCTTTCAAGAATTGTAAACATACCGTTTTCTAAAAAACAGCGAACACTTCTACAAAACAATGTTTATTAATAATAACGTATTATGTAGGTACTTACTTGGTCCGATCTAACGTTACTTATGATGAATCTTGCGGCCGTTGGGTTTTGGTCGAACAATTGAGTCGTTATAGTCAATCGTCTTTTACGTAATACGGACTGATTACAAATCAATCATTTCCGAAGACTAGGAAGAAACATAATTCCACTTCAACAAAGACCGTTAAAAGAACAGATAAACGTTTTAACCTAACCTCCACGAGAATTGGCAATAGTGGAAGTAACATTTTTTTACAAAGATATTGGGGAAAAGTGTCTTAACGTGTTTGCTACGACAATTTAAACATCTGCGTGGAATTTTGTAGGACCCCATGCCATGTTTATTCCCTTCATTCATTTGCATTCTACTTTATTTAATTGAAAATTTTACTTCTGGTTGCATTTTCAGTCCAATGTCTTTTTCTCTTTTAATGTTATTTACGTCTATAACTTGTGTAATACATTAGCAGTGATACCTTTCCTAAATACTATTGTAATAAAGCAATGTTGAATTCAATGTAAAATATTCAGAAGGTCAACAAAGCTATATACGACCAGACCACTTCGGTTGTTGAATTCAATGTAAAATATTCAGAAGGTCAACAAAGCTATATACGACCAGACCACTTCGGTTGTTTAGGAAGTGCTACCGAAGTCACCGAGAATAGAAAATAATTGCTGAAATGGGTGCGGACAACTCTTAAGAATTGCGTCTACAAAATATTATTTTATCGTTTTCAGTAGTTCCGTTGCTTCCCTCAAACAAAATATTAATTATCTGGTTCCTTCTTATTGATAGTCAGCAATGAGGAATTCAATTTCCAGGATTGCTATTCAATTCATCAAATATGGCGGGTACTCCCACATCCTCGACCCTTTTGGTCTTGCAGACTTTTAGTTTTCCTTTTCGAGCATTGTATAGGCTACACTTTTACGCTCTCAAAATGCGGAACTTTCAGGCTTGTTGCTCCAAAAGCCGTCTATGTTCTTTATATTTTTTTGGGATCGACTCTGCAGAAGTACTGCCTCTTCTTTGAATTTGTGAATTAAAAGTGCCATTTGATTTTGGTTCTCAACTATTCTTGTGCTGTTTACACAATCTTCTCACCAATTGGAAAGAAATTATTATCTTTTTCATTTCTGAATAACTAAGTTGGATTTGGGCATGAAACGCGTATCCATTTACACTAAGCATTATAAATTTAGGTAAGTACTTACATTTATATATTTAAATAAAATAGGTACGCCAACAGCATATGCATTGTACATTAAATAGTAAAATTTAACAGAACCAGATATAAATCGTTAATAAAAAACTGTCACTTGTGTACTTACGTGATCGGTGGCATTAGATTTAGGCACCTGTCACTGTCACACCCGGCGATTAACGAGGAGCGAGTAGAGCTAGCAACTAAAGTCGTATTTAGTTTCTGTATTTGTGACTGCTTAGTTTTTCTAAACCTCATAATTAATTTTGATGCGGTTTTCATCATTTAAACATTAACATTAAAAAAATTACATTCTGAACTTGACTGGTTTTAGCCAGTCACTCAGAAATTTTAAAGTGAAAAAGAACTCACATTCATGATTTTTTTTTGCGGATTTTTTCGGAATTTCCTCCGTGTTAGGAGCGAGCTACAAAACACACTTCCTAACTTATTACAAAAAGCAGCTTCACAAAATAGATAGCCCAGAAAGAGTAGAGCCAGCAAAAATATAAAAGTGCCCGTTGACCTCCACTTGAGCCCAATACGATTACAAGGGTGCAGAATAATAAAATGCTCAATTTGTTACCTTTGCCTCTTCTAAAAGAAGGTAATTTATCGTCCAAATCAACTTAGGACGCCGATACTCGAGTCTCGAGTATTAGGTACGCCATCTTTATTTTGTTTTAATAACCCTAAATTGTTTGAAAAATATTTTGTTGTATGTTCTTTTTTTTTTGTTGATCGCTCTCGATTAGTGAGGTAGGTTAGGTATGTTGTAGTTCATATGAAATGAAAAATAAGCATGTAATATGGGTGGCACTGGCTTTACTTAAAAAAACTTTAATTTCGCGATTCATCGCTTCTGATAAATATAGATCATCCTTTGTGATTTTTTATGAAAGGTCTCTTATCATCTTTTTGCTTGAAATGATAATATCACGGTCAAGATTATTCTAAAAATAAAATATCCGATATTTTCGCTTATAAGATCCCCGAAAGATATATTTTTATGGGCACAGAGGTACCAGTATTTTTATTAATACAAACTTTGCCTCAGGGGAATAATATTTATATTAACTTGTACAAAATGGGTCAAGTTTGCTCATATCTTATGCATGGCGGGTTTCCGGCTAAACAGCTCAGATGGGACTCGACGAAACAAGATGAAACAGATTTTATTTATGCAGAAGTTAAGTAGAGAATATTGTTTTGAGAAGAAAATGAAAAAAAAAAACATTTCAATGTTTGAAGTTTGCATCATAGAAAAAAAAAACAGTTTCAGCAAAGTAGAAGATAGCAGTAAAAGTCATACAAGGGAAATACTTAGTTGATCTTCTAAAAACGTATTGACTGACCTTCGACTAATAATGTACCTACGCTTTTTAAAATTAATGAACTAAAAACGTTGGGGTCTCAACCTTCTGGCCTATTCTCACAGTTGCTCGCAGAAGGTAAACAAGGATCGAACCACGCACGAACCGAGTTGGTCGCATTAACTGAGCTAAGGTAACCCAACCGAATCGGTCAGGTTAGGTTAGAACGGTTGGTACCAAACACGAGTTAGCGAAGCGAACGGTGCCACAGCAGCGGCCGGCGAACGCTACATTCAAGTTTGTCACAGTTACTTGGTTATTTAATATTTTTAGGAAAATAAAATGGGAATTATTTAACGTTTGATTAAATACATGCCATATTTATAACACTGACAGATGTAATCCTTATAAACTTCAATAAGAATACAACATTTTTAACTCTAGTTAGAGATTTTCACGAGAATTATTTACTGCGAAGTATATCGCCTTTAAGCCCTACCAAAACACAAGAGCAAATGAAACTAGGCAGTAATACTCGCCAATTAATCCGAGAATTCGTAAGCCAGTCTGATTCAAGCGCTCGGGATGTTGCCTTGTTTGGGTCAAATCTAGTTTTCTACATCTTTGCAATCTTGTCTTTATTATTGCGCTAATTTGTAACTTGTAAACATCTATTGCTAGATAGAGGATACTAAAATAATCTGAAGTGTTCAAAATATTACTAATCATTATTCTGTTTCTATTAGGCAATGTTATACTTGTTTCAAAGTTTATGGCCTTAACAGATGTTGCAGATTAGCGATTTTGAACTAAAATAAGTTGACTTAAATTAGGAAGATTTGGACAGTCCCAGAACCCACAGATTTCCTAAGACTGTATCCAATCCCATTTTGAATAAATGGGAGCAAAAAACAATTCGCTTCATTAGATAGTTTTAAAACTTCCGTTTTTCCACATAAAAATTAACGAATTCATCACTTCCGCCCCATATCACTTTCACACATATTGAACTACTGAAAGGGTAACATTTACACGTCTGTTAAAATAACCTTTCCATAAATAAATTGTGTGTGTGTTGAGAAAGATTTAGTGGTATTTTTATCTCTACAAATAATTCTATTGCATAGAGTTCACAGTGAAATGGGCGTGTAGGTGTAGTAATAGCATGAAAAAAATGGACCCGCTCAATAGCCATAACTCGCAGAATTTCACCATCATCATCATAATCATCATTTACAGCCCGACTTCACCCACTGCTGGGCATATACCCCTTTTTTTTCCGTGGGGAAATCCTCATGGATGTTATGTCGGACTCCTACCGACTAAAACCACAGTGTTCCTACTTCTACCATGAGTCGGGGGCCCGGGAGATACTTGTACATGCGCCGCACCCCCGACTGGTATAGGTATATTATTTAAAATAAATATTTTTATTTCATTTGACATACCTACGTCGCCTTTATGATACAGGAGTGGTTTAAAAGAGCTGTTATACAGTAAGTCCTCAAATGCATAGCCACGTTCTCAAAGCACGTTATAAAAACGGTATAACTTTCGGTTAGAGAAGCTTTTAGATTAGGATACTGATCAAGGAGGAATTTATGAAAATGAATTGACGCAGTAGTATTAGAGCAGAATTATATTTATTATTTCATAGTATTACGATTAATAATATGAAAGAATGACTTGCATGATAAATTCATTCACTCGTGAATCCGTATGGCAACAATAAATATTGAATCCTTACTCCCTATTATTTCGACTACATAAAGAACTACCGGTTTCCGCATATGCATTGTTAACGACTGTATCTGTTCTATGCATATTTCCCGTATAACGGGGATACATACCTTGAAATACATAAAGCTAACATTTTTATCCGGGAAAAGGAATTCTTTTGGCAGAAATAGAAAATATTTCAGGATAATGTTTTTGTAAAGTCGTTTCTTAACTTTTTTCTTGTAGAAAGTCGCGTCATTGACCTTGCAACAGCAGCTGGGGTGGGGTTATGTATCTTTTTTTTTAAATTCTTTATTAACAAAAGGGGGTTTTTATCCATATGAATATGCCAACCCTATCGTAACTTATAAATTATTTAACTTTGATTAAAAGTAACTATAACTTCACTTAACAGAAATTGAATCATGCATCATCAATGACTGGGCATAATAAGGGGTTATGTATCTTATGATCTAACATTAATTTTTCAAGTTGCATATATTTTATATTGCACAATTTTTTTATTTTTTGTCGAGTGGATGGTTTTTTTTTTGTAACTTATATTCTATTAACGCAATACCATGTTACTTAAAATACGACGAAAATGTTGTGGTAATCTTACCTATTGGCTCTGGAACATGGACTCTCGATATGGTATTGTGAGAGGCATCCGAGAAATCGATCCTTCTTGGACTTCTCCAGTTCCAGCAGATCCAGTTGTTTGTTGTTGATGCAGTACTGCTCCCGGAACTCCTGGATAAAAAGAAGAGAAATGAGTTAATAAAGTCCATCCTACTTCCTTTATTATTTCGTTATGGCAGTCGTGGAGACGAGTAGGTATGTCAGGAAAAATGTTTGGTTCATTTTTGAGTTACAGGTTAGATGGAAAACATATTAGATAGGAAACTCTTGTTAATTTTAGTGTACATTTTATGTCTTTAAGTTACCAATTATTTTTCTTATTCTAATGTTATTTTTTCTTTCTCTTTTAGCATATTATATCTAAACTATTGGTCAGGATTTTTTTTTGGTTTATTTTTGAGTTAGATGGAAAACATAGAAAGGACACTCTTGTTTTTTTTTGAGTTTAAATTTTATGTTTTTAAATTAACATTTTTTTAAATCTTGTTCTTACTTATGATACTTTTTCTTTCTCTTTCATTTATCATATCTTAACGACTTGGTGTTGATAATACTGTAAACTTATTTTGTATTATAAATAAAAAAAACCTGGATTTAAAAACTGTAATCTTGTAATCGGAACCGGAATATGGGTAGCCTTGGTGTGACGAAGGTCAGTGAAATTGGCGTATGTAACAGATCCTTGGCATTTCCGTTATCAATGCAAGCCACATGCTGTACCAAAATTGTAATAACTATACATGAAAATAATGTTTGTATCATTTGGAAATAGACAGTCATATTCTTATCCAGAAGCAAAGTTGCTCTAAAAACTTAAATATAATGTTGAAACCAATAGGCAGGCACCTTCTCTAAGCAGAATAAAATTTTCTAGGAAAAACGTAAGTAGTTAACAAAATAAAATAACGAAAAAGCGCAGAGTGTATTAATTTCAGCTGAGCCAAGCAAAAAATATATGATCTCATTCTGTACGAATGTTAAATTTTAGGCAAATATCCTTTTTAATGAAAGTTCTAGGCCAAGTTGGAAGTTTTAATACTCCTTTACTTGTGGATAAAGTAGTTTGGTTTTCATTTAGTTTGGAATAAAATACCCGTGTTTAATTAAAAATGAGAAATGTATTGTCTTTAGAGACAATTTATCTGCTGTTGGCGTACCAATTTAAAATAAATAAGTGATATTACCCATTTTAAAAACAAGAGTAGGCAAATTATTTATTAAAGATAAGTATCCTTATAATAAAAAAATCACGTCATTGTACCTGTGACGTAAGTATTTAACTTCATTGTATTAATAAATTATGATTGTTGTTTAACCTTTTTGTTTTAGTTACTTCGTAGACACACCATGACATGTTACCATTATTATCACGTCAGTGCTGCAGTGTGATTTAGGCATTGGTTGCAATATCGAAACAAATGTATAGAATATTATGTCCGTAGATGATACACCTGCTGAAGCGCTTACTTCGGGTAATTGAGGAGGTGTCTCCATCTCATTTCAGCGATCAATTCAATTTCAAAAACTTGTCAACGAACGTTCTTAAAAATACATGAATTGTAAATATTAGTCTCTTTTAGTCTCTTTTGTTTACAGGCAATTTAAAAATAATTGCTTTGTAAAAGTCAACACGCCCAAAAATGTGGTGCTACACTAAAAAAACAAGCGAATCGAACAAGAACTAGATTGATGTTACCTACCAAGAATTCTGTTTATATAAAGCTTAATTCCCAATTTTCCTCAAACAATATTGAGTCTGTGTTCAACAAAATTGAAATTGGGAACAGAAAGTTTTACGCCCACCTAGCTATTACAAAGTGGGAAACATTTTCATCCCAAATACATAGAAGTGCGCGTGGGCAGCAGACCCTATTCTTATAATTAAGGGGTAACAGGAGCTAAACGCAAGATTTATATTGCCTAAAAGTATTATTATGATCCACTGCAGTAAACAAAATCATAAAAATATATGATACTAGCTGCGCCCCGCGGTTTCACCCGCGTAAGTCTCGATCCCGTGGGAATATCGGGATAAAAAGTATCCTATGTGTTAATCCAGGTTATAAGCTATCTGTTTGCCAAATTTCATCCAAATCCATTCAGCCGTTTTTGCCTGATTGAGTAACAAACATCCAAACACACAAACTTTCACATTTATAATATTAGTAGGATAGTAGGATTCTTCAGTACGTCAGCTAGTGAGGCGACCAATGTAAAGCGATCTTTTTAATTCTGTATCCAATTACTGTAATTCCTGATCATCAAAATATTGTTTGCCTTACCATATAATCCTATTTTCTGTATAAAAAATTTGACATTGAAATGAACTTTATTAAAAATAAAACGACATAATAATTCCTTAAATAAAAAATGGCAAGTGAGATTCTCTACTCTCCGCCCACCTCTATTATTATACTGTCCATTTGATCCAGTTACTCTTTATTTACTCATGTATGTCATCGCAGTTTATCCATTGAAAGCCCCGGTCTCGGTACTAATATCTGTAGGCTGTGCAAATATTTGTCCCGATACGAAATTGCACCGCATTCGAAAGCTGAACTAACTGAGCATCAAAATCAATTCTCTATCTACGACATAATAATTCCTTAAATAAAAAATGGCAAGTGAGATTCTCTACTCTCCGCCCACCTCTATTATTATACTGTCCATTTGATCCAGTTACTCTTTATTTACTCATGTATGTCATCGCAGTTTATCCATTGAAAGCCCCGGTCTCGGTACTAATATCTGTAGGCTGTGCAAATATTTGTCCCGATACGAAATTGCACCGCATTCGAAAGCTGAACTAACTGAGCATCAAAATCAATTCTCTATCTACGACATAATAATTCCTTAAATAAAAAATGGCAAGTGAGATTCTCTACTCTCCGCCCACCTCTATTATTATACTGTCCATTTGATCCAGTTACTCTTTATTAATTTACTCATGTATGTCATCGCAGTTTATCCATTGAAAGCCCCGGTCTCGGTACTAATATCTGTAGGCTGTGCAAAAATTTGTCCCGATACGAAATTGCACCGCATTCGAAAGCTGAACTAACTGAGCATCAAAATCAATTCTCTATCTACTAGCTACTTCGCCTTAATTTGAATGAACGTTCAACTGTCCATATCGTTGAAACTTTGTACTTTTATTTGAACACAAATTATTTAGTCTTATACCACTTCAAATTTAATAAAACCATGGAATTTAAAACAAAGTGATAGTGCCTCAGGCGTTTTGCTGATTTTACGGTCGAGAACGCATGAGCATGGTGTTCAGGGTTCCCCAGGTTGGCCAAAGTGCTATTGAATTTTATTAGGAACAAGCTGCACCCCGCGGTTTCACCTTCGTAAGTCTTAATACCGTGGGAATATCGGGATAAAAAGTATACTATGTCCTATTCCAGGTCATGGTCTACTTCTGTGTTAAATTTCATCTAAATCCGTTCAGCCGTTTTAGTGTGAAAGCGTAACAAACAAATAAACTCACTTTCGCATTTATTTATTTATTTTATTATTAATGTACACACAGTAAAATACAAAATAGATACGACATAGTTAAAATATGAGTACAAAGGTTGCTTATGAAATTTCTTACAATATTTGTTATTTATAATATTTGTTAGGCTTAGGATATAGTTAGGAAGTTAGGATTTCTCAATCTGGTGCTGTGACCCTTGCCTACCACTTTTCGACCAAATTATTACGGTCCACAATTTCTAAACTATTCTTGAAACAGAAAAATAGAAGGAACCTCGACCATTGCAAAATTACGATGATCGTGATAGATAGTGCACGTGTCATATGGAATGGGATTTACGATAAAACGAGGGAACGTCGGATTGCAAGCATTCGCAGCACTCAGGCTCTCTCCGCATGTTACTTCCTCTTCAATTACAATCCTATCTGTTCGAGCTAGGATTTCTTTGGCACCTGTGTTTACTATAAATAAAATGAAATGCTGTTAGCGCATCACGGCTGGCCTGATTTGGTTAACCCTATTCAGACTAAAAGTCCGAATAAGGGTTTTAAGGAAAGTAAAACTGGGAAAATTACCCAGAAAATTTAAAATGAAATTCGGAAAATGAAAGTGGGATTTTTGAGGGAATTATTGAAATTTTGACAGGACAATGTCTGTCTAGTCAGCTTTAGATAAAAAATAAAAATGTTATTAGGAATCCTATAGGTTAACGTTTTTTGAGTTTTCTCATTAAATTCGATTCATATTAATCAGCTATTTCCTTTTCGACGAGTTATGCGAACATAAATGTAGGGAACAGCTGATTTTTTTTCCGCTAATTTCAGCTTAAAACTCTTAGTTTACCGATGTCTGATTATGCAAGGTAATTAAGAAAGTTTTAAGAAAGCACTCAATTCAGTAGTTTAGTAATTGAAACGTTTCTAAATGAATAAATTTCAAGAAAACAATCAATTTATTCTCAGTTCTATTGGAAAGCCAATTAATTTCTGAGCAGACTGTTAGCTTTCAGTTTTTAGTTTTTAATCAAGATGAATTGAATGACTGGCAATCGATTAAAAGGTTAAAACAAATAATTTTACAATTTATTTTATTGCTGTAGTTACCTAATCTAATTTAAACTAAACTTTTATTAATTTCTAGCATTAAAGTAAAAGCAGTTGAGTTTTTATGTTTTACTAGCTTCCGCCCGCGGCTTCACCAACGTGGTATGTCGATAAAAAGTAGCCAATGTCCTTCCCCGGCGCGCCATCTATCTCCTTGCCAAATTTTATCGAAATCCGTTCAGTGGTTTAGGCGTGAAAAAGTAACATACAGACAGACAGATTTACTTTCGAATTTATAATATAATATTAAGTATGGATAGTAACTGCATGATGCAAACATCATTAATTTAAAAGTCTCTATAATTTAAAACAGTTTCTGTTGAGGTTACCTGTTCCGTATCCAAAGGTACTCGTAGTATACACATTGCACATAAATGGCTTTCGTGTCAAAAGCAATATCAACTAAATATTCGACCATATTATAGCCTAGTATTGTGAAATAGCGATAGTTTAGCTTTTGCGGGATTTAAACAATCCAGTCCCTCTAAGTTCAATCGTATAAATAAATATCCGCCGGGCTTCCTGACCAAAGAAATAATATCCGCGGGGGGCGGACCAAAAAAATATTATTTGACTTTGACTTCCCTTACACGTTACAACTTACTCATCAGCTGACTTTTGCTCAGTAATAGTGGTAAACATCCTACAGCTCCATAGATTATTCTTACGAACCTCATATCGCAATGAGATAATAATATTTTACCAGGTTTATCATCATTATTATAACCGTAAGACGTCCACTGCTGGGCATAGGCGTCACCCAAGCATTGCCACATCGACCGATCCTGTGCTTCTCGCGTCCAGCGGATTCCCGCGACCTTCACTGGGTGTTATAATCAGTTAAAATCACTCACCTGCTTAGAGTACATGGTAGTCTTACTGGCTGGCCGTTCGTCGCTGGCCCTCTGCCACTTTCTCCCCGCGTTCTCATCCTCTGACTCGTAGCCTTTGGCCGAATGTGCTATGTCCGCCTGAAAAGAAATACAAAAGATTACTTTTTTTACAAACATAATGAACACTAATACTAGTAGTTATTTAGCTAATGGATAGAGAGACGGTAAAAAAAAAATTACAAGATATCCTTACTTTTTCAATTTTGCATAAAATATTTAGGGTTTTGTAATATACCTATAGGGTAACTATTCCTGCCTTTTGAGGGTATCGTGACCAAAACCAGTACTTGTGGTTGTTGGTTTGATGTAACAACCTTAAGTCTTATGAGACGAAATCCAAGTCAGTTCATTAGAATAGCACCATAAACAAGACGTCTTTCACTACAACTATCTTCACGAACCTCAACTTTTCAATCAGAGTACCACTAAACAACGGACAGCAGAAACCAATCGTAGGGTAAAGTTTTATCAGTCTTCTCTCAAACGAACTGAATTTCAACAAATTACAGGCTCAGAGAAGCACAACTTCCGACATTTGCATCGCCGCCGATACCATCTATTGGTCCAAGTTTAATTGCAACCAAGTTTTACAGCAGGCAAAGGAATGATCCGACACTTTCTTTTGAGCAGGATTTGTGGGATCTCTTTGTTTCTGATTATTGAAAAAGTTTTTCACGTGAAGATCTTATTTGTATTTTCTTTTTTGTTAAGTGGGTGAATGAATTTTAGGATACCTTACTTACCTTGAAATTTATTTAGCTACCTATATTTTAATAGAATTATATATTTTTTGCCTTCTTTACTTGATAATCTCTATTCGGTACCTATTAGTGTTCATATACACGAGCAGGGGGGAGACTACGACGTATTAATGCCACCGTTTTTCCAGTGTTACTGAGAGACGGAGCTATACAAGGCCGCTAGCACCATCCTTTTTTCGCAGTGGAATAATGATGGCATAATACTTCATAGTACAGCCCCTGAACGTTGTCAACGGTAAAGGCAACTGAAGCCGTCGACACTAGTCGGCGTCAGAAGTTGGTAAAAATGTTAGTCAGGCTTCGAAGCGGTAGCAGGACTGGCTGTCTAGCTGCGCCAGATACATAATGCATATTTAAGTATGGTTTCTGATCGTTTTTATTTAAATAATTAAAGCTCTGTTACAAGTCGAGTCAGTTTAATTTAAAGATCTAGCTACTCTCGCATCTACTAATAAGTTCAAAATTAAATAAAGTAGGTAACAAAATACCAATTAGCAAACTTCTGCAGCAAAACTTTCCTGAGTAATAAACGCGGTCTATTACACAACAGTAAATAATTATTTTTACTTGGAGACTTCTGACAGACAATAGAGTACTTATAATTAGTTCGAGTCAAATGACTTTTCTAGAGTTTGCATAGGCTAGGATTGCTTCAGGCTAACGTCTTTGTTTTTTAGTGCAATGGCATTTTATTTTCATAGTTTATTTGTTACAGTATTGCGAGATGAATTCTCAGTATAATTATTATGAAGACTGTTTATTTATTTTTTTATTGCGTGAACAAAGTTGTAATTGTAGAACCTAGCGTTTTTGTTACAAAATGGACTTTCCCTGATTGTGTGGAACTGCCGTGGACTTGAGATTGATGCCATCATTTATACTTTTAAACTCTTTACAAATTTTTGACGTTATGTGAATAAAATTCGTACTTTTTAGCTAGCAATTAGTATACTTATGAAACTCTAAAAAATAAGTAGGTCAAAACATAAAAACTGAAGATGACATTTGGTTATAGACCGGTCCAATATTCATTCCTCTTGTCCATTGTCGTAATGGATGATTTTATTATACACTTATAAATATACTATGACTAAATATTTCGTTCATTTTGTTGATCACCTTAACAATTCAGTCTTAACCATTACACAATACAAGTTTCTGGCCTGATGCGTACTATAAAACTGAAGCGATAAATGAGTGGCATCGTCGAATCAACACGTAAATTCATGCTCAATACGAGAGGCATGTAACTGCAATAATTTCTGAGATATTTGTATTATTATTATTGTGATATTTTAAATACTTATTATGTGTGTTCAAAACCTTGTAAATATGTATTAAATCCCTACAAAACAAAAACATTTGAATAGGTACTCCATAAATCAAAACTTACGTAAAATAAACGATTTATTTTCGTTGGATCCCGGTTTTCGATCCCATTTTTTTTATATTACCGAAGGGTCCCATTTGCTATTTCCATTGAATCCCATGATAAAACAATATGTGTACTTTTCAGAAGAAAAGTGATTTAACTTTATCAAACATTAAAAAACATACACACGAATTGAGAACCTCCTCCTTTTTGAAGAAGTCGGTTATTAAGTGTGTGTGCGCGTTATACATAAGGTACAGTCACGGACTTTAATTGATGAGCCACCTGGCACTGTTCGTATTTTAGCCGTGTAATGCAAATCGGGTTTATTCAGTTCCCGACACGCAAAGTCATGTCTTCGTAATAAGAGAAGAAAATTATATTTCATATCTTTACCGGTTGGCTAACCTGAGAGCAGAACTACAAACTTGACAGCAGTGACTACTCAAAGTCAACCAATTGAAGGTCTAGCAACAGTAACCTAGCAACGATAAACAATTGTTGCTAGGTTATTGTTGCATAGTAACGTTAGCGTACGGAGAAATTCTTTGACATCGATATTTCAACTGTCACTGTCTTCAGTTAAGTTTTCAGAATTATTGAGGTAATGAACTATGATTCAAAGGAGGTCGGTATCAAATAGATTGGATAAACTTAATGCAACATTGTATTTATTTTTATCATTAAGAACTTATTAGTCTACCTCTATGGATGAGACTATTTCCGATTAAAAGTAATTTATTTGTCATCTTGATATTTCAACTGTCACTGTCTTCAGTTATGTTTTCATAATTATCGAGTTAATGAGCAAAATTCAAAGGAGGTCGGTATCAAATAGATTGGATAAACTTAATGCAACATTGTATTTATTTTTATCATTGAGAACTTATTAGTCAACCTCTATGGATATTTCCTATTAAAAGTAATTTATTTGTCATCTTGTTTACGAGCTTGCGATTTGAGTTCGTGTATAATCGTATAATCTCGTGAATGTATGAAAGTAAACAAGATGACAAATAAATTACTTAATCGGAAATATCCATAGAGGTTGACTAATAAAGTCAACCTCTATGGATATTTTCGATTAAAAGTAATTTATTTGTCATCTTGTTTACTAGCTTGCGATTTGAGTTCGTGTTTAATCGTGTAATCTCGTGAATGTATGAAACTGCAAAATTGAAAAGTTTGAAGGTGGCTCATCAATTAAAGTCCGTGACTGTACCTACCTCAGGCAATTAACGCTCACCTAACTTTAAACCATTTTTTTCTGTAAAAAACTATTTATATGGAAAAAAATATGTGATAAAAAGAATAAACATGAATTTCTAAATCTATAGATGCTAGGTGTGTGGTGCAACTATTTAGAATTTCCATGTAATTAACACCTTTTAATAAACCTTGTTTTGGGCGTTATTAAAAATAATATGTTTACTACCGCCTGTTTGTTTAATAAAATGCATGCTGGACGCAAACAATACATTCATAGGGTTATAAATCTAATAAAACAAGTAGTCACTAGTCACATCTAAATTTCGACAATAGTCACATCTAAATTTCTTTATTTAAAATAAAAGTAATACAAATCAACATTTCACATGTGGCGGTATCTACATCGCCACATTCGAACTACGCGTCAAAGATCTGACGTCACACAAACAAAAATCCTGACGTCACTTATATCCTGCATCGCGCGATTAGAGTTTACCGCGCGATGGACATATATACAAGAATCCAATATCAATCATTGGGCAGTTGCCCGCCAGACATAACACCCGTCTGGTCGGAGGATCCTCCCTTTTCTATGGTGGATGCCTGAACTGTACACCTTGTTCCTCATACTCCTAAAAACATGAACGTCCAGCCGTGGTCGTCTTTCGGCTGAAATGATGATGATGATGATGATGATCTTGATTCTATAATTAAAATATTGTTCAAACCTGAAGTGTAAGTATTCCTTTGCATTTTTCCTTACGGAAGTTAATGCATCGCCATATAGAAGTCCCATTTTTATTATCTCGTTTCTTTGTATATTGATGAGCATCATATAAAAGAACTGTACCACCTTTTCTATCTATAAAATCCAAATCTATTGATGAAGAGGTAGATGGGAGTTGATCACTCATTATAATTTGTGATTCGATTGAGTTTTACACAAAATATTTTCAAATCAGTCACTGAAAACTGTTTTTTAAGGGGGTGACGTATGACAACTGATAGATTTTAAAATAGATATATTATGAGGTTTCGTTCACAAAGTTCAACACGGAATTAATAAGTACTATTTTAATCTGGGGGCACGGGAGTGTCCTGCCAAGTCGAGCAAGAACTGCGATTGAGACTTGCATTTTTTACATGTTATGTTTTCGATGAGATTTTAGTTTTAAATAAGTATTAAACGTGGCACGAATCCTATGTAGTTCAGTCTACTTTAAGACGGCAGCAATAACAAAAATAAAAATAACTAAAGCTTGGAAAAATGAAATATTGGTTTAACAAAATTTGTAAACAAAAAGTATAAAAGACTCATGAAAAAAGAATGCATGTAGCGGAGATGAGAATGTTGAGATGGATAATAAATATGTAGAGTGACGAAAATGGATAAAGTAAGAAATACGTATATACACGTTTAAAAGTGGCGCCAGTGACAGAAAATATTAAAGGTAATCTTTTGGCCTGGTATGGGCATGTGATGAGGAAGGACGAAACGCATGTGACTAAAAGAGTATGGATGGATTGTGTGAGGAATTGAAAGAGAAGGGAGTGAATGATAGCGTGACGGTTGTCAGGGGAGGAGAGTGGAAAAATAAAACGTGTTGCGCCGACCACAAGTAACATGGGACAAGGGTAGGAAGATGATTATATAAATTTTAAAAAAATCCTGAAGAATACTTTACATACCGAATTCTTCAACGCCATGGTCGTAATCACCAAGTTTAACTCATTTTATTATAAACAATTTTGTTATTGAAAGTACCCGCATTCAACTTTTTTTAAGCATTTGGGATTCAACGGGAATAGTTTTTGGGATTCAACGACAATAAAACGTAATTCTCTGTCATTTTTCAAATGTGGGATCCAACGGAAATACAATACATAATAATGTTTTGTGGGATCCAACGCCAAAAATGGGATCGAAAACTGGGATCCAACGAAAATAAATCAAATAAACAAGTATGTACAGAAGAGAACATAGAATAAATAGCCTACCTTTGAATAATGTAGGCATCAGTGTTTCTAATTCAAGTTCGAAACTAACAACAAACAGCAATATATTCAGAACCTACAATTCCATGAAACCTGCCTGCTCCTATTTTCTCGAATACTAGCAGGTGTTAATATTTCAAAGATAAATTTTCAGGACAGTTGCCTATACAATGCCTATCATACTCTAATTACCGGCCATCACTTACGTGATTAGTCAGTACAAGTATGACAAAGGTGATGGTTACTTTATTTTACCAAAAAAACTCACCAAGTGTATCGGCATGAACAAATACGTGACATGAATTCGTCACCTACACGATATCAAACTGGGCAACTTTGTTACAATTTGTTTGATTTAATCCTAAAGCGTAGGTATTATAAACCGGATCAAAATCTGTTGACACGCCCAGCCTCAATTCCATTTTTTTTTTTTTTTGAGATTGGGAAATCACCTAATGACTTCTCCTGCTCTGGGCGGAGCGGAAGGGCGTGTCAGACTTGTACTGACTAAAACCCACCCGTGTTCCTTCAGTTGCCTGTTGCCAAGGGCCCCGGTATCCCTTTCGGACTTTCCCGCAACAATGGCAGTAGCCTCATTTCCCCCTTGTCCCAATATTCTAAACTTGAAAACGTGATATTCTAAACTTCTGTTTCTATAGATATACCTTATCTCATGGTAGATTTTCTTATGCACTTCATGTTCACTACATTTTTCCTGTGATAAACTTCAAACTTTCAACCAGTTAAAATAGTAGTTTGGAGGTTTGCCCATCCCCTAAATAATCAGTACAAAAGTCGCGAACAAAACGCATTGAAGCACTAACTGGAACAAAAATGTACTGGCTCTGAAAGTTCCTGATTGAAATTGCTTGAGTGCTTTATTGCCCATAAAGATTGTGACGCAATATTGGTTGGGCAATAAAAGTAAATACATCCATGTTTAGGATCTAACGGCGAGCAAAAGTCGAGGGTAGTATGTGCTGTCAGTGTCATCATTATTGTGGAATATTGACACAGAACGCGGTTTTTATGTGCTGATCGCGTACACAGATACATTGGTGAAATTCGCCCTTAAAAAACTTTGTACACAAAAAAAAGCAATCGATTTCCAAAAAACACTATAAAGTGAAAAATTACTTTAATTTCGGAAGTCGGTGGCTAAAACGAAAATTCTAAACTAAGGAGCACAGCAAAAAGTAAAAAATAAAAAACCACCTACCATCGGATACCATTACTTGAATATGTTAAAATTACAGTGACAGGAACTTAAAACATCTTTATGTAATTTTTTTTTTTTTTCGCATTAAAAAATGTCTTTTATTTACTTCCAAAAAAACATTCGCCTTTCGCAAGAAAACTTATCCATTGCCGAATGGAACAATTATAACTACAGCCATCTGGCATTGAGAGTTACCGATAGTAATTACGAGAGAGAGTGGTTTATTGCCTATAGAGTGCCACGCAATATTACTGAAGCAATAAAAGTGAATATCTCCTACGTCACTGTTAAGGGTACGTTCTTTAGAAGATAACCGATTTAAAGGGTCGGATCGAACTACGCGTGAAAGATGTTTAAAACCTGTCAGATCTAATACATGATTTTCATGTTAATTTTCTGTTTCGCGGACTAATAGCAGTGGAATGTTGCAGACATAATTCTATGATTCATCATCATACAACTCGTTCAATTGTTATAATTTCGATACCAAGATTTTATTAAAAAGCTAACCGATCATAATTCGTTTAAGTTCGCTGTTCAGTTATCATGTTGAAGTAATGAATATCTAAAACAATTTCTGGCGAATAAAATATCCCAGTGGACACAATGATAGCTATCAACGTCCCAGTCATCGCGCCTATGCCTACAATATTATGTACATTGTGCAATGAACATCTTGCCATAAATATTTTATTAGGCGTGTTCTTTGTGTTCTATTTAGTTCTATAATCGAAAAAACTGTAGCTATTAACAAAATTATCTAAGTTTTATCAGCGTTTCTGTTTTTTAAGTACAATAAAACGTTGCTTCACAGCTCACTCAGCAGATTTGAAAGAGAAATGTTAGCTTATTTCGTGTTTACAGGTACCTTGTCAGTCTCCTGTCACGTATCAATTTGAATGAGACAGGGCTCCGTAGATTTAATGCCTTATCATTTTCACTAAGGCTTGAGACGAGAAATACCGTATTTTGTTTAATCTTTTGAAATATTCATTAACTACCGTTAATGAATTTACAAAATGGTTTTAGATATTCGCCCTTTGTTTCATTACCTATGTTTGGATATTAATGGAAACGGTAAATAGTTGCGATAAAATTATTACTAAGGGCTGATTTTACCAAAGTCAGATATCTTTTATCCGTGGAATAAAAATGGCGTCTGACAGTTTTTGTATAGAAAAACTGTCAAAAATTCAAAATTTATTCGCAGAATAAGACTTATACTTGGTATAAAAGTTTGGTGAAATTCGCCCTTAATAGCATAAGCAGCCTATAATGTTCCCACTGCTGGAACACAGGCCTCCTCTCTTCGATGATGGCTGGAATGTTGATGATGATGATGATGATGAAAGCGTTTATAGCCTTACGGTAACATTATCAACAAAACGATATTACCATGGCATTTCAGGCGGATTGGAAATTTAATTTCCACCAGTTTCCATTAAACAATTGAAGTTTAATGGAATACTTATCTGTAGAACTGAATATTAATTAAGAGGACGTGAAATTATTACTATTTCGGTGAGAAGAATCTGAAATAGTTTAATGAAACCAGGCATGAATTTTATTCAACTGTTTCAGCATTTGTAGCTCTCGTGGCTTTTGTTATGTTATATATTTCTAATGATTTTTTTATTGAAATGACAACGTCTGAATCTAAATATTTAGTTGTTTTATTAGTTGATTTGTTTTATTTTCATATTACTTTTCAAGATTGTTTTTTAAATTGATATTTACGAACTTATAGCGAAAGTTGTATGTAACGATCGTAGCAAGTTTTTAGTTGCTACAGGTCTGCCCCACCCCATGGGAAAAAGGCATGAGTATATTTATGAATATATGTAGGTACATTGAAAAACAGTACGAAAGTCATTTTAAAATAGAAAAAGAATGTACAGTAAAAAAGGTACCAAAAAGAAGGTTCCGCCTTCTTAATGAAAAAGATTAGAACAGTCCTATCCCAGTAGTGCAAAAGTGGAGTACGAAGAAAATTTTATATGATCTAGAGTTCAGCAAACAAAACAAGAGTGCACTTATTTCAATAAAACCAAAAGAAAAAAAGAGTACTGTATTACCGATTCAAAAGTCGCATACAGTTTCGAAATCACGGCTGAGGGAGTTCCATACACATTTGCGCATTTGTTTATTTACATATTTGTAGATACAATTTCGTTTACATACAATAGGGAATATGCATGTGATTCAAATACGGGACAAATATTTTTTTTTATAAATTATGTTACTTCAGAATCATGCCTCCATCAATATTTTTGAATAAAAGTTCTTTTTGAGCGAGAAATTAATTTTTTTAAAGTACCAAAAAACTGCGGGCGATTCAAATACTTGAAAAGGCTAAGAGCGGATGTGACGTAACAATCCGGAATAGCAATCAAAATGTCAGTGTCAAGTCAATGTCAAACGTTCATAGAAAAAGGAGTGTTTGACGTTGACTTGACAGTTGCTTGTCTGTTTTCACGGAGTGTGACGTCACCACACCAAGCGCGTCAAACGGAGGGCGTTTAAATAGCCCGGATCGGTTGGATATTTTTAAACATTTTTTTAAATACTTTAAATTGCTTTTTTGCCGTCGAATTTTTTTTTACTATTATTTGACGCTAAAAACTATCGAATAAAAAAATAAAAAAAATACATGCATATTCCCTATTCCGTGGATACGCTTTCTCATTAAACAATGTTATATCATTTCTCTATGTCATAAGAAATAAATTTAAAAAATGTATACTAGTTAGTTCAGCGATTGTTAGCACAATATTGCACTGTTTTTCTGGCTGCGCTACTGGTTTTATATTAGATGGATTCATCTTTGATTTCTGTTATAGTTAGACAGATTATTCTAATGATGAAATAAACTATCTACTATTAGCACGTGAAAATACCTCTCTACCCCTGAAATATCTCTCTTAAATTACACTTCTATAGCCACGTTACAAAGTAATGGTACAAATTAGAGGTGTATGCAACAGTTTCAAGTCAAAGTTAAAACGTTGCAAAAGCGCAATAGAGCGTTAAAAGGCTTCTACCGTTTCGTTTAGAAGCGGTTTTACAGGCATATGTGGGCCATCCACAGCCGTTAGGATGTTAGCGCCTCTTTCATTGAGTAGAGTGCTAACTTCGATAGATCGATAGTTTTGGATTAGATGTACTGACTGGTGTCATAATATTATCAGTATCGTCGTGTTAGTATTTTTATTGGTATTATTGGTTGCGATATTAAATTTTAATAGAATATTATTTAATTGTATGTCCTTCCTTTTCCGCATTTGTTATGCGGTAAAGAAAGCCTTTACCTTTTTGCATCGCTAAGTTTTGGAAAGCAGATTTAAATTTTAAATGAATCCCGCGGAATAGTAATTGAGATAACGCTCAGTGATTGTGATAGCTAAAATACGCTTAAAAGCTTTTAGGAACAGGGAACTGCATCGTACAATAAATTTAATCTAAACCAATTTTCTCTCAATTTTGTTATAAATTTTACATTGTATTTCTATAAAAATAATAACTACAACATTATTACAACGTCCTAGTACCTAATTCATCTAAATCTCTACTTGAATAAGGAAAATTTTAGAGAAAGAGATCGCATTAATTCATCTAAATCTCTACTTGAATAAGGAAAATTTTAGAGAAAGAGATCGCATATTTTCAAATTAACTGTTACTTTAGACAAGTCTATGATTTAAACAATTGAAAAAAAAAATATTATAAAAAGCTTAAAAAAAATATGAACTGGCTTATAACAATTAAAATTCCTTATTGAATTGATAAGGGATTCCAAAAAATCAAGTAAAATTTTTCCTTTTCCTAAAAAACTAAACTTGAGTCACAGGAGGGAGCGATTTAATAGTTTATAAAAGATGTCTGTAAATGAAGATGGCGTGCTAATTTAACACCTTAGTACACATTAGGTCGGGAATTATTTTAATATCAGTATCGTCGTGTTAGTATTATTGGTTGCAATTACAATATTAATACAATAATGTTAATTGCGATGGCGAGCTCATCCAACAGTTTGCCTAGCCTGATACAGCAAACATACTCGGGTAATAATGCGCTTTTAGTTTTCTGAGACAGAATATTTTCAACTTTACATTTTGTACATCGTTGACGTATAATTTTTCTTGACTCTTTTGCCTTATCCATTATCACGGGCGCCAGATATTACACATTTGGTTAGGAAGTACTTTAAAATATTTACAACGATGGATAAAAGAATCATACACAAGATAGACTTTCATATATTATTTTTTCTTGAGTGACAGTTTTTTCATTCTTTAACAATTTATTTTTAAATAGAACCAAAGTCTGTTTTACAATACAACCAGTTAATGAGATAAGACTAATAAGACATTGGATAGATTAAGAGTTAACTTAGTGTGCGGTTTCTTTGATAAAGTTTTGTCTTGATCTCTTATCGGCTTATTACCAGATTCTCATAAACACGGTAATAGACTGTGGTTACTCTTACCTAAAACCTTACAGGCATAGGTAGTCACATTCTACTATCGTAAAGCAAAAAAAAGTTAGTAAAATTACAATACTGCTAATCACATGACTATAATTATTTACTTTGTTGTCTTGTTGTCTTTATAGACGATGTCCTTGGAATCTTTGCTGAAGTAGGACACGACAGTTTACACTCACTGTTTAATGCATAGATATAGTATAGGTACATAATATAATATGCTACACGGCAAGCAATTTAGCACCCATATTCTGACTTCCAACCAAGGCGTGACCTACCTTAATGTTGTTGGCGCTAGGAGGCTCTACTTGTCACGTTGCAAGTGCATTAGGTGCTGGCATAATATGCATGCATCTTGAGTTAAATACCTTCTCTTGTAGGTATTTAATATTACTTATTCTTCAATTAACACACAATACATATTATGCTTTGTGGAAAATAAGTCTCCCTCTCTCTAGTGCGCTCCACAATCGGTCGTTGCACTGGCAACGTTACGTAAAGTTACTGTGGCAAACTTATCATCCTCCTCCTCGGGATTGCATCAATAATTGACGCTTGTACCGCGATTTGTGTCGGAATTGAGACGATTATGGTTGCTTAGTACTTCTGAGCTCAGTCTAATAAGTGTGGCATCGTCCAACCTATGATTGCCTTGGATGACCCGCACCTGATCCGATAGTTGTTGGGCCGAGACGTTGACAGTTGGCTCTATTTCCTGAAACAGACAGTATCCTACCACGGTACGCAGTAAGGTTAGTTCCCGCCTCTGTAGACCCGTAATATGCGCGGTTGACGTTTTTGTTCATAGACTGAGTCCATCTCATGCGCTGCACACAACTACCAGCAGCGGGGATCCGGCTCGAGGCCGGTTGGCCCCTAAGTCCTAAGCTCCTTCTAAGGGGAAAAATACTCGTCGTTCGAGCTCGACGCAATGTCCGCGGTCGGTGTCGTCACAGCGCTCACGGCATCGACGCGGAGCTGGGTATCGGGGGCATCGACGCGGAGCTGAGTGGAGAGTCCGGAGGTGTGGTGGGCGTGCTCGTGCAGTTGATCTTGACAACATTATTTCATTTTCATTCTGTTTATATTGATATGTTTTATCATGGTTTTCTATTTTTTTCTATTAAAGTCTATTGATTTTGGTTCTCTTTCCTAGATTATAACTTAATTTTAAAGGTTTTAGGCACTTTTCACCTTTTTTACCTCTAAAGTATTTCACCCTTTCACGTATGCGCTAGGGCAACGAACTTGCGTCTCAACACGGGTGGGGGGCGTAGGAGGTGACTTGACCGGTCGTGAGCGCGACCCCTCTCTCAGGTTTCGCTAGCGAGCACGGTGTCGCATAGAAACTTTTTAAAATCTTTTAATAAAAATAACGTTTTTTTTTGTTGTTACTCGGTCATTTATTTTTATGTTTAAGTCAACTACCCATGGTTTGAATGATAAGACTGTTAACCCTTACACCCTGTATAATAAATATAACCCTATTCTCCCCAGGTACAGGGAAGTTTAAATAACGTTATCCTCGCTTCAACAAATGCCTTGCACCATTGTAAGGGCATTTACCTGACGTCTAAAATAAAGGGTTTCTCTTTATGATCCAGACGGAATTTCATTACAAGAAAATCGCGCTTTAAACGAGTTTTGGTAATGGGATGATAAAGAAAACACGACTGATTAAATTGGGCGAACAATTGTTTTGGAAAGTAAAATTTCACGCCTTTTTTACTTGTCTTTAAGTATGACGTGAGAAGTTTTAAGTGGATTTACGGATTCTGTTTGTGAAACTCTTTCGACTTGATGCTGAGGCTTTTTCTAAACAGTTAAGCAGTTACTTTGTTTTATTGACACTTTATATAGGGTTGCTGTTTCTGTTGAATTGAATTGTAAAAAAGTGAGAAATATTTGTACTAAAATCAATCAATTATAACTGTTCAAAATGAGTAGCTGCATAATCAATCAGCCTATAATGTTCCCACTGCTGGATTACAGGCCTCCTCTCTTCGAGAAGGAGTGGGCTGGAATCTTCCACATGGGCCCAGTGCGTGTTGGTAGACATCACATGTCTTGAATTTTTGGTTCTAGGTTATGTTGGTTTCCTCACATGTTTTCCTTCACCCAACTCGTAAGTAGACCTGTTACCAATGGGTCACCACTGCTCACATATGCTTGCAAAATGAGCTGGTAATTGCCACAATTAACAAGAAAAATTCTTAAAATTTACAATTTCATCTAATGCTTAGAACAGGCTACTGGCCCACATTAAACTTCATTGCAATTATATTTTGAGTCATCATTTCAGATAAGATTTTACCTATTGTCTTTGCACCATAACCAAATAAAACTAACCTCTAGATGAGCCTCCCTACCCTCTAGGAAGTAGTGTATTAAGATAACGAAACTAATATTAAGCTTAGCGACTAAGACAAACTTGATAATTAACTAGTCGGCGACTTGACAAACTGCACTTGTTGTTAGACCAACTTCTTACTCAGTAACATTTATAATTTTCCCTGTGTTGGCACGTAAGTGACTCGAGAACTTGCTAATTACAAGTTTGGATGTTCTTTTAGTTGTTTTTATTCTTTCTTTGCCAGAAAACACGTCAGAATTCCACAGTCTGGGATTTGTGAAAGGACCCTTTCTTTTGGGAGGTTTTATCGGTTGAGTTCTCAAAAATCCTTCATTTGCTACTCAGTTTTCTTATCGAATTCAATCGTTTTTAACAACTTCTACTTGACTACTTATTAGTCATGTTTATTTTGCAGTAAATGGGTACTTACAGACCCCGTTTTACATAATGAACGCCAACAACTTCACATAAACCATCTTGATAGCAAACTCAACCATCGAAATCCAAGCCAAAGCTCAAGATAGCTAGTGAAACCATAAAGCAAAACGATACCAAGAGCTTTCGAAATCTCAAAGGTAAGACGAGAAAGATAATCTCAATTAATAGTGTCAACGTTAACAAAGGTTTCCTTCCGAATAGATACGATTGTTGGAGACAACAATTACTTACTAGGTATAATAGGTCTAATAGGAACCGCGGCTAGATTGAAGCGATGATCTCGTTTGAATTTTGTCGTTTTTCTTCGAGAATCTTGAGATCCGTGACTTGTTTCGTCCTAACTCGAGGCGTACACATAATCTGTAATTGGCCGAATTATGCTCGTACGTCATCGGACGAACTTGGTCGATCGGACGAACTCGGTCGATACTTAAGTAAAGGAAAGTGAGTGCGTACACCAAGTTAACGGATGTCATCAGACGACTTCGGTTGACGTAGTTCGCACTCACTTTGATGTTCTCATTCACATCTTTCACATACCTATGTTTCATTCCATCCCCCCAGTTCGGTTGACGACATAGAATTTGCTTTACTCAGTCATAGAATCATAAACCAACAGATCAATACCAGTTTTATTACTGATTGTCTGTCAGACATCACATAGCTTTAATTACCTAATAAGGTAACAGCGATATTTCTATACATATTATAAATTAAAGTCTGTTTTCATATATCTGTATGTCCGTGTTGTTCTTTTAAACCACGCAACAGATTTTGATGAGGTTTTCACCATTGTTAGAGAATTTTATTCTGGAAGTTTTATGTGTTTATACACATAAAACTCCCGGAACGTCGTACGTTATTACCTACGTTTATTAAAGTTAAATATAAGTAAGAAATCTAAAAAAGTCGTAAATCATTAATTATTGAAAGGAGAACATCAGATAAGGTGGTTTTCTCATTGCTAGTCTGGCAATTCCAAATTCCTGTATTTAATTTCATACCCTAACTGGCCTACTTCCTATGATTTTGAATGATTTTTTTTGCGAACCGGTCCCATATTGCTGTCTGATCCACAAGGATGGACTGAGATACAATTTGTTAATTGTGTCTGTGTTTTATCTCATAATATACGCAGTGAACTGTAAAAGATACGACCAGGGTTAAAAGCACATTTTATTGGTCTATAAAAAGTAATAGGTTCATAAAAAATCGATCTTTTAATTGGTACGCAAAAACTCCTCCAGACTCGAGCCTTTAAGTTTGCTTTCTGATCAAAATCTTTGTTCTTATTTTAGGGATAGGTACCATACTTAGCCATTGTTTGGTAAAATGTTAATGAAATAAGTTCTGACTAACAAAATTGTAATATTGATTTCATACAAATAAGAGCCAGTGGTAAGAAAAGCTTAAAGCTTTAAGAAAATTTGGAAAAAAAAATATGAAATGGTTTTCAAGCAACAGCAACCGAGAATACCTAAAATAAAACTGTGGTTTCAATTTAATATGCAACTTGACAGGGAACATCGTCGCATCGTCTGTCGTTATTACCGCAGAAATCAGAATTTCAATAGAACAACCCATCAAATTCATAACTAAGTATGCAACATTTTACTTTACCAAGTACTTTAGTTCCATAGTTTCCATTACTATAGTTTAATTAACTACGCAACGTTTTTGTTAAAGTATTTTTGGGGAATGGATCCTTGTTTTAAACTAGAGCCTGCTTCTTCTTAATCTATCTACGTCATGTCGATGAGTCCATGTTTTGCGTCATTTGTTTTCAGTAGAACTTTTATGACAACTCGCATTAAACCTTCACTAAACTAGCAGTGATAGGACTCAGAGGAGGTTTTTATTAAACTTCAATTCCCTGGGCATTGGCGATTGCCATTCTATGGCACAGATGCGTGATTTTGTCTGACAAAAATCCCTGACACATACATCACTGCGTGGAGATAAATATTTTTACCTCTAAAGGCCAGCTTTCAATAAATCATTCACGTTTTGGTTACGGGCACTCCAATATAAGCCTTTAAAACCTTAAATGGTTAAGAGTTTAAACCTACCTGAGTTGAAACTGATACGCCCGGGCTCGCGCAGCCACCTGAAAATAAAGAAAACAATGTTTTTAAATTGATGGAAAATGCATTTCAGTGCTTTTTTGTGGAACCAAGTCTAGGGCTTCTCTCGTCCAGGGTTGCGGGAAAGTCCGAAAGGGATACCGGGACCTTGGCAACAGGCAACTAAAGGAACACGGGTGGGTTTTAGTCAGTAAAAGTCTGACACGCCCTTCCACTCCGCCCAGAGCGGGAGAAGTCATTAAATGATTTCCCAACCTCAAAAAAAAAGGGCTTATCTCGTAAAATTAACAGGACACTGATAGGTCTTAAAAATAAAAAAATGCAGAAATAATCATCGGGTTTTCGAATGAGCTTTCGAAACTGCGTGTATTTTCGTGGCTATTATATTACCATCTATACAATCCAAATTATATTCAATCGAACCTAAAACTACTGCTGCTGTCGACCCCTACCAATACTGCTAGGTAAAGTCCTTCCCCAAAATTTCCAGTCCATTAAACTAATAAAACATTAATCCGCTTAAAAGCCCGAAATGCATTACCGTATAGTGATAAACAGATTAATCTCAAACTGCATTAATTATAATAATGTTTATCGGATAGAAAGTGGTAAATAGTATTATATCGTATAACCTGAAACCATTAGCAATTCCTTTTTAAATTAATTGCATGTGATAGCAAGAGTAACGAGGTAAGATGGCTATTATGTTGCGTATAAAATATGCAGTTTAATACGGTGTATAAAAATGTTAGAGGTTAAGTTTAAAAGGTTAATTAAGTCTGTCTGTCACAGCAGTTTAACTAAGCAATTTATGGCGATCCAATTACGGTCAAGCCATTTTTTTTTGTAAAAAAACTTTGATTCTCAACTCGGGCTATCGAGAAAGTCAACATGTACCCAGTACACACGGCTACACATCAAGCTATATATTTCCAACATAAGCTGGCCTCGCATTGTAAGGAAATTCTATACAATGCGAGATCAGCATAAACTGGAAATGTATAGCTTGATGTGTAGCCGTGTGTACAAGGAATGTCAAGACAAGGAATGTGTAAAATATAATACTCATTATGGTGTCTGAATTTAAAAAAAATATGTGGCATTAGTGAAGTAAATGTGAGATCGTTGGACTCAACGAAGTCCAAATAACACTTATAATGAATTTGGGAGAAAACTTCTAAGTGCTAACAGCACACGGCAGTTTTAATGGACCGATCATTCATTTTATATCGAAAACGATCTTCAAACAGCAGCAGGTATTACAGCTTTTAGTTCGCAGCCGTTTCCAATAACCTAGAGAAAATATTGACTGTCACTAGGCCTGGCCTAGGTTTACTCTCTTAAGTTTCTTTACTCTAGGAAATTCAATATTGTCTTTGGGAACTAAATAGCTTGATAGAAGTACTTATGAACTTATGGACAGTGCAGCTGCTGGTTAGTATTGATGGTCTTTAAGTCCGTTTTTTCATTTATTTAGAAGTGGTTTGGTACACACGGCTACACATCAAGCTATACATTTCCAGTTTATGCTGATCTCGCATTGTATAGGATTTCCGTACAATGCGAGGTCAGTTTATACTGGAAATGTATAGCTTGATGTGTAGCCGTGTGTACCTCGATGCACAATGCTAAGTGGGCTGATATTATTTTGCCAAGGTCAATCAAGTTTTCCCAATTTCTTTTTTTATAATTTAGTTATTAATTATTTTCATATTAATATCATATTATTATATTCTTCACGTTCGGATCTTTTGATTAAAAATTATATGCCTGCTGCATATTTTTAAAATTGGTTTATGGCATTTCAGTTTCTTGCTTTATGATCATACTACATAGTAGCGCCCCGCGGTTTCATCCGCGTGAGTCTCGACCCCGTGGGAATATCGGGATAAAAAGTATCCTATGTGTTAATCCAGGTTATAAACTATCTGTTTGCCAAATTTTATCCAAATCCACTCAGCCGTTTTTGCGTGATTGAGTAACAAACATCCAAACACACAAACACACAAACTTTCACATTTATAATATTAGTAGGATAAATTAATGGGTGCCACCGATTATTTGAACTGAACTAAGGCCGTAAGGGCACACACTATGGTTTTCCTTTAAACTGCGATTGTTTACCCTGAAAGCTTCTCAGCCCCTGAAATCACAAAAAAATCTGCTGCTCCATATATTTATGATCGCTTCCGCTCAACTGTCGACTGGCCTATAAAAGGCGATAACAAATAAAATTCTATTGTGTCTCGTTAGTAACAGTTGGAGGTTTATCTCGGAAAAATATGGAGAACAGTTGATTTTCATTTGCGATTTGGAGTTGGGCCCTTAAGAAGTAAGAGTGAGAGAGAGAAAGAGAGAGGTTTCAACGTTATGAGCTGAAAAGAAATCATAAGAAAGTATTCAATATCTGCGAGTCACAAGAAAACTCGAGCTTGCATATCCAGAACCCATTTCTGAAATGCACATAAAAAGATCGTCAAAGTAAATGCAAATATGGGTATGAAAAACTTCGTTTCATTCGCCCTTTTTATATTTGCTGACGAGAAAGTAAAGAAATAAAAAGCTGTGTTTATGTTTGTTTCAATGCTTGAGTAATATGGACAGTGGAATCGTTTATTGACAAAAAATATTGAATCTGTTTTTTATTTCTTTCGTAATTAATATTTAATTTAAGGAAGATTCATTGTTGTTCTTCATACCTCGTGTCTCATCATTTTGGCTCGGCTTTCATAACTTTATCTGGGATATTAGGAATTACCTGACCAGCTTGAACTTGAGCTCATTCCAAGTTTTTTAGGTGCGATGTGCAAAATTCACAGTGTTCATCAATGTCCGCCTCGCTGTCAGATATTCCTGTATCAGTTCCATTCCATCCTAACACTGGGCTACACATCAAGCTATGTGCATTTCCAGTTTATGCTGGATTTCCGTACAATGCCAGGTCAGCCTATACTGGAAATGTATAGCTTGATGTGTAGCCGTGTGAACCAGAATCGAGCTAATTAAACTTTTCAGAACGGTCCTCAGCGCCCCGTAACCTTTTATTTAACAGTTACTAGCGACCCACCCCTGCTTCGCATGGTTTAAAAACAGAAGCAAAGAGAAGTTTTGAAGCTTGGGCGAGCAACATGACAAAACATCGAGATGTATCTGTAAGTTTATAATAATGTTTATTATATATAAACCTTCCGGAATATATTCTCTAAATGTTAATGAAAATGCATCAAAATCCGTAGCGTAGTTTAGAAGAACGACGCGGTCACACTGACAGACACGAAAAGCAACTTTAATTTATAAGAATCTATATCTATAGATTGTAAAGTAGCGAACCATACTGCTTCGTTACTTAAAATACAATAGACGTAGATATATTTAGTAACCTATTCCGCTTAACTATTCCTCAAGAGTCATAAAAAGCCCTGTAAGAAATCGACACGTGTTTCATCTCACAATGAAGAATTCTCAGGATGATGATTCAGATGACCAGTCACGAACCAGAACACGACGTGTAGCAACGCCGAGCGACGCAGAGTCCAACTTCAGCTTCGTTACTTGACAATAACTGCTCACTTGAATCTACGACAGCGATGTACGGCAATAATGGTGTGAATGTATGTCATTACACGTATAAAAGAGTGAGGAATTAGGTCGTCCGCCTATCGTCGATAAACAATAGAACTAGGACTACCCTCAACGGCTGCTACCGACACATTCTATTTATCGACATCGTCACACATCTCTATAAGTGTAACTGTTTTAACCCATTTTTCGCAATTTAACATAATTATCTTTGAACAGCTAGCTAAAACTAAAGTAATAATGGTTTCTTGTAGTCGTATAACGTATACCTATGATATTTTGAGGTTAACTGTATGGCGAAGTCACATAATACACGGACATAAACTTATCTGGTGAAATGTGGTGTGGTGGTATAGGTACACTTCTGACTAACCTTTCGGGGAAACAAGGCGTGATGTTGTATGTGTGGGTATGTGGGATTTGTACAATATCGTGAATCAAACTCCGTATTTCTTCTTAATTTATGTATTTTTTCCTATAAAATTCCTTCCGTCATCTGAATTCTTCTTTTTTTAAAACTTATTCTCCATTTTAAACATTAAGTCACTCAACTCTTTCGCTCCTTGTCTAATTCGTACATTCGTCTCTGTCACTCGTTCATGCTTCACATCTATCATCCATCTTCACGTCCCGTTTCACTACCCTGTCATAACGTTCCGTTCCTACATGTATGGTAAAGTAAAGCATTGTATGAAAGGGTGGGTCACCGTATCAAAAACGTGAAAGGGACCATGGGTTCTTCGTCCTGTTGTCCACTTGTCAGTTACACACAAGTAACCCTGAATACCGACTCCACAATTGAACCGAGTTGGGCACATAAGGTCGAATTGTTCGCGAACATGTTCCATGTCGAGTTGTGGGTTTTGCGTGACATTGTGTATGTTATTTATTTTAGCAAAAAGGAGTTTGCAATATTCAAACCTTTTTGCTAATCACTCCTTTTTAGTAACAGCGACGATGTGATTGTATAGTAAATAAATATATGAAGGGAGCTTGGAAATTGTTGGGTACCAGAGTACCAGCGACTTTCTAGTTGTTGCAGACATTTTTAATTTTTTGTTGAGCTTTATAATTCTTATTTTTATGGCACCTCTTTTGGTCATGAGCTATCCGATTATCTAAAAATATTTGGCCTAGGCGTGAAAATTGATTCAGTGTTACAATTTAGAGTAAATTATGTGCCAACCGTTAAATAATTAGGAGATAATTATAAGTAGGTGATTTAAGAGGAAGCTATCGTGTTACTGGTTTGTGGAGGTTAAATAATACCGTTGCTCCTTGTATAATAAGGGTATTCATCTGGTTAGACTGGAAACCTGTAGGAACATAACTGGGAAAAGACAGATGGTTAGACTGGAAACCTGTAGGAACATAACTGGGAAAAGACAGATGATGGTGACTAAAAATTTAATTCGCCAATTACTTCTGTTCTAGTTGCCAGTAATAGAAATGGGCTAACATTAATAGTGTAACGGGTAGGTCGGTGGGTCGAATTTAAGATCGTGGTGTTATAAGTCCGTGTTTTAGCTAATACACTATTGTTGGTCTTTTCAAACTTCAAACCATCGCTAAAGTTTATTATATTACTAAACATTTAATTTTCTACTGCTGATTATGAGGTCTCGGGTTCGATTCCCGGGTCGGGCAAAGTGTTATTGGGTTTTCCATCTAGAATTTCTCAGTAGCAGCCCGGAGTCTGGATTTGTGGCATTTTACATTCTTCGTCTCCCCATTGTGCGTGTTCGGGGGCGTAACGTAATCTTACTACCCGATGTCCCCTTTCAAGTTTTGGACCATTTGCGGGTCTATATGTGGGGTCAAATTAACTTCAAGGAGCCGCGGCCTTACAGTCCGCTCACTAACGTCGTCTCTACGGGCCCTAGAAGTTGATTTGTTACATCAACTGCCTTGAGGTGCCGATTTCGGAGCATGGTCGTAACAATAAATCGATCCTCTCGAGTCGTAGTATATCTGGTCTGCCAGTTCCTGGTCTTCTTATGTTCTGCCCAGTTTCTCGGAAACGTTGGACAACTCGCTGCACTATAGCAAGTGATACTTCTATTGTTCTTGATGTAGTTCACCGACTTCTGCCTTCTTCGAACATAGTAACGACATCACAGTAATTTAATAATGATGGTAAAAGACGACATTGAGCGCCTTTTGTCATTTTGAGTTGATTGATTAAAAACAAAAGTGAGAAAACAAGCCACAGTAAAACAACTGAACAGGGCAATGAATTTACTTCCAAATTGGAAGTTTTTAAAATTTTAACCTTTTTTTAATTACGTTGTAGATCATTTAAGGATTCATTTCATACAATATTGAAATTCTCTGTAATATAAAGTTAGATTCATGCATGTACCATTATTAATTTGCAAGTTACATGGATATCTGTTATCGACCCGTATTATTTGACCGTGAGTGTATTTGCATTTATATTCTGACTGCTCCCTTTTTCTTTATTGCAACCGCGTAGCTCTTGGCCTGCATCTCACCTGATGGTAAGTGATGATCAGGCTTCTCACCTGATGGAAGCGAGCTTAACTTGGAATCCATAACCACATAGAAAATGGCTATCTTACCTCTAACTGCCGAAACACAAGAATGCTGTTAACATTGTTGTTATGGCGACAGACTTAGATAAGATAGCGATTGCTAGCCAGGCGGATAGAACAAGCCCTACCACCAACCAAACCGAGATGAAAATTTTACCCCCACTGGGATTCGAACCTCTAGGACCTCTGCGTCTGAGACAGGTGGTCTAACCACTACACCATAGAGGCTTGTCTTAGACTGCCTAAAAAATATACAAAAGTGTAAACTTAGGTTTCAAGTGTATACAATAAAAAACCAAGCTTATATAGAATGCCTATGAGTGTGATATGGGCATACTGAACAAACCTAATAATATCAATAATAATAATAAAAAAGTTCTGTAGGTGATTCTACCACAACAAAATAATTGTATATAGTGTACAAATATTCCACTGTACTCTTAACTAAGTTAATACGTGTTGAAAATGAACGTATGTATTAAAATAAATGTATATGTTACGGCTAAAGGTGGGTGTGAACATAAACTTAAGATTAGCCGGGTAAACTTAGGTCTAACTTCGAGGCGGTGTTAATGTTAGTTTCTTCTATCTTTAGCCGGCTAAACTTAAGTGTAACTGCTGGCCCTTGGCTAAAAATGTAGAAGGAAATGAAAAAGGAAACAATGTAATAATGTTTACTATTTTGACACGAAAACTTTTATTAAAAAATAATCACCCTCATTACACATACTTTTATGTATCTATGTAGGTATTCAAAATTACAATTTTTACAATTACAAAATATTAATTACTTAAAACAACATCTACCTAATCATTAAATTAAAATAAAATAATAAGGAACCATTTGTTCATAACAGGAGCAGAAATACGCAAAATTATTACATTGAAGTTACAGCGCCACGTGTGCGCGCATTGTCTCCTCAAGCCCTTCGCCGGCCCGGCGCATCCACCGAATACATTTTTAGCCGTTTCGTTGCGGTTAATGTGCACATTAGCCGGCTAAAGGTGGAATATCACGACACAAAGTAACATGATATCGAACTTTAGCTGCTTCTCGAAGATAAACCTAAGATTAGCCGGCTAATCTTAAGTTTATGTTCACACCCACCTTTAGCCGTAACATATGCATTAAACGTACTGAAAATGATATCCAGTTCCTTCAAATTATTACTAAAAATCAAAAAGTTCAAACACCCGATATATTCCTATGAACCCCGGAAAAGCAAACAAAATAAAAAACCAAACTCAATCGCTTTTACAAAAGGATAAAACCAAATAAACCCGTGTTCTATTTACTTTTAAAAATCACTACCGTGCAATTCTCTCTTTTATACCTCCGATGTACGTGAAGTCACGTACAGTCCTGGTACATAGTGCCGGCGTACTCGACTAAGCAGCTAGTTTCTTCACAAAATGTGAGAACCACCAGCCAACCGCTAAAACTAATTACGCTAGGTTGTGTATTTATGTTGGGTATATTATTTTAGTGTGTCGTATTTTAGTGTTCATTCGGATAGACTATTTGGTGAGGTTGAATGGGGTTGAGGTTAGATGTTATTTTAAAATGTCAACGCATTGCCGCTACTGTTTAATAGAAGAGCGGTTGCCACCGCAAATAACGGCCGCAGTGACGGTGACTTTACGGTGTCAAAAAACACTCTCTAGGAAAACACACATAAATAGATAAAAATTATGTAGTAAATGTAGTAATCATTTACTACATAATTTTTTAACGTTTCAGTGACGTCATTCGCTGATAAATTTGAGTCGCTCTATGGCGGCCCCAGGTCTTTGAGGACAAAGTGGAAACAGGCTTCTTAGGTGAAAGTAAGCATAGTAGAGTAAATTTGGAACACAGAAAAAATCTACATCCTTAGGGCAAAATTATCATTACTGGACCAGTGTAACACTAATTGCGACAATCAATCTAACCGCTGTGCTTTGTAATTATACTAATTTCTCATTAAGCATTTACTGTAGTGATTATGGGGATGTCCATATTATACATAGTACACGGTTAATGTCATGATGATTACGATAAATAGGGCAACAACAACTATCTATACTATATTGTGTACAGTGTAGTTACTTCATGGAAAGGGAAATTCAAGCATTTTTTCAAAAAAAAACATTTGGGTAAGAAAAATTGGAAATGTTGCCCAGAAAATTGGAAAGCTCGCGACAAAGTGAAAGTGCATTTTCTATGGATTCAAATTTTGACAGGACAACGTCTGTCGGGTCAGCTCGCTTATCATAAATCTTAACCTTATAACTATTTCTGTTTCTAACTTCAGTTAATAACTATTACTTCACTACTAAAAGCCAATCAGTTAGCCGCAAATCGGATTAACGAGTTGCCGAGGGTAAGTGGCTCGGCGTTGCCACTAAAACTATTGGTTAACCCTCTACTGGATTATCAGGCCAATGTTTATTGGAGTATACTTAAATACCCATAACATCAGTATCATCAGTATCAGTAGTATAAATAGGTACATACGTATAGGCAAATAGGGAAAATAGACTTTTTTTTTGTTTCAAGCATCTTCAAGCGTTTACATTTTCTTTTCCAAGACAGTGACTTCTTTTCCAATTAGAGCAAAGAGTGAGTTAAGAATTCAAGTTTTTACAAAAAGATGGATACGTCCTTGACGTCTTTTATAATTCATAAGCATATTTTTTGTTTTTTTCATTAAAGTGCTCTTTGATATTAAAGTAGCTGGTAAAATATTTAGGTAAATATTTTTTTCTTTGTTGATACAGGGAAAAATACTACTTAGCTAAGTAAACTTAATAATATACACTTATAAACTTAATAATATATAATATAAACTTAGGAATGAGTAAATATTTTTGTTGAAGACTGTAATATATTTTCCATTTGGTAATATATTTTCTCTGTTATCTCTCATAACGATACACAAATGTTTGAATTTCTAGTTTCTACTTCTACATCATAGACAAAAGTTATTCGATACTTACTACAAAAGTCACAAGTGAAGTATTTCTGATTGCCGGTGATACGGAGTAAAATACAATAGACGCAATTTCCACAAAGTCACGCCTGAATCAATTAACTACGGAGTTAGGATGCAGTTCATGTTTCCGGAAAATGTCTGAGTTTACACAGAATTAACAACTTCCGTCTAAACCTCTAGGGAAATCAGAGTTTTATTTTATTTTTATTAACATAGAGGATCTGCGGCAAGCAAATTACTTTTCGTATATTATACTGTACCTATGTTAAATGCAAGACCCAGAATAGCAATATATATAATATTTAATCATCATCTTCCTGCCCTTATCCCATGTTACTTGGGGACGGCGCAACTCGTTTTTTTTTTCCACTCTCCCCTGTCAGCCGTCACGCCATCATTTACTGCCTTCTCTTTCATATCATTCCTCACACAATCCATCCATCTTTTCTTTGGCCTTCCTCTCCCACTCCATCCATCGACATTTATATTCATCACTTTTTTAGTCACATGCGTTTCGTCCTTCCTCATCACATGTCCATACCAGGCCAAACGATTACCTTTCAACTTTTCTGTCACTGGCGCCACTTTTAAACTTCCCTTTATACACCGTGGCATTTTAATCGTCTTTCATCCGCAGCCCACTTCATGTATCCAATGACTACTACACATTCATAAAAAAAAAGATAAGTATTTATGAACATATGAGTAATTAAAAAAAAAAAAAAAAAATCAATAGATAGTAAGACGCATGACGTAGTTTGAAACACCCTGTTATGAGCGCGGTCCGAGCATTGCGTTCCAAAGGCGGCACGGACTGAAGCGGCGGCATCTTTAACAGAGTTCATTACCCCTATTGCAAAAATGTGTTTCTTACTATTGCAATCCTAAAGGCTCTTAAATACTGGCGCGATTCGCCGCGCGACGCGACGCCGCCGCAGTGTTCGCCGTGAAGTTTTCTCAGAAATTGTTTTGTCAAAATTCGCGTCGTGCGACGAATCGCGCCAGTATGTAAGAGCCTTAATGTTCTCATTACGTAGCAGTTTTTACATAAAAGCTATTTAATTCCAATTCTTCCTTCATACTTGGTACGGGCTTAGGACCGTCAGAAACATAATTAATTCTAAACAAAACCAAAACTAAGTTGTGTTAGATACGTAAGTACATAGTATGTGCAGATTAATAAAAAAGAAAGTTACAAACATACGGCCGATTTCAATAACTGATCAATTTGTCTTCGTTCGACCCTATTGAAGATAGAAATTTGACTCATGTCTACTAACCTAGCAAATAACAAACAAAAGATATGTAGTTACTGAAATTGCAGTCCTGGCCGCCTCGGTTGCGTAACATTTTCAGATTATTTGGCGCAGCGTACAATCTCCTTGCTCCCCGTAAATTGTCACCACTCACTGCGTATAGGCGCACCATTTGTAGGTACTCGATATTCGAGTATCGATAGTTCCTCATAATCATTGTGAAGTACGGTACCTATTCACTTCTTCCACTGTAACGATCGCGAACAACATTTGATATCCGGTAGCGCGCGCGCACTTCCACTTCCGGTATTCGGCCGCAACTGAGACGCTGCGAGATTGACCTTCACTTATTTTTCGAGTGAAAAGGGCGGGGCGTGACACGCGCGGCTCTACTCAAAGGATAGCATTAGAGCTCCTCATTGGATGACAGTCCACGTGGACTATGCTTGATTGGCTTTCGGTATTGGAATGATCTACTGGACCCGTGCGCTGCGTAGGTATGTTCTAACGTTTGATACGTAAACATTAATAACAGGATGTTTCAGAATTCTAATGCAATATTTATTTTTCTTTGTACCTATTATATTAATTAATGGTAAAAAAAAAAAATCGTGCCTGGAGGTATTTAATGTCGGATACATTGAGTGGACCACCTTTGTAAGACGATTAAAATGCCACGGTGTATACTCATTTCTTACTTTATCCATTTTCGTCGTTGAGGTAAGTAATAACAGCTGCTCGGGTCGATCCATCAGGTTAAGTTACGCTTGCCGGGGTTGGTCCGTGGATGGGTGACCATTTTCACATATCGAGACCCCTCCGTGCCTCGGAAAGCACGTTAAGCCGTTGGTCCCGGCTGTCATTTGTGGATCTTTGACAGTCGTTACGAGTCGTCAGAAGCACGAAAGTCTGACAACCAGTCTTACCAAGGGGTATTGAATTACCCAGTTACTGGGTTGTGGAGGTCAGATAGGCAGTCGCTCCATGTAAAATACTGGTATTCAGCTGCATCCGGTTAGACTGGAAGCCGACCCCAACATAGTTGGGAAAAGGCTAGGCAGATTGATATATTTTCGTCACTCCACACATCCATCTCAACATTCTCATCTCCACTACAGGCATTCTTTTTTCATCCGTCTTCTTCACGGCCCAGCATTCCGATCCATACAGTACGACAGGCCTTATCACGGACTTATAGATTTTCCCCTTTAACTTGAGGGGCATCCGTGGGTCGCAGGTTGTTTCTGTGACCTGTCGCCATTTCATCTATCCCGAGTTGATCCGGCGCGTTACGTCTCGGTCTACTCCGCCATCCTCTTGGACAAGCAACCCGATAATATATATGATATTTAAATATATGTCGGAGACGGTCATCAGTACGGTCGCTAAACGAAGCGCGGCACGTGACGCGAGTGGTGGCAACACTGACACGCGGCTAACTTCGTGCTACGACGGAGCCTAACTGTTGGAGGGCGAGCTCTCTTGCCTGCTGACCGTCCTGGAGAACAGAACCTCCAGTCTAGTCTAGGAACTGTCCTACGTTTCGTTTGGTTTTAAGTTATTGTGATTAATTGTAATTTGAGGTTATAGTGTCAAATTGTAATTCTAATAAACGCCGTGTATCGCGCCCAGTGTGTTTTCATTGCACGAAACCCACCTTTTGCCCACATGATGTTTTCTGATGATTCTAATGGAATAAATCCTGACGTATCTCCGACATATATAAATAATTTTAACTGTTGCAAGAACGTAGCCGCAGGTACCTCTAAGTCTGATTCATAAGTGTGATAAAAATAAAAGGCAAAATCTTTGCGGTTTTTCTTATATCACTTGTGCTTTATAAATGGTAATAAACTTTCCGAGCAGTATATTAAAACTGGACTGAATAACGTCATTTGGGCCATGATAGTGAACCTGCACTACTTCGCTGCTGATCCCATTGGGAAATACCAGTTCCATGTTAAGTACATATAGCTGGTTCTTTACAAACACTAAACGTAGAGTATCTAGCAATATAGACTAATAGTCACCGCGGGGATACTTTTTAATAAACTACTCTAAAACTTATTTACATAATACCTCTCGGAGGTCTCCCGAAAATGTATTCCTTGTTTCCAATTATATGCCCCCATTTATATTCAATAGGTTGATATTTTTCGAGCACTCGCTACGAATGTTAGCGAAAAGTACCTACCTAAAGCCCCGTATTAATTGGAAAAAGAAAGTTGAGAACATTGTTTTAGAAACATGTTTTTGCGTTGCATGAAACATAATTATTGCAGAGTTGCTGGCACCTAGTTAATGTTTTGTTAACCTATAGTATACGTAATATAAAGACTCTCACACATACACACTTGGCTCATGTGATACAGGAACTCCTAGTATAAGAATCAGGGCGTTACAGATGTTTGTGTCTGTGAAGGGCAAAAAAAAGGAAAAAAAGAGGTCAAAATTTGTCAAAAGAGGAACACAAATTTTGACCTCTTTTTTCATTTTTGTAGGGGTTAATCTTCGGAACTACTGATCCGATACCGAAAATTCTTTCACTAGTGGGAAGCTACACTATTGCCGAGTGTCATAGGATATTTTATGTTATAGCAAGAAATTTCACGCGGAAGAAGTCGCGAGCCAAAGCTAGTTTCTTATAATATACATATTCAAAGTGGTATTCTTATCATCAACATTTTGATTTTGCAGGCAACACTGTGGAGCAACTGTTTCTAAACTTCTTCTTCAACTTCCAATATATACGAGGTTTTACACAGCTTTTGTATCAATATCTTTGTGATTGTAATTGAATGTCTCGTGTCTGGAATTCGTATTTTTTTATTAGACGTAGCGTATGTTTATATGAGGGAACATATTTTTATTGAGAGAATGTAATGTGTGTTATAAAAACCTTAATTTTACGAGAATGAGAGAAATGTAATAAAAATGTTCTACAATGTTTACTGAATTTAATAAAAATATAAATGTGCAGATAATAATTTACTGATTACTGTCAGCCTGTAATATCCTACTGCTGGGCTCAGACCTTTCCTCATGATTCCCGCTCTTTCTATCCAGGGCTGGTCGTTTGTTTTATCTAATTCGTCCCGTCATATTCAACGAGGATGATAATTTAGTTAAATTATGTATGTTATTAGTTATTTTCGAAAATTCTGGTAATGTTGAACATTTTGTGCCTCGATTCTTCAATCTAATAAGGCCTTCGCTGTAAATACCTGGAATAGTTTTCTTTTCTCCAGATGCAGCTTCTGTCTTACAGTGAAATAGCTTATCTTTCAAGTTAGTTCTTCTCAAGCTGGCTTTTCTAGTGCTTTCGTTACTTGACTGTTATTATTGATAACGTCCCGTAAAAAGAAAGAGAAAAAAAATCAAAATCAAAAAGCCTTTTTGATTAATGAAATAAATGAGGTTGAGGTTGAAGTCACTAATTAGTTGGTTACGTGTCTACTCAGTAAAAGCGTACTGGGACCATAACCTGTAAAATTATATACGAATTTGGTAAAATACGAAAGTATTTTATTTATTACAACACACATTAGTTAGAAAAGTACTGACGGATTGGTACACAAATAAAAAAAGAACAACGAAATGTTGACAATGCTAGAAGGCGGCAATTTTAAAATTGTCTTCAACAATTTAAATATAAAATAATATTTAATCTATTTACGGCATATAACGACATAAATCTCATTCACTCCTCTCCTTGGTAACCTCTCCATTTTTAATATTTATATTAAAACTCTCAGTAAGCATTTTTCATTTCTCCAACAATATTATATAATTTATAAACTAGACGAAACTCCTATCCTGGTAACTATTTCATTCAAAGCTTTCCTCTAATGCTATTTTCGAAGTTAGTTTCAAAATCATTTATTGGAAGTATGGTTTCCGGAACCTGACTTCTGACTAGCCCAAAGGAATAGGTACCTATCTATATTCTATTCCCAGTACTAAATACCCGAGATTTAGAGGAGCACGTAAATTTTCCTTCGAAATCGAACTGGTTTCCTGAAATTCGTGGATGGGAATCGGCTTAGAATTATAGGTACAGGTTTTATGTTAGGATGACATTCTTGAGTTGTTATAATTGCTTAGAATTTACACATTCTTTAAAGAATTCTGTGTGTGTATCTGCGTATCTATCTGTGGTATTGTAGCTCTTTAACGGGTGGTCCAATTTCAATGCGTTATTTTTATTAGAAGGATCGTTTAATCAGGTTGGTTCCTACCAATGTTTCTTAAAAATCAGTTCAGACATTTAGAAGATAATCAAGTCTTTTCTGATTGGTGTAGGAATTTCAGCCACACAACGGTAATTTATTTCAGTTTAACTCGTCCGACCGACTTGAAAATATTTGGTATACTATTATACACTGAAATTATGTGGTAACCATGTCCTGATGCTGCAGTCAGGAAAGTCTGCGGAATAGTCGACTCCTCAACTACATGCAGCAGACATCGTGTTTGGGATCATTCAATTGGTCTCAGTGAGTAGGTAACTAGATAGTTGACTTAGAGATGAACATAGTCGCAGGAAGATAAGTCACAGGAATCCGGACTTATAAATTCTAGACCAACCGAGTTTGGACGACACGGTTGGCGCAGTGGCTGAGCGATGGACTGCTGCGCAACGTGTCGCGGGTTCGATCCCCGCACGGAACAAATATTTGTATGATCTGCAAGTAGTTGTTCCGGGTCTGGGTGTTAGTGTATGTGAGTTTCTATGTTTGTAAACGCACCCACGATACAAGAAGAAATTCTTAGTGTGGGGCAACGTTTTTTAAAAAAAAAAAAAAAAAAAAAAAAAAAAAAAAAAAAAAAAAAAAAAAAAAAAATCTGTTGGATTGGTGTAGACGAGTAGTTTTTAGCAAAAACGGTGCTAATACTCTTATATGGCAAGGCTCTGTAGGCAAGGTGTTCAACAAGAGAATGCCAGGTTTTTAATAATAATGTCATAAGCAAGCAACTTTATGGTTTTCAATCAATCTGTGTTAGGTACCTATTCAATTTTGTTTTTTTGATGCAATGATAATTGTGTTTCATGGTAAAATTGCTTGGAAGGTACATGATTTTGTTGATAGAGTTTTGGATTGTATTAACTTTTTCAAAATGTTCTCAGATAAAATAAAATTATACAAAAATAAAAAAAGGAAATGATTGTTTAAAATGTCAACACTTAAAATCTATCAATCAATCTGCTTAGCCTTTTTCCAACTATATTGGGGTCGGCTTTCAGTCTAACCGGATGCAGCTGAAGTATTTTACATGGAGCAGTATTTTACATCTTAAAATCTATCAATAATTTCCTAAAATCTACATTCTGAATACATAATTTTGTTCACACCTACACATTTACACAACCATCTATGCTTGTACATCAAAAAGGGGTAACATTACTGGTAAGACGTGTTCTCCATTCTAAAATTAATTTACCCTAAAGTTTGCGTGTCTCCCCAAGTTCCAAGTTCCCCAAAACTTTTATTATTAAATAAAAGTTGTACGACTCTGTCTTGACTGAATCGCGAACAGTTGGCAAATCAATGCTTACGTACTTATTGTTCAATGTTATTTTTTATTAAGTACTTGAGAAAACCAAAGGGTAAAAAACGTAATCTTTTCATTGCAATTTTACCACCACTTAAGGTATTAAAACTATTGTAGCGGGCAATTCTGCGGATTTTACGATCGAACATAAAAATGATTGCTCATCAATTCACTGGAAAATGTAATCCTTTTGCTTCATTTTACCACCAAATGTAAGCCAAACAGGTCACAAATAAACGTATTTTATTTGATAAAAGGGCAACCTGACCGATAAACAAGAATAGAACTATGTCACTGCTGCTTCTCAATAAAAAAAGATGAAAGAAATTGAGTAGTATACCTATGCTAAAATTGCTTTTGAATGGCGATCCTTAAATGTAGCGAACGCTGATCTGACAGAAACTTGCTAGCTGACTGGAAAATATTTTTACTACTGGATTGAATTTTCATAATAGTATCCATTGTCGTTCCGATACGAGAGGAAAGATAAGCATATTTGATTAGTTATAAAATACTTTATGTATGTACTTACGTATATTTTATTTTATATGTAAATGTTACACTGCAGACTACGTGCAGTATCGTCACTCCTTTTCCCTTTAACAGATAATTGTCTAATATTCTTGGTATTAAATACGAGGCTTTTGGCTTATTTGTAGTTTTAGTAAATGTCATTTTTTATTTTGTATTGTGCGTTTAGTTTGTGCAGAATAAACAATTTTTCTTTCTTTCTTTCTTTTTTTTTCTTTAAATCCGTCGAAAAGTTGTTTGTAACGAGAATTTTTCGCTTTTAGCGATAAGGCCGCCCATTGTGTCATTATGATTTTTTATGGACACTTAGTTTATTTATTATTTATGTCTAGATAGTGTCACGCTGCAAAAGAACTAAAACAAACAGGCTTTTTAGGCTAGGGCGCGTGACAGCTACGTCTTATACTCGTGCAACGTCATTGTGCATTTCTAGTGTGCATGCATTTAGCGGCTAACATTAGGACGGTAATTTTTTGAATAGACTGACTGTATAGACTTTATATCTTTGTACATAATAAAGAATATTCTATTCTATTAGCTGCCTTTCCAATTCCATACTACATAAAAATCTATCTAGCAAAATGCTTTAAAACATTCATCAATAAACAAATTGCTAGATGCGCGATGCTATAGACTATTCGTTTGCATTTCAGATAGATTGGAATTCAGATCAACTAACGATGTCACGAAAGACAGATTGTGTAGAAATGGGGCTTTAGTCCAAATTGCTAACTGATCTTGCACATTAAGCAACGAATATTTTATTCTATTGTTTGGTAAATTTAGTCGATTATTATAATGGTATGTCTTTATGCTTCATAATAGCTGTGTTTTCTGGGATCTTGCAACTTTTATTTTTCATCTTTTGCAATATCGGCATTTAATTAGAATGCATTTTCATATTTTTATCACTAAAGGACTTCTGGGAATTATTTTCAAGCTTAATGTATTTTTTTTCAGAAATCATAGCAATAAAGAAATAATAAAAACCTATTCTCACTAACGAAGCTAATAACAACTTAAGTAGTTAACAGCAATACTACTGAGTTTACTTAATACTCAGTTATTCTTGTACGATAAAGATCAAAATCTTAAAAGATAAGTAAGGAATAGAAAGTCTTTCATAAACTCCTTTTGTTCGAAAATTCAGTTTATTCAAAGATAATCCAATTGAAGACAACTTCCAAGTAAAATCTGTAGGTGTTGCCAAATAAATTAGCTGCCAATACTTAATTGTGGTTGCCAAAGTCCTCGAATCGTTAGCTTACAAACATTATTAATCTGGAGAAAACCCCATTTTAAGTCAATTCTACTGAGTTTTGAGGTGATTGCTTAGTTTTCCTCTTCCGATTTTGTTGCTACCCTCCACCATTAGCTGCCTATTCCCATGTCTGTGAATAAAATATTAAATATTTGAATAATACATTTAATTAATTATGAATTTTATTTTATAAAATATTTTTAGTGATATTAAAAAAAATCATTTTCATTTTCTCCTTTTGTCATGTTTGTGTAGTCAGAAAAATAAATTGTTTACACTACGTCAATTTGCCGTGTGTTTGCCATTTCATAAACTGTCAAAGAATATCAGTTGTAATTCGAGTATACGTACAATTTAAGTTGGTAGTCAATTTGATTACGACTGCCGCCGATAAGCAACGTTATAAAATCATGTCACTCGTCATTTCCTTTCTCATTCTCTCAAATGAAAGCAGCTATGTCACTTCACAGCAAAAACTATAAAAGAGTTCCGCCTCGCACGGATCTAGTTAAATTGCCCCCACCTTAGCTCTGACTTGTAATATCCGGGAGCGCGTCATTTCGATAGCTTGGATGAACATTTGATATCTCTTCCTGAAGTCGAGTGCATTTGAGTTGATCAATTTAGTTTTAGTTCGAATCAGGGATTAGTTTTGAGTCGATCGAGAGATGAAGATGGTAATTACCTCCGCTTTGAAAGTTGTATATTTTAGATAGATAGGTAATTAATAACTTGAGTTCATGCGGATGGTAATAAGAATTTGTTATGTAATCGACAAATGGCAAACATTGGGTAGGACGCCCTCGGGCTTGGCGGAATTACGATCTATGCAGGGGGCAGCGTGATAGCTATAATTGAGTAGCCACGGATTGACATAAATGGCATGCGTTTACAGAGGTCATGTCTATTCTCCAGTGGGATGCTCAGCTGCAGACTCATCATCATCATCATCATTTCAGCCAAAAGACGTTCATTGCTGGACATAGGCCTCCCTCAAGCACCGCCACTTCGACCGGTTCTGTGCTTCTCGCATCCAGCGCATTCCCGCGGCCTTCACCAGGTCATCGGTCCACCTTGTGGGGGGCCTTCCGACGCTACGTCTTCCGGTACGCGGTTGCCACTCCAGAACCTTTCGGCCCCATCGGCCATCCGTTCTGCGAGCAATGTGCCCTGCTGCAGACCAAATGGCAAACATTGGGTAGGACGCCCTCGGGCTTGGCGGAATTACGATCTATGCAGGGGGCAGCGTGATAGCTATAATTGAGTAGCCACGGATTGACATAAATGGCATGCGTTTACAGAGGTCATGTCTATTCTCCAGTGGGATGCTCAGCTGCAGACTCATCATCATCATCATCATTTCAGCCAAAAGACGTTCATTGCTGGACATAGGCCTCCCTCAAGCACCGCCACTTCGACCGGTTCTGTGCTTCTCGCATCCAGCGCATTCCCGCGGCCTTCACCAGGTCATCGGTCCACCTTGTGGGGGGCCTTCCGACGCTACGTCTTCCGGTACGCGGTTGCCACTCCAGAACCTTTCGGCCCCATCGGCCATCCGTTCTGCGAGCAATGTGCCCTGCTGCAGACTAGACGCTACGTCTTCCGGTACGCGGTTGCCACTCCAGAACCTTTCGGCCCCATCGGCCATCCGTTCTGCGAGCAATGTGCCCTGCTGCAGACTATGATAAAATAATTAAGCAAAATATAAAACTGTAGTGGTATACAGTAAGAAGACAATTTATACACAATTGTACACTTCGGTAAAAGTGCTTAATCTTCCAATACTAGATGTAGAAAAACTCCTGTACTAATCCTGTACAAAGTTCAAAGTTGCCACAGTGAGCAACATTACCTTTTTACTACATTTTGACTTTCTATCGTAAAAGAAAGCAATAAAATGTAAATATAACAAATTGTAATGATGAAAGTTTAGTCTTACAAATGTTACCTATTATTTTATTGCTACACAAATTTCTTGAGATAACTGCCGCTTGAAACTTTCTCTGCGGTTTTATCATAAGAATATATTTATCTAAGAAATTGTTATTGTGGAATAATGGAGTTACTACTTTAAAGGTGAAGTTCTTTTTACAAGTAAAATAATAATGTCAGTTGTTAATACGTCTTCTACTGAATTTGGGCCTCTCAGTAAATACGGTATTCATCATTCTCCTGCCCTTGTCCCAATTTATTTGCGGTTTGCGCAACATGTCCCTTTCTGCCACTTCTCTATTAGTTGTCATCTCGGTAACTGCCATGTACCTATTATTAAAAACAAATATTTAAAATGTAAAAAATAGGCAGAGCAGTGGTGGTCCAGAGTTAGCGCGACTTGGAACTCAGACAGGCGCTTTACTTTGTGTAAATTATTTCATCACCACTGCTCACTGCACACCCCTGCTGAGGAAACCGGCATATCCTAGAACCAAACATTCGAAGATATGTGACATCTACCAACCCAAACTGGGCCCGCGTGGTAGATTACGGCCCACTCCCTCTCACCGAGAGGACGCCTGTGTCCCAGCAGTGGGAACGTTATAGGCTGATTAAGAAAAATCTTGTCCTAGGGAAAGATCTAGTCTATATCGGGTGTAAAAAGATACTAACGAAGTCGAGAGTAAGTGAGTAACTATACTCCCCGTCATTGTGATAATTTTTTGTACTGGACCATACCTGGGAACCTTCTGATTACGGAGATATTGATGGTCAAAGTTCCAATTTTTTTTTACGTAAACTGTTTGTTGGAGCCTTTAGTCTCGATCCCGTGGGATATCGGGATAAAAAGTATCCTATGTTCTATTCCAGGTCATGGTCTACCCATGTGCCAAATTTCATCTAAATCCGTTCAGCCGTTTTAGAATTAAAGCGTAACAAATAAACAAATTAGGATTAGGATTATCAACAATCCCTTCGATGAGTCATCTGCATTGGCTGCAGTCTTATCGTCTCTCCAGCGGTGCAATATTGCCAATCAATACTTTGACGTATTGAAATGTCTAAACCACAAAGCGAACTTGATCAGAAATCACGACCTGAAACTGTCTCAGAAGCAGGACAAGGAGAAAGGAGTGCCGTGAAATTGTTTACTACTTCACTGAAAGGGGTTCCGAAGCTTGTGTATAGAAATTTCCCATCAAAATTTGAAGTTACTAAAATTTCTAGGAAAATTTTGCGAGTTTGGCTAACACTTTATCGTGTATTGTATGACGGTACAACGCTTTTTCAAAAAACAAATCACATTTATATTGCGTATTTTTATAGGTTTTGATCTAAAAACATTTTTTTTTTCTTTCATCGTTGACATGTTTCTGCCAAGTAATTTAACGACATGAAATCCGTAACAAAAACATCTAACGTCGAAACCATATAGTTAGCTTGGTGCTTCGTATACAGTTATGCTACGTGATAAGTGACACGCTCCATGCGAACCAACGTAGGTATGTATAGTTTCTATTGCAATGGTCACACTAACGCTTCTTGTCACGCTGCATGACTGGGCAAGATTTACCAACCACACTTGACTTTACTTTGCTAAGTAAAGTAAGAGTCACATACGAATGTGAACTTTATTCGTATACCATTAATATTCATATAAAAATCTAGCCCACATTCGCGTGCATGAGCATTATATTATGCATGAGAATAAGGTTCACGTTCGTATGACGCTTGCTTTACTTAGGGAAACAGCTCGTGCACCAATCGATGTTCCTAGCTGTGTGGCTTCGGCCTAACTTTTAAGCGAATACTGCCGTCACGAGTGTTTACTCAAAAAGAAATGAAACCGTGAACGATAGTGATTCGTTTGCGTTCTCGCAAAGTTTTCGCCGTCTACGCAATATCCTGCCCACTATATTGACAGCGGCTTTATAATGAAAATTCTGCCATCGCATCGAGTCGTACATATTTACTAATACACCAAGATAGAAACAGCGTATACGTTTTCTGTTATATCGCATAAATAAGGACTTGCACACAAAACTGGGTTGCGACGTCGCATCGCACAAATCAGCGACGGTACCCTAAGATTTTCTTAGAAAGCTTCTGCGTTGCGATTCGCAGTTTTGTGTACAAACCCTAAATAACAATACAAGCAAGAAGTGAACCATGTTAAGCATATTATATTATTATGCTAACTGGTATGGCTGAACAAGAACAATACCAAGGCAGGGGCAAAACCGCTTTGTATCAGAAAGAGAAATAACTAAACTGGAATTTTTAGTTTTTCCCCAAAAGCAATAACATTGAACTTGCCTGGGAATTGAACGCGATATCTACGTGCTACTGATTGAATAAGCACTAAATAGGATTACACGTATTATCACACTCCCTTTTACGTCCTGTGCGTGTTTCTAAAATTTTAATTATACTATTTTATATATCAATAAAAGCGAAAACTGTTATGGATTTTCAATTTTTTCAAACGTCAACCGACCGTGATCCTTTTTTGTCTCGTTTAATTGTTGTCGTTTTTTTCGGCTAGGATCTTCAAGATGCTGTTGGAGCTAGCCCATTTAGAAATTCAAATTCAAATTCAAAATATTTTATTGTGGATCATAGGTAGGTACAGGTACAGTTATTAAATAGTTGATAATTTTGATCAGCTATGTCCCGCCCTTAGGGCATACAATAATCACAATGTCATATAAATTAGCTATACAATAAAAATTCACCTTATTAATTAGATAAAGTCTGTAGGTCATCGAACACATCATGACTGGGTGGGGCTATATTTTAGTAAAGACTTGTCGGACAGAAATTCTTTTACAGAGTAGTAACTTTTGTTTACTAACAGATCATGGAGAGTCCTTTTAAAATTTTCCTTTTCCGCAATAGTTCTGAATTAAAAAAATTCTATTTAATTTTTTTAAAGAAATTTAATGCAGTAGTGATAGTTGTTAAGGTTTTTATAATAAAAAAATAAATTAAGATTTAATCTTCTTAAGGGGTCATTGTACTCATAATTATGAACAACTTTTACTAAGGGGACAAAACTGAAATTGCAATTACTCAATTTATAAAATACTAAAAACGAAACAGTTAAAAAATCGTAACATCGATAGCAACAAAACCTAAAAGTCATACAACCGCATCACTAAACCATAAACAATTGCGACCGGCCATTTTTGTTCAGATCCTTGGAGAATTTTGAAAACCTCGGGTATATCTGTCATGGGAGCATATATAATTACTAGCTGCGCCCTGCGGTTTCACCCACGTAAGTCTCGATCCCGTGGGAATTTCGGGATAAAAAGTATCTCCATTCAGTCGTTTTAGCGTGAAGGCATAACAAATAAACACCAACAAACAGCACTTTTACATTAATTATATAAGTTATTACTGATCGAAGGGTTCGTATAACCCAGTTACTGGGTTGTGGAGGTCAGTTAGGTAGTCGCTCCATGTTAAATACATGTATATACTGTATTTCACATGTATATACATGTATATACTGGAAGACCCTAACATAGTTGAGAAAAGGCTAGGCAGATGATGATGATGAGTTAGGATTACTTTGACCAGGACTGTCTCTATCATTATAGGGCAAAAAATATATATAAAATATACGTCCTATTAAAAAAAATACTACCTTATTTTCTACCCCAAAGGTCACATACAGCTCTCTACCAATAACCTCTAACATAAGAATTGAAGTCTAGGTACTACTTCTGCATACTACACTGTAGCACTAGAAATTCCAAGCTAACCAATAACAAGATCAATCATAAACTTTGTATTTATTGGTTTACGTAACTTGTAAGTTATTAAGTATCCGGAATATTATTTAGAGAAGGTGCAAGTTGGTGGCGGCAATGAAGGAGGTAAGTTTACTACAGTTTAAAACATTAGAAGCTAATACACAACAAATAAAAGAAAGTGGTATACTCTCTTTAGATATCGAAAAAGATAAATTACACAACGAGCATTATGACCACCCACATCCAACAGTCATAAAAAACCTTTTCAATCATAAAATTCAACAAACAGCAACTGTTCCCTACAATTCGCGAAATTCCATTTGGTTCGGGCCTCAGTACTCGGAAATAATGTCCAATTAGAGTGCCACCACTTCTGTCTTTTCACACGTTCGAACATCGAACGGCTGGACACATTTGGTTAATCGAATTTTCGATGCACCACTGATGATTCGGGATAACGCTGGAATTAATTGCTAAACTGTTTCGCCTCATTTGTTGCCGTATTAAGTACCGTTGTGTTTGACTTGTTCTCGTATTTGGTTTCTGTAATTAATGATTTGATTGCTGGTTACTTTTCTTCTTTAATCCATTTTCATATAATGTGGTGTGTGGTGTGGTCTGTGCTGAGCGTCATCCAGGCGCATTTTAATTTTATGAGGTTATGTGACTGGGTTATAATAATATGGCCCAGTCACATAACCTCACAAATTAAAATGCACCCGGATGACGCTTAGCACGGATTCAGAGTTGGTCGATCTACTGCCACCAATCATAAATAGAAGGCGAATAGAAATCAGTGACAACTTATTCTTTGAATGTTAAGGTTGCTACAGGTAGGTGTACCTGTGTCTAACCGTAGACACCGCTACAAGGTTATAATATTGTGCCGCGTGGACAGAATCGGAACTAATTTCGCCATCTTATTTTGTCGATACAATTTCTTTGACACAGTTTCACAAACACACATGTCAATGTCACCCAGCGTCCAAAATATCCTTGTAGCACTCTCAAGTACGTAGGTACAAATCTACAAAAGTCTATGTTAAATCTTAACCATGCTTCTTTATCCTCCTTCAAATATTTTTCTTTCTATTTCTTCTAATATGATTTTGACGTATGAACTTGTATAAGAACAGGTTGAACGTGGTTAGCGTGTAATCGAACGGAAGTGTCGCAATATCCGAGAGCAGGCTGACGTGATTTCAGACGACTGCACCCGTAATGCATATCCGATTCGTGTAATGCTGTGATTAGGGATGATGAATGTTTTGAACGCTTTTCTAGTTGGTGGAGCATCTGTAGTTACAAATTGAAATCTGATTGGTAATGAAATTAATGTAAGTCGGTGGTATTATATTGTGGGATTCTACGATTATGATGACAAATACTTGATGAGACGTTAACGCTCAGTGGTAACGTACCTCTTGACGGTACATTCCGAGGATATTATTATATGTACATATTCAAGACTAAGAAGCTTAAACAAAACATTGAGTACACATAAAAAAGGAGTCTTGCGTCTAAAATACCCAACAGATTTTTTCCTGACATCATCTCATCAGCCTATAGCCACTGCTGGACAGCCTCTCTAATTGCACGCCATTCAGCTGGATTCTCGGCAACTCTCATCCAGCTGGCCACCCTGCAAAGATCGTCGCACCACCTAGCCTGAGGCATCCTACCAATTTTTGCCTATTCGCGGTCTCCACTCAGGAACACGTCTAATTGCCACTTCAGCTTGCTTATTCTGTGAGCTATGTCGACAACTTTGGTTCTCTGCCGGATCACCTCGTTCTGATCCCTCAGACAGACCCGTTCCATAGCTCAAAAGCATAGCCCGTTCCATAGCTCGCTGAGCGACCTGGAATTTATGGACCAGCCGTACCATGAGTGTCCACGTTTCGGCTCCGTAAGTCATAACAGGCAGGATGCACTGATTGAAGACCTTCGTCTTAAGGGTCTGTGGAATACGCGACGTGAAGATTCAACGAAGCTTCCCAAACGCTGTCCAGTCCAGCTGGATTCTGCTGCTGACCTCCCTCTCAAAGTTGTACTTTCCAAACTGCAGAGTTTGCCCGCAATCGGCCCCGGAGTGCCGTGTTTGTTGAACATAACATGGGTTTTTTCGAAGTTCATCCGGAGACAATGTATACAGAAGAATGAACTAGGTCGTCCAGCGTCTGCTGCAAGTCATATAACGATTCAGCCAGTATGAAACATGGACAATTTAATTATCTTCAATATTTATACAGAAAACTACATGGTCCTGACCGCTCTACAGAGTCATTAATTCTTGCATCAAGAACTGCAGTAGTTTTCTTCGTAATAATATTTTATTTTGTTATAACTTAAGTCCAATAACCACCAGCTATAAAAAGAAAAAAACCTAACTTCTTCGAACTTCGTCACAAATCAAGATCAAAATGCTTGAACCGATAAAGCACTCTCTCTCTTTCAAGCGATAAAGCGCTCTCTTAAACGTTAAGTCGCTCTTCGCTATCGAGCCTCATATTAACCTTGACCTTTCCACTGAAGCGCTTAGCTAATCCATCATCATCAGTATGCAAATTAGGAGATTAGCTCGATGGATTTACATTTTGTAGTCTCTCTTCAATTTCCCATTGAAGTTTATTAGTTTAAGTGAAAGTAGTCATATGCTAAATAAAATTGGTTATGAGTGAATTAGTGTTTGACAACTTGTTTATTGTCTTATGCACACTGCTGGGCAAATACATTTTGCGAAACTTGGTATTCTTTGTTTTTCGTGTGGTTAGTGACTATCCTGCACGCGTAGCATGACCACTGTAGAAACGGTTTTTGTCGACGGAAGAATAGACAAAATGACAGATAGTGATTGTTTATCTGTAATTTTGTCTATTCTTCCGTCGACAAAACCCGTTTCTACAGTGGTCATGCTAGGCGTGCTGGTGTCAGAATTTCTGGCATTTGCGTCACTTGGTATGAAATAACCATTTTTGGTATTTTTTACCTACCTAGTTTGTTTTGTTTTCTTTATATTTTGTGTGAAATCATTACTACTTACATTTTCGTAATAGTAACCCTCTCTAGTAATCTTCTTTATATTTTGTGTGAAATCCACCCAACCTACTTACATTTTCGTAATAGTGCGATATAATTTTTAAAGGAAACACTTTCGTACATAATACGAAAGTGTTTCCTTTAAAAATTATATCGCACTTCCTACCACTATTTTTGAACTTGTTTGAACGACACTAATTATAGCCGTAGCCATGACCCGGAGAAGGACATAGGCTACTATTCATCCTGGATCGCGGACGAAGTCGCGGGCAACAGCTAGTCCTACTAATATTATAAATGTGAAAGTTTGTGTGTTTGTGTGTTTGGATGTTTGTTACTCAATCACGCAAAAACGGCTGAATGGATTTGGATGTAATTTGGCAAACAGATAGTTTATAACCTGGATTAACACATATCCTACTATATAATATTATAAATGTGAAAGTTTGTGTGTTTGGATGTTTGTTACTCAATCACGCAAAAACGGCTGAATGGATTTGGATGTAATTTGGCAAACAGATAGTTTATAACCTGGATTAACACATAGGATACTTTTTATCCCGATATTCCCACGGGATCGAGACTTACGCGGGTGAAACCGCGGGGCACAGCTAGTATTTTATAAAAGCTTTTTAAATTTGACGTTACCCGCCAGGTGGTAGTAATCACAGTACATATAAGTGCCCGGAGCACTCACGGGTGCGAATACAAAAATAACGACTCCCATTTTTATAAATGCTTATTGTTGAAATATCCGTTTTTGTAAAATGTTGGAGTGAAAAGTTTTGCTCCGTAAAAGAGGAGACTCCAACCTTGATTCTCTTTATCACGTAGCAAACATAAGGTATGTTTGCTACGTTAAAAGTTAATCTCTTAACAACTAAAACACACACACATCATAATTAGCCTAAAATGTGCCACAGGTCACAGGCCACCGGCCACAGGGTAATGTTTTTTGTTAAAGTTATTACACAAACAAATTAAAACGATAGGTATTTTGTTCGGCATAATCCTGATTAGCTTATGTAGAACTCTGGCCATATGATCTAGAAAAGTTATCGTGAGCTCAGTTTCACCTCGTCGTTTCGTTCGACCTTAGTCAACTACAAATTTCGTTTCTGCCCTATAAATGGAAGGTGCAATTAATATTTTGTTAAGCATAATAATATTTAAAATGCAATGTTAAGTAGATATAAATTAAAAATTTAAAAAACCCCCGACAAAAACAAAGCGTCTAAAAAGTAAAAAAATAATATCATAAAAGTTGTAGGTAATATTTTGATCCAAGCGTCGTCGTGTCGGGGGACGGCTGGGTGATGCAAATTCCAGGTGATGCTGCAGCATCAGCTCAAGGTTACTACATATATTCTTTTCATAGTCAAAGTCAAAGTCAAAGTCAAATAATTTATTTCAAATAGGCACATAATATGGCACTTTTGAACGTCAAACAAAGAAATAGAATTGATTCTAGTTGCCAGTCAGTCATATCATTGAAATAAGAGAATTCTAAATTTCCAATCGATTAGACCTGTGGAAAATCACATCCATTCATCAACTAGAAAAGAGCTGATAATTTTCAAACGGCTGAACCGATTTTCTTGAATCATAGCTAAGAACACTCTCGATTAAGTCACCTTTCAAACAAAACCAAAAATATCAAAATCGGTTCAGCCGTTTGGCAGCTACGATGGCGCAGACAGACACACAGATACACAGATACACACGTTAAACTTATAACACCCCTCTTTTTCCGTCGGGGGTTAAAAATAAAATACAAGGTGAATAATCGGAAATGTACGGTACATTATTTGGTAAACATTTCGTTCATACTCATTATTTATTTATTGGAGGAAATCGTGGTTTCGAATGCGGAAGGAACAAACACCGGTTCGTTAAATATAATGGATACTTCTTTCCTGTATTTATTGTTTATTCATAACAAAAATAATAAGCCGACGTTTTCTATAATACTTCGGGTATTATGGAAAACGTCGGCTTTGTACACACGACTCCACATCAAGCTATACATTTCCAGTTTATGCTGATCTCGCATTGTATAGGATTTCTGTTCAATGCGAGGTAAGCTTATACTGGAAATGTATAGCTTGATGTGTAGCCGTGTGTACATGTGCAAAGGTATTATTTTGTAAAGTACCTACGTTTATGGTTTATTGGTTATAATAATATCTGATAATATATATTAGGCTTTTTGTTTACACTACTATAATCCGCTAAAATCGCAAAAAATAAAACTTGGGAATATCCGATAATATTATTTTGTTGGTATAGATAAAAGTATTTATACTTTTGGATTGCGTCTTGAATATTAGGTAGGTATACAACAAAAGTTTAACACTATATAGTAAATCTAATATCCATAACCCACTGCCAAATTAACGTGGTTTATATCCCATGTGGACACGAATCCAGAATTGCCGACTTTCCCTAGTTCCCGCTTTCTAATTCAAATATGTAAATATATCACCTTGACAACGATGCGACGACGGTACAGTTATAATATTTCAAAGGTATTTATTATGTATGCTGCTCCGAAAGTTGAATCAGTTAGTTTAGGGATGGAATTCAAACTTGAGATGTTTAGAAATATGAATGTTCTTGAAAAAAGTTAACGACGTTAGTTGATGATTTGTTCTAGTAAACAAAAAAAAATAAACAAAATGACGAATTGCAGAATCCAAAACATTTGTGTTTCGCACACTAGTTTCGCTTTCCATAAACAGACTACTTAAATATAATATCAAAACATTTTTAATTAAAAAAGATCATTATTATTATATACTCTAAAATATCCTATCATGACATTTAGGTATACTGCAATGTTCAAACTTGAGTCCACACAGAACAATTTATTGTGGAGCATTCGTCTTTCAAAAGCTCTTTAAGGACCTTTCCTATTTTTATTCTTTGACACAAACAAGAGTACATACAATGAGCTTACACATTACAAACAGCATTGCTATTCTGTAACCATCTCATCGTGAAAACATAGGTGAAGTGAGCGTGGAGTGAGCTGTCATTGTCATCGAAACCTACTGATGCTAAGGCAGTGACAGTTGAGTGACAGTGTGATTTTTACAGAATAGCACAACAGTACACAGTATACTCATCGATAGTGTAAGAAGCAACCTAGTGAAAAGAAATGAGAAACATGAAAGAAAGAAAGAAATCCTTCAATGAATCGAAACCTCAAACGTAGAATCGAAAAAATCCAATGAGATAAAATGCAAAAGATTTAATCTTCTCAGTGTGCGTTGTGTGTGCGCTATAAATATTTACGAGATGATAACGGGGCCGATATTGGAAAATACTAAATTTTTCGACTTGGAATGAAAACGTTTCCGGCAAAGGATAATGTAGTATTGAAATTGTGAAGTTATGCGGAGTTCCTTCTTTTTCATTATTGTGTTTTATTCTTTATCTAAGGTCGGACAGATCCCATAGAAATATTTTATTACAACTCGTGCAGCCAATGGAGAATATACGAAGGTCCATACAAAGTTTAATCCATATTTCAACCTCTTTAGGGAATAAATTTTCAGAAATCCTTCTTTTACCCATAAAGACGTGAAGATATCCCCAACGGAATCCTGTACCTTTTACATTTCAATTACTGCCAGTTGGCATCCTTGCGTGTTCCCTGCATACCAGCCTCGTGTTCTTCATACATCAGTCAATAAAGACATTTATAGGCCATTCTCCCGATAAAAATACATTTTCTCGTACAAAAAACACTTTTGGGAATCGCAAACTACGTTAATAACTATTTCTATATTGAAGCTTGTTGAAAAAGATGCCGGAAAATGTAAAAGCAATTGGTCAGATGTGGGCCATTATGTCGGTTGGTAAAAAAAAATTGTGGCTAGCAGCTTCATATTGTTTCTAAAATGTTAGGTCAGGCTTTTGTGAAACCAAATTATAATTTAGTTTTCTATTAACCGCTAGATTGAACCTTCGGGAATCCTTTGTTCTGTCCGAATTTCCATTTTTTTTACCTTTTCGGTCAAATATAAATGTTTATAGCTATCTGAAGTAGGTATACTTTTATCTTCTGAAATGAAATTGTTTGTTCTTATAGGATATCGGAATCAATTTAACAAGTTAGATGAGGTCGGCGTTTCCTATCTGACTACTCTGAGGTTCTTTGGTCTACATCATTGCAATCCGTTAGAGTTGTTTAAAATATTGATTATTGTTAAATAAATTACTGGTTTATATCCATTAGTTTAATACATAGTTTAATAATTTTCAACTAATGACACAACGATGATGTTTCCCTTTTTTCTCATCTATCACCTTGTTTCCAAGGAGTTACTGTTCTAAACAAGAAGGCGAAGGCTGAATATATATCAGTCCTCCGCCACCATTCTAGGATCCGGTACTCGCGAAGCCGGCAGGATCTGGTCAATGTGTCTCCTCCATACTACACCGTCATCCGTTTGTACTTCATAGTGGAGGAGACCGATCCGTTGTAAAATTATTCCAAATTTCCATTTCTTATGACCTGAGTAATTTCGGGCTTGCACTCTGTCCCCCGTAGCAAATTTTCTTAGTACTTTAGTTAGGAATTTATCCTTCCCTGAATTAGACTTATGTGGGTTATCTGAGAACATTACATGTAAATGGGTCCTCACATCTCGCCCAAACATTAATTGATAAGGCGTAAGCCCGTTTCGGCCGGGGGTGCGCCGCAGTCTATTTTTGATAATTAGAAGTTTCTCATTTAAACAGTCACTCTCGCCTTCCATTGCGCGTAAGGCTCTCTTTATAGTTTGAACAAAGCGTTCTGCCTGTCCATTCGTCGCGGGGTGGTAAGGGGCGAATGTCCTGTGTGTAACTCCAATTTCTTTAAGAAAACTCTCAAATTCCTGCGCAGTAAACTGTCGCCCATTATCCGACACCAAAATATTAGGTATTCCAAAGGTACAGAATATCTCCTTCAGCTTCTGTATGCACCAAAAACTTGTAGTGGTCTTAGTCGGTATGACCTCTACCCACTTAGTGAATGAATCCACTAGAATAAATAAATATTGTCCTGAAATAGGGCCGGCGAAATCAATATGTATTCTTTGCCATTGGTCTGTTGGTTCTTCCCAATGATGTAAGGGTGCCTTTGGTGGTTCGTTCTGTTGTAGGCGACACGCCCTACATGATTTTACCTTATCCTCAATCTCTCTATCAATATTTTTCCAAAAAACAAAACTACGGGCTAATAATTTCATCTTAAGAGTGCCCATATGCCCAGCATGTAGTTCATCTAGAACGCGAGGGCGTAAGGTCTGCGGAATCATAATTCGGGTTCCTTTCAATATACACTCGTCTTGAAGGGTTAATTCATTGTCCTTATAACCAAGTTCTCGTAGCGATCTACCAGTTCGTAAGTGTTGTAACAATTGCTGTAGTTCAGGATCCTTTTTTGTTTCTTGAGCTATTATGTTAGGACGGACTTCTAATATGTTGATCTGCTGTATTTGAAAAGCGCAATGTTGGTCGATGGAACTTTCTTTAGGGTTTTCAACAGGGAATCTTGAAAGGTAATCTACATTGGAATGTTCAAAGACCTTGTATATTCGATTTCATAATCGAATCCGGATAGAAAATGAGCATAATGGAATAACCGCATTGTACTAAGGGCCGGCAAGGTCTGATTGGGATGAAAAATTGATGTGAGTGGTTTGTGGTCTGTCACAAGGGTAAATTTCCGGCCATAACAATAATGAAAGAATTTTCTTAGGCCCCAATAAATCGATGTAGCTTCCTTGTCGATTTGGCTGTACTTCTTTTCACTGTTCGTTAAAGATCTTGATGCAAAAGCAATCGGACGTTCTGATCCGACTGGAAGCCTATGTGATAAGACGGCCCCGAGTCCTGTAGGTGAGGCGTCTGTTGCCAATATCAACGTTTTGGATGCGTCAAAGTGTGTTAGCACTCTTTCGCTAAGAATCTCTTCCTTCACTTTGTTGAAACTTTCTTCACATTTCGATGACCATATGAATTCAGTCCTTTTTTTCAACAATTCATTTAATGGGCTCGTAATAGAAGCCAGTTTAGGTATGAATTTGTTGTAGTAATTTGCCATACCCAAGAACGTTCCCAGTTCATTCACATTCTTAGGACTGGAAGTCTTCGTGATTGCCTTTACTTTTTCTTTATTCTTGTGAAGTCCATCTTTGTCAATTGTATGGCCGAGATAGTTTATTTTGTGTTTGAAAAAGTGACATTTCTCTTTATTCACTCGTAGATTACTTTCTTTTAGTTTTTGTAAAACCTGTCTTAGTCGTTTAAGTAGTTCTTTTTCTGAAGATCCTTGTAAAATAATATCGTCGAAGAAACATTTCACGCCTTCTATTCCTTGTAACAATTTATCCATGAATTTTTGCCATAAACTTGGGGCAACCTTAACTCCAAACATTAGCCTGTTTACCTTGTACGTTCCCTTGTGTGTACTTATCGTTTGTAGAAGTGCACTCTCGTCATCCATAACCATATTTAAGTAAGCTTGACAGATGTCTAATGTACAGAATAGCTGGCCTCCGTTCATCTCTGCGAAAATATCTTCTATGATAGGAATTGGGTATTTTTCATCTTTTATAACTTTATTCAAAGTAACTTTGTAATCTGCGCAAAGCCGTATATTCCCATTTGGTTTCACAATTGGAACAATAGGAGTTCCCCAATCTGAATGATCTATCTTAGTGATTATACCTTGTGTGCATAAACGTTAAATTTCTTCATCTACTTTTGATTTCAGGTCGTATGGAATGCGTCTTGGTTTAATAAAAATGGGTTGAGAATTCTCTTTTAGATATAAGTGTGCTTTCATATTAGGTATTTCCCCCAAGTCATTTTTAAATACACTGTCCGTATATTGTTCAAGCAAGTCGTCCAATCTTGTAGGTTCCATGGATTGTAACATGTGCATGTCGGCTAGTTCAATTTTTACCTCTTTCATCCAGCTTCGGCCAAATATTGGATCTACTTGTTGGTTAATGATGTACAGATTTCCATAAAAAAACTGGTTTTTGTAGTTGCAATTAACGAATGCTACTCCTGTAGGTTTGATAACTTCACCCGTGTATGTTCTCAGTTTCATGTCAGTTTTGAATATTTTCTTCTCTATTTTTAATTTTTGGTACTGATTTAGTGACATAGACGATAATGCAGCGCCAGTGTCGAATTCCATTTGTACTTTTTTATTTTCGATGGATAATGAAACTAGGTACTGCTCTTGAATTTCACTTTTAATCATGTTGATTTCACCAATGCTTTCTACAGAGATGTTACTAGAGGTGTCATCGACTTGGTTCGTATTAATGTTGCGTTGTAAGCAAACTCGACTAAGTGTCCTTCTTTCTGACATTTTCGGCATACTGATTTAATGGCACCACACTCATTAGCTCGGTGATCGGTTTTACCACAGCGGAAACATTTCCCTTTCAAATCCTTGATTGTAAGTGATGGCCTTTTCTTAGAGTTGGTAGGCGAGGGTTGAAAAGTTGGTCTATTCCTAAGTGAAATTTTATTGATTCCGTCAGTATTTCTTTTAATTTCAGTAGCCATGGTACAATTTTCTGCTTTTCCCATTTCTATCGACGTTGCGATCTGCACTAATTTAGAAAACGGTGGGGTATCTCTGTCTTGCAGAATTCTTGATCGTATTTCGCCATCTTGTAGTCCTCGTATGATTTGCAACGATAAGAAGTTGTCTGAGGTAGACTTCTTGCAATGTTGACATTTGAACTCACAGTTTGAGCAAAGCCTCTTTAGTTCTGCAGCGTATGTCGCGACTGGTTCCGTCGGTTGTTGCATCCTTGAAATGAATTTGTGCTGTAGATGCCAAACGCTAGGTTTTGGGTCAATGTATTCACCAAGTATATCCGATAATTCATCGAATTCTTTGTTCAATGGGTCTTCTGGTGAGCATAAATCGTAAATCTTTTGATGTAACTCTGGGCTTAAAGTTGCCAGTAGCGTGTGAACCCTTGCCTTTGGATCCATTACTCTGCTCATTATAAAGAACAATGTCAATCTCTTGATGAAGTTTTCAAAAGATTCTGTATCTTGTAAGGGTTGAAAATTCAGTTTCGGATAATATACTTGTTGTGCCAGGTTGACGCAGCTTGCGTAATCTATTGTTGTTGCAGGTTGCGTAGTTATTTCATTATTCTTTCTCATTGTTAGTAATTTGCATTTGAGGGAGGTGTATAGTTCTTCAAATTCGTACCTGTATTGAGTTTCCTCCTCCAATTCCCCCTGGTCAGTCTCGAGTTCGATTTCCGCTTGTAGTTCTTGAAATTTTTGGAAGTTTTCTCGTAGATTTTCTAAACGAGTTTCAACTTCTTCCGTTGAAAGTTCGGTTTTCGAAATTAGTATGTTTTCTGTCCGTGTAAGAACACCTCGTAATGAAGCACGAACTCTTTTTTGTCTTTTTATATCGTTCGGCATTTTCGTCGCCAATTTGTTAAATAAATTACTGGTTTATATCCATACATAGTTTAATAATTTTCAACTAATGACACAACGATGATGTTTCCCTTTTTTCTCATCTATCACCTTGTTTCCAAGGAGTTACTGTTCTAAACAAGAAGGCGAATATATATCAATTATGAAATGCAATAAATAATAACGTAACACCGAATATTTAGTTTTAGGTGTAAAAAAGGTATTTTGAAAACTTCCAAATCCTTTTTTACTAACTGTATAGAAATATGAAATATGGCTTGCTAACTGTTTAAAATATTGATTATGAAATGCAATAAATAATAAAAAGGTATTTTGAAAACTTCCAAATCCTTTTTTTACAACTAAAACTAGAAAGAAAGAAAGAAAGAATAACGTTTATTTGGACACAGTTCATGAAACACAAAATACAAATAACAAAATAAAGAATAAAAACAATGCACAACTAAATATTCGGTGTTACGATATTATTTATTGCATTTCATAATCAATATTTTAAACAGTTAGCAAGCCATATTTCATATTTTCTATACAGTAATATTGCCAAATTAATCATAACGGCGAAATATTTGACATCTATTTGCGACTTTGCCCACTTTCAGCGTAAACGCTCATAAATATTTGACATCTATTTGCGACTTTGCCCACTTTCAGCGTAAACGCTCCTATTACTCCTTTGTCACATGGTCCATAGAATTATTGCAACCTTTAAATTATTGCATAACTGAATGTAGATTTCCTGTTTTAGTGTTCGTTTAATTAATCTGTAGACAAAATTATGTTTACCTTGTGGTGTATTACAAATATGTGACTCTATCAACTGTATGTGTGGTTTGCTAGTTAATATTAGCTTGGTTGGTAGTTGATAATTACCTAACACTTAACAATTAGTAGTTGGCCCATACAAATTAGTTTCGTATTTACTTTACGGTTTGAACTAAAATTGGAAATGATGATGTAATTATCAGCCACACTCTACATAGCTTGTGTCCTGTGTTTTAATTTTATAATTTAATACATAAATCACTTAAATGAAAAATAGGGTTTTTTTTGTGCACTGATTCCCGAGCCTGGACCTTATGAGACTCCACTCATCTTATTTTAAAAAGAGATCCTACTTTAGCCCGAACTTCATGCTTCGAGTCAGATTGAATTTAGAACAAGGTAACATTCTTTATACAAAACACAAAGCTTAGTACCGGACTTAGGTAGTTTAATTTTTGTGTAAATAACTACATATATTTCGGTCCCAGTTAGGTCTTATCATCAAGCCGGGTTTTGTAAAACCGCAAAAGTTTTTGATTGGGGTTTAAATCTGGCTTTTTCCGCGAATAGCATCTCAATTTCGTTAGTATGTGTCCGAAACTATCCCTCACGTCTTCTGGCTTTGCACACAGAGCAATGATCGTGTATAAAATTAATAGGACTAAGAGAGCATTTTACCTACATACTTTTAGTGATAAATATTCCTACCAGAGGAAAAACAACTTAAATATACTTTAATGCACATAACTAAAGTGTATATAAACCAAAACACTATACATTACCCCTGTAGTTCATTAATCTACTTTCGCAAAGTTTATATGGAAAACTGCAGTAAATAAAAGTGGTTTCCACTGTTTACGGTCAATAAAGCTGTTGGAACTGGCGACGCTTGATCTCCAGCGCCAATGCACATTGAGATGTAATCTGAGCGAAGTTTTAAATAAATACTCATTAAACCTATCAATAAAAATTAAAAAAATTCGAAAGGAGTCATAGGACACTCCGTTGGAACGAAGTATCTTTAGCTGTATATTAATAATATGACGTATTAATTACCAGATACAATGCAATAACGTTTGACAAAAACTAAATGAAAAAAAATAATTAAGGAATGGTATAAAAACAGTTCTTTTTTTAAGTTTTTTTAGTTAAACAATCAAAAATTTTATTATTGATTATTAATCGAATTTACTCGAATCGACAGCCTCTAAAGGTTAACTTGAGAACCTCTTTTTTTTCAGATAGACAAATAAAAGGAGTCATAGGACACTCCGTTGGAACGAAGTATCTTTAGCTGTATATTAATAATATGACGTATTAATTACCAGATACAATGCAATAACGTTTGACAAAAACTAAATGAAAAAAAATAATTAAGGAATGGTATAAAAACAGTTCTTTTTTTAAGTTTTTTTAGTTAAACAATCAAAAATTTTATTATTGATTATTAATCGAATTTACTCGAATCGACAGCCTCTAAAGGTTAACTTGAGAACCTCTTTTTTTTCAGATAGACAAATAAGTCATACTAAAATGAATGAACTCTCGTGTCGATAGTTTTTAATCGACACTCTATAAAGGAATATCTCGTTGCGCAAGTACAAAAAGATTTTATTTCAAGTGCTATTTCCTTGTTCACCTTTATCTCGGGTCGTTTCTCAGAACTGACATAATAACGGCTTTTGTCGCATTTTGTTTCAGAATATAAGATAAAAATGTTACCTCGTCATAAAAGATGTAGTTAATCTAATTTTGTATCATTTTTCTCACGTATGGGGGAAGATTTATTTTATTTTTATTATTTTCGGAAGGCTTACAGACTAATAACAATACCTAATATTTATACCAAGTTGCTAATTACAAGCCCCCATGCATAAAAAATATATAATAATTATTAGTTTAACTATACCTAATTGCTTGGAAAATGTTAATAATGACACAAATATTGCGATAATTTTTAATTTTTGCCGCAAAATGGTAATGGGTTTTACACTCAGCTGGAGTCGGCTTGTTCGTTGTCGAAATAGTTTTAGTAGGTACCTACCGTGGAGTTTAATTTCTCGAATTATCGGACGATTCGTGGATGGATGACCATCCATTAAATATCGAGACCCCTCCGTACCTCGGAAAGCACGTTAAACTGTTGGTTCCAGTTGTCATTCGTAGATCTTTGACAGTCGTTACGGCTAGTCCGAAGCCTAAAAGTCTGAAAACCAGTCTCACCAAGAGGTATTGTGTTACGCAGTAACTAAGTTGGGGAAGGTCAGATAGGCAGTCGCTACATGTAAAATACTGGTATTCAGTTGCATCTGGTCAGACTGCAAGTCGACCCCAACATAGTTGGGAAAAGGCGAATTGCGACTGCGCTGCTTTAGCGATAGTTCATGCTGGTACGGTATCCCTAGGGCTTTCTCTAGACTCTCTCATCTCTTTACAATGAAAGTTGTATCATCCATTTTGAAATTTTGTAGACAACTTATATCCAACTGGACGGAAGGAACTTTCATCAACTAATGAACTATAAACACAAGTTACCGCTGAGCATTTCCGTTGAAAAATACGAAAACGTTCTTTAATAAACGTTATACGATATATTAAATTTAATAACAACTTGAATTGAGAGCTTCATAACATTTTGAGCACACTTTGATGCTGTTCTCCAAAACGGTTATCATTTTATGAACATTGGTGCTCAATATAAAAAAAAAAATATCGCAAAGAAACGTGTTTTACCCAGAAAGGTTTAATTTTTTAGGTGCGTTCGTTAAGAAAATGCAATAATTCTCGATCTCTATACCACCACCATCATCATTATGATCATGGGCTGCCTTATTGCACTGCTCAATATAGCCCCCCTTCCTTTTGTGCCCTGCTTCGTGATCTGTGCGAGTCTCATCCAGGTCCCCCGTATACCTACGTAACTTTTGTAAGATTCAACCAAGAAACAAATCAAGTAGCAAGTAGCATTATACATAAATCACATTGCATTGACGACCAATATTGTAGCCTTATAAAATTTTGCTATTTATTATATAACATGAACTAATTAATAACGGCACATGACCTGATATTCAAACTAAACAAATTACATTCTAACCTGAAATGGCTAATTATTTGGAAGATCTCAAATTCGTTCGGTTCAAAAACATTAGGTTCGGTAACCGAACGAATTTGAGATTTTCCAAATGATTAAGTCTGAGTGACAAATTAAAGTATTCGTGAGACTGTAATGTGTATTATAATTTAGTTGAAACCACAGTTAAATAAAATCGGCACAAACATTTTCTGAGGGACAAACAAACGGGATCCAATTTTTTTAATGTAGCAAAAAATTAAAACATTAAAACGAACTATTAAAAAGTAACGATATTCAATCATAAAAATATACCAAAAACACAATTTGCAATAAACGTTTATGAGTAATGCTACCTACTACTTGTATCATACTGCTGTATTCTGATTGGACGATAAAAATCCAATTGTGTTGAGTCGAAGCAGCAGAGGTGTATTACTAAAACCATCACTTTTTATTATACATCGTAAAAAAATGTCGCTACTTTAGGTATAGTTCAACCAGATTTTGTAGCAGACTCGTTGCTTTAAGATATTGGAATTTCCAAATGAGAGTTATTTCTGTACATAATGTGGTTTAAGCAGCAATCTGTCCTGGGAAATTCAGCGTCACACAAATATCCTGACGTCATACAAAATCTTGCATCGCACAATTAGAGTTTACCGCTTGGTCGACATATATACAAGATCCCGACATTAATCGTTGGGCAGTTGCCCGCCAGACACACCACCCGTCTGGTCTCTTTAAACCCAGTTCCTCATAACTCTAAAAGGTCATTGTTTTTCATACAAAAAGAAACGTCAATTCTGTTGTTCCTATGCTGCAGAAAAAACGACTCCGTTCCGGAAATGAGGATTTTATATAAATTGAATAAAACTTTGAAATTGTTCCACCCGCTACGTACACACGGCTACACATCAAGCTATACATTTCCAGTTTATGCTGATCTCGCATTGTATAGGATTCCCGTACAATGCGAGGTCAGCTTATACCGGAAATGTATAGCTTGATGTGTAGCCGTGTGTTACGTACCTACGCTTTTATACCATGATATTATTGTATTTGTTTGCTCTCCATACTATATAGACATATTTATGTTTGTTTGTACGCATATGAATTGAACAATAGAATTGCTAGAGGATAAAAGCCTGTTACGTAAGGCTTTTAAAATGTGGTTTGGATACGGAAGGTTGTGTCTGTATTTTTGTGTGTCTCTCTTATATTTCCATTCGTTTTGCTTCACCAATTTTAAAATGGTTGCTTTTATTAAAGATGTTTTTTTTACCCCGAAAAATACTTTCTATTAATAATTAAAGGCGTGGGTGGATGACCGGTATTAACGTAAACGAAGCAAAAGGAGTATGGAAGGATCGTAGCAGATAGCGTTCTATAGTTTCTACCTACCCCCATGGGAGTAAGGCGGTGAGTTTATATACTTAGATTAGATAGAGGTTCTTAACCTTTGCGGGTAAATTTTGTAATCTAAAACTAAAGCAACAGCTTAAAAATATACAGTAGTAAAACATTGACGTGGCCTGAATTTTTAAGACACTGTGAAACCTAAGTTTTCACAAAATAAAATAGGAAACTTATGTTCCTTACAAAGTAAAATCACCCAGGGGAATATTCTATGAATTTTTCGATGTAACTTTTTACTTTTAAAAATATGGCAACTCTCGAAGTGACTTTTCATCTTTACATTATGGTATTAGTCTATGTTTAAACTTGCCTCACATTTTTCCAGTTCTATGAACACTGTGCATAATGGAAACGGGCCTAGAAAGCAATAAATCCATGCGCAAACACTTCCTATCACTTGCTTCGGAGTGGATACCCAATGGGGCGAAAGGACATTCTGTAGAAAAATGCTCGGATTATTTTATATATTCTTGACAGAGCAATTTTAAATGCAACAGTTTTGTCAAACACAGCCCAGTTTTGTAATTGAATAAATGTGCACTTATGCAGAATAATTATTTTAAAATGAAGTGGAAATCTAGTGGACTGTATTTTATTCTGATTAAATCTCCAAGTCGCTGACACAGCTCCTTTAATTTAAAAATAACATAAATAATTTAAAAAAAGGTTGCCACACTATCCCTTTAAAACAATACTTATTATCAGTCTACACTTCTACAGCTTTATCTATGAGAAAAATAATACGACCGAAGACACTTTTTAAGCTAAGAACTGCTTAGTTAGAAAATATAATTTTTTAATGTTTGTGTGAAGGACTATGCTTCCACTAGATACCCCGCTATTTATACCAGCGAGCTGTCAGCTGTCATTACGTGATTTTGTGTTGTCCAAGTCAAACTTAAAATTGTCAGAAACTATAATTATTAGACATTTTTATTCGTTTTTCTCAGTTATTCTATACTAGATGATATACTACGTTACGGGTCGTCAGAAGCCCGAAAGTCTGATAACCAGTCTTACCAAGGGTATCGTATTACCCAGTTCCTGGGTTGTGGAGGCAGTCGCTCAATGTAAAATACTGGTATTCAGCTGCATCCGGTTAGTCTGGAAGCCGACCCCAACATAGTTGGGAAAAGGCTAAGCATAATAATTATGATGATATTTCGTTATACGATGCTTACCTACCTATTTAGGTTGGTACACTTTCCCAGAAATTACGAAACTAAACCGTCTGATTAAAAGCGTTTCAAACGTTACCCATTACAGTTTCTCTCTGCTTGTTTTCCTTCTTTTTAACAGTTAGAAAAAACAAGCGATAAAACTACAAAAGCGATACATAACTGGGAAGCAATAAAAATCGAGCGTTTCTCGCCCAATGGCCCGAAAACTTGTTCATTAGAAAAAAAAACCGATTCTAGAATTTTCTCTTTTAAACGGCGGAAAACTATTCATATTTTCCTGGTTTTTTTTTCTCATTAGCAAGGGATCGGTTCACCCAATTGGCACCTCGTTTATAAGCCTGAAATTCGGTCCGGTTCGAACCAATTTCTATAGAGTAATGGGAGCTGACAGGTTCAATTTGTTTGGAACTTGCAGGTACGGATTTTATAAATGGCTGTTTGCTGTTTGGTGTACGGATAATCTGAAATGAAAGGAGAACGGAGAACTCTGTTTGTTTGAAGAGTTTATTGAATCATAGAAAAGAAAAATATATGACTTGATTCCGCAAAGTGGAGTCGAATAAAGTTTAGGCTAGTATTAGTAAGAAATAACTTTTTAGTGGAGTTCATTAAATATAATTATGTTGTAATTCCAAAGTAGGTAAAAATAAAAAAAAATCTAAAGACAAGGAAAAAGTCATTAAATCGTTAAGACATTAAGTCCGCGTTTGTACCATAATGTGTGCGAGAAGTTATAATAAATAAATACTCAAATAAAAGTCACGAATGTACTTTTACGGCGCTGAGCAAAAAAAAAATTTCAACGTGCATGGAGAGTGGATTCCTTCCAATCGTTTATTGCGAACAAAATTCAAGTTGATAGGAGTAAAGACAAATAAACAGAGTTTTGTAACTCTATATGAATGCACCGAAGATGGCAAAACTACCTGAATTGACACCAATTTCCTAAATGAACTTTATCCATAGTATAAATTATTCATAACACTATGGTAGAACAATGAGAATCCCATAGTCAACCCACTTCAATCGACCTCCATCATCGCACCGTTCAAATAATAATGAATATGAATCCACTATCATAATGTTTATAATTGTTCCCGAAAATGTTCCTTGTTCGATTTCAATCTGTTTTGTATTGTTTTCGAACCAGTTCTGGCAAATAGCGCAGATATTTCCTAGATTTTTGAACGCAATATGAATTTATTTTTGTATTGTATTTCAAATTCTCTTCTCGGAAGTCTTCAATGGAATAAAAGCAGAACATAGATAACTGGACTCTTCTATCATTTCATTTGTTTGGCATGCTTCATAATATAAAAGAGTCTAGTCCATTATACTGTACCACTAGCCACAAAAGTTAAAATTTCGTACGTTTTCGACGTTCAAAATCACTTACAGATGGTTTTCAAAATCAAAGAAAAGCCTTCCTAGTATTAAAGGCTTGGCTTCTAAGTCCGTCCACCCGTGAGCGCCGCCAAGAGTGCTCAGAACGTCGAGAAATATTAAATGTACAAAACATAAATGAAACACAGTATTTTTCATGAAAGTTATTTCAAATCAAGGGCTTGGAACAATTGTTTTAGTGTTGCCAATAACTTGTTGGTTAATAACAGTGCTGTTATTGTCTTTACTGTAGAAAGCAATTTCTCTTTTGATTTTTTTTAAGCATGACTTGCTTAATTCTACACAATTATTTACCTATTTCTATAAAGGGAAATAAATCGAAAGGGTACGGAAACCGACGAATAGATATTATTTTGTTACTAACGACATAACATAACATCACGCCTTGTTTCCCTGAAGGGTTGGGCAGAGTGTGTGTAGGGTACCTATAATGTAGGGTACCTTAGACCCACATTTCGCCAATTATGTTTTTAGACCGAGCCTATTGCCATCGACCGGGCACGAATCCAGACTCCGGGTTGCTACTGAGAAATTCCCAGTGGAAAAACCAAATAACACTTGCCCGACCTGGAAATCGAACCAAGGACCTCATGCTCAGCAGTAGCGCTTGCAACCACTAGTCCAACGAGGCAGACCGTTACTAACGAATATAATTATAATACAAAAATTAATAACATTGAACCATCTAGTCAATCACATTACACTTAAAAATAGATATTGAATTTATTTTATTGCTATAATAATACATAAGACTCGATGTTAACAATTAAAATAAAATCAATCTGCCTAACCTTTTTCCAACTATATTCGGGACGGCTTCCAGTCTAACCGGATGCAGCTGTATACCAGTATTTTACATGGAGCGACTGCCTATCTGACCTCCACAACCCAGTAACTGGGTAATACGATACCCCTTGGCAAGACTGGTTGTCAGACTTCTGGGCTTCTGATGACCCTTAATGATCCACAAATGACAGCCGGGACCGACGGCTTAACGTGCTTTCAGAGAAACGGAGGAGTCTAGGTATGTAAAGATGGTCACCCATTCATGACAACAATGTCACCATGTCAACATTAAAATAAAATGAATTTCAGAAAAACTAACGACGTTAGTTGAGTTATGGTAGTTTTTTTCGTATTCATATACATACAGCTTTTATATGACCATCCAATATCCTTTTCATAGAAGTAAATTATGTTCTGCTGAATTTTGTAAAGGCGGCTGAAGATGGATCTTTTCAATATTTCTCATAAAGTATAATAATGTGTTGCTCCTATACAAGTTTCGGTTTTGAATAACAGGATCCTAAGCAAATATTAAGAATAACTTACATGTCTTGCGTCCTGAATGAACTATATTTTAGTATCTACATAAAAATGTTATTTACGTTGGTCGTTCCAAGAGTAAGGGAGTGTATTGAGGTCCATTTTTAACCGACTTCAGAAAGTAAGAGGTTATCTATTCGACAGTATTTTTTGTGTAGGATGTAAGTTCAGCGAAATCTTCGCCAATTGTAAACAATTTTTTTTTCGTAATTTATTTTACCGGGATGTTCCCATATATTTGATTAGGTTTGCTTGGGTAGCGTCTGAGTTAGCTTCAATAATACGTATTTTCTTATCAACCCTCGACTACCTACATAAACCTATCACATACTTTACACCAGTTTACGATCAATCGATTTCCGAAAATGGCGATTACGAGCTGATAGTACTATTCGAAACGATGCGTGTTCAGTAGAGATCTCGTAATAAAACCCTGCGGTAACATTAAGGAACCAATCTCAAATAATGTTGGGTAAGAGGAAATATGAAATAGGATTTATGGGAAACATATCTCAAATGTAGCCATCCTCCGGTTTCTAAAGTCTCTGATTGGTAAATCGGCTGTCAATTTCAGGTGCTGTGATTGGTTAGCGGTAATAGCAACAACCAATCGAATCATTTGACATTATGATACGATATCAGAAGGTTCTCTACTTAAAAAACGTTCACATTCAAGTCGCAATTTGTCAAACTTGTCAAAACTGTTGGTAAATTAATTGTATTTTCGATTTATATATTAATTGTATTGCGAATGCGAACGTTCTTAAAAAACGGGTATCGCCTCTCTGATTATGGTTTTTCACAAATTTGAAAGTCGCAAACGTTATAGGAGAACAGGAATATTTTTTCACATAATTTTACAAAAGGCTTTACGCTCATGATCAGTCTGTATAAAACTTTTAAAACAAGATCTTCAGTAGGCTTGAAATGAACGACTTAAGCCCGTTAAAATCACAAATGACGTGTAAAATCCACCGTTTAAGCGTATTTTTCGTATCCCCAAAGTTTATGAGCAACCAACTGCAAAAGACGTAATACCAGCAACTTGCGATCCATAAATCATAAGTACCAAACGGTAATTGATTTGGAAACTTTAAGGTACTTTTGGTACCAATAAACTAAAAGTGTCGTTCGAACCGCCATCTTAGTTTTAAACAGCTTTACTGTATACATTTAGAAGTTTGCTTTGAGTACGGTGTCCCCAATCGTGTTTGAAGTGGGACTGTCCCGTATCCGTCACTGGTAACTTTCTTTTATCGAGTTTCTTTTTATTGATGCCTATTTCAGTTGGAGTGAGATTTCTTTTCTACTTGTTATGTTACAAAGTTTGTCCTTTTCTGACGAGTTTTTTTGCATTTACATGAGTGTTGGGTATTTTTCCTTGTCATGTAATTTGTGACTTTGAATATTTGACAGTCATGTGGAAAATGGCTGTGTCGTGTTTCTACCCATTGGTCCGGCTTTGATGGAACTTTTTACAAAAGATCACTTGGAGTCGTCTGTTGTTTGTCTGCATGTAATAAGATTAAATACCTCTCAAAAAGCACAACAACTAACTTCTCCCACGACTAAATCTACCTTGATAGAATAGATTTTTTTTCGGGAATCTTAGAAATATCGGCTGACATTTCAACACGACATGGTGTCCCTACATCATGATCACCAGTACACACAGCGCTAATTAGTTGCTAAACTTTGCGTAAAGCTAAGCTAATTCGCACACTGGCAGAAATAAAATGGAACGATACACAAATTGACCCTTATTTACTTAATAAAGCAGCATTTTGTGATTGGGAATTTGATCACTTTGTGGGGTATTTATTCTGGGAACGTTTTTCTTATAAATTAGGTTTATGATCATTTTCATTTAAATCATAACTATTCATTAAATTTTTGAGCCTAAAACTGTTGGAGGCGACTTCCAGGATTACTAGATACTAAATAAATCATTATTTTACTTGGCGCGAAAGCCGTCTGACCTCCTAAACTTAATTATTGGATCGGCTATTTCACTGGCATGCCTATTTCGAGATGGCATTTTCGAAAATACCACCAATGCAAAAAAACCAAACAATTTCATGTTAATAATAGCTTTTTCCGCGGCTTTGTCTGTGTGGAGGTCGGTATTACCATGGGAACGTACTGCCGGGATACAAAATATTCTATCTTCTAACCCTGGTCATGGTCTCCATATGTGCCGCCGTTGTGGCGTGAAAAGGTAACAGACAGACACTTTCGCACTTAAAATATATATTTTTTTTATAGGGATTTATAATAAGATTTAAATTATTTCAAAGTACCCCTGTGACGTAGTGTTTACTTAAGTAACTTGCAACTAAGAGGTTGCTACGTGTCCTATCACTAGAACATACTAAGCTAATTAGTTTTGAACTTCACAAATTGCTCGATTAATTTCCACAGGACGCTCATAACTCGTGTGTTGCTGATGGGTCGGTTGAACAAACTTATGAGGTGTAGTTAATCATTATGTAGCTTTGTTTAGAATAAGTATGTTGTTGAGTTATAAGTCTGAAAATAGGCAATTAGTTTGAGAAAAAAACCCAAATAAAATGGTTTGTTTTGGCAAATAATTAAAAAGTTATTACTGTCCCTGAAAACCAGTGCTGTGGCTGTGGCCTTTTTTTTTTTTTTGAGGGTGGGAAATCATCCAATGACTTCTCCCGCTCTGGGTGGAGCGGAAGGACGTGTCAGACTTTTACTGACTAAAACCCACCCGTGTTCCTTCAGTTGCCTGTTGCCAAGGTCCCGGTATCCCTTTCGGACTAACCCGCAACCCTGGCAGGCATCGGTCCTAGCGGACCCCGCCAATTGTGCTGACATCTCTTTGAGGCGCGCGTGGAACACGACGCGCCATCGACCCGGGCCTGGTCCTGATCGGACGGCGAGCTACCCATTGCTCGCCGTCCGCAAGCCCGCGCCTATGGTGGCCGGGAATCCGCCTGGGATTCCCGACGCCCAGGGCGTCTCCAGCGGCGGCGGCGGTTAGGGGCGTGAGGGCGCAAACTTTGCCTCTCCCTCACGCATTCCGCCTCCTCCTTCGCGAGCATTACTGCTTCGCAGAAGGAGGTGACTGCTTCCCATGCCCTCTCGCTCCGTACCATGGCCTGGACCAGAGCCGGACGCGAGAGGTCACCGCCGCCAATCGCCTCCAAGAGGACACGGCGGGGCTCCGCCCAAGCGGGGCAGACCTCCACCGTATGCTCCACCGTGTCCTCCGGGCGATCCACACAGTGGTGACACCCGGGCGTTTCCTCCCGCCTTATACGAAACAGGAACCTCCCGAAGCAACCGTGTTCGGTGAGGACCTGTGTCAGGCGGAAGGTGAGGACGCCGTGGCGCCTCTCTAGCCACTCCTCAAAGAGGGGACTTATCGCCGCAATTGTGGCGTGCCCAGCACTGGGTTGCGACAATCGCACTCTCCATGCCGCCATGAGATCCTGCCGGAGCTCTGTCCGCTGAGCCGCGATTTCTCGCGGCAGCGGAGTTACGCCCCGGCGCTTCATCTCCTCGCGCCACTCCCATATGTGCGCGAGGACCTTCGCCTCCAGATCCCATGGCGGTAATCCGGCCAGGAGGCTCGCCGCCTCGCGGGAGACCGTGCGGTATCCCCGGGCCAGCCGAATGGCCATGACCCTTTGGGACGCGTTCAACCGGCGGGCTGGCCGCAGCCTAAGGGAACGCGCCCACACCGGTGCCCCGTAAAGGGCCATGGACCGCACGACCCCCGCGTAGAGCCTCCGGCAGGAGGCGTTTGGACCCCCCAGATTGGGCAGGAGACGCCCCAAGGCAGCTCCAGCCCGGTCCAGCCTGGGAGCCAAACGTCGGAAATGCTCAACGAAGTTCCACCGGCTGTCGAGGACGAGTCCTAGGTACTTCATCGTCGACTCGACGCCGATGTGAACCCCTCCTACCGTAATTTGGGAACCCGACGGTGGCGCGTTCCGAGGGCCATGAAAACACATGACCTCGGACTTGTGCAAGGCCACCTCGAGTCCCAGCTGCCGGATTCTATCGACGATTGTCGCAACCCCGCGTGTCGCTAGTTCGGCCGCCGCCTGGTGCGACCTCCCCTGTGCCAGGACCAGCGTGTCGTCAGCGTAGCAAACTACACTGACGCCACTGGGGAGGTCGGCGCGCAGCACCCAGTCGTAACCGATGTCCCACAGATGCGGCCCTAGGACCGATCCCTGTGGGACACCGCACGACATCTCTCGCCGGTTCCACACTCCCTGGTGACCGGGGTAGATGACTGCCCTGTCCGTCAGATAGGCCTCGACCACACGACAGAGGTAGGTCGGCATCCGGTGGTACCGGAGTGCCTCCCTTATGCAACTCCAGGGCAGGGTGTTGAAGGCGTTGGCGATGTCGAGAGACACTGCCAAGACGACCCCACCCCGGGCCACAGCATCCCCCGTCGTGAGGGCCCGTACGCGCATGATGGCGTCCACCGTAGAGCGCCCTCTGCGGAAACCAAACTGGCTCTCCGCCAAGTCCGGCCCCACCCGCACCAGCCGCCCGACGAGGCGGTTTGCAATTACTCTTTCAAAGAGCTTGCCCACCTCGTCGAGCAGCACGATGGGCCGATAAGCTGACGGAGAGTCCGCAGGGCGCCCCGGCTTCTTTATGAGGACCAGTTTCCCCGTCTTCCAACGAAGTGGAAACTGGCCCCTCTCCATGCATGCGCTTAGGAGACCCCGTAGTCGAGGCCCGAGAGCCTCCATGGCCAGGACCCAGGCCTTCCCAGGTAGGCCGTCAGGTCCTGGGGCGGTGTTTTTGGCATTCAGCCTTCGCACCGCCACTCTCATTTCTACCTCAGTCACCTCCGGAGCATCGTCGTCTTCGTCGGTGTTGTGGTCCGCCTCAAGCACCGCAGTAGGCGGAGCCATGAGCGGGGAGGTATGTTCCCCTCTCGAGGGGAACAGAGCGCTCACCACGTCCTCCACAAGCTGAGGCCGGAGACTCTGCGTCAGCGGGGGAGCCCATGGGCGGAGTTTCTCCCGCACCATCTTGTATGGGCGTCCCCACGGATCTCTGTTCAGAGTCTCCAGCATCTCCTCGCGGTCCACTGCCCTGGCCCGCAGGATCTCCGCCTGGAGGGCGGTCTTCGCCGCTCTGTACCCCTCATACAGCTCCGCCTCAATGGCTTCCGTATCCGGAGGGCGGATACGGAGCCTGCGGTGCCTGGTGTACTGGTGTCGCGCAGCAACACACGCATGGCGCAAAGCCGTCAGCTGCTGCGACCACCAGCTCACCTGGCGCGAAGCACGTCCGGGCTGGGCCCGGGGCATTGCCACGTCACAAATATTGGACATGGCCTCCCGGAACCACTCCGCCTCGTCGTTGATGTCGGCAGGCCTGTCCGGTGATGACACCCAGGCCTGCACGACTGTCACAGCATTATGCTGAGCGATGGCCATTTTGCGTGATGTGACACATGTTTTCCCCCAACTTGTTTTTTTTGTTTGCATCATGTTTTATCGCAAGAAAACGTATTTTTTTCTTTTTTTTTTACTCAACAATCACGCTATACTTATAAAGGTTATCAAATCAAATCTCATTTTCTACTCAAATCAGTAGGACAAAATGACTCAAAGAAAAACAGACGTTTTTCTATGCACGCATTTTCCCAAATACCTAGTAACCACTCTTAATCTTAACGTCTACGACAAACATAAGTAAACATTTGCACCGAAGACCTTTTGGTTTAATACGTTTTCTGAGAAAAGCTTTTATTTTTTTGTACCAAGAGTAAGAAAATAAATAAAGAAGATCCAAGGTAACGGAAATTGTAATTTTCTTAGTATAGTGGTTCTGACAGGTATAAGTAAATAGGAAATGAACGTGAACAATGTGATTTATTATTAAACAAGTCTGTTTACCTACTTATTTTTGTAGACTTGGAACGAGCTAAATAAAAATAGCCGTTGTCATGCTCAAAAGTCAGTCAGTAAAACGTTTTTTAATTTTTTTTTTGCTGTCTGGAAATCATCGAATGACTTCTCACGCTCTGGACGGAGCGGGAGCACGCTCTGGACGGAGCGGGAGGGCGTGTCAGACTCTTACTAACTAAAACCCACCCCAGTTCCTTCAGTTGCCTGTATTACTAAGGTCCCGGTATCCCTTTCGGACTTTCCCGCAACCCTGGCAGGAGTCAGTAAACCCTGGTTTCTGAATTGAGAATTTGATATTTTGAAGCTCTGCTTTAGTATTACTTAGGGTGAAAGACCGCGAAAATCAAAATTTCTTAGAAAAAATTAGATGAAGATAATTTTGTTTATTTTGCGGGCTATATGGAACGAATCACCTTAAAAGTAATACTAAATTACTTTGTCACAAGTCCTCAATTCATAAACCTGTGCAGGATTGCCAGTCTGTAGGACTGATTTCTTTTAGTGCATCACTCAGGTGCTGCTATACAGTGTACATTCAGATGACCCGTAACGTAAGTCGACGCAACACGTTGCTCGATTTCTAATTCTAAGTTTGCATTATCTGTATGCCATTGGACATCGTTTGAGAATTTTAAGTTGAGAACTTTTCAAGCTCTTATGGGAGACACGAAAAGCAACTTTAATTTATATTATGTATACCTAGATACCTAGATTTAGGTTTTTTGGAGGACATTGTGGGTAAGTATTAACAGTGGCGCGGGTCAATCCATCAGGTTACGCAACGTTTGCCGGATTGGTCCGTAGATGGGTGACCATCTTTACATACCAAGACTCCTCCGTGCCTCAGAAAGCACGTTAAGCCGTTGATCCCGACTGTCATTCGTGGATCTTTGACAGTCGTTACGGGTCGTCAGAAGCCCGAAAGTCTGACAACCAGTCTTACCAAGGGGTACCTTTCGTATTACCCAGTTATTGGGTTGTGGAGGTCAGGTACGCAGTCGCTCCATGTAAAATACTGGTATTTAGCTGGATCCGGTTAGACTGGAAGCTGACCCTAATTGATTTTGTATAGATTTAGGTTTTTTCAAATTATAGGTAAGTATAATATCTTCAAATTACCTTGGTCTTAAAGGATTCAACCCCATCAGGGCGCCTAATTATTTCTTAATGACTGTTTTCCCTAAAAACAATAGAAAGGATTTCAAAGTAAGCTCCTTCCATTTTCCTTTAAACAAATTACTAATTACAGATAAAACTACGTTTTCCGTTAAGCCCTCGGTTAATTTTCGCAGGGAGCCGTAACTCATGCGTTGGTCGTTGATTACGTTTTGATATTAAGCTTAATATAATATACGGTTATTATTTTCTGATTTAGTAGAACCAATTAGCATGGAAAGTGGTGATAATTGTCGGAGAATACTGATAATGTTTGCACTTGTGGGAAAACATTGTTAAATGAAAGATTTTCGACATCTGTAGGAATGCAATCAACCAATGTCTCTATCAAAACTAAAATCTAGCTTAGCAAATGCTAAACTAATTAATGATTTTAATTTAATAATTAGTGAAGTCTCATCCCATACCCAAATCTCATGATAAAAAGTTAGCTCTATCAAAACTAGAATCTAGCATAGCAAATGCTAAACTATTATTATTTATGATAGTATTATAATGATGGGATAATTTATGGTGGTATAATTATCTGTGTAAAGAACAACTTATGGACATAGGCCGCCGCCAAGTGATCCTACACTGACTGGATACGGCTCGTATCCCTAAGTGTCATCATCAATACGACATGTTTGACTTTAGCTGCAAGACAAGAGTCAAACCTTAACCCAATGCCGATACAGCACAACCAGCATTATGACAGTTCAACAACATTCATTGGATTATTTACTATGTTGAGCACACAAATTTTTCGAACTTACGAAGCAATGAATTAACAATAATCTTCAAAATGATTCAGATTGTGATTGATTCTGTGTTACGCAATTAGGGTGCTGGTTGTACTTGTTTTATTTTATAGAAGTCAGTGATTCCTTCTGAATGCGAGAAGCACAAGAATCTATTGCTGAAGTGTCCTAAGTGCTTGTTCACTTGCATCTTTGATGACCTAAATAATGCCACTGATGCCGCAACCTACGTGGCTGAAACATTATAAGAGCAAATGTTCATCGACACGCTCAGGCAGTTGCTTCATGTAAAATAATGGTATTCAGCTGAATCCGGTTAGATTGGAAGCCAACCCCAACATAATTGGGAAAGGCTAGGCAGATTGATTTTATTACATTGAAACGAAAATAAGAAGACTCAATTACTAAAATATTATCGTTATTCCTTTCCGAAACTGTACAAGAATTTCCCCCTACAACAAATTATAATATGAAATTAAAGTACACTCGTCAATGTAAAAGCGCAACCAGGTTGAACGAAAATCCTCAGGTACAACAATGGCGATGCAACAATACGTTCCTCATCAGTGTTAATTAAATTACTCATGTTTAAATAACTTCCCTGAAATTCGTGCAAGAGTAGTCGAGTACCTACCGCTAAAAATTTGATGAAATATTTTGCCCGGCTAGATTTGCCCAGCGGCGATAAAATGTGGTAGCAACATGCAGGTAGTTCGGACATTTTTGAAATATGTTTGGAATGTTTCAAATATCCGGGATTAGTAAAATACTTGGTAAACCGTTGATTTGGAATGTGTAGAAGTAGTAGGTATTAATGTAGATGTACGTAAAATTGTTATTATGTAGTGTTTTTTTGCTTACCAGATATTGGTAGGTATTTTGAGTATCTTTTATAAAAATAGTTTGTCGCATTTCCAGCATAATTTACGAATCTAGGACATTCCATTTTACCTAAAGACTAGATTTTTCACGTGGCTAAAACTTTTGGGCCTGAAATGAACTCGACTACGTAATAATAAATGAGATTGCGGGCGCCAACTCATACATAATTTAGCACATAAAGCTCATATTGTGCTGTGTTCCATTTCACTTGTCCTGTTCGCCGTGAGCGCGAAGACTTCTCTTGTTTAATTAATTAGATTGTTGCAAGAACTAAGCCAAAATTTAGAAATGAATGCCCTTTTGTAACAATTACATTTTGACTTTTGGGTTCAAATTAATTTGTACTTTGTTTTATTGTCATGTATTAGACACCTACACTATACACAATAGCGTATTTTGACTTAAGTAATTTATATTCTAGCATTGGAGTCCGCGAACCATTAATGTATACACCCATTTAATACCAGGTGGGTATATTAATAGCAACATCATAAACATAATTAATATGAGCTAAATATTTTCAACTTAAAATCCTTATAAAATTCCAAGACAAGGCGGAACATGATCTCTAAGTATTCAAGTCATAACCGCTCCAGATCAAAAAAAAAAAGTTATTTATGCTACTGTTATATAATATAGTATCACATGAGTGTTTTAATACCTAATTATTTACAGTTGCATACAAGACTTTATCTACACCCATGTTAAGAATCCTCTATAAAAGGTTTGCAATACTAATACTCGTATCGAAGAAAAATGGAGGGATACGACCCACGTGAATTCGAATTTTTCAAATTCGAATATCATTTGTTTTTTTTCTTTTAAATTACGGTGCTTTGTTCGTGAAAAGCGCCTGCATGACAATGTTCTTTTTTTAAATGAGTTGCATTATGAAATTTAGTACAACATTATAACACCCGTTTGGATGATATTATGGTTATTATGACACTGGTTGTTTTAATGTTGGCAATAAGCTAACTATTTCAGGAACTTTTATAGAGGATTTATAGCATGGGTGTAGATAAAGGAATTAACAAAACCCAAACAATGCAAAAATCTTTCATTTATTTCACATGCATTTTGAACGTTCCATCATCCACAGGTCACAATCGACATGCCCCAACTAAAATTATTTCACCGAATCAGCATTGCAGAAGCTGTTTGAACTGTGAACGCATCAATCATGGCGCTTGCCATTCGTAGGACACCTTGCACCATCCGTCAAAATGACAGCTAGAATTTTGTATAAGTATTACGTATTTTAGTTTTAGGCCACGTTGTGCAGAAATACTGGATCAAATCCTTTTTTTTTTTGGGTTATGAATATTTTAAATTGGAACCTTTTTTGTACGAGCTATACGAGAATACAGTATGACATGATAAATGAATTAGTCTGTCAGGAATATTAAAAGCGGAATAGGAGCTGTTATTGCCATCATGTCCCAGTGCGAAAAAGAGATGGAGCCACACACAACATGTATCATCATTCCTTTTTGCTCCAGAATAATGATGGCTTAGCTTTAACACTGCATACCTATCTACTTCTTCTACCCTCATTTGAGCATAAATTATGCAAGAAGTATCTCATGTGAAGGTAAATAGATTAGCCTGTCAGCAAAGTAGAGGAACTGACCACACAGGCTGCGCCGGGCGTAATTAACTATCGCCAGTTGTGAACGTTTTAGTAAGGCACCTGTCACACCGCCGCGCGACAACAAGGGAGCAACTAGCGTTCAACTATTTTCTCGCTCAAGAGACGGACAATAGAGGAACTTCTCGTCAGCAGTGTGACCAGCTAGCAATCAACTATTAATAAGTTTGTATCTTCTTTTCTGACACGGGACTTACCTACATTATTTTATATTGAGCGAGAAAATTGTCGATGGCTAGTCGGTCGGCGGTGAAACAGGTGCCTGAAGGGTACGGTACAGCGTTCTCACTCCTGTAATGTTAGTAGCCTATCCCATATTCTTCTTATAAATAAAAACCTTATGTTCAAATTAATTAATCTTAGTAAATGAAATATAAATAATCTTAAATTAAAATTATAAATAAAATTAGGTATATTAATAAAAATCTTGAATTCACTCACTGACAGACTCCGCTCAGACAAAACCCTTGAATCTAGAAGCATGAAATTTTGTACAAGAGTTGCATTTATTATTATAGCTAAAGTGCTAAAGGGTTAATCTCCAGCTATTCATATTCAGGTCAAAACCAGCTTATTTTCGTATAGTTTTCTCAATATATTTCAAAACCATACTCCATCAAAGAGGATAAGTCTCTATCCAAACAATAAAATAATATCGATAAAACACGTTCAATCTTTCGATTTTCTGGATCACGTTTCACAGCAGCTGAGTTTCAATTCAGCACCATATTGTTTAGCCAAGGAGATTGAATGAAAGAAAATGTATGGTTTGGTCTAGAAAGATGTGGTTTGGTCCAAGTTATAAGAGACTAGGCTCTTACATACTGGCGTGATTCGCCACGCGACGCGACGCCGCCGCATTGTTCGCCGTGAAGTTTCTCAGAAATTGTTTTATTAAAATTCGCGTCGCGCGGCGAATCACGCCAGTACGTAAGAACCTAGATGTTTTGTATAAGGCTTCGTTAAATAATCTGTGTTTGTGTGACATTTAATGCGATATTAGTTATTTTGTATACTACAATTTTGGCATAAAAATAATTATTCTTGAATATTATCTAACTTCAACTACCCTCAACACCCGATTATATCTGCCCTGACAGTATTCCACCTATAACCGGATACTAGGTTCATGTAGCCCTCACAAAAATGAAAAACAATAGATCATATGGTGAAGATGGTATTAGCACAGAATCACTGAAACTAGGCGAACCTATTCTCCTTCCATACATCACCCGGCTCTTTAATACCATTCTGCATTCAGGCAGCTTTCCTCGAGATTTCTGTCACTCCAATATTATTCTCCTCCACAAAAAGGGTGATAAATCAGATATTAATAATTACAGGCCCATTAGTTTAATATCACAATTCTACAAAACATTCATCAAAATAATAGAAAATCGCATATCTGGCGAACTTGATAAAAATCAACCTCCTGAGCAAGCAGGCTTCCGGCCTGGCCTTTCTACGACAAATCATCTGCATGCAGTCAACCAACTCATAGAAAAACATCAAGAATATAAAATCCCGCTATACCTCGATTTTGTTGATTACTCCAAAGCTTTCGACAGCATTTCACACACATCCATTTTTGATGCCTTAAGGAACCAAAACATTGATCCCACATAATTATATAAATCTATTACGCAACATTTACAAAAATAAAAGCCGCAATAAAACTTGAAACCACAAGTCCAAAATTTAAAATAGAGAAAGGAGTCAAACAGGGCGACCCGCTATCTCCTAAACTGTTCACCAGTACCCTTGAAGAAATTTTCAGGAAGTTGGCAGTCGAATGGAGGGAAAGAAGCATTATCCTTGGCGAAGCGAGACTAACAAATTACGTTTCGCCGACGACATTGTTCTCTTTTCATCCTCAGCCACATAACTTGAACGGATCCTCCAAGAACTTAGCAATGCAAGCCTTGAGGTTGGACTGAAGATGAATATGTCGAAGACCAAAGTTATGTGCAACGAAACACCCGGAAGCATAAAAGTAGACGGGGAGACAATACAACATGTCCAGGAATACCTTTACTTGGGCCAAGTAGTCTCTTTCCAGGCGAGGCAAGATAAAGAAATCACAAGACGCACGGAAAACGCCTGGAAGAGCTACTGGTCCATGAAGGAACTATTTAAGGATGACTTGCGTATGGCACTGAAACGCAGGCTCATGGACATGTGTATTCTTCCCGTTTTAACCTATGGCGCACAGACTTGGTCTTTGACTAACATCCAGAAGTCCAAACTCAAGGTCTGCTAACGAGCAATGGAGCGCAGTATACTAGGCGTTAAATTAACGGATCGTGTTCGTAACACAGTACTGCGCTCCAAAACAAAGATAGCCGACGTGGCTCAAAAGGCTGCCCAACTTAAATGGGACTGGGCAGGACACGTCTGCCGCATGCCGGACAAACAGTGGGCCCAAATAGCGCAGAACTGGTGCCCTGAGACAGTGAGACGGGGTCGCAGCAGACCACGTAGGAGATGGCGGGATGAGCTGGATAGGTTCCATCAAAACTGGAAAAAAGACGCGCGGGCTCGCGAAAGATGGAAGGAGTGGAGGGAGGCCTTTGCCCAGGAGTGGGACAGCATAGGATAGGAAAAAAAAAAAAAACGGACCGGTGTTAATAAAACTTTAGTTAACCAAATTGAAAGGTGTGTAAGTAAATAGGTGAATAATTAAATTAAAACTATATACCACCTACCATTAAAAGTGAGGCTTATAAAAGTGTTTATGGGCGATATAGATAAAGCAAATGTGCTTGGTTTTAAGCCGCAATAACACCTTTATTAGACCATAAAAGAAATAGCCAGCAAATAAAAAACACATAGGCTGGTATGAACATAGACACATTATGTCATCAGTATTATGATTATGAAAGAGTTACTAACCTACTCATACCATTTTTTGCCATTAATTAGCTGGTAAAGTTAAATATGTATGAGAAACAACCTATACACGTGTTATTAGTGTTTAGATTGTTATTGGCTTGCGCTTTGGTTAAGCTTATTTGGCCTCTGTGCGGGGTCGGTTTTCTGTCACTATGTCTACCAAAGATTTAAATCGTTAGATTTAGCCTCACTGTACTGAGTCACGCGAAAACTGCTTCATACCCACTAGGTATCCATACTGAGAACAGCGAGCTTACACAATAATAATTGTGTTTCCATGGCAATCACGTCAAGTCTCAGTGAAATCGTGTGTCAGAGGTGTCAAAACGAAACTATGACGTATTAGGGCAAATTTATGGTTTACATTTTGTCATTCACTATGTTTATCAGAAAGTAAGTTTTCTAAAAACTTAATACTTTCGTGTTAGGTATCAGCTCTGCCATTGGCTTTGACAGCTCACTCAGCGGATTGCTGACATCCGATTTTGCTATTATTTTACACCATTTCGTCACATCTCTTTTTCATTTTCAATGATCATCTTAAAATCGAGTACCTACCTACACGGCACTATTTTTACACGTTGATATTTTAGTATAAAATTTAAAATAAAAACGGATTGTAAAATCCGAGCTTGGAAATCCAATTTTATTCTTTTGTAACACACACTTCATAATAGAGAGAATAGAGAGAACCACAGATAATTTACTAAAATAACAGTAAGTGTGTTCTCAATTCCCAGAAAGCACCAAATTCGATACACTTGACATTGATTCTCTCAATCTATCAAAGTCCAAGCAATGTAGCCAACCTAAGCAACCATAACGTCCATAATTGCCAACCTAAGTTCATGAGCTGCATCGTTCATCACGTTTGATCTAGACAGATTCGAGCTCATGATCCTATAATTTGATTTACGATACGTCACGGTACATGCTTTTCGATTCTGTGGAGGAAGAGGTAATCTCAACAGTTAGTGCAAATCGATCGATCTAAGTGGCTAGTCGTGTTGATATTGATAAGCCCAGGTGCGCACTGGTGATTTTTTCTCGCGGCGATTTTATTTCGCGCACTGGTTTTTTAACGCACTGCTCAGCGCAGAGTTCAAAATCCAGCAGTGTTTTTTTTTGACGCGCTGGGGTGCACTTTGTTGTATTCTCAACATTTGGCTCAATAAAGAGAGTTGAAAATCCCGCCACGATATTTTTTTGCCCGTGCGAACGTAGGATAAGTCTTAATTTTGAGACAGTTTTGTAAATCTGAGAGCTTAACCACGAGTTAGCAACCGACTGCGATGTTCTTGTAGCGTTCAGGGTGCAGTCATAAGATTGAAGAATAAAAAAAATCACTTTCGCTTTCAATTAATATGCCTCTAGTCTATGATTCTACGATTATTTGATGTATTTTTATGAAAATGCCAAATACTATTAATATGTGGCCAGATGGATTTTCCTTCGTGGAAAATGTTGCAACTGCTCTAGTATCATAAAAAATTGTGATGAAAGGATAAAGATCTATGGTTATGGTGGAGATACACGCTCAGAATTTTTTAATCTGTATTTAGGAGAGACAGTTTCGACTCCCTATTTTAGGATCACAGTAATCATAAAAACATGATTACTGTGATGCTCAAATATAGCGAGATACAGATTATTCAGTGATCTAGCTAGGAGAGCAGCGATTCACCCAACAAGTCATTGTACCTACACCATGTAGCTAATAATGAATACTTTAGAAATGTGTATATTTCTGTATAGTAAATAAAAAAGCTGTGATCAAAGGAAAAAAAAGATCTGTGATAACGACATCGACACGCGCAGAACTTCTTACTTAAAACCATTACAATGTACCTTTTGATAGGTAATTGAACTTTCCTCAAAAAGGGGTGAATGTACGTACATTTATGTAGTAGGTTTACAAAGTAGAATCAACTTTACACCCACATTACAGTGACCTTTGCTTCTAACCGATTTATTACAAAGTCACTCTAAAATTCTTAATACAAAGTAAAATTAATGTGGTTATTTAACAGAATTGAATAGTTTAAATGAAAATGGTGTAATTAAGGTTTGCAAATTGGTTTTGAGAAATTTATTTGTTGTAGAAGTATTTTAGAAAAATACATACTGAGTTCAATAACTCAGATATTAAAAGATAGCTCGTATTGCTTTTGACTATGACAATAATGATAAAATAACATCGCATAACGAAGAATTTTATAGAAAATATTGTAACATAATAATAATATAACGTTAATATTTTCGTTTTGACATTTATAATGGTCACAAAGTGCCGAAATTCACGAAAATAACAACTACAAAAATAATATAACAGTTATAAAAACCTACAAACCATTTTATTGCAAACTGCAATAGCTCTCGCACACACATTCCCCCCAGGCAAACAAGCAGAAACTAAGTAAAATACGACAATTGAACGTAAAATTACATGAAATATATTCATATCAAATAACAAAAGGAATTTCTAGAAACTGATTTTAACAAAACAACAGAAGTACATAAGTAAAGTCAAGTAAAAGTTTGAAATATTGGCGTAACGGAGAGCCTTTTACATGAGTTTTCAGACTTTACTTTCAAAGTCTTTTTTCTGTCGGCACTTTCGTTCAAAGAGGCAGTGTTACTCCGTGCCCAATAGCTGCGCCTTGACAATGAGTTCGCAAGTTTTGGATAAGGCACTTGAGATTGAGAGCACTTCAGGGATCGGATCAAAATGGAATAGATGGAAGAAGACTTTTAAGTAAGGAGGTATTAAAGTATCATCAAATGGTTATCAAAATGTCAATTACTCACACATTTTTTGAATAGATTAACAAAATGTCAGCTAAATTCATTTTCTCATCTCTGTTTCTTTTCATTGCCTTGCTTTCCTGTCGTTTGCCCCGTTTGTTGTTTTTTTCAGCCTAGTATGTTCCACTACTGGACAAAGGCTTACCTGAAATCTTCCAGGTACTCTTTAATTTTCTTGCGACACGTGCTAACTAAACTCTATGAGAATAGTTATTGGTTTCTACTGTTTTTACGAAAGAAATATCTACTGCATCGCTCGGCATTTTTACCAAGACATGATCTTTACAAACTTTTTCTTTATCCCTTTTCTTTTCCCATAATTCACTACTACATATTCAAACTGCCGCATCCACTACTCTATCATCCGTAAAAACACGACGTGTAGCCCAGGGCTGTGCTCTGAGAGTCCTTTGCAGGGGTTCTTTTAAAGCATATGTACTGCAATCGTGGCTTTTTAGATTTCTTTTTTATTTACAGTTGAATGAACCTCTGTTCCTATTGTGTTTTTTTTCTGTATGACGTCATGTGTATTTTTGTGTAATTCTGGGAGGAAAATGTAAATTTGTACTTGTGCCCGTTTTCACGGGTCAGTGGTTTTAAAAGGGTCAAACCTCTTCACGGAGTTGCTTTTTCTTTTCTTCTGGAGTCTTACCTGTAAAAAAACATAATAGCATTTTAATAAACGAATATTTTTTAGTTACAATGCATTTAATTTACTGATGATGGTGTTTTAGCCATCCAGTGTATCAACAAATACATCAATGTATTTTGAACAAGTGTTTTCATTTAACAGATTGTTAATGGATTTTCAATTCCTAACAACGATTTCAGCAACAGCTCTATACAACTAATGCCACAATACAAAAAGTAATCACAGTTTTCCGAAGCAAGAAACGGCAACATTAAAAGGAAATACTCGAAAAAATCTCAGTAATACACTTTCTTGGGTCGCAACTAACTTGCACACCATCTGGATACGTGATCCCGCATAATATTGTTACGGCATGGCAGTATGCCAAGGCGAATCTGTTGGACGTTCCGTCGTAAAAGTGCAGGCTACAGCTGATGTCCTTTGGGAACCTCGAGATGAAATGTACGGCTGTGCTATATGTTTTATGTTTTATGTGGGAAAAAGAGTTTTGATTTGACGAGATGATAAATGATGGAAACGATGTAGATAAAGGAAAAGATGTTGATATGTCAAGAATTGAAGGAGCTCATTTTTTTTTTCATAGCAGTCATCGAATAAGAAGTAAATGATATAGAAGTGTAAACAGCAGATGTTCTTTCGGAACCCTGAGATGAAATGTAGGGCTGTGCTATATGTAGGAATTGTTTGATGTGGTAAAGAAAAAGATGATGTGTTCACTGTAACTACAGGTCAATGGAATTGTGAGAGCCTAGTGGTGTGACCGTCAGAGTGCCAAGTGTGAAGGAAAACATCGTGAGGAAACCGGCCTGAGAGATATTTCTCGACGGCATGTGAGCCAAGTCAGTGGCCCATAGGCGGCTTTTAAACTGTCAGAGTTTAAAAGCCGCCTATGGGCCACTGACTTGGCCGTCAGTCGCTAACCACATGAAAAGAAGAATAAAGGAATTGTAGCATTTAAATGTAGCAGGAATGTAAGTTATAGCATGTCCATTGGGAACCTCGAGATGAAATAGGGTTGTGCATTATGTAAGTATAGTTTTAGGTGGAAAAATGAGCAATGATTTGCTGAGATAATAAATGGTGGCAATGATGTAGATAAGGGAAAAGATAATGTTTCAAGGGATTGAGGGGCTCAGTTTTTTATCAAAATGTTTATGCGTGGGAGTGCCAACCACTTGTATATGTCTTAGGAAATCCTGGAAATTTTAAGTGATTTCCAAATTTCAATTTTAAAGGAGAGAATTGAAATGGAGCGATAATAAATGGTGGTTAATGAACTTTTATACTATGGTTCCAAAACATTGAAAAGCATGAAATAAAATAGTACCTAATGGCCATACACTATATAATTATGTACATAGGTTGACCATTCTTATGAATAATTAAACTTTCCAGTAATAACATACGATTAACGATTAGGTGTTACTTTTACGTGTGCCATACAGAGGTTTGTTCATAGTTATCTCTCACAAAATGAAAGACTTCTACATAAAAATGGTTTGTGTCAGCACATTAATTACCTACCTTTCTTGTGAGAATTCGTTACATACATCGTGACACTATTCTTTATTTTCGTTCTCTTTGTCCGAATAAAGGACTCATTACTTGGGTCACAATAGCAAAAGTAAGTTTTACTAGATAAGATTTTATCAAACGAAAATTCTAAGAAGAGTCCACGTAGAATATAAATTAGGAGACTGATGCCATACTAAGTGAGACACATCGGGTAACTAAAAGCCAATTTTTGTACTTAAAAAAGTTCAAATTCAAGTTGCAATCACCGCGACAATCAATGTAAAAAAACAAAAATGTAGGTACATTAGAGATTTTTTTGACAGATTGAGACAGAGATTAGAATGCGCAAGTTCTTAAAACTACGCGAATTTCCCTTCTGATGATCAACCAACAAAATTCGAACTTCCGAAAGTCAGACTTTGACCTTACATAGCCTAAGATCACGCTGTTTACCCCGAAGAGCTGTTTAGGTCCCATAAAATGGGGGCGAGCCCTCAGGCAGGCTCAAATTCAGCACCTGATTTAAAAATCCAATTGCATTTCGCCCGAACTAGCGATCGAACCCTAGACCGCACGACGCTCAGCAGTCTCATTTGTGACCATTAGTCCAACGTAGCAGTAAACTTTGTCCAAAATAAAATATCAAAGAACCATGTTTCCAGTCTTCTAAATCTCGATTAGTGTGTTCAAGACGGGATATGTATAAAACATTACTACCTGAGCCAGCAGGAGAATTATACGTTCAGTGTGACACGTGCTTCGTAGAGATAACTGCATTTATAGGTAGCGAGGCTTTCGTACCGACACGTGTAACGATCCAAGAAATCTTTATAGTGTCCTTGGCGCATTTAAATGTGCGATTCTGTACGGACTTAATGTGCTCGCTAGTTGCTGAATCGGAAATAACTCATTTCGTATGGTACAGTTTTCAAAAATTGTTTAGATAATTTCATTTATTCCTTTGCCGAGGATAAGGTCTCTCTTAAAAGAAGAAAATAATCTCGTTTTATTGGATGTAGATCCAATCATATTTAGGAATGGACCAGGAAGAGACGAATATTATTATCTTCTTTTTGAATAATTAATTTTATTTCTGCTTGAAGGAAATAATTAAGTCAAAACTCAAAGCAACAAAGTTGTTTTGAATATTTCCACAAACAAAAAATATATTCAATTTTGGAGAGAAACGGAATATCTCAGCAAAATAATAACAGTAGAAAATATACAGTTAAGCCTAAACAAGTTAGGTATCATAATATCAACAGCAAACCCATTTCTAAACGTAACAAAGGGACCCTACGCTTAGAAAATTATAATCTCAAATGTTTAACAAAAGAATGCCTTATTACGCTTTTAAAAAGAAAAGCTTAAAATGTAGGCAACAAGGAAAGGTCACAAAATGTGAAATGAGAGCAGACTCTGGGCATGACTTAATTTTGCTACAATAGAATTTTGGACTGGAGGAGTTTGTTATTTATAATTTCTTTGTGAGAGATTGGGAACTAAGTATGCCGGCGGGGTAATTGCGTAACACATATACAATGGCAATCGATTGCAATGCCTTTCATTTTTGCAGTTCAGCCAGGTTCATTGCTATATTTTCGTTGCTAAGCAGACCAATCTTTTGAACCTACGAAGCAATGGAAATGAATTTCCTATAATACCTTCGTATTGAAATAAAAGTGTGTTCCGCAATTAGGGTGCAAGTCTAAATGGACTTAAATACGGTTTAGTCCACGTTCAACCCTGTAGGGGTTCTCTTCCCCCAACCATGTTGTACCCCTGAATGTTGTCAAACCCCCAGGGGTTGAACATAGACAATGGCCATCTTTTATTTGTTCATATTCAACCCATTGTTGCTTGGTTACTAATAATGACATTAAAGTAATTCTGAGAACAGCCGTGTATTTATTATCTTTCTATACATAACTAATTTTTAAAAAGGCCAATCATTGGGGAACGTAATAAAACGAGAATTTCATCGTTCTTTATATATTATAAAGTATAAAAATTACATATCAAATAAATCAACAAAATTATAACTGAGAATGAAAAAAAAAAATCCGCATAGTCCTCAAAGTCAAACTCAAGCTCAAAGCATCTATTTCAAATAAACCAGTACTTTTTGAAATAATCACAGTCACAGCTAAACTTAATAACAAAAAACTAAACTAAACTAAATGATAAACCTAACAAATTAAAAGTTATAAAAAATTTAAGGAAAATCTATCTTCTGTTCAGAGCTTTCAGAATGAAAAATTATAACATTTAAAGTTTTTGTTTTTTTTTAAGCAGTGCGAAATGTGACCTAGCCACAGCCGCACGTGCGCATTTTAAATAAATATTACTTAAATAAATCAACAAGATGATATTAAACAATATTACCAGCGTTAGCGAATATTACCGGTAATAATAGTAACTTACAGGGAATATTTCCGTAAAGTAAAATACTGGTAATGGTAAAATGGTAACGGCACATGACTATTTACGGCTAACCGCACTCAATAGCTGGCCGTTATGAATCGCTAGACGCCCTCGACTATTGATTCTGGCTTTCAGGAGTTGCAGTGATTGGGAATAGTGTGCCGCTTACATACAAACGCGGGCGGGCAAACATTATGCGTGTGAAAAGTTAAAAAAATAAATGGACACAATTTCTCCAGACAACACACAAGGTCTACAGTTATTTCACCACTTTTAAAACGATTTACAAATAATTTATCCTCCTGTCAATTTCGACATGTTCTGATCTTCTTTCATTCTTTTTTAGGCTTATAATTTTTTGATAGATTGATTGTAATTGATCTAGATTAGAGGATTTACCTAACGTCTTATTTAATATTATTATGGCGTGCCAACCTTCATACTTATTTGTGATGCGATGCCTTTCAGCAAAACAACAGCTTTATCTTTCTTCCTGCAGTCTGATCTTGATCCGGATCGGAATCTTCTACTATCTCACGAGCGACTTCTGGAGCGGTTCTCAATGTTGTGTAATCTATCACATAATATATTAATTTCCGCTATCACCAAATTCTCCTTGTCCTGTGTCCTTGATTTTTCCTTTACACCGGCGATGCTGTGAATTGGGATGATGGTTTCTGCGACTTTGTCTGCGATCGCCTTCAATTTTTCTATGTTTTCCTCATCGGTCGCTGCCAAAACTCCACGTACTGATGGTGGTAAATGATTTTTCCACATTACCTGGAGTGTGTCATCGGTTACCTTTCCTCTTGCCAGGTCCCGCATTTTCCGAAGGAGGTACGATGGCTATTGATCGCCTAGCTCCATTTCTCCAATCAGCTTCTTAATTTGTCGTTCCGCTGACTCTTTGTAAGCGGTCAGTCGCTCTCATATTTCTTTTCTTTGGGCGGATCTATAAGGATATTCGCAACTTGTTCCGTGACCTCGAGGTTTAGTGTGGATAAGATAATCCGTAATATTTGGAGTCGTCGGACATCTTCTGAGGATTTATTATGGCCTCTGCTTTGATGAACCATAATTCCGGTGCTCTCGTCCAAAAATCTTCGATCTTGTCGGTTATGGAGACGAGTGAGAGGACGCATTCGCCGGACATCTTTTCGTCTGCGGCTGTTTTTTCTTCGTTCGGCATTATTTTACACTGCTGCCTTTCCTTTTTAACAAGCAGTATGGGAGTTCCACACTAGAACGCGGTTGGGTTGATATGAGTTGCCCGGTCTCGATAACGTACACACACTGTTTTTCGCACTTTTTAGATCACGTCGGGATCACCAATTTTGTGTGTTCAGTGTATAATGTTCGTAGGAGGTGTGTGTACGGGGAGAAATTAAACGTTGTGGAATTTGGATTATTTCTTTTACTCACTTAAACGTATTACAATGGAGTACTTATATGTTAGAATCGTTTGCGCGTCTATAGCGGGCGGTGGTTACGGGCAAACTACCTGTGTCGAACGCTGCACGTATCAAGTGAATACAATAAGCATGTGTCAGCGTTCCTACAGTTTATTCTCCAACCACTGTTTTACAAAATAATTATTAAATTTAGTTATAGCTTCGTCATTAGGACTATCTTCCATTATATAGTTTATTACTTGTTAACTTGAACTTTTATATTCCCAGACAGACATTTTTCAAGAAATGACATGACCAGTGGGACTATGGTCCCCTGCTTAAGTGTCGAAATCGTTGAAATCAACAAGTTTTTAACATTGATTGTAGCTGAGATGAGATTGCGACTTGAATTTGAACGTTGTTAGTTAGGGCAATCACCGCCTTCCATAGGCATCCACAACACCAGGGTTATTGGAGATCCGTTGCCACCCTTTTCCCAATAAACGCTGCTTTGTTAAGTTTTGCTGGCTCACATTTACTCGAACCGCTGTATCAGATTTTATAGCTGTCTTGTTTCTAAATAGTACTGTTCTAATATAGTTTTATTTTTGTCTATTGAATATAATTCCAAGAGAAGCCGTGACGTAAGTTGACGCTGCAGTCGGTGGTGTACGGCATAAGTCATGCAGCTTTAGCTTTAATATGCGCTCTTCCGTAGAATACCGCTACTCAATTTCTGCTTAGCTTTAATATGCGCTCTTCCGTAGAATACCGCTACTCAATTTCTGCTTCCACGTCAGGTGTTAGCAACTCGATTCCGTTTTGTGATTTTTCAATTTTTTGTGCGTAATTAGTAAGACTTGTCAGTCGTGAACTCACTTGATAATCCGATGGATTTTGTAGGTTTTCTAGTGTATGTTCGAATTTGGTCAGTTGGCCGCGTATAGTTGCGCGCAAGCGAGTAAGTCGCGCCAGTTCTGCCATCCTCGTCGCCAATATTATGTATTAAATAATAATAATTTTAATACTCATTTTATTCCAATACCTTTTGTCATGTGGTGACAGACGAATGATATGTCAAAAATATAGAAAAGAAATAAATAAACAAAGAGGTCAGCCACATATATAGCAAATTACTTATCTGATTATTCAACGACCGGGCAAGTCTCACTTACAGGGATGGTTAGTAGTGACATATAGCCTTTGAAACCGTCTTACGAATATACCATTTATTTTTCCCTGATTTTCCCGTTATTGTTGTGTGTAATTTGATATTGTTGGCATTAAAAAATATCCCTGAAGGTAATTATGTGAATTTCCGTCATCTCAAATTAACTTTAAGAAAGAAATTCTTAGATAATAGAAAATAATTATGAAGAAAATACTTCCACGAAAGAGAATAATGAGACAGTTATTCGATTTAGACCTTTGAAAGATATCTACAAGAAGAATATCGATAATGTAAATACATAATTTGCATCAAAGAGTTTCACATTTCCAATAAAAGGTAGAATATATTTTGGTAATGAGGCGTTGTATGGGTCAGCCCTGAATATGTAATGAATGGGTCAACCAAAAATGTTGGTGAAGAATATATCGCTCAGTTACTCTTAAGGTATCTGTAACAACATTTTACTCTACAAAGAGAATGAAAACTCTCAAGACAAAATCAAATTCCTAGAGACGTACTTAATGCTGCAATATCTACATAGAATGACATAAATGTAGGAATAAAGGGCTGAGGTCAGAGGAAAATTAAAAGAAATATCTCATTATTCTGGTTTATTCTCATAAATAAACTAGCTTCCGCAAGCGGCTTTGCCTCCATGATATAAACTATAGCCTATATTACTCAGTGACAAAGATAATATAGCATACTATTGTTGAAAGAATTTTAAAAATCGGTTGGTAGTATTTGAGTTTATTAAAATATTAATAGACCAGTAAAACATTACGAATAAAAATACATCTTAGTTCAAAAATGACATCTTGCACTGTCCGGCTGAACGGCGCGGTGCCACCGCCGCCGCGCCGCCGCGCCCGGTGCGACCGTCGCGTCGAACTACTTGAAAATTCGGGGGTTGGAATTCCGGCGCTCGGTTGACTGACGTGCGATGGACACGTGGCCATAGTAAATGTACTGTCGGTACTTCGGCGCCGTCATCTCGTTCTCGTTGACGTCCCGTTGACGTGGCAGTGGACAAACAACCCTAGGGACCGTCTTTTTCCGTCATTCAAAAAGCAATTGTCATTCTACCTCCTTTAATATCTTGCACGTCATCCCAAGCATACGTCTTTGGCATACGTCATCTGTCTCACTTACACCTTAGCATTCAGCTCTTTCATGTTAGTGTCATGCTTGCATCAGCGTTACATTCCTACATAAATATTTTAATTACAATATTAAAACCAACTTAAATGAACTCTGTAAAAGCGATTTTTATAGTTTAGTGACCTATCTTTAGTATAGTTAAAGCTAGGTTATGTTAAAGTAAATAGATCTGTTAATAAAACGTGTTTACACGTTAGTTACGATGACCCCTCAAAATGGCTACTGTTCCTACATTTTCTTTATCCTTCTCATCATATTTTCATCCCTAAAAGGACATCAGTTGTATCAGGATTCAGTGCGTAATAATGAAAAAATGGCATCCCTTTATGCAGTATAGTGGAAGAGATAAATATATGCGGTCACAATTTATGAGGGGATAAGACACAGAAAAATTGACAATTCGAGTGATGAGGAAGCATGAATCATGGCTAAAGTATCTCGCCAATCCTGAATTTTTATGAAGAAAAATGTTCGTCATTTGGTGTTGAGTGTACGATATTGTTTTGGGATATTCGGATATAAAAGGTTGATATCCAATGGCGTTGGTTTTGAAGAGAAGTTGACTATATTTGATACAAAATATAAAAGGTTTTCACTGTTGTTATATGACATGAAACCGTATACCGACCATTATAAACATCCCAAACATTATCCTAAAATAGGTTTGATAGGATAGGAAATCTGCAAATGTTTCCGTATATATTTATTAAGTTGGTGTAATTATCTAAACGTTCTATAAATAAAACCTAAACAACAAATTCAGTTAGAGAAATGTACTTTGATAGCATTTAGATAAATACCTCAAAGGGTATTGTTACACAGATAACGCTTATGGCTTTTTATGATTCTGATAACAACATCATTTCGAAAGTCAAATATATTTTTTTGACTTTGACATTTTCATTACGAAAATATAATTATTTAGCTTTATACAACGTTTTATCTGGTAATTTAATTAAAAGATATTTAATTATTCTGACCTAAATAATCATGACGATAGCATGTTCCTATCCTGCTATTTTACCCGAGAGGGTAGTTTAATATTTTACGTTAAAATGAAATAATAACACACGTTAACCCAGACTTTATTGCGCTACGGGATATTAATTTAAATAACATTTTAGCTATTAATATTATTAGTGTTTGCATTTTAATTGTATTCGCGAGAACTTTGATAAAATATTTGCTTTTGAATTTGTTTAATAAAATAATGATTTAAGAAGATGAATGATTTTCGAATTTGAAAGAGAATCTGTAAATAATGAAGTACGCTCAAAAATTTTACATGACATTCACGGCCAGTAATTAGGGCAACCTACTTTACGTGAAATGTTTTTGGTGGGATTATATATAAGGATGTCTCAAGAAACAATAGGAGGATTACCTTAACGAAAAGGATCATTCTTAACCAAATCCCTTCAGGTTAAATCAAGTATTATTTTGTCGTTGTTATTCCAAAGCGATATTTTAATGTTCCATACGTAAATATCTTTTAGCGAAAAGATTATCCTCAGCTTTTTAAAAGCCTGATCAAGTCTCTGTTCAGTATAAAAAAACTGATTGTAAATGTCTATCGATCAGAAAATCTGCTGTGATTACTGAAATTAATAATTTTAGGTTTACATGAGACATGACAGACGCGTAGACGTCGCACAGCTTAAACCTATTTTTTTTGTTGCGTGGGGAATTATCAAATAACTTCTCCCGCTCTGGGCGGAGCGGCAGGGCATGTCAGACTCTTACTGACTAAAACCCACCCGTGTTCAATCAAATGCCTGTTTGCCTAAACCTGGGTCTAGAAGCATGAAACTTTTACAGTCGCCAGCAGTTATTACAATCTGTCAAATTTCTTTAGTCTATTTTAAACTTTATCGCAAAATCATTAGGTTCAAGATTGATTGGGAAAGTTTGACATTTTCTGGTAGCTTCTGTACAAGAGCTCCTTAAACATTGTTTATTTATTAAACTATACTCTATTTATTATAGCATAAATATCGGCCAAATAACGACAGTTATTGTTCTGTATTGTTGAAATGAATGCATTTTAGTGTTCAAATATATATGGGAATGGTAAATATAATTCATTGGTTTGTATTTATCGTAAAATAAAGGAGCTTATATGGAAATCACGATGTCGTTAAAACATTATTATTTAATGTTATAATGAATGAAGTATACAGTGTAGTTTACAGATTGTGGGCGAAAATTGGGGTCACATAAAAAAATTACGCACGCAGACAGTCGCACGTCTAGCGTAGTAGGCACTTCGTCTATAGATTTTTTTTTGGGTAAAACAATACCTGTACCTATTAAAATTGACAGAAATCGATTTTGATTAAACTACATGCGTAATGCGCATTGTTTGTGTTACACTTGTATAGTGAAAAAGCGAGTACTAAGAAAGGATTTTTGTAAATTCATCGCAGCGATTAAATAGGGAATGAAAGCGGCTTGTAATAAATAATATCAAACGCAATAAACTGGCCTCAGGAAAACTACCTATGTAGGTAATGCGACATGTTTTTCTAGCATTATTTTGATAAACTTCTTCGAGATAAATCAAAATTGCTGTAATGGTCAAAAACACGTGACGATGCGGTCAGTGTGTCGTCTTAGGGCAATTATCTGTTGTGTTGTGTTATTTGAAAATGGAACGAACTTTTTACTTCAACGCGCGACGCATCAAAGATTTTTAATCAATGAGACTCACGTCACTTCACAAATGCGATCATGATCCTTATTGGTAAGGTTGCACGGAACAATTTCCTATGAAAGTATTTTTTTACGTTTAGGTTTAGAAGTTTTTTTTTGTAAACGCTATTGTAATCTTTATTTCTATAGAGTTGAGGATCAATGTTCTATGCAAGTATTTTTCTTCCACCAAGTCTTGGTTGGAAGTTGGACGTAACCTTTTTTGCATACGCGATTGTATCCTTATTTGTATGACTTTACAGATCTATTTTCAATTCAGAAAGAAAACACTTGAAAGTATTTCGAGCCCTGGTTTTTGGCACTGGTGTCTAAAGGTGGCTTGGCCCTGGTACCTACTCGATTTTACATAATAAAATAAATAATTTGTCTTTTCTTTCAACTGCGTAGTAATTTTATCTTATCATTAATGCACTGTTTTTAGGGTTCCGTACCCAAAGGGTAAAACGGGACCCTATTACTAAGGCTTCGTTGTCTATCGGTCGGTCTGTCAGTCGGTCGGTCTGTCAGTCGGTCGGTCGGTCGGTCGGTCTGTCGGTCGGTCGTTCGGTCGGTCTGTCGGTCCATCGGTCGGTCGGTTGGTTGGTCGCCTACCCTACCTACCTACACTCCCTACCTACCCTACCTACCCTACCTACCCTACTCACCCTACCTACCTACCCTACCTACCTACCCTACCTACCTACCCTACTTATCTACCCCTACCTACTCTACCTACCTACCCTACTTATTTATCCCTACCTACCCTAACTACCCTTCCTACCCTACTTACCCTACCTACCCTACCTACCTAGTATAGACCATACCATAGTTGGGAAAAGGCTAGGCAGATGATGACCTACATAAAAACCATAAAAACAAAAACAGTACGAGTAAGTACGTAGAAACCGCAGCACTAATAAAGCATCCACGCGAACAAGACTCTCTGCAGCGAGCTAGTCTAGACACGCACACTATTGTAATTTGTTCGTGATTATTTGCACTAACATACACAAAGGTACGTAGTAGGTCAATAGCCGGCGCGGAGCAGTGAGCGACACAGCCGTCCCGTCTCAATGCTAACGCGCGACTGCCGCGCGCGCCCGCGCAGAGCACCTCTGAAACTGTATCTCTAAGAGGGGTAATTAAAAAAAAAAAAATGTTTAATTTACATTTCTGCTCAATACAATCTGTAGTACTTCTAACGATCAATTTTTCAGTATAAAAATATTTCCAAACATCAAAGCCGTTTAGAAGTAGTAGGGAAATATTAGCCAAAAATTGCATTTTGTTAAATATTTTTTAAGGCAAAAGTATTAGTCATACGAAAAAATTGCTCAATACAAAATGTTGTACATGAATCTATGGCAAACATATTTTTTTCAGATCTTTTAACCAAGCCGTTAATGAGGAGTAGGCTTTTTAAAGTGACCGTGTTACGGTACTAAACAGGACTAAGCGCCTTAACGTTCAAACTGATTGATTCGTTGACTTTAGCCTAATGTTCCGTAAGCTTCTTATATCCTATAGTGGGGCAATAAATCAAGTGGTTGACACGATTATTTATTACCCAAATAGGTACAGTTTAATTTAGTTACTTAGTAGCTCAGTGTAAATGCTTACACTGTTATACTACCTTTTGGCGCTCGAATGACGTTGACAGGATGGCGCTGTTGGAAAAATCTTGTTTTGTAAAATGTGTTAAAAAAATAAAATCGGCCAAGTGTGATTTTTAAAAAAAAGAAACGCTGAAAGCAATTGTATTGGGACCTCCTTTAATTTTTAACTTTATTTTATTTTTACTCTTTATTGATAAAGCGGCAATAGAATTACACAATCTGTGAAAATTTCAACTGTAGGTATAACTATTACGGTTCATGAAATACAGCCCGCTGACAGATAGACGGACAGCGGAGGCTTAGTTATAGTGGTTCCGTTTGGCACCCTTCGGGTACGGAACCCCAAAAACAAGATGGCGGAGTAAGTTCCGATTTTGGCCGCGCACTAAAATATCCTTATAATAGTGGTTTATCATGCATTCTAATTCACAGGAAATGAAAAATATTCAAAAAAAAATAGGTACTTTTCGGTTGTGGTTACTTTATCGTTGAAAAATGATTTGGTCGTAAAAGCCTCAATTAGATGCAAAAATGGGTTTCAATGCACAGGCTCAGACCAAATAAAAAACCTAGACAGAGCACTGCGAACAATAAAGTGAAGCATGTAAAACTACACCAAACTCTGTGCATACACGCTCACACGCACACATTTACAACAAAACTACACCAAACCGATTAGTTACAGCTAGTTTGTCAATGAAGCGTCACGTTGAAACAAATTAAATTATTTTATCGCGTAATTGCCGACTTGTGCGGTGAAAGGGTACAAAAACCATTCTTCAAAAAATAAAAAGCAAGGTGGAATCACGTTTCATACGTAAATAAGCTTATAAACTAGATAAAAATCCATAATTATATTAAATCAAATTATGACAGCTTGAAACACAAAACCTTAACAAGTGTTGCCAGAAGTATGTGTCACAATTATCCCCATTTATTGGGTAAGTAATTCATGTGATACGGAATTATTTATATTTGTTATAAAAGTTGTATTATTGATAATATTATTGAATTGAAAACAATTTCCAAAACAGTGGATAGTAAGAGACAATATTTAAAAAAAAATACGCAATAAAAGGGCCATATTATAAGTGTAGTTACTTTTAACTATTGTTTTATTTTTTACCCTATCTTGTCGGAATAAAGCGAGGTACCTTTAGACAATTTAAAAAATATATAACGCTAACCTATCTAATTTACTCGTCCAGTCCCCCTGCTAGTACTTGAGACAAAATATTAGGGTAATGAGTTTTTACTGCGCGGCAACACTAACTAAGTGCACACCTGTTTACGAAACCGGCTTCACGTTACTGTTGACAGCGCTCTGTCTAGGTTTTTTATTTGGTCTGAGTGCACAGGTAAGTAAATTATTCGTTGAATGAAGGAAAATCAAAATTCATTGAATGCGTCAAAGTGATTAACTGTCGTTCACGTTCAGGGATTAAGCATATTTCCTTCAGTGCTCCAAAGGAAAGTTTAAATTATTTCAATAAATTCGAATTCCATGATTTCCTTTGAGCCGCGGATTTCATTACGAGAAACAATATTTTCGTCTTATTTCCTTTTTATTTTGAGAGTTCAGAAGATTTTGCGGACCTTCCATATTTAGCTTGTCCATCTGAATATTAAAATGCTAATATCTAAAAGGTACCTACTTTATTTTTATTGGCGTCCTACAAAATCTCGTCTTGCAAAAACTTTTGCAGCCGCTGTTTACCCGACTGTTAACGGCACTTGTGTCCCCAGTATGCCTTATCATTTCAACTTTTGCTGTAGGATACTTTTTGTTTGTCACGAATCTTAGACAGATTGAGCAGTGGCCAAGCTAAATTGAATTTTATGCTGTAACTGTAAGAGTTCGCTTTAGTTTTATTGTTTACGTTAATCGTTCGGCAGTAAATGCTATCGGAAAATACTCTTGAGTTGGTTGCATGATGGGTTGCTTGAGAGAGTGTTTGTCTTTGATTGATCGGTTTGCGTCTTAATTGATGTGTAAACTCTATTGCGAAAATTGATAATTTATTAAATTCTGATAGTCTTTCGTAGATAAGGTGTTAAAAAAATTAATTTACAAATTAAGAGGCGCTTGTAGACAATCGAACTGAATAACTTTTACTCTGGGACCAACCTTGAAATCGCGAAGAAAAAAACAGCTGTTCTATACAGTTTAGAACAGTAGGTATTAAACTTTAGTATGGAATAGTACGTTTTTTAACATGAGATTTTAACATTTCTATGACACACATAGGAAAAACTTTCAAAGAATCATAAAGTCAGACATTCCAATTACTAACTTTTAACGTCAAAAATTCATTCACACTCGGCTGCAGAAAAAAGCAGCTAATAAGTAAACGCTGAAACGCTACTGAAATCAGGATTTTATTTCAAAGCCTCTTTTCCAGCCTTTCCAAGACGTACGTCTTTTTTACAGTAAGTACGACTTTCGAACGTAATGAAAGGCCGTGGATGTCGTTCGCACGGAGAATGGTCTCAGAATTTAAGATCTATAGAAATGTAAATACTTCAAAACTTCGAAGGTGTCATTCCATTCCGAACTTTAGCATTGAAATACGAAGGAAAGCTTTAAAAAGTTCTTAAGTGCTTTCGAGATTTCTTGCTGTATTAACTATATTTTTCTTTTACCTGTATTTTTTACTTCAAAATATTTTGAATTCAAAAACAATAATGATTATTATGATCAAAAACAAAATATCTTGACAGTCTAAAACTGCCTGAGTGGTTTAAATAATATGTTTTTTTTTGTTTTTGCCATTTTGCGTAATCTTCTTCATCCAGACCTGATAGTTCCCTAATCACTGTCATCTATTCCATAGACCCAGAATGCTCTATCAAAGGACAAAGAAACGCATGGCTGCTTCCAATTATGAGGGCCAGAATTCCTCTGCTAAGGCTTGGGATAAAGCATCGTCACGCAAGATATTATCAATAAAGCCATCACACAACGATGTCATCACAAAATTGAATTAATTTCGCCAAAGGTTTAACACACACTGAGCCATATTAAATTTTACGAAACAATGTGATATTAATGAATATGCAAACAAGTTTTCTAAGGGTTTTGTTTGCATAAAATTTCGGTTCAAATATTAATGGGTTTAGGTCCTGCTTGCTTGTGTGACGGGTTTTTAAATGTTTTGGAGGTATTATATTGTTCTCGTATCTTTCGCTGCATGAGATTTCGCTGCTTGCCTTTTCATAGTTAGTAACAAACACAATGGAAAAGAGTGTCCGTGGAGTTTCTTGCCCGAGCTTCTCCATAGGAACCTACTACGCTTTCGAATGGGCAACTAGCTTCATCTTTCTGACTGACCGACCCCTTGACAATTCAAAAGTGCCTGTAATTGGTTAATTTGAAATAAATGCTTTGAGTTTGAGTTTGAATGCGAATCTTTTGTTTATAGCAATGCCAGACAACAGCAACTTTCTTTCTGTTTTTTGTTTTTCTTTTATTGAGATTTGCTATTTCTCATTAGAAGTAGATTTGAGAGTATTTATATACTATAAATAAGAGTTATTACTTTTTTAAGAAGCAGAATTAATTCCTCTTACCATAATTATTACGATAGTTAAATTGTTTGCTAGTACTAATTTCCAGCTTAATACTACTAAATATTATGTCTCCCAGTAAATGTTGATAGTAAGAGCATTTACCTAGTAACTAATGACCTCATTGTGCGACAACAGTGCCCTACGTTATAACAATGGACGATTAACAATCGTTTAACCATTATTCAAGGTAGCAGTGCAGTCAATGTTTTGGTATTCTAATTATAATCTATTGAGTCAATAGTTTTTTTTTTTAATTAACTTTTTAGCATGTGTGTTATATTTTACGTAACATTTGGAGAAGTAAAAGAAACTTTCCAAATCAAATTGATTTTTAACTGACTTCAAAAAGGCCTGTTTTTTTTTCTATTTGTTACACCATTACTCCGCCAATTATGAATTGATTTTGATGATTCTTTTTTTTTGGTAGGTCATGCTTCAGAGGTAGTCCCATCTAAATTTTATTAACTTTGCTTGCGCAATTTTTGAGTTAGCTTCAGTATTATGATATTTTAAGTTACTCCGTCTCTGGTATTCGAATTTGTGTGGGGTAGGTACCACAAATAAAGTGAAAATAAAAACTTCTTACAAAAAAAAGAACCAACTCCAAAAAAAAACACTAAAAAGCGAAAAATAAATCTAATTTCGGAAGTCGGTGGCAAAACACGAAAATTGAAAACCAAAGAAAAAAAGTTTCTTACTTTAAAAAGCTTGCAACTCATTATAATATAATCATTAACACAATTACACTGCAAAAACTAGAACATACTGTATTTTTTAAATTGAAGAACTGAAAGCAGCAACACGATGACCTATTTTCAATTCTTAGAATCTTGAGCAAAACGAATATTAGCAACTGATTCACTTCATCCTTTTTAAACTTGTTGGAATCGTAAAAAGAAACAGAACGGAAGAAACCGAAGGAAATCAAATGGAAGAATAAATAAGAAAAAAAACTGAAATAAATTGAATTTCTTTACTACAGTTTATAGATGTCATGACAAATCAAGATGTTTTTGAATTGTTACTTAAATGTTGTCTAACTTGGTACAACATAAACTTGATGATAATTATAATTTTAAGTTAACACTTGCTTTTTTTTTCTGTCAGTGTTAGTGAGCAATCCACACTATTAATTTAATTGTGGTCGCATCTACATCACCACATGCGACCGACGCATAAATAATCTGACGCCACACAAAATCCTGCATCGCGTAATTAGAGTTTACCGCGCGATCAACATTTATATAGATGTACAAGATTCCAACATCAATCGTTGAGTTGCCCGCCAGACACGACACCCGTCTGGTCGGAGGATCCTTGATTTTCTATAGAGGATGACTGAACTTTACACCCTCATACCTCTAAATAATCATAGTTCGTAAGTGTCACAATCCTGTTACCAAATACTTACAAAGCCCTCCAATCCCTATAAATTTTCAACTACGAAAGGCAAATAAACTAAACTACAAATTTTAGTCGCAAACAGAATATTTCAATTGAGATGAGGATGTTTATTGGATGCCAGATGCGACATCAAGTTTGAAACTAACTCGATTACACCCAAGACTGGATTAGGAAAGTTTTCAATGTTTATTTACAGAGCTTAGGGTTACGGATTTAGAATTTGTGCCGACTTCAGGCAATTCTCGCTAATCTTCTTACAATTGGAAGACGAAAAAATGTGTTTGATATTGATAAAATGCAAGCCTATCTATACTTTACAATATAATATCTACCCTAATAGCAATCATACTGAAGAGTTTGTTTTTTTGAACGCACCTGTAACCGTAACCTTTGAAATTACCAGTCGGATTTGAAAAAATATTTTTGCTTTTGATAGTCCAATTCTTGAGAAGGCTTAGGCTATTCTCTACGACCATTTGGAGCCAAGCAAAAAGAAAAAAAGTCGGAAAGAACTCTTATTAGTGAAAACGAAGCAATAGCGCGGACGGGCGATGCGATGCGACGCGGTGGGCCGAGGGAGTTTTATAAAAAAGTGGCTGTTATTTTAGTACATTGTGTAACTTACAACTTCCACGCGAAGAAAGTCCATACTTTAGATTTAAAAAGAAATACAGGTGGCTTAGATACAACTTTACTTTCGGAATGCCCCATCACCAGCCAGTATTCATCAAGTTCAAACATATCCCGTCAAAGAAAAACTCTTTCACCCCTTTTAAAAATAATAACTATAAGCTTTTATGACAAATGCAAGAATAATTCGATCCGACGGTAATATTCACCATCTGGCTGGGAATCCTGAGAGTCAGCATCCTAGATCAAAAAACTTCCGATATTTATACCACCAACATGAAAAATCTGACTGAACTATCATGAATAAATAAATAAATTAAACCCATACGAGACCGAGTATGTAAATGCTAACTGCTACATACAGTTTGCATACATTTGTGATAGTAAATGGAAATGAATGTGTAACAAAGCGAATTCGTAACACATTCCTGTTCTAAGCGACTATGAAATATCAGGTAAATTACGGCGCTCAATTGAACAAATATTTTCCAAAGAATTTTCTTGATGAACTCTGAAGAATTTCCTCGACGTTCAAAAATGTGACGCTCACGAAACCTCATTTTACGACTTCAGTTCCCAGCCTATATAAGACGAAAACATTGTTCATGATGAAATACGTTACGCATCTAAAGCGGCAACAGTCGGTTACTAAGGAATTTTTAAGATTAAGATGTGAGCATAGCCATCGTTCGTTCAAAGAAAAAAGCAATTTATCAATCGGGATTTGAACGCGACGGGAAGCGTTTTATTTCACACGAAACGATCACGGCACGATGTTCGGAATAGGGCCGCATTCGATTTGCTCTGACAATGGAAAAGTGCCTACAATAGTATGGTTGTTATAGCAATTTGTCTTTGTGTGGGCATAATGAGGTTTGGTTTGGTATGTTCATTTGTTTTGTTGTTTCTAAACAAATTCCAGAATCTGATTCTTGAATTTGTCATTTTTACTCAGTTTTAATTTCCGCGCATTATTTGAGAAAAGTGCGGCCAAGACTTGTACTATACAAGTCGCAACTAGGCATTGATGGACTCACGTACATTTTCACGATCGTCCATGAATACCCCATTTGCATGCTGCTACACTAATGTACTATAAATAATGAAAAACGTTTGAATTACTTGCATATTTCGAACTATTTTTTAATAGCCAGTACGATTTTATTGATACGTTACTTTAGAACCCGTTTTGTGTAAAAAAGATTTAACGGTAGCAATATACCTTCCACTGTCAACACTCAGGTTTCTTAGATAAAGCAGCTATTGTCGTATTCAGAATTTAACAAAGCTATTTGAGAATGAGAGAGAGAGAGAATATGTATTTTACGATCCTCAAATAGAGATCGGGGATCTAAGAGAGTAACCGTTTAATTATTTCCGGTAAATCGCTTTTGAGAAAATTTTACGATTTTCATTGTCTCTTGTCTAGAAACCGACCATGTCCTGTTGGGTGAACTAGACAATTTTCAAGACAACGACTATATATTAAGACCGTTACAAGAAGGTTAGATAATTTCTTCGAGAAAGCTAGTAAAAATTATGGAGATTATTTATAAACGTTCTAGTTAAGTGACGTTTAAACGTCAAATTTTCATGGTTACTGGTGATGTTCCTCAGAGAGATAAGGTGCGTGTAGTACTCGCAATTACTGGCGTGCGTATGTGACCAGATGTAGAACGTAAAAGAAGCAAAATGAGTATGTAAGGATCTTAGCAGATGGCGTTCTCTAGTTTCTGCCTACCCCCATGGTAACTTTAACTTTATATAAACCACAAAATGCACAAATGCAGACAATAATTTACTTAGTAAAATTATCTTTAAAGACCCGACATTGGCAGAATTTTCGACAAAAACAGTGTTTGCCATTTGGTAAACTTTAAATAAACTGGGTATTATTTTAATTTTAAGATCTTTTTCTTTTCGTTTCGACGGTACATCTTGAAACTGTTACGATGATAGGTACATTCATTGTAAGATTATTCACGATGTATGTTGATTGTTATGATTTAGCGTTCATTTTTTTGGCGGCTGCAGATCTCGTGTAGTCAATAATTTCTGAACCGATAACGTAATTTTACTAAGCGTAAAAGCGGTAAACTGGTTTAAAACGCCGTATAACCGCTGCTTAGCTTAGTAATCATAGTTTGCGGTTCAAAATCTTGTTAATCTGATAACTTAGCTTATCGATTTATCGATAAACTAACACAGATACATCTTGTAAACGATCTGTTTGCCTTTGATGAACTAAAATCAATTCAGCACACAAGACAATGGGCCACAGTCTGCCCAGTACATGGTACAATGTGTGCATAATATGTACCTACCTACGTATTGCAACCCTGGAGTAACACCGCTATCAAGCGCACATCTTGTTCAATGAGCAATAGAGCATATCCTCATTAGCATTCTGTCAGTCAATAGACTGCACATCCTTTATACTCTGACAATGACAAGACGGCTTCTTCAGAGTGTAGGTTATTAATTGTTAAATGGCATGTACAATGGTTCTTTTTCAACTAGATTTTTTTATGGGTCTCTATTACTGTATTAACTTATGCACGCGGCTTCGCCCGGGTGTATGTTAGAAAATATCCCATGGGAACGTACTACCGGGATTAAAGTACCCTATGTGTTAATCCAGGTTAAGAACTATCAGGCTCGTTCCCACACCTTGTACCAATTACTTTTTTTCAAAGATATTTAATCTATATTTTTAACTTCCAAGAAATACATTTCTATTCGTTCAATATACGCTAACCAGTTGCTGGTTTAACGAATTATTTTAACCTATTTTTCATAAAGACATTGTACAATCAAGTAATAACTGCTCTAAATTAATTATCACTGCACTAGATCTATTTTACTATGTACGTATCTCGTCGCAAGTCGCAAGCTTATAAAAATTATGACAGCTATATATTGTATTCATGCAACAATATTTAGGAAGCTTGCATCCAAGTAGTATTTCTTAAAATTTTCTCCAAAGTAGTTAATACATTAGTAATCTTTTGGATGTTACTTGGTATTATTCAAAAACGCCGGTAACCATTTTTTATCAGGCCTTCTTCGATCCGTTTGTCAAGAAAGAACGTGAGCCTCGTTATGTAAAGATGGTCATCCATCCACGGACCAACCCCGGCAAACGTAGCTTTACCTGATGGATCAACCCGTGCGGCTGTTATTACTTAGTCACAAGCTCCTCCTATTATGTAGACTGACAATCTACATAATACATCACAATGTTTCATCATTATTCTGTAATAAGATGTATTATGGAGAGGCTCGCATTTCCTCCTCTCCAAGAATTTCCATAAATACATGAAGTAAAATATGCACGAGGTACCTGAATTTCTTATTAAATTTTACGTCTTGGTACTGCGATTCGCGACAAGTTAGGAAGTTTAACATATTTTTAATATTTCTTAAAATAATTTTACGTTCACTACGCCGCTCCATCAGGTTCAGATATTCTTAAGTTTTAAAGAAATTTCTTATACTTTACACATCACTAAACGAAGGTAAGAATACGAAATGTTTTATGAAGAATTTAAATATAAGGAATTTGTTTTTAACGCTCCAGTGAGTAATATAAAGGTAAAAGTTGGTGAAGTGTCTGGTATAGATGTGCAAAATATTTTTTTGGGATTCTGTTGAAGATGGGCCCCTTAGAGGTAGGGTATATTTTTTATATAAATGGCTCGAGTTTTCGACACATTTAATCAAAGCAGATTTTATTTACCCCAAAGTCTTTACAATTTCTCAACAATTCATTCAGCCAGAATAACTGACTGAATAAAAATTTGGTAAACATTGCAGGGACATAGATTGAGATAACACTATTCTAACCTAGATCTCTTTTAGATCACACCTACATTGAAATGTCACCCACGTTCTGCAGAAAAGTCTTCCGTGATGAATTCTATTTTCGTACTGAAACCACTGAAAGGTAAAGCTACCCCGTGAAGATTGAAATAGAACACAATATCTGCCAACGCAATCCCAGTAAAGGGATAAACTTTGAAAAGTAAGCAGTCACTTTGTTTGGCGGCTTCCACCAACTTTATATGTTCAATATAGCTGAAGGAAAATGTGTTACTATAAATATATGAGAAATAATATGCGGAGGATATTGCAGGATTTGTGGTAGCGGTGTGTTTATATGCAAACCTTATTTCAGAATGATAATTTAATAACAGACACGCGGTTACATCGATATGTGAGGTTAGTTTACTCTTGCTACTAGTGCACCGATGAGTAACTATTCTTAATACATTGATACCTCTTCATTTTACATTGATATCGTTCATCTTTTCACCTTTTTTTCACGACTTCATTAAGAAAGAAACGCACACAATATTCACACATAAACAAAAAACAGAAATAAATTAAAATATTTAAAAAAAAAATAAGACTGATTGGTCGTTTACTAAGCAACAAAGCGGCTTGATGCCTTGATGTCGATAGTATCTGAAAATTCGTTACTAAGAGTGTTATTAAATTTTACAGCTTTTTGCTTTGCGCCGCCAAGATGAGCGTGCATATTGGCGTCCTTAGAAAAACTTTTGCGTTGTCATCGATATCTTGCGCCCATGGTGACACCGACTGCGATTTGTCTTGGCCGGCAAACTTGGCTGGCTCGGCACCAGATTGTCTGCATGTGTTGTGTTAGTTGTGTTTGCATATTCCATGTGTGGTCAATTGCGTCGTCAAATTCATCATCACCATGACTTTTTTGGCCATCCTTGGCAACTACACCTTTGATGGAACCGTGTTGTGGTGATCGTCATTTTTTATTTCATGCGTCTTTCTCCTCTAGTTTATTATAAAGTTATCGTTTGTGATTACATTATCATCAAATTTTATGGTTTCTCAAAGAGTCCCATAGATTCCGAAACACCTTTTTGTCAAAACAAAATTAATCTTCTTACATTCTGCGGGACCCCGTCAACATTACAGGGCAATGAGAAACTGATTTAACGGGAACCCGAAAGGCAGAGCTGGCAACCTACTAGGTATAATCATTAATTAAATATTTTATATACATTGTCCGTTATGTACTGTTTTAATTAAGCTTACCCTCTTACATAAAGGCCTTTTAGGGACATAATCACCGAATAATTTATTGAAAGCCCTTAGGAGAGATACGTATTTTGTAAGTGTTTTCTTTAACAAATTGGAATATAAAGAAAGCAACCTTATTAAGCTTTGGTCTACCTTTTTTGAAATAATTATCTTCTTTAGAAAACATTCTATACGTTGGTTTCAATCGTTTCTGTTTAGGGTGCAAAAACATGAAAATAATTATTTACTCTAACTCGCACTAAACGCAAGAACTTCTTATTTTATAGAATTACTACTTGTGCCCCGCGGTTTCACTCGCGTAAGTCTCGATCCCGTGGGAATATCGGGATAAAAAGTATCCTATGTGTTAATCCAGGTTATAAACTAACTGTTTGCCAAATTACATCCAAATCCATTCAGCCGTTTTTGCGTGATTGAGTAACAAACATCCAAACACACAAACACACAAACTTTCACATTTATAATACTAGCTGCGCCCCGCGGTTTCACCCGCGTAAGTCTCGATCCCGTGGGAATATCGGGATAAAAAGTATCCTATGTGTTAATCCAGGTTATAAGCTATCTGTTTGCCAAATTTTATCCAAATCCATTCAGCCGTTTTTGCCTGATTGAGTAACAAACATCCAAACACACAAACACACAAACTTTCACATTTATAATATTATTAGTAGGATTAGTAGGAAACGCAACAATTTATCAACTTTTAATTATTCATAAGTAAATCTTTAAGTTTGTCTCTCTGCAATTGAAAGTCACATAAATAATTAAATAAAGCTCTGATAGTCCAATTAAGCCTTTTAGAGTACCTAATTAATGAGTGCAAGTTTATTTCAATTTTAAAGTTAATAACGCGCGACCAACAACTTTGGAGCTCAGGGGTGCCAAGAAACGTCCTGTCAGGGTTGCGGGAAAGTCCGAAAGGGATACCGGGACCTTGGCAACAGGCAACTGCAGGAACACGGGTGGGTTTTAGTCAGTAAAAGTCTGACACGCCCTTCCGATCCGCCCAGAGCGGGAGAAGTCATTGGAAGATTTTCCACCCTTTTTTTTTTCAAAAACCCCTTTTTTTTTTCTTTTGTCGTATTAACCCTTCGGGGATTTTTTTTATTTTTTATGTTAGCCTACACTATCCCACTGCTGAGCCTTCGGGGAATTACAGGCGTGATATTATGTGGTATTATTAATTGTGCACAGCGACCCCCTACCGCTAACTCTAACAGAGACTTTATCTTCAATAATCCATTTATACACATCCAACCCAGTACCTAAACGAATTACTAACTAACAATGTTAGAAACCTATAACATTACATAACATTAGCATTTGAGTCAACACCTCCGTTTGCGGTCTAGCTCCAACAATTGACTCCTTGATTGTAATAACATACAACAATGCAGGGGCTTTCAAATTACGCTGCATAGTGGCCGAAACGGAATTCTGACATGCAGAACATTTGCAAAACAGAGAAACTTGATTCAAGTAAATCTAGTAGACAAGGCTTTGTCAGGTCGTCAGTGACTATTGCATGTAGTTGTCTACCATTTAATATTCATACAATTTGAGAACCTTTCTTTCTAAAGGCAAAATCGCTAGGATGAGTGTCATTCTGAATTTCGACAGGTCATTATTTCGACACGGTCTCAATTTCGAAATACAATTTGTTCGAATACTCATTGCTTCGACAGAACACATCTTCGAAGAACACTACTTCGACAGAACATACTTTGACAACACACACCTTCGAAGAACAATACTTCGAAGAACCCTTCTTCGAAATGCACTCTTGCTCGGCGGATCTCTATTTTGACGGAAGGACGGAACGTACCTTCGATATAATACTAAAGTAAAATAATCTCTTACGAGAAAAAAAAACATTTATTATTGACTACTTATCCATAAAAAAAAATATGGCAACGACGCATTGTCTTAGCTTTTCATTTTTCTAAGCAGCTCCAATAAAACACATCATCACGCACTTTGTTTATTTATACAGTACATGTAACCGTCCATTATCAACTGATTGTTTCCGTTTCGTGATAACACAATTTTGCACGAAGACATGATTTTAATGCTTAATTTTTGCTAACGAATAGTGTAGTTCCTTATTCATAATAATATTATAATTACTTATTCTCTAAGGAAAAACTAGAGAAGACATAAGACATAATTGAAAACTTATTTTTTCTCTTTTGATTGACGTAGGTATGTGTACACGTTGTTTAATGTAGGCATGGAGGTATGTACTCCACAACCTATAGACGTTTTGTATAACCCGTGGAATTAAAGAAATATGCATTTACAGAATTATAATACATAACTTATTTAGTATTCTTATTTGTTACGGTCGCGAATCATAATTATTTAGATCAACATAGAACTTGACATCTGCAAATTGCAAAAAAATGAATTTCACGGTCTAGTTTAGCGCATCTTCCTTAATTGGAATCAGTATTTATGTAATCTAAATGCACAGATTTTTCAACAATCGGAGATAATTTTTCAATGTTTGGTTTGCTTTCCGTTGCTGTTACTGGGAAGTTAGCATTTTGTGGATTTTGTAAAAGACGCGGAATGGCAATAATTTTGTCATTGAAGCTCGCGTTGATGATAAACCATATTTAGATCAACATAGAACTTGGCACATGCAAATTGCAAAAAAATGAATTTCACGGTCTAGTTTAGCGCATCTTCCTTAATTGGAATCAGTATTTATGTAATCTAAATGCACAGATTTTTCAACAATCGGAGATAATTTTACAATGTTTTGTTTGCTTTCCGTTGCTGTTACTGGGAAGTCAGCATTTTGTGGATTTTGTAAAAGACGCGGAATGGCAATAATTTTGTCATTGAAGATCGCGTTGATGATAAATCATATTTAGATCAACATAGAACTTGGCACCTGAAAATTGCAAAAAAATGAATTTCACGACCTAGTTTAGCGCATCTTCCTTAATTGGAATCCGTATTTATGTAGTCTAAATGCACAGATTTTTCAACAATTGGAGATAATTTTGCAATGTTTTGTTTGCTTTCCGTTGCTGTTACTGGGAAGTTAGCATTTTGTGGATTCTGTAGAAGACGCGGACTGGCAATAATTTTGTCATTCAAGCTCGCGTTGATGATAATGATCGATACCTACATTTTTTATAATAAATAAATAGCTTTTATAATCCCTTTTTTTACTTAGGTATTTTAAAACGTATGGAATTTTGAGATGCTTTACTTCTCTGATTGGAGTGCGGTACTGCCACCGTTTACGACTCATGATGATACCAAACTCATTTTCAGAACAACAGCAAGCTTTTTTAACAAGTTCCATGCGAAGAGTTAGTGGCGAATTTAGGCAATTATTATAGCAGCCCCAGCGTCCTTCAGAACAACATCGGAAGCAGAAAAATATTTTTCCTATCTCGCAAACATCCATCCATCATAATCGTGGTAAACAATATCATCACTTATCCTCAAGACAATTTGCTGCCACGTCGCTCTCAACAGAAAGCGTGAACATACGAAGTTATAGGTACAACCCTATTGTGACGTCATTCATACGATATTTGAATTTTATACCGGTTTTATTAAAATACAGAATACGGAATCTGCATGTTTTTTGAGCTGTTCATGTGTTCTGAATTGTAAGCGTGGGCGTGAGGTGTATGTATTATTTAATGCGTTGACACGTATGAAAACCATGTTTTTATGAGGAAAATATCAATTCGCAATTTTATGGAAATAACAAACAATATTTCTTTTGGATATATAAACTGTCGAGTATATTTAATTTTGACACCCCGATTCGCTCAACTTTTGATAATTTACGTACCTACTTATCGATTATGTTCGACTGTCAAGAAAGTTTAAGATGAAAAACTAGATCATTATTATCAGAGCATCTAACGAAGAAAGATTAAATGTTTTTAAATGTTTGAGGTTTCAAATATTTAACCACCTTGGTCCTTGATATCGTTTGTTATTCAATCGAATAATATCAAACGACTTGACATAATCCAATATTAAACCATCATTAGCAACGGTAGAAGAAAAATATAAAAAAGCAGCGAATTGTAACGAGCACCAAAATAATTAACGTACATACATATTTACAAAAATATTCCAATAACAGAGAAAAACGGACAGGAAATATAAGAAGAAAATTGGAACAAAGGACGTGATGTGAAATAACATCGACTAATTACTGTGGAAACTGATTCACGCGATGATCCCGCACAAATTGTGCTTGTATAAGCTTGACTAGCTTTGATGAAATCACAGGAATGCTACTGATTTAGTGAATGTAAGAAGGTAAGTCTGTGGTGAGTTTTTGTTAGGGCCCTAGCACACGGCGTATTTTAAACGCGCAGACGACGCGCCGATGACGCGCGTATACGCGCTTCAAACGAGATTTGAACACAACCTAAGCACACGGGGCGATCGTGAGACGCGCGTGTACTGCGCGTATACATGCCGATACAGCGATACAGACGCGCTGTAGTCGCTCGTAGCTTCCGCGTTTTGGTCAGAGACTCCTCGTCAGTTGTACAATCAGGGTCCATCAACTTTGTTCGCCAATCATGCGGGGGAAGGCAAGGGGACGGGAAAATAATGCTACCATTACAATTTTTTTTATTTTTATCGGAATCTATGATAGCAATATTCCGGTGGCGTGAGCGCGCGCCCCTTCTGTACCCCTCCGCCGATCCTTTGTGCGCGCTTCAAACGAGTTTTGAACGCGCAAAAATCGGAATCTACGGCGCAGAAAACGCGCGTACTTGAAAAGCGCGTCGTCTGCGCGTTTAAAATACGCCGTGTGAGTGCCGTGTAGTGTGAGTGTTATATTCGGAAAATGAGTATCATTGTTGCCACACACGTTATTCTGAGTGACAATCCGTACTCGTGCTAATATTGTAAGATCGTAGAAAAATAAAAATACTCCGACGAAGCGAAACTGGGAAAGTATTTTTAGTATGTTTTTCTATGGTAAAATGATTTTACTTTCGTTTCGGAAATATCTTAAATAAACTGTATGGTTTTTATCATCTCTATAGTTTTCTTTTAATTGTAAACAGTGCTCTACTATCCTCCTCAATTTGCATTAAAAAATACTTTCTTTTTTCAATTATATTTTTATTTATCTGCGGTTAACTTTATTATAATGATTGACAGTACTAACAGATGTCCTACCATGTTTAAACTACTTCTCAGGGATTTAAAAGGCTATATCTGGCTTTTACAACTGTAACTGAGGAGCTCATGGCTAAGTAATAACAACCGCATGGGTCAATCCATCAGGTTATGCTACGCTACATACCGAACCTCCTTCGTGCCTCGGAAAGCACGTTAAGCCGTTGGTCTCGGCTGCTAGTCGTGGCTCTTTGTCAGTGGTTACGGGTCGTCAGAAGCCCAAAGCTGACAACCAGTCTTACCAAGTAGTATCTTATTACCCAGTTACTGGGTTGTGGAGGTCAGCTACGCAACTGGATGCAGCTGAATACCAGTATTTTCCATGGAGTAAAATACTGGTATTCAGCTGCATCCGGTTAGACTGGAAGCCGACCCCAATAGACATAGTTGGGAAAAGGCTAGGCAGATTGATTGATCTGGCTTTTACAACTTTAATACCTTTTAAGTTTCGTCAACATGACATGTGGCTCGACTATCATTGTGTTATGATGTCACAGAGAGACGAAGTTGAAGTCTAAAGTAACTCAAAAATTCACTGGCACTTACCCTTCAAACTGGAACAAAGAGCAATGGAGTTCAGCGATAGAAATAGGCTTGACTCCTTCATATTTTAGGTAGAGGTTTTATGTGACTATTTTTAACAATAACTATTATTAAGGAACTGGCCTCTATTTCATTAGGCGTTTTTTTGGCTCTAAGCAATGTCCCACAGTAGAAGATGATTTCCTGTTACGGAAAGCAATACGCTAAAATTAAAGATTTGAGACCAAAATTGGATTGTAATCGCATAATCAAACCTTGCATGACACATTGAATTAATTTGTATTTCATATGCAAACTGCTCTAATATTTGTTTCACCAGCAAATCGTGATACAAACTCGGTATCGCTTTTCATCTCATCTGCCTAGCCTTTTCCCAACTATGTTGGGGTCGGCTTCCAGTCTAACCGGATGCAGCTGAATACCAGTATTTTACATGGAGCGACTGCCTATCGGATCTCCACAGCCCAGTAACTGGGTAATACGATACCCCTTGCTTAGACTGGTTGTCAGACTTTCGTGCTTCTGACGACTCGTAAACTCGGTATCGCTTTTATAATCCAATATTCTGTTATATTCAAGCACCATGAATTTCTACGTATTCACGTTTTTTTCCTTCTCGATTGATTGAAGGAGATATAACAAATATAAACCTGTGGTATCTCAGTCACCACGTTTGAAAGTCGAGCATAAAACCAAGATAAACTTCAAGCATGTTTAACTTGAAGACGTGTTGGCATTTATGTTATGTTTACACCGTAAAGGGGGTGTATTTTATACATTTATGAAACGTCACACTCTTTTCGTTCAAAACGTGAGGGGAAGTTCAAACGATTCGGCTCAGTGTCGGTCGTGCAGTCACGTATGCCTTAAATAAGTTAGGTACTGTATCCACGTGTATGGCTATGATTATGAATTGGTGTTCGTATCAATGTTAAATTTATTACGAATGCTGGTTTTATTTTATTTTTGTAGCAGGTGGAAAACCGTGGGTTTTAAATCAGTCGACATAACCCTTTATTCCCCCAGCAGAGGGTGCCCCAAGAGAGCATATCATATACGTGTCTATCATCCATACCACCATAACCAGGCAACTAAATTACGTGACGACAGCAATTTATTTCACCTAGGTAACACTTTCCACTCTCCTGCAAATTGCAAACAAAAAAGACTAAAAACCGTCTCTACTAGGTCGTTTTCAACCTTATTCCAGGGCATAAAAAAGAAAAGAATGAAACAACATGATTACCCTGTAACAGTGCTGGCAGAAAATTCGTCATCGTGACAAAAAATAGCTCAATCGACGTCGAGATTCCAGTTAGGGATAAATAGCAAATTCAAAAACAATTTATCTTGGAATCGCGTTGTATGCTTTTTGCTAAATGTCGTCATTTAATTGGTTTTATTTCCGGTGAAATTGTTCAAGGGAAATGCGAGAATAATATTCCATGTTGATAAAACGTCGTAATGATGGCGATTTTCTGAGATAATTGTATGGATTTTAATTGATCTTATTAGCATTATAATTAGCTGGTCCATATATAGTCCGACATTTAGTTAGTTTGAGAAAATGATACTGGATTGGAACAAGCGGATCAAAAAAATATATCTTTATCTAGAAAAATACTTGGATAGTAGAGAGCTTTGTAAAAATGTACAAATACAGGTCCCAAGTAACGTATTTACAGAACCATTCATCACAACACTCGTACTACAGTCCATTACAAGTTCTAAAATAAACTCAGTTCTCTCTTATTTATAAACAAAACAATAGTCAAAGATTCTGTATTAACATCTTCAAATACTCGTATTCTTAACAAAAATAATCGTTACTTGTACAACGCTTCGCAAAAGTTTTTCCATTCCGAAATTCCTCTGTCGATCAAAAATGATAAAACTTTTGTGGAGTAATTAAAAGACAAACAACAGAACTCAGGAACTTTGTTAATTTATTAAACGGACCCTTAGATCGTGGGATGGAGATTTTGCTAAGAAAGTCACCGTTTTTTTTGTCACCGATGAAAGTCGATAAAGTGGATAGAATTACGCGAGGCGTACACTTTTTCATCCGACATCGCTCGATGACGTCCGATAACTAGAATATAATACTTTTTATTATGTACACCATACGAATTACAGATAAACATAAATGTAGACAGTTTACATATTGGTGGTCTTACAGCTGACTAGGTGTACGTATTCAATTTCTTAAACATAATGTTGGATTCGATAGACCGAGTCCGGCCGACGACGTACGAGGAGCATAGTTCGGGCGATGACGAATTAGGTACCTATACGCCAGCCATTAGAAGTCAATGTAGGAAGTCTAAAAGTGGCGCCGGCGGTGACCAAGAAGTTGTGCGGAAATCTGTTGACATGGTATAATGAGTAATGTGATGTGATGGAAAGAGGAACATATTGTGAGGAAAGTTTTTACTATGAAAGTGGATTAATTGTGGTTATAAAAGTAATCGAATGAATAGATTACGAAGATGACGGCTATGGAGATGTATGGAAGAATAACAATACCTGCGAATATTTTGCTCTTGTAGAATTACTGTCTCATAGGAGTGTATCATCACGATAATTTGTAGCACCTTTTATTATTTTTTATCCCATATTTTGTTATGTAATCTTTTTCATTATTAAAATATATCTTCACTAGTGAAGAAACATTGTTTGTCCATCACTACTAATTACATACTGCATGTAAGAATACTTGTATGTATCATTATTATTATTTATTTTTGAGATTCATTTGTTTTCTCTTTTCGGAGTTTTCGGGCAATCATAATGATGATTTTTTGCGCCTCTCGCTCTCGTTTGTACGCGCCTTTAGAGCAAGCAATGTGATATTTACAGGTTTAATAGTACTGTCACCCTGAAAACAAAGGTAGGAGAAAACTGAGAACTGTCGTGTTCATTTGACAAAACTATTACTGAAGAACAATAAAAATGTAACATGATCTTGTCACCAACTCAACATTTATCTCAAATATTTCAGGTCTAAAAAAATTCTGTTCGTACCCTCTCCTTAGAGATTCGACGTAATTCATTTTCTTCAGTTGACACTCGCAATTTTGTGGGATGATAAACAGTTCATGCAATCTACCGTTTTTTTTTATATTTTATGAATAACTTTGAGGTCCTGTCCCTAACCAAAATTGGATTTTTCATGGTCACAGCTATAAATTTCACAAGAGCCACGTAATTTTTTGATAGCAAATTGTCTTTTTTGTAATGTAATGAAATAAATTAATTTTATATATTTTTTTATTTTGTTGCTCGGTTTTTGCTTGGATATGGAAAAAACTGAATACTTTTAAAAATGTCGAACTTGGGTTGTTGTAGATATTGTTTTAGATAAAATTGGTTTGACCTGTCTTTTATAATTTTTTCATAAACTTTAAACATCTAACAATATATTTTATGAATAAACAAGAAACAAAATCGAACTATTTACGAACTTTTTTTCTTTATGTCAGCGTAACTCTTTTACATTAATTTTATTCAACAAGAATTTCAAATTTTAAAACAAATAAATTGAATAATTCTCAAAATCCACAAACAAGACCCAAAGCAAGTTGAAACGAAGTAACAATTCTAATTATTTTGACTGAGAAGAAAGACCGGCTTAATTAAAATCTATCTCAAATAGCTTTAGGTAGAATAAAACATTATCTTCACGAAATTAGGTGTTAGTTCTGAAAATTCTGGCTTAATTGAAAACAACAACTACTAAGTAAATTTGAATTTGGGTGAAAGGATGCTGTATGGGAAATAATTACAAACGAATTTTAATGAAAAAATATTTGTAATAATTTACTAAATAGTAATAACGAATAATGAATTATTTTTCGAAGGCTGTAACAATTATTTATGTCTGCAGATTGGATGATCAACTTTTGGAGACTGGCCAGAAACTTAACCACATCATTTAATCTTAAAAAACAATTCTCGTCTGTATTTTATTTATTTTATTTTATTAATTTAAGGAAAACTTACAGCTAATACATTTTAATGTCTAGCACAATGTGTAAACTATGGCCAATTACAAGTTTCCACTAACAAATAAGGTGAGTAAACTTAACAAATACGCGAAGACAGCGACGTAAGAGATACGCAAATTAATTATCTCACGCTCGAATCGACAATGATAAAGAGAAGAAAAAAATATATACTGTAAAACGAAAATGGGTATACATAAAAACAATTGTTCAAACTTTTCTTCACTTCCCTAATGCTACTAAATAAATCTAAAGACTCAAGACGAGGTCTCCGAAGAAATACATAAATAAATATATTTAATTGTTTATTATTATAAATCCTATAGTTTCCCAGTTTCCCACAGGTGGGCAAGTACCTCCCTACTATAAAATTTAGGAATATTTCATCGAACATTCCGATACAATATGGGTTAGCGTACGTTCAGAAAAGTAAACGCAATATAGCTGCAAGCGAAAACAATATTACTACCCTCGATAGTTTATATTTCGTAGAAATAAAAGAGCCCGAACATAGTAAAGAAACTACAAACAGACGCCATTCAATTTACGCGATAACATTTTGTAATATCCAATATTTAAGAGAGGGGCTCGGCTAAAATTTTCACTATTTCCGCTTCATAAAAATTGTATACAGAAAAAAATACCCTTTGTTAACTCTCATGTGGAAAAAACTTAATTGGTATAAACGATTTGGGTCTCCTGAAAACCGAGATAGGTCCGTTTTCCGCCCCATAATATAAATCTCTGTCTATTCGACATTTTTTTGGGCATACAATGACATGTCACATGGACAATCTCTCTGAACCATTTAAAATCCTTTATTCCCATCTGCCCCCTTCGAGCTTGCCACCGGGGTGGCTGGCACTAAGTAGTGGCGTTTACCACCCCGTGGCAGATGACACTTATTTAGTGTCATCTGCCCCCTTCATAGTGATTGTAAGGTGGTCGATTCTCCACCGCGTTCTCATATTACGTACTGGACATTATCAATAGAAATTTAAATAAAACCACTGGATATCATTAGCAATAAAAATTAACTTTAATAATGGCAAATAATTTTGGAACTTTTCTATATTTATAAAAACAATTTACATGTTGTATAAATATAATTTTAAATTCTCTATTCCTTTATTAGTATAACAGTACTCTTACAACAATTTAAGATGGGTGTAAAATCATTACATTATTTTAACAATATTTATACATTTCTGTTTCTGTATTGGGTAGAGTCACAGTTTTTTTACACAAGTGATGAATATTTTCACAAAATGGAATAATCAGCAAAAACTTATGCTACAGAAAAATAATCTTTTAATTTTAAATAATGTTCTATTGCCACAATCACAGTTTTAATTACAGTATATTTTACAATAATCGACTAGTTTTTATACAAAAAAAAAAAAAATAAGTAAGCGATTGGTTTGACGTGTCATGAAAACCAATCGCTTACTTATATTTTTTTAACTAACGACACTAACGAAAACTTAACCAAGATTATTTAAAAAAATTAAGTTTTTTTAAATTACCAACTAACATTACAGTTTAATCACAATATTATTAAAATTAGAATAATGTACCCATTAGTAACAAAAAATAGTAATAATGATTCAAATCACAGTTGTAAGCTTATGTAATCATATTAATTCAAGAAAAGTTTAAATTAAGTACGCACCATTTCCAAAAAGTGGCCTTCTGTTATTTGATCATCCAATAACGCTAATTGAGCGTCTTGAATGAAGTCGTCATTGGACATAGATTTTTGATCCCTTTTTTTAAATATTTTGTTTTGTATTAGAGTTTTTTTAACGTTGGCTAAAGAAGCGTCTTCTCCAATGATATTCAAAAAATGCATAATATTTGGATTCTTTTTTCCCATAGCTTTGTTTAGCTTGTTGTGCCAACCTTCCAAAAAATTGTTGGTTCGGTGGCGTTGGCCATACACTGACAAAATTTCTAGCGAATCAGACTTTATCCACTGTTTTTTCATATAGGACCTGAATTTCAGTAATTGAGGGTCTTCAGTATCATGACGCGTTATATATTTCCAGCCATTTAATAACTCATTACGAGGCAATAAAGGTAATACTGCGCTAAGTTCTATTTCGCGTCTCTTAATTTTTTCGTATCTTTGTGTCAGTCCAAGTTCTTTTGCTTTCTTCCAAATACTTTTTTATAATGATAATAATAGCCGGAAATTTCTGTATTTGGGAAAGATTTTTTTATAGCTTTGATCGCAGCATTTTCAAAGTCTGTCTTAAAGTATATTGACCAATTTGGACCAAATGCTGCCCAGCCATGGGAGTGCTTCCAAATGGTTCCTTGCATCAATTTATACAAACAAAAATTAAAAAAAAAAAAATCGGTCCCAGGGTTAAAAAGTTATTGCCTTTATACGGAGTCGGCAGGTATCCATAGGAACTCCTCAACCAAACAAGACACCACCATCGAGTTTGGACTCGTTGAATATGCATTGACAAGTGCTTTACACTAGGCAGTGTCCAGGGTCTGATGATGGAGCCGGAGGTGGCTATAGGAACTCTTCGACCAAACAAGATAGCACAATCGTATTTGAACTCGTTGGTTTTGTCTTGGTAAGTACCTAGTATAGCCCAAGGTTGCATCCAGGGTCTGGTGATGGAGCCGGAAGGTACCGAGAGGAACTCCTAAACCATACAAGACAGCACCGTCGGGTTTGCACTCGTTGAATATGCACTGACAAGTGCCTTATACTAGGCAGTGTCCAGGGTCTGATGATGGAGCCGGAAGATGGCTTTAGGAACTCCTCAACCAAACAAGATAGCACCATCGTGTTTGAACTCGTTGGCTTTGTCTTGATAATTACCTAGTATAGCCCAAGATTGCATCGAGAGTCTGGTGACGGCAGCCGGAAGGTACCGATAGGAACTCCTCAACCAAACAAGACAGCACCGTCGTGTTTGGATCCGTTGAATATATATTGACAAGTGCAATGTGTTGTTTAACATAATTACTGACATTATTTAATAAAATGCGCTATTGGTTGGTTGGTGTTCATTAATAAAAAATATTCAACAAAAAAATATTTAAAATGAAAATGATATGCATAAAAATTAAATAAGAATGTGTTGTTTAACATAATTATTGCCATTATTTTTAATAAAATGCATCACCGGTTGGTTGGTATTCATCAATAAAAAATACTCAATAAAAATAGTTTTTCTCAAAACTCCGCGGATAGATTTTATTGAGCTTTGGTGTACAGACTAGTACAAGCCCAAGGATCATAATGCACTATGTGTTCATTCTGGGCAGCACTTGGCCCAGCTTCCATATATGGATGGTCAGTAAAAAATATTTAACATGTAAAATGATATGCATACAAATGAAATAATAATGTTTTGTTTAACATAATTACTGTCATTATTTAATCAAATGCGCCACCGGTTGGTTGGTATTCATCAATAAAAAATGCTCAACAAAAATTCGTTTTTCTCGAAACTGCTCGGATAGATTTTATTGAGCTTTGGTGTACAGACTAGTATAAGCCCAAGGAACATAATACACTATGTGTCTATTCTGGGCAGCACTTGGTCCAACTCCCATATAGGGATGGTCAACGTCCTTTCAATGGTTCCCACTCAGAAATCTGCGATTTTATTAAATCGAATAGAGTGACGTAGGCTTTACATGTCATTTTATTCATAAGACAGTACAACAACGGCACGATGTTAGTGGCTTCTCTATCGCTCCCCAAATCTCCATGAATTACGTACAATTGTTTGAAACATGTTGGGCAACTTTTAAAAGTACCATCGCTGAAGAAGTCCGTGACCTTTCTAATGAATTCTCTGGATTTTTTGGAGCAGATTATAATGATACGTACTCCTTCATGTCTGTAGTCGGCCATCAAAAATTCTTGGTATCTAGCTGGGATTTCCACCTCTTCAGCTTCACAACAGGATATTTTTGGCAATTCTGCTGTCTTATTTCTATGCCTATATAATGATGATTTGATGTTATTAAATAGAGGAAGTTGCACAATATTACTCACGTCGGAATTATTCATCTCTGCCATTGCTTTGTTGTAGATAGTTGGCACGGCGGGAAAGTTTGGCTCTGTTATTTTCTCCTTTATTCTTTGCAATAATATTGCAGTCTCATTTTTTGGGAAATCTGGTGTACAGTTGTGGGGCTTCTCATCTACAAGATTCTTCCCCTATAAAAAGAAACACATATTAAGTGAATATTCTTTAAGACTGACCCAACGCAAGTCAAAGATAAGTAGCTACCTACTTACTTAGATACAGATTGGCATATTAGCACTTATCTATTACTTTGTGACTCGCGTTGGATCAGTTTAGGACAACATGTCTTATGTTACTCATGTCTAACTTTGTTATTTTTGACCTTATGCCTAACTAGCGACCCATTCCGGAGCCCGATAGCAGAGCATTTTTTGAAAATAAAATATTTATAGCCTATGTTACCCACCGATAATGTAGCTTTCTGTCGGTTAGTATTTTGAAAATCGGTTCAGTAGTTTTTGAGTTTATTCAATACAAAGAAACAAACAAACAAATCTTTCCTCTTTATAATATTAAGTGTTATAAATTGTTGAACTAGACCAGATTAAAAAACTTACTAAACTGTAATAAAAAAAACTTCTACTTACTTTCATTCTTAAAAGACCGCGACACTTATTTTTTTTTCTACCTGAGCACTCCATACCACGTGACCAGTGGTTTTATATTGTTTTTTTTATAATATATTGATGTCCCGCAAGTAATAGCACTTTACCATTGTTTTTATTAATATAAAAAATCGTATCAGACTCTTGGGAACTTCCACTTGCTAGTTCCGCCATAGGTTCCGCCATATTGGTATATTTGCGCGCGCGCACCACGCAGTCTCTGATTATCTATTGCAAATTGTGACATACAAGGAATTTCCGTAATCTATGGAAAAATACTGTAAAGCACTAAGTAGGTACTGGTACTAGGTATTCTCCCTATTTCTAGAGGTCCCCTTTGGATCTCTACCAGAGGGGACCTCTAGAAATAATTGAAACGCGAATTATATTGAAACGCGGAGGACTTGGAACTAATATATTATTTCTTAGACAAATTCACAATTCAACTGTCATACTAGATCTGACACATTATTTTTAATAACAACAATATAAAATATATTTGACACGTTTGAATGTTAGAATAGGAAATTATCTCCGGCCAGAGTTTTCTGCTAAAGGCAGGAAGACACAAGCCTCTACAGTACTGTAGCGGTTTGTGGCGGTGGAGGGATTAATTTTTGTTGCTAATGATATCCAATGGTTTTATTTAAATTTCTATTGATAATGTCCAGTACGTAATATGAGAACGCGGTGGAGAATCGACCACCTTATAATCATCATGAAGGGGGCAGATGACACTAAATAAGTGTCATCTGCCACGGAGTGGTAAACGCCACTACTTAGTGCCAGCCACCACCCCGGTGGCAAGCTCGAAGGGGGCAGATGGGAATAAACGGAATCGACCACCTTATAATCATCATGAAGGGGGCAGATGACACTAAATAAGTGTCATCTGCCACGGAGTGGTAAACGCCACTACTTAGTGCCAGCCACCACCCCGGTGGCAAGCTCGAAGGGGGCAGATGGGAATAAACGTTTAAAATTATACAGCTTTGAACACAAGGTTCAAAATAGAATATTCGTTCGTCTCTGACAATCCTACTAATGTGTTTTTGCCGTACATTTGGAGACTGCTGGAAACATTTAAGTACTTTTTGCAATTATTTTACATAAGATGTTGTGTTACAAAAATTATCAAGATTTCTGAGTTATAAATAAATAAATTCCGTGATACTAAATACAATTATTGTGCAGTCTTAGGCAAAGAAAAACCTTGTAATTTTTCAGACTTTTATTTTTATTTATTGTATTTCAGTTCACAACAGTAACAATATAAGCGTGAAAATTTTGACTAATATAAAACATCGGATCGAGGATGTTTGGAAGGATTTGGGGGAGGCCTTTGCTCAGCAGTGGGACAGTATAGGCTAACATAAAAAAAACTAGTATAAAACAGTGGATCGAGGTGGCCCTAGAAAAGGATGTTTGGAAGGATTTGGGGGAGGCCTTTGCTCAGCAGTGGGACAGTATAGGCTAACATAAAAAAAACTAGTATAAAACAGTGGATCGAGGTGGCCCTAGAAAAGGATGTTTGGAAGGATTTGGGGGAGGCCTTTGCTCAGCAGTGGGACAGTATAGGCTAACATAAAAAAAATAAAAAAAAACATTTAATGCAAAATAAAATACCACTGTAACCATAAAATCCATACCAATATTATAAATTCGAAAGTAACTCTGTCTGTCTGTCTGTCTGTATGTTGCCTTTTCACGCCTAAACCACTGAACGGATTTCGATAAAATTTGGCAAGGAGATAGATGGCATCCCGAGGAAGGACATAGGCTACTTTTTATCGATATACCACGCGGGCGAAGCCGCGGGCGGAAGCTAGTTCATAAATAATTAATCGTACAAATTATTTTTCACTGATTACAAAAGAAACTCTGAAAAATAATTTAGCAGCTAGCTTAAAAGCCATTAGAACGAGGTGGTGCCATATCTTACAACGATAATAAAGTACCATCGTTTTATTCTCGTTTTAGGCCTAAGATTTATGTTTAATTATAATTAGAAAACGGAGATAACATCTATCTTCAAGCTTTTAGTATTTTATGGCGTGAGAAAAGTTTCATAGGACAGCTTTTTTCACAGTAAATCCTAAAACCCACAAACATTCTAGTTGTTTTGTTTTCTTTTCGATTCAAAGCAGTTATAAAGACAGAGGAGATATAAGTCCGCCTTTGTACGGTATTATTTTTTTACTTGTGCTTAAAATTTTAATAAAATAAATATTTTTTTATTTTCTGAAATGGTCACTGTTATTTATTCTCGTGGTATAGTACAGTATTCACAATGATTAATAATCTATTTTTGTTATTTCTACAGACTATACAAAATGTGCAATATCAGCCATCCTTTATAATGCCGCCACAAATAAAAGACAGCTAATTAATATTCATAAAATATTGAAATCAGAAACCGCTGACAATGCAATACCACCCTATCAAGCACCGCCTGAATTAACATGCCACGATAACAAAATATGACTTAATTACGAAATAATCCAGTAATATTAGCTCTGAGTTGGAACAAAAATTAATTAGCGATGAGCGAACGGAAAATCGCATTAAAAATTCCGTTTGTAATTTAGATGGCAACTCGTCTTCGCCCTCAGGGGAATGCTATATAAAATTACACGAAAAACGGTTCATATTTCAGCGGAGCATAGCTGGTGTGTCCACAGCCTTTTTTTTTTTTGAGGGTGGGAAATCATCCAATTACTTCTTCCGCTCTGGGCGGAGCGGAAGGGCGTGTCAGACTTCTACTGACTAAAACCCACCCGTGTTCCTTCAATTGCCTGTTGCCAAAGTCCCGGTATCCCTTTCGGACTGTCCCGCAACCCTGGCAGCCATCGCTCCTAGCTGACCCTGCCAATTGTGCTGACATCTCTTTGAGGCGCGTGTGGAACACGACGCGCCATCGACCCGAGCCTGGTCCTTATCGGACGGCGAGCTACCCATTGCTCGCCGTCCGCAAGCCGCTATATAAAATTACACGAAAATCGGTTCATATTTCAGCGGAGCAAAGCTGGTGTGTCCACAGCCTAGCCTACATGGAATGGAAAAACGCCGATCCAATTTTATGAAACGTCAGCAGCAAAAGACGCGGAGATTGTGATGTCGATTTTAGATTGTCGACAATGCGGTGGTTGACAGATTTTTATGCGTTGTGTCGATGTTATTGAATGTTTAAAGTATTGGCATCGTATACTGAGTATTTTAATTTAGTTACGTTGTACTGCTCCACTCATAAAACTAGACAACTGTTTTCAATGTTTAGATACTGAAAGTTGTCTAGTTATTGAGTGTAACGTGTAGGTTTTTGGAAAGATTTTCGTGAAAATTCTAATTTTTTGTCAGACTAGAAGCTGACTCTCACCCACTATATATCTACATCAGTAGTAAAAGTTGCGAAAGTATGCAATATCACGAAGGTAGGGTCGCACCCGTCGATATACCTAGATAACGATAGTCGGTCTTTCTCTGTCCACCATTTTACAGTGCCCCCAACGTGAACACAATTTAGATAGGAATCTTTGATAGGTAAAGGAAAAATAAAAAGGAATCTTAGAAAATAAAATCTGAAAAACTTTTTTTAATACTAACAATGTAAAATCATATTTTTCCTAACAAAGGACAATGAAAAGCTCATAATATATCATCATTCTCCTGCCCTTATCCAAATTTGTTTGGGGTCGGCGCAACATATGTCTTTAGCTTCCATACTTCTCTATTTCCCATCATCTTGGTAGTCCATCCATAGTTTCTTTGATCTTCCCCCGACTCTCATAGCCTTCCATGTACATACTCAAAAGCCCTTATAATATGTACCTATATCATATAACTAGCTGTGCCCCGCGGATTTTGTATGTCATATTAAGGCTCTTACATACTGGCGCGATTCTCCGCGAGACGCGAATTTTAACAAAACAATTTCTGAGAAAACTTCACGGCGAACAATGCGGCGGCGTCGCGTCGCGCGACGAATCGCCCCAGTATGTAACAGCCTTTAGTACATCATCAATATGTATGTCATATTGGTGTACCGAGTCTAATTAAGAAAAAAAGTATCTTGTCGATATCACGTACATGTTGTGCACCATTGTAATGCAATTTAGTAATTTCGTATAACAAAGAGCTCAAAAATTATGACTAAAAACTGTATAAACCAGTTAATACCACCGACTTCTATGCAAACACAATATTATGTTCAGAAACTCTTTGATCTCATTGTATCAGTACAATAGCATTATTAGCGCTAACTTTTGCTAAACAACTGTAACTTGTGTTAACAGACTTAACTTCATGCACCTGGTCTGTTATCGGTTCCCAAATGATTCGAGTTCAGTTCGGAGTTCTGAAACTTTTCGAATTTGTTTCGCATTGTTAGTTGGCAAAATAAAAAGGGTATGTGGATGAAATGACAACTACTTTATTGTGCATGATCTCTGTTATTATGAAACTAACAAGAGAAATGTAGCAGGAAGGTTTTCAAACTCAAACTCAAAGCATTTATTTCAATTAAACCATTTACAGGCACTTTTGAATTGTCAAGGATTCGGTCAGTCAGAAATCTAGTTGCCCATTCCAAAGCGTAGTAGGTACCTATGGAGAAGAACTGGCAAGAAACTCCACGGACACTTATTTAAATCAAAATATTGTTACAATATATGGGTTACATCATTCATGGTGAAATTATACATGTGAGAACAATGTAGAAAGCACGTTAAAAGCGTCCGCAATTATAACATACAAACAATTCAAAAATTAAAATAAGCCATGGCAGCTAAGAGATAACCAGTCACAACTGACGGCGCTCGTTCAAGAACATGACGCATGGATCAGAAAAAAAAAGCGCAAAAGAAAAGGATTAATGATTTGTGTTTTTGAAAAAGGACACCAGTGTCCTCGTTTTTGTTTGGCCTCTCCATGATTTGAACAAAACTGGGAAGAAAACAGTAGCAGAGAGATGTTTTTCGATGAGAACAAAAAAATAAGATTTAATTACAACTATTTTGAAAAGAAGCTAACAACTTCGGGAGGATACCTATGCACCAATTTGTAGATACTTACTGTGAAAATGAATGAACCAATTTTGGGACAGGTTTGTGTCTTGCGATAAAAGGGAAATACAACACTATTATTAATTCTATGAATTTATAGAATACCTCAACAACCTAAACACTAAACAGTACTAAAATCCTTACACAACGACACAGAAGGTTCATAGAATCCCAATAATTTCGCACTATTGAACATAAGTATTGAATTTACTGCCAATCTTCTTCCTATAATCCCTCTATTTCCTGAACACCTACAAGAGATGAGGTATTCTATTGTTACCCAGGAATCTATACATAGACGAAGCTTCGTAACACATATTATTAGACAATAGAACCCTCTGCTATTACCATAGACAATGAACAGGATACTCAAAGCCTACAGTATTAGTGGATGTTACATACATTCTGATCGTTATTACTCTAGTTTTGTAATTAATCTTGGAGCTTTGTTTGAGGCTTCTCTTGTTTGAATAGATTTTATTTTTCGAGGGACTCAAAATTTAACTTCACGTACTAAAATGTCTTTCCCTTAAATTAATATCATCAAAATCGGGTCGGTAGTTTTGTGAAAATGTACACGAACAAACAAACAACATAGCTTTTAGATTGTTTTGTAAAATTAACTGGGTTGGATAGAAATTGTTTTTTGCTTCTGCCGTTACAACGAAATTAGTTGTAGTAGCCGGTATTCATTTAAAGAGAACCGTACTATTAAAGAAGATATTCAGACGAAAAAAGGGCCAAGACAATAAAAAGACAAATTAAAAACGTATTAGAATTCCAACGGTTCCCGTTTCAATAAATAACGTTGTCGCCGCCATCTCCCGGTCTGAAACACTCAAACCGCGTTAAATTCTCATTAGATTGATCAATTCACTTAAATTGTTCCCAATGCCTTGTAAGTGAAATCCTAACATTTTAATCAAACAGGGTCACAGTTTAATTACATCCGATTCTCGATTTTCCCTTCGATTCTCTTATAAACGGTTCGCGGTTTTAAGGGACTCACCTATTTTCGAAGATTAATTAGTTGGAATATCAATTTATTTATACACGCAAACATATTTGGGGTCATGTTGAGTTTCAGACGCAGAAGTAATTATGTGTTAACTCAAGCAAATTCAATAGTAGGGTACGTCACGCTCGGAAATTGTCGTTTTCACGTGCCGAAGTTAAACGAACGTGATGATTCATAATTCAAATTCAAATGTAACGAAACAGAATGTTGATGCGAATTTAAAACGGTTAACGGTTTTGTTATTTAACAGGGAAATTAAAGTACTGGCTTTGTACTGTGTGACCATATGGAAGAAAATTCACTGCATTCAACTTCAAAAGATTTTTTATATTATGAGCAGAACTAGGAACTAAACTATCCTTAAAAAAACCAAGCTTTTCCAAATCTCTCATAAATGCTCAAACCATATAAAATCCAAAAAAAAAAACTTAAAGAAAATGGCAGCTATCCTATGAAAAGACTAGCCAACTAAAAACAGATTAAGGCCAACTTAACTCTGAAAATCAAGTAGCCATTTTCAACGTGAAATCAGTTTACCCAAACGCGGGCATTTTGATCTCTTACTCCGATTGCTTTTAATTGAAAAACTTTGCCAAGGGTCCTCCACATTGCAAAGGCGAAGTTTAGAAACGCAACTAACCGGTGTAGCAGGGAAAAGACGAATTTGAATGAGACTGTGAAACCCGAGCTTTATATAATCTGGGGAGGTGAATGAATGGATCTTATTCATTCACCTCGTCTGTGCGTATTTTTTTTTTAAATTACGAATAGGAAATTGTGCTTTGTATTTATTTTTACGCTGTAAAGTCGTTTTTGTTGCTTATAAAATGTTGTTTGTGGTCAAAAAGTACCGGTGTGTAGTTGAAAAACTGCCATGCCACCTTTATTAATTGTGTTTCTGCATTACGGTACTGCCGTTTTCCTCTCTGAGAATCTATTTTATTAATTGTCTTATCTCATTAGATTTGATTGAATTTTATTTGCAAATGACAAAAACAACAACAGATTCAACAGATTTTTCAGTTTTTTTTTTCTTCTGATTTTTTGTTCTTCAACATATTTTTTGGAGAAAAACTGGATCCAGGCAAGTAGGTATCCTGCCAGGGTTGCGGGTTAGTCCGAAAGGGATACCGGGACCTTGGTAACAGGCAACTGAAGGAACATGGGTGGGTTTTAGTCAGTAAAAGTCTGACACGCCCTTCCGCTCCGCCCAGAGCGGGAGAAGTCAATGGATGATTTCTTACCCTCAAAAAAAAAATGCATGTATGTATGTTACTGTGACTTTGTCGAATAAAACACAACATCATTCAATTTAACAGCTACATGATACTAGTTTTAAACAGAAATTGTTGTTCCCAGAATCTTAAGTTTAAGTAACTTAGTAACTTAATACATCGAACCAGAACTTATATTCCTAAGAACTTAATACTTTACTGAATACTACACAATTACCGGTTACTCAGTTTACCATCGCCTTAGTAGGTACAGTACGCCGCACGTCTGTGACAAAACCAGTGTAAGCGGACCTCTTATTATATTGAAACTCCGTTTAACTCGATGTTTATATCTTAGGGCTTGGAACTGTCAAAATCGTAGGTTGTTAGTTTTGAATTTACCCGCACGGTTACCTCCTCAGTGCCCCGACGCCTCATAACACAGTCTACGCAACTCGTGTCGTCTCGACAGTTCTGTCATATTTAAGTTTTTATTGGTATTCATTAAACCATTATACACTGTAATATATTGACGTTGCCAGGCGCAGTTTTAAAAATCGTGTAAAGGTACAATCCTAGCTATATTATCCTAGGCTAGCTCAAGGTCAAAGTGTTACCATCGACGTGCGGTCAACTGTACATACAAACTTTAAATTGGTAGTTTATAGTTTGATCTGCTTAGGTAATTGTAGAAGTTACCAACATGTTAGTTACTAAGTACTAAGGATGTGTGTATTTGGATGTCATTATTTACTTGATTTACTTTAAATGAGATAAGTTAGGAAGTTAAGTGGTTTAGTTGAAATATGAGTTCCAACTATTTATATTTAGTGAAGTTAAATTGGAAGTTTGTTACGTTGTGTGTTTGATCGGATTATAATTATGTTGTGAAAACATGAGTTTATAGACTACCTACTAAAGGGAAGTAAATTAGTGGATGATCATCATCATCTGCCTAGCCTTTTCCCAATTATGTCGGGGTCGGCTTCCAGACTAACCGGATGCAGGTCTCCTGGGGATCTCTCTTAACACTGGGGTGATTTTTTTATAATTTTGCAAGCGTTTTCCAAATGTTTTCTTCTAGAGGGATGGGGATGTGGCTATGGTACACTATGTGATTTGTGGATCTTGCCATAGTGTATCGTCAGCCCCCGTTCACCTTTAAAAAAGCGTGCCTGTGAGCAATGTGGACATCTCACCAGCTGGACATCTAGCTATGTGACAGGTTGACTTGCACAGGTTTCGGCACCGCTACAGCCGGCATTGAAAACTATATATAAAAAATATACGGGTCGAGTTGAGAACCTCCTCTTTTTTTTGGTCGGTTAAAAACACTTACATTTAAAATTACCTTAAATATAACTATAATATATACACGCACACAAAAAAATTAACTAAACACCCAGTAAAAACACTATAAAAAACGATAATACTGAGATTTTTTTGTTTGTCATGCTGTATGTCATTTGGCGATAGCTAAGGCGCCCTAGGCCCGCGCGTGCAAGGCTCAGAAATGAGTATACATAATATCAATGGTGATTTGCTGTCTATATAGTTTATCTAGAAAATTCGAAAGCTTCAGATGTGCCATAGAGTCGAAGAGACGATTTCCAGAGAGATGAATAGATCTCAGAATAAAGGCGTAAAGGCTCTTACATACATGATGTAACCAAATTATTGCAACAATATTTTGATTTAAAAGAGTGTCCGTGAAGTTCTTGCCCGTTCTTCTCCATAGGAACCTACTATGCTTTGGAATGGGCAACTAGCTTCATCTTTTTGACTGATCGACCCCTTGACAATTCAAAAGTAATTGGATTGTAGTAGTTGTAATTGGTTTATTTGAAATAAATTATTTGAGTTTGAGTTGAGTTTGAATGCATTCATTTATGAAAAAAGGTTTAAAGAAATGGAACAAAAGCGAGAAAATTTGAAACAAAAGTAACCCAATTACCAGCGGAGAAAAATTTAAACATAAATGCTTTAAATATTACGAGGAAGGAAATAAGGCATCAGAATGTCCAAATTAAAGAAGGTATAAAACGATGTGGCACATCATTTGGACGCGGACGACGCACTAATTACTTTTAATGTTTCAGATTTAGACGTTTGTAATGCTGTAAATGCACAAAATACGACTGGTTTTTTCCTACCGTAATAATGGTCTTCATTTTTCATAATTATTATTATCATTTCAAAATATTTTACTCTTATCACTTCTGTGCGTTAGTGTAGTTTTTTCTTAGCTTAATTGCATAAAATTCAAAATGTGCCAACACCTGTCCTCTGCCTAACCCTACAGGGAATACAGGCGTGCTATTATATCTGCATCATAGTTTATTGTGACAAATCCACTCATGCTACCTCTTTTTTTTCATTACTTAACCCTAACTCACTTTCCCGAAACTTTAAATTATTCGGAAAACTGACAGGTTTCGTCTGTGAGCTCTTTTACACGGCATACGTAATATGTTCCTGCTTGGGCCTGGCGCATAATACCGAATTCCTTTTGAACATTGCTCATAATGTCATTCTCCTTTGCAGCTTACTGAAAATTTACGAGCTAATTAAACAAGGTAGAAAGTTATATTATTAATTTTTGGTTACGTCGGCAGGTACTGAAATAAAGTTTGTTTAAAAATTAATTTAAATTATTTTCACTATTAGATATAAAATTTTAGTGTACCTATCTACCTACAAAACATATTTTAAGCACGCAAAACATGAAGCTTGATTTACAAATCCCTCTTACAAGTTGTTTTTTTGTTGTTGAACAACAGTAATAAAAGTAGGTACGTATTTTTATTAACCTTTCAGAAAGTTTCGCCTTTGATTCCCAATTTCAGCACAGCGCAGCGTGTCAAGTATTTACTTGGGATTGAATATTTGTTTGGACAATGGCCTAAAATCTATAAGGTTAGATAAGTACATAAAAAGGAGAAATAATGAAAAGAGTCTGTACAAAGTGAAAAATACATTGCTACGTTTTGTCGCTTAAGTGCCATTGACTCTATCGATTTTTTCACGCCTCCCCCTTAAGACCTAGGCCAAATATTTGTTGATATTCGGATAGCTCATGACGTAAAGAAATGACACTAAGGTCTGATTTTATTAAAGTCAGATATCTTTTATCCGTGGAATAAACTTATCGTCTGACAGTTTTTGTATGGAAAAACTGTCAAGAATTCAAAATTTATTCGCAGGATAAGACTTACACTCGGTATAAAAGTTTGGTGAAATTCGCCCTAAGAATATGAATTAAAATTTCACGGGTATTCTAGTTGAAAATAAAATAATTTTCTACATTATCCTCAAAACAAACCTGATTTGTTGTTTCCACTTAATTTCCATTCTTTTGTAAGCGGAACGCGCTTACAAAAAACCAAATAAATCTACATTTTTTAAAACACCCGGATCACTCTGAAAAAAAACCGAAAAAGAAAATAATTGTCCGAATTTCAACCTTCACATTTTATCCCAAAAAATATGAATAGGTATTGAGCGTTAATGGACCATAAGAGGAAATACGGCCATTATCCTAAAACACAATAAAAGGTACACAAAACCTGCAAACCTTAATTACCTACACGCAGGTTACGGTTTGCGTTTTTCAACTTTGGCAATGGATTCCAATTTATTAATTGTTCGAACTTCGACAATGGTCGTGAGCAGGTTTTATCGGCGAAAAGAACTTTCTCGCACGTAGGTGTAAATACAGGCTGGTTTTATTTCATAAGAAACGAAATTTTAACGTCTAGTTGTGTAATTATCAGATAAAAAATGAATTTATTACGATAAAATCGAGTTTAACTCCCACACTTCAGGTTCTAAATGTCAAACGACTGTAGGATAAGTTAACACAGAAACTTATAGGTAGTAGGTACTTCTAATATCTGATTAGTACAGGTAGGAATTATTTTAGTTACCAGTTTTACCCGAACATATCAGAACGCCCGGTTGATGACATTAGCCCCCAATTACATGGGACTTAAACATAATAGGTGAAATGAGGGTGTACTAGGTACACCTCTGCCTAACCCTTCGGGGATCACAGGCGTTATGTAATGTTATGTTAAGTCAAAAGGCTCAAACCACTAGGAAATCCTGTAAAACCCACATTATCATACTTCTTTATTCACACTTTCTTATCGTTGTATCAGTGTAAAAACTCTCGTTTATAATGCAACTACAGAAGTAATCCCACTCACTATCAAAGCGCTATAAAGACTACTGCAACAGCCAGAGAGCTAACTCAGTCGACAAGAACAAAGTACCATCGCACCTTGTATTTGCAATATGGCCGCTAACATAAGTTACAGGGATTTGTTTTAGCCGTGCCGCCGTCGACTCTCCAACACAGCTAGGCTGAACCAAACCTAGGAATTTGCAAATACATCTATCACATAACGATACACCAGGGTCCGATCCACCGATTCGCAAGGGTTAACAACTTTTCTGCGTTTGGTACACTTGGATGGGTTATCGCTGTATTCAAAATAGAACTCTCCACTCTTCGAGAACTCAAAATTTTAGACAAGTGACAGTCATTTTGAAAAATCGGATGCACAAATATTATGTGGGATTTACATTGTATTTTTTAATAAGCTTACTAGCGACCCGCTTCTGCTTTGCACAGTTTTAATGACTTGAGAAAACATCGAGATTTCTTTATTTTAATATTACGTACGTTTAATATGAATTTATTAAACACATAAACCTGTAAAATCTGTAAATCATGGCGAAAACCCATTAAAATCCATTGTGGAGTTTAGAAAAACAATGAAATATGTATTGCTTATAATTCCTTAATAATAGTACAACTGTAATGAGGCCAGCATTACAATATGGTACTTTTTTGTTGAAATGAAATCTAAAACTCATCACGTTCCCCCTAATGACTGTATGACCATCATTAAGCGAAATTTATCTAAATGTAGGTCACCCCAAATTAGAAAAATCCCATAATTATTCTTAACCCTTCCAACATAGCTTCACATAGTTTTTAATGTCACTGACGGGAATTAATTGCTGCGTTGCTCGTTAGTGATAAGGGAAAGTTGGTACCTACCTGATGGCACTATTTAAGCTGCATTATGCTATGAAATTAAACACTTTACGTGCTTTAGTGCCGTCAGTTTAGTGTCATTAGAACTTAGTCCAGAGTAGAAGACCTAACGAGTTAGGAGACTGACTCTTTTTGGGTTGCCTGTCTCTCTCTCTCTTTCGATTCTCATAATAATATAATGTGGAAAATAGCTGATGTAATATTTTTATTAAGAACTAGCAACCCGCCCCTGCTTCGCAAGGCATTTACAAATTGACAAACCATAAAGATTATTAAGTTAGTTTAACATTCATGTATTACACATAAACCTTTCGAAATAAATTCTCTAAATGATGGTGAAATTACTGTTAGAATCCCAACACTAATATCTAAATTCTAAAGAATACGAACATCACTAACCTGCCCTATCCCGCAGCCATATTTTATTTGATTGCTCGCTCACTTCCTCACGGGTCGGGTTCACAATAAGTCGAAATAACGACAATGTGCTCTTGTCTCACCTAATTTGAGATTGGAATATAATATCTCCGTTTATAAGAACTGGCTGTTTAATTTACTGGAAGCCCACTTATATAAAAAACCCTCAATCACCATCAAAATACATAACTTAGTTTAGAAGAATTACGCGGACAGACAGACACGAAAGAACTTTTAAAATTGATCGTTCCTGCAGTTGTTAGACCATAAAACCGGATGCTGCCCCTTGATTCTAAAAAGTCAAGTATAAAGCATCTAAAAATAAACTCTTTCAGCTTTAGATATCCAGGTAATTTCTCAGAACAGTAAGGTAGACTTATGTTCCCGACACAAATGCAATTTCCCTGCTGTCAATCAGATACACTGCCGGCCATATAAACTTGCAGACCGTTGCAACTCTAATTTCACTATCAGTTTTTTTCTAACGCCAAAAAATATGTTGTATGTTGTAACAAGTATTTTATTTGAATACGGAACGAATATTTTGGGACCCAAACTTACCTACTTGGGAAAAATCTGAACTGATAAAACTTAATTACAGGCAACAAAAACAAAGTAGGTGTAATGTTTTTTATTAAATAAAAAGCGTAGGTACAACAGATGGTTTTATCGCCTACGGCTATCTCTTCAGAAAACCTTTCGAATATCAATATATCTTTCCGATTGTCGAAAAGTCTTTTAAGATTCGAGAGAGAATTCTATTGTCTCGTTAATGACAGTTGAACTAATAGGAGACAATATTGTTATTATCTTGTTCAATAAGTTAATACGAAAATATAAATAAATAAATTTGATTTAGGGGTACAGAATATAAACAAAATAATTATGTTAGTAAATTAATAATACATGTTTCTAAATAAATATTTTAAGTCAATAAAATGAGGTCGGTTTGTCTTAATTTTCTCAGCTAAAAACTGCTACACAATGAAAACTAATGAAGGTCACTAAAGAAATAACTAGGCCCATTATTTAGCGTTGTAAACAGCGTCGCGGCTTAAATCCTAGGACAGAAGAGAAGATAAATTATTTCAAAGGATAACATGAAATCAATACTGATAACAAGTCTTTAAAGAAGATTGTAAAAACAAACGATTATTTAGAAACAACCTCCTTAGTCTATTGTTTATTCAAATTATAACATGAACATTTATTATTTTCTGATTTTCTGATCAGTCTGTACATTGTACTTAGAAGAAAATCTCCATTTACATTATAACATCAGCAATAAATATTTATTGGTTAACGAAAATATTGTTTTCTTGGTTAATGCCAAGGAAACGCGACAATTTGGGACAAATTAAAGACAATTTATATACTGATTTGTTTTTACTACAATATTCCTTGGATTTGATTTGGCTTTCAATCAAACATGAACCGCTAAAAGATGAGAAAAAAATTACCTAATACTAATACAAATCGTATTGGAATAAAGCGTGTATCAAGTTTATTACTGGCCAGTTTAAGTGCATTACATTGTAAATCAAAGATAGCTTGGCAAACACGGCAAGCCAATACAGGGGATACAATCTCTTTTACTGCTTTTCAATCCTTTTTAGTGCCATTAGGTAGGCATATTGGAAATTTAAATATGGAATTAGAATGAATCCTGGCAAATGTAGGATGATATTACTAAATAATGAATCACAAGTAATAAAGAAATACTACTTTTTCAAACATGCTTTAATTTATTCCGGCCATTAAAACTTGTTTATCAGAAACGGTACAACGTTTAGCTATAATAGCAAAACTTTCGCGCCTACGAAATATGGACCAATATCGGCAACATTTAGATAATCGGTCACCGCCCTTATCATAGAAGACTATTAAAGTGGTTAGGGATAGTGGGGTGGACGTAATTTGTTGACGCTAGAATGCCAACGTATAAAGGCAGTGTAATATCCCAAATTACCATAATTTGAGGTCAGGTAAATTGCAATAGCGCAGTCAAATAGCCCATTTACAATGTCCGTGAGTGTAATAAGGAACTTCAAAGGACAAAGAAAATGACTTTTGGTCATGTACTTTAAATAAAATTGGGTATGTAGTTGCTAAGGTTTTCCTTACACAATTGTTTTCAGCGATTTAAAATCACTGAAAACCTTCAAAATACCTTCAAAATTAAATTAAAAGCTTTCAATAAGATTATGCTTTCACATTTTTTGGGAAAGGAAACAAATAAATAACACACAAATGGAAAACCTCATAAATTTTACAAGGAACAGCAATTACATCCTCTCATAATAACGAATTAATTTCTGAATAGTGCATATTTCTTTATTTTCCTGTTGGTTTACCAGTACTCAAATTAATTAAAAAGCTAAAATTAGTTGCTTGTACAAAAATACATTGCTGGTATCCAAGAATGCAACAATGTTTGCAGAATGGTGGGCCATTCTCATTTTATTGCGGCATCATAAATTAAATACGTATGTGGTTGTTGGTAAATGGAGGCCTTGAATGGGGCCTTGTTGGGCCATACAAAGGCCAGGTGGACTTGCCAGTCCAGTACATTGTGCCTGTAGTCTATTCATGGGGTGTTCTGGTATTTCTGGTCGGAAGTTTATGAGCACAATGAGCGTTAGATGAAATTCCTATTAAGACTCAATGTGTTGTGAAGATAATGGCGCGTACGTTTATAGCTGTCGAAGTTCGATGCCGCATTTTTACCCTACACTTCAGTGAACTCATCGTTTTTTTTTTTTGGAAGTATCTCATTTGTGGTAGACAAAAACAATTTTTCCAAGAAAAAAAAATCATATTCAGATAAATAGAGTATCGTTGGTGCCTGTTCTTATGAAAAAAATATTGTATCACAGACACCAGCTTTTTTTTTTTTTTTTTGAGGGTGGGAAATCATCCAATGAATTTTCCTGCTCTGGGTGGAGCGGAAGGGCGTGTCAGACTTTTACTGACTAAAACCCACCCGTGTTCCTTCAGTTGCCTGTTGCCAAGGTCCCGGTATCCCTTTCGGACTAACCCGCAACCCTGGCAGACACCAGCTACTTCCATACTTAACTAAAACATAAAAAAATCGAACGAGTTACATTATGAACTAAAAAAATCGAACGAGTTGCATTATGAACTAAAAAAATCGAACGAGTTACATTATGAACTAAAAAGGTATCTTCCTAGTTATCCTTCATATTTAATTATAATTCTAATGTGTACGGTAGTGGGAAGGGTGGTTTACACAGATTTAGAAAAGGATGAGGTAACAATTCACTTCCTTGATAATTCAAAAGTGCCTGTAATTGGTTTATTTGAAATAAATGCGTTCAGTTTGAGTTACTAATTAGTTGATTTTTTTTAATATTGATGCTTTCCCGATTTAGGCTTCGAAATTAAAATTAATATAATTCGGATATCAATGTTGATATTGTGTCCAAAAGAACTTATATTCTAGTGTTAGTAGTACAGATTTATTTAAAATAATGAACACTCGACTCTGAAGATTTTGGCTTGATAGTATGTAATTAAATGTCAGATTCAAATGGATAAGAAGATTGTTTAATAAAAAACTGCACGTCCTTCCACTGCTTGTTGCATACATTTTTCAAATGTTTGTGTAGACATTTTTGTGAAAGGGCGTGTAGTTTTACGAACTATAGTTGAGAATTATTATTTTACGCGCCATAATGCAGTTTTTTTTAGATGTTAGAATGTATGTTTGTTTTGATTATTTACAAGTAATTATGTTAATGCTGTAAGTGAATACACAATTGAAAATAAACTTTTTTTTTGCGTTATTGCTGTGTAAGCAAATAGAAATCTATTTAATAAACAGTTAATTAAAGTTATGCAACTTTTATGAACTTACCTTATTATTTTAATTCCCAGGATAAATAATTTATTTACACAAGCGAAGTTTATTCAAATACTTCAAAGTTTGTCCAATATACACTAAAATATTCTACCGAAAACACGAACAGCTTACTCAATACAAAGTTTTTGAATATTTAACACTATATTAACAAAACGAAACACCAACTTTAATTACACTAAATTATTTTTATAAAAGTAGCAATAAATCATTTTACTAAATTCACATATAACCGAATTATCAAAACACTATTCCATAATTGAAAATTACTAGGTAATCCGTTGAACTCGCGTTCTGATTTCAACTCATCCCGGGACGACAGGTCGGTACCGCGGTCGCCGAGCGACTAACGTTGTCATCTCCACACAGTTCCGACAATGGACGAGAACTGCCTACTGTTGCACTATAGATACACACGTTGCAACTGGAAACGGGAAACTGGGTTGCTTCAAATTAGTGAGAATTGTGAAAGAAAAAACCGTTTCCCTTGGAAAAAAAATTGCGATTCATAAACTGAGCGTTATCTAGCTGAAATCAGGTTAGTGCTTTGTTTTACTCACGCGTTCGCACCGCACAACGCTTCCAAAATTAAAACGTTGCAGTTAACCCAGTAATGCCTAGTGTGTCCACATGGACACATAATAACTGGTAAAAAGTATTTGAACATAAAGGGTAAATTTTTACGTGATTGTTATACATTTTGATGCGCAAATTTATCTTCTAACAAATGAAGTGATTGATAATATTAATACAATCGCAATTGATTATTGCCAGGACCATTAATAATTTACGTTTTATAATGTATCATAATTTCTGCTAGTAGGTATTTGATTATTTAAAATGAATAATAGGATTCATCAAATTATATCAGTATGATGAATTGGTTAGTTAATATATCGGCGCCGTCTAGATTTTAAAATATTGACTTAATCACGAATTTATTTTGTTAATGTAATTTTGCATATATTAACTAACTAAATATTACATTAACTAAATAAATAGTTTTAGCGAAGTGTTATAGAAACTGTTAAAAAACTCGACTATTCCGGCTGATGCCGCTGTTAGGGGCTTTGAATAATGGACGATGCTGCTACAAATAAGTGTATTTTCTGATATTATATTACAAAGTTCTGTTCTGGTTTTGTTCCGATTACATTAATAAAATGTTTTATGGCGTCCGCGACGTCCGCCATGCGAAATCTGTTTGTTAACAAATCCCATGTTATTTTATAGTTATCTGAACTTGAGAGCCTCATCTCTTTGAGAGAGATTTTGAGAGCAGCGAGAAGGCAATGAAACTTGTTGATCTGATTTATACTCTTGTTATTGCACAAATTGTTTGATTGATTTCTGAATTATTAGACTGCAAATTTCTTAAATTATAATTAGCAGTTTTCAATGTCTTAATAACATCCTGTCAAAGGTCTATTACTGCTAGAATTGTCTCCCCTCCACTAAGGAAATCGTCGACATAGAAATCCCAAATAATTGCCTGTTTTTCATCTGGATCCAAGCATTGTTCTGCAAGGGAAACTAAACACTTAGTGGCTAAGTATGGCGCTTATACCTTGCCATACTTCACCGCATTACCACATCTGTAATGTACTACAATAATTCTTGCAAATAGATTTCATTTCGTTTATTGACTTTTAAAAATCAAGTTGCAGAAATAAACATCATTTCATTTGATTTCAGTTTCACTTGCGGTAATCAAGAGCTCAATCAAATTTAATCACAAAAGAGTGTTACTAGTCATACAAAATCAAAAATTAGGTAGTTGTCTTATTATTAGAATTGATTTGTTAGGAGAGTGTAGTTCCCATTTAGATTTATGGACATCTTCGAAGACAATAGACGTTCGCCGGAACAAAATGATCAACGACGTTCTTGAACAAAGGACTGCAATTTTAGAAGACGTAGAGTAATTTTACTGGAGATTCTAATGACTTAAATAGGCGTTGCTTTTGAGCAGTTCATCGGGGTGACGTCATTTGTTACTTCAGTGATTAATTACTTTAAATAAATCTTGAGGGGATCTTAGACGTGATGGATTTTAAGTTTTAAGTACCTACGTCTAGAACACTGTGATAATTATTTGTTTTAAGGCAAAAATTCAAATTTTCTTAGGTTTTTTTGCAATTTTCAGGTCAGTATCAGGTTGTATGTTGATTCAAATATAATTCGCGACCGTAACAAATATGAATTTACAGAAATATAAACATTAGATCACCAATACAACTCTCTAAGTTCATACAAGTGTATTTGTTGAATGACTATTTCAAGAAATCATGACATTTGGCACTTAGAGTTGTATTGCTTTGCTGATTCTAATGATTATACTTCTGTAAAGCCATATTTGTTGATTGTTGCAAAATGCAACCTTACATCAATCAGGCTGGTAGATAAATAACTCTGGTTGCATTTGACTCAACCGAATTTAGAATTCGTTTTCAAAATTGAATATTCAGCGATTATTTTCAAGAAACAGCAGTTATGGTGATAGCCGCGTGATAGTGGGCATGTTCTCTTGAAATGCACAGCGAAACTTTAATAATGCTTCTTATTTTCGTATGTAGCGCCTGCTCCACAGCGGGTTCCGGAGCGTTAACACTTTTAGCGCTCTCAACGTTAATAGTACCTACTTTTATTATATGGATGTCGGTTATTATATACTAAAACCTTCCTCGAGAACCACTCTATCCATTGGTGAAAACAGCATGAAAATCGATGCAGTAGTTTTTGAGTGTAACGCGAACAGACAGACAGACAGACGCGGCGGATGTTTAATTTTAAATAGGACATCTTTTGAAGAAAGTTCTCGAGTCAGTATTTTTTGGGATGTCATTTTTTTCAAGATAAATTTTGTTTTTGCCTGACCTTTCTAAATGGAGAAATGTCTTAAGAATGCTTCCAATTTCCAATGTACACCTAAAATATCGAAATGTCACGTATTTTATTGAAAGAAAACACTGATTAGAAACGTTTCTATTTCTAAGCTTTTATTAGTATTGTGGCGGTATCTACATCGCCACATGCAAACTACGCATCGAAGACCTGACGTCACATAAATCCTGCATCGCGCAATTAGAGTTTACCGTGCAGTGAACATATATACAAAAACCCAATATCAATCATTGGGCAGTTGCCCGCCAGACACAACAACCGTCTGGTAGGAGGATCCTCCCTTTTCTATGGGGGATGAGTGAACTTTACACCCTGTTCCTCATACCCCTAAAGTATTGTATATTTCTCTGAAATAATATTTTATAAGTCTGTGTTACAAGAGAAACATAGCCACATTTCATTCTATTGACGCTTGCATTCTTTAACGGATAGGCAGAGATATAAGTAGACACATTTTATTTTAGCCTTGTTTTATTTACAGCTGTTTATTTTTTAAGTCTTCATTAGAAAAAATATAAAGCTTCATAAAAAAATACCATTTTGATGAACTAACGCAATCGGCGATTTATTCGCCTACACGTCACTTGAAATCACAGATTTATAAGCCGTGTAAGAAAACAGGATGTCCTTTTGTTTCTTTATTTATTTCCAACTACGCAGTAGGTGGCGCCACCTATAGACATTTACAATGCTTCAACAGCATCTGAAAACGTGAGGATTTTCTCTCAATAATATATTTTTCTTCACCATTTGACGCTAGGGATAAATTGAGTAGGTACGTATGTTAGGAGATGTCGGAGCACGCTTCAGATTTAACTCAATATAACACAAGAGCAAAATACATAAATAAACGTGAACAACCACAGTTTACAGTTATCTATGTTTTAGTTTTACACCATTTGTGTACAGTCAGCCTTAAAGGATGTATCATCATCATCATCATCAGCCTATATCAGTCCACGGCTGGACATAGGCCTCTCCAATTCCACACCATTCATTTCACTCTGGGTAGGTATTGAAACTATCATTAAAGGCTTATTCATTTTTTTTTGGTTCTAGGACATGCCGGTCACGATGTTTTCCTTCACCGTTTGAGAGCAGTGGTGATGAAATTAAATACACAAAGTAAAGTGGGTTTAAACTCACGACCACAATTCGTAAGTCATGGCCGATACTCCATTGCAATAACATACTTCAATCGTATTCCAGATCGTAAAGGTTAACAGCCACGCATACAACTAGACTGCAAGCCTGCGTTTGACAATCCATCCGTTATAAACTGAAACTCCGACGCGCCAATAAGCAACGCTAGAGCTATGGAACCGAGTACCAGTACAGCGAAAGTAGTAGAAACTTTTAATGATGCCGCTACATCAAAGGCTAACACGCTAGTGAAACATGGTATTTCCCATAGGAAATATTGATATAAAGTTTCCAGCAGTCTAATGATTACTAAACAAAATCGCAAATTGTCGCAATCGCGATGGCCTTCAGTTTGACAGTTCACTAATGTCAATGTGTTGTTATGTCGACAAAGTGGACTTAAAAAACGTTCAGTGATCTAAAAAATAATGACTGCCTCGTTGGTTTAGTGGTCGTAAGCGCTACTGCAGAGCTTGAGGTCGTCCTGGGTTCGATTCCCAGATCGTGCAAAGTGGTATTGGGTCATCAGGAATTTCTCAGTTGCAGTTTGAAATCTGGATTTGTGCCCGGTTGCAGGTTATAGGATCGCCAACTATTACATAGGACTTAAACATAACTGGTGAAATGTAGGTGTAATTATAGGTTTACCTCTGCCTAACCCTTAGGGTAACAGGCGTCATGTTATGTTATAGCATGTTATGTTATGTGAACTACGTACATTAGTTTTGTCTAGCTACTTAACTGCATAAGTGTGTGTGTGGTTTTAAAATATTTATAATCTGATGATAAAAAATATTATTCTTCTAATAAAAAAGAGTTTCGTTATCTCCCCAGGGATGTATTGTTAAAATCTGACATTACTAAAGAGGATCTTAAAATATAGGCTCACTAGCGACCCGCTCCTGCTTCGCACGTTTTTTTTGGACTTGACAAAACATCGACATTTCTTAATTATACGTAACTTAATAGTAACGTATTATACAAATAAACCTTCCGGAATAAATTCTCTAAACTATGGTGAAAACCTCATGAAAATCGGTTGCGTGGTTTAGAAAAATAACGCGGACATACCTACAGATAAACAGGAAAAGCGACTTTTATAGAAATAGAATAGATAGATAAATAGATAAGCAATCAATCTACTAAAATTGATTTTATCGGTATCAGGAGGTTCATCTCAATACTTAGTAGTCTACAAAAATGAAATGAAGTGTAATTTATTTGCAAGAATTACAATAAAAATAATACATTACTGACAATCAAGTTTTTTACAGTTTCTAAAAAAATCGCTAAATCTACAGTCCAGAAGTCGAAAGAATGCGTTCTCGGCACCTGTCAGTTTCATTCTAACGAATAAATATGTGTTGTGCGAATTTGGTCCGTATTACTACTACAAATTGTCCAACTGACAAAAGTCAGGAACGCATTCTCGCGACGCCGACGGCCAGACTGTAGTATGCAAAATTATTGATTTCATTATTAATTAAATAAGTGAAGCCAATAAAATCGGATCACAACAAAAAAAACATTTATCGTCAAAGTAAACCCATATTTTAATTAGCAACGTGAGGAGGGCTCCACTGCGTATAATTATTTAAAACATATTCCTGCATTTCTTAACAAACATTAACCCTGCCAACTCTCGCGAAAATTCGGCGCCGAAATGAATACTCTTTCCTTAATTATAAGTACGTTTCAAGTAGGCACGTCCCAATTCAGGCTAAAATCTCAAAAGGCTCGAGGTACTCGTATGCAGAAATATATAAGAATTTTGCTGAATCCAAGACTTGTACTCCCCCTACTAATATAAAATTTTTTAAAGTTTTTATGTTTAGATGTTTTTTAAGGCACCGGCGACAAACAGGCGCGATATCGCGGGCGCGACAAGGGTAGCGTTGCCTGTCGCGCTCGCGATATCGCGCCAAAAAGCTCATGAGCTTTTCTCAATCACGCAAAAATGGCTGAACGGATTTAGATGGGCGCACAGATAGACCATAACCTGAGTGAGGCGATAGGATACTTTTTATCTCGGTAGTTCGTTCCCGTGGGATAATTTCTGGTCTCCACGCGAACGAAACAGCGTGCAAAAGCTAGTAAGGTATAAAATAACATACTACCGTGAGATTCGTACCGCATATTTTCAGGCACCATTGTTTTAATATGAATAAGGGTAACCTAAGGAATGCATGAATATGTAATGAGTTAAAACCGCACATGTTTGGGGGAATTTAAAGTTTTCAACTATTTCATGTGGTGGTGCGGGAAATGGGGAGTGTTGGTCAGTATAAATAGGTTTGAAGTTTTGTATATTGGTTTTAAGCATAACATCACGGCTGTAGCAGTGGGCAGGGCAGGTGTTTGTTTTTGTTTTTTTTTAAAAACGTTGCCCCACACTAAGAATTTCTTCCTGTATCGTGGGTGCGTTTACAAACATAGAAACTCACATACACTAACACCCAGACCCGGAACAACTACTTGCAGATCATACCAATATTTGTTCCGTGCGGGGATAGAACCCGCGACACGTTGCGCAGCAGTCCATCGCTCAGCCACTGCGCCAACCGTGTCGTCAAACGGTGTGACTATAATACACCAACATTTCGCCAGTTATGTATGAGTCTCATGTAAAAGGGGGCGAGCCTATTGCCATCAACGCTAGGTACTGAAAAATTTCCTGATGCCGTCAACCGGGCACAAATCCAGACACCGCGCTGCTACTGAAAAATTCCAGATGGTAAAACCCAATAACACTTTGCCTGACCCGGGAATGGAACACAGGACCTCATGGTCAGTAGTAGCACTTGCGACCACAAGACCAATGAGGCAGTTCCATATTGGCAGTTTGGCAGTTTTTTAATCGTTTTGTATTGTATTATTATTGAATTATGAAAAAGTATGAAGACCTACTGAGAGGTCATTAATAGCATTCCCTTTTCATTAATTTTATGAGTTTTTATACCATTATAATGAGTTAGTGACGTGGGTACCATTCTCTGGAATTTAAGTCTCACGTGTCCATGACACTGAATTATTAACGTTGTATGTATTTAATGATAATTTAATGTTGACTAACTTAATAGCGAAGCAACGTTGTTTCGCAGTGACCTGACCTGAGGGTTCATAAACAAACACCGACAAATCACCTATTGTAAAATGTATGATGTTCATGAGAGCAAATAAATAACTAAATAACAAATAGATAGGTACTGTATGATATTTTCGTATCCAGTATGTACCAAGTAATATTTTAGCATCACCCAATTAATCAATCAAATCACTCAATCAACCAACAATCAGTTTGATAGAATTGGCTTCAAAATTGAGTTATCCAGGTTAATCACTATTAACCTGGATAACTCAATTTTGAAACCAACAAATTCAATTTTGAAAACAAAAGTAAAATTAAAATACAAACAATAACATAGATAAAATGTTTTAAAACTTTGCCTTTTTTGTTTTGCCTTTTTGTTTGTACGTCAGATCTATGTCAAATCATACAGTGTATAGATAGACAAACGGGGGCAAAGCAAATCGGATTAACTCTTCAAAAATCTGTATAAATCCGATTTTGACGAAACTAACAAAAATTCTACATAACTAGTTTTCGTATTACCGTTTTTTTGGCAATACGTGTAGGTATGTGGCTACGTAGGTTGGTAATTAAATACAGCTAATACTCATGGCACACAATATATCTGTGCAGTCCGTTTGTGCAGTTTTATTGAACGTGTGTATGATATATGTTGCAGATTATTTCGTTTGCACAGTTGGTCGGTGGCAGTTGCATTTCCTATTCGATAAATCGTTGTCCATTGCGTTTGCACAATTTTATCGTAGCGTTTGGATGACGGAGTCGATGCACCATTCAGTTCATGAAGGGAGTTGCTGTGGGCGGACGCGTCTTTCGCATGTTACTTCAGGAATGATTTAAATGAGGGTCTGTGGTGATATAATATTATCGTAGAGAACTTCATACATTTTTGTAGGAGCGACTTGTAGCTAAAAATCTCTTAGTCAGACAATTTTTCGTGAGGACTTATTTCATCTCTCATTAGAGTGTTCTTTTTCTGTATTAACGGAGTGACTAAAACCAGGAGATTCGTTCAGCCTTGAAAAGTTATGCCAATCTTTTGCTGCGAATTTTAACTCATTTAATAAAATATGAGAGTATGAGCTCCGTTTTAGAAGCCGGTCCATACAATCCGACAGACTACGTGCTTTTTTTATGCACATGGTCAAACCCTAAAAAGCAAGTTGCTTCTTCATCATCTTCCTTTATTCCCGAAGACATGTTTCACGCGCGAGCTTCTGCGGAGAACTGACGATCGACGCAAATATCGGTGGCGTGCGGAGAACGTAGAGCTGTCCGATATTACTCTGCAAAGTCAAATCGCGGGTTTCAGTTGGCACACTAATGCCCGTTGTCACTAACACTGTGAAACACCTGAGGCTATAGATAAAATCCCTTTTCTGTAAGCGTTAACGCCAACGGAAAGATCAAATTGTATGGAGTTGACTTTAGAGATGTCACGTGACTGTTGCTGTCAACTACATACAATTTGATCTTTCCGTTGGCGTTAACGCTTACAGAAAAGGGATTTTGTCTAGGCCCCCAGATGTCGTGATGGCCTAGTGGTTAAGGCCTCAATCGCCTCTCACGCACAAGGTATTCGGTTCAAATGCGGGAAAGTGGCGACCAATGAGGCTTATTTAATTCATAAGTACTTTCTGAGAATCTCCTGACAACGGTGAAGGAAAACATTGTGAAGAAACCTGTACTTATAGGTTTTATAAGTCTGAAATCGCCAACCTGGCTTGAGCAAGCGTTGTTATCAATCCTTATTTTTTTTTTTTTTACTGTATTTTTTATGAAAACACAGTTTAGTTTTCCCTGCAATGGGCCTGTTTTTGAACGACTATTGTATTAGCTCGTAAAGTATAATAATGGTAAGTAATGATTTTATAATCTGTTTGGAAACCTATTTATTATTTTAGAAAAAAACACCTATTGTTAATAAATGGATATTGAATCCTTATTGTATTAAAAAACAAATGAAATCAAAAATTAAATAAAAGATTGTCAGATAACATTGTTGCATCTGACGCAAATAATGAAATATGCACAAAATAAATTTCAATCTATATTCAAATACGGGGGATTTTGTATTTAAATCTTTAACGGTCTTTGTTATTGGTACTTAACAATTATTATTAACAATTATTTATTTATAGTTTAACTAGCAACCCGCCCCTGCTTCGCACGGTTTTTACGAGGTGATAAAACATCGATATTTCTATATTGTATTATGTAACTTTAATGTTAATATAATTATTATAAACATTGACCTTTCAGAATTATTTGTCTAAATTATGCGAATAACGAAATAATGCGATAACCGCATCAAAATCTGTTGCGTTGCTTAAAAGAACAACGCGATCACACAGACATACTTGAAAAGATACTTTAATTTAACTTTTTTAGAAGACCTCTCGTTTAACAAATCTTGTCCATGCTCCTTACGCTCGCACAGTTTACCGTAGCAATTCTTACATGATTCACTCGGTTGAAGTATTTAACCAAATTGTTATGAATAAACACCCCTCAATCGATTTGTTTGCAAGCAACTTAGCGTCCATTACTAGTGTTCTATCTAAACACTATAATATTGTTTCTGATGCATTCTAATAACGATATACCTGTACCTATGCAGGTACTTAATTCAATAGTTAATTTAATAATATACTTTATGAATTCATAATCAATTTTGAAAAGTACAACAATAATCTATTGCTAATTGTGGAGGCTTGTCGTCAATTACCTCATTCTTAACTCTGTGTTGATAGCTGTAAGCCACCCAAAGCTAATAAAATAAAATAAAATATTATAAAACATTTTAATTGAGTTATCGAGCTTCTCCGTACGAAACTACCTTTTGGAATTGCCTATAATAAATTCTATTTATTTGTAAATGTTGACGTTCAAAAATGCCTTTTAATTGCTTACCTGAAATAATTCTTTGACTTTGTATAACTACCAAAGACTATTCTGTATCTCAACCAAGAATTCAGTAGGTACTGTTGTTGGCAATCACATGTACCTACAACATATTCCCATAAAATATCACAAGTCATTATTGATGACTAGCTGCGCCCCGCGGTTTCACCAGCATAAGTCTCGATCTCTTGGGAATAAAAAGCCAAGTCATGGTCTACCCATGTGCCAAATTTAATCAAAATCCATTCAGATGTTTCAGCTTTAAAGCGTAACGAACAAACAACTCACTTTCTCATTTATATTAGTTAGGATACTGCTTAATTTTAGTCTTACTTTTGCCTACGTTTCAAAATAAAAAAGCGTATCTTTTATTTTTAATATTATGATCAAATCATATTGGATTTGCCTTTTGAAAGCATCAAAGATTGACTGTATCTTTTGAAAGCTTTTCATTTAAAGTAGATAGCTGAATTCAGGTCGCTATTATATCGTATATAAATATGAGGATAACATTTTTCGTATAATTTATTTCGTGGAAAAATATTTTTTTATACCTTTGCTATTTTTTTAGACCATGTATCTAACAGGGCCGAGGCTAGTCTATAAGCCGATTCCTATCGGCTTTCCTTCTGAACTTCGGAACAAAACCACTCTATCGTCATTGAAAAATGACACAATCAGTAGTGTTTAAAATGGCTGTTCAGTAATCACACTATAGGTATTTAATACACCATAAAATTAAAACTATACAAAACGCCTACATTCAATGTTTTGTCTTTGTTGTCTCCCAACAGCAAAACAAAATTCTCTAAAATAACTCGGCCGCGCGGCTGGCTTATCGCTCATTCAAAAATCAAGGCGTCATGACGTCACTTCGGTCATGTGACACTCCGGTTTCATACGCTTCAAGCAAGCCGGTCAAATACGAATTATGGTACCTAAAGCGATCGAAAATTGCGTGCGCGAACGAGATGCAGCGATATCGGTTCGGTAGTTTTCGTTGAATTTCGTAATGCGTTCGGCTCGGAGTTCGGACAGGACGCTATTGTGTGGTTGCTATTTGACGTAATCGCATTATAATTTGTTTACAGTTGCAGTTAATTTGCATTTTGTTCGTATTATTTATGGAATACGTTAGTTTATCAGTACGAGAATCGTAGTAGTAGTATTTGTTTGTTGGTATAAAACAATGATTAAAGTGTTTTGACTTTAGTGAAAGTGTACATTGTAATTATGTATTTGGGGTAAGTAGATAGTTAATAAGTTGAAATTTCTTAATAGATTTGAAAAGTTAACAGTACTAGTAATAGACTTTCTAATTAACTACAATGTCTTTTGGCCCGCGTGCGGCCCGTCTGGTAGCTTAGTGGTAGCCTATAAATGATTGTTTAGGATTATTTTATTTTTGTGAGGAAACATGCTTTCCAAGGTTAAGTTTTGAAAATAAGAAACACATAATTACGTTAGGCCGTGCTCGCTCAGATAAAAGTATAAATTACAAACGACGTGATGGTTTTTTCAAACATTCTAATATTTCCCTTTACGATAAATATGAATGGCTGAGTGGCAGTTATAAATAAAATAAAATGTATTGTTTCCCTTGTTTACTTTCTCAGATTCTAGTAGTTTATGTAATAAAGGGGTTTTTACATTCATAATCTGACGATATTTCGCAAACTCGTTTGAAGCTCTACACCCGCGCGGCCAATTCCCTCTAGTGGCCGTGAGCGAAAACTCTGAATTGTAAAATTCCACTCCCTGAAAATTTTTCGTTAAACGCGCCCTCTGTTTAATTATTTTGTGAATTTTTTGAATGGAGATATCTCGTTCTTGTACTGACAAAATGCATTGCATTTCTGATATTTTCGTAAGATGGCGTTGCGCTATTAGGAGCGTAGGAGCTTAATAAAGATAATCTGCGGTAGTGCGGTTGAAATCACTTGTTGAACTGTGTGAGTGTGCGTGGTTTGTGAAAGCGGGCTTTTTGAATGTGACTTTATAAATAAGTTTGAGAAAAGTAGATCGAAATAGGAATTTAATTAAACGGTTTATTGACACCGTTCTTTTGTTAGGTAAACAAACAAGAAGTAGCTTTTCGCGGCCACAAGGAAGGTCCAAAGTGACATCATAACAAGAATTATTAACCGACTTCTTCAAAAAGGAGGAGGTTCTCAATTCGTCCGTATAGTTTTTTTTTTTTTTTTCTTTTTCTTTTGTTTTGCTCCGGGTTCCCACCCCAAATCACCCTTCGCCACTGGTATCTAACAACGGTATAGAAAAACATGTTTTCGGTTAAGTTACGCGGCCAAAAAATAATACAACAATATGTCTTAGAAAAACAAAGTGACTCATTGGATACGTATTAACAAGTGCTTTGACACTGGGTGGTGTTCAAGGTCTGATGATGGAGCCGGAAGGTGGCCATATTTGTTTCTAGTTACACCAATTGTCATCCATTTTTCAAGCACTTTCTGGCATCTCATTGTGCTGTAACTTGGCATACTTATACAACTACCGAGATATTTTGAAAAAATTATACCATGTTGCTTGTCTGATGATGGAGCCGGAAGTTGGCCATAGGAACTCCTCAATCAAACAAAATAGCACCATCGTGTTTGGACTCATTGGTCATGTATTAACAAGTGCTTTGACACTAGGTGGTATTCATGATGGAGCCGGAAGGTGCCCATGGGAAAACCTAATTCATTGAATTTGTGAGGGTGATAGAACAGATATTTAAACAAATCCTAATGCTAAAAAGTAGAAAATAAAATTTAAGTAAAATTCTTTTTAAAAACAAGCTTTTAATGAACTAAAAAGTACTAAATAAAACTTACGTAAACAATACACAGTTACAGTTATTAAGGTTGAAGCACCATAATAGTTTTTTTTTCAAGTGTCATTGCTAGCAAGAGGTTTTGATCCTCTCCCATTTATTATCAAACATTATGGTCATAATACTGGATAATGTACCCAGCACTAGTACCGAAGGGCAGCACTAGCGCCACCATGTTGATTTGTGTAAAAGGATTCATAGAATATGATATGATACGTAATTATTTTTTCCTAAAATAAATACCTATCTAAATTCTAATATTGGTATTAATTAATTACCTTGTTAGAGATATGATTACAACATATTATCCCATCCTCATCGCCAATGTTATAGCTCTCTCTCTACATGGCGGCGCTAGTGCTGCCCATATTGATACTAGTGCTGAGCACATGTCCAGTACTACTATGACAATTAACTTGATGACTAACATAGTCATCAAGTTAATGTTTGATAAGAAATGGGACCACACCATATTATAGCTGGCCATCTTGAATTTTGCATTTTCATATTTTCTTAACCGCAACAATATTTATGAAACTTTCCGGCACTTGTTATATTTTCCTCTATATGGACACAGCTGGCTCATGGCAAAAGCTCGCAAATAAAATCAACAGGCAGAAGACACTATATTCTCACGTTCATTACGAACGTCAGTCAAGGACACCTTTCCACCAATAAACGTCATACCACTGATGATAATGATGATAGATTGACTTCAAAAACTAAACCTAATTCTCCGACACAACATGAGTTTAGAACACAACCTATAATTGCGTTACTCGTGCTTATAATACCAGAGTAAAACATTAACTCAATACACGGAGCTGACGTGGACGTCCCAACTTTTAATGATGAGGGTCGAACAGAGAATAATTTTGAGACATGCTCCGTTGTTGATTCGGAGAGTGGTGGAAGATAAGAACTTTTAGCGGTAGAGTGTAGAATCGAGTTCTGAAAGTTCAATTTGGGATCGTTTTCTGGGAAATCATGGTGCCGTGTTGCGATATTTGGTAGAAGTTTTCGAATAACTTTGTGACTTTTTTTAATGGATGTTTCGCTAATGTACAATTTTTCAAAATGTTCAGTACCTACAGCCGCTATAGAATAAAATAGCTATATGTATAGCAAAAATCTCCCATCACAGTTGAAGAATGATCGTTGTATATTTTTATCTAAACCTTATTTATCTATCTATAACTATACTAATAACAAAGCTGCAGATTTTTTTTTTTAATGGCGCTAACTACTACATGAACTTGATTTGAAAAGAAAAAAAAATAGGTTTATTTTTCCCAGAAACACGAAACACGTGCATAAAAAAAGATAACGGTACTTACTTAATCATAATATTATAAATCATAGAAATATGAGATGAGGAGTACATAAAAGAAGCTGCACGTCATGACTGTGACAAGAAGGCTTCCACTCAGCATGATGATGTACTATGGGTGACCCACAGCATAGCGCTGAATTTCAGTGGTCACCCGAAAAATACGTACGGAAATTAAGTCAGGTGAATAGAACATCACGCTACGACCCTTATGAACGAAGCAAAAAGAAAAAAGTGAGCGCGAAAACGCAGTATTCATATTCATATTCATATTTTATTTGCATAAGTAATAGCGCGGGCGGACGATGCGATGCGATGCGACGGGCTGGGACGGGTGAATAAGAAACACGCGGGCGATGTCGCGGGCAGATGCTAGTACGTAATAAGTATCTAATAAATAGCTATTACCTCAGATTTGTTTTCTTACTATCTATTAGGAAATATAATAATTATTTAAAAAAATATCATCTGAATTTTAATCGCTACTTCTCATGTCTTGTACCAAACGAAATATTAACAAAATTATGATGAATATCTAAAACAATTTGTTCAGTCACGAATTTGTCCAAAACTTTCGCGTCTGTATTCACACTCCCGTATTCAAGTGAATTCACATTTACCAAATAGACGACTTTTTTGTAACATCTAACTTTAGTATTATACAAGGTGGAGACGACAATACAACAAAAAATGAAACTCCGTATATCTAATGACGTTTTCGGTCTACATACAAAAAATTAATCAAATATATCCAATAGTTTAGTTACTATGGCTAGTCAAAGATCGGCAAACCCCATAGTCGGCCCATCACTACTATTTAGTTTGTTTGAAAAAATGACTTTTTTAATTTCGATGTTATGATTTATTTGATAATTCCAAAATACTCTTATGCATTAGTATTGCCAGTGTTTTTATTTATTGTTGTATTGTCGTCTCCACATTGTATAAAGTTAGTACCTTAATATTGTACCGTTTTCTGGTATTCACTGGCACGTTGGTCTAGTAGTTTGAACCGCGACTACTAAGCATAGGGGTTTAGGTTGGAAACCCCGGTTAGGCAAAGTGTTATTGGGATTTTTCATTAGGAATTTTTCAGTAGCAGCCATATTAAATATGCCCGGTTCATGGCAGTGGGCTCGCCCTCTATTAAATGGGACTTGGGCCTTAACTTGGAACCCGCGGTTAGGCAAAGCGTTATTTGGTTTTGTCATTAGGAATTTCTCAATGGCAGCCTTATGTTTGGATTTAAATATGCACGGTTCATGGCAGTGGGCTCGCCCTCTATTACATGGGACTTAAGCAAAACTGGTGGCATGTGGGTGTACTATACACCTGCTTACCTCTTCGGGGAATACAGGGGTGACGCTATGTTATTTTTTTATTCTAACATGCTCCCAGTTAGAGAAGTAACCTGTGTTGTCCAACAAAACAAGTGTTTGGTCATGTCCCCCACCTAATGAGGTCGTTAGTAGAACATATCCAATTCCATGCTAGCTTCGAGCACTAACCGAACAGTATGTTATTATCAGAGGTTAGTTAGTTACAGGGATAGTCTCTGGAAGTCTGTTAAATTTAGTTTCATGTTATATCTTACGTCAAAGTATTTGATTGGCCGTTATTTGTGTAATAAAGAAAACAAGCTGGGTTTGAACAAAATAACGGCCAATTAAATAATTTTAGAAGGCATTTTTTATTGTTAGTTCAAACAATAGTTATCAGATCAACACCTTTATTGTAAACGTTGCTTGATGAAAATACTATACATTTTTTGACGTTTAAACGTCTCTTAGCTGAAGCAACGTTTATAAATAAAGGGTTAAATCTGGAATCCAAATAGTGTCACTTTCAGTCGGTATTTGACGTTCATTCTGTTGCAGAGATCAATCAAACTGCCTTTTCCTAACTAAATTGGGGTCGGCTTCCAGTATAACCGGATGCAGCTGATTACCAGTATTTTACATGGAGTGACTGCCTATCTGACCTCCACAACCCAGTTACTGGGTAACACGATACCCCTTGCTAAGACTGGTTGTCAGACATTAGCTACCTAGCAACAAGGGGTTGAATATGGACAAAGAAAAGATGACCAATGTATTGAAATCGACGTGGTCGATCGTGGTCAGGGGTTGAGATTGTAGGGGTTCAATGTGGACTAAACCCTTCTGATGACCCGGAACAACTGTCAAAGATGTACGAATGACAGTCGGGACTAACGCAATGGCTTAACATATTTTCCTAGGCACGCAGGGGTCTTGGTATGTAAAGATGGTCACCCATCCACGGACCAACCGCGGCAATCGTAGCTTAAGGCCGGGTCGTAACCAAAATTGCCTGTCTTCAATTTGATTCTTCATAAAATTGATAAGACTTAGGTATAAAATAAAAATAGTATGAGTAACTACATGATATTTCCAAACTTTTTGTGTAACAGAAACACAAAATATTAAAATTTTCTCTATAAAAAAATATCACGAAGTTACCTCTAATTTTCACGTATTTTCGATTTGTACTTAAAATGCAAATGCCTATTATGATAAAAATTAGATGATTATATGTATTAAAACAAGGCAAAAAAAATTGTGTAGGCTTTTTTTTGTATTCCTTTTATTTTTGGTTTTATTACGAATCAAAGCTTGTAGGACTTACGACGTTCTTAGTTCGTGGAAGAAGCCATCTTCCGCCGCACATTACGGGAACTTCAAGCATATTTTTGTTTCACAAATCAGTCGGCTTCGCTCTGTTGAGACGAGAGGACTACGCTCAAATTTTAACTGCGCTGAGATATCGTAATTTATCACATTCCACAAAAGAAACTGAGACATAGAAAACATGAAATAAACACTAAAACCACTTCCAAAACGAATATTACAAGCGTTATTGATTGATAAATAAATAAATACCGAGTCTAAATAAACATATAAAATTCAATGTTGATATTTGAAAACTCAAGATGACATACATTTTATTTGACAGATTTTTGACTGATATAGCACGGAGTATAGAAAGAAGTAGGTACAACTAGCGCCATTGCTCTGTATTGCGGTGAATTTTCTTGCGGAGAAAATTTACAACATAGCCAACGAGCCCATTCCACGTTCATTTGAAAGTTCGCACTGGAGATTAAATCTTATTGCGATTTACTCAGGAGCCAAATTCGTTTACTCCCACTTTTTTGACAAACTTCTTGTAAGGTGACCATTAGACGAACAATTGGAGCGACTGAGCGCCCCTAAATAAAACTTGTTTAGAATAATACCTTTATTCTTCGGTTATTGGTATAACGAACGAACTCGAACAGATTACGTATGACTCCGGATTTTTAATCTGTCTGTCCGTGATGTCTTGTTTATATCTCTTTATTTGACTTTTTGACGTAGTTGGGTTTTAGTTTTTACCTGACTACGGCGAAGCAAAAAGGAGGGTTATGATTTTGACCAGTTTCTTCTAAAAGACTCATCACAATTTGACAAATGGGGTATCGTTGGAAGCTTCTTGATCGTCCGCTGGTCATCGGCTATATGAAGACACATTAAATTGAAAATGGCGCCCTCTAGGTGACATATCATGAACAACAAAAAATATTTTTTAATCATACCATGTTGGGTATCAAATGAAAGGTTTTAATTAGCACATTTCAAAAATATATATTATAACCCCAAAAAAAGCAGCGACAATCAAGACGTATATTGCCATATGTTTATGTTATATAAGTGCCGCTTCACGCGCCGCCGCACCGTAAATAGAAAAAACGTCAGACGCGCCGCGTGACGCCACACTGCACGCGACGCGCCACGCCCCGCGTCTCCGTAAATGAGGCCTAAAGTTATAATGCAACTTGGCATGTTTTCAAAGCTACAATTTCAACAGTTACAAAGAGGGACCATATTAAACTTTCTACTAAGGGACTAGTTATAACAAGCGCCCGAGACGCGTATTTTGTACGCTGCGTTTCGGGCGCATTTTATCAAGCGCTGCAGTCTAAGCGAGCGCCCATGCCGGGCGCCGTTAGGCCTGCACATGTCGCAACTTGCCACTCTCAACTTGCATCTCCGTTGTGCGATTTACAAATAAGACTGGGAGATGGTATGTCGCGGGCATCGCTTCATCGAGAATTGCTGCTGTGTGCGCCGCCGTGATGAAACACCGCGTGTGACGCGGCTATGCCATTCGCGGGCTCCGCCGCAAAAAACGCTCCATTTCAAACAAACGCGTGTAAAATCGCGTCTCTGTAAACGCACTCATACAACGCCATATGTTTGAATTCAGTGCGGGCCGCGCCGCCCAAAGCCACGCGCGACTCCTCGCGTCTCCGTAAATGAAGCCTAACCGTGCCCTTGACGCTTGGACGCGAGTTCCTTTTTCACTATTTTTCCTTGTCATTTTCTCCGCATTAGTAATAAACTTAAAAGAAACACGGTTCAAAAGTTACAACAAAATGTGGAAATCTTGTTGCGTTCGACGAGCGTCCGAAACGCGCCGGGCGCGCGCCCAAAACACAGCGCAGGTACTGAGCCGCGTACCTCGGGCCCTTGTTATAATTAGTCCCTTTGGTACTTTGGCACCCATTTACATAGATGAATAGATGTCAATTCTTTTAGTGATGAAGCCGACAATCCTACATTTGTTTCTTTTGTACAGAACTCGGCCTCTTTTTCACATGTTTCAAATGTTTTCGAAGGGGATTGTTCGCGTTTGGCGCAGGAAAGGTTTTCATGACACATGCCATATTCGTTGCACAATACAGTGCAAAATTCATTATACGAATATTATTTTTTACTTGGGTATCACTTTGCACGATCCTCCAAAGAGAGAAATCCACGATATAGCATTATATTTATTACTTGGTAACACAGTTTTCCACAAAGACGTCATTAGGTACAAATTGTACAAGGTCCTAAATAAAATTTGGTAACATTTAAATTTGAACTTTTTCACGTCAACATTGAGTTTCTAGTTCCAAAACATGAACATGATCCATAGTTCTGAATTCAAGCTTAGCGTATTGTATTAGCAAAATAAACTACAGAAGATTGAAATTCGAATTCTATAAACGCCAGACGAAAAGTTTCTGCTGGCGGGAAGGCATTGTGTTTTGTTTTCGTCGTGTTTAATGAGAGGGGTAGGTAAGGGTTGCGCGGGGGAAATATGATTTTTTGCTGTCAATACACGATTGTATTGCAGAGATCGTTCTCTGTTTATTCGAGTAAGGTTGAAAAGCATTGAAAACTACTACATAAGCTCATTTATTACCATTTAAGAAGATTGTACCTAATAAATAAGTTCAGAGGAGTTAGCAAAGGATTATCCTAACTATAAATGCGAAAGTGGGTTTGTTTGTTACGCTTTCACGCTAAAACGGCTAAACGAATTTAGATGAAATTTGGAACATGGGCAGACCATGACCTGGAATAGGACAACGAATACTTTTTATCCCGATATCCCCTCAGGATCTAGACTTACGCGGGTGAAAACAGGGCGCAGCTAGTTCAGAATAAATACACAATATCATAAGTGCTTTAAGATACTCTCTCTACAAACCTAATAAAAACAAATATTTTATTCATCTGTCGGCATTAACGTTCGATACATCTAAATGGTCCACGATAGATTACAAACGCAATGTAGTTTACGTCTCACGTGATAGATGGGAACCATTTCCCTTCTAAAAGCGATATATACAACAACTTGGGTACTTAGTAAGCATTTTTTGTTTGCGTATTTATAAGGTACAAATATTTAGGTACTTGTTTTCAAATGTGTACTATGTATTTCGTTTTGTTTGTTGTTTAGGTGGGTCTCGATTTCGTTTTTTCGTTGGACATAATAATCACGTTTATTTTATACTATTCCTGTTCAGAGTTAGGTTAAAATTAAATTGGAATATTTATTTTTCAGTCAGTTTTAGCACGCAGTTTGATCAGAATTAGAATGAAAACAGGTATGTTTTCTGTTTTATATTTTAATAGTATAATCATAAAACTCAAAGACAAAATCCTCGCCAGTAGAATCCACACTTTTTTATCAAACTCGCGTCCAAACTTGTCAAAAATCTCTTTCTCGAAATAAGAAAGTTCTCAAAATCTCTTTCTCGAAATAAGAAAGTTTCTTTGTAACTGCACAATGTTCATCATGATAATGCAGTATTATTATCAGATACAATGTTTCTCTAAGTTTCGATATATAATAAGTTTTGGAAAGTAAATTGAGATCAGATGCAAGAAAATCGAGGCTTGGGAACATAAATTATCTTTTTTACCTATTAGCCAATTTTGTTCAAGTGTATTTTATTTGTTGTCTTCACATCAATAATTGTTAAATTATTAAGTATGCTGCAATGCGTGTAAGGTTGGTAGGTGCTGTCATCATCCTACCAGCGTTGCGGGAAAGTCCGAAAGGGATACCGGAGCCCTTGGCAACAGGCAACTGAAGGAACACGGGTGGGTTTTAGTCAGTAAAAGTGTGACGCCCGACCGCTTCACCCAGAGCGGGAGAAGTCATTTGAAGATTTCCCACTCTCAAAAAAAAAGCTGCTGTTATCATTATCATTTCCTAAGGGCAGGAAGATGTTTCCCTAATTTATTTGGCGCCTGCGCATTACTTCTTCTTTCTTAAATCTTTATTAGCGGTATCAGTGTTCACTTCTTTCCTAACCGTATCATCTTTCTCAAGTGTATAAATGTGGCGTCTCTCTGTAAACAATGCCCACCTTCCATCTTGCGCTGCATGGCCTCTCACCTGTGCACTTGAGGATCTTATGACTGCGTCAGTGAACGGAGTTCGAGTGGCAGAATTTTGGGCTAAACATAATATTTGAATTTTTACAACCCTATTTGCCATCATCAAAAATGTTTATTTGTTATTCTTTGACAGTTTAATGAAATTGCTGTAACAAGAAAAAATTACGTAGTGTGTCAATTTGATACACTACGTAATTTACACTATATACAATTACTTTCCGTGACTTATCGGATTCTGACACCGGAGTTCTTGGGTGGAGTCAAGCATAGTCAAAGATAAACGCAGCGTGGGCGCTTTACATCCGGAAAGTTCAACACTACCCTGAGGAACGTAGTCCAGTTATACAGGATGTAATTAGAATGTTTCTTAAGTAAACTGTGCGAAACTAAGAAAGTTTAGCCACCACCACTTTTATTTTTTATCAATAATAATAAAAAATAAAAATGTTATTTTCATACAACCGAGGGCCATAGTTTTAGTTCCAAAACTATAATACTAATAAGTAATTATGTTATTAAAAAAAAAACTAGTTAGGTAGGTACTTTTTCCCGCGTGGAAGTCAAACATCATTAAATACTAGAATAGACGTAAGTTTGCAATGTACTAATTATAAAGTAATAGTGTAATTATTGTTGAAGAGCCTAATAATAAATAAATTATCTAGGCATATCATGATATTTTAGGAAATGTATATTAATATTATGTATTAATACAGAGCCATCTGGTATGGTCTCAAGTAAATTCTATCAGTCAATACCTACCTCAAGCCGCGTCGTTCTTCTAAAGAACTTCGTTCCAATAATAAATCATAAATACAATATTTAAGAGGCGTACACCTTGAACCTCAACTCCGTTAAGCCAGTATTTTATAAATTAAACCTTGCTTTAATTTAAACTGTAGTGAAACAAACCAGATGGAAGGTAGCTTGCCGCTAAATCATACCGTTTTAATCTAATAATTACTTACTCCTTGTACCTAAGCGGCTTTGCCAACTTCTGAAGTAAGTTGGATTTTATTCATTTATCATTCTACGTTTTCGTATCAAAACGACTTATTTAACTTTTCTTTAGACGGTAAAATCTCTTGGGCATTTACTTTTCTATCATCTTTACGGATCTTATTGAAAATGTGAAGTCAGATTTTTGTACCTACTTAATGGATTAATTTTGTACCTAAATATAAATTCCAAAAAGAATAGGTAAAAGGAATTTGAATTTATATTAATTTAGTCATAAAAAATAAAACGATAATTCTTTTTTAGACAATTACGAGTATAATAGAAACTGACAGTAATCGTGTTCAGTGCCAAAAAAAAAATTCCCTTTAATGATTTTAATTATTTAAACTGTTGAAAGCATAATCTTGTTAGAAGTATTGAATTTCATTTATTAGAACAGGGGTAGTATTAATGGTATCATTATTCCACTGCGAAAGCGGAATGGTAATAACGGCCTTGTCTAGCTCCGTCGCTCTCTCACACTGGAAAAAAGGTGGGATAAATATTTACTTCATATTAAGGCACCTGTTTTTTAAAGTTGATAACAACAGAGTAAAGAGTACAAACCATAACTTTTTGTATAGAGGTACTTATTACAACATAAACATCCATTACAGTATTACAGTCTTAATCGTTTCGAAGATCGTTCGAATAAACAGGTAAGTATAATTAACTTCACTAAATATAATCGAACTAACTTTATTCATCACTAAAGTATAAACTTCATAAAAGGGGCGAAAAAAATCATTTTATAAGTTTTATTACTTTTTTTGGGCGAAAAATAAACTGAAAGGTAACGAATACTTTTTGCCTAAACCAATATTTTTCGAACGATTTATAAACTTTTAATAAAAATGTTACTAAAACTCAATATGAGGTGGAAATCGGGGCCACCTACCTTGAAAGATATCAACATCTAGATGAAATCTGCTGTGATGTCAAAATCTTTAACATAGCTTTAACTAGTAAGGCACACACAAACTTACATGAATTGTATCAAAATGCAGTCTACGCAAATTGTATCTTATACACAGATATTCTTCTATCATTCAAAATTCAACAACTGCCGTTATCTCAAGGATTTCTAAAACAAACAAAAGAGAAACCATTATACTGCCCTTTGCTCATGCATGTTCTATGGGGGAAGTAAATAATATTCATATTATATCACTCCAAGGCAGCGCTCGAAGGCTTACATGCCCCGAGCGAGTCATCAGGTTTACACCAGTTGAAGGTTTAGCAATTTTAGTTTGGTTCCTTATTATGTAAATAGGAGAAACATTATCAAATCATTTTTGATGATTGTACCTACTATATTAGCTAATGGTTATAATGACCACACCGTACGAGTTTGTTAAGACAAAATTGCCTAGTTTGACACCACGTCCTAACTATCCATACTAATATTATTAATTCGAAAGTAACTCTGTATGTCTGTCTATGTTACCTTTTCACGCCTAAACCAATGAGCGGATTTCGACAAGCACGGGCGAAAGTGAGTTTGTTTGTTTATTACACTTTCACGCTAAAACGGCTGAACAGCTTTTAATGAAATTTGGCACATGGATATACTATGACCTAAATTAGGACATAGGACACATTTTATCCCGATATTCTCACGGGAACGAGACTTATGCGGGTGAAACCGCGGGGCGCTAGTTCAACAATAAAAAATAGTAAGGTATCATTATAATACACCCGTTGTTAAAACGAGCATCTCTCCAACAAAGGTAACTACTACTAACAATAAAAAAACGAACCTACGATACCGTATCAAAACCCATATTGTTACAACCGTATCGAATAGTGGATACGTAATCGCATCAACCCTATCTGTCAGATAACCGCGATATAAGAAAAATCTTGGGTATGTAGGTCAACGTATGAGGAACGAACCCGAGATAAACCCTAGCGAGTACGGATACCAGATATTGGAACAAAAAATCGGGATTTTAAGGATAAAAACAATGTTCGTGCTAGCTTGCTCCAAATAGTTTTAAATAATCGTACTAGAGAAACGAGTGTGTCTGTCTATCTTTTAATCAATCTGCATAGCCTTTTCCCAAGTATGTTGTGGTCGGCTTCCAGTCTAAACGGATGCAGCTGAATACCAGTATTTTACATGGAGCGACTGCCTATCTGATCTCCATAACCCAGTAACTGGGTAATACGATACCCCTTGGTAAGACTGCTTGACAGACTTTCGGGCTTCTGACGACTTGTGACGACTGTCAAAGATCCATAAATGACAACCGGGACCAACGGCTTAAAAGAGACTTGAAAAATACATAATAATATGAATTTGAAAAGGTCACATTATTTCTTTTCTGATTTAAAGCTTGAGCTTGAAGGACAAGCAATAAAGGGTTTTGTATCCACATCACAATGAAACATGGCTACCCTTCAGTTACATACAGTAACAAGGCGAGCACGACATCGGATGACGATTCTCATCACGTTCAAACTACAATATAAATTGTTTTTCTTGGGAGATTTTTTATCTTTTGTGTATTTATAAGTTTATTTTTAAAGGTTGCTAAAAGTTAGAAGCTTTTAAACGTCAAAAAATTGATGGTTAAGCAGACGTTATCATTACTTAATAACACCCGAATCGCTTTAGCGTGGCAACAGCGGTCATTGGCCCTTCCCCTAATATCTCTCTGTAGGGACCCAAACAATAAACTATGTAAAGTTTTTGGTTATTGGAACATGTCGAAGATCACGATAGATATTTATTTAGGACGTTAGCGGACTTTATTTCAGTTATTGAAATTAAAAATGCTAGGACAGGTGGATCAATGACCGCTTTTGCCACTCTAAAGTTATTCGGGTATTTAAGCAAAGTTTAAAGTAAGCCAGAGTAATGTCAGAGCATATTTCTCTTAGCTTCTGCATTTCTACGTCTTTGGAAGGCAATTTACCTTTCTAATATCAACGATCCGACATTTAAAAGTTTGTTTTTTTCAGTTGAAATCTCTGCATTTTTATATCCTCTCTCTCTCTACATGTTTAGATCGCATTTTACAATTAGTAACTGTAGCGTAGCAACATAATAAACTAATGAAAAATAAACTAAACGAAATGGCGTACGTCCGTAGAGTGGTCACTGGCTTGCTGGCGCCTGAACGATACGGACGTGTGACCTCTGCTGTTGTACAGTGAATTGTTGTCTAATTTACTTACTTGAATACTTTGTATAAGAAAGAAAAAAGATGAAAGAAAATACGTTTGCGGTAAACATGACACAAAAAAGAAAATAAACACAAAAGTATATAATGTATCTATATGTATTTTACTGTGTACATAAATAATAAAATAAATAAAAAATAAGAAAAGGCGGGGGGAACATGCGTCACCTCTATAACTACCCTATGCAAGACATAGCCCCAGCGCTGGTTTTCATAACGTAGTAAAACTCTTGTCACTATCTTTACCTATGGATTTGTAAACCTTCCATCTAGCCACAGGCCTCAAACTTCCAATGAAGTTCTAAATAAACATCGCAGTGCTAAACATTAAATCGTTCGGATACTCTAACAGTTCAGCAACTCCACCAATAGGGATTTAGGTCGTGATTATAAGTGGTACATATCAAAACTTCGACCATTCACCAGCTTTAGGGTCTGAACTAACGATAATGTCATTTAAGTCGACTAAGGTGGTTATAAATCTATTTTGATCTTTTAGTTTCGTTGCTGTTTATGTCGTTTATAAAATTTACAAGGCATAATAACTGAAAACCTGAAAAGGGTTAATTCACTCATCATTATGAACAACTTTTATTGTGCGAGCAATCCTGAAATCGTGACAAAATCAGCTGGTCCATACATTTATGTTCGCACTAGCTTCTGCCCGCGGCTTCACCCGCGTGAACGTGAAATTATCCCACAAGTACGTACTACCAGGATGAAAACTATCCTAGGTGGTTCAGGATGTGAAAATGTAATTCAAACTATAAACTATCTGTGTGCCAAGTTTCATCTAAATCCGTTCAGCCGGTTTTGCGTGATTAAGTAACAAACATCTAAACTTACAAACTTTCACATTTATAATATTAGTAGGTTATCATTACGAATTGTTGGAAAAACCCGACTTTTATACGCGATTTCAGGGTTCGTCCCGTAGTAAAATTTCTTCATAATGAGTAGTACCTACAATTACACCTTGTTTATTTTTTTCTTGACAAGTACCTTTCTACCTGAAATGTTTAGTAATCCAACACCTACTTTGCGCAATTGTCTTCCAACTTAAGAAAGGGCCGCTTAAGTATTTAATTAATTTCCTATCCTACCAACATCCTATGGCATTTTTATATTTATTATATGAATAAAGTCCTAAAACTGAGTAAATAATATTTTATGCTAATAAAAAACACAAAACATCCAATTTTTTCTCCGTTTAAAAGAATACAAAAGTACTTGAAACCGACTTTTATAGTTTTTTTTGGTGTCAGTTAGACCCTTTTACACAAGGTCACTTCTGTATTTTTAGAGACAGCTTAGATCCGTTTACACCCAACGATAGAGCATGTTTTTCTGATCACTCTGTATACTTAACTCATTTACCACAAAGTCTGACTTATACCCCTTTTCACTAGGTTCACAGATAATAATATTGTGCGAAACGAGTAGTTTCGCTCCAGTCTAAGCAACGTTTACTCCGCGCGTTCGTTCTAGTCCTACTGGTACATTACTAAAGCCGGTAATTTTGTGCCCAATTTCAAGAAATGTGGACTAAGCCAATATAATTGACAGCAGCACCCAGAAAACAAACCATCAAGAGAGTTTCCACCCGTCCCTTTTTCCTAAACGTTTCCCGTATTACTAAACACATGTGCGTCTTGCGAGCACGTTCGCAAGCAATCGTGGCCCGAAAGGTCAAGAATAAATTACGAATTCCCTTTTCCTTGTTTTTAGGGTTTCGTACCCGAAGTGTGAAAACGAGAACCTGTCACTAAGCTTACCAGAGGGCCTAGACAAGTGACAATCGTTTTTTCTACAACGATTTTCAACAGGATTGACATAAGCTTTTCGATAGCTTATGTCAGTCCTACGTATACATTTTTGCCTTTTCCATCATCGTTATCGCTGATAGAATGTCACTTTGTCTAAGGCCTCTTGTCTGTCTTTTACAGGGCTTTATCTTTTTAACCGAAAATAAGTAGTAAAGTCCGTACGCGACTGCTAGTCACCGCTTGATGTATGTGAGCGGTGAGACGTGGGAGGTAGATAAAGGGGAAGCTAACTCATTCTGCCAATGTTTTGTCAATGACGCCCTCTCCGTCTCACCGCTCACATACGTCAGGCGGTCGCGCGCGGACTATATGTTGAGAGGTCCATTCTCAGCAGTGCGTGATTGCGGGCTGAAATGATTATAATTGCGAGGAAGGCAGTTAAATTTCCACAGTATAAAGTGTGATAAGAAAACTTTATACATTTCGAACTACGGAACCCTTAGTGCGTGACTCCGACTCGCACTTGGCCGCTTTTTCTTTATTCTTCCGTCCTACAAAAGAACAAAATAAATTGTCTGAAAGTTTTTTTCTTATCTCATTAAATAGGGAAGTATTTGAACAATGTTAATGAGTCGATGATGTTTTGAATTTTGTGTTACGGTTTCGAGGCAAGTTGTTTAGAAATGCTTTTAGACATGATGGACGTTCATTGGAAGATTGATGACTTATTTACTTTGGTTTTTAATATTAAGATTCTCTCCGTTTTTGTTTTCCTATTTCTGTATTGCAACTTGATCTCGACGAATGGGTTGTACCTATTTTGTAAAGTACGGACTGAACTGAGTGTAATTACCAAAAAAGTAAGGGCATGGCTTTTATGATTTACAATACCAATCGAATTAAAACATTATTATCTAAGTAGTATTTATATATTTTACAAAACGGTTTGTTTTCATAAATAAAGCAATAGTATTTAATATGATAAATGTGAAAATGAGTTTGTTTGTTACGCTTTCACACTAAAACGGCTGAACGGATTTGGATAAAATTTTACACATAAGTAGACCATGACCTGGGTTAGGATATAGGGTACTTTTTATCCCGGCATAAATCACGTTCCCGTGGGATAATCTCCGATCTCCATGCTGCCGAAGCCGCAAGCAAAAGCTAGTAGCGTATAAAGATCGAAAAAGGCATCATCATGAAGTCTTCGTCTCAAGGCATATTGCCACAGCACGTAATTATTTTCTCCTACTATACCAATATTTCCCTACTTTTCACTTAATATAAAGAATAGCGTTCCTTTCTCTTCAATCAGACCTCTTGAAATGTAGAACTACTTCAAATAAGAATAATAGACAACGAATCTTGATTGTGCAAATGCAGTCGAGACGAGGCAGAGGAACGAAACGGCATAGATGTCTTTTGTCAAAGGACTGTTTCTTTTTACAGCATTTTCTAGTACAGCTTAAAAGAGTCGTAAAGCAAATAGTTTTCCTACGTGTTGAAGTGAGCAATTTGCTTACGTTTTGTTACAGTTCAATCTACCTAACCTTTTCCCAACTATGTTGGGGTCGGCTTCCAGTCTGATCGGATGCAACTGAATACCAGTATTTTACATGCCTGAAGATCTGACCTCCATAACCCAGTCACTGGGTAACACAATACCTCTTGGTAAGACTAGTTGTCAGACTTTCGGGCTTCTGAATACCCATAACGACTGAATAAGATCTGCGAATGACAACTGGGTTTTGATACAGTTCTAACCCTGGTTTTTCCTGTTTATGTTTTCTTTTTAGACGCGGGTTCGCATTTGAAATTCGTCCTGTATCGTAGCTCTCACATCCACGAAAATCAAAAATTTAAACACGGAACATCTATTTGTTTCCCGTGAGAATTCAACCCTCGATCCGTAGTGCACAAGTCAACCCCTTACCCTTTGCACCAACTGTGCTATGTTGTAAGTGGATTACTTTAAAAGTTTAATTTTAGGTACTTTGAAACCTAAAAGAAAAAGTATGTAAAATAAGAATGAATAAAAACAATATTTACGTAAAAGTTGGTCATAATTCTGAATTTGGTTTTGCAAACCATAATAATCTAGAGCTAATAAAGCTCGAGCTAATAGAGATATCAGTTTTCTTGTCTTCAGTGATCGATACGGCGTGAAACTTCCACAATTTGCGTTTTTACCTGAAACAAAATAACACAACATTAGAAATTTGTTTGTTACATAAACAACAATATTGCCTACAGAATTAATTCTCGTATACAGAGTGAATTTTGAGAATTCCTGTAAGACGAAAACTGAGAAAGGTTGTTCGTTGCGGTTTTCACCCTGAACTTCCCAAAATTTGAACCCAAAATATTTGACAGTAATGATAAATAAAACAACGAATGCTGTGAAACTATGTAAATCTACGTTTTTGTTTGCAAATTTTGGAGATCAAAAAATTCATTCATTTTAGTAGCCACCAAAACAAAAACAAACTTCATCGCAAAATCTTTCAAGTTACAAAAGCAACGTCCATTGTGTGACAAGAAAAGAATCTTTAGTATCATAACCGGAATATAGAACGTCACAAAATGCTGAGTTTCTGAGCTTCACAACACAGAAAAGTTAAGAAGGTTGGCTGCCTACGAATCTAAACAGGTGCACGCACACATTGGTGCGAAAATCTTGATCATACTTGGTTAGAACCTATCATTTGTGGATCTTGTTACTTCTCAATTGAAGTCAACACATTTTCATCCCTTTTATATTTTTTGTACTTTTATATTTTTTATACTTTGTATAACAAGGTTCCAACTAAGTCATCATCTGTCAAATCTTTTCCCAACAATGTTGGGGTCGGCTTCCAGTCTAACCGGATGCAGTTGAATACCATATCTTATGTGTAGCGACTGCCTATGTGACCTCCACAATCCAGTAACTGGGTAATACGATACCCCTTGGTAAGTCTGGTTGTCAGACTTTCGGGCTTATGAAGACTTGTAACGACTATCAAAGATCCACGAATGACAGCCAGGACCAACGGCTTAACGTGCTTTCCAAGGCACGGAGGAAATTAAAAATGAAAAATGAAAAATGTTTATTTGTCCCAAAACAGTTACATGGATAACATAATGAGACATCCCCAGTAGGTAATTGATAATACCTGTGTTGGGGCCATCTCGCTCCTTCCCATAATATTAACAATATTGAGACTAATGCACAAAATATTTCAATAGGTAACGTAACAAAAGTTGAAAAATGAACAGTAAATTACTTATAAACTAATTAGCAGCTCTTTGTGTAGCTGAAGTTGTATGCCTAAGAAAACTGTATGTATGTGCGTCTTGTTTGTAGTGTTGTGTGTGTGTTAGTGTGTGTGTGTGTGTGTGTGTGTATAAATGTGTTTGTGTGTGTGAATGTGAATATCTTCTTTAAAGTGCCGATGTGTTTGGATTACGGAGGGAATAATAAAATAATAATAATAATAAAAGAAATGATTTAACCAAGTCTAACCAAAACTTGCTCAGTTTCCTCGTATGTTAAGGTTTTAAGCCACTCGGTTATTACCTTTTTGCAAACGTGTGAGACCTCATGGTGGAACTTTTATTTTTGGTTTATTTTATTATAAATGTAGGCTGATTGGGTTGCGTATTGACGCCGTGCAAAAGCGGTTCGGACCCCCGGGGAGTAGGCCACTATATCCTTTCGTCTTTTCTCCCGACTACCTTGGTTAAAAGGAATAGATTTTTGTAAGTATAGAGTCGTAATTAAAAAATATAATTTTCTTACAGTAAGTAAGCCACTGATTCTATATAAATCGACTGTGGGGTATCCGTATGGTTTATAGTACATTACTTTTATGAGTGACCTTTGGGCTCTTTCTAACTCAAGGAATTTAGTTTTGGTGGCTCCTCCCCATACTGGTAAACAGTATGTAATAACTGATTGTGTGAGCGCTATATAGATGCTATTTAATGTATTTTGGGGCATCACATATCTAAGGTTTTTAAAGATCCATATAAATTTTCGCACCCGTGATGTGACAGTCTCTATGTGCGAATGCCAAGTTAAACACTCATCAACTATGACTCCCAGGTATCTTGTGGACGTTACATGTTTGATGGCTTGACAGTTACAATTTTGGTCCCAGTGGTCCGTACACGTGTGTATTCGAATTCCAAAATTTAGGCCTGGTTTAGACCTTCTACTAGGAGAAAAACAAATGTAGTTTGTTTTAGGAACACTTAAGGTTAGAAGATTGGCTTTGAGCCATCTATTTATAGCAGCCAATCCTTTCTGGGCCTTATTACAGACGGTTTCCCACGTGTCCCCAAAATAAACAATGGCAGTGTCGTCTGCGTAAGAGTAGATTTTGCCCCCACCGTTTCGTAGGTTGCAGAGTTCATTAATATACACTAGAAACAGTGGTGGGCCGAGGACTGACCCCTGCGGAACACCGAAAACAATGTTTTCCTCCCCACTAAATGAATTACCTATTTTGACTTGCTGTCTCCTATCTCTGAGGTAACTGTCAAAGAGGGAAAGAGCCTTACCTCTTATCCCTATATCCTCAAGTCTCTGTACAAGGATGGGGACAGACACGGTGTCAAAAGCCTTTTTCAGGTCTAGAAACACCGTGACGCATTTATAACCCTTGTCTACCTTTTCAGTGATTTCAGATGTTAAAGCAATGACCGCGTCCTGAGTTGACCGTCCCTGTCTAAAACCGTATTGTGAATCGGAAAGAATGTTGTATTTATTTAAATAACTGACTAGTGTTTTATTTAATATTTTTTCAATTATTTTCGAAAGCGGTGATAAGACAGATATGGGCCGATAATTGTTGACATCGCTCTTATCCCCATCCTTGTGCACAGGCGTAATTATAGCACGTTTTAGCGCGTCAGGAAATATTCCCGTTTCGAAGCAGAGGTTAGTCAACTGGCTAATAAGAGGAACAACAAGTTCTCGAGCTAATTTGAGGAAACTCACAGGTATTCGATCCCACCTCGAAGCACTTCCTGAGTCAAGCGACCCAAGTATGCTATCCACCTCTGCTGAATCTGTCTCTAGCAACACGAACGAATTAATTTGAGGCAGTGAACTTGAGTTAGTGGCAGGTCCAGCTGCTTGTCCAGTTAGGGTTATTATGTCTTCTGCAAGTCTTTTTCCAACAGTTACGAAAAATTGGTTTACTCGGTTTAATGAGTCGAGGGGATGTGGTGTGATATGCAGTAGGTGTGTACTGGACGTCTTAGGTTCTCTATAATTGGTTATGTCATTAATTTTGCGCCAGAGTAGTTTAGGATTTTTTAAAGAATTTGATATCTGTTTTTTATGATATTGTCGTTTGAGTTTCTTAATAAGGTTGGAACAATATGTGCGAAAACGCCTGTAAGTTATGATCAGAATAACGTTACAAGGATCTTTCCTCTTTTGTAGCTGTAGTTTATTTCTAAATCGAATGCATCTTAGGGCACCCATAGATATCCAGGGCTTTATGGTTCGCTTGGAGCTAGACACTGAGACAACTTTAGTGTTTTGGAGGAGAGTTGTCCTAATCACGTCTATCATCGCGTTAGCTAGAATGTTTGGGTCTCTATGTGCGCCAAGAAAGGATATATCGGTGTCTACAAGTTGCTTATAGGCATTCTCCCAGTTTGTAATGGTTTTATATTTAACACAAGTCTTGCTTTGGTATGTGTGGGATATATTTAATAACACCATTGCATGATCTGTAACAGACGTGTTTAGGACTGCCACGAAAGCTGAGTGTTTTAATTTGTCTAACTTAAGGAGCATGTGATCAAGGCAGTTCACCTCCCTAGTAGGCAAACAGTGTCCCGGGAGGAACCCATGTATAGCAGTCATATTCAAATAGGTTAATCTACTAGTTCGTGTTTGTGTTGATTCTGCCGGCTTTTCTATTCAATTAATATTTATGTCACCAGTAATAATAGTGTTTCTATGTGTGTGAATACTTAGAAGGTAGTGATCAAGTGAGTTAATGAAACTGTCTGTGGATACATTCGACGGTGACCGGTAGATACCAATAATGGTGAAATTTGAGATACTTATTTGCAAGGCAGATGCATGTGTTAAGTTAATTTCGGCCACCTGGGGTAGGTGGCAGTCTTTTATATAGGCTACTACGCCATCATTTTGGTTTAGTTGCCTAAATGTATTAAACGCGGTATAGTTATGTAACACTGGTAGTGGTTTGTTAGCATTTAATCTGCATTCTGTTAGTATTAGCACATCTACCTCAACTCCGATTTGAGACAGGGTTATCTGAAAATCGTCGAAATTACTGTATATGCTCCTAATATTCTGTGTCAGGACAGTTAAGTTATTAGCATCTCGTTGTAGGTATGTTTGTAAGTGTGCCACATCAAGGATAGCAGACTTAGCAATCTCAGCGGTATCCAATTCCTGTAAATTGTATAGGCTTCTATCCATTATTAATCAGAGTAATCAAACGGTGGTTCTTGCAGTTTGAACCATAATTTAGCAGTAGTCTGACGACTTTTTCTGTATATTTGTATTCAATTTTATGCATGTTAAGTGGGACATCAAGACTTGCTGTATTAGGCACTGTGTGGAGTAACTGTGAGTGTATTGAGTGTGTTAATTGTTTTTGTTTTGTGATAAGGAGTGTATGAAACATAGAATTTAAATGTGTAGTAGTGACCTGAGCATGCTTAAAATGACAATTATAATAGTTTAAAACAATTCTGTGTTGAGTGAAGTTAAACATAACATTATTTTTATTAATAGAAAAAGGCAAAGTAAATAAAAGTAATTTAACGATAGTACTACATACTAGTCAGGCTTCTTGCATCAGCTGATGTACTTGGGCCTCACTTTTGATGGCAATTACTCGAGAACTTTCATCTCTTTTTACTAAAATACGACCAAATGCTGTCCAGCAAAATTTATATTGCTTCGTTTTAGCCAAATCACGGGCTAAGAAAAATAAGCGGGCGCCCTTAGGAGTTAGTTGCTCAGAAACAAACACAGGTACATCGGCATTTTTTGTCATCCCAAGATGTTTTGCTTGAAGTTTACTTGTGTTTTTAATATTATATGACTTCGCCTTCTTGAGTAAGTTTGTTTTTAACATAGTGGAATTCAGTTCCATAATTATAGGTGTATTCGTAATACCTTCTTTCCTAACGGGCAATCGGTAAATGTCCTTAATGTCACGCGCGTCCATCTCAAGGCTTAAATTTTTAGATAAGTTCATGATCATATCTATTAATTTCGAGTTATCTTCCTGAGGCATTTTAGGGACGTTCTTTATTTCAATACAAGTTTTCTTACTATTTCTTTGTAAATCTTCGATTTTATCCTCCAACAAGACAATGTAGTCACGGTCCATTTTACTTTGTAGCTCAAGCAGTTCAATTTTCTTACGGAATTCTTCATTTTGGCAAGATAAGTTAGTAATAGCAGTTTCTATGCTATTATTTGTTATCTGAATTTCCTTGAGATTCGAAGTAATCACCTTTAATTCACTCTCCCGTGTGGAGATAAAGGAAGTTAACATTTCTTTGATTTCATTCTTGAATTTAGTAAATTCCCCTGGCAGATCTTCTTCCCTTAGTCTCTTATTACGGTTGGAAATAAAGTTGGGGAGTCGTGTCCACCCTTGCACTAATATTTGAATCTGACAGAGAAGTGTTCATTCTTCCCGTTCAAAGTACTAGGGTGTGATGAGTGCAAGGAGTTAATTTGTTGCCTGGGCTAAGTTGAATGGAATGCAGATGTACGTATAGACACGACTGCTAATAGGTGCGAGCGCAGGTCAAGCGAACAATCACAGTTTAGCAGGGCAGTGTTTGTCCTTGAGGTAGGCGGCGCTATGCCTTGAGTGGTTGACGTCCTTAATTAGGCGCTAATTAGCGGTAATTAGTGGGCGGGACAAATTTGGTATTGTCTCCTGCGCGTGCGCTGATTAGTTGACACAGTCTTGTGTACCAGGGCGACAGATCTGTTGTATAGTATCATGTACGGTACTCACGCGTGGCGAGCTGAACCGAAACACCTCCTGCGTTTCTATGCTGTCCTATTATTTCACTGAGTTTAAATTTACTTTATATTTGTGATTTAATTTTTTAAATATATTATTAAGGATCTAGTGCACGTCTACACCTTGCGGCGGTCCGGGGGAAGAGGGAGGGAGGAGTCTCGGTATGTTGTAATGATGGTCACCCATCCACGGATCAACACCGGAAAGCGTAGCTTAACCTGATGGATCTAACCGTGCGGCTGTTATTAATTAGCCGCGAGCTAACAAAAATATTGTCAAATGAATTAGGATAAGCTAATTGCGTAACTTATTTTCGTAACCGATTAAGACTAATTTCTTTCATTTTGACAGTTCAACAACATTCATTGCATTATTTAAGTTGTTGAGCAGATTTTTTTTCGAACTTATGAAGCAATGGATTGACATTTGTTTCAAACCGATTCCAATTCTGTTTGATCGTGTTTTACGCAATTAGGAATTAGGGCGCAGCGCAGGAGGAATGATGTTTGAAAACGGACATGAGTGTTCGTGCGTTTTTGTTCGTTGTATTTAGCCGGCCTTCTGTACCTACCTATCCATTATGTGTCGGCTTCACAGGTGACCCAGTGAGCGTGTGAAATCGTTAAACCGCCCCAGATATCGCAGAAGGCACTCAAAATAGACAATTCGGGTCTTGACTGAATAGAGCCTTAAATCCCTGGGGATATGGAGATGTGCAAGTTTGTACTCACTTTGTTGTTGAAATAATTTTGTTAGGTTTGAGTAAAATGTTGTTTTAGAAGCTTTTTGATTACGGAAATTGTAATTTTTGCTATTAAGTAACGCATGACATTGACGGATTTAAAGGGCTTATTTATATTCTTTGTGACTACCTCGTTGATCTAGAGGTCACATACGCTACTGCGGCGCATGGGGTCTTGGATTAGATTCCCAAGATGGGCAAAGTGTTACTGAGTTTTTCCATCAGGAATTTCTCAGTAGCAGCCTGGAGCCTGGATTTGTGCCGGGGTGACAGCAATAGACTCGCCCCCTACATGGGACTTAAACGTAACTAGCGAAATGCGGGTGTACTATGGATGCACCTCTGCCTAACCCTTCGGGGAATACAGGCGTGATGTTATGTTATGTTATGTTACGTGTGTATATTCGTTTCCGAGATTCCTATCATAAACGGACCAATAATGTTCCCTCTTCCATCTAAGAATGTAGGATTTAAATTACGCCTTCGTCCCAGGCTGAAAGCACTCAACCTGTGATTCCAAATGTTTTCATAAATGTAAGTACAATAACGAAAAATACTGTACTTTTATTCTTCTTACAAAATCCAAAACAAGAAATGTCTATCCTTTACTAGCCAGCGACAGCTTTTCAATAAGATCAAAACATAAATTTCAAGCTATCGACACTTTAATTCCAACATTTCGCTTTCACATGAAATTCTCGGCGGCTCCAGCACTCAGGTGCCTTTCAGTAACAGCTGCATTTATCGAAGTCAACAAGGTATGAACAAAATAGCCCAAGTTTCAAGTCAAGTGAACAGTCAATACACTATGCCATCGCATTCAAAAATGTTCGTAAATGTACTTTTTAAAGCGATTCCAAATTGAACTTTGCTTGGATAATCGTAGGGTCTGCTTTGCATTGTTTAGGTATTTGTTGCATGAAATAGCGTTAAATGTCCTCGTATTTTTTTGTTTTTTGGTGATTTAAGGAGAATTTAGATGTTCTCATTTTCGAACACTTTATGAAGAGACTATATTGTAACTTTTCATTGTTTGTGCACTGAATTCGTTCTGCTTTGTGTGTTTTCTTTACGTCAGTGTTTCTAGAGGTAAAAATGTAGTCTAGAGAGATCCGTTTCGACCTTTTAGTGGAAGTAAAGGATTCTTTAAGTACTATACCCAGTTACAATAACGGGTTAAAAATACGCTTCAGGAAGCCGAGAATCACGAGTATGATCAAGTCTTACTGGACCATATCTGGAAATCTTCTGGCTACTTCTATTGTAAGTCAAAGTTCAGTACTACATTTTTTGACGTTTCTTTGCGAAAACGAATTCTAAATATTATAACTTAACTTTAAATACTCCCACGATCCCAGTACAGTTGCATGCACCCATCATCATAATATTTTGCGTGCGTTACATTGCACACTACTGTAAATACCGAATGTCATCCCTAAAATAAGGGATGTACTATGGAAAATCGAATGACAAATAATCGAATATCAATTGGTCGACCACTATAACTCGTACGTCTAAATACTCGAACGTTCATAATATCGAATGGTTAATAAATCGAACATTAAATACATCGTACACTCATTATATCGAGTGTTTAAATTATCAAATGTTTGTTTGATCTTGCGTTCAAGGCATAGCATATTCATTCTATCGAAATATCAATTTATTGAATACAAGAAAAACACAAAATTTATGAATAAATCACATTTTAATCTTTAATTGTTATATTTTATAGGTACCTACATTTTAAAGTTGTGTGTGAATTGCAATTGCACGGCGAAACTCTTATAAATCCATGTTGTTTTTATTATTTCATATTTTTTCAATCGCATTATCATCCCTTTTGCCTCTTTTTTGTGGAGTAGGTCTTCCCAATCCCGCGATTGCCTTTTCCACTGTCCTATTTGGTATAGCTTGCTCCTTAACTAAAATTCTATTAATTTTGTTTAATAAAAACAGGTATTAAAGTCTTTTTGTAACAGTAATTACAAAATTAAATGCTTGTAGGAAACATACGCTTGGAAAGATACGATAATTAACCATTGAACAATGAACAATCAAAAAGCTCAAAATTAAAGGACACAAATGATTGACATTATTTTCCAACGTGGTATTTTAATTACATGTCAATTATGATGGACCTACCTCGCTCAACTTTATACTCAACTTTTATATCGACTGATTGAGCGAACGACACATATGTGGAGCAAACAATCTGAAGAAGACTCATTATAATTCATTAAGTACTACGAATATGTTGGTATAATAATAAAATTATGCATCGTAAATTCTCAGGATAGTTACTTAAATAAGTTAATTAACTTGTCATCTAAGGAAATAATATACTACATATTTCAACTAAATAATAATAAGACCTATACGATGCGATGCGACGCATCTAGTCTCACCGCCATTTTTACCCGACTACGGCGAAGAAAAAGGAGGGTTATGATTTTGACCGGTATGTATGTATGTATGTATGTATGTATGTATGTATGTATGTATGTATGTTCATCTGTTCCCTCCTATCTTCCAAACCACTTATCACAATTTGACAAATGAGGTATCGTTAGATGCGTCGTGATTGTCCGCTGGTTATAGGCTATGTGAAGTCACGTTAAATTAAAAATGGCGCCCTCTAGAGGACAAAAAGTGAGGAACTTAAAAATAAAAATGGTTTAATCGTACCATGTTGGGTATCAAATGAAAGGGCTTAATGAGCACATTTCAAATATATATATATTATAACCCCAAAAGAATTAAAAAAAAATCAAGTAATAAAAACTAAAACCCAACTACGACTTAAAAGGTATAAACAAGACACCACAGACACAAATTAAAAATCCGGAGTCACACGTAACCTGTTCGATTTATGCCCTAACACGTGTGACTCCGGATTTTAAATTTGTCTATCTGTGGTGTCTTGTTTATACCTTTTAAGTCGTAGTTGGGTTTTAGTTTTTATTACTTGATTTTTTTTAATCATAAAGAGTAGAAAAATAATCAAAGTTGACCTGAACACGTAATTGTTAGAAGAAATAATGTTCTAAAATCTTTGAACCAATAAGATCGTCTGAATCGCTCTCACCGTTTGAGTTGCCAGTACCTTTTGTCAGCCGCTTTCAAAAACCGTCTGAAGTAAAAAGATTTAAATTTGGAATGAAACACGAATAGAAAATGGCGTGTAGTGAACACGGAATGTTGCGGTAAGTGCAGGCGGTGAAAATCAGGAGTATATCCTCCTCTGAATGTTGCATGTTCAGCTGTATGGAAATGAAATGAAATGAAATGAAATGAAATGAAATGAAATTGTTTATTCTGTAAATAGGATATTGGAATCACTTTTACACGTCATATTAAAAAGTTGTAAAAATAAGCTAGATGAGGTCGGCGTTTCCTATCTGACTACTCTGAGAAGAAAGGCCGAAACAAACTCAGAGGTCACCGTCTCCTTTAAAGTCCAGACATAATCTTGGTCAGGCCATATGAGGACCATGTAGATAAGAGTCTGAAATGGTCTTTTGAGGAAAGAACCACACAGATTTGAGTGGACCTGTCCAGTCAGTGCAAGCATTTGTCAGTAATAGTGGAGCTCAACTCAGAACTAAAGGAGCTCAACGACTCGACGAACAATACCAAAGAAAGGACGTTTGGGTAGGTCGCATAAAGTTCTCAAATTGCCAGACCTTCGCTAAAACTAACAGAACGAAAAATAAATATCCACATAGTCCTCACATTCACAATAAAACAATACTTATAAGTAATCATCATGTCATTTTATATATAATATTCAATAATGTCAATTTGTATATAAAACTGGTAGGTATATTTTTATGGTTTTCCATAATATTCAAAATGTCACAATGCTTAGCAGAGCGAGCAGCTCAATCCCATGCATTTTTGTCTTCTAAATAATCTGTGATTTTATAGTACCCTTTTTTACAAAGTTTGGTTTTAATACAGCTTTTAAATCGTTTAATGGGTAAGTTTCGAATAGTTGGATAAATGGAGAGAGTACTTTGGGTATATTATGTAATGGACTCTGGCTTATACTTTATAGACTGTAGCGTGCAGGGTATGGTAGTTTGCAGAGTTGCAGTAAGTTGTTACAACAGTACTTAATATTTTCGTGCTTCGATGTATACTTGATTCTGCCGCTGCGGAAAAAAAAGATTACAGAGATTAAGTATCTGTCATAATTTTCGATGTCAGGCGACCAATGTGCCAAACTTACGACCCAGTGGGTCCCCCTTAATGGCAAACGACATAGTGGCAGGCCCAGATGGAGATGGCGGGATGAGCTGGACTCCTTCAATAAAGATTGGTCCTTGGCAGCTTTGGCTAATGTAAAATAAATAAAATAAAAATTTCTAGATATTAAGTGTCGAGAGACAGATTAAGATCGAAACATAGTCGTTCAGAAAACATAATTTATGTGCTAAAATTAACACATAATTTTACACTATTGTTAAAGAGAGCGCACGGAAAGCACGTTAAGCCGTTGGTCCCGGCTGTCATTTGTGGATCTTTGACAGTCGTTACGAGTCGTCAGAAGCACGAAAGTCTGACAACCAGTCTAACCAAGGGGTATCGTATTACCCAGTTACTGGGTTGTCGAGGTCAGATAGGCAGTCGATCCATGTAAAATACTGGTATTCAGCTGCATCCGGTTAGACTGGAAGCCGACCCCAACATAGTTGGGAAAAGGCTAGGCAGATGATGATGATGATGATGTTAAAGAGAGCGCCATTACATCATCGAAATATTTTCCACTAGACTTGTAAACACTCAACAACGAAATTCCCATCATCCCCAAATGATATTGATATCCACAACTTTACATAAAACACTCCAGTTTATGATGCTCCATAATCTTCGATCGGAATAAATAATAGGCTTGTTATATGACATAAAGGGTGACCGTGCATGAGGCCGTTTGCCGGCTGTCCCTAAATTCGGGGTTGACCGCATCCGTGGACGTCCACTGGTCCTGTGGTTTGGTGCCGCACTGCGTAATTATGTGTGCCTACCTTCAAATTTGAAATTTCATGTTGGTACTCTGTCGTTAATTTTGAAGTAATGAGGGTAGTTGACGAGAATATTTTGAAGTTAGAATTTTGTAAATAGTTTAAAGCGAGAATTTTAGATTTGAATACTGTGTAACTTAGGACCAGAAATTGTTAACATTTTATTAGTGTTGCCTTTACACGCTTTCGTGTTGTTTTGCGCTTAGAGATGGGAAAATAAAATTGTAATTTTATTTCTCAAAATAGTATTTTCGTCTAACTGGTTTTACCCATTAATGGGAGGAACGTGTAGTGTAAACTTTGACGCAGTATGATAGATGACGTAATGCGTTGGTTGATGGAGTGTGTCCAGCCAGTCTCAATCAAGTAAAAAAAAGTTACTAGAGTTTAGATAAATTAATAAGTGTTTTTATTTAGACATATTTTTTCTTAGTGTGTGTGAGCAGTGGTGGCCCAATGATAACGGACCCGACTTACGAGTTTGTAGGTCGTGGGTTCGAACCAAGGCAGGTGCTTTACTTTGTGTAAATAATTTCGTCATCACTGCTCTCAAAACGGTGAAGGAAAATATCGTGAGGAAACCGGCACGTCCTAGAACCAAATATTCGAAGATTGTGAAATCTACCAACCCGCACTGGGCCCGCGTGGTACAATATAGCCCACTCCCCCTTAAAGAGAGGATTAAAGAGAGGAGGCCTGTGTCCCAGCATTATAGGCTAATTATAAAGTGATTTTCGAGATCAATTAACAGTTTTGACACACTTTTAATGACACGTTACTAAAAGGCCAGTAGTTACCTACAAGTTAAAAGTAATCTAGACTCACAAACCCTACAAAATCGAGTCTCATGTAATTATTTTTCTTTTTATTTCTGTTTGTGGGAACGTATCCCATTCACGAACAGAATACATAACGGTTCCGGGAACAATTCAAGAACACGTGCATGATTCTATACCCCCAATTAATAGGAAATTCATTCAACTTTGAGGAAAGGAAAAGTATACTATCCACTGCACGTACATAGTAACCATTTGACTTTGACATCGTCTATAGGTAGTAGGCTAAGGGCTGTTTCCTAGATTAAGTGTTACTGCCAACATGCGGTTGACCGTACCAGCCTTTCTAGAACGGCCCACTGAAAATACGTTCGAGACTAAATTGGTGTTCCGAACTGCTGTAACGATGTTATATTATATCTGTCCCTTTCTAACTCGTAGCAGCTATCTCGCTCACTCATTCCAGTTCTAAAATTTGAATTCGTTATGCTGACACAGTTAGGACTTTATAGTTAAATTAATTTTAGAATTCAATTGGAGTTTAAGGCTCAGGCTGGAGTGAACTTATTCCTTCATAAAAGATTGTTAAACGCAGAAGTTATTTTCATTCTGCCTCATTGGTCTATTGGTTACAAGAACTACTGCTGTGCATGAGGTCATGGGTTCAATAGCCAGGTCTGCCAAAAGTTTTATTGGGGTTTTCTATCTGAAATTTCTTAGTAGGAGTCCGTTTGTGCCCAGTTGATGGCAATAGGCTCGCCCCTTATTACATGAGACAAACATAACTAGCGAAATGTGGGTGTACTATAAGTACGCCTCTTTTTTTTTTCTTGCCCCTTATTACATGGGAATAGGGGGCAAGAAAAAAATAAATGGGTACACCTGTGCCCAAGTCTTCGAGGAAAGAAGCCGTGACGTTATGTTGCGTTATTTCATTTATGTTACGTCCTGGCTTTTTGCCTTTTATACTTTATTTTTTAAGGCGTAACAAATTCGGATTACAGATTGTATCTTGTTTGCTCTTGATAAAGAATGTTTTGGTAATATATTCGTTACACGTGAGAAGTGTATTATCGCGTGGGTATTATGGTATTAAAACCAACCCTCGCAATAATTGATACACACAATATTATTAATGCCAAAGTGACATTTTCTGTATGATGTTTTTTCGAGTCCGAAACCGACAAACCGATTAAGATTGTAGAGAAGGTGGCTTCTTAACTAGAAAATAATACAATAAACATTAAACTATGACACTCGTGTGAGGATTATTCTCACTAGTTCCACCGTAGTTGTTCCATGGAACTAGTGAGATTTTCTCATGAAGAAAAGTGGAGATTGTTACAGATCCAGCACATTTATTTTTCTTATAAAATTGACACCTCCATATGCTTGTTCCATTGCGATAAATGATATGTCTATAATACTGGTAGCCACAATAAAGTAAAACATTTCTTCGACCTCTTTTAATAATTTCAATTTCACAAGACATGTTTTGCACAATAAAACAGAATTAATCACAAATTTTACTACACACGCAAACAACTCTGTGTATGTGACCTATGAGGGTTTTGAAATTAATGATTTTTGTTTCAGATAAAACTACTGAAATTGTCTTAGAAAATCTTTTATTTAATTTTCTTTTCTTACATGTCAATATGCAGCCCGTCACATTTCTCTTTTTCAAAAAATCATCAAAAATCTGCTCTGAACTCGCAGCACACCATCGTCGTCCAGTTTCGGATTAAGTTTTCTCAACTTACTTTGCGGTGTTATCGTATTGTCATTCTTAATCGCAGCAATTTCATAATAAAATAACTCACATTGAGTTTTTCGGAAAATATGAGTTTGAGAACGACGTTCATAGACCGGTGACATTCGGGTGTCAAGTCTTTGATATCTATCTATGAAAAGCAAAACGTATGCTAAACTTATCGTTAGTCAAAATAGTTGTAGGTGGCTCTATCTCCTCCTCGGTTTCGGCCGGCTTGAACTTAGGCTATGCATCTTCTGAGAGGTGAAGAAAGTCAGGTCCCGATACCCATCTTGACTTATCCATGTCGAGGACTACATTGGCTCTAGTGACTTCATCGGCGACTTTCATTTCGTCCAAGTGAAAGTAGTTTTTCACTAGCTCGTCCAACCGATCGTCTTCGTCTAGGCGTGCATGAAAAGTAAACTCAGGCATAATATTGGATGCTATGGAAGAACAAACACCATGGAGCACCCATCCGAGTTTTGTCAACGAGGCGACAGGTTCACCTTTGCCGCCTTCCCTTAGTTCTCTGCTCACGATCAGGGGCCATTGGTCCTGGCCAATCAACATAGCTGTTTGACCTTCAAATGCATAGAGGGGAAGGTCTTTCAGATGATCAAATCTCTCGATCAGTTCTTTAGGGATTGTATGGTAGGGAAGATTTAGCGCGTTAACTGTTCGTACTCGATCTAGCTGATGAAGACCCCAGGGAGTTCGTATCGTCAGCGTTACCACCTGACTTGCTGCTCTGCTTGTTAGGCCTACTACACCATGAATCTTCAAATCTTTTTCAGGACCAGTAGCTCCGATCTTTTCGGCGATATCGCTTTCGATTAGACTTATCGTCGATCCTTCGTCCAGTAGTCCATAGGTCGTAACACTTCCTGATGGACCTTCAATCTCAACCGGCAGCACCTTCAGAAAGACCTTATTCTTTACGCACCATGCGTTTGCTGTAGTCTCGGGCTTATCCCAGTCATTTCTATGTAGAAGCGAGTGGTGACCTCTCTTGCACGTTTTACATCTGACCTTAGATTTGCATCGTTCGCGGCGGTGGGTGGACTTGAGACATCTAAAGCAGAATCGGCGCTTACATGTCCAATCCCATCGTTGATTGACTTCTTCACCTGCGAACTTGGGGCAAGTATTAATCCCATGGCCCTAATCTGAGCAAAACGCGCATTTCCTCACCGTGAGTGCTTCGGATGTTGTCTTAAGCACCACGACGTCTGCCGATTCCTTATCAGGTTGGGGGTGGTTTTCCTCCTCCTCCATATTTGTCAATAATATTGAACGTTTGGTGCCGGTAATCTTAGTCTGAGCTGGGTCCAAAACTCCTCTTAAGCAGACTTCATGAGCTTCTTTCATCAGGTACTTGGCCAATGCTGGCAGCGGTGGGTCACGAGTAGTGAGACCCTTGCTGTAATCTAACCAGCGAAAGAATATTGGCTCCGTCATTTTGTCGATAATCATTGTCGTCAGGTCTGGACTGTATATGTATCCGATATGATCCATGGATTTGATAGCCGCGACGCAATTGTTCACTTTCATTGCTAGTGATACTAGGTCCGTGCGTGCCCCGGTCAGCTTGGGGATCTTCCTCACCTCGCTTATAAGTCGGTTTAGCACGAGGTCAGGTCTACCAAATCGCATTTCTAAAGTCTTGATAATCTCGTCGGCAGAGGTGACGGTGAGTCTGGCGGCTACCACTTCCCTCCATGGCTGGGCCATGGAGGCAACGTTGTAGGTGTGCTACGTTTTCCTCATCTGAGTATTGGCCGATTCTAGTCGTAGACTGTTATGCATGCTTAAACCTCAGCCATTCCATCGGGTCGCCTGTGAAGGTTGGTAGATCCTTTGCCGACATACGGCCTAGCAATTTATCGATGGTAGGAGTGGTGTTATTAGTCGTAGTCTTATTTATCGCTTCTGTGATGGCACGCGTAAGGTTTGCGATGTGGTGGTCGTGACCGCTGCGGTAGTCGTTGTCAGCGGTGCGGTAGTCTTTGTGACCTCGCTCCTGATTATAATCGGCATTTACCTCACGTTCAGCGTTGCAAGTCTCATCCAACCTCTTATGAACCTGAACCGATATCGCAGCCTCTGATACAGCGGAGACGTGGCTCGCCGCATCCTCTTCCAACAGGGCCGTCTCCTTGGCGAGTCTGGCCTCGACGAGGGTGCGCTCTACGTCTAGCTTCCGGAAATCAATTTGCGCTAATTCTTTTGCGGCGCGAGCTTCAAGAATGCGCCGCTGTGATGCACTAGAATTATTAGATCGTGCGGACTTAAGCGATGAAGGTGTCGTGGTTCGGGCTTACTTCTTTATGTTCGGGAACAGGTTTATTTTTCTTCATTATTCTTTTAGTTCTTCGCGGCAGATCCATTTAGTCGATCACTGTTTCTAATCCGTCTTCGAAGGACCAGTTGTTTCAGATAAAACTACTGAAATTGTCTTAGAAAATCTTTTATTCAATTTTCTTTTCTTACATGTCAATATGAAGTACGTCACTTTTCTCTTTTTCAAAAAATCATCAAAAATAGAACATGTTTCTTAAAACTGCCAGCAACAATTTTACAAAAAAGAACAGGTTTTTAAAAGAAACAATAGACGCTTGTTTTTTTTTGTTGTTTTGCTTTATTAATTCATATTTGATGATACTTTTTTTGAAAGTGGAACTTATGAGAATGATGTTGATTAACTTTAGGTTCACCTATTCCACTAAGAAGACCCATGGAACTACTGACAAAAAAAAAACTCACTTGTTCCATGGAACTAATTGCTGGTGGAACTAGTGAGAATAATCCGCATGTGAAACCGCCTTTTGCATAAAATTATAGTAGTTGTGAAGATCGAACAAAAATAACAATGCTACGAGCTCTCGTAGCTAACGCGTGTAGCACGTTCGTAACCAACGCGCGTAGCACGTTCGTAGTCTACGCGCGTAGCACATGTAGCGTAACCACGCGTAGCACTGACTAATGGCGTAGTATTGTCTCTAAACTAATAGTGAGTAGAAAGTTACTTAAATTGACGTGAAAATTACATTTATTAATGTTTCATATCCACCAACCCGCAATGAGGCCGCGTTGTGAATTATGGGCCTTTTCCTCTTACAGAGAGGGAGGCCCCTGTTTGATTGATGTTGAGTTTCTTAATTCAATATAACAGAGAATGGATATTTGCATTGCAGGTCTCCCACAAAGTGGATCAGTGACCTTGTGAAGGCCGCAGGAATCCGCTGGATCCAGTATAAGCTGATCTGGCATTGTATAGGATTTCCGTACGATGAGAGGTCAGCTTATACTGGAAATGTATAGCTTGATGTGCAGCCGTGTGTACGTTTATTATACTAGCACCGATCGTATAGTATGTATCTAGTTTTCTGAAGGTTATTTAGAATGCTTCTTTCAAACTAACTTTACAATAAGTTATTTTTATGTTCAAGCAATAAATAGCACATGTTGCACAGTTCAAACTTCTTTTCGATTTTATAGACCAGCTCCTAGACAAGTTTTACTATCTTCAATTTCCAGTATATTGGATTATTGGTAAGAATTTGAGCAATATAGCAAAAATATACTTCGCCGCAAACAAAGTTATGATTATGAAACATCAATTTATTTTGCAAAGTAAGTGAACGAACTATGTTTTTCAAAGAATCTGCGGATAAAGTTGACTTTGTAGAAACTGATTTTCCAAAGAATTTAATACTTACAGGTATTTTCGTATAAACCTGCATACGTGTAGTATATAAAATCGAACTCTTATAGATTGCTAGGCAGAAGGCTAGGTTAAATCTGCCCAGCCTTTTCCAACTATGTTGAGGTCGGCTACCAGGCTAACCGGATGCAGCTGAAAAACAGTAATTCACATGGAGCGACTGCCTATCTGAGCTCCACAACTCAGTTACTGGGTAATACGGTACCCCTTGGTTCTTTTATGATTCAAATACAATACTTACAGTAAGGTAACATTATTAATACCTATTTATCTTGTGAAGCGGTCAGACGAGTAATAACAGCGTCATTTGCAACGCCGTAGATGAGTGTACTATCATGGCGGTTCGAGTGTCGTCATACTTTTTTTCACACATACTTTATTTAATACTTCCGTCGGAATATTATAATATTCGGAAGTCTTTAAAACAAGGTTTTAATATAGATAAGCGTTCAATTTTACGTGACTAATAAATTTATTTTTACTCATATATTTTTCATAAATTATTAAATTAATTTTAAAATTAATTAAAAAAAAAAAAAAAAAAACTATTTTGATAATTTAAGCTCACAACCATTCTACATAACAAGATTCTTAAAATATATTTTTACTGTCATCTAATCTTTTTCAGGAATGACGTTGCATCTCCATCCCCTATCCTTCCCTTAATCTTGTCAACACCTCAACCTCAATCCCCACAAACAACACTTTATTCTATGACCTCTACAGATACAGTTACACCTCTAACCTGACCTCCGTATAGCTTGAGGTCGGATTAAATAGGGCCCAATCAGTAACTGATACATATTCGGGACGGTATCTCATAATTATGTTATTGGTATAACAGATATGTGGCGCGCAATATTCGATTAGGTGTCATTGGTTTTCGAGGAACCAGGTTTAATTTGAGGATTATAATAAACCTTTTTGTTTGACCTCAATTATCTTTCATTACCACTCAAAAATGGGTTGATCGGTTGGTACAAACTAACTTCTATGAAAGAAGTCGATTAACAATGCGCAAACGCAAAATATACCCTGAATTTATTACTTACATGACATAACAACAGTCCTGTACTCCCCGAAGGGTTAGGCAGAGGTTAGGCAAAGGTTAGGCAGAGCCTATAGTATAAAGAATTAAGGCATTTTGCCAAATATGTTAAATGCCATGTAATAGGGGGCGAACCTATTGCCATCACCCGGGCACAAACCCAGACTCCGGGCTTCTACCGAGTAATTCCAAATAAATAATAATTATATCAGTTGAAATACGCTTTATTTGAACTACATGTTTAACTAAATTTTTGATTAAATCAGGGATCGACTTCGTGGCAACCGCGTCACTAAGTTATCAATCAATTCATCCGTTTCGATGATTGATGTATCAATAATAGCGTATCAAACGAGGTCACGTGAATTACGTTTGGTGTCTAAATTATATGCGTGTCTTCACCAAAGATGATAACATATGACCAATTCAACACAATAACGGTAGAGACGAGAGATTATATTTAATTCTCCCCTCCACCCCTCTTTCGCAAGATCATAATTATTTTTAATTTCCGACTTTAGGCATCCTCACCCAGATTTTCACAGAGGTTCCTTTCAATCGACTCTCTTTGGCAATCTTGTGAATTTTTTTGAAGGCGTGGCCTATTACTCTTTATAGTTATTGAACTATAGAAATATCTGGGAAAAAGAGTTACCAAATCTTAAGTAAAATATGGTAGTATTTCTTATAAACACCAAACACTCCTCTTCACTGACCTATGGGTAGAATAATGAAATATTAAATGAAAATGAAGAATTGACGGTAAAATACTTTCGAGGGCTGTTTCTAAATTGGTTGTATTACCTATAGATTTTATCGAAAGTGAGAATTAAGGAAGTATTTTTGAAAATTCATTTTATTTTATATATCTATCTAAATAGGGGATAATAGTTTGTATAGAAGTTGGTCAATTTTGCCGATGGGAAATCTTACTAAATCACTTCAGTCGTCACTCAAGTGGTTTTTTACCCATTTTAAAACGAAGGAAAGAATTAAAAACTTGTTTTAAATCACGTATTGACAATTGACGGCACGAAGGCGTAGATGACAGGGTGAAATCTAAGGTGAGAGAAAGGGGTATTTATTAATAGACCACCTTAACTCTTAACTTAAAAGAAGAATTAAGGCTTTGATATTAGATTTAAAAATATTTTAAACTGTTTAAGTGTGTAGTTTTAAAAGTGAGACAGGACCAATTCGTTCTCCCGTCTACTAAGTGTAAATGGTAATCATCTTCCGGATAGATATGAAGTACCTACCTATACGTTCATGCTAATAAGGTAAAGATAATTATTCAAGGAAAGTGTACCAATGAATACTGCTTCTAAGTTCTGATAAAAAACTGCATACAATAGACATTTCTACAAACACATTACATTTTCCATTCTCCGTTCAAACAAAGCCTAATAAGACATAACCTAATTGCTATCACACTTACTAATTAGATAATTAGGCCGTGCTCACACCAACTAATAGGCGAACCTACGTTCACAAATGCCTCACAAATGTATCCATTATTAAACTACAAAGGAGCTTGAGGCAATTGAAGAGCTGAACGGAATATCGGATGCAATTGATATGTTAGTATATATATAAATTACTTGAGGATATGCAGTGTATGCATTAGCCATTTAAAAGATCATTGCAAAGCTTATCATTGTTGTCCGAAATAAATGAATAAATAAAATTAAATTATCAAGGTACAAGGGAGACTTCCCTTTACTGTTTTAACCGGATTTCTGACAGTATTTTTTTTTTTTTTTTCTAAATGAACCTGCACGCTTTGTATGACCACCGTAGAAAGGAAAGACAAATTACAGATTGCAGAAGGATTTTTAAGGCATGAAGTGAAAAATTAAAAACAGAAGTGTCAATTTTTCTTCGAAGAGTAGAGGTAGAAGTGCCCACGCTACACGAGCTATCACACAAACTGGTTTTAAGAAATCTAAAGTTCCCCTTTTTACAGAAAATCTGTTAATTTTGCAAACACTTCAATTCTTGGTATAGATTCAGGCTTTACGCATCGCACGAACAATCAATATCTATTATTTGAATGACCTTCAGACAACATTTAGACCCTCAAGCCTATATTAATTTAGTCCCCATTTTGTGATTAATCGGCAAATTTGGCGGCCCTTTGTAAACACCGCACATGAGTTAAAAGTTATTCAGCTGTATTAATTGATATAAGTTTTGTTTCAAAGACTACGATAGACTTATCAATTCACACCGAAGTTAATTGCTGAGATCGACAACACGACCTAAGTAAATATAAAAGACTCTTAGTAAGTAAATATTTGGACTTATGTGATAGAAAACAAGCCTAATATCGCTACAACACAAAAAAAGAGCACCTACCTTAACAATTGTGAATTCCTACCTCAAAAAAACAGCTGTGCCAACATTTTTCTAAATAGAAAAGAGTTGAGAGACCATTCTCTGGGCATCGACATCAGACAGATCAATGAATGGTGACGTCAGCAGTCTGGCAAACGCTGAACATCGCCACTTGGCTATCAGAGATCGTAGAAGCAAGGGATAGGATGAAAAAGTATGGCAATATGCTCAAAATAATCATACTATTGCTTAGCGGTCCTAGAATTAATTGGTACAATTCCAAATGTGCTATTTTACAAGTTTCGGTGCATCGTATTATTTATTTTAATTGAAGTGGTAAAACTTTTTAAATAACACAAATAGTTTTTCAAAACAGTATCGGCAGTTTAACTGTGGAATCTGCCGTCGTTGTTGTTGACAGTTTATGCAATAAATCCTGTTTTTTCCAGCTTTCAAAATTATAATTATTTAATGGTCTTAAATAACTAGTGGAATATCAAAATGTATTCAATTTTTATCGATACCCTAATCGGACTAGTTAAGGGGCCCAGAGCGCCCAAAACTCTAGTAAGTACTTATTGTTATTTTATTTTTTCCTATAAAAAGTATCATGATTGGTGATACTTTATTCACATTACAATCTAGCCTTTCTAATAAGTAATTTAAATATAACTTAAACTGCTAAGTAACTATAAAATTAAGAAATCGTCCAATAACGTCTTTCGTATTCACTATAAATTAAGGGGAAGACACTTGATTCACGTGTTCTTTAGTACTTATAACAATATTTTTTCCAAAAGGCATGTCATCTTCTACGTGTTGTTTCTATGCTCCTTGACAGTTCCCTGCAGTTATACGGACAATCGTGACGTGCTTCGTATGAAGAATCAGGCTGAATGTAGAATCTCCTTTGTTGGCAGCTAAAGAATATTATTTTCTGTTTTTTTTGTAAACTGTTGTAATGAGGAGTATTATAATATCTGTGAATGAGGTAACAAAGTTATCCCATGTACCAAATCGATTTGTCACACGTATCGTATACAAGCGTTTAATTATTATAAAACCTATCCTCTTTTTTATTTTAGGAAAAAACATAAAGTTCCTTATTTAAATACTCTGCAGTATTAAAGTAAATGAGTCATAAGTTATTATTATTATTTAATACATCATATTTATACATCATATGATATGGCAGCATCCATTTTTATAATGTACAATTTAGCTTGAAGTATGTACGTAATGCTTGATTATGCATAAAACATAAATAAAATGAATCGGTTGCTTTCGATCTGGCGCGAATTATACCTAAGAGGATTCTCACAAAGCGTGGTGAGACGTTACGGGGAGAGGATTTAGGTGTGGTGGTATTGGTGATGACGTTGCGGTAGGGAGAAAAACTCGTCGCTCGAGTTCGACGCAACTGCAGCGACCGGTGACACGGAGCTCAGGGTTGCGGCGCGTACCAGCTGTAAGGCGGAGCTGAGCGACAAGCCCGGAGATGGTGGGTGTGCCTGCTGTCGTGATCAGGCTCTGGTCTGCATTCTACATACTCACATTTATATTATAGTCTATTTTTTTGTATATTTTTATAGTCCGTTTTTGTTTGGTTTTCCATGTTTATTTGCATCTGGTTTTATTTTTGTGGTTTTTAACTGTAATTTGGATCTGAACTGTGCAATTCTTTCTATCTTTTTTACGTAAAAAATGTTGAGCGTAATTTTTTTTCGTGGTAACAATGACAGACGCAGTTTTATTATTATTATTTAATATAATACAGCATATTATATTAAATGGCAGCATACATTTTTATGATGTGGAATTTAGCTTAAAGTAGTCCTTTCGTTCAATTAAATGTACTGATATTGTAGCATGTACGTAATGCCATGATCTTGATGGTTTGATCTTGATTATGCATGAAACGTAAATAAAAAAATAAATCGGCTGCTTACGATCTGGCGCGAATTATACCTAAGAGGATTCTCGCAAGGCGTGGTGAGGCGTTATGTGGAGAAGATTTAGCTTTGTTCAAAAAATATGGAAGCAGAAGTTTCATAGTTTTCACGGTACAAGCTAGTTTGGGTTTTAGGGCAGGTCAAAAACTTCATGTAAAAGTTTGTCTCAAAAATACAATTTGAATCAATTGTGAATTGGCTGTTCATTTTGAGAATGTCGTCTTTACCATAACATTGTAGGAGGTCGATCAATCTCGAGTGTGGATAAACGTGTAACTACTGGTGTTTCTGTAACGTGACCAAGAGTATTGTGAAAATGTATGAAATCCTAAATAGCTTTACATATAAAGTGAAATTCACGGAGAAAAATCAGCTTTTGTATGTTATGCTAAGATGAATCAGGTACGAGACGTATATCCTTATCTTTCTGAGGTACGAATATCCTATTTCAACGGTAAACTGTAATCCCCCTTCCGACACCCCTTTTCTTATCTTATTTCTTATAACTTAATATAAAAAACCAACAAAAACTGATACCTGTTCTTATAGCCCACAAACCGTCCCCATTATTATTCAAACTACCCTACTTTAACCAACAAAGGGCCACAAAGATAAATAAAAGTAATCGAATCTTTCCATCCCTTTGAGCTTTTTACCTTCAATAAAAGAACTTAAAAGGTTTTCTCTAGGTAGGGATGAGGCCTCTTTATTCAGACAATCATTTAGGACAAATTTTTCATTCAAATTCGAATTCACTTGAATTGAATCAAAGCAGAAAGTTGAACAACTTCTTTGTTAAATCGTTAAGTGTAGAAAAAAGATAACGAAGGGAAAGAAAGGGTGTCTTTCCGCTTCAAGAATTTGCCTTTGTTGGAAAAAGAAAGTTTCCTGTAAAGTTACATTTGTCACAACAAGTTGTAATGCGATCGCTTAACGTTGACGCATTTTGGATAGGATTGTTTTCAATTGAATGCAAACGTCTCTTTTGCGATTTGAAAAGTATATTATTAGTAATATATTTTTATTAGCTATTCCACGTCCGATACCTATTGTATTCGATAATACTGGAATCTGGTTTTCCTGCAAAAAAATGATTTCTAAAATAAACAATTAAGTGCTTCGGAAACTAATCCTTTTTAGGGTCCAATATTACCAACACGATCAAAATGGTTAAAACATCATTCCCTGTCTGTTTTCCACGGTTATTATTATACAGATCTAGCTTATAATAAATAACTACATTATTATTTAAATTCTCACAGCTAACTAAACTCAGCTTCTTGCCACCACCAGCTTTCACGAACCAACATTAACAAAGTCACAAGAAATATCCAGAAATGACATCCATATTCAACAGAGTTGGAATTTAGGACAGCTGACGGCCCTGTAAAACGAAGACACTGCATACATAAATCTCGGCTTGTCACTCGCACCGTTTCGAGAACAACACTAAAACGTCCAGTGTGGAACATTAACCTCGACCTCTACGGCTATAGAGAATATTCTCGTGGGGTTAAACCTATAATGTGTTGGAGTGAATTAATGTTTGTGCAGTACCAGTGAATTTCGTAGTATACATAGACGATAGAGCTATATACATACCATCAACGCACTGTATTTCCCGAAGGATTTATACTGTACTAGCTATGCCCCGCGGTTTCACCCGCGTAAGTCTCGATCCCGTAAGAATATCGGGATAAAAAGAATTCTATGTCCTATACCAGATCATGGTCTACCCCTGTGCCAAATCCCATCGAAATCCGTTCAGCCGTTTTAGCTTGAAAGCGTAACAAACAAACAAACTCACTTTCGCATTTATAATATTAGTTAGGATACTGCACGTGGGTGCGTGGGTGGACTATAGAGGCAAAATGTTGATTTCGCCTTTATACTAAGTCTCATGTGCCATCAACCGTGCACAATCCCAGAATCAGGGCTGCTAATGACAAATTCCTAAAAGCAGAACTCAATTGTCTGGCTTGGGGATCGGACAATATGTCCAGCAGTCACGTTTAAGACTACTAAACTAAACCAACGAGTAAGTCTGTTTAATGCGATGACAAGTTTTTGCACTAGTATCAGAAATAAATTTTAACCCGATAGTTATTTTTATTCATCATAGCAATCTTGCTTACCGATACGGAACTCACTACTACTAAAGCTTGATTCACACATATCAGTGAAGCCACCGTTCCGACACAGTTCCGGCACAGTGCAAAATATTCTTTCATACATTCTCATGCCGGTGTCGGCAATGACACTGAGATACTGACACTGACAAGTGGGGATGCGTTCAAGAATGTATGAAAGAATATTTTGCACTGTGCCGGAACTGTGTCGGAACGGTAGCTTCACTGATATGTGTGAATCGACCTTAACTAGATATTTTTTTCATAAATAAGAAACCTAGTAAAATATGCAGAAAGCAATACTACGAGAGCAAAAGTCTACTTGGCTTCTCCTAATATGAGCCTGTCAGTTGCAATAGACTAGTATCTAAATAGGTCACGATACACGAAGATAGCGTATGTTTGCAGGTAGAACTTCAAATTGATTTTGGTAGTTGGCAAGTAGGGTAGTTTGAGATTAGAGTTTGGAGTCAAAATCATGCCTTTTGTATGCATGTACTGTGTCATTTACCGACAATATTTAACTGTTTCACATCCTTGACTCTCCTGCTTTAAGTAAAAAACAACGTCCATTTAAAAAAACAATATGATTTTGCATTACTCACCTAATAATTGCATATTCTTGACTAAGTTATTATTATTCTTAGAAAAAAAAAACTATTAATAAGTACATTAAAAAACAAATGGACCCTCTTGAGGAAGTTAACTTTTATAAGATACTTACTTACCTTTTATATTCAAAACGCAGCCGAAATGAAGTAATTATTAAAATGTAAAGCTACTCGAGAGCAGTCTACCGTGCTCTCCAGTATTTTGAGATTTATTCCAAATTCACGTATAATATTTTACTACAATATTTTATAGTCTTATAGCGATTAAATTGTGATATAGGATAGCAGCCTGCCTGAATTTCCTGGAGTGGTAGATACAGGAGTATCCACCAATACCTATATCAAAATAAATACAATAGACGTATATATTTTTCGTCGTGTTTTCGTCGTTGTCGTTTCATCTTTTTGTATTCGTTACGTTTGGTCCGCGTAAGTCTATGTCTATTGTATTTTATAATGGACTAGCTGCCCGCCCCGTCTTCACACGGGTAGCACTAGAGACGTATCTACGGTGCGCCTACCTATCTACCTACATACCTACCTACACGTACCTATCCTAAAATGTATAGGACTGACATAAGCTATCGAAAATCTTATGTCAATCCTGTTGAAAGTCGTTGTAGAAATACGAAACGCTTTCGAAGCGATTGCCACTTGTCTAGGCCCTCTGCTTACGAGGTGGAGAACCTACCGACCTACTGACACTGATCTTTTATTTCTTACAACGGGGTAACCCTGCTTATTACAACTGCAATACTTCGTAAGTCACGTCTACCTAGCACGTGCCCTACGTGTGATTGGACTGCGTCACCCAGAGGATAAAAATAAAAGTCTGATAAGCCGGTGGACTTGTTTGTCTTTTGCAATTTCACATCCCATGACATACATAAGTCGCTTCCAAAGGGTGTGCCTAGAGATACTATCCATTATCTATACAGCAGGTCGTTAGTGACTAACCAGGCCCTAGACAAAGTGACATTCTATCAGCGATAACGATGATGGAAAAGGCAAAAATGTATAGAACTGACATAAGCTATCGAAAAACTTATGTCAATCCCGTTGAAAGTCGTTGTAGAAATACGAAACGCTTTCGAAGCGATTGTCAGTTGTCTAGGTCCTCTGTTGTCAGAGTTTTTATGTCACCTATGGGCATGCCGTCGAGAAATATCTATCAGGCAGTTTCCTCACGTTGTTTTCCTTCACCGTTTTTTAAGCAAGTGATTATTATACAATACGCACATGAATCCGAAAAGTCAGAGGCGCGTGTCTTGGGTTCGAACTTGAGACCTATGACTTGGTAGTCGACCACACCACTAGGCTATTACTGCTGTTTACTTGTTAAAAGAATAAAACTTAGATCAAAGCGGAACTAACGTTCAATGTTAAAGTAGTATGTAGGCCATAGTTTTATCACCTCTGCACAACCCTTCGAGGAATACAGGCGTTATGGTGTTATGTTATGTAGTTTTATCATTCGTACTACAAAAACTTTGGCATTAGAATTAGCTCAACTATTGAACTGTAGTCAATACACCACCAGACGCAATAGCCAACAGTCTCGGAATTCCGTAGATAAACGAAAGCAATTTATATCGACAATACATCATGCCAAGAGATCCCGCCCTCTATATTATAATGATATATCGGAGAGAAAACTCTAATAGAATGCCATATTACGGGAATTTTGGTATTGAACAATGACCATGTCTGCCAAATACTTCTTGTAGGTTAGCGAAGATAATAATGTCCTTTTAAAAATGGTTACCGTTTCCAGGCATATCATGTTTTCAACCCGTAAATGCATAAACATAAAGTTACAAACTTCTTACTAAAAAGTTTTTTATCTGTGGATGCTGAGTTCAGCTTTTTACTTTCTTGCCTTTTAGTACACTCCTTGAACAGTAGATGGCAGTAGTGATGTAGACTTTTTAACAGTCGCACATTTCTATTTCTCATACATCCTGATTACAAGTTCCTTGGGACTGATTTCCAAATCTCTATTGAGTTTATTTTTAGAAAACTTTGTGTCTCTGCAGGTTTCCAAAATGTGTTTTTAGTGTATCAGAGGATTACAAGGAAGAAGGATTGTGACTAGATTTTTGAGAGCTTTTGCTGTTGCACGAATAACATATCTTCTTGGGCGCATCTCATACTCATAATACTGATCACCGCATAATGCACACTCGCTTGGACTTCCATACCTTGGGCTTTCATAATGTTGGTGCTCGAGCAATTTCTCCTGTTCCTGCTGAGCATTTGACCTCGTCCCTTTTGTGGTGTCGCGTTAAACGTGATCCGACTCGAAGGACCAAAATGTGACTCGTGCAATTACTCTGTTTTACCAATTAAAAGAGGACCATCATTTTACGTCCATCAATGTCAGAGAAAAATCACACAGTTATCAACAATAACGCAAAAAAAAAAAAAAAAAAAATAATAACAGAGATTTAGTGTGAGAGACAGACAGTTATAACTTTCTTCTCTCTCATGCAACGAAATGTGCCTAAGCGTGACGCGTCTTTTTTGTTTCACTATCGAGTCGCCAGAAGTTTCACTTCAAAAAGTACCTACAACCAAAGACTATTCAAAAGAGCGTCGCCAACAATGCCAAAGCCAACACCAACTATTGCGATTACCTCGCGCCCGCTATATCTAAGCCCATATTCCCAAAAAATCTGAGTCCCTTAGGCAACACTAGCACTATCTTGGACCCAAAATATATCTTTCTTAGCAAAAGAAGCTAAGATAAATAAACCAAGTGACACTTTGTCATTATTTAAAAGTTTCTTATCGTTGTTAAAGCCGTGAAATGGACTGAAATGTTTATTGTTTTCAGTCTAGACCAGATTTAGATCCCTATTTAGATGACAGTTAAATGGAAACTGGGTAATTTTAGCAGCTGAGTTGGATTTTGTTTGTTATTTACGTTATTTTGCCTAGGTAGTAATTTTAGTTGTAATAGGGCTGTTTATAACCGTAATAAAGTTAAAATTGTGTAATTGACAAAAACGTTAACAAAATATTGACAACCTTAATCCAAAAAACCTAACCCTAAATCTACAAAAAGTGCAAGATGTTTCTTGCACTTTTTGTAGATTCATTTTGTATTTCGTCTTTATGTTTAACGACGAAATATTATCTGTAAGCAGTAGTAAAGCTCCTCATGGAAAACGAAAAACTGACCTCAAGTTTTTATACATTAGAAAAACAAGAAGTGTTACCTGTCGACGAGATAAAGACTTAAAAGCCTTTATTAGGTACTTTTATTGACGTTTGTGTACATCAACGTAAAGAAAATAGAATATAATCTGATATATTATATCAATATATTTCCGCGGTTGTAACTCAGACGGCACGTACAGACGTACACTCCGACTATTATTACAAAACATATAACACATTGGGTACTTCGGTATAGCTACACATTGATACAGTTTAGTGGAACACAAATGTAGGCAATCAATTAATGAATTCTTGTCGATGTAACCATCTTTTTGAGTCTAACCATTCCTTTATTCAGATTTTCACCATGTTTGATGATACCGCTTAGAGATTGGTAATTTCAGACCGTATCAAAGAAAAAACATTGATTTATTTACGACTAGCTTCCGCCCGCGATTTCGCCTGCGTAATATGTCGATAAAAAGCCTATGTCCTTCCCTGGGATGCCATCTATCTCCTTGCCAAATTTTATCGAAATCCGTTCAGTGGTTTAGGTGTGAAAAGGTAACATGCAGACAGAGTTTTTTTCGAATTTATAATAGTATGAATATTCTTCTTCTCTAATACATGTAATAGGTAACCCGCTAAAGATTAATCTCGAAAGTAATTTCGTTTGTTTTTAAAAACTTTTTTTGATACTTGGTTTGACTTTTTACTCCAGATTTCAAATTATTCCAACATTTTCTTCAAAAAATTCTCACTCCGTTGTTATTTTCACAAAAACGAAGATAAAAGTCGATATAAATATGCACGCCTGTAATTCTGAGGCACGTATGCCTTAAAAGCGCCATTATGCGTCATCTTGCTAATGTCCACCATTATTCTGTATGCCTTTTTATTTCTTCTTGTCTGCTATAATCATAAGGAATGACTTTTATATTCCACGAGGGAAGATTTAAAAAATGTGTGGTAAAAGGTATACTTTTGGAAATGTATATTGGTGTGCGAAAGGCCAATAAAGGGTTTCATGGGAAAAATGCTTTACATTTACATTTTAAAATGGAAGCTGCTAATACATTTGTATACACTTATTTTAATAAATGATATTTATTTTTGTGAATTGTTTAGAGGCTTTTGGAAAAGGAGGGGTCTGAAAGTCTCCTATTTAATTTAGTTAATTGATTCAGGCGTGACTTTGCGGAAATCCATTATAAAATACAATAGACGCTGATATATTTAGTAACCTTTTCCGCTTCAAGAGTCATAAAAACCCTGTAAGAAATCGATACGTGACCTCTCAAAGAGGCATCTTCGGGATGACGGTTGACCAATTGCAAAGCAGAACGCGACGTGTTACCACACCGAGCGCTGGACGCAAAGTGAATCAAATCAAATCTTAATTAATTATCAAATATCACTGAAGTCTTTTTCGCACATCCCGACAGATTGGTAAAGATTCCAGCTTCGTGATTTTCAGACTCCCATATAGTGATATTTGTATCTTCCGGCAGAATCCAACTTTACAATGGGGTTCTCTCTCTCTGACGGGTTTCAATATAAGAAACAAATCGTGGGGCTGAGGATGAGGAGTATAAAAAATTAAACAGTTGGCAGCTGCACGTCATGACTGTGACAAGAAGGCTCAGCATGATGCTATGCTATGGGGGATCCACAGCACAACGCTGACTTTCAGTGGTCACCCGAAAAGACGTACCTACGGAAAACAAGTCAGATTCAATGATTTTTACAAGCTTTATATAAGCTTGCTCTGTTCGTATGTGTTTCCGGTTACTCCTTTTGTCATCAATTTTTCAAGCACTTCCTGGCATCCGATTGAGCTGAAACTTGGCATACTCATACAACTACCGAGACATTTTGAAAAATGATACCATGGAGCTGGTCTGATGATGGAGCCGGAAGTTAGGCATACGAAGTCCTCAATCAAACAAGATATAGCACCATCGTGTTTGGACTCATTGGCTATGTATTCGAATGCTTTGACACTAGGTGGTGTTCAAGGTCTGATGATGGAGCCGGAAGGTGGCCCTGGGAAAACCCTTTTTAGTTCATTAAAAGCTTGTTTTTAAAAAGGATTTTTTACATAATAAATAGGTATTCAAAAATGAAATAAACAATGACGTAAAGATGCTTCCGGTACCACCTTTATATCTCCTAAGAACAAATGTAACATAAAAAACTTACTAATATTTATTTTCCAAATACACTTTTGTATCACTTTACAAAGCCCACAGGGCAAATTTGGGCCACAATTTTTCGTTTATTCGTTTTTTTTTTGTGTATCTAGTCCGCTTAGGAAAGGGTCAGGATCGTAACTAAACCCCTTTATGTATAAAACCTTAATTCATACATATTGTTTGGTAAACATTTTCCTTTATTTTCATTTAAATGTAAGGTTTTAGCATAAAAGGGGTATACGATCTCAGTTGACATTAGACTGCCTGTTTTAAATTATTTGTGAAACGACTGGCGTGGATAAATTTTCATGTCAAAGTCAAAGTCAAATAATTTATTTCAAGTAGGCACATTAAAGGCAGGATTTTATTTGTTATTTTTAGTTAAGACTTCGCATATTCATGTTTTTTCTCTTCTTGTTCTCACACACTATTGTCTACATTTCTTTCTCATTTCTCCTTTCGCAGGTCTGCTGGAAGAAATTTCTTAAGAAATAAGCAGTACCTTTGTACTCATATTTTAATTATGTCGTATCTTTTTGTATTTTACTGTGTGTACATAAATAATAAATAAATATAATAAAGGCACTTTTGAACGTCAAATACATAGAAATAGAACTGATTCTAGTTGCCCCTTCCAAAAGGTAGTTTTCGTATGGAGAAGAATGGGCAAGAAACTCCACCGTTACTCTTTTAAAATAATGTTTTATAATATTATATATACATCAATTATATAATTACATGTGACGACGATGCACCGAGAATACAATTACAATAGGTAAAAAATTAATTAAAAATGGAGCAATGAAAAATAAATAAATTAAGTATGTGATAGATACATGGTGCTCACATATTTACAAACATTAAAGTATACGATATCACAATATTCCTACGAACTTGCAAGTAATACTAATAGGACAGTGTGTGAGTTTAATTATCATAAAATGTAAAAAAAACCGGTGATATACAAATAATAAATTTTACAACTAGATTAGCATGGTTGCCATATATCCTGGGAAATGGAGGAGTTATATTGACTAACATTCCGTATATTTATTTAAATAAATTGTCTAATAAATAACGACGTTTAGCTTAGTAGTTCTAGGAAGCCTTTCTCAATTTTATATTTAACTATTCATAAAGGTACACCAACAGCCTCGGAATTAAACAGTAGCCAATTACAGGTTAGCTAGCATTTTCAGAAATAGGTAAATACCTAACACATAAATATTCTATTTATTTAAAAAAACATAAATCCTCATATTTTATCATGAAACGTCAGAATTTATAGATTTGATTACAACAATTTTAGAATTGATTACATAATATAATGAATGTGAATTTTATTACAAATATAAATGCAGAAATTTGAAATTTTACAAAATAATAAGGCCCACCTTATTATTTTGTAAAATTTCAAATTTCTGCAACGGGCGATCTGATCGCTAAAAGCGATTTTAAAGACGACCTTTTGATGGATTTTAATATTTTTTTAGGCAGTTGATATGCACCGAGTTCCAATTTTGTTGTTGTACGTGAAGGTTTGATGGCAGTCGATGATAAACTGAAAATCGTCTGTATTCGGTGAAGCTAAAAACCAACCCAAGCCTAGTTAGGAAAAGGCTAGTTGGACGATCCATTTCATCACTATCTCAGATTTTAAAATAAAGCCTTTGCCGTACCTACGTCACTAGCAATAATCGCGCGTTTCCCATCTCCTATATAAAAGGTCCCTTATTCCATTCAAAGAAGCCAGCTGAAATCGACAGGCGGCAAAGCGAAATCGGAGTCTTTGTAATATTTCACGACAAAAAAAAACTTTTTCGTTTATTTATTGCCTGACCAGGAAAATAAAGTGTTTGAATATTTGGAACTGAAAGGTTTCCCAGAAGTTATGGTGATTGGGTTTTTCGAAAGTTATTTCCCATCTTTTTGGGTACTTAGTCGCAAGTTTGATTTGTGTTTAAACTTTGTAAAGACATCTTGATTTGTGAAAATTTTTACTTTTCCTATCTCATTTGTAACTTAGGAAAAAAATGGAATAAAATCAAATAGACTTTTTATAGTAAACAGCTATTTTAATTAATAAATTTTCAGCCCAGGAAACATCGAGGAATGGTAGTTTTTTTTTACTTTTGCTGCTAAGACTTGAAATTGCCGTAGCCATAGATTTACCTTGTGGCTTTGGCATAAAAGTCATGCGAAATTGTGCTAATAATACCTACCAAGCTTGTTTGTGCAGAATAAACAATTTTTCTTCTTTTTTTTCTTTCAAGCTGTACGCAACGCAAACAAATATATTAAAAAAAACATTAATTCGCTCTTCATGAGAATAAAAACCCATTCACATCTTGACAGGAATTAGAGATTTCAACATCTATTGTTGTGAATGTTTCGCCAGTGCAAACGCACAGTTATGGCATAAACTTTATGCCATGTTTCAACTTACCTATCAAAACATCAAATAAACTACAAATATTTCCCAACAGGTTGCATCTTGCCTGATCTCTAAATCATTCGGCATGAAGCTATTCACTCGACTGGTCACACTGCAACCGCGGTATGCATTAGGTTTACACAGGCATCCCATCAAAACCGCGTGATCTCACTATGTCTGTATAACTAGTTTAGATGCTACCTGGATGTATGTGTTTAAGTAAGGTATTTGAACTAGTAGGTATGTTTAACTAGACATAATTTCTCATGCCTGTATATAGTAGTAGTAGTAAGACAGGCTGGTATCCGCAACTCCACGTCCGAGCGCGTATTTTGCGTGCAGTTCACACCTGCATTCCCTGAAGGGTAAGGCAGTAATATACTTATAATCCACGTGCTATTTATGTGGAATGAATACCTACTGGTATAATTCTTTATTACACACAGTCAAAAGAACCAGTACTGTGAGAGGATGGGCGGCTGAGAATGCTGATGCCGCTACATGAAGTTAGGTATGTCGGTTAAATAAAGATAACATTGTTTGTGTTAAGAATAGTTTAAGAAGTATGACCAAATCGCTTCTCCTAAACTTGTCTTTCAGGCAAAACCGTCCGTTCGTCGGTCTGCCACAGGGCTGTATCTTTGAAACCAAATCTTAAGAATACATAGACTTGAAATTTTCACAGGATATCTACTACTATGACCGCTATACCAACAAATAATAAAATAAAATACTAAATGTATGTAGTATAAAATATTGTACTGTGGTACGGGACCCTTCACTTGGTACGGGATATTAATTCAGTTATATTTTTTTAATTACACACTTTTAACGCGACTTCTTTTTGGGAAATCACTAACAAGCTGCACATAATATCAATTGAATCCACAACAGCTCAGTTATCAACCAATTTGTTCTTGAAAACAAAAACCTATTCAAAATCCAAATTCCAAAAAAAAACGGCTGAAATACAAACAATTTCTAAATTACAAATGAACAAACTTAAGTTAAGGTGAGTTTAGAAAGTATTTCTGTTTGTTTGAAACAAAAATACTTTGCACTTTCGTCCAAATTAGCAGAGTTAATTTACCTTCTGACCTTTGAGACTGATTAAAACGTGAAGATCCAGTGTTTATTTTGCTTTTCGTTGCTCGTTTTTTCGTTCATTGATTTAAGTACTCTTGACGTCTGTTTTAATTTTTGTTCAAGTTTTTAGGGTCGTTAGTGTGATAATTCAATATTTAGTTAATTTGGTAATCGTGTTCATCGTTTCTTTTTGTTCCATGAGTTAGTTAGTTGTTATTTCCTAAATTGAAAGAAATCTGTTGTAATCGCATTAAAACCAAAATCTATCGATTTAGAAAATGTTATATAACATTTTATAACAGTACTACAATGATGCGATACAGTTTAGAGAGTGAAATTAAAATTAAATTTCTGGTTAAATCTAAAACGAAATAAGTTTATTTTAAATAATCGGAGAACCAAAATGTACAATACATTTTGGTTCTCAACACACAACTACACAATGAATATATTTTTGGATACGCGCGGTGTACTAATTTAACATTCAATATGCAACCATATTAACAATGCATCGCTGAACAAATTAACAGAAACTTCAAAACATGGAATATTTTTAGATGTGTCACTATTCATACAAAATGAACGTTATTCCCGAATCCTACATTTTGACACAATTCAAAATACGTTTTCCATTTGCTCTCATTCAAATGCAAATTACATTTTGTTGAACTAATCTGTTATTATAATAGTTTAATTTATTATGCAGCAATTTTACAGGAGTTTATAGGCTTTGAATTATTTATCTACATAAATTCTAGTTTGAAATAGCTAATACTAGACTTATCATATTTACTGAAACAATATTTGCGTATATGTAAATTGGATTACAAATCCAATATTAGTTAGACCTTGGTATTAGTATTTAATTACCTATATCAAATTCATAAATACAAAAAATTAAGCGCATTTCTTCAAAAACGGCAGTATAGCGATCGTTCTATAGACTGCTCAGTGTAGTTTGGTACCTATAGTGACGTGAGTCGCTGACGGAACGGAATGTTGCCACTTTAAATATTAAAACATTTAGTTATATTATATAAATATTTATTTCTTTTTTTTTGTTATTGTTTATATATTATTATGCTGCACCGATTGACGTCATCACGTCAACGCCGGCTGTCACTGAAAACCAGCGCTGGGGCTCTGTCTTGCATAGGGTTGTCCAGCATTAAGCTGAGCGATGGCCGTTTTGCGTGAATGTGACGCATATTTTCCCCCAATTTGTTATTTTTCGTGTATTTGTCCTTTTTTAGCGTCATGTTTGCCGAAAATAAAAGTATTTTCTTTCTTTCTTTTCTTTTCTTCTTTACAGAACCATAACTTTGCGAGCCGCCCTTGACCGATGTTTTATACTGTTTTATTTACCAATATGTAGTAGGTAAACTATGATGCGGTTGACGATAGTGTACGGTTTTCTAGAAGTAAGACATTTTTGCGTTCAACTAGACTAATTTTTCGATTTATATGATATACTGTGCGTAGTACCTACTCACAACCAGCGTGCGTGTACGATCAGAATACCAGATGATGTATGAACTTACATAAACAAAGCAAAAGGAGTATGTAAGAATCGTATAGCAGCTGGCGTTCTGTAGTTTATGGCTCCCTCATGGGAAAAAGGCTTGATTTTATGTAGGTACGTATGTAAACAAAATTTATATCTAACAACCTACCTATCACTAGGTACCATTTATTGTAACTGAAACACAAAGCGCCCGATTTTCGACCTAATTTTAAAACCATAAAACAAATTAACATCTTGAACAAACAACAAAGACTCATAACAATGTCGACTCAACAGAAACCCACACTTTAACATGATCTACTTAATGAAGCCCTCACATAAACTGTACGTACGAAACGACTTAAAATCTTCTAAGTATGCTCACTTTGAAGCACCAATGTTTTATCACGCACCATAAAAGGGGCTTAAGGGAACGTCTAAGGGCCTCTTAGACTCATTGTTGATCTGAAAGCATCAATTTAGAGATCAGCGTTTAGCTAAACAAATGAATTTAGGTAATTTTCTCGAGAAGGTAACTCTTGTTTATGTTCGCGCTTGAAAACATTTTGAACTAGCAAACGGCTAATTTTGTTATCTTTATTAAAACCGTATTTTGTGTGTTTTTATTTAATTGGGTTCATTTAATAGCGTTTCACTAAGTCTTTTTAAAGCACTCTTATGTGGTGTCCTAAAGCCATACACGGTGCGACTTGACTACCTGCCGTGGCATAGATTCGTGGCGTCATCTACATCGCCACATGCGGACAATGCGTCCCACAGACGTCACATAAAATCCTGCATCGCGCAAGCAGAGTTTACCGCACGACTAGCATATATACAACGTCCCATCTTGACACAACACCCGTCTGGTTGGAGGAGGCTCCCTTTTCTATGGAGAGTGAGTGAACTTTACACCCATGTCTTATACCTCTAATTAAGTTGAAGCAATAATAAAAGTTGCACCATTGAAACAGTGTTTAGATAATGTAAGGCATTTATAGGTTCATGTTATTGTATGCCACAGGCAAGAAACTGGCATCGTGTAATGAGGCTTTATTGTATACAGCGATTATGCGCAAGAATCACATCAAGACTGCCAGTTGTAATAGGGTCACCCCGAACTAGTTCTCTGCCTTCCCCTTCTAAGAACACTGGCGTGATCTTATTTGTCTATGATGACAGTCTTTGACTAGTCACTACACCACTATGATTCGACGTTCAGTTGTTTTGAGTATTTTGACAAACGGGTATAATAATATGGATTACATCCTTTGACGTAACTTTGAAATAGGTAGTATGTTACCCATGGGAAATAACAGGGATCCTAGCCATTTGAAGACGAGACAAGAAATTATAAACAAAAAAAATTACAATGAATAACAGTCGGTTTTGTCATAGGATAAAATCCATTTTACTTCATAGGTACCTACCTAAATAAAAATTACACAATGAATAATAAAAAGTTCAAAGACATGAAAATGTGGTTTTATCATAATAACGTTACACTTTAATCGAAAACACGCTATAACAACACTCTTTTCTTTGGTTTTAACAAACATAAATGGAGTTTTCATAACACTCTAAAAACTCGTGTAAATAAAGATTTTAATCTACTTTTATCTTCCATCTCAATAATATGAGGCTTTCGAACAATGTTATAGCATATAAACTCAGGAGTAATGGTTGAGCATTATGTGGACTATAAAAAGTACACATCTTACAATTACGTATGTAATAAATGTTCGTTATATAAGTGCCTATGGCACGATGTGAAATATTTTTGGAACGAAGTTCCACCCGCGTTATATATACTCTGCAGACTTGGCGAATGAGAATTAGACTGAAAAACAAACCCTCCTTCTGGGGCAGTCGGATAAAAAGTGTAACATTTTGACAGTCACGATACTTTTCTAATAATATGTGTGTCCCGTTTTTTTCCATTTAATTACTCTCAAACTTTGTTAATTTAGTTCATTATACCGGTTGTCCCAAGACATCTGGTATCGAAAATGCTATTTATGAGCGCAATTATGATAATTATATATGCAATTATGATAGAAGGTTACGGTTGAAGTGGCGGTGCTTGACCCGGTCTATGTAATATAATGTAAAATAGTTTGTTAGATTTTTTGTCCATTTTGTAAAAACCCATACTAAAACAAAATTTCACAGTCGAGACCACTAAATTTTCATAAATATTTTATTAGAATAATACAATTCAAATAATACTATTATTACAATAAACAATTTAAATTTTCAGTAACCAAAATATTTATGCTAAACAATACGAACTGAAACACAGACGTAAACAAATTTTCGTTTGAGACAGAAGCCGAGCTTAAGATTTATTTAGCTTATTCAAATTACCTATAATTTACTTTTGAACGACAAGTCTACAGAATATTATTACACGAAAATTAACGAACTTAAATAATAATATAAACAACATTATGATATTTACTTTGTGACAATAATAATGACCCACTAATAATGACTGGATTGGACATGTTTCGTTTGGTATGTTAAATATAAACACGAATATCTCATAGTAGCCAAAACTCCCTAGGGGAGCCAACATTTTATTTCAAGTGGAAATCGCCTAGCCTCTTTGCCAATTTTTTTATCTGTTTACTTGTTTTAATCAAAACGGTTGAAACCAATTTTATTACTATAATTGAAGACATAGTTTATACATACCTAAGTATAAGTACATAACAACGGCTGCCTACAGTTACAGCAGCCGTAACTGGCCACGGATCATTTAACACGATACCCCTTGATTAGACTGGTTGTCAGATTTTAGAGTTTCTACTACCCGTAACAACTGTCAAAGATCTACGAACGACAGCCGGGACCAACGGCTTATGAGCTATATAACTATATAACTTATTAATTTTATAAACAAGATAAACTATATTTCAAAATAATTAAAGTCATCATTAAATCTGACGAAATTCACAAAAGTATTCATAAAAAAACAACATTCCACGAAAGTCTAAACGAAATAAAAACTTAACGAGATCTATACTTTGTGAAAGCTATCAACAAATTAATTCTGCAGATGCGAGCAATATTAAAGAAGTTCGATTGGGCTGTCATTGCATGCCCTATCTACCCTTGCAGGTCAAATAAGGTCAACTCAGACGTCCTATTTACGAGCAGATTATGCTCAAGTTCAATAGTTTGATCTGAAAACTTTTTTTTAATTCTCTTGGGAGTAAAGTTTTTGGATTTCATTGTTTGGAATTATTTATCATACGAGATTGTTTTTATTTTTTTATTCAAACAACTTAAATCTGTATTTACAAGTTACCTTAATGCGATACTAAGTATTTCGTTCAAATTATAACTCGGGTAAATAAAACAGCAATGGTGTCTATTTGTGCGTACTATGAGAAATGTTTCTTAATTAAATTCCCTTGGCATCATTCGGGACATGTGAAGTTATAGGAGGAGTTCGTGGCTAAGTAATAACAGCCGCACGGGTCGATCTATCAGGTTAAGCTACGCTTGCCGAGGTTGGTCCGTAGATGGGTGACCATCTTTACATATCGAGACTCCTCCGTGTCTCGGAAAGCACGTTAAGCCGTTGGTCCCGGATGTCATTCGAGGATCTTTGACAGTCGTTACGGGTCGTCAGAAGCCTGAAAGTCTGACAAAAAACCAGTCTTAACAAGGGGTATCGTATTACCCATCAGTTACTTGGTTGTGGAGGTCAGATAGGCAGTCGCTCGCTGTAAAATACTGGTATTCAGCTGCAACCGGTTAGACTGGATGCCGACCCCAACATAGTTGGGAAAAGACTAGGCAGATTTTTTTTGAAGAAGTTATAGGATCCCTTGGTAGAACAGAACAGTGCAAGGTCCTTTTCGGTTTTTAGGCCTTGGTCGCGATTCTAGTTTGCCTTTTAACAAAGGTCAGAATTTCAGGGATTGCTTAAGCACTTCACAGTTGACCTTGGGAGATTAGGTAAGCTCTCTGTATCCTTCGGACCTATTATATACTATCTATCTGCCTAGCCTTTTCCCAACTATGTTAGGTTCGGCTTCCATTCTAACCGGATGCAGCTGAATACCAGTATTTTACATGGAACAACTGCCTATTAACCTATTACATACTGGTTAAGAAAAAAAATCACCCTTTAAAACCCAACTATTTAGTTACGTACCTGCCGAAGTGCCGATTATTTTAGTCAAATATGAAAAGCTCCAACCGAAATCACATTTAACACGGACGTTGAACCCTAAATACGATAGCAAGTTTCCATTCCAGCAAACGTTTACCCAACGTTACCCATCCAGGTCCCGATGTGTCCTAAATCGTAATGAGTTAGTGCTGTCAAGGGACTACCGGGTACTTTACACTCTCTCATAAAGTAGGAGTTTTGGAGTGAACAGTTGCCACCGCAAGTCCCTGGTTGAGTCGAGTTGTGACTGTATTTTATTAGTTTTGTTTTGTGTTTATGAAAGGGTTGTTTTTGTTATTAGAGTGATCGTGTTGAACATGGTAAGGGTTAAATCCTAACTAATCCATGCCACTATTATAAATTCGAAAGTAACTCTGTCTGTTCTGTATTTTCTTGTTCTTTTTACGCCTAAACCACTGAACGGATTTCGACAAAATTTGGCAAGGAGATAGATGGCATTCTGGGGAAGGACATAGGCTGTTTTTTATCGACATACCACGCGGGTGAAGCCGCGGGCGGAAGCTAGTATTATTATAAATGCAAAAGTGACTTTATTTGTTTGTTAAGCTTTCACGCTAAAACGGCTGAACTTATTTGGATGAAATATCGTATGGGGATACTCTGAACCCTGGAAAACGACATAGGCTACTTTTTATCGACATACTACGCGGGCGAAGCCACGGGTGGAAGCTAGTAAATTATATATAGCGTTTTTAGAATTCTGGGTCATCTTACAGATGCTTGTCAGTCAACGTGTGTAAGACAGCCATTTCTTGAATAATAATAATTTATGTTGTATAATCATAAAAAAATTGGTTAGTTCTGGGCACACTATTCATAGTCACAATTGTTGCAATTGTTGTTGGTTGTTTTTTTAATACCAATGTTGTGAAAACAAATCACATTCTCTAATTAAATAAATAAATCATTCATCAGCGTACAGTTAAATATAATTAACGATAACTCAAAGTCCAGTTGCACAAACTAATGAGTACAAAATCAGTGACATTTCATCCTAAATCAACACAAACGCTATTATAAATGTTACGAACATGTACGTAATCGGTGAGTTTGAAACATTTTCAAAACTAAGTACATACTATTTCAAATATACTATCATCAAAGAAATACTGCAGAAGGCTCATTCTGTACAAAAATAAAATGACTTTTCGTCTAACGATACAACTTAATTTTCATGGTAACAACATAAATGGCCTTTTTTTAAAATTATAATAACAAAAAATATTCAAATAATTTGATTACACTTAATTATTTACCGTACAAAAGCTGTTAACCCACAATATTTATTCAGAAGCTAGAAGCTCTGAAAACCGAAAGCCCGAAAGTCTGACAACCAGTTCTGCCAAGGGGTATCATATTACCTACTTACTGGGTTGTGGAGGTCAGATAGGCAGTCGCTCCATTTAAAATACTGGTATTCAGCTGCATCCGGTTAGACTGGAAGCCGACCCCAACATAGTTGGGAAAAGGCTATGCAGATGATGAGGTAAAAGTTATCTCTGACTACTGGAAAATGAGCCCTTAAAATCACAGTCATTTTTTTTTACAACTGTTGGCTAAATAATTTGTTTATTTATTTAGTACTTCAAGCACAGAAATGTATAGAGGCGGACAATAAATCATAACAGTCGCAAGAGTCGATCGAAGGTTAAGCTACACTTATCGCAGTCGGTTCGTGGATGGGTGACCATATTGAGACCCCACTGTGACTCGGAAAGCACGTTAAGCCGGGTGGTCCCGACTGTCATTCGTAGATCTTTGGCGGTCGTAACTGGTATTCAGAAGTCGAAAAATCTGTCAACTAGTCTCACCGGGTATCGTGCTACCCAGTAAGTTACAGAGATCAGAGGTCAGGTAGGCTCGGCTCCACGTAAAATAGTGGTATTCAACTGCATCCGGTTATACTGGAAGCCAACTCCAACTTAGTTGGGAAAAAGCTCGGCAGATTGATTGATGTCTTGTTATTAACTATTCATTTAATCGTTCAATATTGTGCTTTTGATAGGCTATACGATAAGTTACGTATACGAAATTTTATTGTTTTTTTTTACCTAGTTCTTGAGTGCCTTTGCTGACAAGATAATGAGATCAAGTTTTGTCGCTAACCCGTGGTGGTTTTGCAAAAATCCATTAGGAATCTAATGCAACAAACTATTATCTCTAATGCGCGTTCCCAAGAACCAAAACTTCGAATACGTGTGACATCTACCAACCCGCAGTGGGTCCGCGTGGTGGATTACGGCTCACTCCCTCTCACCGAGAGGAGGTCTATGTCCCAGCAGTGAGAACGTTATAAGCTGATTATGCTACCCAAAGGGTACCAATATCAGGTCATAGAGCCTTAGTAGTAGGGTACGAGTTGGCCTTCTTTTACCTGCCTTCTTAGTGGTATTAACCTACCGTGCTGAAGTTTCACCCGTCACTATTTGGCAAGTCATGCCGATAGGGACAAACTTTATACAAGTTATATTGACTTTAAAAGGTAGTATTTACTTAAGGTTAGTTGACGGATTTACTTTGCTATGTTCACGGGAAGTTCTTGTTTGAACCCGGTGAATAAGTAACGTCTAAAATTCCCATAGGCTTTTTATGGACATAATTATACGAAGTATGGGGTTATCCGGAATACGTTTAGCTAACTAATTTAATTGATAATTATTTTTGGAGTTGTACTCCTAAAACAATCACCAATGAACTTAGTTAAGCACACCTAAGCACCAATGAACCGCTCAATAATTTGACCTGAATTCACGTGCGGGTAACATTGCACAAGAACGTACATACATAGCCAGACTTCCGAACTATAACCCCCTTAATACCTTTAACCCCCTTAAAGCACGTTAAACCAGTTAATCCTAACGGTCTCAATTTTCATCGGACATCCCTACTTTCCGGGATTCAACCTTGATTCCCGTGGGATGCTGGAATTTCCGAATTTTCGATGCTGACTGTCAGTACCTCGTAATTAGAAACGGGTACCGTTGGCTTAGCAAACGTAAAATAAGGATTAGTGTTGTGGAAAATCTAACAATTAAAAGGTACGGGTTAAGTTTTGTAACCTGACTTTTAAATTAAACATCGTTTAAAATGTAAACTTAAATGTGGATATCTACAGCACAAGTCAATTCATATTCATATTCATTTATTGCATTTCATGTTGTTTACAGGTTGTTACATTATGATAGTTCCAAACAATGAACCCTGCTAGGGCACAGCAATGTATAGGCGACAGGTTTTCATTAATTTAACATAATTTATTTTGTATTCACAAACAAAGGTATCTTATAATTTAGATAAGCTTAAAACACTATATGACACTAGTTTGTGAGAGACTGGTGTCTGCACTAGAAATACCTGTATAGCAGATCACCAGGGTCCCACCACACGGTATATAAACTTAATCAGTTAATCAGTAAATGTGAAGGGATAGGGCATAACATAACAATCTATGATAGATTCACAGATTTAAAAGAATAAAATAAAATAAAAAGAGAAGTAAATGGAAAAATGCGTGAATAATAATGTGTCGAGAAAATAGGATGGACTATTTTGGATGAGTTAGTAATTAAAAGAAACTCCAGAGGTAGAAATACTGGGGTTTTGTAGTCATCTGACAATATGCTGAGCTGTAGATGGTCACCCATCCATGAACTGACCGCGGCAAGTCTCATCTTTGATCAAACCATGCGAAATTATTTATTTTAATATTTAGCCTAGCCCTCTCCCCTAAATGAACAAAAACCTTTTAACAAAGATGGTCACTACATGTAAAGTTACCCACCCGTCCAACGTGCGACTTATTGGTAAATAGGTCAATTGGCCAGTCACAGGACACGTTCAGTAGCAGTCGGTAATGTGATTGACCTCTTGTCACCAATACGAGGGGACAGCTTGTGTTTTAGTAGGTACCTGTGTTGGGGTTGGCTTCTAGTCTAACCGGATACAGCTGAATACCAGTATTTTACATGGAGTGACTGTCTATCTGACCTCCACAATTAAGTTATTTTTTATTATAGAATGGACCTACTCTAGACCCCGAGCCCTCCTCATGAAAAGCAATGGATTTTGTTGAGGACAAGGATTAATATCTAAAATGTTCAAACATGGCTGATTGTTTTTGTAAGTAAGGCCCTCTATGTAACTCCTTTGCCAAAAGCCTACGTATATTTGTGAAAATCATTTCGGGGAACTTGAAACTTAGGGACATCGGGCATCACCCGTTTAATTAAACCAACACTGATTTAATTACTTATTGGAAACGTTTATTCAGAGCTAAAAACAATTGACTACCAATAAACCAATTTGTTTATAACCCCCAAATGTGGTTTTGTGGTTATTGAAACCTGAACAAGCTACATCGCTATTTAAATTGAATAGATTTACTGTGGGAGCATGCAGTGTGCGACCTAATTAAATAAACATGCAATTAGTTTGAATTTGGCTACTACGAATCTGTTAATAGACTGCAATAATTTGTCGTAGTATAACTAAAACTAAAACATTTTCAATATTGGCGAGCTTTAATCAAAATAACATTCGATAGTATCCGTTTATTCTGTTTATTTTTTTTTCAGATCGTCAGTATTTGTTCGACTACCGGACATCCGACACTGTGTTTACCAATTCTCATGAAATCTCTAAAACTAAAAACTTATAAACGTAGAAATGAATATACAACACCCTAGGTTTTAAATTCCGCTCCGTAATATTTACACGCCCACACGTTACACATAAATCACAAAATATGTAAACAGATAAATAGAAAATCTAAAATAAAAACAGTACAATAGAAACAAAATGCAAAACAATGCCAGCCATTCTACGGGTCTAAAATAAACAAAACAAATAACAAAAGTCGTGTTCAAACAAGACTTGGAACAAGACGAGCTCATTTCACCGCTTTTTAATATTCTGAACCCAAACTTAATTACAGTCCGCCCCAACACATCGCTACTAACGCCATCTAGTGGATTTTGTTTGAACTTTAAAGGAAGAGGACATTGTTCCGTATTTTTTCAAGTAAATAATATGTCAACTTTATCTTAACTAAGGTTTTTGTAAAATTCTGTCTTTTCTGTTGACAAAATACATTGGTCCAAAGTAAAGTCAACAGTAAATATAGCACTTGCAAAGTCTCCCTGTGAACGTTGCCAAGCTGTTTAATAATAACTCCGCATTAATAGTGAGACAAAATAAATCATCATTGTAGAATTGTTTCGCTTTGTGCAAAATTATGATTGAAAATAATCATAGAGCTCTCTCCAATGCAATAAAAGATTGGCTTCAAACAGTTTTCCGAAAAATATGTGACCGTGCTTGAGAATTTAAATTAAATTCTGAGTGGTTAGTCGTTGGATTATGTATTTATGATGAAAAAGCGAAATTCCACTGACTCAACCAACCTTGCTCTTGAAGCAACTTACTTGCTCTTGAAACAACTAACTTAAAAGTATATCACTAGTTTCACGCAAGAAACTGCATAGATTCCCTAATATTTTCATTTATTTTGTTACAATTATAAAATGCTCCTGCATCGCACGGTTTTTATGACTTGACAAAACATCGAGATTCCTTAGTTTTATGTATCTTTATTATTAATGTAATACATAAACCTTCCGGAATAAATTCTTTAAACGATGGTGAAAACCTCATCAAAATCTGTTGCGTGGTTTAAAAGATCAACGCGGACATACAGACAAAAACGAAAAGCGACTTTATTTTTTACTATGTATAGATTTTTCGTCAATATTTCGACGAAAATTTTATTAATATTATTTAAATAGAACGCTCCATAATACATATTTAGCATTCTTCGATGAGGTATTATCTGGTATTTAATTAAAGCGCTACCTACGGTGAACACTCTACCCGGAAAATTCTTAATTGGATTATTATGAGAGAATTCTATTAATAGACGTGCTTGAGTTTGGTGGTGTAGATTTACAACAACAGTTTCTTTAAAAATGTTTTAGGGCGTGTAATAATGGAGCCACATTGTCGCGATAAGGCGACGTCAACTTCGCGCACTCTCCTCTCTCGCACACCGCTTGACGTCTTGCTGACTAACAGAAAGCGCGCGAAGTATATTTCGTGTTATCACGATAATGTAGCCCCAGCATTAAAAACCAGAATGGAGCGATGAAAGTTTTTTTTTAATTCACCGTAATTATAAAGTTGAAGTAATAGAATAATTGCTTTCATGAACTCTTTTAACCGATTGGTAATCAAATGATAGTTTTTTTTGTAATAATTAGCAACAAGTTAGTTCTTGTTGCTATTTTACATAAATAACAATGTAAAAAAAAGAAATACTTGACACACTTAACTTAATATTGCTTCTCGTCAAGAAACTTTGATTAAAACCTACTAACATTCTACGCAATCAGAACTTGTAGACAAGCCACGTGATTACTTGTAAGCCACGAACAACTAATAAAGAAAAACAGGATCCAAAAGGCGGCCGCAAAAGTTAGTGAGAACTTCAGTCGTAAACCGCAAAAACTTGAAATATAGCACTTACGTATTACGTAGGTAATCATGATCACGGTATACAGAAGATCAACGCGCGAGAACGCACGCACATTCAAGTCTCGCTTCACGTACAGGGAGTGTAAGCGCACTCGCGACTGGTATTCGACCCCCATCGCCGCTTGCCGTACGAACGCGTCTATGTGCGCGTGCATCTGTGTTTACTCATTGCATGCAGTCGACCTTCTATCCTATTCTGTGCTGTGAACTCTGCATTTTGTAACGTTTTCTGTACTTCGGAGATATTAATGATTATTTTCTTGTAGGTCAATAGATATTGTTTTTGTTGTTTGACTGGCATCCGGCTGAGATATAGACTGACATGGCCGTTCGTACACGTCTGTTTATGTGCGCCTGTTTTTGCTCTATGTATGGAGCCAACTTTTGGTTCTCTTACTTGATAGATCTTGGAAGTTTATGACAATTACGTCAGATATAAAATCATCATCAGCCTAGCGTAGGAAAAATACAGGCATATTGAACAAAGCAACTGTATCAAAGAGGCTTTAAAATTTGCCTGCAGGTGCTCAAAGGACCAATTTTACATGATATTTTTAGGTTCCATAACAATTTACTAATTCTATTTTTCAAGATGTTACAAGTCGAGAACATTTTAAAACTTGGATTTAAGTTACAGTTTGCTTTGAGAATAGACTTGTTACAAACACGAAACTAATTTCCGACCCGGGAATACCGAGAATTTCTAACCTTAAGTACATGAAACTAGTCTAGACTCAACAACGTAGGGGCTCCAGACAGACAAATTAATTTTCTCTACCCCTATTTAAACAATGCCTACAGTGAAAATCAACATGATGTACTGTTCCTAACAAAATTGTTAACACACAAGCTGATCTTAGGCTATGCACAGACTGAAACGAAAAGAGTGTCCGTAGAGTTTCTTGCCCGTTCTTCTCCATAGGATCCTACTACGCTTTGGAATGGGCAACTAGCTTCATCTTTCTGACTGACCGACCTCTTGACCATTCAAAAGTACCCGTTATTGGTTTATTTGAAATAAATGCTTTATACTCTGTCTTACTTAACTAGCTGCGCCCCGCGGTTTCACCCGCATAAGTCTCGATCCCATGGGAATATCGTGATAAAAAGTATCCTATATCCTATTCCAAGTCATGGTCGACTCCTGTACCAAATTTCATCCAAATCCGTTCAGCCATTTTAGCGTGAAAGCGTAACAAACAAATTTACTTTCGCATTTATAATAATTACTAGCTGCCCGCCCCGGCTTCGCACGGGTAGCAAGTACTTATCTACGGCGCACTTACCCTACCTACCTACCTGCCTACCTACCTACCCTACCGTCCTAACTACCCTACCTACCTACCCTACCTACCTACCCTACCTACCTACCCTACCTACCTACCCTACCTACCTACCCTACCTACCTACCCACCCTACCTACCTACCCTACCTACCTACCCTACCTACCTACCCTACCTACCTACCCTACCTACCTACCCTACCTACCTACCCTACCTACCTACCCTACCTACCTACCCTACCTACCTACCCTACCTACCTACCCTACCTACCTACCCTACCTACCTACCCTACCTACCTACCCTACCTACCTACCCTACCTACCTACCCTACCTACCTACCCTACCTACCTACCCTACCTACCTACCCTACCTACCTACCCTACCTACCCTACCTACCTACCCTACCTACCGTACTAGACGTTAGGAACATACCTACATTGTTTAAATAACAGTGAGTGCTTGTAATTCAATATGAACTTTATACAATAGCAATAAAGCTCGTTTTAGTTAGAAAACGTTTGTATGGGAAAAAGAAAAGGGCTGTTGTTAGGGTTTTTCCGGCAATTATTCGAATTCTACTCGCCGTATAAACCATCTTTGAACTTCAACGAACATTAAAAAAAAAGAATTGGCCAAATTGGTCCAGGCGTTGTTGAGTTATGCGCTTACCAACACATTTTGCGATTAATTTTTATATTATAGAAGATAGATTAGTTAGGATACTATGTAGTATACAGTCGAGACCATTGGTCAGACGTATCTCTATATTAATATTAGATTTAAGAGTCGCTAACCCCAAGAGTGCGATGCACTAGAAATAACGTTAGGGTTCAGAGTTATTTTAGACGTTGAAAAGGGTTTGCATATTTTTAGGATGGAAATAAAACATATACGAGTTACTTGTGTTGTAAAACATTATGTACTTTTACATTTTCAATTCAATTTCAAAATCTAATTGAAGTATAATAATACGTTAATAATAAGTTAGGATATGAGTTTAGATAAGTATCCTGCCAGGGTTGCGGGTTAGTCCGGGGATAGCGGGATACCGGGACCTTGGCAACAGGCAACTGAAGGAACACGGGTGGGTCTTAGTCAGTAAAAGTCTAACATGCTCTTCCGCTCCGCCCAGAGCGGGAGAAGTCATTGGATGAAATCCCAACCTCAAAAAAAAAAAAAGTAAGTACACTATCGCAATAGTTACCCTGTAATGATAGATGTAAGTTTGAAAATAAATTTTAAGATAATAATGTTCTAAGGAGATTGACGATGAGATAACAGCTGTTTATGTTTATTAATGAGTGTAAAAATAGAATTGGTAGTTTTATCGCTGACTTTAGTCCCGTCTAACTTTTTTACTTAGAATTAGACTTACGTAAGAATACGCTGCATCTGAACTATCTGCTTGATTGACCTCTTATTTACCTGAAACAAAAATAATTATAAATATCACTCTATCAAGGAATTAACATTAATAACAAAGGTTCTACCGTCAAAAATTGAAGTATTCCCGTTTCAGCACCTATGCATTGAGTACCAAAGTTATTTCAAATGGGAATACTCAATGCATAGGTGCTCAAACAGGAATACTCTGAAAATCTATCAGATATTTACGTTGGCCTGAATACGATGGGGCTTATTTAGTTATTTATCTACAATCTACTGACGTAAACGCTTGAACGCTTGAATGATGACTAAACAAATAACCAACCACTACCTCATATCAACCCGCTATAAACGAGGCAGAGATTACTAAAAAACGTTAAGTCAACGCACCTAACATCAACTACAGTTTAAAAAAAAACTTTACAAAAGCGAAATTGAAAACAAAACGGACGAAGCGTAAAACAAATGCACAAATTGTAATAACTTTTATTTTTTTACATACACTGAGAAAAAGTCGAATTGTTTGCGAGTTGCCCCTTTTTTTGATAGCAATATAATACAAATAAATACGGGATAATAAAAGGCTGTAACCCGGAATTATCGCCTGAAATCCTTTAGGTAGCGATAGATGGATGGATAAAAGCGATTTTATGAAATATCAAATAAATTCGAAAACCTTCAGACATATTAATGGCTTTACGATAAACTAGGTGCAAGATATTTCTAGCTAAGATTTATTATATCGTAAAAAATCTTCAGATATTTAGGTTTTTATTAGGAATGAAGTAGTTCATAGGAAAGATGACCCAATTATTAAAGGCCTCGCCTCTTATGCACGAGGATGTGGGTTCAAATCCGAGCAAATACCAATGTGTACTTTCTGAGTTTTTGTTGGATATTACTGACATCAGTAAAGGAAAACATCGTGAGGAAGCCAAGACTTATAGTTAATGTAAGTCTGAAATCGCTAACCCGTCTTGAGCAGAGGTGATCAATGCTCGTGCTTTCTCTGTTTGAGAAGAGGCCTGTGCCATGGGACAATTATAGGCTGATACTTAGGTAAGGAAAGTCTTTTTAACTTTAAATCTGTCGGAGTGTTTACTTCTGCGTGTATAATAATTTTGTAAATATTTTGATCGGAATAAAACTACACGACTTTTTCTTTCGTCAGACAATTGACATCTCTTTTTGTAATTCTTTTTCCTTTCAAATGACGTTATCTACAACAACGAACAGATTTTTATAAAATCGTAAAAAGTTTGTATATCAACGCGCATCACCCGTCCACATCGACGTGCAAACTGCAACCATGAATTCAGCATAATTATCAATGTAAAATGTATCTTCTCGCCATCAAACTTTAACGTTTGGCGAGTGAAAATGTAAAAAAAACAACAAATAATGTACATGTTTGAGAATAAAAAAATAAAAATAAAAAAAATGTAGACTCCACCCTAGCATAGAAAATTTTGTTTGGTTATTAAGTACAAAATGTATGGAACAGCAATTTTTTTTTAAATATCTATCGATTAATTTCAACGGTTTGGCATGTCGATGTCCACCCTGCCACCCTCTGTTTATATTATTAAGTCGGTTAAAAAATTGAAAAAAAGATGCTGCATAAAATATAGTAAGTACCTCTCAAGTCAATAAAATTAAAATTGTTTTAAACAGTTTACAACACATAGTTATAGTCTCATTTGAAGATACCATTATGATTACAAGCTACCCAAAGTAATTGCTCCAACCGATGCACAAGCCAGGCTACTCTAAAAAGCCCTTGACCAAACAGTTTTTCAGAACAAAAATCGATTACAAGCTTGACCACTCAGAAATAAACCGGGCAAAATTTGGAACAAGCGTGCAAAAGCAAAAAGGCCACCGCTATATGTAGGCATATAAAAGGTTCCAGCTGACCGCGCTAAGTACCCAAATCCGAGCGGCTGATAGGCCCAGCGTATCGCCATCTGTGGCAAACCGGTCCCTTTCAAGGAGAAAATGAGAATATCTTAAATCCTTTAATGTTCGATATCATTTAGGAAAATCCCTGGAAAAGCACCGAGTAATACAGTTGTAGGTACTTCTTACGGAAAATTAAGCTTTGATCTCTAATGTTGTAGGGAGAATGAGGTGGTATTAGTGCCAAAACGCCATTTTGGCAACTACACCCAATAGGATATAGGCAATAGGTTATAAATGCTAATAATAAGGTTCTTAGATGTAACTGAATGTAACTGAACTACTGGTTCAGTATCATTTACCCAATTATACAGACAATGGGCAATTAAAAAAATATTGATAATTTAAAATAAATAATAAATAAATATCAAAATTTTACAATTTCACCATTTTATTTATTTAGTATGCTATCAAGTCCCAATACTAATCACAAACTAAATATACACACAATTCATTCCTATCATTACATTATTAAAATAAAATACCTAAATGACAATTCAATAGATGATTAAAGAAAAATCATTAAAATAAAATTTTGTAAGTACATTTTAAACTTCAAATTCAAATTCAAAGTTCCATACCTACTATCACAAAATAAATTACATTAAAACTGAGTAGTCATTCAAATGACATTACAACCAACCAATTATCAACCTACATAAATTAATAATAATTCATATTGATGCCGTTATAATTATTTTTTTGGTAAATGTCTCACCATATAAAAAGACAAGAGAAATAGCTATTCATTAAACATGCGTAATGTGAGATACCTACAAATCTGTGCAAAAAAAATCCACCAACAGGCCGAGAACGAAAATTCCAAGACGAGAAACATTTTATGAGGGAAATCACGGCGTTACCAAAACAAATAAAGCTACGTTAATAAATCCTAGGTATTGGCATTTAATCTAGGTCAAACCGATATTTAGGAATTCGCAGCTCAGTTGATATTTGGACCGTTCAGAGTTTGCAAATTGGGTATTATTTGTTCATTCCTTGTTCCTATTTGATTACTCTTGTATTTTATGTACTTATTGTCTGTTATGAAGTTTTATAGTTTGCGCCAATTTTGGTTCTAGATTTTGGTGTTAATTTTTGTGATTTATATGAAACTAGCTTTTGCCCGCGACTTCGTTCGCGTGGAATAGTGACTTCCGGCAGATTTTTGGTTTTACCCACATAGTTCCCGATCTCGCGGTATCTCTTCAAAAACGAAATGTGGAAAATATTCTAGGGAACTCTTCAAAAATCAACATAATGAGCTCTGCGTTTGAAATGAAGGTATGTATACTCACCAATCCACAATTCCACGACAGTACCGAAGCGCTCGGCCGACACCCAACCAAATGCGTGTAACGAAACCATAGCGCGATCTATTTCGATCCCAACGCCATCTATCGAGCATAGTGACAACTCGGATTATTTATCTATACTCCGTTCGGGCATTTTCTTTGTACTAAAAGTTTTATTATATTGATATTATTTTTTTCATACCTTTTTACTATTTATTTACTTTTTTCAGTGAATTAAAACAATAATATGAACCGAACTCGTGTAACGATCGACACCATTGCGCGATCACCAACTCGACATATAGTACTAATAGAATTATCTAAACTCCGTTAGAGCATTTTCTATGTACTAAAAGTTGTATTATATTATATTTTTCATACCTTTTTACTATTTATTTACATTTTTCCGATGAATTTTCAGTACTGAATTGATGCCGACTCTTGACCAATAGATGGCGCTGTATGTCCGGAATAAATTTTATTTTTTATTTTTTATTTTATTTTTTGTAATAAAAACTATCCTATGTCCTTTCTCAAGTTCCAAACTATGTCTGTACCAAATTTCACACAAATCGGTTCAGTAGTTTAGGCGTGAAGCAAAGACAGACAGACAGACAGACAGAAAGACAGACAGACAGACAGACACAGACACAGACACAGAGTTACTTTCGCATTTATAATATTATAGTTTGGAAGTTTGGATGGTAGTAACCATTTCATATAAGTAAGAAATATTAATATTTTGTCTGAAATGAACACCATGTACATAAGAATAGATGATAACATTTAAAAAAAAATTGACAGTTAAGTTTGTATCAGCTAGGGCCGGCTGTTAGTTTCATTTTAATCCTTGGGCGATACTTCAGTACGTAGTTATGACGTATCTAGTATCATAACTGTTTCGGTAATCCAATCATTACTATCATAACTTCTATAACTTCTAAATCTATATAGTCGTTGTAGATACCGTAAGTGCTGGGCGCGGTAACGGTACCGGAACCTTTATGGGGTAGGCGCTTCAAACGAAAATAAGAAGCAATATTGACATTTCGCTATTTATTTCAAAAGGACGTACTAACTTTTACGCGCCTATTGGTATTACATTAAATTTTGTATTATATATTCAATTTTGAAACTAATTCTAAATGCGCTTAAGTGATCTAATGCTAATAATTAGTGATAATTAGTGTATGTTATATAATGATGTGTTAGTGTAAAATATTGATTTTAATTTAATATAATTTTATGTATTGTGTATGGATTATAATTATCTGAAATAAATGAATTAATAATATTAATGCTAACTGACTCATTTTTCTACCAGCCTGCATGCTGCAAGGTTCGCTTTTGCAGACAACCTTTACAGTATACCTATGTATTATTTATAGTTCCGACACGACACGAAGGTATTTGCAGAGCAATATCATGTTTCGTACATACATAAACGTAAATACGTACATTTGTACCTAAGTGGGTAATACACGTACTATTTCAATTAAGTTGTATATATAGCTCACGTACAGATGCCCTAGGCTCCATAATAATTCTCAAACTGCTCAGCTGAGACCAGACATTTCTCAGATAAGTACAAACTTTAGGTTGCTAGGTTGTGGTAACAAAGGATACGGTATTGAAGTTTGTTTTAAAGGGAATTGGGTGTGACGTTTACTGTGAACAGTTTGATAGTAGGTATCTCAATTTATAGTAATTACAACATAAAATAACATCACGCCGGCATTCCCGAAGGAAAAGAGGTGTACGCCTACAGTACAACACTGTAACTGAAAACATTGTAAAAGCCAATTATTTCTAAAAGAATAACCGTGGAGTTTCTTGCCAACTCATCTCCATAGGAAACGACCAATTGCAACCGTGCACCTAGCTTTCTGACGTTTCACGAGTGCCCATGCAGGTTTACGTGAAATAAAATATCTTGTATGTACAGTAATTAAATTAGGTTATGTACAATAGCGCTTACAATTGCCATTTACAAGCTTCCATAAATTAAAAACTATGTACCTAAAATTTTAAAAAGAAAACATACTAAGATTTCTAAGATAAAAGTTATAAACAAAATCATACAGATAACAAATTCTTCTTTAAACAAAACAAAATTAATTCTTCTTTGAAATAAAACAAAAAAATTATACGCGTAATTGAATCGTTGTATGATTTGTGAGGGTCGATCTCCACAGCAAACAGCCTTGTTATTATTATGTCGTTCTAGAGTTTTCGCACATGCACCAGTACAGGTTGTGGCAGGTGGATGTGGGTATGTTTTCTAATTGTTTTATTAGCCACATGGTGCATCGCCATCTTTCAGAGTCTTCAGCCATACGTCACATTGTTCTTTGCACTTTTCAATGCAACGCCAGTAGTAAACATCATTGCGGACTTGGTTTTTGCATTAAATTAAACCATCCAAAACTTATTGTTCTTTTCCTTTATGTGATTTAATAATTCTACAAGAAATCATTATTTATTCTTTTCCGCGACAAAAGGATACTTTTTATAACATTTTTAAACAAATTCTTCTTTGAAATAAAACAAAAAAATATACGCGCAATTGCATCGTTGTGTAATTTGTGAGGGTCGATCTCCACAGCAAACGTCTTATGTTTTATGTCGTTCTGGAGTTTTCGCACCTGCACCAGTTCAGGTTGTGGCATGTGGATGTGTGTATGTTTTCTAATTGTTTTATTAGCCACATGGTGCTCATCTCTATCTTTCAGAGTCTTCAGCCATACGTCAAATTGTTCTTTGCACTTTTCAATACAAGCCAGTAGTAAATATCATTGCGGACTTGGTTTTTACAGTAAATAAAACCATCCAGAACTAATTGTCCTTTTTCTTAATGAGATTTAATAATTTTACAAGAAGTCATATTTATTCTTTTCCGCGAAAATACTATACTTTTTATAACATACTAAGATTTCTAAGATAAAAATTAAAAACAAAATCATACAGATAACAAATTCTTCTTTAAACAAAACAAAATAAATTCTTCTTTAAAATAAAACATAAAAAAATACGCGTAATTGCATTGTTGTATAATTTGTGAGGGTCGATCTCCACAGCAAAGGCCTTATGTTTTATGTCGTTCTGGAGTTTTCGCACATGCACCAGTAGATACAGGTTGTGGCATGTGGATGTGGGTATGTTTTCTTATTGTTTTAATAGCCACATGGCCATCTTTCAGAGTCTTCAGCCATACGTTACATTGTTCTTTGCACTTTTCAGTACAATGCCAGTAGTAAACATCATTGCGGACTTGGTTTTTACAGTAAATAAAACCATCAAAAACTAATTGTTCTTTTCCTTTTGAGGTTTAATAGTTCTACAAGAAGTCATTATTTATTTTTTTCCGCGACAGTCAAGCCGATCAACGGTGGCAGATCGCGCTACCGCCGCCCCACTCTAGTGAGCGCGTCACGGCATTTACCCTAAAATAATCAATTGAGAGACTATTATCGCTCAAATTTTATAATCTACGACATATAAAGTTACACAAGTTCAGTTGTTTCCGAACACCGCAGAATAATTTTGAATTTTCGTGTCTGAGACGCATCTCGTCGATTTAAGATATTGTCGAAGTACAGCATTTCGGAGTAGAGTACGTCGAAATTGAATCATGTCGAACTAGCATTATTGTCGGAAGTGTTATATCGTCGAAGTCACATCATTTCGTAGTTAAGTTATGTCGAAGAAACGGTTTTTCGGAATACAGTAGTGTCGGACTTAAGGTATGTCGAACTAAAGTATTGTCGGAATAAAGACGTATCGGAGTTCCATAATGTCGAAATAAAATCTTTCAGTTACAAAATTGTTCAGTTTGGTTGTCATTATAAGTATATATATAGGTATAGAGTCAAATACAATTCATACGGCAGAAGACTTTAGCTATAAATTATGTTCTGGTTCGTTCAAGGATCTGTAGTATAAATCCTACAAAAAATATACTTCGTAAATGATTCGTTATTTAGCTGTCAGGCTTTTACGGCTATTTGAGCAGTATCGATGAAACGAATCGTCACGTGTAGGCTTTCACACAGTTGATGGCAGTTGCAAAAACCGAGCGTCCGGTTTCATGGACTCGGGGGCGGTAAAAAACCGGGCGTCCGGTTTCAAGTGTTGCGGCCACTTTGTTTTAACGATTGACAGTGATGAAGAGGTCGGGAGACGAGGGCTGTTGGTGTTCATTTTAACATTTAGGCGAAAATAACGAAGGGTCATTGAATTTCAAATATTTATGATAAATAGTACTTAGTACTCTGACCCTATAAACTCTGGTTTACAATAAAATGATGCATCTAAAGTAAGATCTGATTTGTTTGAATTGCTTGTTTTCAAGTCAAGTTTGCGCCACAAAATGACTGTGAAATCGTGGGAATGAGTTCTACAGGAATTAAGTACCTATAATTTTTGACATTTTGTAATTAGTTATCATGAATAATTACAAAATGTCAGTCAATAGTTATAATAAATATTACTACGTATTTTCCAAGTCTAGCAAATTCCCTTTCTAGTTAGAATTAATTATTTCCCTCTAACAATATAAATCCGCTACAATTTATCTATGAAACGACGAGAAAGGGTGTATAATTTCACATGCATTTATCACGGCGTAGCGCGTAGCACGCTACGCGGGTACGGGGTTACGGTGCTACGGTGCTACGCTCCACTGATCGGTTGCAATTAATAACGCTACAACCGTTTGGACACGGAACCATTTTGTGTTACACGCTGAGAATAATTTACGTCACGTTTTGTTTCATTAATCGAGGGTAACGTGAGGTATGGATGTTAAACATAAATTAATGATGGGATATTATAAATCAAAAGTTAAAGCACGGAGCTATGAAATTAGTTTCGTTTTTCTGGGACAAGGATCGTTTCACATAAAATGTTCCTATACATGGGACTTAAACATCACTGGCGAAATCAAGGTAGGTAAACCTTATACCTCTAACCCTTCGGGGAAAAACAAGCGTGTTGTTAAGTTATGTTACTCTATCTATATATATAAAAATAAATCCCTATTTCCTTTGGTCACGCCATCACGCGTGAACGGCTGAACGGATTTGGATGAAATTTGGCATAGGGTTAGACCATGACCTGGAATAGGACATAGGATACTTTTTATCCCGATATTCCCACGGAATCGAGACTTACGCGGGTGAAACCACGGGGCGCAGCTAGTGATAAATAATAATCAATCAATGTTCCCACTGCTGGGACACAGGGCTCCTCTTTGTGAGAGGGAATGGGAAATAAATGCTTCTGCAGACAGGCGCGACGCGACGACGGTGCGACGGGATGCTGGTAGAACAATTTCCATGAAGTTTCCATAGAAACTGTTGCCGCGTCGCGCTTGTCTGCGGGAACCTTTATCCACCACGCGGGCCCAATGCGGTTTGGTGGATAGTATAGATGATTTATGCATTTTATAAAAATCATTATCTCATAGAAAAACTTTCAAGTATTATTGCATCTTATACAACCTTCATACAGACACCTATTTCCAGTTACTCAGATTTTTCAAAATAACTAAACACCATTTTAATTAATTTAACATCAATTTGCATCAAACAGAAATTCCAATTAATTACCACAAAATATTGACAACTACCAACACGCGAATTCAATTACACTACGAATTGCCATCAATATTTACTTTCTAATTAATCGTTTGTTTAGTCGAACAATGCTAATAAACTATTAATTAGAACGTCGCGATAGCCATAATAATTGAACAACAAACAAACATACATACTAATATAATAAACCTGAAGAGTTAGTTTGTTAGGGTTCCGTACCTCAAAAGGAAAAAAACGGAACCCTTATCACGGATCACTCGTGTGTCTGTTTGTCTGTCTGTCTGTCCGCAGCCAATTTGCTCCGAATCAATTGGACCGATTAAGTTGAAATGTATTTCTGTGACCCAAAGACGGACGTGTTACAAAAATTAATGAATTTTGAATATGGGGGTGACTTTTGGAGCGTAAATTAGAAAGAAAAAAAAAAGTTTTGCAAACCGTTTTGTGTTGTACCGTGTGACATATCAAATGAAAGGGCTTGTTGCGAGTTAAGAATTTTAAAATAAATACTTTTAAAGATATTTAAGAAAATTGATGAAAATTGACCATTCCCCTTTATCTCCGAAACGAATGACCTAAAATTTAAAAAAAAATACACAAAATTGTTTTATACTTATAGATTACAGGAAAACCTATAAGAAGTCTATGGTCTTAAAAAAACATGGTAAAATCATCACAACTACGGAACCCTTCACTGTGCGTGGTCGGACACGAACTTGGTCGTTTTTTTTTTTGTTTGATCTCGCTAATCTCTGGAAACAATCTTTTTGCATTTATCTTGATAGCCTAATTTTTGAGGAAGGTAATAGGCTTATTTAACATGAGGCTACTACCCGTAGGAGCCGAGCAAACAGAAGTGCAGCAAGAAGAGAAGACGAAAAAGCAAGACTTTTTTATGACTCTTGAAGAATAGTTACGTGGAATAATATAGGATAAAAAATATATTGTATTTTAACAATATTACATTACAACAAAACAATTAATTGGCATTATTGTAGCTGGAATTAATTGCCATACGATAAAATAGTTTACCTCTTATGCATATAGCATATACAGCCTATAATGTTCCCACTGCTGGGACACAGGTATCCTCTCTTTGAGAGGGAGTGGGCTTTTATTTAATCTACCACGCGGGCCCAATGCGGGTTGGTAGATGCCACATGTCTTCGATTTTTTTTGGTTCTAGAACATGCCGGTTTCCTCGCGATATTTTCCTTCACCGTTTTGAGAGCAGTGGCTATGAAATAATTTACACAAATTAAAGCGCCTGTCAGGGTTCGAACCTACGACCTACAACTCGTAGTCGTGGCCGTTACCACTGGGCCACCACTACTCAACTTATAAATATGGCCCTTAATATTTCATTGTCAGATTTATGTATTCGGTTCACAAAGGAGGCCTGTGACTTTCTCATGACTGCATAAAACTCATAAGTAACAAAGTAGGTACCTATGACTTGAAAAGCCATACTTTTACTTCTAGATCTAACTTAGACATAACATACTCTCACGTGTTTTCAAAGCTTAAACAAATTCGCTCCCACACGCTTCAAGACTTTTACCCCGACCATGAAAGAGAAAACAAATATTAGATAAGATAACTTAAACATAACTTAAGTTATTCAGAGTATTATTTTAATGTGCACGCTGCTCTATGAAAAGTAGGGAAGCCAAACCTATGGTGCGATAGAAAATTGTCGGCACAGAATTTGTTTAATTACGTAGTCGCATATTTTTTTGCATTACCTTTGCTATAATTCAGAATGTGTGTCAATGCCTTCTAACGTTAAATTCTTAAACATAATCTTTTAATGTAATTTGGTTTGTTATTTTCGTCTTATTTTTATTATAATAAGTACCTTCCTATACGTTTTTTGGTATAAAGTAGTAAACACAAAAATGCGTTAATATGGCACGCTTATGTGAAAAAGTTTGTCATCCCTGTCGCATAGAATATAACTCTATTTTAGCATTTAGTTTAACTTTAAATTCTCGACATACATACAAAGTCGTATATAACTTCAGTGTTGCAACTTGCAGTGTATTTACTGCTAACTTTATTGTCATAATAAAGATATAGAATTACGATGTTGGACATTAAAAGGTACATAGATGTCCCCTTTGGTAGTTATAGTTCCTACATATTAAGTGAGCTGCAACATTGAAAACCTACGATTTGTAATAGAATCTACCTACCATCATTACCCACTTGCACCTGTAATAAGCATAATTTTAGTTTTAGTTTATTTTTAGGCACTATTATTGTTTGTGAAATCTTACTGTTGACTAAAAACGTTTTTATTCAATAAATATTTGTATTTTTTTTTGTTGGATTTTTATCTATCTGATTCCCTATTTTATTCATGCAAAATCTGTAACTCCGATTTCAATAACAATACACATTGTGAAAAGTATCTTTTCCAAGAAGCCATTAGCCATTTCAGTTAAAAACCAATCACGACATAAAGACATCCGACCGTGTCATTACACTTCCAATCAAAAATTAATTTTCTTCGCCTCGATCTAAGAAATTACAAGAAAAAGAAAATAATATAACAGGGAATGGAGAACCTACTTGGGTACAAAAGGAAGGAACGGTGATTTCCCTGAAATTGCTACCCAACAATGTTTCAGTTTCTTTTATTATTCGTCAACAAGAGTGTAATTATTATTCATGTTGTTGAAAATTCTTGCAGTTGGAGGAAATAAAGTGGAATGGTAATAAGGTCCCGGAAGATGGGAGCAGTATTATTGAGATTGTTTGAAAGTTCTGACCTCATTGTGAAATGAAATGTTGTTATGCAGTGTGACTTGTGGCGGCATCTACATCGCCACATACGAACAACTCCTCAAGGAACTTACGTCATACAAATCGTGCATCGCGCTAACAAAATTTACCACGCGATCGACATTATAAAATATGATTTTCCGACATCAATCGTCGGGCAGTAGCCCGCCCGACAGAACACCCGTCTGGTCGGAGGATCCTCCCTATTCTATAGAGGAAGGAAGATAGAAGGAAACTTCGACTCCGAACTTATCTAGAAGAAACACTATTATATTAAAAAGTCGAGAGGAGTCGTGGGAAACCGGTTGGAACGAAGTTTCTGTCGCTGTATATTATGTATTAAATAACGACACAAATACATATACTATAGCAAAAGTGTCGTGACGGTCAAAAAAAAAAACACGATGCCCAGTTTGGTTCCGTGAGACTTTGTCAACTGAAAGTGCTATAATGACACTAAAGTACACTGTCGCTTATTATGTTGATAGGAAAACACCAATTTACGCTTGCTTTCTAGACCTATCGAAGGCCTTCGACCTGTTAGATTATAATAAGCTCTGGTCTAAGCTTGGGGAGGTCGGGGCGCCCGCCGAGCTCACTAATATATTTTCTTTCTGGTATAACCACCAAAAAAACTTTATCAAGTGGGGAAACACATTGTCGGAGGAATACTCGCTTAAGTGTGGGGTGAGGCAAGGGGGGCTGACCTCTCCAAGACTTTTTAATCTGTATGTCGATCAGCTGATAGGTGAGCTCAGCAACAGTCATGTCGGATGTCATATAGATAACGTTTGCGTCAATAACATCAGTTACGCGGACGACATGGTGTTGCTGAGTCCATCTATAGGAGGTCTGAGGAAGCTTTTAAGCATCTGTGAGGCCTACGCGGAGAGTCACGGCTTAAGGTACAACGTTGGTAAGAGTGAGTATGTGCTCATCAGAGGTAATAATAAACAACCTGAACATATACCACCTGTGTATCTCAACGGGGTATCTTTGAGTCGGGTGTCTAGGTTTAGGTATCTAGGACATGTTGTGACTGAAACCCTGCATGATGACACAGACATTGAGAGAGAGCGGAGAGCATTGTCGGTACGCGCTAACATGTTGGTGCATAGGTTTGCGAGGTGTACAGCACAGGTAAAGATCACGTTGTTCAGAGCCCATGTCAAAGCTTTTACACCAGCGCCTTATGGACCAACTACACGCAGCGGGCCTACAATGCTCTCAGAGTTCAGTATAACAACGCCTTTAGGATTCTGGTGCGACTACCTCGATTTTGCAGTGCCTCGGGCATGTTTGCCGACGCGAGGGTGGATGACTTTTACGCTATAATGCGCAAAAAGTCAGCCTCACTAGTTCTCCGAATACGAGGGAGTGGCAACGGAATCCTAAGGATGATTGCAGACAGACCAGTATCGCCAGCTGTGGGAAGGCTCATCAGGTTGCATGTTACCTGAGACTTGCTATGTACCTAATGTAAATTATTTAAAAAAAAATGTAAATTATTCGAATTCTATTTTCATAGTAATATTTTCACTACAATTTAAATTTACTTTCAATTACTTAAATTTAAAATTTAATTTTGTATTCAATAATTTGTTGCGTTGCTGTTACCACTAATTTATTCACCTCATGACTAACATAGTTTTATTAAGACAATGTAATACTAACAAAATATGGATATAATTAGTCTGAAATAAACTAATTTTTTTTTTTTTTTTTTTTTAAATGTTACATTTTTTCGGTCAAGCTCTCCAAAAATACTCCAGATCCAAAAATACTCCAGATCCAAAAATACACCGCTTGTCAGCCAACGGGGCTGTTGGTCTCATCTTTTTCTATTGAAATAGTGTTTCACCACGTAAAATGCCATTACTTTAAACATTCTTCATGGAGGTAGGTTTGCAAAGGCATCTTGATAAAACCTCTACAGTACCGTGTACAACATTAAATCCTATATTTGAAATGTAACTTGCATTTACATAAGTTCAAATCTCGCATAGTGAAGGCACTGACCGGTTAACAAGACGAGTTCTAGCCAAACTTTATGAATATATAAATGTTCCCAATGCAAGCAGTTTAGTATGTGAACTAACCAAAGTGGTTACATAAATACTGGGATTGCAGCTGACCAAACTGAAGTAACTAGGTAGCTAAGACTGTTTTTTCAGAGTCTATTGTATGTATGTGTGGTGACTAGGGTATTGGATGAACCGGATATGTGTATATAGCGAGGCTATCAGAAGAAATGTCATTGAAAAACTGTAAAAAAAAATGCCAATTTTACCGATACCGATACTTTGATATGAAAATGATTTAATTTATTTAAAAAAACTCGGTAAAATATAAAATACTAACGAAAATAAACCGTAGTTAAGTCTAGCAATACCACAATATACATGATTTAGCCAGGTAAAACGAACTGTCATAAATTCGATGACTACCACTGCATAGGACACATGGAGTAGTAGAACCACCAGCATCAGTTTATTCAAAGGTAATCTTCGCTGACTCAGTGTTTTCAGAAAACGAAATTTCAACTGTCTAACTATCACGGTTCATGAGATACAGCCTGGTGACAGACGGACGGACAGCGGAATCTTAGTAATAGGGTCCCGTTTTACCCTTTGGGTACGAAAAGAGGTTCCCAAAAAAAAATACTTAACTCACATTGAGTAACTTATAATACTGAGTTAGGTATCAATAATCTTTCAAATATCTACTTTATTTTTCATATCGCTAAGATTACCTGTAAACAGCCCAGATATATCACAATTTCCAAAGTATCTAGCAATATCTTTTTCTATCTTCGATCAATCTAACAAGAACTGTCTGTGACGATACTCGATTGACTGAAACTTGTGATAAAAGTAGGGTAAGTATTTATGGCCTGGGACGGGTTGCGATAAAATAGCTCTTAGCTAAATAACTACAAACTGACGGAGTTACTAAGTTGTCTTCAGGTTTCTAAGAAAGAAAACTAAGAAGTAGCTCAAAGGCCTACCAAGCTGCGAAGCCGCGGGCGGAAGATAGTAATATTATGAATTCGAAAGTAATTCTGTCTGTCTGTCTGTCTGTATGTTACCTTTTCACGCCTAAACCACTGAATGGATTTCGACAAAATTTGGCAAAGAGATAGATGGCATCCTGGGGAAGCACATAGGGTACTTTTATTCGAATATTCTCGTTGATGACATCTTTCCATTGGTATACTCGTAATATCACACTATTTGGCGTCAGGGCACTATCGCCCAATCTCCTTTAGGTAGGGTAGGGTAGGCTCTTTAGACGTCAAAATTTAGCGTGTTTTAAAATAGATTTTCACAACGATCTATTGTTACGTTTCTCTAGGTTGTTTTAGATATTTGTGATGTTTACAAATGGCACAAAACGAAGTGGTATAAAAGTGTGAATCAAAGTGGTATAATGTGAAACCATTTTTATTAGATAAACAACCTCAAAACATTGTGTGGAAACCCGCGTGTCCTAGAACAAAAAAAAAAAGATATGTGACATCCACCAACCCTAACTGGACCGCGTGGTCGATTACGGCCCACTCTTAGATTCCTGTATAATCTAAGAGTGGGCCGTAATCGACCACGGATATGCCACATGGAGGGAAAGTACCTTCAATATTGTAGATGGAACATTTTACGAAAGAAGACATTATTTGAATTTAAAAAACAATTTAAACTGCAGTCATAGATATTTAAATAATTACATGGTTGAACCGGGAATCGAACCCGTTACATGAGAAAAATAATCACGCTGTAGCTTTATCATACCGATCCAAAAGCTTCATCATAAGGATTATTTTTTGCTAAAAAAACATAGTGTCACAAATAAAAGGAAGACTATAAATTTTAATTTGTTTCAAACCGATTCTGATTGGGATTGATCGTGTATAACGCGGTGCAAGCCCCCTTACCAGTGGGAACATTATATGCGGAATAAGCTAAACAACCCCAAGCCATCGTTTTAATGTGGATGCCGTATTAAGTGACTTAAAAGAGATTTTTAAATACCATGGGTGGAATAATTGTTATAAGGTTTGCTAACAATGACTTCACGATAGTTTGATAATTTTTAATGCAATAGGGAATATGCATGTATTTTTTTAATATTTTTATTCGATAGTTTACATCGTCAAATAATAGTAAAAAGAAATTCGACGGCAAAAAAGCAATTTAAAGTAGTTAAAAAAATGTTTAAAAATATCCAACCGATCCGGGCTATTTAAACGCCCTCCATTTGGCGCGCTTGGTGTGGTGACGTCACAGACCGTGAAAACAGACAAGCAACTGTCAAGTCAACGTCAAACACTCCTTTTTCTATGAGCGTTTGACATTGACTTGACACTTGTTGATTGACTTGACATTGACATTTTGATTGTTATACCAGATTGTTACGTCACATCCGCTCTTAGCCTTTTCAAGTATTTGAATTACCCACAGTTTTTTGGGAGTTTATAAAAAATAATTTCTCGCTCAAAAAGAAATTTTATTCAAAAATATTGATGGAGGCATCATTCTGAAGTAACATAGTTTATAAAAAAAAATATTTGACCCATATTTGAATCACATGCATATTCCCTATTGTGGAACAAAAATTAAACAAATAATTTCACTGTCAGAAGTATAAAACCATTATGTTTAGGTGTGACATATATGACAAAACTTTATAACAATACAACGCCAAATAATATGAACTTCAAAAACTACAAAAATATGGAGTCACACAAGGACTTCCAAAGTTCGCGCCAAGTCAACCGTAACGGAAATAAAGAGACGTTTGTCAGCCAACAAGCCTCTAGATACGCTTTTAAAAATGAATGTTGCTTTTTCAGAAAAAGAAAAGCGAAATCTTGTTCCTAATTTTGCCTTTTTAAGTCAGAAAAGGTGTCAAGCCGGTGACATAGTGAACGACTTTGATGTACATCGTGACATGAAAACACGCAACGTCTTTTTGAAATCCGAAAGTAGCTCAACTATTCATATTTAAGAGGCTGACAAAAGCTAAAGCGCGGTCACTGTCGAACTGCATGAGAAGAAAGAGAAGCACGATGCCACAACGCTGGTAATTAATTGCAAAATAAGAAGCAATTATCTATTTACAAAAAATGTAATGATAGGACTAAAAAATCAAAAAATTAATACACTATTTCGTTAATAATGTTGCTTATAGAATAATCAGACGAAAAATCAGAATGATTGCATGCAGGGATAATTATGGTTTAGAGGTATCTTCGTGATTTTTTAATTCTTTTTTTTTATTATATTCTCTACTTTGAATAGGGACTCCAACACTTATATGTGATTAATTGATATGGCCAATTCTGCAGTGCCTTTTCTAATTACTTTTGCTAGGTGTATTTACAAATAAAATTTCCACATTGACTGACACAGAGATCACAATAAGAACTTTTAAATACGAGAGAACCTGCTTTTATTCATTTTTTTCGAATTCAACTCTAATGGTCCATTTTTAATTAACTTGTGTAAAGACTCATTTTTATTTCGTCGAATTCGACTGTATATATTTGTATCGTATATTTTTTACTTTGATAAAAATTCTCAGTAAAGCTACCACAAAATATCAACAGTATTTAATGGATTTTGTTTATCAGTTTCATTGGAAATTATTAACGCTCGTTTCAGAATACGGTTTCATATTTATTCAAAATGGTCCATTTCGCGGAATTATAGCTCAGTACAAAGAGTAGATACGTTCCCAAAATGCCGATTAAAATCGAGTGAATAGCGGCTTGGTGCAATTTTGGGGGCACTATAAATCAATATTGGGATAAAAAGCGACCATTTTCATAATTGGTGAATTCATGCTAAGTGAAAGTTATGTCAAAAAAAAAAACTCGCAATGCAGGTTTATTTATTGCTATTTACATCTTAAACGAAATAAATAATTTTAGATTGTGCTGGGATTTTCATTTATATCGAAGACGTATCTATTCAGAATTAATTTCATGTCGTGATTTATAAAATATTTTCGTACAGTTTATGATTCGAACGCTGATTTTACATTAACACAAGTACTTAAGAGAACACTTTTACGATTGTATTATACATACATAAACTGACGCTTTCTTCCCATGGGGTTGCCACCTGCTACTATCCTTACATACTCCTTTTGCCTCGTTTAAGTTCATACATCAGCCGGTCTATTCTGTAAACACCTCACCGTGAAAACTTTTGTGAAGTGAGCTGTCAATCCTAGCATCAGGTGGAGTCAGCTCACTTCACATAAGTCTCAACGGTGAGATTTTTACAGAATACCACCACAGGTATATCAATATTTTTTAAGCTATAGAAATATACTAAGAAACTACGCACTTAAATCAGAGTGTCTTTAGTAGTTCGGAAGTAATTACTTATTGCTTAAGTCCGGACAAAAAGTCACGCGATCGACATAAGCGGTGACTTAGGTATGAAAACTTATAAAGACTCACTCTTGCAAAGTGGTTCAAGCAAAATAAATATTAGAGTAGCACACACACACTCACAGAACATCACGCTGTATTTCCGGAAGGGTTATGGAGCGGTACACCTCTCCCTAAGACGTACACGTACGTCATATCCTACCTATACATGGTGATTTTTAATTCACTGTTTATATTTCAGGGCGTAAAAGTACTCATGATTCACAGTAACTTTCACTATAATACCAACTCTGAAATATCGAAAAAAACATCAGCTGTTTCATACAAAAATGCAATATTTACCCGATGAAAATGTATGAAACGGATGTATTTTTTTTCTGCTATTTCGTATTTGTTCCTATAGTGAAAATTGTTTATAATCATGAGTACTTTCACCCCCTGAAAGATTAACAGTGAAATAAAAAGCACCGACTATAAATAGTAATGCTGTACACAGGCAGTAAAGTAGAAAAAAACGAGCACAAAATGGGAAAACAAAGAGCACTAAAAATAATGAAAAACAACCCACTCTCTTAAAAGGGCAACACGATTACTAATTCGGTACTCGTAGTTATCTAAGTATCTAGATATTTTAGCCCCGCCTTGTCGTAAAAAGAGGGTATAAAATTTTCTACCAAGCACCCTTCGGTATGCTAATAATTTCAATGGCGGGCTTTGCCAAGGGAATTAACAGCTTGTCACTTTTATGTAGAATCGTAGCGAAAAGACGACGGCAGTTAAGTGCAAATGTTTAGTACAGTATTATTTCTAGATGGGAACATTAAGAAACTGATTGTCGATGCCTTTTGTTCGTTAAAAGATTACTAGGAATTTGGGTTTCATTTATTATGTTTCTAGAACCAAACCGAACTACCAGACTGGTATCAGCTGCATCCGGTTAGACTGGAAGCAGTTTTCAATAACAGAGGGTATCGTTGTTGGTAAAAGATGGGTGAAGACGACCAAGAAACGAAAATAACTACTCAGAGAGTGCTATATACTGGTAAACATATATATACACCAAAATAATAAAAAAACGGGGCGTGTGGCACATTTTAATCAAAGAGGCAAGATCCAAGGGGCGAGTGGGGCCCACACCTTTTGATCACCTACTGTGAATTAGCTAGGAGGGAATTATCTCTTTAAACAAAACAGAACACGTTTCTCCATTTGCATAGAATAGACGCTTAACGAAGCCGATAGTGTCTTGTTCTTCTTTGTAATTGCGATATTTTGTTTGTGGATGGTTACGGAGAATTTTTGTTGCGAAAACATGTTTTTATGTTATGACTACTCCTGTACCGTTACATGCACCCATATGCAGAAGATTTTGCGTGCGTTATATTGCGCGATACCGTAAACAGCGATTTTTCTCACGAAAAATGTAAGTCGTGTTTTTCGTTCCAACAATTATTATTTTGAACAACGTTATTATGTTTGATGTACAGAATGCGTAGCGATGGGGTGACTATCGGGATGACGGCTAATAGAGAATTAGAAAAGAAAAATATACAGGGTGTAAAAAGCCCTATCGCATAGCCGTCAACTACGCATTCTGTACATCAAATTAAGTAACATTGCACGAAAATAATTGCTGGGAAATTACTTTTATTTTTGGTGTAAATAATCGCTGTTTACGCTAGTGCGCAACGTAATGCACGCAAAACATTGTGTTTATGGGTGCATGACAAACGTCTGAAAAACATGGAACTTTGATCTTCATTATCTCCGTAATCCGAATGTTCTCAGGTATGGTCCAGAACAAAAAATCTATTACAATAACGAGAATAACAAGTGACTTTCAGGTTCGTTTAGCGTCTTTTTGCACCCGTTATGTTGCGCCGACCCTAAATAAATTGGGATAAGGGCAAGAGAATGTTCCTGATGATGATGTTCAGAATGCATAAATGACAGCTTTTTGATGAGTCTTTTTACACCCTGTCTGTATAAATCAACTCCTAACTCCAGTGCTCGAAACCCTTTGACGCACACAATAGGTCGATACGCAATTAGAACGGTTGCCATGGCAACCTGGTTTAACTGGCAGCTCGTTAGAACTGCAGCCAGATTAAACAATTGTATTATGTATGTCTGTTTGTAAAAGGTTTTATTTGTGTTTCGTGTTATTCTTTCTACTTTGATGGATATTGGCGTACACTGATTGGTTGTTAGTGCATGTGAAGTTTGTTTGATAAAGTCTGCTAGTGCAACTTGGTGAATCCAAACTCAAACTCAAAGCATTTTTTTCAAACTAGCTTCTGTCTGCGACTTCATCCGTGTAAAATGTCTTGTTTTAACATAAAATATATCATTGACACACGACAAATACTTTAGCTTCCCATTTTTTACTGTAGCTTTTTTGTTCTGTTCATTTTTATAAGTACTCCTGATCTTATATTTCTATGATTTATATTATTATGATAAAGTACTTGATCTTTTTGTATGCACGTGTTTCTTTATCAAATAAACTTAATTTTCTTTCTTTCTTTTTTCTTTAGTGAAAGAATTTTCGGAGTCGGATCAGAGTAGTTCCAAAGTTTACCCCTACATAAAAACCCACAAATTTAATCATTTCATAATATTAAGTACCTATAGTTAAACCATATAAGCCCTCTGGACAATAACTAATATTATAACGAGTGCAAAAAACTACGAACCAATTGACACATGCCCAGCACACACACTAACACCTTGCACCTAACGAGTGCAAATAACAGTAAGAATAAAACGGTTCATAAATACAAACAGGGAGGAACCAACTATAACGAAGCTATTTCTTTAAATGACCTCATACAAGTTGAAACAAACAGTGCTAAAGTATGGTACGTTTTTTCCATAACATCGTTAATGAAATAATAAAAACGTATTGTTACAGGATATGCCATAGTCTTCTTCTTCATATCACTCTTGTTAGAGTGGTGGTGGTCTTCATGTAGTTTCTTGTCCAGGGGCTGATGTGATTCGCCTCACGATTTCTCGCCGTCTACTCCGATTTTTGGTGCTTTTAGTGCACTCATAAAAATGATCGCCCAATTTGATCTGTCAATCTCATGGGTGAGCGTCCCCGAGGTCTAGTGCCTTCCACTTTACCCTGCACGACAAGGCGCTCTATAGAGTCACTCTCACGCCTTGAAACGTGTCCGAAGTATTTGGGGTTGCGCGAACACCACCAGAACAGATAGACGCATTTCGATGCCGAGTTCTTGGCGTATTTAGGTTCTGGTGCGAAACTCGATCCACGACACTTCAAGCATTCTTATCCAGCACCACATTTCCAGAATGTCTGTCTTCTTCTTCTCGATATCACGCAGCGTCTACGTACTAAATTACAGCTAGGATTGACACGAAAGATCACTAGACTAGAAATAAGAATTATACGGGAAATGATAGTTCTGATAATTCCTTCGGTCAAAACGGTTAGTACCACAAACCAATTTGCGCCAACCGCAGGTAAGCGAACATCCCTAAACAATTCAATTGGATCCCAACACTTATCTGAACCATAAATTCATTGAAATAATTCAGACCCGCCCCATAAGCCGCTTATAATTTTAATTTTCACGCGAAAAATAATTAAATGTTTTACATTCGCATAGCTTAAATAATTCCACAAATATCCACGTTTTGCCATTAAACCACGATACCGCAAGGGTTGTCTAATGAAGCCCTCGGTAGGCATAATATTGCAGGGTCTGAGGTAATAATGTATCCCGCGCACGTATGGAAACACATTTAGAACACGCCTTGTATTTCAATAATTGGCCAAAATATAAATTGATGTGAGCATAATATTTTATCTGTTGCATGATATTACATTTTATTCTTGTTCTTCTTCCTTCTTCTGAATTGGCTTCACATGATGCCGTCGAGATTAAATATCTCTCAGGCATGCTGGTTTCCTCACGAATTCACGATGTTTTCCTTGACCGTTTCTAAAGCAAGTGATAACTACTATGCAGATGAATCTCAATTGATAACTATACAATACGCACATGAATCTGAAAAGTCACAGGGCTTGGGTTCGAACTCGAGACCTATGACTTGGCAGTCCGACGGCCACACCACTAGGCTATCACTGCTATTTTATTTATTTATTGTTCCAGAAATACAAAAATACTACAAGGCAAATTAATTTTCAAAATGAAGATCAGGTTTATTAACACGCTTTTATTAGCTTCACTTGTATTTTAAACAATGATCAAAAAATTTGAAACATTTGGTTGATTTATGTACAAATATTTCTCCAAACTATATTATATACTACTATAGTATATTGTTCAATACAAAATTTTAACCAGAATGTGAAGCCCGGGTTTTTGGATGTTTCTCCACACCGCCAAACAAAAAATCTTTCGCGAAGGTTATATATACCTTACGTAGTAGCCTGACCTACATTGTTTAAAAAATACAGATTATCCTGGGCGCAGGGAGTGTGAAATTAATGACGTAATAATTTCCGGTTCGCCAGCCACCCTTGGCACAGCGAGAATGGTCGTCGGACCATTGCAGAAAAGGTGACGTCAGAGCTTTTAAAAAAGTTGACGCATTGTTCTCTATTGGCTTTAATGTTTCCAAAGCAGAGTTACTAATTCATGAGTTTATTTTTAGAAGCTTCCACGTGTGTTTTGAGTGAAAGTTTTGTTTTTCCTCTTTTGTGTGGCAGGTTGAGTAATTCGTCAACTCGTCCTACATGCCTAGGGCGCATTTAGGCCGTTCTTTTGATTTTCTGAAAGTCTTCCTTAATGGGCCGTAGGCATGTAGGATGAGTTGACGAATTTACGTAGCCGGTTAGCAACTTTTCCTCATTTATGTCTTTCGGTGTTTCAGAGATGTTTTAAGATTAGTAAAAACACTCCAATACAAATCAATTAGGTGCAATTTCTAATAAAACTGGTGGATGAAAATAAATTAAACAAATTCGATTACTAAGTTCAAAGAAAGAAAAAAATAATGGTACAGAACCTTTAACGTTGCGATCATTTTATCGCTACACTCTGGTGCTTTCGAAGTAATAGAATTTTAATATGCGTATCGACATTTCACTTCCCTATTTCTTTCCCGTGAGAGTACAGCATAAACATAAACAGGCAGATCTATATTTTCTTATATCAATAAACAAAGCTGTTTAAGCATGAAATGCTAGCAAACAGAGAATCCGGGGATATAATCATTGATGGCTTGTAAACTTGGTGGTACCCAACGTGATTATACTCTTCACCTGTAGACAAGTTTTCTATAGCGAATAAAAGAAGACTCATTTTTTCTATACACATAATTATATACAGTCATATGCCTGCAAATAATAAATTGAAGTGTATGTTTGTAGTGTAAAAAACATTTTTTAAATTTTTGTCTGCGTCTGTCTGTTCGTTCCAGCAAATCTCCGAAACGGCTGGACCGATTTTGACGGGACTTTCATTGGCTGATGTTATAAGGTACTCATTATAACATCCTAAAAAAAGCCTAAGTTACTACTTAGGCTTTTATTTAAGAAAAAGAAGTACGGTCCGCGGGCGAAGCCGCGTGCAGTAGTTAGTAATAAAATATATAAGTACTTAATTATTTATAGTTTTCACTAAAAAAGCGAAACTTTTAAGACATCATCTGTCGTCAGATTACTGAAAGTTAATTTTTTAACAGTTATTTTAAACTTAGAGACGGTCAACTTGTTAAAACTCACGATGCTTTTGAAAATTTTAAAGTCAGAAGAACCAGAATTTTAACTTTTCAAGCTTACATTTAGTAGAAGTTTACCGAAAAACAAACTTTGTCTCAGGCATCGTACTCACCCACAAAATTCAAAGTTAAAACTGTCAAGTCGAGTAATTCAATAAAAAAGACTTTCTTCATAATACGCATATAATTCTTACGTGCTATATACACTTCTCATCACAAAAATCGAAACACTTCCGTTTTTTTTGACATATTTTTGACAGATTGCAAATGAGATACGAATACGAACGTCCTAAATATACACATTTTTCTGATAATCCTTACAAAACATAAACTTGCAAGGTGTTCCAATTTTTCTGATGAGAAGTATATATATGAGAAGATAATTTATTTGAGACCCTGTGACTTATATGCTCATACTTCGCTTCCGTATCAAAATTGATCTCATTATTTAGGGAGAATTCTTGTGATATTCTATACGACAAGGAGTGAAAATAACAACACATTTTCTTGCAGGGTTTATGAGATAAAGATACTTCCTTTTCTCTGTGCCTAGTTAGATAATGATCGTCGACATTATCCATGTAACGTGATGATTTTGGATTCAATTGACGGATCAAGCAACAAGTTAGTACCTAATAGGACTTTCTGAAAATATTATGTAAAGGAAAATGGGCCAATATTAATAACAGACTATTTAATAGAGATTTCTGTACCTATTTCATTTATAACACCTATTTTTACGACTCAAAAATCTGCCTAACCTTTTCCTAACTATGTCGGGGTCGGGTCCAGTATAACAGGATCCAGCTAAATACCAGTATTTTTACATGGAGCGACTGCCTCTCTGACCTCCACAACCCAGTAACTGGGTAATACGATACCCCTTGGTAACAGAAGAAGACTAAACTTGTAAATAAAAGTCACCAATTGAACCTTCCTAACGTTACCACGCATCACCACTTAACCCTCCATTTCACTAACTCATCCATACAGCTCACCAAACTCAAAACCTCATTTTATCCACAACGTTTTCCCCGCATCAATATATAACGCGGATTTTCATGTCATTGTGCTCGTTGATACTTTTTAGGGCGACCGACTGCTCAAATAAAATCCTATGCACGAGTGTAAATGGGCCTTTTATTTTTTCATCTCCTTTTGTGACTGTTTCCAAAGAGCCCACTGATTTATAAGGACAGCGCTTTTTCATTTGTGTTACATCACATTTCACTTAGTTTAAATTGCTGACGTAGGGTAAATCAAGATGTTTTAGAACAGCATCCGGAGTTTCCTTTTGGTTGATTATTTACTTAAGAAACCGAAAGCTTTCTCCGTACAAACGGCCTTTTCACTTAAGCACAAGTTGCAAATTGACGCTAGTGATGACGCCAAACACGTGGCCGAATTCTGGGCCGAGTCTATTTAGATTGCCAACGACACGCTAATAAGAGGAGAATTGCAAACTCTAATTAAAATAAATTAAAAAGTAAAAAAAATGTGCACAAATTGCAAAACACGCATTGGTAGTGCAGATGTGATTTAAAACTACTAGGTACCATAAAAAAACAACTAATAAATAAAATGTTTTTTTTAATTTAGGTACTTCATATACATCTGCTATCTTTTTTTTAATCACAAACTGATAAATTACGTTTGAATCAAGCAGCATGTGCTTACATTTGGAATATACATGTATAGTGTTAAACCCACACACATAAATATTTGAGGGTAGCCACAATGAATATAGGACAATAGGTAAACATTAATTCTGTTCACACCGCATAGGTAATTTAGTATTTATGTAGTAATAAATAGTCAGTAATATAATTCACGACAATTAGCAACTATCGACTAAAACATTATGTAATATGGACTTGATTTTCGCTCTAAAACATCCAATCAATTTAACCGGTGTCGGTTGGGTTCAGAATCAATCTAATCTTAGCTATCTCCGGTTTCTAGAAAGCTAATCAACTCCCTAATAGATCTTCCGCGAAGGATTTAGGATGTTCCGTTAAATCGCATGTCAGAGGCAACAAATAACGACGGCCACACGTACTTTTACAGGGTTATTTTAAATTGAATAGCTAAACTTAGCAGACGCGAAAGGTATATCCTCTAAACGTAATAAAACAAAAAATAAATTAATTTGATTTTTTTTTCTGGGGTCATCGACGTTGAAAACATTTTTTTTCAATTGCATGAATTCTCAAGCACAGATATCCTCAAGTAACAACTCAAACAGCGGCCGAAGACCTCTAAAAAAAAAAAAAATCTTTTTAATTTTTATTTAACAGATAAACTTATAAAGGCGTTAAAGAACCAAGGGTTCAGGCCATTTAAATCCAATATCTCCCCACTTTTGACTAATAGGCAATGAAGGTCCCATTTCTGGCAACTTTTGAACGATTATAATTTATGGATCTTTTTTACCTTTGAGGAAAATGCCAGTACCTATTTATGTAAGAGCACAGTAATGAGTTTACATTGAAGTCGTTCTTCAAGAAGCAATTTTCTCATAATATGAATTTTCGCCAGCGCAGATGTTGATTCAAGAAACAGGGACTCCCACTTTAACTAATAAGAAGAAATTTCGGTGGACTGCTTAATTTAAAATTGAAATTATTATGTTCCTCGTTTTTGCTTTTAGGGCAAATGAAAATGTCGATTCAGAACCATATTTTTGTATAATACCTACCTACAGGAAATATTTAAGGTTATTATGATCATTCTCAAACTGCAAGAAGATAAAACATAGCATAGGTATCACCTTAAATTTTTACAAGATCACTAAACTGTACCGTTGACTATCCTAAAGACCTAACTTATAATCCTACATCTAAATAATATTATAAACGCGAAAGTTCGTAAGTATGCATGGATGGATGTTTGTTACTCTTTCACGTAAAAACTAGAAAAGACAAACAGATAGTTTATAACCTGGATTAACACAGGATATTTTTATCCCGATATTCCCACGGGATCGAGACTAACCCGGGTGAAACCGAGGGGCGCAGCTAGTAATTACATAAAAGGAAGGTTTTTTTTTAATTTGTACATTTATATCTGTAATGTTTATGGTGTAGGTACATAAAAAAGAGTATTCTATTTATTATTTTCTGTTCCTATTCATTAAAAAAAAATATCAGAGATAAAAACGAAAGATAACTACGAAAAGAAAGGGTGTATTGTAACATTTGAAACGGTATATGAATGCAGCATCCACAGAAAATGCCGATGATCAATAGATATGACTACCCTCAACTTTAAGGAGAACGACGTCGGCCGCGACACAAGGAGCACGCGTTTGATCAAAGAGGGCCCTAGGTTGAGTGCCATCGTGTTCAGTGACACTCTGGAGCGACGATATCGCCCCACTTTCGATAGTTTTCACAGTAATTCTTGATGTTTATTACGACATCGTTAATCTTACATAACTCGCCAGTCTCTAAGCTTATCCCCAACTATAGATAGACTAGGTAGAACTTTTGGTTTAACCAAATTACAGTCCAGCCTTCGAGAGCATGCGTGCTTGAAATCTGCCAGTTACATACTAGCGAATATGTGTTTTCCGAATTTGATCCTTATTACTACTACTGTATAACACACATCACGGATCGCGAGTTCGAAACTACACCACACACGCACGACTTTTTGTGATTTATAAACTATTAATTATATAATTAATAATTAATTCTGCAAATATGGAGGATAATAGTTCAGATAATATTACAATTCGGAAACGACAACGTTCAAGTTCATTGAGCAACAGCAGCAATACTACTCTATTAAATTCAATGTTTGAGACAACAATTTGTAGCCTCCCCGATACTTCAATTGAGAATCAAATTTCAAAAGAAATGGAATGTAAAATAAACACTGGTTTAAAACAAGAATTAGAAAAGTACAAGAAGTTAATAGACGTTTATAAAAAGTAGGAATAACAGACAGTTTATTATTGCGAACACCGATCTCAGGAAAGAAAACAACTGATTCAAAAAAACCTACTACTTTTAACACGAGCACCCCTAAAATACCGTTTAACAATACTACGGATCTACAGCAAAACAATAAACAGTTCACAACAGACAAACCAAGCACACCCAAGGACTGTTCTATAAACACGTCAAAAAAGGACACAACTCAAAGGAAGGACACAGGCTACGAAATCAGAATCCACTAGGAAAAGGAAAGGACTTTTAAAAATTACTGAAGTAGATTTAAGAAAATCATTAAACTAACTTCAGAATAACGACTTAATAAATAACTCAAATAATAAGACCGAAACTGCCTGGCAAATTATTAATAATAATAAAACTGTAAGAGAAACCATTTCTCAAATAAAAAAAGGAGATACAATAATAACAAACCCTAATATAATAGCCGAATCTTTCAATAATTTCTTCATTGACCAGATTTCAGGTATACCAAAACATACGACAGAAGACACAATTAACATAAATATCAACCCACATTCAATATTTATGACCCTAGATATTCCTCAAGATGTCACGCGTGTAATAAAAAACTTAAAAAATAAAAAGAGCTTTGGCTATGATGGCACTTCAAACACAGTTTTAAAATTTGTCTCTAATTGTATAGTAGGACCCCTTGCTCATATCATTAACGCAAGCATATTCTCTGGAGTATTTCCAGAAAGTCTAAAAACTGTAATAGTTAAACCACTATATAAAAAGAATGATAAAGACGAAATGGCAAACTATAGACCACTTGCACTAATTCCCAACTTCTCAAAGATTATAGAAAAAATTATCTATGAATCTCACTACAAGTTTCTAACAAAATACCACATACTGTGTGACAAACAAAAGGGTTTTAGAAAAAATAAAAACATCAACATGGCTATTTTCGACTTTCTCCATAGAATAATGCCAAAAGTAAGACTCTAAAACACCTGTATGCGCAATATATGCCGATATGTCGAAGGCTTTTGACTGTGTGGATCACGATACCCTTCTAACAAAACTACACGCATACGGTATTCGTGGTAATGCCCTTAATTTAATAAAAACGTACCTAAAAAATCGTAGACAATGTACGGAGATATCGAGCCTGTGCTTAGGATCTAGAAGGGAATTAAAATCTATATCGTCTTTTAGAGAAATAAAATATGGCGTCCCGCAGGGCAGCGTCCTCGGCCCTTTACTATTTTTATTATATATAAATGACCTGCCACTCCATATTCTTCATCCTATGGTATTATTTGCAGATGATAGCACATCAATTGTTTCATGCACCAATAAAGAATCATATGAAAATAATATTAATAATACAATTGGTAGTTTAATAAAGTTGCTTGAGAATAATAATTTAGTAATTAATCTCCAAAAAACTAAACTCATGCACTTTTACCAACGAATATCTCCGGGAGATATGGATATAAACTACAATGATGCAACTATAGAAAAAGTAAACAGTACAACATTTTTAGGAATCATAATTGACAGCCAGTTTACTTGGAAGCCGCAAGCAGAAGATAAAGCAGAAGGTAAACGTCTAAGCACATCCGCATTTATATTGCATAATCTAGCAAAAAAGGTAAATTTACCAACCATATTAGCGGCTTACCATGGTTTAGTAATTTCTATCCTAAGATATGGTATAATATTTTGGGGTCACTGTAGTGAACGAAAAAGCATTTTCAAAGCTCAAAGCGCTGCTTGAGAGCTATATTTTGTCTTAAAGTAACAGACAGTTGCGTTCCTATATTTAAGTCTCATAAATTATTAACCTTCCCATGCCTTTATATCCTTGAACTAGCAATATTTGTTATAACAAATCGATGTCTATTTGCAACTTTAATAGAAACTAGTACAGCTTTGAGATCTCAATACCAGAATCTATTATGTACGGGCGTATTTAAAACTAGCTTATTAAAAAGAAATGTGATTTGTATGGCTCCTATAATTTTTAATAAAATACCCGACCAAATTAACAACTTGCAAATTGCAACTTACCGTTGCAAAAATTCTAAATACCGTTGTAAAAAGGTTTGTATTGGGTAATTTCGTATATAAGGAATAGTCAATGGTCTGGCGTAAGCACGAGTACGACTTTAGACGATAAAATACAATAGACGTAGATATATTTAGTAACCTATCCGCTTTAGTATTCCTCAAGAGTCATAAAAAACACTTTAAGCAATCGACACGTGTTGCCACTCCGAGCGCCCTCTCTGCGTCCGGCGTTCGGCGTGGCAACAAGTCGTGTTCGGGTTCGCGACAGGTCAATCGACATCCTGAGGATGCCTCGTTGAGAGGTGAAACGTGTCAATTTTTGACAGGATTTTTCATGACTCATAAGGAATAGTTAATCGGAATAGGTTACTTAATATAATATCTACGTCTATTGTATTTAATAATGTATTTCCGTAAAGTCATACCTGAATCATTTAACTACTTTAGACGATAAGATTATGCTTCGGTGTGAACCACCTTTTACTTCCTTCGTTCATTGTTTTAAAAGATAACAGTTCACTACGAACCATGATCAAAATGCCTGAAGATAGGAAATGTCGATTTCCTCCATTGAAAAGGGAAGTAAATCGTTGCTCAATTACCGTAGCAAAATTCTCTCGACTGCCGTACTGTAGGCTGAATCAATATTGAGCAAGTGTCAGTGTCAGTTTGTGTGTTGATAATTGGACAGTGCCTACCTATAGATATCAGTAGTCAGGATTTCGGACATCTAGTCTATGCAATAAAACTGGAACCGATATTTGTTATGCTGTCATTCAAACATTACGAATAACCTAAGCTTTCAAAATAAATTCTTGTCATTTTTTCGACAGTACCTATACATGTATCATTGGTCAATAACTTTGTAGCCAATGTAGCAATGAAAAACAATTTACCTTCCTACAAAATACTTCACCGTTATATAAGGACATTGTAGAATATCTCATTGTTAAAAATATTTATCTCAAAATCAGGTTTTATTCGACAACATTACCAAAAGGGAAGTGATCCGCAAATGATTCGCGATACAATCGTTCATATCTTTCCTGTATTTTTATCTTTCTTCCTTCATTCATCTTTTGTTTGTGTTTCATCGGTCGATTTTCTCAGATTGCCTAAAGCTTGTTTCTATATAAACTGGAGAGAATATCGAAAAAATCAGCGCTGTGGACAATAGGTTCGTCTGAAGTCACGGCTTTTAGCTGAGCAATGACCTATTCTTGCACAGATACGACGCACAGCTTAGTTGTTCTTGTTATTGTTGTTTCAGAAATTGATAATTATCCACTGTAATCGGCATTTCGTTTAATTTGTGATTGTTTTCATTTGTTAATGTCGCAACGCATTACGCAACTAATTTGTTTTTGGCCTCTCATCCACAGATAACTGTCTACTAAAAATTAAAAACACTAATCACTATGCTCTCATCAAGCTATAGACAAAATTTGACAAATTTTTAATATTCTTGTTGTTAAATACGAGGCTTTTGGCTAATTTGTAGTTTTAGTAAATGTCATTTTTTATTTTGTATTGTGCGTTTAGTTTGTGCAGAATAAACAATTTTTCTTTCTTTCTTTCTTTCTAAAAGTATAACATAACATCACGCATGTATTTCCAGAAGGGTTAGGCAGAAGCGCACCCAATAGTTCATCTTCATGCTTATGTCCCATGTTATTGGAGGCGAGACTATTGCCATCAAACGGGAACAAATTCAGATTCCGGGTTGATATAAAGAAACTCCTGCAGGAAAAACTTAGTAACTCTTTACCCGACCTGGGAATCGACCCCAGGACCTCATGCTCAGCAGTAGCACTTGCGACCACTAGACCAACGATGCAGTGGCTTAAGAGTTTTGATATTTTTGTAGCCGTCAGTTGACAGATACCAAAGCCAAGTAAACATGTTGTGCTTAGTTAGGGTGCCTTTCCACCAGAGTTGTGCTATGCTACGATGCTATGGATGATATCCACCAATCATATTCATGGGCTATGTGGACCAATACGGTACCAATAAATATGAAAATAACGTTAACGTTAAGATAGCGGTGCTATTATATAAAAGTTGCAAAATTATGAAGAGCATTCCTTGACACCGTTAAATCCACCCACTGTAATTTTCATGAGCCCAGCAACTATTTCATATGACGTACATTTCATATAATGTGACGTACCTTCCCGGCCTTAGGCACATGAAATTACATTGTCTACACAGGAAGAAATGAATGAAATAACAAATCACATAACAGCACTACGGAAGCTTGGCGGAACACGTCAAAACACGGCACAAATAATTTCCATCCATTTTGCTACGGTAATTGAGCAACGATTTACTTCCCTTTTCAATGGGAGAAATCGACATTTCCTATCTTCAGGCATTTTGATCATGGTTCGTAGTGAACTGTTATCTTTTAAAACAATGAACGAAGGAAGTAAAAGGTGGTTGTCACACCGAAGCATAATCTTATCGTCTAAAGTAGTTAATTGATTCAGGTATGACTTTACGGAAATACATTATAAAATACAATAGACGTAGATATTATATTTAGTAACCTATTCCGATTAACTATTCCTTATGAGTCATGAAAAACCCTGTAAAAAATCGACACATGTTTCACCTCTCAACGAGGCATCCTCAGGATGTCGATTGACCTGTCGCGAACCCGAACACGACGTGTTGCCACGCCGAACGCCGGAAGCAGAGAGGGCGCTCGGAGTGGCAACACGTGTCGATTTCTTAGTGTTTTTTATGACTCTTGAGGAATACTAAAGCGGATAGGTTACTAAATATATCTACGTCTATTATTGTATTTTATCGTCTAAAGTCGTACTCGTGCTTACGCCAGACCATTGGCTATTCCTTATACGAGTATACGAAATTACCCAATACAAATCTTTTTACAACTGAGTGTCAATAGCAAGCCATCGGAAAACCATTTATTCGTCTTTCAATTAGGAGATTAGCAAGACCCAGACCAAGTCAATCTGACATAGCTAACCTAATTTCTGGGAGATGTCATTGCTAGGTTAAGCCGGTTATAACACTTCTGAGTGTCACGTAGTCGGCAATAATTGATAGCGGCTTAACGCTTCGCCAAGAGGTCACCGAGACATCTCGACGGGCAAATAAGGGAAAATCTCTGACAAACATAACCTAATCCTTACTAATATTATAAATGCGAAAGTAACTCTGTCTGTCTGTCGCGCTTTCACGCCAAAACTACTGAACCGATTTAAATGAAATTTGGTACACAGATAGTCTAGAACCTGAGATAGGACATATGCTAGGGAAGGTTGAGGTGTATTAGTGCACCTACATTTCACCAGTTTTGTTATAGGTATCCCATCTCCTTCTTTTCGTATCGACGGCATATCTGCCTATTATAGACTAGTAGCTTGTGCCCGCGGCTTCGCCGGTCAGGAGGTCAGATATTATCCCACGAGAACGTATTACCGGGATAAAAAGTATCCTATGTCCTATTCCATGTCATGGTCTACCCATGTGCGAAATTTCATCCAGATCCGTTCAGCCATTTTAGCGTGAAACCGTAATAAACAAACTCACTTTCACATTTGTAATATTAGTTAGGATTTCGGCAAAAAATAAAGCTGAGTTCCACTCATCACACCCAAAAGTAACACGCGTAAAATAAAGTAACACGCTAAAGGTCACACAAAAATTTCGAAGCAAAATTTTTAAAACAAGCCTGAATTTTAATGCGTTGCTCACTCTTGTTTGACAAACTTAATTATAAACACAATAAAGTTACGGTATGTTGTGACAGACAGCCGAGGCCTCTATAATCAAATTACGAGTACAAGTCCCGTCATCGCGCTATCGTAGCCGACAAATTAGTTCCAGAGTGTAATGTTTGCAAAGTTAGCCGGGTTTCTAATTAGTGAGGTTCGTGAATTATGTTAAAATAGACACGATTTAGGATCATTTTTGGTAGAGGTGGCACGGCTGCACGTAGAATGCGGTCAGACGAGCTAGTAAGTTACTTGGCAGCGAATTGTGAGGTCTTGGCTTGGGTTCGAGGTGTCTTCGCTTGAAATATGCCGTAGGTTAATATTCCGACATTGTCTTATGCTAGGACCACTTGTGTAACTTTGGTGAATATGATGACACATCTATTATTATGAATAAAGAGTCTTGTAATGATGTCTGATACAAGATAGTTAATTGATTCAGGCGTACCTTTACGGAAATCCATTATAAAATACAATAGACGTACCTAAATATATACTAACCTATTCCGCTAACTATTCCTGAAGATTCATAAAAAACTCTGTTAGAAATCGACACGTGTTTCACCTCGCAACGAGACATCCTCTGAATGACGATTGACCAGTCGCAAACCAGAACACGAAGTGTTTGGCGCAGCCGTGAGGCGCACAATACTTTTTTTATGTTCTTTGTTTTTTTCTATAAATATTGTGTGCCTTACCTGGGTCAAATAAATTTATTTTCTTTCTTTTCTTTCTTTTTTGTTGCCACACCGAGCTCTGGATGCAGAGCAACACACACACGAAACATGGGTCGATTTCTTACAGGGTTTTTTATTACTCTTGAGGAATAGTTAGCGGAATAGGTTACTAAATATATCTACGTCTATTGTATTTTGCCTGATACAAGCCTATACTGCCTTAGATTAAGTTTTCCTGGGGATCACACTCGACTCAAGGCTGCAATGGGGTCCTCATTTAACATCTCTTGCAGGACGGCTAAGTTCAGCAGCATGTGCTGTGAGGAAAATCCGTCAATTCACTGATGTAGATACCGCGAGGCTAGTCTATTTCAGTTACTTTCATAGTATCATGTCTTACGGTATTTTACTATGGGGACGGGCTGCATGTATCGAGTCTATTTTTATTCTGCAGAAAAGAGCTATCAGAGCAATATATGGCCTCCGTATGCGCGATTCTCTGAGGGAACTGTTTAAAGATATTAACATCATGACAGTACCTTGTCAATATATCTACGAAAACATCATGTAAGGAAAAAAGTCTTTTTAGTAAAAGAGGTGAAAAACACAATTATAGGACTAGGAATAGGGACCAATTAGTACAACCGGGCTTCAGACTGGCTAAAGTAGACTCATCCTTCATGGGGTACTGTTTAAAATGTTACAATAAAATACCTCCCCACAAATTGAACCTCCAACCTCCTCCTCCAACTGAATGAAACAACAAAATTTAAATCTTGTATAAAACGCACACTATGCCGCCAAGCTTATTATAAATTGGGGGATTACATCACTGACAAAAATGGTTGGCTCAGCACTGGTCCAGCTCCACAGGGCGCAACAACTAATTGATTAGCATTCGAAAATATTGTTGGAGCTGCTGAAGATTGTAAAAACTATAAATAAGTATAAATTCAATCTAGTATTGTATAACTGCATAGCACATGTGTGTGAGCACTATGTACTTACCTAAGTACTGTAAAGCTACCATTTACTAGGTACGTCTTTCATTGACTTGAATGTGCCCTGGCGGCTGAGAGTATGTCATGCTCACTTTAATGTCGCGCTGGTGGTGGCGTGTGTGTTGGATCATTAAGTTCCCTTCAAAATGGTTGAGCTGAATGGTGCTGATCTATGCGTCATGTTCGTGAACGGGCGCCATCAGTAGGGACTGGTCATCTCTTAGCTGCCACGGCTTATTTTCATTTATTTTAATTTTTGAATTGTTTTGTATCTTTTTATCTTTTATTTACGGACACTTTTAACCCGCACGTTTTTCTACATTGTACTCACATGTATGATTCCAACATGAATGATGTAAACAATATTCTGATTTAAAAGAGTGTCCGTGGAGTTTCTTGCCCGTTCTTCTCCATAGGAACCTACTACGCTTTGGAATGGGCAACTAGCTTCATATTTTCTGACTGACCGACCCTTTGACAATTCAAAAGTGCCTGTAATTAGTTTATTTAAAATAAATGCTTTGAGTTTGAGTTTAAGTATAACACTTTCTATCATCTGAACCTTCTCCGCCACCGTATAAGACCTAATATCGCAATTACAGCAATAAAACAGAACGCGACAATCCAACCCCTCGAAGTATTGCAGACGTAATAGTTATGTCATTGTGTTCTGCTGCTATAATTGCTTCTTCCCCTCCATTCGCGAAGCTTAATTAATTAAAGTAATACGGCGCCATAAATATACAACTTGTAACAAATGTTGAGCATCTTGTTTGGCATTTCCGAGGGTGTAGTGGTATAACAATTATTATTTTGTAATTACTTATGAGATTAAAGCTTTCTTCTTCTAATGAACTACACGACGAACTGTCCCATCTTTTTGCTCCGGTAAACTATAATCGGAGGCACAGATTGTTCACCGTGTCTGATGCTGGGACCACACCAACGGGAAACGTCGTCAATTATCGCGATGATGGACGTTAACTGTAGATGTAGCCACAACTTATTGCGACAATTTGACAACGGCATTCACATAGGCGTTTGACGTTAGGCGATAACTCGGTTAGCGACAAATGAGCATTTACGTTGACCGTTCAAGTCACTCAATTTATCGCTATAGGTATCGTAATAATTACCGCGTTGTTTCTGGCGATGATGGGCATTGACGTTGGCTGTTAGTGTGGCCTCAGCATGAGAGTCGAACAAATGCTCGAGCCTAGTCCCCCGAGGCCCTAGTGTGAGTTTCTTTTAACCATCTCGACTTTAGGTACGCATCGACCGCGTTCGGCCCTCCGATTGGCCCTTCACCATTGAAGACCAGTGTAGGGCTAATCGGAGCTCGGAACGCGGTTGATGCGTAAAGTCGAGATAGTTAAAAGAAACTCGCACTAGAGCCTCTGTCCCTTGCATACTATCTGCGCTCAACGCTCTACCTAACGCTAACGTGATGTGCTTGTGGACGAGTGGAAAAAGATTTATTTAGTAGCTATGTGTGGAGTATTGTGAGATGAGCGTTTATATGCCTGCAGGCGTAGCATGGCGCTTTCTATCTCTACGAAGAATAGACATAGCTTTTTCTATACAAAGTCTATACAAAGACTGTTCGTTTCTTCATTTTTGACATCGCACCGTAGAAATCCTTCTACAATGTGTCATTTTGTCTTTCTTTCTTTCTTGTAGGTAGACTATTTCGGAAGAAAGTTATTGTCAAAATCACACTGACAACCGATAAATCCTATGACAAAACAAAGAATTCTGAGTCGAATTATGTAGAAGAGTGAATTTCGTAAAAACTGCAGTTGACTCTTTCTACTTTGCTGCCGTCGTACTGTCTACAGGAAACGTCATTTTTATCTACTCTTCCGTCGACAAAACGGTGCTCATGCTACGCCTGCTGTCGTATAGCAGTTGTATACTTTATATTATAGTTTTTATCTTAACTAATGTAAGTATGTCATAATAAATGTGTGATAGGCTTATTTCGAGCGGCAGACTGCTACTGTCTCATGATGAACATGATGGACAAGGCGAGTAGTTGCGTCAAACTAACATAAACATCCTAGGGACGCTATAAGTGCACTCCATTAGTGGCGACTAAAATGGGTTGAACTGATAGTAGGTGTACTTAATTGGAAATGTACGCAAACTTAGATCATGCCAAGTGCACGTTTGGAAGTTTACAACAAACAACAACTGCCTGCATACCTACCTAGTTACATAGACTTAATGGTCTTGTACTCGTCAACTATTCTCCTAATCACCATAACAATATTCTTTATTTATTTATTTATTTATTCATTTGGAAACTCAACAGCTTAGTAATTAAGTTACATGAATTAAGAATACCCACCCCACCATCAGTGAACAGCCAATGCAGTAGCGTCAAAGTCACTATCAAGTGACGTCTACACATGACGCTGCTCAGTAATAGTGAGGTGATGACAATTAACACTTAAACCAATTACAGATTTTCACGGCATTTATAAAACTAGGTGGATCTAACGAACGCGATCGTCGCGCGAGTGTGCGATCGACGCGTTGATTTTGTTCGACGAACCCGAACTCGTGGTCGCGTCGACAGACAGCCTTCCGGTTTTCCGAACAAATAAAAAAAAGAAAGAAAGGAAAGAAAAAATGTTTATTCTGCACAAACAAAACGCACATTATAACACTTTTTTTTTAAATAGACAGTACACACTCAAAGTAGCCAAAAGCCTCGCGTTCAACCAATAAAAACTTTGACTGTGTGGGTCTTTGTTAAATGAGTAACATAAAAACGCGACAATCGCATATTAGCCGGAACGATCTTTTTTCGTTAGGACACGTGATGAAGGTGGGTTCAGACCACATGTGCGAACACCCATTTTATCTGCACACTGTCAAATAGACTTTGAAAGAACAAAGAAAAATCTTTCCCACTTTCGTTGTTTTTTTTTAATCGAGTACTGAAACTAAATCTTGCTCTGGTTCTCTGTTCGACAGTTTAAATCGACCTTGAGAAATACCTAAAGTATTAAATAACGTAAACTTAAATCCAACAATCTCATGAAAGATTACCAAAGTTAACAATCAAGCTGCTATCAATCACACTAATTTACGATACAAAACGATATCCTAACCGAATTATCTGTCTCCAAATAATATTATACCGTTAAATGCTTCGTCGACTTCTCGTCCCCAAAAACAGATAGAAGTTAAATTATCGGAAACAAAGTTGTTTAGCTCGGTTTGGTCTCGTTATTATCGTATTTGGCACGTTTTTTAATTGTGCACTGTGATGTCAATTGAATGACCACCATATTTTTTTGGAAACTTTCCTCTAACGCAGCGCTTGGTATGCGCTGCGTTAGAGGAAAGTTTTGGGTGTTTGGGGAAAGTGCAGCGGTTTCTGGTTTGTTTTTGTTTATGTTCCTTTTATGCACTTTTTGTATCTAAATAGAGAGAGCAAGAAAGTATACGAACCCTCTTTTGATGCACTAATTTGTGGCATATAAAAAAAATGGTCAAATGTGGCTAACACTTTGAACAACATTTTTTTTGCCCAACGTTCAAGCCTGCATGCATAGGCTTGAACGTCGGGCAGTGCAAAATACTTTGGCTTTTGATATCATTTACAAAGCAGGTAGTTCCTATAGAGTGAAGCCTCCCGCTTTTCCAGTAGTAAATTGTAAGCAAAACATCCTAGATACCTTCTAGCGATGGTTTAGAATATTTATTTCCTCGAGCAAGAAAAACATAAAACGTGCCAGCTGCTCATTCCGCCTAAGTCGTAAAGTGAACCGAGTGAAAGGTTTATTATTGTATCCACTAGCTGAGACAAATGGCTCGTATCGTAGCACAACATACAGTTATAAAATAAATAATTATTTTTCCAACCACGATATTTACGATAGCGCTAATGCGGCATTAGATAAGGCTGTCGAAATGTCAAATATTTCAGGTCCGTCTTATTCCCTAAGCCTCTAACAAGGCTACTTGAGTAGCTATGCGTTGCACTATTTATTTATATGTATTCCCACCATGTTACCTAACATAATTTCGCAGAAGAAACTACTATTTCGTAAGCTTTTGTTCTTAAACAAGTAAACTAGGAACTTAAAAAGCATAAAACATCTCGCTCCAATGGTTTCATTCACTACTACAATCCTAAAGCTTCCAAAGCACACGAACATCTCTATTTTTGGCACAAAATATTTCTTCTCAAGAAAGTCACGAGCACAGTATAACCACAGAATAGATAGCTACAGAAGATCAACTCTGTACAAACGAAAATGCACGCACATAGCAATAAACGCACACGCATATAAACGCACTCGTGAGTCGTGTGTGCGCAGATAGATTCATTTGAGTAGTGTAGTTTGCATAGTGAAAGGATTAACTTAGTATTAATGGCTAACTTGCTGTACTAAATAGTAGTAATAGTATAGTATAGTGTAGTAATAATAGTAGGTATAATAATAAAAAATGAGTTCGTGCTGCGAGGTGCCTGCTTTAACTTAATGGAGACGGCCTTCTGTAACTACTTATTCTGCACTACAACGCTGCAAATATCGCGAGGAAATTCTAATTTTAGCTGTCTCAAACAAAACAAGAAAACAGTTGAAAATGTCTGAATAACTTAATTAATTAGTAGCAACGTTCGTGGTACTACGTGGGAGCTGTGTGGTACTGTCTTGGGAGCTGAGTCCTACATTTCTGTAGGGTTTAGACATGAAATATATATTTTATATGAAGTAGGTACACAAAATTGCTTCCTTAGAAAACATTTTGTATCGAATTTGAAATTGGTTTCGATCAAATGATTAGTTGTTTGTGGGTTCCAATTGTAAGGAGGCATATGATTGATTTATTTGGCAGGGTCGTTTTGTTTTGTTTAGCATTCGGCATTTCATCTTTTGTTTGTAATTTATACAAGTTTGAATCGTTTTTCAAATACGGGTTCTTCGACCTTTTATTTGACTTATGAAGAAATCTCAAAAATCATTAGTTTCACACTGAAACAGCAAAACAGACGTCTCAGAAAAGATTATTACCAAGACTTAGGACATGGAATACTATCCTACATTTTAAATAAACTGTCAATATGAAACCTGATTCTGGGACATACCTATTTACTACTGGCACACTTAGTAAATTGGTTGACAAACAAACCAAAATATGATATACGAGAGTATGTAGTTACATTCACAACTCAAGGCTGGCTCTTGTTTGCAGATATTAGTGTAATAGAATACCTTGTGGTCTACATTTCTTCAATGTTTTTCGTACTCAGTAAATATTTATATCGGTCATCATAGTAGCAGTTGGATTTCCATTTAAGAAATTCATAACAGCAGAGCAGCCATATTTGTGAATTTTTGCCCGATTAATGGCAAGCCAAGCATAGTATACATACATTGTGACTCAATTTTTTATACAAAAACCGTGTTAGATTATTAAGGCTGCCCTTTTTACAATTCATTTTGGTAGAAGGGTTTGTATAGTCACGCATACTCACCCATCCATACACTCAGTTAGAAAACTACATGATTAGAAGATCGTAACTGTATTGTTTTTCACAAATAATAGCAAGATTGTTAATTGATTCAGGCGTGACTTTGCGGAAATCCATTATAAAATACAATAGACGCTGATATATTTAGTAACCTATTATTCCGCTTAAAGTCAAGCGGAATAGGTTACTAAATATATCAGCGTCTATTGTATTTTATTAAATAATAGCAAAGAAAGACACACATAGAACACTAAGAATTTAAGGCACCCTCTAGGAGATGACGACCATTGACCGGATTCCTTTGGTTCTTTTGTAAAATCAGCTGTATTATAAAAATATTATAAAATAGAATCGGAAACCCCAAATGAAACAAAAAATATATAAACTAATACACAAGAAAAAACAATAACAGCCATACTTAAGCAAAGAAAGGAGGATTATAAGAAATATCAGATACTCTGGATTCTTCATAAAAACTATGGCGGGTAATAAAAGTTAACGGCTTGAAGTTACGGGTAGGGGAAAAAGAAATAAAATCAAGTAGCCGACAAGGTCAGTCGGACCCTTTATTATTATGGGACAACTGAAGCAAGTTGGCTGGGGACGTGATTTTCAAAACAAGGCAGGGGTATATAACATCGTATGGGGAAAAACACGTGGCGATTTGGGGACGTTTCAAATAGAGGTCATGAACATTTTTTTTGCTGTGTTGTTTGTAAAAGGGTCTGCATTGTTAGGTGGTAAAGACTTCTCGGACCTCTTTATTGGCCGATTCATCATTCTAATTTATTTGGGGTTGCCGCAACATCGTCTCTTTCTTTCATACTTTCTATTAGCGTCATCTAAGGTATTCTGTGCGGTGTGAATTCCCCCTTTATGTGCGGTGTAAATAAAAAGCATGTGATTAGAGTTCTTTTAAATTTATTGTAATTTTACACGGATAGCGCACGCTACGTCTTCAACCGTCGTCTATCTTATCTATTCTATCCCCTTCTTCCATCGTACATTCTCGAAAAAATTTCATTTTAGTTTTCAAATATATCGATATAACATTTCATAATGTCAACATTTCATATCTCTGTCCCATCACTACAGAATCAAACGTATTTTTTTTAAATAAACATACTTTCCCCGCAGCATTACCGCACCTTAAAATCTGGCGACCTTGAATCAGAACAAAGTTTTCTATAAGCGGTATCTAGAGGGACTTATACTATAAGTTAAGAGCGTAATATAAAGAACTAGCAGCGCCCCGCGGTTTCACCCGCATAAGTCCTGATCCCGTGGGAATATGGGGATAAAAAGTATCCTATGTGTTGTTAATCCAGGTTATAAACTATCTGTGTGCCAAATTTCATCCAAATCCGTTCTCTATTTTTTGCGTGAAAGAGTAACAAACATCCATCCATTCATCCATCCATCCATCCTCACAAACTTTCGCGTTTATAATATTAGTAAGATACGAAATAGGATGCTTAGCCGCCAAGGTAAACCAGGGCTTTCATTATTGAGACAACTGAGGCAAGTAGAATAAATAGGTACGTGACTTTCAAAACAGGGGCATAAAACATTTGCATGTCATCATCTGCCAACCCTTTTCCCAACTGTCTAGGTCATATAACCAGACGTAGCGGGATGAAATATAATATTTATAAAATATTGTGTGGGACTAAAATTGAGGCTATTTGGGGAAATATTTACGTCTAAACTTATAAATTTTTTTGTGGAAATTAAGGGCAATGAAAAATGGGTCATATTCAGGTTTTTTTGTCATGCTAATGCAAGTAATTGGGACAAGTACAAATGGCTGAGCGTGAGCGCACATTGGAACTTTTCAGAGGAATATCACTTTTTCCTATTTATTTTAATATTTTATATTTGACGAGATCTTCAATTATTAGCCTGTATGTATGTATACCTACGATAAAATAGCTCGGCAATAGTCCAAAACCATTGAACTCAGAAACACTTTTAACTAAACCGAAGTAGGTAATCATAGTACTTAGTAGAACCTTGGTAAAACAACGCATTTGATGTTTAAAAACTACAAAAATGCATCTCCTTCATTTTACTAGCACTTTGCACTAGATAAGTAAGCTCTACTGAACCCTGTATTTCTAAGGTTAGGTACCTACACTCTCTTCAGCCTAGCCCGCACTGCAATAAAAAATCACGCGAAATTTTTATCGCAATTCTGTTGTAACATATGGTATCTTATTTATATCGACACACGCACTAGCGATTTAAAATTCGTTGCCGCTGTACGCTGAATATAAACCTCGCGAATAAAATTGGCAGTGCGGGCTAGGCCGCACTGCCTATCCGCCGCATCTTACTGAACTAGTGCACTTGCAGTAGTTCAGTAAGATTCCCTGAATTCATTATATTTCTAAGGCTGGGTGCAGTTTATTTTTCTTTATTTTGTATACCTATCACAAACGTCTTTGCTCGTGTGCCAAAGGCAACAGAAACGCATTTCCTTCAGTTTACTTACAATTTGCAAAAGATAAGTAAGATCCCCTGAACCGATATAATTATATATTTCTAAGGCACGTCACAAACGAACGTCTTTGATCATGTGCCACAGACTGCAGAACCGGATCTCCCTCAGTTTTCTACAATTTGCAGAAGATAAGTAAGCTCTTCTTACTCAACTCTGTATTTCTAAGGCATACCGTTTTACTTAGGCTACACCTTCTTGTTTATCACTAACTAATGTATTTGACCGTATGCCACAATCTACACTGTAGACTAACCCGAGGTACTACATTTCTGTAGACTGTACCGAATCTGTACTGTACTGTAAATTGAAATTTGCACTAGATAAGGTATGGTACTGGCTTAAACCAATGTTCGTTTCTAGGTATTGTAAGGTAATAGAGGGCGCTCAAGAACAGTTGACAACACCGAAGATAGCAACGTGCGGGCGGTGAAAACAGCGAAGATAGCAACGTGCTGGCGGTGACAACAGCGAAGATAGCAACGCGCGCGCGGTGACAACAGCGAAGATAGCAACGTGCGTGCGGTGACAACAGCGAAGATATCAACTTGCCGACGGTGACAACAGCGAAGATAGCAACTTGCGCACGGTGACAACAGCGAAGATAGCAACTTGCGCACGGTGACAACAGCGAAGATAGCAACGCGCGCGCGATGACAACAGCGAAGATAGCAACTTGCGGATGGTGACAACAGCTTAGATAGTAAAGTGCGGGCGGTGACAACAGTGAAGATAGCAACGTGCGGGCGGTAACAACAGCGAAGATAGCAACGTGCGGGCGGTGACAACAACGGTGTCAACAGCGAAGTTAGCAACGTGCGGGTGGTGACAACAGCGAAGATAGCAACGTGCGGGCGGTGACAACAGCGAACATAGCAACGTTAGAGTGGCGCACCTTGCTGACATATTGCATCGATGGTCTCGTTCACTTTTTCTTCGGACATCAATGACTTAATAATCCAAGATTAACTCAGAAAGTAGTTACTTATGAATTGAAAGTCATATTGTTTCTTGCCCAGATTTTAACCCACAACCTCGTGTATTTTAAATAAATATTATATCCTTTGTCTGAGCTCTCTTACAACATAGTTTTCAGTATATTGAATTTAGTAGCAGATAGTTCACATTAGAAGATACTTTAGATAGTTTTATATTATTATGGTCCATTATTTTCAATATAATATCTCACTATGCTTGAGATGGTGCTAACATCATTGGGATTAGCGTCGTACATACTTAAGCCTTTCATTCATTTTCAGATTCGCCGTCAACTTGGCGCCGTCGTCGCTTGGAATGACCAAGTGACGCAGTGACGGCGAGGTATTAAAACGAATAATGAGAAGACGTCTTAGTGCAATGAAGCACATCGTAAGTTCATGCAAGTACAATATTCTGAGACAGACTTGTGATGAAGAAAATCGATTGAAGTTGAATACATTAAAAGCTTAGGTCCTTAGTCTTAGGGTGTATTCATATAGAACGTTGTTAACGGGCCGTTATGCCAGCGCATTCGGCGCCGACAAACGCTCGTCAACCCTGGTTGGCGCAGGCAGTTTTTATCAATTAGTTAATCAGATAGGAACTTGTTGGCGCTTATCGGCGACGGTTTGCGCAGTATGACAACTAACTGCGCCGACCACGTTTGACAATAACCGGCGCGCTACAGCGCTCTACATGAATACACCCTTAAGCTTATCTAAGCTAGCGTTTATGTTTACCCTTGTAATCATAAACACTACTACTATCATACGTATATGTAATACCTACAATAAGCCTATTGACATATCCCACCACATTGACGTTGAGCGATACATTTCACCGTAACATGAAACGTGCATTTAAACGGATAGTTCAAACGTAAATCGTATGTGACAGACATTTCAATATAGTTATTCTGGTCTATATATTTTACTTCTATATATTTATACCTCCTTTTTTTTCCTGTGGCAACACTACAGCTAACAGCTGATTTAAACTTGTTCTTGTAATTTTAATTTAAATAATTAGTTTCTTTGTTTTTTTGTGGTCTATTTCCAATTACTCATCAAGTAAATAGGATAATATTGTGTATTTCGTATTAGATTCACATACTAAGTGCAAAATAAGTGTAAATATTTCAATGTGAATCGGTGACAGTTACCGGTACAAGTGAATTTTTGCATTGTCATCTTGATATCAGGTACAATACATTTTATTTAAGTTGCTATTAGTTTGTTTTCGTACTATATTTAACCAACAATCACATAGTTCACTTTTATTAAGGCTACTTATTGATGCCAATGACCTATAGACGTAAACATAACCTTAGTTTTGTTTGGTGACAGAACTCCTTTATGTACATCTAAATTTCATTTTTCCTTTTAAACTAATCATCTCTTAAGCTACTGCCATAACTACCTTCTCTCTTTCACTTTCTTGTCGCTTCCCTTTAAAGTTATAGTCATGATTATGACTCGCAGCGCCCGTGCTCGCCTCGAAGAGTCCAAAATCAATCGGGCTTTGAGCGAATTAAAGGCGTCAAAGGAGTCCTGTGACCAACTGACTAGGGAGATAGATGACAATGAAAAGGTGCTCTTTGATGCCCATGAAAAGATTAGGAAGTTAAAAATTGAAATGGCTCAGATATACACTCAATTCACTGAGGCCACCGAGGAACGGGACAGACTTCGACTTGTTGTGGACGGGTTCAGCCAGTGTAGCATAGAGTATGAACAAGCTCTTAGTCACAAACATTTATTAAAACAGCAGCTACATGAGGCTCAAAGTCAAATAACAGAACTTCAGACTACAAATCTTAACATCACCGCCTCGCTGAATCAAAGTCTGTTCAATGAGTTGATGCCTGTTGCCCCGTCAATGGTTTCTGCACTAAACCCCTCTAACACTATAGATTTGACAGGTGATGACGATTCAAAGTCATGTAATTCAGTGAGGGTAGTCACTAGTAAAAACAAACTTAAAAAATACATTAAAATTAATAAATACATTGTTAAAACACAAAAGATGGTAAAAAGACAAAAGTTTTTTATTAAAAATGTTAAACTTAATAGAGAAAGGCTAAATTTACTTAAACAATTAGATATGTATTCTTTTAACTTGGAACAAAGTACCAGGAAACACAACATTGACACAGAGTACTTGCAATCTGAACTTGACCATTTACAGGAGAAACTTAGTTCAATGACTAATAAATATAATACCTCTGAACATCTAATGAGGGAATATGTGTTGGCAATGAATGAGCTGGTGAAATCACAAACAAACAACTGTGAGCAGTGCCGAACACCATCCAAAGTACTTACACCAGACCATTCATTGACAACATGTAATACCAGCTTACCACAACCCTGTGTTGATCTGACATTTCCTGCAATCAATCGTTCAAGTAAACAATGTAAACAAAGTGTAAAAAATGATATTGTATTATTTTGTGATGAGATTGGAAAGGACTTAGGCCACTTGTTGACAGATGAATATCCGGGACACTCCATAATAAATTACTGCATGCCTGGTTGTTCTTTGTTTGATATTATGAAAGAAATTATTAAATGTAACTTTAACCAGGACACTACATTATTAATATTTATGGGTAATAGGGGAAATGTGAACAAAGGAGAATTGCTCCAATATTATAGAACATTATGTAATCTTAGTTTAAGAAAAATTGTGTTGTTTACATTCCCTTACAGTGAGAGTTTGCCACAGGAAGAAAATAACCTACGATTTGAATTAAATATGACATTACATAATTGGACATTCAATAATAATCTGTTCCATCTAGTTGATACTAACAATTATGTTGGTAATAATTTACATTTGACAAGAGATAGATATAATATTCTTATGTACTATCTTTCTACCTACTATAAAAGACAGATAGCTGTGTCGCTATCATATTTTTTTTCTATTTCAGCCAAAAATTTGGCTAAACAACTTGCTTCTTTTGAGCAATGCAATGTAATTTTAAATAATTCAGCCAATAATTTGGCAACAATGAATGACATTGATTATAATTTAAATTAAAAATTAGGACAATAGAGGAAATCTCTTGCCTAATAAACGCAGAAATTATAAATACTGGTTTAAATCATCAAAATGTTACAAAACGTTCTTCTTTACTATCCTCTCACCCATCACATTGTAGTAATTTAAATAATAATAATAATAGTCTAAAAATAGTCCATCAGAATATACAGGGTGTGATAGGTAAGGAATTAGAATTGGAGCTGTTCATGAACTGTAGTTTTATTGATATCTTATGTGTAACTGAACATTGGTTAAAAGTCCACCAGTTCATGTTCAGCTTTAACAACCACCAGGTTGCCAGCTCATTCAGCAGAGTTAATATGATACGCGGTGGGTCTCTAATAATTGTTCGTAACAATATGAAATTTAAAGAACGTAAGGATATTGTGAGCCTCTCTGTTGAGCGAGTTATTGAAATAGCTTGCATTGAGCTTGAGCAGTTCATTGTAATAAGCGTGTACAGGCCCCCATGTGCTTCATATGATATTTTTGAGAAATCTATGGAAGAAGTATTATTAAAGACTTGTAGCAGTAATAAAACGGTTGTTGTCTGTGGAGACTTCAACATCAATATATTAGAAAAATCTGCTACAGTAAATAAATTTATAACTCTATTAAAGTCGTATAACTTGTACAATACATTCTCTGAGCCGACTAGAATAACTGCCACTAGTGCTACCTGTATTGACAATATTTTTACAAACTTAAGACCTTCTAGCCATTTAATTATAAATGAGTTGGACTCTGATCACTGTGGCCAGTTAGTCACTTTCCCTCTGAAAATAGTCAGAGCTCAAAGAAAACTTGTGAGTTTTGTTCCTGTAAATAAAAGTCGCTTAGAACAATTTAAAAATAATTTAATGGAAAAACTACCCGGTTTGCCTTATCACAATGACCCGAATCAAGATTATACCGCACTATTTAACCTCATCAATTATGAGTTTGGGAAGGTTTTCACCTCAAAAACATTGCCTGTTTGTGACCGCGTTATATTTAGTGATTGGGCAACACCAGGAATTTACAAAAGTAGGCAAAGGTTATTTGAATTATATCATGAAAAAACATATAACCATGATGAAACTTTTAAAGAATTTGTTAAGAAATATTCTAAAACTTTTAAAAGAGCCTGTTCCTCAGCAAAAGCCATACACATTAAAAATAAAATAAAATCTTCTGGAAATAAAATTAAAACAACCTGGAATATTATTAATTCTGAAACGGGAAGAACGACAGTACGGAATCGTGACTTCCATCTAAAAATTAATGATGTAGATATTAAGGCAGACGTGGAGGTGGCAACTGAGTTTGAAAATTTCTTCACTAATATTCCAATTTTAACAACCAAAACTCTGTCATCGTCGTCCTCGACTTCTGCTTATTCAATAATAAAAGAATGTGTACCAGAATGTGACAAACTTTTTGAATTCACAATTGCTACTGCTAAAGACATTATAGAATCTTTTAAAGAACTCGATGTAAAAAAAACTGCTGACCTTTGGGGATTATCAGTACATACCATGTCCTCAATAATTGATGTTATTTCACCCTTTTTGGCAATTGTTTTTAACTCTTGTATTGCATCTGGTGTATTTCCTGATCTGATGAAACTTAGCAAAGTGATTCCACTGTTCAAGTCTGGCAGCACAACTGATCCCACGAATTTTCGGCCTATTTCGATTTTACCTACGTTGAGCAAAATCTTTGAAAAATTAGTTTTTAAACAGATGTTAGGACATTTCAATGCATATAATTTACTCCATTTAAAACAGTTTGGTTTTACAAAGGGTCGTTCAACTACAGATGCGGGCGTGGAATTACTGAAGAGCATTTTCGAGGCCTGGGAGGAGTCGCAGGATGCTCTTGGCATTTTCTGCGACTTGTCCAAGGCTTTCGATTGCGTCCATCATGATACTCTCATCAGGAAACTGTACCACTATGGTATGAGGGACAAGGCTCTCGACCTTCTGACTTCTTATCTGAACAACAGAATTCAGAGGGTCGATGTTAATGACAAGAGATCTGCAGGATCTTCGGTCACCATGGGCGTTCCGCAGGGTTCAATTCTAGGTCCTTTCTTATTTCTCATTTATATTAATGACTTGCCTTACCACATAAGGGATAATCATAAGATCGTATTATTCGCAGATGACACATCCCTCATTTTATAATCAAACGCCAGTTAGTCAATTTTGAACAAGTTAACGATGCACTCTCTAAAGTTGTGCATTGGTTTAATGTAAATAATCTCCTCTTGAATGAAAAAAAGACTAAACTCATTAAATTTTCAACGCCAAATGTCAGGCAGCTATCTACCAATGTTAAAGTTAATGGAATAGAGTTGGACACCGTTGAATCGACAGTTTTTCTTGGAATAACCATTGACGGTAAATTACAATGGGGCCCACACATAGAAAAATTGTCAGGTAGGCTTAGTTCGGCCGCCTATGCCGTTAAAAAAATTAGACAGATAACTGACGTAGATACAGCCAGAATTGTTTATTTTAGTTATTTTCATAGTCTTCTGTCTTATGGGATTCTTCTCTGGGGAGCCTGTGCGGACATTAATGCTATCTTTGTTTTACAGAAAAGGGCTGTTCGAGCCATTTACAACCTAGGTCCAAGAGATTCCCTTCGAGAAAAATTCAAAGAAATAGATATTTTGACTGTAGCCTCACAATATATATTTGAAAACCTATTGTATGTACACAAAAACATATCAAAGTTTAAGAAAATGTCCGATATTCATAGTTTAAATACCAGGAATAAACACAATCTTGCTGTACATCGCACTCGTCTCCACAGAGTAGGCAACTCGTTCATGGGTGAATGTATACGCTTTTATAACAAACTTCCCATTGACATTCGAAACTTACCCATTAAACGATTTAAAAGCTGTATTAAAACCAAACTTTGTAAAAAAGGGTACTATAAAATCACAGATTATTTAGAAGACAAAAATGCATGGGATTGAGCTGCTCGCTCTGCTAAGCATTGTGACATTTTGAATATTATGGAAAGCCATAAAAATATACCTACCAGTTTTATATACAAATTGACATTATTGAATATTATATACAAAATGACATGATGATTACTTATAAGTATTGTTTTATTGTGAATGTGAGGACTATGTGGATATTTATTTTTCGTTCTGTTAGTTTTAGGGAAGGTCTGGCAATTTGAGAACTTTATGCGACCTACCCAAACGTCCTTTCTTTGGTATTGTTCGTCGAGTCGTTGAGCTCCTTTAGTTCTGAGTTGAGCTCCACTATTACTGACAAATGCTTGCACTGACTGGACAGGTCCACTCAAATCTGTGTGGTTCTTTCCTCAAAAGACCATTTCAGACTCTTATCTACATGGTCCTCATATGGCCTGACCAAGATTATGTCTGGACTTTAAAGGAGACGGTGACCTCTGAGTTTGTTTCGGCCTTTCTTCTCAGAGTAGTCAGATAGGAAACGCCGACCTCATCTAGCTTATTTTTACAACTTTTTAATATGACGTGTAAAAGTGATTCCAATATCCTATTTACAGAATAAACAATTTCATTTCATTTCATTTCATTTCATTCCTAGACTGCATCTAACACATTTTTTCCAAGTATAAAAATGTTCTGTAAAATGTAGATAATGCATGTATAATTATTAATTGTTTACTATAATATTATAATAGTCATAAATAATAGTTATTTATGCAACTGTTATATAATAAAGGGTATTAAAACACGAATGTGGGTTTGTATCACATGAGTGTTTTAATACCTTATTATTTACAGTTGCATACAAGACTTTATCTAAACCCATGATATGAATCTTCTTTAGAAGTTTCTTTGCAATACCAATATCGAACAAAAATGGCGCGGTACGACGTGAATTCGAATTTTGCGAATTCGAATGTGTTTTGTTTTTAAATTACGGTGCTTTGTTAGTGAAATGCTGGTGAATGACATTGTTTTTTTTTAAATGAGTTGCATTATGAAATTCAGTACAACATTATAACACCCGTTTGGATGGTTACTATGACACTGGCTGTTTTAATGTTGCCAATAAGCTAACTGTTTCAGAAACTTATAGAGGATTTATAGCATGGGTCCACTGTCAAGCTTGTAAATAACCTCAAAGACACAGTCTCAGTCAGTCTCTTTTTTATAATGACGATATTAAGATTATTTTCACACAGACCGCTACATTAAACAACTTAATACCTCCAATACACATCCTAAATAATATTCACCAACGTGTGTTTATCTCATGACGGCCGTCCACCACATTGACGTTGAGCGACACATCTCGCCGTGATATGACACGTGTGTATAAACGTCACAGGTATTGTGAAATCATGTGTGATAGAACCGTAACAAACGTTTTCCGTATTAAAATATCGAGATGTATTTATTTTGTTATAATGTGAAACTGATGCAAAAGTTTGGAAAAAGTGTGTGATTTTAATCTAGTGCAGTGTTTATTTTGCTTTTGCTCGTTAACTACTGTGATGTTAATTTTCTTTTACGGGTACACGAAATACATAATTATAGAGAATTTTGTACTTAAACGTTACTGCAGTTTGTATTTTAACTGTAAATCTTTGAAGTGTCTTTGCATGAATGCAAATGCTTATTTTCTTTGTAGGTTTCAGTTTGCTTACGGACAAACAAGAAACCCAACATATTTCATATTGAATCTGTTTTCTATGATTTCTTCCAAGACTTACACACCCAACTTCTCCGATACATAATGGCAAATAAATAATAAAAGTGTGTCAATGTCGGTTTTCAAATAAATTGTGACAGCTATAAAAGCAGATAGGTACAGTCGACGCCACGTCGGCGTGCGTCGGTGCTAACACTCGGGCCTCACAGCTGCCCTGGCTAAGTACGGAGTTAAATAAAATAAGAAGCCAGCTGATATTGCTCTGTTACCACTGACTTGCGGGCCACTGTACGTACACTCAAATATTTTCTGCTGTGATCCTAATATGTTGACAGGTGCTGAGTTTACTGTTGCCAAACGTAATAACTGTCTTAAGTGACAGTTAGGCAATTGTTGAGTGATTTTATTTAGTAAGAGTGGATAAAGTGGTTTATAAATACATGACATGATTTACGTTGTGCTTGTTTAGGTATGCTTAACGGTATTCTTCAAATTACTAACTACGCACAGCATGACAGGCTTTTTCCTTGCATCAATTATATTAAAGTACTTTCATCAATTATTTTCATAAAAATGATGGCACCGGAAAAAAAAGAAGAAACTCTCGCTAGGGAAACACACTAACTCATTTTCATAAATAATGTTTCAGTGACGTCATTTGACGGTAAATTGCGGACGCTATGTGGCGGCTACCGCAGTCTTAGGACACCTTAGCTTTACGCGCTAAAGAAAATGGCGCCTCAATTTCGGGTGGCAACTACGTTCGGAAGTTCGTAACCTATTATTAAAGGTCCAATCGAACACAAAGAACAGAAACTATTTTCTTTTAAAACCCCAAAGCTTTGTTCCACTAATCCTTCAATTACTCAGTTGGTTTCACATAGATTGTGTGAATCATGTCGGTGAAACGTAGACCCTTGTCTGAAAGTGTCCGGATATCCAGCGTATTTCATTCAACCTGTCAATCCGACGTCCCTTTTAATTTTGCGAATCTTGGCCCGATCAAATAATACCTAGTGAACGAAAATATTTCCTTTTTATCTTCGAGGATTGAGGAAAGATGGCTGACGGTATGTCCTTTAACTGGGTTGGAAATGTAAGGGACTCAAATATTGGTCCCGTAAATATTACAGTTATATTTATGATGATGGTGTTTATGGTATTGTTAGAATATAAAACACAAAGATGCGATTTTCATAAATAATTAGTGTCACTGGCTTTTCGCTAAATATAAATACAAAATTAAAATAACTGATGACTTGGTTGAAACTGACATTTATGACAGTATCATTAATCGAACAGTCTCCTGAATGACATTATGGGGAAATTTGATTGCTCGTATCCGTCATTTGTCCAACCTGCATGTTTACTAACATAGTTACCTATTAAGGTTAATGTTTCCTAACAAATTAAGGATTTTCTTCTGAAATAAGATGATAATTATGATTATTTATTTATTTGGGAAATATTGAAATAGGGAAGAGGCCTGGTTTAAAAAAAATCTAGTCCGTCAGATAATAAAAAAATATTAGACACGTATTTTTTGCTTTATCATAATAATATAAAATATTTTAGATACAACCCATTAAAGTGACGTCATGCCACATTTTAACTTAATGTATCGCCGTAATCTTTGGATTTCGTAAAAAAGGTAAAATACGTGTCCAATATTTTTTGTTAATCCACCTAATGGACTAAATAAAATTGTCAGCATCTCTATTATTTCTATGTGTTGTATTCAAACCCACTAATAATACGAAATGTTACGTAGGTACCTACCCACCTATATTATTTCATGCAACCACGCTTTTATGAGCGTGTGGGTATAAAGGGAAGCAGTTAAAATTTGCATTTCATTTTCAGCACACAAAACTGAATGAATTTCATATACATTTTACAAATTCAGTAAATAATAGGTACTCGATTCGGTTCTCTCGTATAAATAATTATGAGAATTGTAATTAATGTCGTGGTAATTAACAAGCCAGCCTGTGGCGGATATGTGGCTCACTGCTAAGGTACCATCATGGAAATGGTTAAGCATCCAACGTTAATTTGCCGTGTTAAGGCCATTTCATACAACTAAGCAACAGAGCGTGCCAAAGAAATATATACATTCATACTCTTGGAAAAAGGGCCATATTATAATTTGAAAAATATACAGGGTTAGCGTTTTTGCTTAGAACATAATCCTCATTTTGTGACCTTACCGTATAATGCGAAGGCACGCTTATAATACTAGCATAATATATTATTATGAACATATTATTATGCATAATTATGCGCGTACCTGCTCTTGTTTTCTTAAGGATGATGTTATGCTGAAGAAAATATTATTTCTATACTAAAAAATAATATGCTGCTGAAATATGCTGTTAAGCTTTATTTTGGGTTAAGATTTTAAAAATATTTAACAAGGAATTAGCTAATTTAGCAATATTATTTCGCTAAAACTTGATACAAAGAAGATAAAAGAACTAAGTACTCATAGTATGAACGATTCAGATGTAAATTAAATCTTTGATATTATTAACGTATTATTAATTGAATTGAGTTTTGTTTTCATAATCATATTGTCATATATCTTTGTGATCAGAGAGATATGGCATGATATAAAACAAAATTCCTCGTGTCACAAAGGCTGAAAAGCCGCAACAGCTTCGTAAATTGTGTCCTTCCCACTCACTGGCAAACGGTCTAAAGAAAGGCTAAAACTTGGACGAGATAGTGCTCTACCCAACCCATTCGTTCCACCTGCTGAAAATCTGCCTGCACGTATAGTATGACCACCGTAGAAACGGATTTTGTCGACCGAAGAATAGACAAAATGACAGATAAACAATCACAATCTGTCATTTTGTCTATTCTTCCGTCGACAAAATCCGTTTTTATGGCGCTCATTCTACGCGTGCTGAACATGTGAACATAGTTTACCTGGAAGTATTTGAATAGATTCCAGACCCAAGTAGACTAAAGCAAGGAAAACGTACTCGGATGACTCCGTCCTTTTTTTTATTTGGTTGGGAAATTATCAAATAACTTCTCCCGCTCTGGGCGGAGCGGGAGGGCGTGTCAGACACTTACTGAGTAAAACCTACCCGCGTTCCTTCAGTTGCTTTTAAGTTGCCAGAGGCCACTGTATCCCTTTCGGACTTTCCCGCGGCCCTGGGGATGACTCCATCCTGGAGTGTAAATGTGGTGCTGTTACACTTAACATCGTGTCCAGCGTGTCCTGTTGTCTGCTCGTTACAGGAACTGATGGTGCCAAACTCGTAACCAAATTCTAGGCTGTCTTAATTCAAATACCTTTGCCTTCGACACGCTTAGAAGAAGAAAATAATATTAACAATCACACTTACGTTTAAAAATCTCGTGGAGGAGCTCGTGGCTAAGTAATAACAGCCGCTCGGGTCGATCCATCAGGTTAAGCTACGCTTGCCGGGGTTGGTCCGTGGATGGGTGACCATTTTCACATATCGAGACTCCTTCGTGACTCGGAAAGCACGTTAAGCCGTTGGCCCCGGCTGTCATTTGTGGATCTTTGACAGTCGTTACGAGTCGTCAGAAGCACGAAAGTCTGACAACCAGTCTAACCAAGGGGTATCGTATTACCCAGTTACTGGGTTGTGGAGGTCAGATAGGCAGTCGCTCCATGTAAAATACTGGTATTCAGCTGCATCCGGTTAGACTGGAAGCCGACCCCAACATAGTTGGGAAAAGGCTAGGCAGATTGATTGACTTACGTTTAAAAATGATCATGGGTCATGCACGGGTCGATCCATCAAGTTAAGCTACGCTTGTCAGGGTTGGTCCGTGGATGGGTGGCCATTTTTACATTCTGAGACTCCTCCGTGCCTCAGAATGCACGTTAAGCCGTTAGTCCCAGCTGTCATTCGTGGATCTTAGACAATCGTTACGGGTCGAAAGTCTGAAAACCAGTCTTACCAAGGGGTTTCGTATTACGAGGTCAGATAGGCAGTCGCTCCATGTAAAATACTGGTATTCAGCTGCATACGGTTAGACTGGAACCCAACTCCAACATAGTTGGGAAAAGGCTAGGCAGATTGACTTAAGTATAAAAAAATCCTATAAACGACTAAAAGCACTACAACCAATGATATTATATTAACAGATATGTTATACACTCACAAAACAACCGAAAAAAGTGTTCCGCGCAGCAGCGGCACACATACCCATTTTCATTCATTTTACATTTCACTATAAGTTAAAACGTTACAATTGGAATGTTTTCGAGTCTTCACGATTGCGCGCTTATAACATATCTTGCACAAATTCTTACATCAAATTGACCTCACAAACTACAAATCTCAAAAAAATCTAAACATCACTCTAACTTCCGACAAACAAACATGAAACAAGCAACATCCATCAGCAACTAAAGAAAGAATAAAAATGGCGAATTTATCCACACAGTTCACATCCCTGTCGAACAAAATGTAAATGGAACAACGAAAATGGAACTAAGTCCCATGTATATAAGTGGCTTTTTACATCCATTTTACTGAAACATCGCACCTAATGCAAGTCAAGTGCGTTCATTTACACGGAAAAATCCTTAATCATGGCGGTTCTACCGTACTCTAATAAATGGCTGAGCGTGTATCGTGGCATTGACGCACAATGGCGAGGGTCTGAAGGAGGAATAAGTATGTTTAAATGTAGGTACGTTTTAAAAGTATTATGCATTTTGAAAGAGAATTTATTTTGTCCCAAAATAATAAGACTGTTGAATTGTATCTGAGATGCAACATTGTTTAAAAAAAACCTTGTCCGATCCGAAAAGGACACATAAGGACTGCAATAAGATTGCCAAAAATTAATCAAATTAAACGTATTATATTAAAAATAAAACAGTATATAATAATAATAAAGTATCATCTCTGGGATGCCGGTTTCCTCACGATGTTTTCCTTCACCGTTTTTAAAGCACGTGACAAAAAAAGCAAAAAGTTAAAAAAAAGCTTACATAGCTCCTTATTTTTTACCTTTTTTTTTGTCAGGTCAAAAATTATACCAATTTCATGAAAAAATAGCATATATTCAACAGAGCTCATAAGATATGACTTGTGGCCATGAGCTCATGACAATAATCGAAGCAACTTGCTCATTAGTTCATTACTTACTACTTTTGCTTGGAATGTATATAAATTAATACAAATTTTAATGACTACAAACTTATTTACGCAATTTCAATCTCGACTAAAAAGGAAAAATCGCTTTACAATTTCGCTGTTTTTACTTCCTGTTACACGTAGTATAAAAGGTCTTTCAGTAAACATGTTGAAAGTTTGTTTAAGTGAACCCATTCAAAGATCTTTGAAAAGAAAATCACGTACGTTCGTTTCCTTTAAGTTTTTCCAGTCTTTTAATGCTTCACATACTGGCAAAAAGACGTAAATACAGGGACATAATACACTTTTCAAAATTTATTTTTTAATGATTTAAAGTCGAAACCAGTATCTTCTAGAATACAAATCGAATTCAATAGGCTACTTAACTTTTACCTTATAGACGCTTAAAATTTAATCAAAATATAATAACTTAGGTAAATATACAAAAAAGGTTGAGAATAAAAGTATGATTAACATAACCTACGGTAAATTAGCGTCCTTTTCAGGATCTTAATATATACCTACACACAAGTCTTCATTATTATAATCGAAAATAAACCAAGAAGTGTCCTTGGGTAAAAAAAATATTTTGTTTTTTTATCTCGAAAATGGAATTAAGGTAAAGCTGGAAAGTTTGTGGAAAAATCTTATGAGAGGGTTCTGTAATCAGTTTAACATAATAATATTATATATTTTTCACAAAAAAAAACGACTTTATTTAGATTCGCAAACAAGGTGTTAAACTGTGCATTCGTGCAAAAATGAGAATACCCCTTATGTGTAAACTCAACAAATAAAATAAGTTGGCTCACCTTATCTTGCGAACTTATTCACAGAGATAATTATTTTATTCATTAATCAAAAGTATGAATAAAATTATTAGTTTTAATCGAAAGCTTCATTTTAATCAAAAGTTGTAATCAACATGGTCGGATTTTATTTTCAAACAAAAATATGAAATCGGATATTATTTTGATACAGCTATTCATGGCATTGATCAATATATGGAAAGTTAAAACTACCTACTCGATGTCGTTGCCATATATCATATGTAGGTACATAAATATGAATAAAAAAACCTTTAAAGTTATATTTATGTGGGTGTGACATTGAGCAATAAGTATTATTCCTAAAAGTGATCTCATCTTTGAAATTACTTATGCAATCTGTCATTTTCATGAAGGTTCAAATCTTAAATCAACATTTGTTTTTTTTAATAAGGAATCATGAAAACAGCGGATCCTCTAAATGGGTCGCAAGCTTATGTCATGAGGCCTGATGTTCGGCCATTTTCGACTAGGGTTCGCTGAGCCCGACGCCATTTTTATTCCCAAGAGGTGCTGGGCTTAAAGAAAACTGTTTGTAAAAGTAATTAATAAGGTTAAACACAGACGTGCGACGTTTAAATAAGGTCGCATTTTGACTTAGGACTAATAAAAACGAGTTACTGTTACCTTTTTAGAAATAAAATTAACTTTGCACTTTTTGGGGTCGTTGGTTTTTGAACTGTCGGCGTTTTATTGACCTCTCCTTTTGTGAGTTATTTATTTTGGTAATTTTTCTATTTCTTTATGATTGTCATTTCAATATATTTTCAAACCGGGAATAGGAATTTCTTTTTTTTTTTTTTCTGATTGATTATTTGTAGCTTTTGTAGGACACCCACAGAAGAGGAAAACGTTATCAAATAAAGATGCGCCTGAGTGTCGTGAAATTCATATTTAATTAAGAATTTTAAAGCGAAGTTACCAGCCAATAAAATTGAACTGCACCAAGCTATTTACTATCGTTGCTGTACCTACTGTATAGTATCGTAGACACTTCGTTACCTTAATGTTAATACTAATAAAAACTTAAACTAACTTGATTACCTCGTTGGTCTACCGCAACCCAAGCAAAGTGTTACTGAGTTTTCCCATCAAGAAATCCAATTCATAATACAGTATGTTAACTAACAAATAGCGTTCTTCATCGTTATACATGCTAAAAAAATATTAACAATCGAAACAAAAAAGAACCTAGTGAAATATTCACAAAACTATTAAGTTGATACGTAAAAAAAACAGTACACGTGCACTTGTATTTCAACGTAGAAAGACAAGTAGTGTGACAAGTGTGCGTGTACAGAGTGTTTCTTTTCCGTATCAATTTAATATTTTTTGTGAATATTTTACTATAAAAATAAAATAAAGCTATTTATTTTTGGTAATATTTTTTTTATTATGTATAGACGCTATACTGTTGCGGGTTGACGGGAACGCGCTTTGTCAGCTAACATAGTGTATTTTGTTATTTTTGTCTGTTGTCTTTATAACACTTATTGTACCTAGGTTATAATGTGAATGATGTGTTCTATAGCTGGAACCGCGCATGCTAGTATATGTCCCTGTCCTTGTAAATTTGCATGTAATTATGTAGTAGCCTCTGTTGGAGATTCAATAAATAAATATATAATAAGAATTTGCCTAAAAGGAATTCTAGATTTTGCCCGATAAAAGCAATAGGATATAATATTGCTCCCTAACATTATGGGACACCTCTGCTTACCTTTTCGGATACAGGCGTAATGATAAGTAAATTGAAGCAACTATTCAAGATTCAGGGACAATACCTCCTTAGTCTGTAACCTCCCAATTTCAAATGAAGTATTCAGAGTCAACACCTTGAGGCTATTTGCGCACCTTTTAAGAAGGGACGAAAGTAAATTTCGATGTACTAATGAAATAAAAACAGTGGAGGAGAAAGATGGCAAGTATTAATGCGAGGGAAAGAGACAAAACACCATATTGTAAGATTAGTGTTGAAAGTTATGTGCAGAAGGTCAGCTCCTTATATAAAGAGAGAAAATAGGCGCACGCACACATACACCCCTACTTCGGCACAATGTCCTACCACCGATGAGGAAGCAGCGAATAGCTATCAACGATGTTCTCGCTCAAGAAACGTACAAAAGATTATAGGTTCCGTGTAAGTAAAAGAGATAAATATATTAATAGTAGATCGCTTACTGTTACACCACCAGCGAGAACTTGTTTGTCGTAGCGGCAGCGACAAGATCTATCAAATCACTCAGCGACATAGGTCAGGAGCTCGTGGCTAAGTAATAACAGCCGCAAAGGTTGATCCATCAGATTAAGCTTCGCTTGCCAGGGCTGGTCCGTGGATGGGTGACCATCTTTACATGCCCAGACTCCTCCATGTCTCGGAAAGTACGTTAAGCCGTTGGTCCCAGATAACATTTGTGGATCTTTGACAGTCGTTACAGGTCGTCAGATGCTCGAAAGTCTGACAACCAGTCTTACCAAGGAGTGTCGTATTACCCAGTTACTGGGTTGTGGACGTCAGATAGGCAGTCGCTCCATGTAAAATACTGGTATTCAGCTGCATCCGGTTAGACTGGAAGCCGACCCCAACATAGTTGGGAAATGGCTAGGCAGATGATGATGACATAGGTCAGGTGCATTACGGCGATCTGAAACTCAAACGCATGACTGCTGCGAATGCGCTTGCACTCGTTGTACGTGAAACTTGTCTACATGTGCATGCGCCTGTTTTCGTTCGTTGTATCGAGCCAACCTTTTGTACCTATCTATTTTGTGGTAGAAGGCTATTGGTATCGGAGACCACAATCTAAACGAGATCTTGGCTGCAAGTAAATAGGCTATTTATGTGGGATAAACCTTTGAGAGGGTTTCCAAGGGATTCTCTCAGGTGTGGGCACAGTTTGTGGTTACAGAGTGATAATAGCGGATGTACCTACTGTGATAATCGATTATTTTGAAATAGTGAAGAAGCTCTGTTACTTCAAACAAAGTTAGAATACAAATATAGAATACAATAGACGTAGATATATTTAGTAACCTATTCCGCCTAACTATTCCTCAAGAGTCATAAAAACCTTTTAAGAAATCGACACGTGTTTCACCTCTCAACGAGGTATCCTCAGGATCAGCATATATAATCATTTGACTGACGCACTAAATAGAATTACTTTACTTTTTTATTACCTATCCAGACATCATCCCTATTCTACAAGAGAATCAGAGTCACAATCATTGATATTACAATTTAATAAACGTGTTCATACGTTCCAAGTTGACCTAGAACAACGGGGCAACCTTGTCAGAAACACGATATTGGAACTGAGCCAAGTAGGCGATTACTTACGTGTAACTATAATATGCTAAATTATCAGGTCATATTTGGTCGAGAGATTCTGTTTGGTATTAGATTTAAATGGGTTATTTTGGTCAAAGAAAGAAGATATTTCTAACGCATTATACAAAGTGTTTTTTTTTACTCCATAACGCTAGGGTATTAATGAGACCATGTCAAAGAATCAACTGGCATATGTTTTTTGACGTATTTTTTTTTCAAGCTTGGTTTTATAATCTGTATCTGTATGTCATTTTTATCACAGAGCATTTTTTATAAAGAGGCCTATGATTCATTAGTATAGACTGATATTTATGACTGAAAATACTGGTTTTCAGCTGCATCCGGTTAGACTGTAAGACGAACCCAAGATAGTTGGGAAAAGGCTAGGCAGATGATTTAAAAATTGCATGTTTCTTAAACTAAGCCTTTTCTTGCTCTTTAAATATCATAGATCGGATCAGATCATCATTATCTGCCTAGCCTTTTCCCAACTATGTTGGGGTCGGCTACCAGTTTAACCGGGAGCAGTTGAATAGCAGTATTTTACATGGAGCAACAGTCTATCTGACCTCCACAACCTAGTTACTGGGTAACACGATACCCCTTGGTAAGACTCGTTGTCTGACTTTTTCGGGGTTCTGACGACCCGTAAGAACTATCAAAGATCTACTTACATATAACAGCCGGGACCAACAGCTAAACGTCCTTTTCGAGGCACAGAGGGGTCTTGGTATATAAAGATGTACCCATCGACGGACCAACCGCGGCAAGCGTAGCTTAACCTGATTGATCGACCCGTGCGGCTGTTATTTCTTAGCCACAAGCCCCTGGGACCAGATGTGGCTTAATAACACTAATTCACAGGACACAACTGCCGCCTACTCTGAAACCACAGCTTGTGGAACCCCTTACAAATCATAACCGGACTTAATTCTACAAAATATGGGTCTTCGTGCTCCTTTCTTCCAGTTCCTTTAATTATACTGAAACGGTTTTGATAACTACTCGTTTTTACGAGTCATTCACGTTTTCGTTTTACTTTTTAGTAATGCAGAGCTGGGCTGTGAAGGTCGACATTGTTTCAGTGCGCTATAGATTCTGAATACCTTCATCTTTTTCACACTGAAACGATGTTCACGTTGACACTTCTCTAACCAGCTGTAGGTACAGTCACGGACTTTAATTAATAAGCCACCTGGCACTGTTCGTATTTTAGCCGTGTAATGCAAATCGGGTTTATTCGGTTCCCGACACGCAAAGTCATATATTATGTCTTCGTATTAGAAGAAGAAAATTATATTTCATATCTTTACGGGTTGGCTAACCTGAGAGACGGAACTACAAACTTGACAGCAGAGTGACTACACAAAGTCAATCAATTGCAGGTCTAGCAACAGTAACCTAGCAACTATAAACAATCGTTGCTAGGTTACTGTTGCGATAGTAACGTTAGCGTACGGAGAAATATTATTAGTCAGTTCGACAAGTTCGAAAGTAACGTCTCTGACATCGATATTTCAACTGTCACTGTCTTCAGTTAAGTTTTCAGAATTATCGAGTTAATGAGCTATGATTCAAAGGTGGTCGGTATCAAATAGATTGGATAAACTTAATGCAACATTGTATTTATTTTTATCATTGAGAACTTATTATAAAAATCAAGTATGTACGTATCGATCAATATACTATTTATTAATTAACTAGCTTCCGCCCGTGACTTCGCCCGCGCTATTTGTCGATAAAAGCCTTCCTCAGGTTGCCATCTATCTACTTGCCAAATGTCGAAATCCGTTCAGTGGTTTAGGCGTGAAAAGGTAACAGACAGGCAGACAGAGTTACTTTCGAATTTATAATATTAGTATGGATTTAGTTGTAAACAGTCATCTAAACATTTATCATTGGAGTTTTACCTTGCACCAAAATCATCGACTACATAATTAACTTAGTTAAAATGAAACAACCAATGATATTAAATTAACAGATATGTTATAAGCGCGCAATCGTGAAGACTCGAAAACATTCCAATTGTAACGTTTTTACTTGTAGTGAAATGTAAAAATGAATGAAACGTGGGTATGTGCGCCGCTGCTGCGCGGAACACTTTTTTCGGTTGTTTTGTGAGTGTATAGCATATCTGTTAATATAATATCATTGGAAACAACACATAAAATTCCAACGAGAGTAGTAAAAGCAAAATAGTAGGTATCTATTACAAACGTCGGTGACCGATCTGACCATCCTTAAAACAAAAGTGGTGAAGGAAAGTGTTTGAAATGATACAGGTAACAGGTTGGTCCTAAAAGTATGTTTCCTTTTATATTTAGTAATTATTAATTTTCCTATATATTTTTTTTTACATAAAAGTAACAAAAATATCTGATAACTTAGGAAAAAGTCAACATAACAAAGTTTTAAGCGATTTTCATGAGCAATTTATACCCACTTAGAAACTAATTAAAAACATAATTGGACACCGCTTATGATGAAACGTTCGTGTCACAGATATCCTTGAATTTTATTTTCATTTTCTATAGTAAAATATGTAGTATCATAAGGGCCGACACATTTTGGGTGATAGATTTTACGACAAAGTCATAAAAATTCGTTTATATCACGGAACCCTCAAAGAATAAGCAAAGATTTTATACCTTTCTAATAAAACATAAAATATATGCCCCTATAACTGTCCGAGGCGGTAAGCACAGATGTATTATCGTAATCCCTAAGTACAGCTCTGCAGCTGACGGTATTAGATCTCAATCTGTTAGGGGCCTATCGCTTTATCGGGGCACGATTCCAAATCTCGGGCATGGCTGATATAAATCTAACCGGATTTTTTGTAACAAGAAAACCCAATTACTATTATGCTCCATCTTGGAATAAGCTAATAAATAATTCACTTAACCACAAAATTCACAAATGTAGGGTAGCTCATGTAGCCGGAATAATTCGCAAACTTGATGGATGTTCCCAGGTTTGGCTGAAAGTGAGTCGAGGAATTTACGCATGACTAAATAAAACACTATATAATTAATTTAAACAATATTTTGTACATCAATTATATCATTATTTTACGTGAAGACGATGCACCTAGAATAAGATTACTATATCACAATAGGTAAAAAGAATTAAAAATGAAGCAATGACAAATTAATTAATTATGTGATAGATACATGGTGCTCACATATTTACAAACATTCTAAAAGTCAGACTTCATCACATAATATCAGGAACACCGCAAATTATACAGAAAATTTTAATATAACGTATCTACTCAACACACGGTCTTAAAAAATAACTTTTTGCATCAAAAGCCAGAGGGGGAGAATTCTTGTGCCAGAGCATTCTTCAGATCTTTTCAAGGCTGAATACACGTGGCACTTGAATTGTGAGAACCCGCCTTGTATGCATAGTTGGGTAAACTAACTCTGAAATTGTTTTTCCGTGTACTAGGAGAGAATAACATTCAAAAGTTGTGTAAGGTTGCGCATTTGTACTGAACATAGTACACGTTGATGATCTTTTTTGGGGCCTGCTGTGATAGTGTTTTGTTTATACCTACAGATAAATAATTATAGGTAAGTATGATGATGACGTTATTAAATTACAATTCTAAAACATCCGGCTTATTTTACTCATGTTGATTAATATCAAGGCCTGCTGGAAGAGATTTCTTTAGAAATAAGCATTGTCTTTGTACGTATTTTTCTGTTCCTTTCTTCTTGTCTGTATATTATATATGTGTGCATAAATGGTTAAATAAATAAATAAATACTTAAGGACCGCGTCAGCCTGCGGCTCAGATAAAATGAAAAGAAAAATCGACATTTAAAAAACAGACTGTAGCACGCCGCGGGTATATTTACAGGAGTTGTATATTAACACCTAATGCAGGCTATACACGGAACTATATACTTGCGCAAGTTAGACTTGCACAAGTATGACGCTGTTGTGACTACAAATGACTCAGATACTTCCGCTAATGCATCCCACACACGTGAATACATACTTGTGCAAGTCCAATTTTCCACAAGCATATCGTAACATGTATGGCTACCATAAGACTTAGCAACAGAAAATTCTTTACATTAAAAATATATGACATAACTGGGATTAGTGATTCTCGAGTTAAGTGCGCACACCATCAGACTGAAATAGAGAGTTTATGAACTTATGGACTTTTTCTTCAATCGTGGAATGAAAAAAGATCTAGAAAATGATTTACTTACAGGTTAGATAAAACTGTAAACATTTTTACAAGGCAAGTAAACAGCTGCTGTTAAACAAAAGAAAAGCGCGATTCTACGCTCACCGCCGCATCAAATTGCATTAGATTTACAAACACAAACAGTCGTGTTATTTACGTAACCATTTACATACAAACATCGTATGTTCGTGTTAGAATAAATATATGTGCTTAGGTAATCTAATATTCTTTCTATCATTCTTCACCAACCTTGAGAGTCAAATTGGTGACCACAATAGCTATCAAAATTATACTATGTGTAATTTCATACAAACTCAGTATACTTAAGGTGCATAGTTTTCAGCACTAATATAAAATTGTGGCGGCTTTGATCCCAGTTTTAACAAACTTTAAGAAATTCTCGTGATGGATAATTTACTAAACAAATAGCCAATGAACAAGTGAGAGGGGGTGTCCGGTTCACAAACAAACAGCCAATACCCCAACTTCCTCGGAACAAATGAAAACAAATAAAAATCAACACCCACAAAGCGACATCTGTGCGAACAAGGAGAAACTAACAGAGAATCTGGTAAAATAATGGTCTCCATGAAATGTTTACCAAAGTCCAGAGTAAATGGATGCGAAGCTTTTTCCTTTGCCAAAGGCGCAAAGAAAAAGTCCCAGCGAAATAATATTTCTCCCTGGAATGTACCTACTCTATCTCAGACTTTTTGCTGAATGTATTTTAATATTCCTTTCAGTTTTCTTATTCTATTTCGGAATTTTGAATAATGGTAGCTACATTCTGTGACGTCCATCTATGGTGATATATGTATTAACATTTTTGCTTTTCATTTTACTTGAATTTAATATTCAGCCAATAGAAAACCTACAGAGAGGGCTTAAACTGATCCAACAACTTTTTGGGCTCTCTCCAAGGGCTTTCCGAAACACCACCTTTTTGTTTAGCGAGCTTAAACGGGATGCAAGTTTGAAATCTAATAAATCCGTCTGCGTGTTATATTTATGTAAGATGGTCATTTAAGTCTCAGGGAAATAGCGCACTAGCGGTTAGGCCGCAGCAGCCAGGCCGCAGCGACCAGGTCGTAGCGGCAAGCGAGATAGATACATAATATTAGTATGAAATCGCAACAGAGCACGCGCACCTGGCCGCGGCCAGTGGCCCCACCGATTATCTCGCATGTAAAAACGAATTTGACTTGCCGTTAAAATCCTTACTATTCGTAATTGACCGAGCGAGCGTAGCGAGCGAAGCGTCTCTGGATCAGTATGCCTAGACAAGTGACAATCGCTTCGAAAGCGTTTCGTATTTCTACAACGACTTTCAACAGGGTTGACATTGTCAGTTTGTACGAGTTCGGCTACAGGCCGTATTTTACAACCGATATGGACGAAATTTGGTGTACTATAATGAATTTTTGTAATTTTTAGTCGTCGGGGATTTTTGATTAGAGGGCTACTTCCTCCAAAATGGGGCAAAAAGGGGGCTACTGGATATCTCCGCCTATGAGATCCGATAACGATGGTTCTTTTTTTATTTGAAAGGTGGTAACTGAAAGTAGGCCTCAAAAAAAAAATTGGTGAAGATTTGATGAGGATCTTCTGCATGATGAGCAGAATAGCTTCTCAAAATGCAGTAAATGGCTCACTATTTATTAAAACCTATTTGTTAATTTTTCTGTCTGGCCACAAATTTTTACTCATAATTTTTCTGGCTTTTATGGTTCTGTAGTAGTCAACAAGGAACCGATATAGTTTCGCCATGTCTGTATGTCTATCTGCGGCTTAGCTCAGAGAATCTTAGTACTAGAAAGCTGTATTTTGGTATGGGTACCTACCTATACATTAAACAAACAAAGTGGTAAAATAAAATCATGCTAAATATTTTTTTGTAGGGTACCTCCCCTCCCTACACGTAAAGCGGGGTTGATTTTTTTTTCTCAACTGTCCCATGTTATTAGGTGTCAAGTGGGTGTGTGAAAACTATTTTTTGATTCAGGGAGCCGTTTCCGTAACATTAAGTTTTAAAGTGCTAATTTTTGTTAGAGTCAAGTTCCCCTGCCCTCAAAATGGTTGTTTTTGGATATGTGAAAAAATCACGGAAGTATAACGAAGTTAAAAGGAAAACTATCACAGCTAAGTATGCTTTACAAGTTAATGAGTAATAATCGACCAACTTACATTTGCAGTTGGAATGTATGGGAGAGCATGTTTTTCACTACAACGTTGAAAGTTTGTTCTTGGGATACATTTATCCCAACTACGGAACCCTTTATTGTGCGTGATCCACGCACTTGGCCGGTTTTATTAATTTGAATTTGACGTATTGATATCGATGTCATATTTTTTGACAGGAAAATATTTAAGTCAAATCATGAAGAGCGCTGCTACAAAAAAATATTTTCGCGCTTAGACACGAATTTGTATGATACTTAAATGAACATCAGTGGTATAACGAATTGAGTGCGCACACTGAATTCGTTTTTCTCCGTTAAATAGATAGTTTTCTGGTGATATCGCATTGAACGCACGAAAAATCCCAACAAGTTCGGATTGTTTGTTTACTTAAACGTACTGGAAAGGTCGCCGGTCGGGATCATTTTTGTGCGTTTTCGTAAGAGTGAAATTCGTATAAAAACGCGTGTAAAGTGCGCGCGGCCTAAAACTACAAGCTATCGTTCATGGTTTCTTCCTGCAGGTCTACTTCCTAAACACAAAATCCAAAAATTTGGCTGAATTTACGGGCGATTCCTACTCCCTATCAAAGTTTGTGGTTGCGAAGTCTACTGTTCGTAAAACTACTAGTTATAAATGAGAAAGTGAGTTTGTTTGTTTGTTTACTTATTTGTTACGTTTTCACGCTAAAACAGCTGAACAGATTTAAATCAAAGTTGGCACATAGGTAGACCATGATCTAAATTAGGATATAGGATACTTTTTATCCTGATACTTCCATGGGATCGAGACTTAAGCGGGTGAAACCACGGGACGCAGCTAGTTCGTTATAAATGTCAAATTGTAATCAGAATTTATAATTCAAATTCAAATAATTTATTTCAGACATTCGTCCATAGTGTTAGTATACAAGATAACTTAAAGACTATTGTTAGTAAACATGAAAATTAAGTTAGTATACAAAATAACTTAAAGACTAAGTGTTAGTAATAATAAAAATTAATTAAAAACGCTAATTTGTGTGGATTTTCACCCAGTGGCGCAGCAGAGGGGAGTCCCACCGATCTGAAAACACGCTCAGGAGACTATTCATGAACAGTCAGCTAACTTATATGCCCTTGTGTCAAACATGTTCATGAACGGGGACACTCTTGCTTCTAGTTAATTGATTCAGGCGTGACTTTATGGAAATCCATTATAAAATACAATAGACGTAGATATATTTAGTAACCTATTCCGCTTAACTATTCCTGAAGATTCAAAATCAAAATCAAAATATTTTATTTCACATAAACCTACATGGGCACTTATGAAACGTCTGAAGCTAAGTGCACGGTTCCAATTGGTCGTTTCCTATGGAGAAGAGCCGGCAAGAAACTCCATGGTTACTCTTTTAAAAATAATTGGCTTTTATAATACTTTCAAATTACAGTGTTGGTAGGCATGGGAGGACAATGTAGGCCTTTCAAAAAGTAAGTACCAGGTACTTAACAAAAATAGAAGAAGTTCAATAAATCTACAGTCCAATAAGCCTACAACGTTCTCACATTCACAAAATAGAAAATGATCTATCTAAAAGACTAATAATAATAAAATTCAAATTCAAATATAAATAAAAACCTATTTAAACCAATTGAAGTGATTGCTATTACAACTGTAACAAATTGAATAATTATAAATCTGTCCACAAAAGCCACTAAGAGTTGAAATTAATTGGAGGTATATAATGTTAAATACAATGATTATATACAACGATTCAAAAAAAACCCTGTAAGAAATCGACACGTGTTTCATCTCTCAACGAGGCATCCTCAGGATGACGATTGACCAATTGCAAACCAGAACACGACGTATCGCCGTCTTTTATTTTACTCTTGCTTCTGATAAGGCAGCAAGAGTGCGAGACGTCCGTTACGGAGCTATTTGTTTTAACATCCAAGATTTGTTTCATCATCATCATTATCATTTCAGCCGAAAGACGCCCACTGCTGGACATAGGCCTTCCCCCAAGCACCACCACTTTGACCGGTTCTGTGCTTCTCGTATCCATCTTCTCAAGATTCTTTTAATCTCGAATAATATCTGCTAATTTCCTACGCATTCTGTATTGTCTGAAGAATTTCAATACATTACAAAGGTATAGCTACAACGATATAAGCAAATGATCAAGATGGATCCTATCTTTCAATTTTACGTAATTTATATTGATATGTAGGCAAACGAAATTAATTCTCGTTCCGTCGGTACATATTTGATCTCCGTTTGGGAAAATTTAATATACTTAGCGAGATGCTTACTTTAGGCACACTTCAATTATTAATTTGGAGAATTCTTCTCTCCTCCTACCCTTAACGTATTGATAATAATGTCTTCAGCCCCAATTTTATGACAAATTGCCTCAGTTATAGGAAAAAACATGTTGATCACGGAATAAAATAAAAACAAGATGTCTTTAGATTGTGTATTATCCGGCTGTGTAACAATATTAAGATGATTTATGTAATTTAACTAATTTCATAAAATCAATGTTGTTTGTTTTTGTTATTGAACAAAAACAAACAACACTGATTTCACCAATAAAACTATTGGTGAAATTCGCCCTTAGCTTAAAAAGTGGCGCACAATATTTATTTAATTTATTTATCTATTAAAGAACACCAACAGCATATACATTCAACATTGCTTAAAGAAAAAAATATGGAAAGGTATTGGTGGTTGGTATTATAAAATATTTAAAATTAGTCCTTCCAAAAAATTAAAAAAGAAACAGAGCGTAGGTTGTTTGTCATTGTTATATTTTTAGAAGATACTCGACCTTTCCCTAGAATACCTAGATGAATTTAAGAAAGTACCTTCTTAGAAGGTACTCTACAGATTTCTAGATTGTGTGTGGGAGGTGTTGAATAAGGTTGAATTATGTCAAGAAGATTGGCGCTAAATTTATCTTGCACCTACACAAATATAATAACACTAGCGCCCCTGCTAAGCACGTGAGCAATGGCGAGTTGTCAAAACATCGAGATTTCTTGTGCTATATCTAAGTTAAATATGAATATATTGTAAATATAAACCTTCCGGAATTAATGTTCCAAATCTAAATGATGGTGAAAACTCCATCAAAATCCACATGTAGTTTAGAAGATCTAAGTAGTCACACAGACAGACACTTAAAGCGACTTATTTTATATTACAAGGATATAGATAAACATACATACCTATTCAGATAACTAATCCATTTGCTGAACTTGGTATAAAAAATTAGAGCTAGTTATTATTCGACTTCGCGCGCGTTACCGTCGGAAATGATTCCACAGGAACCGTACTACCGGGATAAAAAAGTATCCTAACCTAACCCAGGTCATGGTCTAGCCATGTGCCAATTTTCATCCATTATGTCGTTAAATTTAGCGTGGAAGCGTAACGAACAAACTCACGTTCGCATTTGTAATATTAGTTAGGTTAGGTTTATATATCAAAGAAAAAAAACTTATACCTATTTCATTTTCTCTATCCAGAAAAAATCAAATCAATCTGCCTAGCCTTTTCCCAACTATGTTGGGGTCGGCTTCCAGTCTAACCGGATGCAGCTGAATACCAGTATTTTACATGGAGCGACTGCCTATCTGACCTCCACAACCCAGTAACTGGGTAATACGATACCCCTTGGTTAGACTGGTTGTCAGACTTTCGTGCTTCTGACGACTCGTAACGACTGTCAAAGATCCACAAATGACAGCCGGGGCCAACGGCTTAACGTGCTTTCCGAGGCACGGAGGAGTCTCGATATGTGAAAATGGTCACCCATCCACGGACCAACCCCGGCAAGCGTAGCTTAACCTGATGGATCGACCCGAGCGGCTGTTATTACTTAGCCACGAGCTCCTCCAGCCATTTTCTCTATCCAGAATTATTTTCATTTTACTCCAACAACTAATAAGAAAGCTAGAAAAAAGAAAAAATAAATCCAAGACAAGAAGGTTCGTTACGATCCATCGCCCTTTAATTGCACCGATATCCTTTCTAGGATAGTTTCTATAGAAACCAGGCTGTCTTGTCTATTTGAGGTTACGAGCAACGAATATCCCATTAATTAGGAACTTTGCCTGGAATAAATTGGTGCAGCCTGAGCTTGAACAACCTGACCGTCAGACAAGTTTGTAATTTACTTTAATATTTCAGACTCGAGACAGCCAATAAAGAAATTGATTCGTTTCGAATGTTATTCGAACGTTCTTTTTTATTTTTTTTATCTGCAAGATAAATGCGTCACACACATACAGTGCCTTCATTATAACTTGACCCGTAACGCGATTAGTAGCACTGAATTTTTCAGATAGGTATAAGCGATATTGCTTTTGTACTCAGTAGCGATACTGGTCTGCTCGATGTATTAAGTGGACGATGTATTGAATGTTCGATTTATTGACCATTCGATAAAGAAAGTTCGAGTATTTAGACGTTCGATTTATAGTGGTCGATCAATTGATATTCGATTATTTGACATTCGATTTTGCATAGTACACCCTTCTTTGCCTTCTGGTCACTTTGTATCAGTATCACTATCGAGGCGATAAAGTTTATATCTGAATAGGCCTTTAGCTTCAATACTAATAGAGTTCAAAATCGCGACTGATAGAACAGTACGATCACATGACTGCCAAATTCAATGCTACCAATCGCCTCAAGGGTAAAGTTATAATGAACGCATTGTACAGGCATGGCTTTTATTTTGACATTTCAACAACATTCATTGCGTTATTTACGTCTCGAACATATGAAGCAATGAATTAGCAATATTCTTCAAAATCATTCAGATTGTGATTAATTGTATTTCGTAATTAGGGTGCAGCTCTATGATACGTCACGCACGATCACGACCTACTTTTATTTTTTCTTTTTTCTTAGTGGCCATACAAGTTTCGAACGATATGATTTTTAAGAACTGTCAATTATTATGTGATACATGATCGAGTTACTTCCTCCTTCTTAAATCAAAATAAATAGATCTTGGACCTAGTGGAATAAAAACAGTCAGACCTGTATATCAAAGCCCAGTTTTATATTGTAAAATTAATAGATATCTAATATTGGATAGGTCATTTTTGTACATCATTATTTATTGGAATTTGAATTTAATGTGTCACAGTCATGTCAAACACCATACGATCAAACAGTGATCGATTTGCAGTTTTGCTGAATATATTTTTGACAAGCGAATTTTCATTGAGGACGAAATTTTCATCACAAATAAACATTTACAAGAACAATGTAATACTTATAATATTAAATTAATAAGGTTATGGGAATTATTCTAAAACTGAACACAACCCAACCGACTTTAGCCTACGTAGGCGTAACGATATTATCGTACTTACCTACCTAACAGTATAACCCAGCCAAGTTTAGTAGGTCACACACAAATGCGGCATACTCCATCATGACGTACATTCCACTTTCCGTTCGTAACATGCAAATTTAGTCGCGCAATCTTACCGAGTCCCATCTGGAAGTAATTCGAACGTGGAACTTGTTACTTTTAAAATAATATTTTTTTATTTTAAAAGCTTTAAATATAACTACACTATAACATTATATTTTATGGAATTATCGATTACCTACTTCATCAAATCTCAATTTTCAAAAAATGTAGATTTTGAATTCTACGAATAAATATAATAATATAACTCCAATAATAATTATTGGAGTTGGAAAAAGTCTAAGCAGATGATGATTAGCGGAAATTAAAAAAAAAAGTGGAAAAGTCGCCTTCCATCATACAGTGCCGCCCTTGTGCCGCCATTGTGGAATGTACATATGTCTGTCCGTATATTAGAACCAAAATTCTGTCTATGCTACAGTATTTCTGGAGTCGGTTCTGATCATAATATTACAAACATACATTTTTCTGAGACTGAAAAAGGACGCTGTCTCTCGGCAACGGTTGCCTAGGCTCCGCCGAAAAGACATACGGTGGCGCGGCGCCCCAGGCCGCCAGCGCGACTGCGCCGCTGTCATCGTGCGCGCTTCAAGTCGTTTTTTTTATGTGTCATTTTTGTCATTTATTTTAGATTTAATAGTTATATTGTGTTTGTGTGTAAGGTTTAAGGAAAAATTGTAAGTAGTCTCTTTTTATTTATGTTGTACACTGACGACAGTAGTGACACCGTACGAAGCGCCAGTCAACCTGCCACATCGTTGGATGTCTTAGTGAGATGCCCGCATTGCCCCCAGGCACGCTTTTTTAAGGGTGAACGAGGTTTGAAGGTCCATTGTGGTAAGAAACACAAACCCCACAATGTGCCTTCATCCTGCCCGACAATACCCACTCTCCTAACACCAGATTCACCCTCCCAACCCTTTTGGAAAACCCTTGCGAAATTAAAAACATCAACCCCCGTTTTAAAGAGAGTTCCTCGTGGCGCGAGACCATCCGTGGCTTCAAGTTTAGCGCGTTGTATCCACCTCGCCGCCAGAGAGAACTCTCTCAGTGCCTGGGAGCAATTACTCACCTTCCCGTTTAGAACTCTACATGTGCAAAAAAATTTGGCAAATAAAAAAACATTTACAGCACAAATCAAGGATAATTGTAACATTTCGGCCCAAAATTTCGACCCTAAACTAACAGCGCACCCCCCCCCAAAGAGGTTTATTGCACCATGTGGAGTCTAAACTAGGCGATATCAGGGTGATATCAGAGGTGCAGCTAGGATCATCTTCAGTAGCGATGTGGTTGCGCCGTACTCTCCAGAGACACTTACAGCTTTGGAGAGCAAGCACCCCACCCCGGCAGATGACCTCTCCTTCCCTAACCCACCCGATCCGGAATCCAACTCACTTGAAATTACAGCTCAGCAAGTATGTGCAGCCGTGTACTCCTTTCGAAGTGGCTCCGCTGGCGGCCTCGACGGCCTGACACCTCAACACCTGAAGGATCTATTGTGTTCAGGCGCCGGGGAGGCTGGTGAGTCACTTTTGAAGGAGCTGACAGCCCTCATCAATCTGATGCTCTCCGGCAATGTGAACGAAGCCGTCATTGATATCTTGTATGGGGCAAACCTATGTGCCCTGCGCAAGAAGGATGGCGGCATTCGTCCCATTGCCGTAGGATTTACTTATCGGCGTATCGCAGCCAAAATTTGAAGTGCTTTCTACAGCGAATCACTGGCCAGCAAATTCCAGCCCCTACAGCTAGGCTTCGGGTCCAAAGGGGGCTGTGAGGCTGCGGTACATGCACTATCCACTTACCTCAATAGCAATAAAGGGGAAGTCATCCTCAAGGTTGACATAAAGAACGCATTCAATTCCGTAAACAGGGACACCTTGTTGGCAGAAGTTCAAAAAGAAATTCCCAAAATTTACAGTTTTCTCTATCAATGTTACAGGCACCCTTCTAAATTACTTTATAAAGACAACCTTTTGGAATCGGCCGTTGGATGTCAACAGGGTGACCCTCTTGGGCCAGTCATTTTTAGTTTGGCAATAAATCCAATTATTCGACAACTAAATTCTAAATTCAACGTATGGTATTTGGATGACGGAACCCTAGGAGGTGATGTAGAGACAGTCCTAAAAGACTTAACCTTTTTAAAAGATAAATTCAGCTCCATTGGCCTAGACCTTAACCTCTCAAAATGTGAAATTTACCTTCCCCAAACCACTGACAGACAGACTACCATCGCAAAATTTTACACAATAGCACCAAACATCAAAATTACCGAAAGAAACTCACTTCACCTCCTGGGGTCCCCAATTTTCGACGAATCCTTTCCAATGTTCATTGAGGAGAAGATACAAAATTTCATTGATGACTCTCGGAAAGACTTTTCAAAATTAACATTCATTCGGCCTTCACCCTCATCCGGTATTGTTGCTTTGGACCAAAATTTACATATAGCCTTCGTTCCTCACACATCTGGAAGCATCCACAACTTTTAGAAAAAGTAGACCAAATTATAAGAAATACACTAACCTCAATCCTAAATGTGGCTCTGGACGACCGAGCGTGGCAGCAAGCCACACTCCCCATTCGCTTGGGTGGTCTCGGCGTTCGCAAAATTTTAAGTATTAGTTTACCGGCCTTCCTCTCCTCAGTCCACAGTACCGATAAATTAACCAGGAACATTTTATCTTCCTCACTAGTTGATTTTGAGGTACCGTGTTTGGCTGATGCGTTGAACGCTTGGAAAATGGCTTGTCCCAATACGGATTTGCCCGACAACCCGTCCTCCCAGAGAAGGTGGGACGTGCCGCTCTGCAGTATTATACGGAATACCCTGATAAACACATCACCTAATATTGTTGAGCGTGCCCGTCTGCTGGCTGTGGGAGAATGGGAGTCGGGCTTATGGCTTCAGGCGCTCCCGTCATCCACCATAGGTACTATGATGGATGACTCATCGTTTCGGCTCGCTACATGTCTCCGCTTAGGCGCACCTTGTGTTGCTCCGCATCGGTGCCACTGCGGCGTGAAGATATATTGTTGTACATTTACAAGAGTAACATTTAGGCACATTATTTTTCTGACCGCCAAGGGGGATATGACAATATCATTATATCTATGATCATAATATATCTTCACCCCAATAAACTTACTCTGACTTACTCCATTTGGTATAATTGATGCCAAAATTATCTCTTTCATCATTATACCTCGTAGTAAATGTTACTCTTGTACATTTACAAGAGTAACATTTCTCGTAGTAAATGTTACTCTTGTACATTTACAAGAGTAACATTTAGGCACATTATTTTTGTAACCGCCAAGAGGGATTTGACAATATCATTATATCTACGATCATAATATATCTTCACCCCAATAAACTTACTCTGACTTACTCCATTTGGTATAAATTGATGCCAAAATTATCTCTTTCATCATTATACCTCGTAGTAAATGTTACTCTTGTACATTTACAAGAGTAACATTTAGGCACATTATTTTTCTAACCGCCAAGAGGGATTTGACAATATCATTATATTTACGATCATATATATCTATAAGGGCGAATTTCACCAAACTTTTATACCGAGTATGACTTTATATCTGACAGTTTTTCCATACAAAAACTGTCAGACGGCAATTTTATTCCACGGATAAAAGATATCTGACTTTGATAAAATCAGCCCTAAGTCACCCCAATAAACTTACTCTGACTTACTACATTTGGTATAATTGAGGTCAAAATTATCACTTTCATCGTTATACTTTTTATATAACTGATCCACTTACCGCAACATACCGAGACTCCTCCGTGCCTCTGAAAGCATGTTAAGCCGTTGGTCCCGGCTGTCATTCGTAGATCATTGACAGTTGTTACGACTAGTCAGAAACCCAATAAGTCTGACAAACTTGTTTAGTTGCATTTGCCGACATGTTAATTAATCACATTTGTTACAGTTTTAATGGCAATCATTTGGTTTAAATAGGGTTTTATTTGTAGTTTCATATTTATCTTATATAGATTCTTTTCTACCTTGTGAATGTGAGAACGTTTTTTATCTAAAACTTTTTGAAAGGCCTACACCGTCCTCCCACTATTAACACTGTAATTCGAAAATATTGTAAAAGCCAATTATCTTTTAAAAGAGTAACCATGGAGTTTCTTGCCGGCTCTTCTCCATAGGAAACGACGACGTGAATTCGAATTTTTCGAATTCGAATGTGTTTTGTTTATAAATTACGGTGCTTTGTTAGTGAAACGCTTGTGAATGACAATGTTCTTTTTTTTAAATGAGTTTCATTAAGAAATTCAGTACAATATTATAACACCCGTTTGGATGATATTATGATTACAATGCCACTGGCTGTTTTAATGTTGGCAATAAGCTAACTGTTACAGAAACTTTTATAGAGGATTTATAGCATGGGTGTAGATAAAAATAATTATCAAACTAATTACGTTATTTATTATGTTACTAAATCGTTTCTGAAAGCGCATCTAATGATGTTGTTAAATAACTTCTCAAATGATTTGATCGCCGGTTCTTATTATTTCTGTCCACCAGTTTACTAACGAAAGATTTGGCTTAAGATTTATTTATCACCGCCTTAATTAGGTACCTACACTATGTAGTCTCAATCCTACAGATAACACAAAAACGTCCTTCAACCATTTAGCTGCCTCCATAAATCTCTCCTATTTAAGATCAAAGAGATTTAGTAAGACATGTGAAAATTAAACCCCGAACACAAATCCTGTGCTAGTTTTATCAATAAACCAAGAGTTGTCTGGCAAAAGGCGTGGAGAACGGTTACATCAGAATGGCGGCAGACTACACTCGCGTTCCGAAAGAGATGGCCAACGATAGGTGAAGTGGGATCCGTATTTTTGCATTATAAAAGGATGATCTTCATGTAACGTGGTTGAATAGAAAATGGCAAAATATTTTGGAAGAAATATGAGGAAAAATCATGCAAAAATCTTTGGTGAAAGATAAATATACACGATCATTTGTAGCCCTTACATCAGAATTTGATGAGAAAAAAGTGTACGTGGAAGCTGGAGGCATTTCGTCCATTAAATTTTTTGGATGACAAAACAATATAATACTTATTTCGAAGTTTGACATGCCACATGATGAAGCGAAAAATTCTTCACAATCCTTACTAGTCCTTACTTAATATTATATAAATGCGAAAGTAACTCTGTCTGTCTGTCGCGCTTTCACGCCAAAACTACTGAACCAATTTAAATGAAATTTGGTACACAGATAGGCTAGAGCCTGAGAAACGACATAGGCTACTTTTTATCGACATACCACGCGGGCGAAGTCGCGGGCGGAAGCTTGTTATTTATAAGTTTTATGGAAACCCCTTTTACATCTTATAACATAAAAATCTATGAGCTTATGGGGTTACAGCGGTCAAATAGAAAAACGCAGCTATGCTCCGCCACCCCGCTGGTCTGGCCAGATGCCATTTTCACTCCAACGTGCTTTTAATGTATCAAATATAAAATTTTCTTGTAAAAGCTCCTTTGTTCCTATACAAAGGGTATTTTACAAGAGAATCATTTTAATAGCTAAGTAGCTCTACTTACTACTACTCTATTATTTATTATTTCTACATTCTGTGAGAACCTTTCACGCACTGATTTATTATAAATTGTTAAAATGGTAGGAAACATCGTCTTCAGTTGCAATATTTGTTAATATGTGAGCACCATATGAAACTACCAACATAATTAATTTAAAATACTTTGTACCTATTGAGTATAGTAATATTCTGGGTACATCGTCCTCACATATATAGTTTTAATGTGTAGAAAAAAAAAATATTCAAACATTTTAAAAGAGTAAATATGGTGCCAAGAGACTATTCTTCTCCATACGAAACTACCTTTTGGAAGGTGTGCCTAAAACCAATTCTATTTTCTTGTAAATTTTTACGTTCAAGAGTGCCTTTTAATGGCGTACTTGAAATAAATTATTTGAGTTTGACTTTGATTATTATATTTAGAGACGTTAAATTGAATGCGTCTACTCAATACTCGAAATGAACTGCTCTGGATATCACGACTGTGTCATTACATTATACTTTGAGGTAGGTACCTATACCACATGCGAGATAAGCACTCTAAGTAAAGCTATAATTAGATATCATTATATAGATCAACGGGAATTGATAACTGAACTGGCATTTTATAAATAACTAGCTTCCGCCCGCGGCTTCGCCCGAGTGGTATGTCGATAAAAAGTAGCCTATGCCCTTTCTCAGGCTCTAGACTATCTGTGTACCAAATTTCATTTAAAACGGTTAAGTAGTTTTGGCGTCAAAGCGCGACAGACAGAGTTACTTTCGCATTTATAATTAAGGATATCATATATTTAATAATTAAATAGATAAAATGGACACAAAATGAAATAATTACCCTCGTCACATGGGCAGATTGTCTCATTCATTTCCAAAAAGGAATCTAAATTGAATTTCTAAAATAAAATGAATTGATTCACTCATAATTCTATCCGTGTTATTGCTTTTCTACAAGAAACCAGATTTATAGCTTTATTATACTAAAAAGGGTTGAGACTGAATTACATTCATATATCATATTTTTTTCATAAATTTACGTGGTCCCAGAGAATATACAATTTCTAGGGCTTTTGAGGACAGACTCGGTAGATTTGATTACTGATACCTAATAATTCTCTAAAAATGCTCATGAATTACCCTCTTTGTCAACATCAACTTGAAATACAGGTTGCCATAGTTTTGGAATTACTTGGCTACTGCCTAAAATATTGACCAAAAATACTAAAAGTAATTTTTGTATTTTTGTAAATTATTCGGGACGGTCTAACAATATTTACTTGAAATACAACCAGCCTTTTTAACGAACTTTACTGTAGCCTAATTTTAGCGCGTGGGTAGATCCTTTAACAAAAGCAAAACCAGAAAACTAAGACTGGAATAGAAGTCAAAATCAGAGTGGACAAAATGTCCGTAAATAGCCCATCACGAACCTCAAATCACCATCTTCCATTAAACTATCTCAAGAAAAATCACCTTCAATATCCCATTACATTCCCCCAATAGGTTTTATAGGTATTGGGGGGTCCCTAAAGGTCACATTTCGTGGGAAAGATTTGATAAAATATCGAATCTTTCAATTTCTATTTCCCATCTATCGAGGCGAAGTTCGCAAACGGGCATCATTTAGACAGCAAGAATATTATGATTCTACGGTATTTTTCCTTTGAATTGGGACGTGGTTCGCGATAAAGGAATTTTTGTCTGTAGGTAATTTAGTGTGGTGTTTTGAATGGATATGATGACTATCGGCCAGTTTCTTCATCAAAAATAACAGCCAAAGTAACAGTCAACTGTTCTTTTGCACTGTTGTATTTTCAATCCTCGGCGCTGAGACGAGCGTTGTAAATCTAACAGCGCGGAAGAACAGTTGACTGTTACTTTTGATAAAGAAACTGGCCATTAGTTATGTGATAATCTTTTGTTTCGTATTTGGTGAGGTTTGTCGAAGGACCGATGGCCGGTGGAGCAGATCAGATGAGTCCTTAAGTGGAGACCGTGTATCGTCAAGCGTAATGTTCCGGGGCGCCTGCCCCCAGTTAGATAGACAACCTTAAAAAGGTGGCTGGGACAGACTGGATGCAGAAGGCGGCGGCCAGGGCGTTGTGGCGCACCTTGGGAGAGGCCTGTGTCCAGCAGTGGACTGCGATAGGCTGAGTTGATTGATTGAGGTCATCATCATCATCTGCCTAGCCTTTTTCCAACTATGTTGGGGTCAGCTTCTAGTCTAACCGGAAGCAGCTGAATACCAGTATTTTACATGAAGCGACTGCCTATCTGACCTCCACAACCCAGTAACTGGGTAATACGATACCCCTTGGTTGATTGAATGAGGTATAAGGTATAAATAGAAAAAATGTTATATAATGAAATGGAAAAATTAAAAATTTAAAAAACCCCCGACAAAAACAAAGCGTCTAAAAAGTAAAAAAATAATATCATAAAAGTTGTAGGTAATATTTTGATCCAAGCGTCGTCGTGTCGGGGGACGGCTAATGCAAACGCCAACACACACTAAGCATAATGAATGTATGCTGTTGTAGAAAGGATAGCTGCTGTTAACTTCCTATTTTCATTAGCCGTCCCCCGACACGACGACGCTTGGATCAAAATATTACCTACAACTTTTATGATATTATTTTTTTACTTTTTAGACGCTTTGTTTTTGTCGGGGGTTTTTTAAATTTTTAATTTCATTTTTATTTCCAGCTTTTTAAATTTTATATTATATCACTAGTAGAAACGCTACGATCAAGACGCAGCTCGCCAAAATCTGCGTAGCTGTACGTTTTTTGCCACAGTGAAGCTTGTTACCTACTAATTCACTCTCATTCATCTTTCCTACTCCATCATCAGACTTTGATCACCATCTATCTGTAACCTATTTGTTGAGACCTTTCCAATGAGTACAAACACGATACCTCTGCTGTAAGTTCTTGAGGGAGTTGGGTATCCTGCAAATTCCAGGTGATGCTGCAGCATCAGCTCAAGGTTACTACATATATTCTTTTCATATCATTGAAATAAGAGAATTCTAAATTTCCAATCGATTAGACCTGTGGAAAATGCTCACATCCATTCATCAACTAGAAAAGAGCTGATAATTTTCAAACGGCTGAACCGATTTTCTTGAATCATAGCTAAGAACACTCTCGATTAAGTCACCTTTCAAACAAAACCAAAAATATCAAAATCGGTTCAGCCGTTTGGCAGCTACGATGGCACAGACAGACACACAGATACACACGTTAAACTTATAACACCCCTCTTTTTCCGTCGGGGGTTAATTTTTTACTTTTTAGACGCTTTGTTTTTGTCGGGGGTTTTTTAAATTTTTAATTTAATTTTTATTTCCAGCTTTTTAAATTTTATATTATATCACTAGTAGAAACGCTACGATCAAGACGCAGCTCGCCGAAATCTGCGTAGCTGTACGTTTTTTGCCACAGTGAAGCTTGTTACCTACTAATTCACTCTCATTTATCTTTCCTACTCCATCATCAGACTTTGATCACCATCTATCTGTAACCTACTTGTTGAGACCTTTCCAATGAGTACAAACACGATACCTCTGCTGTAAGTTCTTGAGGGAGTTGGGTATCCTGCAAATTCCAGGTGATGCTGCAGCATCAGCTCAAGGTTACTACATATATTCTTTTCATATCATTGAAATAAGAGAATTCTAAATTTCCAATCGATTAGACTTGTGGAAGATGCTCACATCCATTCATCAACTAGAAAAGAGCTGATAATTTTCAAACGGCTGAACCGATTTTCTTGAATCATAGCTAAGAACACTCTCGATTAAGTCACCTTTCAAACAAAACCAAAAATATCAAAATCGGTTCAGCCGTTTGGCAGCTACGATGGCGCAGACAGACACACAGATACACAGATACACACGTTAAACTTATAACACCCCTCTTTTTCCGTCGGGGGTTAAAAATAATATCATAAAAGTTGTAGGTAATATTTTGATCCAAGCGTCGTCGTGTCGGGGGACGGCTAATGCAAACGCCAACACACACTAGGCATAATGAATGTATGCTGTTGTAGAAAGGATAGCTGCTGTTAACTTCCTATTTTCATTAGCCGTCCCCCGACACGACGACGCTTGGATCAAAATATTACCTACAACTTTTATGATATTATTTTTTTACTTTTTAGACGCTTTGTTTTTGTCGGGGGTTTTTTAAATTTTTAATTTATTTTTATTTCCAGCTTTTTAAATTTTATATTATATCACTAGTAGAAACGCTACGATCAAGACGCAGCTCGCCGAAATCTGCGTAGCTGTACGTTTTTTGCCACAGTGAAGCTTGTTACCTACTAATTCACTCTCATTCATCTTTCCTACTCCATCATCAGACTTTGATCACCATCTATGTGTAACCCATTTGTTGAGACCTTTCCAATGAGTACAAACACGATACCTCTGCTGTAAGTTCTTGAGGGAGTTGGGTATCCTGCAAATTCCAGGTGATGCTGCAGCATCAGCTCAAGGTTACTACATATATTCTTTTCATATCATTGAAATAAGAGAATTCTAAATTTCCAATCGATTAGACCTGTAGAAGATGCTCACATCGATTCATCAACTAGAAAAGAGCTGATAATTTTCAAACGGCTGAACCGATTTTCTTGAATCATAGCTAAGAACACTCTCGATTAAGTCACCTTTCAAACAAAACTAAAAATATCAAAATCCGTTCAGCCGTTTGGCAGCTACGATGGCGCAGACAGACACACAGATACACAGATACACACGTTAAACTTATAACACCCCTCTTTTTCCGTCGGGGGTTAAAAACAGTATAATGTCGTAAAGACTCAGTAAGGATGATAGTGTGGGTAGATGTTTTAGATGCCTGTTCAATATAATTGAGAAAGATATTCTTTGTATAACATAGGATGCATCATAATCATCAATAACCAGCCTATAATTTTACCACTGTTGGGACACAGGCCTCCTCTCTTCGAGAGGGAGAGGGAACACGGGGATTGAATTACCTACTGAATTTAGTTGTAACCACACAACGACAATAGAGATCATAAAAGATCTATTTCTGAACAGAAAGGTACATTTACAACAGAAAATGGGCTCCATTAGCAATTTTGGTATACAAAGTTATAATTAAAACAGTTTCAAATGTTGTTATACAAACTTAGTACTCGACTATGTCTTAGCATTAGTATTTAATGTACACCTGGAGAACATTATGGCAATTTAGTAATTGAAGAAATAATTGGAGCTTAAGTTTCATTATTCGACCGCCTCTGTGGTCTAGTGGTTAGACCACTTGTCTCAGACCCAGAGGTCGCCGGGCTCAACTCCCAGCGGGGGCAAAATTATCTGCTCTGTTTGGTTGATGATAGGGCTTGTTCTAAATCCGCCTGGCTAGCTACCACCATCTATCTTATCTAAATCTGTCGCCGTAACAACAATGTTAACAGAATTTTTGTATTTCGGCAGTTAGAGGTAAGATAGCCAGTTCTTCTGTGGTTGAGGATTCCGGGTGAGGCTCACTTCCACCTTTGGCCTGATCATCACATACCATCAGGTAAGATGCAGGCCGAGAACTTCCCAGTTGTGAAATAAAAAATATGTAAAGTAACTCAAAGTATACTCCACTCTTAGGAATATAGTCACTAAAAAAAAACCAGTCCGGGGCAGTGGTCCAACTGCTCTGTCCAACTAGTTGGACTATGGGTCTTTACTAGGGGCAGTTGTCCAACTTTAAAAATAGTTGGAACACAGCACCTTTTGAGAGTTCCGTGGTCCAATTCATTTAAAAAATAATTGCCAACTCTAAAAACCTCAACTGCGTCCTTATGTGTGTATGTTATTCTACGTATTGGTTTACGGTTATATTCAAGTTAAAGACTCAAAAGAACTATTTCATTATGCTCAGTTTTTCCACTATTGCAGAGTGATAAATTTGTAGAAGGCTGGGATTACATAAAAGAAGAAAATGGTGTTGAAGCTAAAAAACTGATTAAATATTAGAGCGTTATTGGACTATAGGAAATTTTGATTAATTTTCTCAGCATATAAGCGTATTTAGCCAAAGGCATAGGACTAATAACATTTCAGAAAGCTCACATGCAAAACTAAGTCGGCGCATTAATGCAAAAAATGTTACAATGTTACGTCTAGAACATTTTCCAACTGTATCAGGTGAAATCGCACACAAAAGACGTAAGGTCCAAATTGAGAAAGATGATTAGATTTTAAATCTACGAGAAATTGAGCTACATCTGATTCAGGCAATGATATTATATTAACAGATATGTTATACACTCACAAAACAACCGAAAAAAGTGTTCCGCGCAGCAGCGGTACACATACCTACGTTTCATTCATGTTACACTTCACTACAAGTAAAAACGTTACAATTGGAATGTTTTCGAGTCTTCACGATTGCGCCCTTATAACATATCTGTTAATAATCGTTGAGCTCCTTAAATTCGGAGTTGAGCTGCACGATTACTGACAAATGCGTGCACTGACTGGACAGGTCCACTCAATCTGTGTGGTTCTTTCCTCAAAAGACCATTTCAGACACCAATCTACATGGTCTTCTCATAATCTGACCAAGATTATGTCTGGACTTTAAAAGAGACTGTGACCTCTGAGTTTGTTTCGGCCTTTCTTCTCAGAGTAGTCAGATAGGAAACGCCGACCTCATCTAGTTTTAAAAATGTGATTGACGTGTAAAAGTGTTTGTACAAACCTACTTACAGAAATAAATCATTTATCATTATCATTTATCAATATAATATCATTGGATTCAGGTGACATAACTATAGGTCATGCTTTAGATAAATTTCGTTGAATGACGTTAAACATCCTCTCTCCTATTTATTATTCTATGCTGTGCCCGACAGGGTCCAAAATTGTGTCTTCATTACAAACCACCAGCTCATGTAAACATACATATGTACATTTTGGAACGCAATAAAGATATTGAGTATTGAGTACATTGTAAGAAAATAAAGTTATAAATTAGTCACCCGACTTTAATTTTGTTATTTTACTGCAAAAAGGTTCAATATAACCGTAAACCAGTAGGTAGGTAGAATAACTACACCCATAAAGATGCAGTTGAGGTTTTTAGAGTTGGCAATTATTTTTTAAATGAATTGGACCACGGAACTCTCAAAAGGTGCTATGGTCCAACTATTTTTAAAGTTGGACAACTGCCCCTAGTAAAGACCCATGGTCCAACTAGTTGGACAGAGCAGTTGGACCACTGTCCCGGACTGAAAAAAACATAAGGAAAAGTAGGGATTTTCTCTTGTTTTATTTTTATTGGATACCTGGTACTGTCTTCGTCGGCAAATAATGTAAAACAATACGTTATTTCTGCTGGGAATAGAAAATGTCATGAAATCTAACGCCTGCTTTGAAACATTTTGAATGGTGGATGGAATTGAAAGAGGGGCTCGTGGCTAAATAATAACAGTCGCACGGGTCGATGCAAAGTTAAGCTACGCTTATCACGGTCGGTTCGTAGATGGGTCACCGAGATTCCTACGTGACTCGTAAAGCACGTTAAGCCGTTGGTTCCGGTGGTCATTTGTAGATATTTCAATCTTTGACAGTCGTTACACATACACGTAGTCAGAAGCCCGAAAGCCTCTCGTCAACCAGTCAAGGGGTATCGTATTACCCAGTAACTGGATTGTGTAGGACAGATAGGGCAGTTGCTCCATGTCAAATACTGGTATTCAGCTGTATCTGGTTAGACTGCCAGCCGACCCCAACATAGTTGGGAAAATTTTCCAACTATGTTGTCGGCTATGTTTAGAACAGATAAAGCGTAAGCCTTCAAGCATATCCATACACATAAACTACCTTACGCAGTTCACTTACCGTTTCCACCCCATAATAGGAGATCACCGTCAAGATACAAACAAATGACGTCACAGATGCGTGAACTCAGTCGTCATAATTCTGACGTGTCATTTAGAGAAAGCCATTACGACTGAGATACATGGTTTTCGCTTTCTGCAGCGCCCCACAATTTTAATACAGCGCTTTTTAGATGTCATTTGCTGAATGTAACATTATTTTTAACTGAAATATTATGTTTTTCAGTAATAAATACTATCACGCAGATTTTCCACAAAGGGCTGACAGGTCGTGTTATTTAGCCATGTTTGGTCACTTCTGGACAACAAATAAAAAATCTTTGAATGATCCAAACCTAAACGGTCCATGAAGCGATCAATTGTCCGAAAATCTACATGGTCCTCAAATGATCTGACCAAGATTATTTCCGGATTTTTATATTTATATTTACATTGACATGAATATTTACTTTGTAAAGTATTATATTATTTTTAATTATTGTGAATGTGAAGATTATGTGGATCTTTCTTTTCTTTTTTATTATTTATTTTTTCTTAATTTTAATTAATCATAGTCTGGCAGTTTGAGTAATTTATGCGGCCTAACCAAATGTCCTTTCTTTGGTATTGTTCGTCAAATCGTTGAGCTCCTTAAATTCGGAGTTGCACGATTATTGACAATTGCGTGCACTGACTGGACAGGTCCACTCAATCTGTGTGGTTCTTTCCTCAAAAGACCATTTCAGACACCAATCTACATGGTCTTCACATAATCTGACCAAGATTATGTCTGGACTTTAAAAGAGACTGTGACCTCTGAGTTTGTTTCGGCCTTTCTTCTCAGAGTAGTCAGATAGGAAACGCCGACCTCATCTAGTTTTAAAAAATCTGATTGACGTGTAAAAGTGTTTGTACAAACCTACTTACAGAAATAAAATCATTTATCATTTATCATTGCAATTGACTAATTGCAATCGTAGTAATATTGTCAATCGCTTCAATTGCATTTTGTCGCCAACCATTTCGCACCTCAATGTGTATCAGTCACATAAAAACATACAACTGCAATTTGAACGTCTCGGGATCTTAAGTGAAACACTTTATCAAGGATTGGAGGTACCCCAATGATATTATATTTAACAGATATGTTAGAAGCGCGCAATCGTGAAGACTCGAAAACATTCCAATTGTAACGTTTTTACTTGTAGTGAAATGTAAAATGAATGAAACGTGGGTATGTGTGCCGCTGCTGCGCGGAACACTTTTTTCGGTTGTTTTGTGAGTGTATAACATATCTGTTAATATAATATCATTGAGGTACCCACTTACCTACTCAAATCTCGCAACGGAGAAAAAAACCTAAGACAACCTACTTACGCGATAAATACACGTTTAAATTCAAACGAAAAATTTTATGAGGAAACATAGGGCTTAGACAACTGACAATAGGCTTCGAAAGCGTTTCGTGTTTCTACATCGACTTTCAACAGAATTGACATGAGCTTTTCGATAGCTAATGTCAGTCCCATACATTTTTGCCTTTTCCATCATCGTTATCGCTGATAGAATGTCACTTTGTCTAGGGCCTCAGTAGCCTCAAGAAGACTAAAGAACATACATCATATACTCGTAAAACGGTCAGCTTCCATAAAGGTAAGCATAAACTTAGTAAGCATGTATACATAAATCACCAAAGTAAAATGAGCAGGAACGTATTTCACACCAATAAATATAAAAACTTCCTAAAAAGTGAGGGAAAGTCCTCATTGAAGAACTTCCTTGGACTCCAACCAAATACCTCTTTGTGAAGTTTATTAGTTAATTGCTTATAAAAAATATGATTAACACTTTGCCGAGTTTCAGAAATCATTGAACGAAGGAATAAACGAATAATTTTTATTGTAATAAAGTTCTAAGGGGTTATTGTAATGAAAACTTTTGGCTTCTATTGTTGTTGTTATTGGTCCCCGTGTCCTGTGTCCTTGAATAAGGTCAACGGGTTGTCCTTTGTTGAGGACACAAGGTTGATGGCGCTCGTTTGTTTTTCTTACATTATGATGAAATAAACATGACGGTAGAAAGTAAAAGATAGTGGGCAGAAATATTATATTTTTTGTAACTAAAGAAACGGTTTTCCAAATATTTATTCATATATGCTTCGTGTATAGAAAATAAAAGCCACCTTGAAAAAAAAAAATGTAACATGCCAATCCTAATAGTCCTACTAATATAAATGTGAAAGTTTGTGTGTTTGGATGTTTGTTACTCAATCACGCAAAAACGGCTGAATGGATTTGGATGAAATTTGGCAAACAGATAGTTTATAACCTGGATTAACAAATAGGATACTTTTTATCCCGATATTCCCACGGGATCGAGACTTACTCCGTTGAAACCGCGGGGTGCGGTTAGCGTAGCTATATTTTTGAGCCACACTCACCTATATTTAATTTGATTTTTTTTACATTTAAATGTAAAGTTTAATATCAATGTCCCTATAAACATAATTTAATACTCTCTATTGTAATACTTCAATGATTAGTAAGTTAAGTTCATACCTACCTAAGGCACACACAAGCAAACATGAAGCCTACTATAATATGTATAAAGTTGAGATCTATTCAGCACATTGTGTACTGTACATAATAAGACTCAGGCGTGTGCAGATTTGTGCAAAGCTACGTACGGAATTGTATACAAATTCAGGGATAATAATACAGTGCTGGGTATGTACTGAATTAAATAGAAGTGTAAGCTTTTAGTGCTTTTAGAAAGATCAGTGGAAAGTGTTCTACATGCAATTGTTTAAATGGTAGTCTAATCTGAATTCAGTGTATTCTAGATTGACCTCGAACTGACATAAGATGAGAAGGTATAATAATAGGTACAATAATAGGTACACTCGGTCTCTGCTGTGCTTCAAGAGCAACCATCTACTTAATAATAATCTACATAATCTTTATCTAAAATACATAATACATAATATTATAAATTAAAGTCGCTTTTCGTGTATGCTGTATGTCCGCGTGGTTCTTCTAAACCACGCAACAGATTTTGATGAGGTTTTCACCATCCTTTAGAGAATTAATGCCGGAAGATCGTCGCTCCACCTAGCCTGAGGGAGTCCTACCTTACGTTTTCCGATTCGCGGTCTCCACTCAAGAACACGTCTACCCCAGCGGTCATCGGTTCTACGGCTAATATGGCCGGCCCATTGCCACTTAAGCTTGCTTATTCTATGAGCTATGTCGACAACTTTGGTTTTCTGCCGGATTATCTCATTCCGGATTCTATCTCTCAGAGATACTCCAAGCATTGCACGTTCCATAGCTCGCTGAGCGACCTTGAATTTATGGACCAGCCGTACCGTGAGTGTCCACGTTTCGGCTCCATAGGTCATCACAGGCAGGACGCACTGATTGAAGACTTTAGTCTTTAGGCTCTGCGGGATACGCGACGAGAAGACTCGACGGAGCTTCCCAAAAGCTGCCCAGCCCAGCTGAATTCTTCTGTTAGCCTCCTTCTCAAAGTTGTTCTTACCAAACTGCAGAGTTTGACCGAGGTAAACGTATTCACGAACAACTTCGAGAGCATCGCCATTAACAGCAATCGGTCCCGAACTAACGTGGTCGTTGACCATAACTTGGGTTTTGTCCAAGTTCATCCGGAGACCAATGCGTACAGAAGAATCAACTAGGCCGTCCAGCATCTGCTGCAAGTCATGCAGCGACTCAGCCATTATGACGATGTCATCTGCAAATCTCAAGTGTGAGATGTACTCGCCGTTGATGTTAATGCCGCGTCCTTCCCAGTTCAGCGTCTTAAACACATCCTCTAAAGCGTTAGAGAACAATTTCGGGGAAATAACGTCCCCTTGCCTCACACCTCGACGCAGGGGGATATGTTCAGTTTGCTGGTTCTGAGTTTGGACGGTCATTGTCGCGTTTTCATAAAGACATCTCAACACTTGGATGTATCGCCAGTCAACTTGGCATCGTTGCATAGACTCCAAAACAGACCAGGTCTCGATAGAGTCAAAAGCCTTCTCATAGTCCACAAAAGCAAGACATAGGGGCCGATTATACTCTTCGGACTTCTGTATAATTTGCCGCACTGTGTGGATGTGGTCTATGGTGCTGTAACCTCCTCGAAACCCGGCCTGCTCCGGCGGCTGAAACTCGTCGAGTCTTCGCGCTAGACGATTCGTGACGACTCTTGAAAACAACTTATATACGTGGCTTAGGAGCGAAATGGGTCTGTAATTCTTTAAAAGGGTCTTATCACCCTTTTTAAAGAAGAGAACGACCACGCTCTTTCCCCACGCTTCTGGAGTTCTCCCAGAGAACAGGACAGAGTTGAAGAGCTCCCGAAGCTCTTTCAGTACAGGACTTCCTCCCGCTTTCAGGAGCTCAGTCGTAATGCCGTCCTCACCAGGGGCTTTTCCATTTTTAAGCTGTTTAAGAGCCGCCTCGATTTCATCTTGGCTGACTTCTGGCAGGTCTTCCGTGAAATGGCGGGTTAAGGTGGCTCTGGAATCCTCATTTTCGGGATCAGGTCGTGATGCATGCGATGCGTACAATTGGCCGTAGAAGTTTTCGACTTCCGAAAGGATCTCCGGCTTCGAAACGACGGTATCCCCACTAGATTTGGTCGACTTCGTCAGGTGGCTCCTCCCGAGTGATTGGACGAACACTTTCGACCCCCGATTTTGCTCAATCGCTTTCTCTATTGAGCGTGTATTGGAGCGTCGGAGGTCACGTCGTACCAATGTTCTAATATTTTTGTTGAGTGCCCGTTGTTCTGACGAAGTGATAGGTGGGTTTACACGTCGTTCCGTCATAAGCTTCAGAGTCTCATCCGAAAGTTTCGACTTCTTGCCTTTACGCCGCATTTTGCAAAATCGCGTACCTTCCTCCCTGAGGACTTCCACCATTTGGTCGAGCGCCTGGTTGACGTCATCTGTGGATTCCACGGCAGCAAATTGGTTCTCCAGGTCTGACTGGAACGCTTCAGATCCCAACATAGTTTGGAGCATATTTGGACGGAGCCCAGACTTCATCAAACGATTTCGCACGAGCTTGAAGTTGATATTCAGAGAGCCTCGAACAAGTCTGTGATCACTGCCGGTATTGAACCTGTTGATCACCGAAACATCCCTGAATATATGCTTTTTATCCGTTATGATGAAGTCTATCTCATTTTTAGTCATAGTGTCGGGACTTCGCGACGTCCACTTTCTTTGGGGCTGTTTCTTAAATAAGGAATTCATTAAGAAAAGCCCCTCCTTCTCAAGGAAGTTGACAAGCATTTGCCCCCTATGATTCCTATTGCCAAACCCGTAGGCTCCTACTACCGATTCGCTGCAATTCTGTACTCCCACTTTAGCGTTAAAATCCCCCATGAGAACGTTGTAGTGGGCCTTAGTGGTGGAATGCAAGGCCTTGGAAATATCCTCAAACATTTCCTCAACTTTGTCATCCGAGTGTGCCGAGGTCGGTGCGTAAGCTTGAATAACCTTGAGGCTATACCTCTCGGTTAGCTTCACTACGAGATATGCTACCCTGTTCGAGACACTGGAGACTTCCACAATGTTGTCACAAAGGGATTTGTTTACCAGGAACTTTACTCCTCTTGGGATAGCTGGTCTCCCTCTCGATAATACAAAAGGTGGCCCGATTCAAGGGTTATTGTGTCCTCCCCCTGTCTTCGGACTTCACTCAGCCCAAGAATGTGCCACCTTATTTTTCCGAGCTCTTCTTCTAGCTGCACTAAGTGTTCGTCAAGCCGTAACGTGCGTCCATTATACGTCGCCAAGGTCAGTTGGGTGTAGCGGCCATTCGTAACCCGGAGATTCTTCGCACCCCCTACCTTGCCGTTACCGTGACCGCCTCCAAAATCAGGAATAGCAAAGCGGCCGGGAACTGGGGGCCGTGATTGATTTTGGCTTGCCATTAGAGGATATGCCCATAATCGCCACGCTGGGCATGCGGGTTGGCGATCGCAGATCACAACTGCTCGCACTAGTGACGCTGCTGCCCGTCACTAGTCTGCGCCATTTAGTTGCGAAGTTTTATTTAGAAATGGTTATACCGCCATTTGTCGGTTGTCAGAGCCTCGTTTGTTATTCAGCAGGGTGCACCACGAGCAGGTGAGGTTGAATTGGGGCACTGAGATGGTAAGTGTGCCCCCTTACACCCCGGAAGGCTTATGTGTATAGAACGTTATCATTAGAGTTACATAAAACAAAGAAATCTCGATGTTTTGTCAAGTCGTAAAAACCGTGTGAAACAGAAGCTGGTCGCTAGTATTTTTTTTTTTTTTTTCACTTACAGACGAAGCACAACCTAAACTACTAGATCTAGCTAGAAGCATGGAATTTTGCACACGAGTTCCATATTATACAAGGTGTATCAGAAAGGCGTGGATGTGCAGACCATCAAACTGAAAATATCTTTTTCTTGCATACTTCTCTATTAGTCGTCAAGCCGGTAGTCATTCCCTTCCCATTCATTATCATCTTTCACATAGTCCATCCATCGTATTTTTGGTCTTCCCCTACTCCCATATAACCATCCCCATTTTCTGACGAACCTTACTCACCCTCATAACGAATAGGTATATTTAAATTTTCCCCTAATCACTTTGTATTTTTACCTCTCCTCAACATTAAACTACTTTTCACTTCTCAAATAGTCTTCATTTGAGCTTCATCAAGTCTATTACTATTCGCGTTAGCCAATATGCCATTCCCACTCAAATGCGCACATAATTACTTAACAGAATCTACCATATTCCCCGACATCGCCACTGGACATAATGCTACATAGTCACTCTACCCAGTCGTGTCGCAGACTGCATTATGCATTGGCAAATATCCCTCAAACTCGAGCCTTAGACATTTGCATATGTCTTCAAACAAGATAAGTAGAAAGTTGGATCTTGTAACTTTGGTTGTAAGGGAGCTTAATCGCTTTTCAAACATAACAAGTTTGTGAAACCAGGGATCGGGTCTTAGTGTCTTTGCAATTTGTGTCATCTTCGTAAATTCATTAATTCATTGCTTGTTTATGTAACTTCATTATCCTACCTAAACATTTTTAATATACACAAAAAATCAAAGTATGCATTAGTAGTTCCATGGAGAGGAGCTCATGGCTAAGTAATAACAGCCGCACCGAGTCGATCCATCAGGTTAATCTACGCTTGGGGTTGGTTGGTGGATGGGTGACCATCTTTACATACCGAGACTCCTCCGTGCTTGCAGAAAGAACGTTAAGCCGTTGGTCTCGGCTGTCATTCGTGGATCTTTGACAGTCGTTAAGGGTCGTCAGAAGCCCGAATATCTGACAACCAGTCTTGCCAAGGGGTATCGTATTACCCAGTTACTGAGTTGTGCAGGTCAGATAGGCAGTCGTTCTATGTAAAATTGAGCTGCATCCGGTTAGACTGGAAACCGACCCCAACATTTGGTAAAAGGCTAAAAGATTGATTGATATAGCAAAAGGAACTTCGTTCCAATCGGGTCTCCCACGACACTTCCCGACTTCCCTAGTCCTCACTTTCTTTAGAAAAGGAACTCTTGCGCAAAATGTCATGCTTCTAGGACCAGCGGTTTAGGTGAGTTTTGTACGAATAATTATGTCACTGAATGAATGAATTTAGATTTGCATTTGGTAGACAGAAAAGGAAACAATATTTTCTTCCATGTATTGTCGTTGTTTGTAGACGAATTGATAGATTGTGACGTGTGTAAATTGATATTCACAATCCGTCACAATTCCACAAACCATCCATTACTGCTCTCTAAGAATAGAGCTGCACCATCAATAATACCAGAGGATTTAAAAATTGCATTAGCGCAAGCAATGTCCGCCTACTATCTTTTAACCTAGTTTCAAAACTAGGATCTTATCTTACGTCTTGTTAAACTTCCATTGTAAAAGAATGATGGATTTTCCAACAGTTCCATTATTCGCATTCGTGTTGGAATTGATCGGGAATTTCTGATTCAGTGTGTTTTTATTATGTACTTGCTGCGCCCCGCGGTTTTCACGGATACAAGGTGTCCTATGTCCCAATCTAGGTCGTAGTCTACCCATGTGCCAAATTTTATCCAAATCCAGTCAGCCGTTTAATTGGGAAACGGCTAGGAAGATTTTGAGATAATAATTTGGTATTTCTGCATTTGAAAGACATTGAGGAAAAAAGAGTTGAAGGCGAAAGAGTTTAACGAGAAATCCTCCCATGAAATATCTGAATAGGTACTTAAATTCAGAATCTTGAATCTTGAATCCTGATCAAGTCTCTGGAAAGCCTTCAGTCAAATCGTGGTCAAACCTCATCCCGTCAGCTGTCTGAATTGGTTGACCAAAGCCGCTTTGACCAATCAATTAAGTTAACAAAGGATTTGACAGTAAATTTAAATAGGCCTCTAGGAACCGATGCTGAATTCACACTGGAAAATGGAAAATGCTTTAGAATGTTGAATGACAATAGAAGCAAAATTTAAATGTGTGCAAAACCACGTCTGTACAAGTAGGTGAGTTTATTATATTTTTTATTATATCTGCCTCATTGGTCTAGTGGTTTCAAACGCTACTGCTGAGCATGAGGTCCTGAGTTCGACTCCCGGGTTGAGCAAAGTGCTATAGAGTCTATCCATCTAGAATTTCTCAGTAGCAGCCCGAAGTCTAGATTTGTGCCCGGTTGATGGCAATTGGCTCGCCTCCTGTAACATGGGACATAAACATAACTGGCGAAATGTGGGTGTAGGTACTATATAGGTACATCTCTGCCTAACCCTTCGGGGAAATACGGGCGTGATGTTTATCTAGATTTAATGGCAATTTAATAGGGCCCCCTATAACATTGGACTTAAAAACATATTTGGCGAAATGTGGGTGTGCTTAGAGTGTACATGTACACCTCTGCCTTACTCTCTGGTGAATACAGGCGTGATAATATGTACATACAGCTAATGCTATCTCGATTGGTTAGTACCATTAGATTCCCTGCTCAACCCTCAAAGGAAAGTTCTTGAAGGTAAATACACCTACTGAAGCTCGATTCACACATATCAGTGAAGCCACCATTCCGACACAGTTCCGGCACAGTGCAAAATATTCTTTCATACATTCTCTATGAACGCATCCCCACTTGTCAGTGTCAGTGCCGACACTGGCATGAGAATGTATAGAATTAGTTATCTATGCTTATGTAGGTATGAGAAATCCTGCATTTCCCAATTATACGGTGTGCTAGAAACCTAATCTAAATAGGAAAACATAACAATTCAAATTAAAATAGTGATTGCTAATCATGAATACACACTAAAACTAAAAACTGAGAAATTCAACCCTAACTTGATTTAAATAAGGCGCAAATTACAAACGCCTATCAGGACAACCCTTTTAACACTCAAAATGACATTAAATTATAAGAAAAATAAAACCCTTTAAAAACAATACGAACCTTTTTTGTACCAAAACATTAGCATTGGATATTTGACAAATACCTGGTGTAGGTAGTTTCCCTTTAAATCCAACAATAAAGCTGTTCTGAATACAAAAGAGGACAAGGGCCCGGAAACCCTGAAAATCCCTAAGGACATCCCTGAAAAAATCCTCTTCTAAACACGTTCAAGCCTGCAACCCACCAGAGAATTACATAACGTTATTTAGGTAGTTTAATAATGAAAACAGTTGGTTCTGCGAAACTGGGTCATCCCTGATTAGATGATTGTTAATTTGATATCGTTGGAATAAGCAATGACTATTGTTTTGGATACCTCATTGTGTTGTGGGTAAACAATTACCAGTAGCTGAATAAATGAACCGTGAAGAGATTTTGAGGTATCAAATTAATATTCAAAAGATGCCCCACACGTTTGCAGCGAGAAAATAAATTGTCAAAGCGCTTATCAGTAACAAAAAATGCAGTTATTGATTACCACGTGGTCTTAAGGTAAAGAATTCAGTCAATTTTCACGGGCGGCATGCTTTAACAAAGTCAGACCATGCTGCATAACTTGCATTTTCACTTACATCGAATGTTCCTAAGACATTGCACATGCCCGAAAGCTGTAACGTTTGCCTAACGCACAATCGAAAATCATCCTTAAGGAAGTGCTGTTTGCGCTTGAAATTCCTGAAAAGCTTACCTGATCTCAATTCGAAAGGCATGATCAAGCGTGCAAATCGCCCCTCCCGTGCAACTGCTCCGGTCACAGACTCGTCCCACCACCCCTCAACATTGCACGCCAACTAATGCATCGCACACACTCACACACTCTCAACACACGTGGAACACCACTAGTTCCGTTGTGAACAGCACAACAACGTAGGTCAGTCGTCAAAGCTGTATATCATTACGCACGGTAGATTCCCGTTTCGTGAAAAAACGGTTTTCGGACGGTTGACGCGACGCGGCGAACACGGCGAACGCGAGGTCACTTCTGCCGCCTTACCGCGGCGCGCGCCGACAGCACCCCCCGTTACCATGACTACGGTCCCGGGCGATATCTGCCCCGGTCCTCTTTTGCGAACAAAAACAAAAATAGCAAATTAATTGCGTAATCGTGGGCCGTGAGCATTTTTGCTAAGGTTAATTAGTACATCAAAGGGGTGCAAGTTAAATATGGGAGCTGGCGATCACCCATGACGAGGTATGTGCTCGGTTTTACTTTCGCTTCACCTTTTAGCCCGTTTTGGACGGCAAAATTAGCTTTGACTTTTACGAAAATAATTTCTGAAATTCATTCTGGTCTGTACATTATAATTGGTTTCAGTGTCTACGTCATATTGCTATTACATACCACTTTATTTAGAAGCCTTATTTTTCTCACAATACAATTGACAGAAGTATGGAGATGACTTACTGAAAAATTATGTAATTGGGACGCAGGGGGAACATTTCACAGTGCTAAAGCCAGATAAATTGGAATGCAACCAATATTCATTTATTTGCCGAAATAGAATGGGTTGCGAAAACGATTTTTCCGATGGCTGTCATTGCATTCCAATTGCATTCCAAGTGAGCGATTGTCCAATCAGAGGCTTAAGCCTCACGGCTTAAGCCTCTGATTGGACAATCGCTAGGTTTTATTAATATGTTGATAACAATTATTGACCTTTTATATCGACTAGATAGGATTTTTTTATTTTTTATCGGCATTTTATTGAATTCGTTTTGTATTCTGAAAAGTAGACACGTAAAACATCTTCTACGATTTTCGCTGACGTAAGCCCGAAAACTCCTTACCTTTTATGTAAGAACATGGTTATGCATGAAACTTTTGGGATCCGGATCAACCTGTTACGATAATAGTGTTCTTTCTAATAAAATATGTAGATAGTACACTAGTAGTTTTACTCTGTAGTCTGATTAGTAATATGGGAGGTATTTGTAAAGTTATAAGACGTAAATGGACTGCTACAGTCCGGTCGTCCAGGGATTGCGTTCGTGACACCTGTCAGTTGGACGATTTCTAGTAGTAATACGGATCAAATTCGTAAAACATATAATTATTGTTTAGTATGGAACTGACCAGTGTCACGAAAGCAGTCTCTCGACGGCCGGACTGTAGAAAACGATTACATTTTTTTTTTACATTTTTATTCGATGTATTATGCCTTATAACTTCATTCAAACTCTGTTAGTTTTCATCATTTAAAATTAAAAAATGTCTATCCATACACTGTGAATCAAGCCCTAAGTATTTTTAGTCTAACTAAAAATGCTAAAAATTACAAAAATAATTCAAAAAGCACTTCAGACATAGAATCATAAATTCAATGACATTTACTGTTCTTCACATTCAGCGCTACCTCACAGAAAGCGTTTTTCCCTGTGATATTTTCATCAAAACGGATCTATCGGATTCCGAGATATTCAGGCTTCGGGCCAAATGAAAAATCGACCCTAAACGTACAATAGAAAATGGACTGTATGGCTATAAGACGACCCTAAAATACCTCCAGCCCATTTCATCCTTAATAGACCGTTGAAATACCTACGGCAAAGCCTTGAACGTTCATATTCTGTTTTATTAGAGATCTTCAGGCTTGAGACTGTTTGCTTAGAGAGACTTGGTTTGGCCATGTGAGTGAAAGGGTAGTTACTTAGGTAGATAAAGGAATAAAAATAGTGGGCTTTTTTGTCATCTAAAGGTCTATTTTGACCAAACGAGCGAATGCACAAACATAATATTTGATGATCGATGTATTGATTTGAATGAAAATGTATGAATTTGTGTATAAAGAGGGTAGACATTATTTGTATGCACATAAAAAAAAAATGACATCTACCCTCTATCCACAGGTAGCGTATTTTATTATGGTGTGTTCCAAAAGTCTCTGATGAAAATGTAAACAAATGGATCATAATACGTAACTGTGGATGCCAATTTGGCATGCCATTTACAAATTCAGTGCTTTGATTTGATTGTTTCAATACTTAAACCCGAATTATAATTTGAGATGTATTTCATTTGACAATTGAGGTTAATTTTATAACTAGGTACTGTAATTTTTGTCGAAGATTTTTCAATTAAGAACATGGAAAAGGTAGGTACTGACATATACAGTTGAAATTTGCTAAATATACAGATGAATGAGTAACTGGACCTTTAGTGAATGATTGCGAAATAATTTGCCAAACCTGAACAGGATTTGTTTACATTTTCATCAAATACTTTTGGAACAGACTTTAAATCGTCCCACTTCAGTGCGGCGACGCGTGATAAGTATTCCAATAAAGTGATTGTTTCGTTTTAAAAGACTCGTATCACTCTTTTGATGACCCGCTAAATTGTTAATTACAGCATTTATTTTGTAAACTCCTTTATAACCCCTTTAAAAACGAAGCTGTTACATCGTCCTCCAGATACACATCTGGCCAAAAGTACCGGGAACCTACCTCACCTTTTATAATGCATTTAATGAAGATAATATGGGTGTTAGTCTGCTATTGTTACCTCTTTTGTGGGACGCTGTGATAACTAGAGCATCGCGGGAAACGTATGTGTGAAATTAGGACAATGAAACGCTAAAATACGTGCGAAATGCTAATTATGAAAATTTAGAATTATATTGTATGTTTATTTTATTTTCTTGCCAAAAACTAAATAGGATGAACATTAACAATCTTTGTAATGTCTTGCTTAGCCGAAACTATGCAGGTAGTTAATAAGTACCTAATACTATTTTTAGGCTTGGTAGAACTTGTGGAAATTATCTTGAAGTCCCTGCCGTATATCGACGCGCACCCTGTTACCATGGATTCAATAACATGATTCTGGACCACCCAGCGTTGAAACTTTTCGTCGTTTATTTAAAAAAAAACAACTGCGTCCTATAAAAATTGCAATAATACCTACCAGTCAAAATGAATGGAACAGCAATTTTTTTGCTGGTTGCGCGTCGATGTCTGCCAAGCCAACCTGTATATGTACTTTCCGTACGTTATTTATATTCTCAGCGGTAATGATATAATATATGTACCTACAAGATAACTTCCACAAATGACAAATAATCCTAACTTTATTATTAATATTATAAATGCGAAAGTGAGTTTGTTTGTTTGTTACGCTTTCACGCTAAAACGGCTGAACGGATTTGGATGAAATTTGGCACAGTGATTGACCTTGACCTGGAGAAGGACATAGGCGACTTTCATCATGGATCGCAGACGAAATCGCAGGCAGCAGCTAGTTTATAATATTTCCAACATCAATTTTTACAGTCAACCTAACTACCCACAACTTTAAATATAGATAGGTACTCCCCAAACATTTACTCTCTGTAACTGAACAGTTCCAAACGCCGCTCAGCATATATGCAACGTCACGTTTTCCAAGGCTTTCCTGATCCTTCAAAATTCCAATTCCATTCTTTCATTCAATTCCATTCAGAAAATCGGAACACAATCCCAAATAATATATTCTTACTCGCTCAGACATTGTCCTATTTGGCGAAGATCGCACGATCAAACGCATCGAACGATCGTTATTAAGCATTTCATGTGCTCGCACGATTACTTGCGATCGATGACACGATGCGTTCTCGTCGTGTGATGAGTTCAAACATATAGATTTCATCAGTGTCCTATTTGAACCTCGCAAGTAATCGTGCGAGCACATGAAATGCTTAATAACGATCGTACGATGCGTTTGATCGTGCGATCTTCGCCAAATAGTACAACGCCTCAAACTTCGGGAAACCATTCCCGATTCCTTTCGGAGTTAATCAGGAGCACAGAATCCAGTGAGTACTGGATTCTGTGCTCCTGACATTTCTATATTAATATTAAAGTTTATTGTGATGAGTATCACAATAAACTTTAATATTAATATAGAAATGTTCTTTTGTCTTGTAAACAAGGTTGTGAAGTCTTCTGTGAAGTCATTTCTGCGGAACTCCGAAATTACTTAGAAAGTTTTAAACTTTATTAATTAGACAGTAGGCACTGCTTATACAGGCTGTAAGGGTAAACAGTCTTGTCATTCAAACCATGTGTAGTTGACTTAAATATAAAAATAAATGACCGATAACAACAAAAAAAAAACGTCATTGTCATCAAAAGATTTTAAAAAGTTTCTATCCGACACCGTGCTTACTAGCAAAACAGCTGACTGACTGAGGGAGGGGTCGCGCTCGCGGCCGGTCAGGTCACATCCGGTACCCCCCACTCGTGTTGTGACGCAAGTTCGTTGCCCTAGCGCATAGGACAACGAACTTGCGTCTCTTGTGGTAAAATGTAGATAAAAGAAAAAGAAAAAAAAAGTTGTATTTTTCCATTGATTTTACGTTCTATAAATAAAACCAAACCACTGGTTGCAAGGATAACGGTGTTTACCCTAACACCATGTATACAGTCAGGGGTATGCATTGTGAATGTGTAAATAATCAAAGATGTATAGGAGTTTTGGGAACATTTTATTTTGTTCTGAATAAACAATTTAATGTATTTCCATATTGATTAAGCTCTCTCGTGAATAAAAGCCATTCTGCCATTCATTTATAATAGGAATCGTTTGCGTTAATTTTATTACCGACTTCAAAAAAGGAGGAGGTACTACGTTCGGAAGATTGTTTTTTTTTTTTTTTTTTTTTTTTCATTCTTCTTCAGCTGGCGAGCCGTCTTTGACACACTCGTCAATACGACACGTCAATTTTTTTGACACACTAAATTTAAAAATTGATTTATTTTATTTAAGTATAGTAATTAATCTAATAAAGATCATCACCATCATAATTCAGCTGCATCCGGTTAGACAGGCAGCCGACCCCAACATAGTTGGGAAAAAGCTAGGCAGATTGATTAATTTAATAAACACTTATACCTCCCGGAATAAATTCTCTAAATGATGGTGAAAACTGCATCAAAATCCGTTGTGTAGTTAAGAAAAACAACGCGGTCACACAGACAGACACGCAAAGCAATATTAATTAATCAAAGTATGTAAAGATAAATATAGATAGGTATATACCTACAATAGGGTACCTACCTTTTTTTTTGAGGTTGGGAAATCAGCCAATGACATCTCCCGCTCTGGGCGGAGCGGAAGGGCGTATCAGACTTTTACTGAATAAAACCCACCCGTGTTCCTTCAGTTGCCTGTTGCCAAGGTCCCGGTATCCCTTTCGGACTTTCCCGCAACCCTGACAGGACAATAGGGAACCTACGAATGTAATGCGAACTAAATGCCACAAGATAGTCTCTGCTAATCAAACTTTAACTATCGTAACTACAAACGATTGTTGACACGAAAGCATCCGATTGATGAGTATTAGTCTCTCCAGCTGACTGTCACATTGACATTTAAGACATTTCCCCAAAGCGACTGGTGTACGTTGTAAGAATCTCGTAATAAAATGTAATGTGGTAGCCGTCAAGACATGTCAGGTATCGGAAACTTACGTAGCGTTTACGAAGGGTTTCAGATTTATGACTCAATCAATTTACGCGGAGTCGCGGACAATGTTTAAGTTCCTATGGAACTGCTTAACCAGCCATTCTGGGAATTTCATCCTTAGCGGTGCGGTGTGAGCCGTAAGTAATTTTGCCGTCTGATGTGTTTTATAGAAAACCGATATTTCTAAATGCGACGCTCTGCCTTCTAGACAGATAACGCACGCTTCTTATGCTAGGCTACTCAATATTGATGAGCATTTTATACGCGTTTCATTCTACGCGACTTGATTTCTTGAACTATTTATAGTTTTATCATAAATTAAGCATTTTTACTCTTACTCCTGTTCCTTTCGTGATATTGACAGTTAGATAACAAGAATTTCGCTATTTAAATTTGTACATAATCCAAAAAAAATTACAAAAGTCAAAAAAGTTGTTTCAATTTGTCATACAAAAGTCAAACTAAACTTTTACCAAAAAATCCTTGTTAAACACGAAAATGGCCTGGCTGAAACAAAGCTCGGTTTTTAACTAAAAATCGCGGTGCGGTATACTGCAGTCCCCAACTAACTTCATTCCAAAATAAACGATGGCCGCGCATTGCTACGCTAATAAAATTGCATTGCAATGGCGGCACAAGCAAGTGATAATTATATAATACGCACATGAATCCGAAAAGTCAGATGTGCATGCCTTGGAGAGAGCCATGCCAGAGAGATATTTTCTCAACGGCCTGTGAAGCCAAGTCAGAGGCCCTTGGGCGACTTTAAAACTCTGTCACCAGATTAGTCACTAACGTATGTAAATCGATATTTCCACCGAATTTTAGACGTCTATTTTGATACACAATTTCCGCTCATTTCCGCCAACGCCTAAGTATTATAAATTAAAGCTTTACTTGGCTTCCCCGTTTTGCTGAAATGTCACAGTAATTTATCATAATTTTCGTATATAAGATAATAAATATTCCTCGATAATAATATACTACCTATGTAAATTTCGAACATTACATACATACATAATTAAAGCATTGATGTTCAATAAGCTTAAGCTTATTCTTAACCGACTTCTTCAAAAAGGAGGAGGTTATCAATTTGCCTGTATGTTTTTTTTTTTTGTTTGTATGTTACGCAATTACACCGGTGGCAAAAAACGAAAATTGAAAAGCAAAGAAACCGACTTCCGAAATAAAGTTATTTTTCACTTTTTTTGTGAAGTCGGTTGTTTTTTTTTTATACTATGTTCGTAGCAAAGAACATAGTATCATCGAAACCATAAATACTAATATAAAATTTGTCTGTTCTCAAAGTTGCAATTTTTATTTCACGAGAAAAAGGCTTTGTAAGGTCTACGCTCTTGACTGTACACAACCCCAAAACTTTTCAAATATTTGATGGATTTTAAATAATGCAACTTTTAAAATTGAAGCTTTTCGTAGGATTAGCTTCGCTTGGTGTAATAGCTTGCACCTAAGTGCTTCTCAAAACTCTTTGGATCCTACAGTAATGTTGTTTTAAGTCCAGCCATCGATGTTGATAACTAAGTAAGGTATATCTAATGTTTCTCTTACCTATAAATTGGTTAGCCATTCCTACTGGTATAATTGCTTTTAATTATCATCCGTACGTGAAATAACATTTCCATTTTATTGATTTAAAACTAGAAAAGGTTTTTCTTGTCGGATGATGAGTGGTAAGTACTACGGTAGGTTAAAGAACTTCAGTATTTTCTATTCAAGGTTCAATTAACTTATCGGACACGGACAGTTATGTGTACTGATCGAAATTGAGTTCAGTATATTTTATGTGCAAACGCAAACTTCCACGCTTTTCTGCTTTTCTCTGAATAAATGCCTTCTATGATGGGTCTTACAATTTCATGATTTCTCGGTCATAAATCTAGTTAGTCTTTTTTTAAAGGATTATAGTCAAAATATAATAGGTCTCCTATGAAATTGCCGTTCTGCAGTACTGGCCATTTCAAATCAAAATAATTTTTGTTTGGCTAAGAATACTAATTTCAAATTAATTTTATTTTAAAAACATGGAATTCTTTTTTCAAAAGAAGTCATTTGTTTAATGATTAGTGTTACATTTTCATCGCATTTCAATCTTTTTCGTCATCATGGATACGTTAAAAATTCGAGTAATTATATTCGTGGCAGCAACGCGGCACAAGCGGCACGCAACATCAACGACGTTTACGGAGCTAACACTACAAACCAACGCACCACCTGTTATTGGTTTGCTCGCTTCCGTTCTGGAAATTTCGACCTGAAAAATGAACCTCGCGGTCGTCCGAAGACTTTGGTCGACAATGACGAATTAAAGGCGATTGTGGAAGCTGATGATACACAATCTACGGCTGAATTAGCAGCAGCTTTCGACGTTAGCGTCAAAACAATATTGGTCCATTTGCGTCAAATTGGCAAGGTAAAAAAGCTTGACAAATGGGTGCCCCACGAACTCAATGATCGCCAGCGCGAAGTACGCGTCGAGGCGTGCCTTACACTGCTCAACAGACACACAAATGAAGGAATTTTGAACCGCATTGTTACCTGCGATGAAAAACGGATTCTGTTTGATAACCGCAAGCGCTCAGCAAGTTGGTTGGATCCTGGTTCAGTACCTAAACAATGCTCTAAACGAAAACTTACCCCTAGAAAAGTGATGGTCACTGTTTGGTGGTCTAGCGCCGGTGTGATTCATCACAGCTTCTTACCAAACGGGGTGAGCATTACTGCAGATGTGTACTGTGAAGAACTGAACACAATAATGGAGAAGCTGGCACATCTCCAACCAGCATTGGTCAATCGCTCGTCTCCGCTGCTCCTGCACGACAACGCGCGACCTCATACTGCACAGCAGACGGTCTCCAAGTTGCAAGAACTGGGGTTGGAAGCTCGCCGTCATCCGCCCTACTCACCAGACCTTGCGCCTACAGACTACTACTTTTTCCAGAATTTGGATAACTTCTTGGCGGGAAAAAAATTCAATACCCGAGAGGCAGTACAAAATGCCTTTGAAGAATTTGTTGCCTCCCGTCCAGCTGATTTCTTTAAGAAGGGCATTAATAAACTGCCACTGCGTTGGCAAAGATGCATTGATTGCATGGGTGATTACTTCGATTAATACAAATAAAAAATACATGAAAAAAATTCGTTTAAATTTTTTGAAAGAAAGAAGAAAGAAAGAAAATACGTTTATTTGCGGTAAATATGACGCAAAAAAACAATGTAACAAATTAAAAATAAAAAAGGTTGGGGGAAACATGCGTCACATCCACGCAAAACGGCTATCGCTCAGCATTATGCTGCGACCCTATGCAAAACAGAGCCCCAGCGCTGGTTTTCAGCGACAGCCGGCGCTGACGTAATGACGTCGATCGGTGCGGCAAACCATTATCAGAACGCTGTACCGGTACAGCGCACTGTAATAAAAAATAAAATATATTATATTAATATCTAATAGTTTTTAAATAATTATAACTACACTATTGTATTAGGTAAGCCTGTGATGATAGTTGTATGTGTTTTAAATAAATAAATAGTATAAAAAAAATAAAAAAATAAAATAAATAAAAATAAATAAAAGAAATGGGTAAACGAGAATATCATCCTCCGTGATGCGTTTTGTGTAGTGGCAACATTTTGAAGCGTCCTCTTTGACGTACATACACCCAACATGCACCAAACCAAAGAGTTATGAATGATGTAATATATTACAAAATGGCCAGTGATGTAATGTGTAATTGTGTGAGATATTTTTCATACAAAACGGCAATTTCATAGGTAAAGACCTAATTATGTACCTAAGCAGAAGTACATACCTATACTATGTATAATACCTACTGGGAAGATAGGGAGATACCTACATGGGGAAATGCTCATCAAAAAATTCTTCCGTCGAATTCTTCCGTCAATGGGAAAACTGCCCAAAAACCTTGCAGTATTGCCACATTGCATGGCAAGGCAATGCTGATTGTTTGGCCTAAAAAAAATAAGCCAGCTCTATAAACTACCATAGTTACCTACGCTACGCAACATTAGATCCTGCATAGACATCGGTCAGGACATGTTAAACCAGCTATCTAATTGTGTAACTAATTTTGGTAACCGATTAAGACTAATTTGTTTCATTTTGACAGTTCAACCACTTTCATTCATCTGCCTAGCCTTTTTCCAACTATGTTTCGGTCGGCTGCCAGTCTAACCGGACGCAGCAGCTGAATACAAGTATTTTACATGGAGCGACTGCCTATCACACCTCCACAACCCAGTAACTGGGTAATACTAATACGATACCCCTTGGTATGACAGTGTCAGACTTTTGGGCTTCTGACGACCCGTAACGACTGTCAAAGGTCTACAAATGACAGCCGGGACCAACGGCTTAACGTGTTTTCCGATGCACGGAGGAATCTGTATGTAAATATGGAAGCAATGGATTAGACATTTGTTTCAAACTGATTTAAACTGTGATTGATCGCGTATTACGCAATTAGGGTGTAGACTATAACGAATGTTCTTGTGGCGGTATCTTCATCGCCACATGCGAACTACGCATCGAAGACCTGACGTCACACAAAAATCCTGACGTCACAAAAATCCTGCATCGCGCAATTAGAGTTTACCGTGCAGTGGACATATATACTAGAATCCAATATCAATCATTGGGCAGTTGCGCGCCAGACACAACACCCGTCTGGTAGGAGGATCCTCCCTTTTCTATGGTGGATGAGTTAACTTACTTGTAAAGTAAATTACTGCCTAAAGTACTTGTAAAGTATTGTTTTATTGTGAATGTGAGGACTATGTGGATATTTATTTTTCGTTCTGTTAGTTTTAGCGAAGGTCTGGCAATTTGAGAACTTTATGCGACCTACCCAAATGTCCTTTCTATGGTATTGTTCGTCGAGTCGTTGAGCTCCTTAAGTTCTGAGTTGAGCTCCACTTTACTGACAAATGCTTGCACTGACTGGACAGGTCCACTCAAATCTGTGTGGTTCTTTCCTCAAAATACCATTTCAGACTTTCTACATGGTCCTCATGGCCTGACCAAGATTATGTCTGGACTTTAAAGGAGACGGTGACCTCTGAGTTTGTTTCGGCCTTTCTTCTCAGAGTAGTCAGATAGGAAACGCCGACCTCATCTAGCTTATTTTTACAACTTTTTAATATGACGTGTAAAAGTGATTCCAATATCCTATTTACAGAATAAACAATTTCATTTCATTTCCTAAATTCTGAACACAACCCCCAGTTAGACGTACAGCCTACGAAGTCACGATGTAATTGAGCGTACACTATCGATCTAGCCTCGCTTGTCTGAGGTCGTCAGTATTCAAAAAACGTTCGCCCGACCCAGCGGTACGGCCATAGCCACAGAAAGCCTACATTCTTCGAACTATAGCCCAAATTAACTTCATATCGGTGATTACTAATGGCTGAAATTGTCGTTCTATAACCGTACATAATATAATTATGTATAATATAAATGCGAAAGTAACTCTATCTGTCTGTTACCTTCGTTTTCTTTGGATCTTCCATCCCTGTCAAAAGATCATTTATAGTGATCTAAACGTCGCGTTCTGATGATCAAAAGAGCTTAGGGCATTTTCTCCAATGTTCAAAACAATAGAAACAGGGGGAAAAATCTGATTTTCTCACCGACTTTATGATGTAGAAATGAACTACTTTAGAAAAGGTAAGCATGAAGCACTGAAAAATGTTAGGCATTCGCCTACAATTTTTCGCTTAGCAAAAGCGTTCGAAATACTTTTGCTCTAAAAATTTTGGTAGGCGCCCACATTATTTTTAGATCACACGTTTTTTACTTATTTTCGATACGTCTATATATAACTGGTCATCTATTAAATACCTCATTACGATAGGTCATCTATTAAATACCTCATTACGATGGCGTAATAAGGTATTTAATAGATGACCAGTTATTAAAACATTAATAAAAATGCTGTGTAGTAAGAACTTTAAGCATTTATTTTACTTGCGGAGGGAGTTTAAATCGATGGAAGTTACAACTCGCTACGCGAACGATGTTTCCGTTTTCAATCCAATCTCATTTATCTAGCTTCAAAGTTCAAACTGTGCGATACACCTGGTACAAAGAAGGAACACAACATCTATTCAATTCCCCCGTTTAAAAAGAAAATAGCACATTTCTATCTAAGTTCTCCACCCAAAGTATGCTGATCTAGAATATTTCTTTTTGAATCTTTATGCCTCCAAAAGTCTTCCAAATTCACCTCATATCCTGCCCAATTGTACGATACAGAGAAAAAACAACTTTCAATCAAACTACAAAAACCTGGCACCTTAAGACCTCAATCAATTCTCTGTACAAGATCTATCTTCAAACAAAATAACGCGGAAACACCGCGGGATACCGGATGGCGGATTTCTTTGCACCTTTGCGACGTATTGTCCCGGTGCACAAAGAGTCAAAGAAAAAGTCATTAAAATATTACAATACACAAGTACTTGTCTCTGTCCTGTAATTTATTTGAGATGTGTAAGAGATAGATAACGGGCAGCGATCTTTATCGTGTTTTGTCGCTTCTGTAGGTAATCTGGAGTGCTGTTGACGACTCTTCTTTGGTTTTAGCGACTTATCTGGATAATACTGGCTTTTTTTCGGTATTGGTGTATTTTTAACCGACTTCTTCAAAAAGGAGGAGGTTCTCAATTCGTCTGTATGTTTTTTTTTTTTTTTTTTTTTTTTTTTTTTTTTGTGTGTATGTTACCCGATTACTCCGCCAATTATGAATCGATTTTGATGATTCTTTTTTTGTTTGGTAGGTCATGCTTCAGAGATGGTCCCATATAAATTTTATTAATTTTGCTTGCGTAGTTTTTGAGTTAGCTTCAATAATTACGTAGTTTTCCCACTTTGCGATGTTGATGACATGTTAATTGACTCCGTCACATAGCAGACAACGGTATACGAATTTGTGTGGGGTAGTTACCACAACTAAAAAGTGAAAAATAAAAACTTTTTACAAAAAAAAAACAACCGACTTCCAAAAAAAAAGTGAAAAATAACTTTAATTTCGGAAGTCGGTGGCAAAAAACGAAAATTGAAAAGCAAAGACACCGACTTCCGAAATTAAAGTTATTTTTCACTTTTTTTTTGGAAGTCGGTTGTTTTTTTTTTGTAAAAAGTTTTTTTCTTTTTTCTTTGTTGAAACTGTGATACATTCTAAGATGACGAATGGATTATATAGGCCTGGGGGCCAACCACCACCGTTTACAGCAGTATTATTTTAATTTTACTTCGTGGCGGAAAGAGATGGAGCTATACGTCCTGTAGAGTTTCATCTTTTTCTTACACTGAAGTAATATTAAAATAATACTGCTGTAAGCGGTGGTGGTAGGCCCCTGGTCACTCAAAATAATGATCGCCTGACACTAGGATACATCTAATCTAAGATGACGAAAGGATCCTAGGTCAGGTAACTCAAATGATCGTCTATCTAATTGCGTAAACGATTAAAACTCTGTTTCATTTTGACAGTTCAACAACATTAATTGCGTTATTTAATTTACGTTGTTGAGCATTTTTTTCGAACTTCTGAAGCAACGGATTAGCAAACGGTTTAAAACGATTCAGATTTTGATTGATCGTGTATTACTCAATTTGAGTGCTGCTCTCTGAATCTTTCGTTTGAATCCCCATGGCACGAGGGGAAAGTCTTTTTCTTTTGACAAAGTATGCAGTTCCTGTGATGTTCTGCGCACTGTGGTGTGCAGTGCTAACAATCATGCTCTTCCGTTTTTCCATAACCTATGCATCCGTTTGAATCCCCATTGCACGAGGGGAAAGTCTTTTTCTTTTGACAACGTATGCAGTTCCTGTGATGTTCTGCGCACTGTGGTGTGCAGTGCTAACAATCATGCTCTTCCGTTTTTCCATAACCTATGCATCCGTTTGAATCCCCATTGCACGAGGGGAAAGTCTTTTTCTTTTGAAAACGTATGCAGTTCCTGTGATGTTCTGCGCACTGTGGTGTGCAGTGCTAACAATCATGCTCTTCCGTTTTTCCATAACCTATGCATCCGTTCACGAGGAGTGGTCATTACGGCGCTAATTTATTTCCTCATAGCTGCACTGCTCATTATAGCGGGCTGTAAGCCTTTGTTACTATGTAGTTTAGTTGTAGACATTCATGAGCTTGTAAATTATTATATGGTAGCAGTAATTTGATGAAGTCTTTTCTTATTGATTTTCTTTTAGCTAAGTCAAAATCGACCTAATAGGTATGTATGCAGTATATTCCAACTAAGACATTAGCATTATCTGCATCATCCTCCTAACATTACCGAATTTATTTACGGCATTATGTCCATTTTTTTTTAATTTCTACCTTTCTTTTTTTTTCTTTTTACCCTTCTAGCCATTATTGTTTTTCACACAATCCATCGATCTCTCGATCGATCGATCGTTAAGCCGTTGGTCCCGGCTGTTATTTGTGGATCTTTGACAGTTGTTACGGGTCGTCAGAAGCCTGAAAGTCTGACAACCAGTCTTACCAAGGAGTATCGTATTACCCAGTTACTGGGTTGTGGAGGTCAGATAGGCAGTCGCTCCATGTAAAATACTGGTATTCAGCTGCATCCGGTTAGACTGGAAGCCGACCCCAACATAGTTGGGAAAAGGCTAGGCAGATGATGATGATGACAATCCATCGATCTTTTCTTTGCTCTGAGATCAAACTAGATAAGATACAAAAATAGGGTTATTACCGCTTTCAACATAAATATATGATTCCGAACAACGCCACTCTGGTCCCCATACATTTTAGGTTTTTAGGAGATTACACTCCGAGCACGACAGCAATGCTGCGCGTCACTGCTGCGAAGGTATTGCTGCGCGGCTGTGTCGCCCTGGCCGCCGCGGCAAACCAGGGGGCCAAGTCTACAAATTTACAAACGTTTCAGTGGTCCCACAATGAACAGTTTTTGACAGATTTTGTAAGGCATATCTGTCAAAAACTGATAATTGTGAGACCACTGACACGTTTGTAAATTTGTAGACTTGGCCCCCAGTAGTGCGGTGTTCATCACAGTGATAACACGTGAATGTTGACAACTGTTGAGAAGTAAACCACGAATAGCATTGGTGCTTGGAATCACGCGACAGGCAGCTCTAAAAGCTCCCACAAATAGGCGCGATATGGCGCCAGTAAGTAATTCGTCAACTCGTCCTACATGCCTACGGCTCATTATGGACGACTTGCTGAAAATCAATATAAATAATATTATGGGCCGTAGGCATGTAGACGAATTACTGGCGCCAGTTTGCAGGAGCCTTAACGCGCAGCTTTGTCGCGGTGTGGCGTTGTTCAGAATCATACCTTTACAGATTATCATTTTTCCGTCATTATTAGTTGTAAATTAAATTAAATTATTTCAATTTTATTACCATTTATGTACTTTGTTACGGTAGTGACTCAAATTGCCTACTTGCGTGTCGCTCATGATGTGAATCATTTTAGTGACTCATTCGCGTAAGAGTCTGCTGTGTAAATTATGCGAATTAGATGATAATTGTGATACTGCCGTAATATGAATATTATTCCACTAGTATGAAAATGACCCAGACACACTGTGTTTTTCAAAAACAATTATTTAGATAAAAATTAAAAGGTTTATGTTAATTTTATCATTTTCACATATGCCTATAGGAAATGTACAGGAATGTCTGTTTCTGATAGTGATAAAGATCGCTTAGCATCTGCCTACGATATTCATTCAGGATCAGGATGATAACGCCAGTCATCATTTCCATAAATCCTTTTCACGTAGTATTAAAGTGGATCAACTACCCAACCAGGGGGCCAAGTCTACTAATTTACAAACATGTCAGTGGTCTCACAATGATGAGTTTTTGACAGATTTGCCTTACAAAATCTGTCAAAAATCATCATTGTGAGACCATTAACACGTTTGTAAATTAGTAGACTTGACCCCCAGATGATTATTTCACACGATTACATAAGTTTAATAAACTTCTACGCTTTGGAATGGGCAAATAGCTTCATATTTCTGACAAGTTAAAAGTGCCTGTAAATGGCTTGAGTTTGGATTATTTCTTAGTTTACAAAACAAGAATAGAATTGACCTTTACGCCATTTTGTGTCATTTTTGCTGTCATTGTAATTTATTTTGTAAGATTTGTAGATAATATAGACTGTGCTGACACAGCAAAGTCGAGTAAGAAATAAATAAGACTTCAGTCAATTATAAGAACTTATTCATAATTAATCTTAGGTATATATTTTTTTCTACCCAGTTTTGGCACGTTTAAGGGTAACATTACTTACTTACAAAACAAAAAACATCTGAATGAGGCTCTCTATCTTCCTACCTACATGATCATTAACCTTTTTTTTTTTTTTGAATCTGGGAAATCGTCCAATGACTTCTCCCGCTCTGGGCGGAGCGGAAGGGCGTGTCAGACTTTTACTGACTAAAACCCACCCGTGTTCCTTCAGTTGCCTGTTGCCAAGGTCCCGGTATCCCTTTCGGACTAACCCGCAACCCTGGTATGATCATTAACCTAAATTGCAAATTGATTTTATCAGTAATACCAGTTCTAAGCCTAATACTAATTTAGTAGGTCCTACCTAAATCCTATAATCAACTTTTTCAAAGAGCTCATAAAAATGAAACACGTGTTAAGTTTACTCAATTCCTATCAACCTCGAATTTCATAATTACTATGAAATTCCTAAAATCCTCCCTACGTGCTATGAATCGCATAAAAGCGTCTATATTTTGATACCTTTAGGTCTTATCTATAGATAGGGTACTGTAGGTGGGTACCAAAATGTGCGTCACAGACTGTGTAAGGAATTTTCCAATTTACTAGTAGCCAATTTACTGGGATTCATGTGGCTACCAACATAGTTTTAGGTAAAGGCTTCGAGAAAAATGTCACGCTTGACAAATTGTTTCGTGTCAAAGTGTTTTGTGTCATTTTAGAGATTTTTGGTGAATGGAGGTCTTTTCTTTACTTCATAATTTCATATGGAATGTATAGAGATTTTATAGGAAAAGTTGGCTTGGTAGATGTTTTATAGACGATCTAATCTATCCCTCAGTCCTTTATTTAACGTGTTTTAAGCCTGCATCATCGTCGATCGCATCTCGATCATCTCGAGGAGCTCGTGGCTAAGTAATAACAGCCGCACGGAACCATCCATCAGGTTAAGCTATGCTTGCCGGGGTTGGTCAGTGGATGGGTGACCATCTTCACATACCGGAACTCCTCCGTCCCACGAAAAGCACGCTAAGCCGTTTGTCCCGGCTGTAATTCGTGGATCTTTATTTTTTAACAGTCGTTACTGGTCGTCTGAAGCCCGAAAGTCTTACCAAGGGGTATCGTACCTATTACCCAGTTACTGGGTTGAGGAGGTCAGATTGGCAGTCGCTCCATGTAAAATACTGGTATTCAGCTGCATCCGGTTAAACTGGAAGCCCACCCAAACATGGTTAGGAAAAGGCTAGGTAGATTGACCGTCGATTGCATCTAAAATAGAGGTACCTAAGTAAGTTTTACTGCAACCCTATTGCCTACCGATGTAAGTACATAGATAAGTATAATTATCATCCAATTCATAACACGATTTCAAACAAGGGTCTTAATGTCCATATCCATGACACTATGTTATAATATCACATTACATAAGTATTCGTTTCCTACAGGGATATCCCTTTACTATCCCATTTAGATTTGCTCATCCTCACTAATGGGTTTAGCTAGATGTCGTTAACTGGGCCTGACAAGGAATGGACATTAGATATTATGTCAGAGCTAGAGCTGTCATTACAATTCAGTTAATCTGAATAGTCAGATACTTATCTAACCAGTAAATTAAGGGCTGGCACACATCTGGCGAGGCGCAGCGCAGCGCGCTTGTCACTACCGAACAAATAATAAAGTCGAAAATAACTAACCTGAGACCCGCACCTTTTCCGCTTAGATAGCTCTCGATACGCTCTCGAGCTAATGGAAGTTTATTTATTCTCAACTTTGTTTCTACTAATGCAAGGTCGAAATTTGTTTGGCAGTGACAACCGCGCTCTGGAACTTGCCAAGTGAGCGCCGGTCCTAAGACATACCTCTATTACCTAGAGATATAACAATTATTCTGAATGTCTTCAGGAACTATACAAATTCAATAGTCTTTGTTGTATTGTATCTGATATCAAGAATACTAGTGACACAGTGGTAACGGCCTGTCTACGAGACAAGGGCAAGTCTCTTTATCTACAGAACATTTTTATTGTTAGAAGAGGACTTAGGACTTTTCCAATCCGTTACCATTGTCTAACTGACGGTGAATGCACATCTAGTCATGAATTATGGTTACGAGACAACTATACAGAGGGCCTAGACAATAAGTGACAATCGCTTCCAAAGCGTTTCGTATTTCTACAACGACTTCCAACAGGATTGACATAAGCTTTTCGATAGCATTTTTTAGAAACATTTTTTCATCATCGTTATCGCTGATAGAATGTCACTTTGTCTAGGCCCGCTGTAAAGCAAGCAAACCTAGCTGTGCCTTTAAAATTTATACCAGATTTATTGGTGCCGATTCTCTTGTCACAAATTCTCTAAACTAAACTAAAAATCACTAAAATTTAGTTTATTCCTGTCAAACGACGATTTCCTATTCTGAAAATAGACTAAAGTGACACAACTTAACTATAATTTAGTTTGACAGCACTAAGATGGCACTGAGTTTTAATTGAGTGAAAATGCTATTCTGAATTTGACGTTTTAACCAAAATTTTTGTTCTATATCTAAAATCCTCTAACTAACTCTGACTATTTTTAATCACGATTAAAAATGTGTGGAATAAAATTAGATGTCATGAACTAAAATTCAAACCAACACCTCGAATTCAGTTGCAAAACGGTACTGTATCTTTTTTTTATTTTCTTTTGCTTATATCTCGAAAATGGTGTGTCCTATCGCAAGAATAATGAAAATTTTGACCCCCTTTGCCACCCGCAAACCCGTAATACTCAACATGTTGGTAATTTAATGTTTTTGTTTTCTTCCAAAAAGTGAAAAATTCCATATAAAAATACGTCGAGACGGCCACATTGCGGGCCTCTCCGTCTCAAAAAAAATCACGTGGTAGGCAAACAAGTAGGTACCAAGTGGAGTCGCGATTGTCAAATTCGATTTTAGTTCTGTCAAAATAATTTTTAAATTTAGAGATTTTTTTTGGCAGAATAGCTCTAAGATTCTCATAGTAAAAAGTAAGGAATTTTAGTGATAGTTTAGTTAGTTTAGTTCGGTGTACAAGAGAATCGGCACCAATACCTTACATTACGGAGCACAAGAACTAATTTTAGGGCCAAAACAACCTTGTAGCGTAACTACTCCAGTTATAAATAAACATCAGAAGCAAAAAGAGTATTAAGGATCGTAGTAGGTGGCGTTCTGTAGTTTCTGCCTACCCCCATGGGAAGAAGTCGTGAGGTTATGAATGTCAAAAGAAAAATGGGGGTTGCACCACACAATAACGCAAACTGGACGTAAATAATAGACTGTGGGACGGTCACAAATTACCATTTCACTGGAGTACCCAGTTTTGTCTCAATGGTACTTAACACTACTTGAATTGAATAACTTCTTTGCTATTGTAGTGGCATTTTTGTGAATAAGCGGTACTTTTTATGGCACTTGTAGTAGTCTGGCTTGAAGGACCGTGGATTTTAGTTTTGACCACGACTTGAAATAAGAGTTCCCGATCTTGTTCAAAAGAATATTTATGATAAAAAGCGAGGAAGAAAAATGAGTTTTTTTTATGAATCTGATACTCAACTGATTTAAAGAAAAACCAATTTAATGATGTATGCATTGTGTTGAAGATGATTACCATGACGTATTTTGGGCTTGACTGTCTTATGTAATTTTGACGTTCGAAATATGCTGATTCTCAGCCTAATTTGAATAAACGACTTTTGATTTAGATTTTCTTTTTGGCATAAAAATTTTAGCAACAAAGGGTTGATTAGATACTGAAATGAGAGCTGAAAGATATGTTAAGAAAAGACAGCGTGCTGGGGATAAGATATAGGGTTGATAAGGTACTGAAATGCTAAAGCCTGGAGAATGGTAATTATGAGGTAGCAAAATAATATACTGATAACAATGACATAGTATAACAATCACCAATGCTTTCAAGCCGAGACACGATTTTGCTCCCATTTTCGATAGATGCGACGAAATTCCGAACAAATCTTGTCATCACCAAAACTTTATGAGATATCATATCTTTTACAGCCCGTTACTTATCTTTAGTACATTTTATTAGCTCTTATTTCTACTTTGTCCCTGAACGTACGAATATTGGGCCTGGGCCTTAAATCCTTAGTCCCATCTTCACTTAGGTCCCTAGGGCCAAAGCCGCTCTTGTCTTACAGAAATACGACTTTTATACCAAAAATATGTTTTGGACACAAATATCACACACAAACATTACATCACGCCTGTTTTCCCCGAAGGGTTAAACAGACAAGTACCTATTAGTACACCCTCATTTCGCCAGTTATCGAAATAATAGGTCTTTACCTATGAAATTGCCGTTCTGCAGTACTGGCCATTTCAAATCAAAATAATTTTTGTTTGGCTAAGAATTCTAATTTCAAATTAATTTTATTTTAAAAACATGGAATTCTTTTTTCAAAAGAAGTCATTTGTTTAATGATTAGTGTTACATTTTCATCGCATTTTAAGCTTTTTCGTCATCATGGATACGTTAAAAATTCGAGTAATTATGGAATATGAGTACCGTCGTGGCAGCAACGCGGCACAAGCGGCACGCAACATCAACGACGTTTACGGAGCTAACACTACAAACCAACGCACCACCTGTTATTGGTTTGCTCGCTTCCGTTCTGGAAATTTCGACATGAAAAATGAACCTCGCGGAGGTCCGAAGACTTTGGTCGACAATGACGAATTAAAGGCGATTGTGGAAGCTGATGATACACAATCTACGGCTGAATTAGCAGCACCTTTCGACGTTAGCGTCAAAACAATATTGGTCCATTTGCGTCAAATTGGCAAGGTAAAAAAGCTTGACAAATGGGTGCCCCACGAACTCAATGATCGCCAGCACGCGTCGAGGCGTGCCTTGCACTGCTCAACAGACACACAAATGAAGGAATTTTGAACCGCATTGTTACCTGCGATGAAAAATGGATGCTGTTTGATAACCGCAAGCGCTCAGCAAGTTGGTTGGATCCTGGTTCAGTACCTAAACAATGCTCTAAACGAAAACTTACCCCTAGAAAAGTGATGGTCACTGTTTGGTGGTCTAGCGCCGGTGTGATTCATCACAGCTTCTTACCAAACGGGTTGAGCATTACTGCAGATGTGTACTGTGAAGAACTGAACATAATGATGGAGAAGCTGGCACATCTCCAACCAGCATTGGTCAATCGCTCGTCTCCGCTGCTCCTGCACGACAACGCGCGCCCTCATACTGCACAGCAGGCGGTCTCCAAGTTGCAAGAACTGGGGTTGGAAGCTCTCCGTCATCCGCCCTACTCACCAGACCTTGCGCCTACAGACTACTACTTTTTCCAGAATTTGGATAACTTCTTGGCGGGAAAAAAATTCAATACCCAAGAGGCAGTACCAAATGCCTTTGAAGAATTTGTTGCCTCCCGTCCAGCTGATTTCTTTAAGAAGGGCATCAATAAATTGCCACTGCGTTGGCACAGATGCATTGATTGCATGGGTGATTACTTCGATTAATACAAATAAAAAATACATGAAAAAAATTCGTTTAAATTTTTTCATACAAAACGGCAATTTCATAGGTAAAGACCTAATATAAGGATGATAAAATGATAACAGGGGCAAAATACTTTAAATAACTAATTTATTTAGAAGATTTGCATTACAAAATATGTTAGCAAACTTGACAGTTGGAACAAGCGAGAGACTGTTCCATATTCAACAATATGTCAGAAGCAGTAGTGCGGTCCATACTTTCATCATCCTCTACTGGACGCAAACGCTTCAAAGTTAAGCCCATTGCTATTGTCAGAAATTCTAAATCCAATGCATTGCTTTGCAGTCCCCAAATCCTTCATTTTGAATTTGAATTTCCCTTTTAACTTAGTTTTTATAGACTGGGATGTTTCTTCATGTTTTGCAGCCATGCCAATTAAGTATCCTATAGAACAATAACGGACTACTGGAGCATATTTTTCTTGATAATCAATACCCTTTACTTGTTTATATCCTTTAATTACAAGTCTAGCTTTGTAACGCGCTATTGATCCGTTTTCATCTATTTTTGTTTTAAAAACCCATTTACAGGGAATCGCTACTTTTCCTTCTGGTAAGTTTACTGGTGTCCAAGTGTTGTTGCTCATTAATGACTCATGTTCTTCCTTCATAGCTCTTTTCCATTCATCAGCCTTGTCACTGTTGTGAGCTTCTTCAATGTTCTGTGGATCTCTATTTAATAAACTCATAGTTGACTCACCGTTCATACACATAAATGATGTGGCATCATTATTCTGAAGTCTTTCTATTCGGTGTGGACGTGGTCTGAGAGTCATGTTGAGTTGTGGCGGAGATTCCAATGTTACATCAGGTAAGTATGTTTCATCATGAACATCTTCAAATAGATCGGAGTCATCAGAAGAAATTTCGTGAATTTGAGAGGTAAGCTGTGTTTCATTTATGTTATCTGTTCCAGATTCATCGTAATCTTCAAATAAAGGTAAGTCTACTGTTTTCTTTTCTTTTACTAAATCATTTTTCTCCAGTATATTCTCCTTTTTATCTGAACAAATTTCCATTTTCTTCTCTTCAATAATTTCTTCCTTTTCTTGTATTTTATCAACTTTATTTTTCTTTACAGTAGCTTCTAAGAATACAACATCTCTACTTATAATTCCTCTTTTTGTTTCAGGTTCTATGAATCGGTAACCCTTAGTGGAATCACTGCACCCTACAAATATCAACTTACGTGATTTGACATCAAGTTTTGTCCTATTTTCTTTAGGGATATGTACCATCGCGTGACACCCGAAAATCCTCAAATGACTCAAATTAGGCTTCTCTCCAGTCCATACTTCATGTGGGGTAACATCTGATAAAGCTCGAGTTGGCGAACGGTTGACAATATAGGCGGCTGTGGCTACTGCTTCAGCCCAGAATATGTCCTGCAATTCAGCATTAAAAATCATACATTTAGCACGCTCTATTAATGTCCTATTCATCCTCTCGCTGAGACCATTTTGCTCGGGAGTGTAAGGATTAGATGTCTGGTGCCATATTCCATAGTTCTTAAGATAGGCTTCAAATTTATTATTTTTGTATTCGGTACCATTGTCGCTTCTTAGAATTTTTATTTTTCTGTTCGTTTCATTTTCTACTCTATTCTTAAATTCCACAAATTTGTCAAAAACTTCGCCTTTAGTTTTAATAAAATATACATGTACACGACGGGAAAAGTCATCAATAAAAGTTACAAAATACCTGGCACCTCCAATAGAAACCTGTTTCATCGGTCCACATACGTCACTGTGAATGAGCCCTAGCAGCTCCGTTGTACGCGAGCCTTCGCTGGGAAATGGTTGCCTGGTTTGCTTGCCCTCGAGACAAGTTATACAAATACTACCTTCCTTTTGCGGTGACAGCTTTACCCCCTGTGTACATTTAGGCATTTTACAAATGTCTGAGAAATTTAAGTGGCCCATCCTTTGGTGCCATAAGTAAGTATCAGTCTTTGCTGTCATTGCTTGCATTTCCTCACTTTTGCTTGACTTTAACTGATATGTGTCATTAATGAGGTTTGCTTTTGCGACTAATTTATTATTTAGATTGTAAATTTTACAACCAACCTCATTAAACTGAATTTTGCATCCATTAGCAATTATTTTGCTTACTGACAGCAAATTTGTTTTTAATTCTGGTACATATAAAACTTTTCGCACCTGTATTGCCTCGGTGCTGCCATCATTTGTATTCACTTTTATAGATACATTACCACAGCATTCAACTTTCAATACCTTATTGTCGGCAATTCTTATATTCTGTACAGGTGGAACCGTGACATCGCTAAGCCAATCCCGGTGCATGGTCATGTGCATGGAGGCGCCAGAGTCAACATACCAGTTCATAGAATCATTCAATGTGAATGCTGAAAACGCTGCTACAAATCCTGTGTTATTATCAGTTTTAGCATTGTTTTTTTTGAACCAACATTTTTTACCGAGATGCCCATACTTGTTACAATTAAAACACCTTGGACCTTTTTTAGGTTTTTGCTGATCATTTTTAGGCTGAAATTTTTTTGTGTTTGTATAAAGTGCGGTAGTGTCTGATGTCTTAACCTCTTGTAACAGTTTATTTTTTACTAAATCAGCACTAATCTTCATACCCGAACTTTCCAATCCCATAATCATTGGCTTGTACATATTTGGCAAGCCTGCCAGCATCAGAGTACCTAACCATTCATCATCTACAATGAATTTTATATTTCTTAGTTTGTTTGCCGCCGACATTATTTTATTTACATAATCTTCCACTGATAAACTGTTATCCAAGTTAGTATTTATTAATTCTTTTAATAATCCAACTTTTCGACATAAACCACTGTCTTCAAATGCCCTTGCTAAACTATCCCAAACCTGTTTAGCATTTACTGCCTCTTGTATGTGTACATACAATATTGGGTTAATTAATAATATCAACTTCGATTTGGCTTTGATATCTTTCTTCATAGAGTTGGGTTCAGTGGATATTGGTTCCTTAAAAATGCAGTCATATAAGTCTTCGTGTTGTAAGTAAGCTTTAACTGCAAAACTCCAACTTGCCCAATTATCTCTGCCAGTTAGTTTCTCAATTGATATCAATGAATTATTAGCCATATTTCCAACAGTCAGTATCTGAAAACCTGAAATAAGCTGAAACTGAGCCGGTAAAAAAAATGAGGCTATACACGCATTTTTTACTTTTGACTTTTACTGTTCAGATTACAAAGATAATACTATACGGCAGGTGCGGGACGGCCTATAACCTGATAAAATGATAACAGGGGCAAAATACTTTAAATAACTAATTTATTTAGAAGATTTTCATTACAAAATATGTTAGCAAACTTGACAGTTGGAACAAGCGAGAGACTGTTCCATATTCAACAATATGTCAGAAGCAGTAGTGCGGTCCATACTTTCATCAAAGGATCTGACGTAAATAGAAGACCATGAAATACGTCTTGATTCGTTGCGGACCTAGAGCATTTTCTAGCGTGATGCAATCTGAATTTTTTGTAATCTTTATTACGAGATTCTTGGGCATCCTCAGATAAATTACCAATGGGCAGAACAGCAAAATGTCTTATTATACTTTCCCCATGTATTAAGATTTTATGTACTGAAGAAGGCATATTATACCACATATATTTTGTTACGTATAGTTGTGTGGTTGCGCGAGTATATTCACCAATTTTTTCTGGATTTACAGCAATACCGGATGCCAAAGTTTGAAGAATAACATAGAACCTTTTAATAAGTTCCTCGTCAACTCCTGTAATTTCTGAAGCGCAATAGTAGTTCTCAAAAAAACGCCGAGCTGTATTGCCGTCATTGCTGTTTCCACTTCCTTGTCGGGGCTTATCAACGTGCAATCCCATTCGGCTTCGAAATAAACTTTGTACAAGCTTTTTCTTGTCTTCTTTACTTTTTTTATCTTCTGGAGTTCTCGCAGCCCATTTTTAAAATGAAAGGTTATATGAAATATGTAAAATTAACTCCATGCACCTGGTCCACGCGTGCAACGTAGACAAACCGTATTCGTAACCATTTATATTATCTGGCTTTGATTCAATCTTCTTCAAATTATTCATTTCGCTTGGTTTAGCCCCACATACTGTACACACAGCTCCAGAACTTGTGTCAGTTAGAACTTGTGTAACTTTTCCATCCATCATAGTTAGAAATAGGTCGTGACTTATTTCAATTACCTGCTCCTCCTTGTGTATCTTTGAAGTTTGCAAATTATTAATTTGACCCCGAATATCACCAACCACTGATTGGGTTTTCTCGGGGGTTTCTTTTGCAAATTCCATCAGGATTGGTCGGCAATAACGAATAGACGAACAAGCCGAATTTTGCCAAATTACCTCATTTGTTTCTGTGTCAGTCAGCTTTATTGGTACCAAAGACGCTATAAATAAGTTTGCATCTGAGACTAAATCACTCTCACCTGATAAAACTTGTTTATATTCATTTTGCCCCGATGACCCATCACATCCCCACTTGGTAAACAATTTAAGAGATTTTCTTGTTGAGTTGTAAACATTTTCAATCTATAAGATGCGAGCAGAAGTGTGGTCCAGCAAATCTTGTAGATTTACTTTGGCACTTATATCGGTTATTTGAATGCTGGATGGTGGAGGATAACACAGTTTTTTGGCGTTTGTCAGTATATTATATGATGGCAGTATGTCGAAGTTTTTGTTAATCAGACTTGCTCGAAGTAATCCGTATTGTGATTTCGAAAGATCTAAATCTGCAAATATATCCACCGTAAAATCTGTTGCATTGCGACTTTCATGCAATATTTTTTCCTTCATGATCCTTTTTTCATTTCTATCACAACTCCGCATGATTGTAACAACAGTAGCTTCTTCGAATTCTCCTTCAGACCGCAATCCTTGAACGTATGCATTATGTATATACTCGATTCCATATTCTTGTACCAACTCCATATTCTTCCTTTTTTTCGATTTCTCTGATAGATCTTCATAAGACTTTGGCGGACGTCCACGTTCTCCAGATGTTGTAGGTGTAATATCCAACGGTGCTTCTTCGAATTGTACCTTAAATTCACCGTCTAACCACGATGTATTTTTATTAAAGAAACGTTCTTTAGTTCGGTTAGATTTGGTCCACCGATCGTTAAACGCTGTTATAAGCCATTTTTGAATACGGTTCACAACTAATTCACTTTTTTCAGACGACAAATGGTGGTGTTCTTCTAAGTATTTTTGAATATCTTCTGATTTTGTTCCATGATCAATGAAAAATTCGCATAATACTCGTCGAGGCACAACAAATTCACTCATTTTGTTTTTACTTCTAACTACTACTTTTTTACCGAGGTTGGTGAAGACTATATTATGTCAAAGCACACTAAAGTACTGGTAAATGACAACGTAAATAAATAACTTTTATACTGAAATTTCGTGTAAAAAAATATTATTGTCTAGTGCATTATCACGTTCCTAACCACTATCTACGAAGGTGGTTAGTAGTACTGATATAATGTACAATAACAACTTTAACTACCATTTCCTCCCTTTTCCTTCACCGCGATAGAGAAATACATAAACTACATGATAAACATGTAATTCACACAGTGATAACAAAACATTAACCACATCTGACCGAACGATAAAAAAAAAGTACATTACCCAATACTCCCACCTTACCTAAAGATTAAGTAAATAGATAATTTTAAGAAAAAAGTAATCTAAATATCCAAAAATCTCATCAATCACAACTAAAATCATTTTTGGTATATTTTGTATATTCCCCCCATCAGGCATTTTTCGTTTCATTTCAAGGGGGGCAGATTCGGGCAATTTTTTTTTTTGCCCTAACTTCTCTATTAGCTGCTCTATGTGATGCTATCAAAATTACGACATGGGCAGACATTGCTAACTGCCAAAAGTCTATGTAAAGTTTCTAATAAGGATAAAATATTAGGTTCTGAAAAATAATTTATATACCTCCCCAGTTTTCACATAATGGTCCACTTAAATTATTTTTAAATAGAATACTTCATAACCATTCTAACCATATATCACACTTAAAAATTTGCTGTGAAAATAATGAAAATATGACCATGTAAACTGGTGAAATTGTGTTCTACATAATTGACATAACTTTGAGCGTCAACTTGCAAGCCTTAGTCTAATAGTTAAAATGAGAAATAGTATATTTTAACTGCTATATAATATGCATTGGACATTCAGTTAGACATGTGCATTAACACAATATTCAATATAGAACATTACGAAAACCTATTTTTGACACGGTACGCACGGTTCTGGCCCATAGTGGCCGGTGTGATTCATCACAGCTTCTTACCAAACGGGGTGAGCATTACTGCAGATGTGTACTGTGAAGAACTGAACACAATGATGGAGAAGCTGGCACATCTCCAACCAGCATTGGTCGCTCGTCTCCGCTGCTCCTGCACGACAACGCGCGACCTCATACTGCACAGCAGACGGTCTCCAAGTTGCAAGAACTGGGGTTGGAAGCTCTCCGTCATCCGGCCTACTCATCAGACCTTGCGCCTACAGACTACTACTTTTTCCAGTGGATAACTTCTTTGCGGGAAAAAAATTCAATACCCGAGAGGCAGTACAAAATGCCTTTGAAGAATTTGTTGCCTCCCGTCCAGCTGATATCTTTAAGAAGGGCATCAATAAACTGCCACTGCGTTGGCAAAGATGCATTGATTGCATGGGTGATTACTTCGATTATCATCATTCTCCTGCCCTTATCCCAATTTATTTGGGGTCGCCGCAACATGTCCCTTTCTTCCATACTTCTCTATTAGCCGTCATCTCGATAGTCACCCCCTTTCTAGCCATATCATCTTTCACACAGTCCATCCATCGTTTCTTTGGTCTTCTCCTACTCTTATAGCCATCGACATTCATACCCAAAACTTTCCTTACAACATTTTCCTCATTCCTTCGCATCACGTGCCCATACCATGACAACCGATTTCCGCACAATTTTTCAGTCACCGGTGCCACTTTCATACTTCCTCTTATGTACTCATTTCTTATTCTATCCATTCGTGTAACACCACACATCCCTCTTAACATTCTCATCTCAGCTGCATGCAATTGCCTTTCATTCATCCCTTTTGTGGCCCAACATTCTGATCCATACAAGACAGCAGGTCTAACTATTGTTTTATATATCTTCCCCTTAAGTTTAAGGGGAATGCGGGAGTCGCAGATTGTTCCCGTGACCTGCCACCATTTCATCCATCCAGTGTTAATTCTGTGCTTAACCGCCCGATCTACTTCGCCGTCGCTTTGCACGAGTGAACCGAGATACCGAAAGTCGGAGCAGACTGGGAGAAGTGCGCCATCAAGCGTTATGGCTTCAGAACTGGAGAGACCGCCAAAATCGCAGAACATATGCTCAGTTTTGGTTCTGCTGATTTTCAAGCCAACATTCTCCAGCTTCTGTTGCCATTTCTCCAATCTGCTCTGGATCTCCGGTTCATCTTCACCGACAAGAACAATGTCATCGGCAAACAGCATGCACCAAGGTGCCTCTTCCTGTATGTCCGACGTCAGAGCGTCCATAATCAACAGGAAGAGGTAAGGACTTAAAGCTGACCCTTGGTGCAAGCCTACAGCCACACTGAACTCGTCGGTATTGCCAACAGCCGACCGGACGTAGGTACGAGATTGACTGTACATAGCACGAATTAACTCTACATACTTCCCGGGCAAACCTTTCTCTTTCAAGGCCCACCACAACACATCCCGAGGTACCCTGTCATACGCTTTTTCCAGATCAATGAACACCATGTGCAAGTTCTTGTGCGCACGTCTGTACTTCTCGCACAATTGGCGGAGTACAAAGGTGGCGTCCATTGTTCTTCGACCTGGCATAAACCCAAACTGATTTGGGGTTATCTCACTCTCCTCTCGCAGTCTTTTCTCTATTACTTTCTCCCATACCTTCATACTATGTGACATGAGCTTTATCCCTCGATAGTTGTTGCAGTCCTGTACATCACCTTTATTTTTGAAGATGGGCACTAGCGAACTATTGCACCATTCTTGTGGGATCCCTCCTTCATGCAACAACTTATTGAAGAATAAAGTCAGCCACATACATCCATCTTCTTTTAAACACTTCCATACTTCTACTGGTATATCATCTGGGCCCATAGCCTTTCCATTTTTCATACTTTGAACTGCCTTTCTTACTTCATCTATGCTAATTTCCCTCACCAAACCCATATTGACTTGTACCTCTTTGAGCACACCATTCCATATATTCTCTTCATTCATTAGCTTTTCAAAATAAATCTTCCATCGTTCTTTTATTTCGTCATCTTTGGACAGAACCTTACCGGCGTCGTCTTTTATACATTTAATATGAATTATATCTCTCGTTCTCCTTTCTCTTTCTTTTGTAATCCGGTAGAGCTCCTTCTGGCCTCTAGGGCTGTCCAGTGAGTCATACAACTTCTCCTGCGCCATAGCCCTCGAAACTGCTACCGCCTTTTTTGCCTTTCTCTTCCATTCTTTATAGATTTTCTTCTTCTTATCATCTTTCAAACTCTCATTCCCGTTTTCCACACCTTGCCATTCTTTAAACGCAATTTTCTTTTCTTTAAGCATATTTTGCACGTCTTCATTCCACCACCATGTATCCCTTTCTATCACACCTTTCCCTTTCGATTCTCCAAACACATCTTTTGCTACTCTCCTTATACAATCCGCCATCTCCTTCCAACATTCATTCACAGATTTTCCTTCCATTTCCTTCATTATCATCTTATCTACCACTTGGCTCTTAATCATACTGGCGCATTCCTCTTTTTCTATCATACGCCACCTGGTTTTGGGTGGGGGCCGTTCCTTGTTGTTACTGGACGAGACAATGACTTTCACCTCCATTAATAGGAGTCTATGTTGTGGGACTAAGTCTTCACCTGGGAGCACTTTACAGTTTTTGACACTTTTAAGGCTGTTCCGTCTTACCAGCAAGAAGTCAATTTGTGTCGCGTGGCGGCCCCTTTTATATGTTATAAGATGTTCATTTTGTTTTTCGAACCACGTATTTGTTATTGCCAGGTCGAAGGCCAAAGCAGCTTGCAGCAGTGTTTCGCCGTCAGTGTTACGGTCTCCGTATCCCCAACCACCATGCACTCTCTCATAGCCATCCTTCTGTCTTCCTACATGCCCGTTAAAATCACCCCCCACATACACTTCTTCACTATCTTGCACTTCCATCATAACCCGATCGAAATCCTTCCAAAACTTCTCTTTTACACTATCCTCACACCCTGACTGGGGTGCATACACACTAACTACATTAACCACCAAACTCTCCACAATTACTTTAACAGCTATCACTCTATCACTCACTCTTTTAACATCCACCACACATTCTTTTAACCGGCTATCCAAAACTATACTTACACCATTTCGCTTGCCATCACTTCCACAGTAATAAAACTTATATCCCTCTCCTATCTCTCTAGCCTTCGCACCCTTCCACTTCGTTTCTTGTAGACACGCTATGTGAACATAGCGTGTCGTCGCCTTTTTAAAACATCTGCTAATTCCCTTCCTCTTCCAGTCATCGTACCAACATTCCAGCTCGCACACCTCAATCTAACTTCTCTCACACTCCGAGCTTGCGTCTTACGTCGCACCCGCCCGGTCTGGTGCGACAACCCTTGTCCATTTCCCACAGAAGCCGGGTGCTGCCCCTGCGCGTCGCCTGTGGGGTACGCCCTAGCCCTATCGCGCATCCTATCCTTTCCATTCATGTTGCTTAGGTTTTGGCTAAGTTTTACGGTCGGCCGCCAGCCTGACACCAACCCTCCTTGGGAATGCTTTTGCTAGTGGTTTACCCGCCACCGCCGGGTGACCCATGGTGCTACAGTGGTATGCACTAGGTATCCAGTTCCCTTAGTCGCCTCATACGACACCCACGGGATGAGATGGGGTGGCCGTATTCTTAATCCGGGACCACACGGAAACTTCTGAACTGATTACTTCGATTAATACAAATAAAAAATACTTACATGAAAAAAATTCGTTTAAATTTTTTCATACAAAACGGCAATTTCATAGGTAAAGACTAATATTATTTTGTGACCACCATAGAAACAGGTTTTGTCGACGGAAGAATAGACATAATGACAGTTTTTGATTGTTTAACTGTCATTTTGTCTATTCTTCCTCTCTCTCTGTTTCTATGGTGGTCATGCTGCATGTGCTGGACTATGTGTGCGACAAACCCCGTATGTTCTGCTTTCGTCAAATATGTCGCGGAGAAGAATTAGGTCAAGGGGGTTAGGTGTCAATTAGACTAGTTGGTATCTATTATATTCATTTTTCAAGAGTGTGGTGATGTTGGCCCCCGAGAAAGCCCATGATGAGCCTGGGATTAGTTAGGCCATTGTTTGTGGAGAGACGCCGCTTATGTACCGGAGCTCGGAGATCTGAGCCGTCCATGAACCCGCACTTCTGCTGCTTTTAAGCCTCTGATGCATTGTGTTAAAGGTGTGCATTGCGTGGCGTGGGTCATATAGTCAAACTGTAGCTTCGCTCTCATGAAAGGAGCCTCCTCGATTAACGTAGGTACCTTTCAACCTTTTGTTACGTCCGGTGCAACCTGGGCAATCGACTTTCAATTCTGTCGATTGGCTAATCCTTTCACCTCGATGGCAAATATAATAATTATGCCAAGAACTATTTAACTTTCATAATAAACAATCTAATCCGGTAATATACCTAATCCAAATGTACACCTCTTGAAAGAAAACAGAATTATTCATTATAATGCCACTCTTTAGGCTAAGTCTACACACAACGCGGTTAATGCATATAAAACAGACAGTGTATATCCTACTTTATCTGCGCCTGTCACTAAATATCCTTATACGAATACATTTTCAGTTCGTGAATAGTTTACGCGAAGCTTAAAGCACTTTGCGAATGTTATAGTTACTATTATGCCTGTAATCCTTCGAGTTGGGCCATTAAATACGAGTGTAGGACCGTAGGTAACCTACTGTGTATCAATCTGCCGAACCTTTTCCCAACTATGTTGAGGTCGGCTTCCAGTCTAACCGGAAGCAGCTGATAATAATTTTTTTTCTAATTTTTTCTTCCTTTATTGGGTTTTTACTTTCCAACCACTTCGGATACGCAATTATTTTATTTTATAACATTTCATCAATAATGCAAAATACATACTATTACTTACTTACCTAAGAGGTACACTTCTATTCCATGATACAAAAAACATAAATATTGCTTATTTGAGTAAGTACCCAATGAAAAGACATAATTTTTTTAGAGACCTCACCCATATGGTTAATAGTGCGGGTAGATTTTTGTTTTAATTTTAATAGTAATTACTAAAACTAATCTCTGTTGTTTTTGACCGTCACGCACGCGTCGTCGTCGTCAGTCCAGTAACTATTTACAACATTGTCATATGAAAATGTGCATTCGACAGTGATATTTAAAGCTTGTTTTCGTTTGGCAATCACCTACAGCATAGAATGTACACATTTAGTAGTAAGTTCTTACGTACTTACTACTACATGTGTACATTCTAGTTCTACACATGGACACAGTATGATAAAGTAACTTACAGTAATCTCGTCAGTGACGTGAAGTAGATAACCCTTCCGCGTCCTTGCGTAATGCTACGGCTACACTTCGCGTTATCGCGAACTTTTCTTCGTGCGCTCTCTGTTGCTCAGCGAGTAATCGAGGGGTGTGCGAGAGAGAGCGCACGAAGAAAAGTTCGCGATAACGCGAAGTGTAGCCGTAGCATTACTGCCGCGCACTCGAGACTGTTGCGTACTGATATACACTGAGATTTCGAATCGCATAGTTTCGGTCGTTTTCTATGAAGACATAATACTGTTACTTGTTTATACTGTGACATAGACTAGATTAAGTATGTATGATGCTGTAATGCCTATTCCTTTGAAGACTTGTCACGCATGCTCCCCTTTCTTCACGAGCGAACATTGAATCCTAACTGTCTGGCCCCACATCTGCCACCACGATACAAATCTCTTTGGAAGTGTCTGTTAATTTGTGCGTAGATATGCGCGACCTATTGTGTTAGACGTGTCGGTATGTAGAATTGTAGATTACAGGTTGAGATGCCTATCAATAACGAAACATTTTCATTTACTTACATTGCGCCTTGGAAATTAAGACTAGCCCAGGAGTAGGTAATATTTTGGTTATTTTTTATTTCTGTATTTAATATTTAAGGTTCTTACATACTGGCGCGATTCCCCGCGCGACGCGAATTTTTCACAAAACAATTTCTGAGAAAAGTTCATGGCGAAGGGCGAACAATGCGTCGGCGTCGTCGCGTCGCGCGGCGAATCGCGCCAGTATGTAAGAGCCTTTATGTCTCTGATAGTTGCTTTTGCTAGGTACACGCGGACGTAAAGCAATACGAGCTAGTAGGTATATTGTTTATATCTAAATGAGTCGTTGCTCGTGGCTAAATAATAACAGCCGCTCGGGTCGATTTTCAGGGTTAAGCAATGCTTGCCGAGGACGGTTCGTGGATGGGTGACCATGACCATGCATTACATATCGAGATTCCTCCGTGACTCGCCATTGGTCCTGGCTGTCATTCGTAAATCTTTGACAGTTGTTATGGGTAGTCAGAAGCCTAAACGTTTGACAAACAGTAGGTTTCGTATTACCCAGTAACTTGGTTGTGGAGGTCAGATAGACAGTCGCTCCGTGTAAAATAGGTACTGTTATCCAGCTGCTTCCGGTTAGACTGGAAGCCTTACCGGAAATGGCTAGGCAGATTTATAAAACTTTAATGAGCCGTTATTAAGTAGGTAAGTAGATAAAACACCTTTAATACCTAAGTTAAATCATCAAGGAAGATAGAAAGCCGTTATTTATTTCACATTTATTGAGTACCTACTTAGGTATTTTAAGTTGGTAGGTACCTAAATGGTAGGTAATGGTTGGTCGCCTGTCAAGCGTGGCGCTGCGGCGATCATGGCAAACCCCCCAAAGCTTGAGGGAGGCCTATGTCCAGCAGTGGACGTCTTTCGGCTGAAATGATGATGGTAAATGGTAGGTAGGTACTGTAGGTAGGTATAAAGGTAGTTAGGTACCAAAACACTGAAAACAACGCATGTGCGATAACGGTCCTCAGTTGTTTATGGTTTAGAAAAAAGAAATGAATTGCTTTCGTAGGTACCTACTTAGGTGTGTGTAGTACTTATACAATGATAGATCACCATTACTCAATACACCCAACGATTTCAATCGAGAGAGTATGAAGGAAACTTCCAAGAAATTCTCGCCTGACCTCCTGTCAAGGAATTTGTGAATGAAGGGTGCGAAACCAAGATGGCCGACGGCGGGCCAGGTAAATACTTTTACAATAGTACGAATTTCATAGCATCGCGCAATGCCTTTTTTTATATCGCATCTTTGTTATTCAGTGATCCGAACATTTTGCCGGCAAAAAGAAAAGAATGAGTTCTTACATTTGCGTCTACGCGACCGAGGTAGATAGCGAAACGAAATTTTTGAATTTCGTTATTACTTAAATTAAAAGAATATGGAGGATGTGCCTTTGTCTATGAAAGGGAGACGAGCATTAATTTCCAATGATTCATTATTATGATGTTTTGATTTAAGAAATTTATAATTATCATTTAAGTAGCTATGTATGTGTGTTTGTATGCTATATTTTACTAGTTTGCCTTTATTGCCTTGAAATCTCACTCCACGGTACCTAGTTACCTAACGCTTAAAAAAATGCGTGGCAGCTTTATTACCTGAAATATAAAATTATAAGTACCTAAGTAGGTAGTGTCATTCCAGCACCCTCATTGCGTTTTATCAATCAGAATTGGAATCGAATCGAATCGATGAAACCGTTATTTTTTTCGAACTTATGAAGCAATGGATTAGACATTTGTTTCAAATCGATTCCAATTCTGACAGATCGTGGATTACGCAATTAGGGTGCAGGTATTCATCATTAATTCATATTCAATGTATAATAGCGAATATACTTTATTTCAATGTGAAATCGGTAGTTACTTACATAAAGACATTACATTCACGACAATGATTAATGAACCACTCAGTTACAATCATTTTCGTTTTCTTATATGATTTTGTTGGAAGAAATATTAGCACAAAAATTACATAATTTGATAATAATTCCTCTGGTGATAGTCTTCCACAGTTTCTATGCCACAGAATATCTGATTAGATCCGTGTACTAATTGTTTGTAATTAATTTCTAGAAATCTTGCTATGTTTTCTCTGCAAAATACATATTTGTTACTTATTTATGGCGTGTAATAACCAAAACCATCCGCTTGTTTTGCTCAAATAAATGCCTAGCTTTGTAGACTTTGTATATTAGCAATTAATTAAGGAAAATAACTAAACAGAGCTTGTTACCACAAAACAAATAATTTTAAATGAATTAGTTATTACAAATCAAAAGAATATTGGTACTACCTACTTACTGTACACCTACATGCTAATGGGAAATCATCAAATAACGTTTTAAGAACTTCTAATTTATATTGAGCAGTGTTCTATGTACCTCTACCTATCTACTTATTAAACTCGATGTAACATTAATTTTAATTCGTTAGTGTATTCTAGTAGTCGCTAAAAGTGTAAAATGCCATTCACCCGTAAGCCTAATTGTCTATTTCAATTTACATAATTCGCGACCACGAAGCGGTACAGTAATTCGGGTAGCCTTGACAAGTTCATTTACTTACAGCACCGGCCGACCGATGACAGTATTAATGAGATAATATTACCATTTGTCTCCATAAGGGGTGAAGTTTTATAGTAGCACCCACGGAACTCATAATAGCGAGATAAAGTGGAGAACTTTAACGATTACTTCGTTTTAATGGCGAATACTATCTAATATTTTATGACTCCTTTGTCTAGTCAGAACGAAGTAAAAATAAAGTATGACGTGTTAAAGGTGCACGTAGAAAAAAATGAGGTTTCAGCTGCTTGCACGATGCTGCACCCGGTTCGTGTTGTAAGGCTCGACTATGTAATGCAAAACAGACTACCTTATACATAAAGCTTACAACCTCCATAATTCTAGCTAATTGATTTTACATGTAGGTAGCACTAGGATAGGACCTCATTTATAGCGGTATCGGTGTTATATTTTTGACTAAATCCACGCGTAAATTGAAAAGGCAGGTACTTACTTAAAGGGCGTTAATTGTGTAGCTTTAATTGAGTAGATTTGTAAATAAAATACGTAAGTAGGTAAGTACCTATCTAATTAAAATAATAACACAGAATTTATTTTACAAAACAAGGTCTTCAGTTTCTTTGGGCTAATCAGCCTTTTATACGAAATAAATTAGGTACTTTTATGAATTTGAAATGAATACACTGTTATTAATTTGTTAACTTGTTATTCTTTTATTATCTACATTGTTATTAATTATTATTATCTAGATTGTTATTAATTATTATTATCTACATTGTTATTAATTTGTTAGCTTGTTATTTTGATACTTTACTCAGTAGCTTTACAAAAGTAAATACACTACACATAAATCCCATTAGAGAACCAATAATTGCGTTTCAAGTAGAAGAACCCGAGGGTTACCTTTTTTGTGAAACAATTTTGAGTGGGTGTAGAAGCTCTTTGTTTACACACTTGAAAGATAAGAGCTATTTTCTAAGAGGGACGATTCGTTTGTGATTGAAGTGGTATTCTGTGTTGATTTGTCACTTGTGGTATAAAAATGTTTTTACTTTATTTGATTAGATTTTGTTTAACGAGAAAATCTTTTCCGTTTACGGCGCGGCGGCGTGTGCTAAGGTTCAAGAAGGTTCAGAAGTTCAAGAGGTGGTAAGGTATTTTTGCTAAGTAGGTACTTCATACTTTAACCATAAATAATAATGTAGCTTTATAAATAAATTAGCTGGGGGATATAGTAAAGGTAAGCTATTTCTATATTTTCTTTAACAAGATATGGATGCTATGGATAATATCAGTAACGAAGTAACAAAAACCGATAACAAAGCACTCTTTAGTATTCGATAACAATGAAGACGAAGCGAGCGATGCGATGGGATCATGGGAGAGAGATTTCCGCAAATGAACAAGCCCAAACACTTGCAGGAGAAAACACAAAAAGCTAGTAAACTTCAAAAACTCCGCTCAATTCATAGAGGTTTTATGCATCATACACACAGCTGTTTTTGTTTTTCAACCCCACTTGTCTGGCTACACGTGCTACTGGCTTTTTTATAGAACCGTCACTCCTTAATGAACCGTATGCTCGGAAACGGCCGCCAGGACGCCCTAGCCAGGATATCCTGTTTAAAAAATAAAAGAGCTACCCTCACACCTTTGCAATGCACATGGAGTCTGAAATAAAAGACGACTTTGACGATTATCACCGAGGAGTAAGGTTGAAAATAGAATTAAGCCCTCTAAAGGGTTTAAATACCGAGCAAAACGTCTGTGTATGAGTGTGTGTGAGCAGCCGCTCCCAAATTGCCATCGCTTTGTGCTAACTATGCGTTTTGAAGTTATACTTGAACTTTTATTTTTCATTTGGTAGCGAAAAGCTATTATTTTTAATGAGAAGTTATTTCCTTTTGCTGGCTCTCCTAATGTATTTTGCATGCATTTTTGTTTGATGTTCTACACTCCAAAATGTTCTAATACGCAAAATTAAATAAATGTTAAGTTTCAAATCTATTACTTCAGTACATAATTAGTTTTACTAAGCATACTAAACTTGCACATAATTATAAAATTTATAAAGTAATTAAAATGATTGTCTTTTATTTAAGCAAAAAAGTCAGTCACAATCAAAAATATCTGAAAAAATATTCATGTTAAAATAGGTATTTTTTGCGTATAAATAAAATAAAACAATGAAACTAACCCATTTTGAACTTTGCGCGATTGATTTTTAGTACAAAACGGTACAACCCGGCCCGACGTAATGTCCTCAAATCTAATCGCCTACATCTCCCGAGACAATCCTCCCAAAACACAGTCTACTCCACCTTATCCGTATTATGCTTTCGTCTGTCTAGTCAATGACGCTCTCTCGCTCGCACACTAATTCTTGCTAATATTCCCTTCTCTGTCACCTCGATACGAGAAACGTTCGCGCTCGGTTTTCGTTCGTTCATCAGTCAGTTTGCGCCGGCAGCCGAAGGAGGGAGTGTCGTAATGCGCATGCGTGATAACCTCGACGATTGTCAAAATTCGAACAAACGTAAATAAACAAGTGAAAATTAATTTGTGCCAAAACCGTACATTATTGAATTTAGATATTTACACAGACTTACTATTGAAAAAGTGACATTTTGTTGTGAGATATTGTGCAACGAATTTGCGAGTGAGTATTCCTTTTGTTTTTTTTCGCATGCCCATTGGAGCCGGCAACCACTGATTTTATCCAGTAGGAATTGTATAAATTCTTACTGTCGATTAAGATCTGCAACAGTGAAGTAGGCACGCACGGATGATAATCGTGGGATGTTAATGTTTCATTACTTTTGTCTTTATTGAGATCCGCGTTGCGAGAAAAGATGCGGAACTGCCGGCCGCCACAGCGCCGTTCGAATTTCGTAAAAGATGTCAAGTTTATAACTAAAATCGACTGTGTGTAGGTAAAGTAAGTGCTTTATATAATGTAATAGGTAATTAGGTGTACATAAGATATCCCTACGCATCAGGTACCTCCAAAAAAAACAATTTAGTCATCATTCAGTACCTACTAACATGCAATAGGTAGGTGTCTTAGGTAGGTGCTTCGAACCTACAGTACTACAAAGTTTATTCGCAACTTTTCCGCCTAATTTCATTCTGTTTTAATTAATGGAAGTGTGTAATTAACTCGTATGTAATATAAACCTACCTACCTAATAACTGTCCGATGTGTATTGAGTCAATTCAAACAGTCTATTGACGGCTCTCGATATTCATTTGTTTTCTATTTCCCCTGCGAATGACGAAAACCTGTGACGTACCACAAAGGTCATTGCACTATCTCATAAATAAATAGGTACACGAGTTACATTTAAATTAATGGTAAAGTAAGTAGGTGCAAATGCATGCAGATTTTATTTTATTAACAGTCAGTGGTGGGAATTTTATTGCTCCGATATCCTGACGATAAACCGAGAATTTTAGGACCTTCCAAAAATAAATTCTGGCCTTTTTCATTCAATTACGATTTAATGGTTTTACGATTAGCCAGCTGCATCGTCTGCATCAATACGCTTACGCATCATCAGGATTTTATTATGACTCCTCTTTTTACAACAATACTAAGTAATTCAATTGAATATCGTACATAGGTAGGTATATTTACCTATACTTACTTAAGTACTAGGTAACTGAGTAGGTAAACTAACCTAACTAGGTACATTGTCATCCTACCTAGCCATTTCTCCTGTGGTTTTGGGTCGGCTTCCTGTCTAACCGGATGCAGCTGAATACCAGTAGGTATTTTACATGGAGCGACTGCCTATCTGACCTCCATAACCCAGTTACAGGGTAATACGATACCCCTTGGTAAGACTGGTTGACACTTTCGAGTTTCTGACCACCCGTAATGACTGTCAAACTCAAGGATCTACAAATGGCAGCCGGGACCAACAGTTTAACGTGCTTTCCGAGACACGGTGGGGTTTCGAATTCGATATAAATAAATAAGTATAATGAACGGTCACCCATCCACGGACCGACCGCGGCAAGCGTAGCTTTACCTACGATCGACTCGTGCGGCTATTATTATATAGCCACGAGCTCCATTTTCGATTAATACCTAATGACATGATTCACCTGCATGTAGTCAGTCCACCTTCTACTAATCTTAGCTGATTCAATAGCGTGTATGAAGGAAATAACACGAAATATCTAAGTGTGACTGTACACGGTTCACCTAACGTTCACCGGTGTAAAAATTAGTCTCATGGGCACCTAGTAACTGAATAACTGAGTCATTGCATGTTCCTAAAGATTTATTTGAAAATTAACGACCGTATCGCTGAGCTGCTAAATGTTGCCGTGTACAGCCTCGTACAGACTGGCGCGAGGCAGCGCAACCCTTGCCGCGCCCGCGATATCGCGCCTGTTTGTTGACTGTATGTTGCCTTAAAAACATGTCATAAAAAAATTACCTACCTTCAACATCTGTCACGAATCTGTAATTCAGGACTACGTCAAATAACAATGAGTTTTGATTGGCTAACACTATATCAGACGGCGTCACGACCCACGACACGAGTACCACACAACAGAGTAGTGTGAAACCGGCTTGAGTTAACTCACGCTATGCAGAACGCCACCTGCTACGATCCTTACAATATTTCTATAATCTTTTGCTTCGTTTACGTTATTTCTCATATTATAGTACCTACAAAACCATCACTTTTTACGAACCCAGGTAGTGTTCGTAAGTAGTGATGGTAAATAAGTTCTAATTTTCTTCCAACCTCATTCAAAGACATCGTCATTTCAGCTAAGTAAACAGCCCTATTCTCTTTCTAGACTTCTAGGTAAGCAATACCTATTTGTTCCGTCTCGGCTCATTACTGAATTCTCATTGGTTTATTGAACCGCTGCCAAAGACAGAACACAGCTGATGAGTTGACTATTTATTTGTTTTACATCGTAGGCCGAACATACTTAAAGGTACCTACTTATATTATTTACATAGTGTGATAGAAATAGGTACGCGTATTGAGTCTGTCTGTAACGTTAAATTATTAAAGGCTCCCGAAGACAGGCGCGACGTTACTAGTAGAACCATTTCTATGAAAACTTTATGGAAATTGTTCAACGAGAGTCGTGCCCGTCGCGCTGTCGCGTCGCGCCTGTCTGTGGGAGCCTTAAGGTGTGTTGTGTAATGACGACATTATGTGATGATAATTATGTTTTCGTATCCCTTGTGTATTCATTCACGTTTTAATTTTATATTAGTAACTTTAGCCCGCGACTTCGTCTGCGTGCTCTTTAAAATTGGGTCCACTTCATTTACCGGGATAGAAAGTACCCTATTTGTTAAACCAGGTTATAATTTGTACCAAACTTCATCCAAATCCGTTCAGCCGTTGTTGCAGTAACAAAAATACAAACTTTCACATTACTACTTTTTCGAGTTGCTTTTGTCGTAAAAGCTGGCTCGAACTCATAAGAAAAGCGCTTTGCTTTCGTAGCCAAGTTTCGGATAAAATTGGGTCCGTAAAAAGTTAACAACATTCCAATTAGGATCGTACATTTACAAAAGAATTCGCTTATTATGCCTGTTAGTTCATTTTACATGGGACTTAAACATAACTGGCGAAATGTGGGTGTAGTTTAGATACCTACACTTCTGCCTGAACCTTCGAGGAATACAGACGTGATGTTATGTGTGGTACATTTTATAATTAACAAAACAGTCTGTAATTTTTATTCAAATATTTTTCCATAAATTCTGGTAAATCTTTGTTAACAAGAATAATAAGAAAGTAAATATTCCACCAAAAATTTTATTTCGCAACGTAACATCCTTCCTTAAGGTTGATGCGCTCGGGTGGCCCGCGAAATTCAAATTTTCTTACGTTTTTTGCAATTGGCAGGTCAGTATCAGGTTGTATGTTGATCTAAATATTATTAGCGCTCGTAACAAATATGGATTTACAGAATTATAAACATTAGAATCAGTAATACAACTCTCTAAGTTCTTATAGGTGCCAAATGTCATGATTTCATGAAATAGTCATTCAATGCACTTACATGAGCATAGAGAGTTGTATTGCTGATTTTAATGTTTATAATTCTGTAAATCCATATTTGTTACGAGCGCTACTAATATTTAGATCAACATACAACCTGATACTGACCTGCAAATTGCAAAAAACGTAAGAAAATTTGAATTTCGCGGGCCACCCTAGCGTATCCCCCTTAAGGGGTAAAAACCGATTGAAGGGTGTCCACGCGGTGTGGTCATAATTAAAGTTTGCCCCTAACAAAATTGTTAAAGCAGGTAAACGAGGCTCTCTACTCGACGAGCCATCCAGATAAGCTAAACAGTGACTTCCTGTATGCTAGAGTGGCCATACCTACTAATTATGCGGGACAGTATAACATGGCTTTATATTACGATGTCACGAATAAAAATCTCGTTTGTTTTCGGTATTTTTATGGTTAAAGGACTCCGAAAATTATGGCATTTAATGTCACTTTTTGTAACGAGTCCGTTGCAAATAAACCTTAATTAATGATGTAGTTATTTTAATAACATAATGATAATGTGTTCAAAGATAGGTAATTATTTAAACAAATAGATACATAACTGCGGGGAGTTCTATGCTATTAGGTTTGCGGGCAGCAACCAGTAGGTACGCGGATTTCCTGTCATTGAATTTTGACCTCTACCCATACACTTAACATTGATAGACTGCAGTTTTCCTAAATAAAAATAATAATAAAATGGTAATAAGTAAGTTATTTCCCGCGTTTCACATTCTGTTCATCCGTGACGTCGGTTAAAAGACCCCTAAGGAAATATAGCTGTTTGACATGACTTATCGTTGACTACTTCAATTTGCCGATTCTCCTCACGCGACTGCCTTTACGACTTATAAAGACGGCTGTGACGTGACATCACGTGTGACTATCAGCATGTCTAGCCAAATTAGCCTAAGGAGAATATTTTTATTTTGGTGTTTGAATATATTTTATTTTATGACCAGTGTTAGCGTGAGAATTGTTTTTTTCAGAGTAATTTAAGTTTAACTAACAAAAAAGCAGGCATTATTTTGATAAAAAACTCACGTGTTTTCATAAATATTTAAGTTAACGTTTGTAAAATAGGGTAAAATAGAGTTTGGTGTTAATTAGTATCAAATGGCTTCGCTATTCTTATAAATATTAATAAAAATTAACTAAAATTTATCGTCGCCTAACGCCCAAGTCCAAGTTGTTGTGCCTCGTTGTTTTAGCCGTGATCCTCCTATATAACTCAATAAAATTCATTAAAGACCTAATACAGTTATCGGACGGTACCTACCTTCTTCTGGCCGGACTAATCCCACCTTCGCAGGTCAAGCTGGTGTTTATAGCGTAGTGGCGTTGACTCGAGTCTCGGCCTCGACCCTGCGACTCTCAAACGCAGTATTTTTAGTTTTCATTGCATACCTAACGAAACGTGGGTCGTGACTCAGTAGGCATTTGTTTTTATTGTGTGCGGAAAATTTACGTGTTTACGGCCTAGAGTTAAGTAGTTGACGATTAGGGCTATGATATATCGTGTTGTGCGTAATAAAAGGTTGGAATTTCTCGTAATAAAGTAGGTCTCTAGCTGGACTATGAACTTATGGACAGCAATATCGTCCGAGACTATGTTCTACTTACGTTGTACTAATTGAAAAATACATAATTATTCATAATTCATTTGAAATTATTTTCTTTTAATAAGTAATTGCGGTTTTTATGAACCACTTGTTCTCTAGAACAGAAACAGTTAGTGGGAAAAGAGAGAAAATTTTGAGATTTGCTAGTTCTTTATTTCTATTAACAAAGAAAACAACCCTGTATAAAACTAAATCCGTAACATGAAATATTACAAGAACAGACATCTTATTAAACAACCAAGTATTCGCGTAACATAAAGAACCGAATCGTACTGTTTTCATTTTGCACTTACTAAAACGTATTTCCGCTGTAAGACGGCGGATCAAAGAACTTGAGTACAAACAGAAAACATTCTCGTATCGTTTGTAAGTCGTATGTATGTCATTTGTATCGTCTGCGACGGTCCTTAGTTCCTTGCTTATTTATTGGTAGAATGTGTTGAACTAAATAAGTTGGCCTGAATTTATTCAGGGAAATATTAATATTGTATTTTGCTAATGATTTGTGCAAATTGAGCGTACAGTTTAATTTGTATAATAATAATATGCAGCAGAGAGAATGATAAATTAAAATTAATACATTTTTGATCAACCTGTATAGAGTAGTTCCATTACAATTTTTATGACAAACATGGTTTCAATTTCAAGTAATATATTAGTATAACATACAACTGGCATACCTACCTATTTTTCAAACGTTTAATAAGTGGACAGTCCCTTATCGAGTGCGAACCGAACGTCTGTCGGCGTCGCAGTGACCCTTTCATCGGTTCACCCACGAGTTTACAACATAAACTTGATAAACACATGATTCACTGTATTTTCTCGTTCATTTTACAAACAGAATTTAATCAATAACCTGGAGGTGTCTTCTGAATTTATCGCCCGGAAATGTCCACATTTGACCACGGAAGTCTGTGATAAACAGATCGATACTGAGACTGATCTTAAACATACATTATATTACCTTTTTCATACACATAATACCTATTAATAATATTTCTATTGTAAAGATAAAAATAAATAATGGGAGTTCCACTCTTTCAATATAGAAAAACTGTTTTCCTAAGATTATGATACAGTTGTCTGCTATACAGGTAGATGTTGTTCCTCTTAATAAAATAGTCGATTGTACTGTTTCAACACCCACAGGAAGCGATGAGAACCATAAATATTAAATATAGGCAATAAGTACTTACAAATGCATTATGCTCTATCAGTGATCTGTGAACCAATTACGAATGGGCGTTGTCCCTGTTCGAAACCATAAATTTTCTCAGAAGGACGGCTATATCCACTGTTAGGTATTTTTCAATTACTGCACAAGTGCACATACGGGAAAATATTTTATTAATAATCTCATAATCTGAGTACGTGTAAGACCTGAGGTTTAATATACTGGATTAATTCTGTATGTTCTGCTGGCTTACGTATAGTGGTTATTACTTAGATAGCAATAAAGATTAGGTGCAATTTACTTAGTTGTAATTATTATCGGACTTCAGAGTTCATGTTATTGGTCTTCAGGTTATTGGCTACATTCTCTTGTTTTACAGTGATGTTAAATGGGAGTAATATGTGATTAGTTTTTTATCGCCTCACTTCAGAGAATTTATGTGAAAAACTTTATTGTCTGCAGTATAATCGCGAAGACCTCCACATGCAGCGTTTGCGCCTTAAAAGTACACCGAATTTATAATGTTCAGGGCTCAGGTTACACAAAAAAACAAGACTCGATAAAAACATACATCAACTTCCTGATTTAACTTTTTTAAACAAAAGATGTAAACCTACTCCACAGTCACTAAATACGGCTTAAAAAAAGAAATAAACAGGTTTATTTTTAAATTAACCCCATAGCGGTCAGCTGCGCAAGCGCAAGGGTTGCCTTCCGACAGCACCGTTTCCGCTGTTAAAACTACCTAAATTGTAATTTAAAAGTTATAAAAATAGCTGAAAACTTACAAAACAAAATAAACGTTTAAGTCATCTGCATAAGGTTTAAAATCGTGTTACGTGATTGTAGCTTTGTCCGTCTAGTATTTAGCAAGTAGGTCGGTCGGAAACATTAATTTTATTAGCTTGAGTCATCATATCTATCAAAATTAAATGGTTTTTGTATTGATACAACCATATTTGGACAGTATTCGGTGTAGTCGCAACGGCAACACGGTCTCCTGTTTTTATAGTTATTGAATATGGTTACCCTAATGAATTGATTTGCTTAGTCTGGCGGAATTTGTAAAAAATATTAAAAATATTGTTATACTGACACAAGATAATTATTTTTAGGCGCTTCCTTTTTTCGGGAATAAGCGTTCTTCTTCGACGACTTTCATTTTGATTTGCGATTAAGGGGGATGCGCTAAGGTAGCCCGCAAAGTTCAAATTTTCTTGCTTTTTGCAATTTGCAGGTCAGTGTCAGGTTGTAAGTTGATTAAAATATGATTCGCGGCCGTAACTAATACGGCTTTACAGAATTATAATCATTAGAATCAGCAATACAACTCTCTAAGTTAGAAAAACTGCTAAATGTCATGATTTCATGAAATGAGTCATTCAATACACTCAATATGAACTTAGAGAGTTGTATTGATACAGATTATTATATAGATTCTAATGATTCTAATATTGTAAAGCCATATTTTTTACGGCCGTGAATCATGTTTTATTCAATAAACAACATGACACTGACCTGCAAATTGCAAAAAAGTAAAAAAAAATGAATTCCGCTGGCTATCCTGAGTATTTTGTGTTATTTTTATTCCATTCATTATGAAAACTTATGTAAATTACAATAATTTGAATGCACCTCACATGGTCATCCGAAACGTATCTACCTACCTACTTATGTAAGTAATTATAAATTAAAATTATGTTAAGCGCCATATTATTCCGAGGACCTAAACAATGAGTATAGAATGCTAAAGATATTATTTCCATAATCATTTTTGTCGTCTCACATATTAATAGGACATCTAACTAATATAATAATAAATTACCATGAATATTGAACGAATTTAATTTTAACGCTCTCTTCCCCGTAAGCCTTGTTTGAACGATCAATCATCATCTGCCTGCCCTTTTCCCAACTGTATTGGGGTCGGCTTCCAGTGTAACCAGATGCAGCTGAATACCAGTATTTTACATGGAGCGACTACCTATCTGACCTCCACAACCCAGTTACTGGGGTAACACGATGCCCCTTGGAAAGACTGATTTTCGGGCCTCTGACTACCCGTAACGAATGTCAAAGATCTATGAATGACACCCGGGACCAACGGCTCAACGTGCTTTCATCCATCTACGAACCGACCGCGACAAGCGTAGCCACACGGATCGATCGAAGTTTTAAGAAATTTAGCCACGAGCCCCTTTGAACGATCTTTTATTTTAACTAAAAATATAGCAACAGCTGTTCCATTGTGTTCCCAAATCTTCTCAAAGTTCGTCATTTCTTTGTCCTCAGATTCTTTGACACATTCGGATTCAGAAGTTTGTTATTTACATATTTGATTCGCGTACAATAAATAAAATATGTCAAACCCCGCATTGACTGTTTTGTTATGTTGTGTGCGTTAATGGAGCATTTAATTTATTGGATTTATTGGATTTGGAACGTTCAGTTAAACTTGTTCTTTGATCGATTATATCGATGTCTCTTGACTCGAACTTATCGTTTTACATAATATTAAGTTTTTATTTTATTACAGTTATGACACATTCGTCATGTCGTTTAGATGAATAATGCCTTCTTTCTGTTATTCAATAAAAAAAAAGTTAAGTGCATCGCAGTGCGTATCTAATTATTGTGCAACCAATGCAGCGCAGATTTTAGTGGTTTAATAAAATGTAGGTGCTAGGGCATGCAAACCCGGATTTCCGTTTTTGGTAAAAACCGGAAACCGGACAAAACTGATCGATTTTTTAAAACCGGGGTTGAGAGACAAAACGGGCTTACCTCCGGTTTTCCCGTTATTGAATTACACTTTGATTTAAATCAACTTTTTTCGTACGCACTCAAGAAATATTAAATTAAGAGTCATCAAATATAACCGAACGCAACCTAAACCCACTTACACTCCTCCCTCCGCGACCCCCGCACATAAGCGACGACTACTGGGCCTTGCACTGTTTGTTCTCCCCCGGGCAGGGCGTCATTTGCTACGCTGATGACACTCTAGTCACGGCCCTGGGAGGGAGCTACGAAGAAGCGGCACGCTCAGCCGTCGAGGGCTTGTCCCTCTTCGTGGGGCGAATCGGGGCACTGTGCCTCAGAGTGGCGCTCGAAAAGACGGAGGCGCTGGTATTTCATGCGCCCAGACCGCGCCACCGGCTGAAGTGCACCTCACCATTGGTGGTGCAATAATAGAGGTGCGGGCAAGCATGAAATACTTGGGCAGGCCCAAGTATTTCATGCTTGCCCGCACCTCCGTTTTGGACCGGAGGTGGAACTTCGGCGAGCACTTTGCACAGCTTGCGCCGAAGCTGATCGGCACGACGTCCGCCCTCAGCCGGCTGTTGCCAAACCTGGGCAGACCGAACGTGGTTTGCCGATGGCTAGACACGGGGGTGGTTCGCTCGATGGCGCTCTACGGGGCCCCGGTGTGGGCGGAGTCCCTGTCTGCCCAGAACAAGGCTCTACTGCGGAGGCCACAGAGAGTCATGGCAGTCAGGGTCATACACGGATACCGCACAGTATCAGTGGAAGCGGCGTGCGCTCTCGCGGGTACACTCCCGTGGTATCTGGAGGCGCAGATGCTCGCCGTAGTCTACCGACGTGGGGCAGACCTGCAGGCGGAGAGTGGCAGGCGCCCGCCGCCTGAAGTGGTTAAGACACGGCGTGGGGAAGCTCAAACCCATACGCTGAGCGAATGGAAGGTGAGGCTGGAGACGCCCAGTGCTGGTCACTGGACTGTGGGGGCCACCCAGCCGATCCTGGAAGAGTGGACACGGAGGCGACCGGGACGTTGTCGGTGCAGGTGCTGTCAGGGCATGGCTGCTTTGGCAAATACCTGCACAAGGTGGCTAAACGGGAAGTGACTCCCGAGTGTTACCAGTGCGGCTGCAGCGAGGACACGGCGCTTCACACCCTCGAGCATTGTCCTGCCTGTGTGGTGCAGCGCCGTACTCTCGCAGCAGCAATCGGGGCAGACCTCTCCTTGCCGGCCGTGGCCAAGGCCTAACCGATAGCAAAGGGGCATGGTAGGCGGCGCAGCGCGTCAGGGAGGAAGACTCCCTCGCTGACGCGATTCGTGGCAGGAGAACAGGGCGGCGGAGGAGGCGCCATGGCGATCTGATGCTGCCCTAGGAGGTGCCAGCGGGCGATAGATCGGGGAGTCTATCGTCGTCGCATTACAAGGCCCTCATGAGTGGTCTCGATGTCTCAGATGAGCCCGGACATTGCCAAAGGAGTTTGGTGCCCGGAAGCGGGCTACGCTGGATGGGTCGCGAATTGGTAGGCATAAATGGTTGATTAAAAAAGGTATATGCTAAAATTTGTTTTATTTGTAGATTTTGTGGGTATCTAAGAATATTGTTTTCTTGTTAAAATTCTACTAAACAAAAACGATAAAAATGTAGCCGAAACCGGGGCTAGCACCGGTTTCCGGTTTTGCACGCCCTAGTAGGTGCCTATATTTTATTGAGTCGATCATTAAATGAAAATTACACTGACGTCAGAGGTGACGGCTAATAGGGATGTATGGATATGGAAGAAGGATGACGATGATGATATTCCTAGGAGCATTGCTGAAGTATAAAACGACAGTTTTTAAAATGAGACCTGATTCAAGAACTGTTAACGATATTTTAGCACCGATCGCCTTTCCGCTACTGTATTTATAACTTTTACTTTAACTGTCTCTATTATTATTTTCACTTAATTTGGAAGATTTATGTGGTCCTGGGCGCATAACCTGTTATATTTAATAAATAAAGCAAGTGAAAATAATTTGCAACATTCTATAGGTATTTCAGAGATTACCACAGACAGAGTTTACAATACCGTTACTAGTGAAGTACATTTAGTAATAATCTACGGTAGTGATGTAGAAGAAAGGTCTTAAATTTATACCTTCAAAACGCATTTATGACTCTAACGTTGCATTTGGTACGAAAAACTTGATTAAAGTGGCTACTTACCTATATTTGTGACCTTCCTAACCTCACATTACTTTGGTAGGTATTATAAGATTGCACAATATTGAAAAGGTGGCATCAATCATTTCAGAATAGACCAATTCGCCAAATTCTTGAATCCCACCTTTAAAATCTTTAACTACTTGTTGGTTTATTCTGCAAAGATTTGATTCACGCCTCATACAAAATTATTTAAAAAACAAAAAAACCCGCCTGCAAAAACGGATAACTTAAAAGAGAAAAACAAGCATTATAATCTGTAGAATTTTGGTATTACAAGCGGGGAACAAACAAAAGTTACACCATATTTCAGGTTATTGGTTTGTTCCCCGCCTGTAACACCAAAATTCAACAGATTATAATGCTTGTTTTTCTCTTTTAAGTTATCCGTTTTTGCAGGCGGCTTTTTTGTTTTTTAAATAATTTTGTTTTATTTCAAGGTTTTTTTTTTAAATTATATTTTTGGAATTACCTACTTAACTACTAGCTTTTATTTGATACTAATATTGTAATTTATTTAAAAAAAAAACCTTCCGCTCCCTTTTTTTTTTGTTTGCAGATTAAATATATAAAAAAATATATAGCCTATGTCACTCCCACAATTAAGACGAATCTAACGACACCTCAAATGTTAAAATCCATCAAGCCGTTTAGGCTACAGAGCGTGCCAAAGAAATAGACATACATACATACAAACATACATACATACATACATACTCTCGAAAAACATTACCCTCCTTCCTTGGGTAAAAACTTCAACAAAATAGTCTAATTCTGTAACACAATACGGCATGTGAAACACGAAGTAGATCAAACATGACGTTTCCCATACATATTTGGTAACGTGGGAGTGGCGAAGTGCTAATGATAACAAGGATGATGTTCGTACTGCGACTGACCCTTTTACTACGCCCAAAGTTATGAATGAAGTTGGAGGAACCTGTTTGGAGGACACCGGAATTTTGAATGAGCTTGAGAAGTTAAATGGTGTGCGTATTTCTGGTGATGTTATATGATTCGACTCTAGGTACACTTGAACAACTGGTATTTTGCAATGATCTTGCATAAAATTGGTAGACAAGTATTCAAATATTACTAGATTTTTTTTTTATACTTAAGTACTACTTATTTTTTACTATTCAGATTATAAATACAATCTCTAAATTAAATGACTAACTAAGTATACAAATAAATACAAAAACAAGTATACTTACTACTATCGTTTCTACCTCAAATTCCACTGTAAACGTACAGGAATAGTTACATCGTTAGCTTTCAGTATAAAACATTTTAGTTTTATTTTATTTTCATGTACTTACCTACCTATCTAAAGACAAAAGCAGTCATGGCCATAAAACGTAGCAATGAAAAGTTGAAAACTACTTGAAAAGGTATCTTTTTATTATATTTCGCTATAAAAGTGATGAGTTCCTATTCCTATTATTGTTCTCTATACTCATAAAGATACGAACTTATGATCTATTTTCGGCAATGGTGATTCGCAAACACACATTTTTAAATAATATATTTTTTTCTTGAGGCGATTCGCACGAAGTTAATTTATTTATAGGCGAATCGACAACTCCAGAAATCGATTCGCTTACAATTAAATTAACTTCATTATAAATACACTTCACAGTTTGCCAGACCTTTTGTGGAGAACCAGTGAATATAATACCTATAGGTATCATACACATAAATTATAAACCTAATACCGAACCGGACCAGACGGGTTCAAAACGGTTAAATTGCAACCGCGCTCCCCCCATTAAGTGTAGCTCTCTAAATTGGAAGCTTAGAAAAAGCCAGACGTTAATGTCAGAAATGAGGGTTTAGAGAGTCCTTTGAACGTTTCGGGACTTCGGGTACCTACTTATTTCAGTAAACGCTGACACGAGCACGTAATATTACGTAGGACGAACTTACGTAACTACGGATGTGGTCTGGTTTTTCTGGCCAGCACGTCAGTTTTTTAATAAGGGTTCGAAAATTAAACGCTGTTCTTATAAATGAGGTTTATACACTTTCTTATTTTGAATATTTCGTTGATAGCTTTGGTTTCTTAACTTTTGTTTTTGCACGATTCTTCATTTGTTTTTTGTAAGTCTTGCTATAATACCTCATATTCATGCTAAAATAAAGGGTAAAATTCAGAATCTGAAAGTTACTCAAACCGCTCAGTTACTTTAATCTAAAATTTTGTAATTGTAATTAACTACTCAGAATTCTTAAAATCTGTGGGTAGACATTAAGTAAAAGGAGAGGCTTCTAATTACTTTTCGGGAGATAAATCTCTTAGGATTAAAATCTGGTGAGATTTATTCCAAAATATTCTTAATTATTTCCTGAGGAAATATAAAAAATAGAGTAAGTATACCCATGGACTATCATTTCGGAATCTTTAAAGAGTTTATTGAGGAAACTGATCATTAAGGTAGGTGTCGGCCTAATAACCTGTCACCGCTTATTGCTAAGTTTAAGTTGAAATTCCAACACGTTTTTGTTGTAAGCTGCATTCATTGAAAACATTTATGTCTGGCTTATCAGGCAAAAAAAATTGTGGGCATAACTGGTAGATTATTTTAAATTATTAAATAAAATAACGAGCTGTACCTCTACTATTCAGTTTTGGTCAACAACAACATAAAAGTTCTACCAATGAAATTGTTTATTCTGTAAATAGATAGGATTTTGGAATTACTTTTACACGTCATATTAAAAAATATTTAAAGTAAGCTAGGTGATCGGCGTTTTCTATCTGAATTCTCTGAAAAGAAAGGCCGAAACAAACTCAGAGGACGCAGTCTCTTTTAAAGTCCAGACATAATCTTGGTCAGGCCATATGAGAACCATGTAGATTAGCGTCTGAAACGGTCTTTTGAGGAAAGAACCACACAGATTTGAATGGATCTGTCCAGTCAGTGCAAGCATTTGTCAGTAATAGTGGAGCTCAACTCAGAACTTAAGGTCAAGTTCATCTGTAATAGTAATTTTCGGGTCACCTTTGCCTATCCTTTTTGTAATCAAGACGATTCAGTTATTTTAATACAGACACTTCCTTCATTAACAACTCGGCACTCACATTTTAGCAAGCTAAGCATCTGCCGACTCCATACATCACTCGTAGTGAACTTCGAACGCAATTCATAAATTCAGTTCTAATGTGCCTTCATTACTGTCAGTGACTCATACATATGTTTGTTTCATAACATCTTGTCTGTATCATGTCGTGACTTGTTGAGACATGTCATGAACTTGACTTATCTTAAACATTTGCCCCTCTATTAGATTGTATGGATTGTAGTAATTACTTTAATTAACCGTTGACAAAAGTGTGAAGTGATATTAATGATGCTAGATAATGGAGCGTGTGAATATGGGATATAAAGTTGATAAGATGTTAGTAAATTGTGTCGTTGTTAATCGTTTTAATTCAAGGGATAAGGTTACAACATTAATTGATGGAGTTTTTACAAGCAAGAAGGGACAGGATAAGAATAATAAGCAAATCTGCTCCGAAACAGCAAAGTTTTAAATTTTTGAATAAGATGACACTGCCAATGAGTTAACCCGATAAACCAAGATTTAACATTTCATAATGTGCGTTGGCAAGCTTTCAATTGTGGAATAAAGGGATTGCCTCAAACCAAAGAATCAGTTACGCAATATATAGCCCTATATAATATTGTTGTTTTAGTTTATCTTTGGACATTAAGCGAGCCATTTCCCTGCTTTGAAAAACCGCTCGCAAGTTAAGATAAGCACTTGTCACATTCTGTAGCTTAATAGTTCCCATAAAACCATGGAAATATTACTTACATTGATTTGAAGTCAGAAGTCGTTGACAGCTAAGAATCTTGTTTCTTTAATGTATCCAGTTTCGGAATTATTCGAACCAATTACTTGTTTTGTACGTGTTTAATCTTTTTCCGAGGAAGTCACTGATTAACAGGTTTTTTATCTTTATGAGTGGTAGCCTTTGCCTGAATCACTTTACTTACTGAACTTAAAATAAACTAATTTGGACTCTGTTTGTTTTGAGATTTTGGGTCTATTACTGCCCAGACTGGTTTGGTGTATTTATTTTCATGGGATAAATGAATAAATTAAACTTTCTTCTCAGATAATGTGAGGCCTTGAACTTGTTTGTGTCACGAATCGTCAAATGGCTCGGAAAATTATTCTGTTATTTGGAAACTTATTTTCTCTTACAAATCGGTCATAATAACTTGGGAGTTTTAATGTAATCATTACTGTTGTTGTTTTCGTCTACTTAAATGTTATGGATACTTAAGTGAACAGTTGAGTCATTACAAATAATGAGCAATAATTAGCGTATGTGTGACCCCATTACAAACTTGTAACTACAAACTGCTAACAGTGTGAAATCAGAGGATGTATTTATCACCCTCAGTTCGAACCTAGACTTAAGCACGTTCTCTCAAACATATTTACATAATTTAGAATTATATGTATCACCTGTGAAAGGAAGGGAATCGCGTGGAAGCCCACTCGTTAGTAATATTCTAAACGTGCGTAATTCCCTGAGAACTGGAACGCCATCTGCTATGTTAGACATAAATTACAGACGCAACTCCAATCACCATGTAGATTGACATCGATTTGTTTCTGGTTACCACGCAACAGCAATAGACAACGAAATCTCGTTTTTCTTTAGCGTACGCAAAAATATTTGCCTAATTCGTCACCGACACATTCCGGAATTACATTTTTGGATGTTAAACATTTTCTGGTTTCAACAGAATGTTTGTTCATATAACAAAACGTTTTGATTTAATAGTAACTTATATTATTGTCTGTATTTGTAAATATCAATGACAAAATAAAATCATTATTGTTTAGTCTACAAATCACCGTTACATTTTGCGTCAGTGATACTGCGTAACATTTTCATTCTTTAGTCAGATGTGAATTATCATTGAAATGTACTCGTATCGTTAAACGTATCGAACTATAATTTGCTGCATCCGCATATCCAACGGTTTCTTTTTTCGAAACACCTGATAATTTTAAGATCGAGTAAACGGCTTTGTGTTCATAAAGAATTGAACAAAAAATATGGATTGCTTACACGTAATGACCCCTTGCGGAGTCTTCAACGGATATCCTTTACATATATTCAAGTGTTTTAGAGAAAACAAAAAGGCTATCCATGCTAATATTAGCTACCGTTTACGCGTTTCTTTTTTCGTTTTATGCCCCAAAGGTGTTTGCGTGCCGAAAATTGTTTGAGGAAATATTAAGAGAAGAGTAAGATTTTCACAACAACGAGGAGATTTGTTATGCAAATTGAGCCTTCGCGCTCATTTTTGTTAAGACAGTGGATCGGAGGAATTAAGTTGAATGGTTTGAAGTGTGCTGTCGAAATTTAAAATCGGAAGTCTGCATGAGCTCCCAAAACGCAGGAAGCAAAAGAAGTGTTTGAATAGTTACCGGTGTTGCATCCTTTTTGTTGTTAGGTTTCCTTTTGGTAATATGAAACACTTCAACTTTACCTAAAAAACGGCAACCGAAATTTATTTCACGAATATATTAAAAAACTTTTATCAGAACCATATTTTAGTCGATCCCCGAAACCTACTTAACAACGAAACACATTTCAACTTCAGAACTTATTGAAACAAACTTACGAAATCAATATTCAAACAAAACAGGCCTCGTTATTAAAGGCATCAGAATTTGAAGGCTCTTTTTTATTCTCAATGACTACCTTGGGAGCTCAGCCTCGGGTGGGTTAACCGCTGGTCAAATCACCGTTGATGATGAATGATTACTGAGATTTCATTTAATGATGGACTTGGACACCGGCTTCCAACTGACAGCATAAAAAAACAGTCTCAAATTGTCCGAACAGTTTTTTATACACTTTGTACTTTGTAATGAAATGTGTAATCTTTCTTTGTAGAAGATGATGGATGGTCCTATTATAATATATTGAAGGTACGCTTTAGTTATGATCGGTTCAATTTAGTAAATAGATGCTAGATCGATTGATTTTTGGGGTCTAGTGGACGCAACGCAATTTTGTATTATATATTTGATATTTTTGCCGTCAACGGGCATATGTCTCACAACGTCTTGTGTAGTTGTGGAAGTTTTTTCGTACTTTATTTGAAATTAATAAAATTCTCAGAACAAGCTCGATCTATTTAACCGTTTTCAAGAAACGCCTCATTTGTGTAATCCAGGCTCAAACCATAATTTCACTGAACACCAAAACCGGTTCCTGCAAAATCCTTTAATAAGTTATTCAGTAACTTTATCTCCTTCGTAAACCTGATTTTGTACTATATCAAATTCATATTCAAGGCAAGTCGTAGGTAATCCTAAACTCGTAATAAGGCAGAAAACTGATTATAGATTCCTTCCTTCTCTTCTAAGGTAAGCCTTACGCAAATAATATGATATCAGGAGGTGTATTCGGAATATGGTAGCCAATATTGAGTTGTTGGGTTTGTGGATCAATTTTTACTAAGCAGTCTTGTCAGGTATTAAATTGTGTGAACTTGGAAGTAATTGAGAATCTTGTAAGTTATTTTCAATGTTGGTTTGGGTACGTTTTACACGTGTTGCCAAGGCGAGCGAGACTATTTACTGGTTATCGATTATAACTCAGGCTATCGCATTCCAATGCTGTACATAGGCCTCTCCCAGGCTGCGCCACAACAACCTGTTCTCCGCCTTCCGCATCCAGTCTGTTCCAGCCTATAGATTCCTTCCTTCTCTTCTAAGGTAAGCCTTACGCAAATAATATGATATCAGGAGGTGTATTCGGAATATGGTAGCCAATATTGAGTTGTTGGGTTTGTGGATCAATTTTTACTAAGCAGTCTTGTCAGGTATTAAATTGTGTGAACTTGGAAGTAATTGAGAATCTTGTAAGTTATTTTCAATGTTGGTTTGGGTACGTTTTACACGTGTTGCCAAGGCGAGCGAGACTATTTACTGGTTATCGATTATAACTCAGGCTATCGCATTCCAATGCTGTACATAGGCCTCTCCCAGGCTGCGCCACAACAACCTGTTCTCCGCCTTCCGCATCCAGTCTGTTCCAGCCTATAGATTCCTTCCTTCTCTTCTAAGGTAAGCCTTACGCAAATAATATGATATCAGGAGGTGTATTCGGAATATGGTAGCCAATATTGAGTTGTTGGGTTTGTGGATCAATTTTTACTAAGCAGTCTTGTCAGGTATTAAATTGTGTGAACTTGGAAGTAATTGAGAATCTTGTAAGTTATTTTCAATGTTGGTTTGGGTACGTTTTACACGTGTTGCCAAGGCGAGCGAGACTATTTACTGGTTATCGATTATAACTAAGGCTATCGCATTCCAATGCTGTACATAGGCCTCTCCCAGGCTGCGCCACAACAACCTGTTCTCCGCCTTCCGCATCCAGTCTGTTCCAGCCTATAGATTCCTTCCTTCTCTTCTAAGGTAAGCCTTACGCAAATAATATGATATCAGGAGGTGTATTCGGAATATGGTAGCCAATATTGAGTTGTTGGGTTTGTGGATCAATTTTTACTAAGCAATCTTGTCAGGTATTAAATTGTGTGAACTTGGAAGTAATTGAGAATCTTGTAAGTTATTTTCAATGTTGGTTTGGGTACGTTTTACACGTGTTGCCAAGGCGAGCGAGACTATTTACTGGTTATCGATTATAACTCAGGCTATCGCAGTCCAATTCTGTACATAGGCCTCTCCCAGGCTGCGCCACAACAACCTGTTCTCCGCCTTCCGCATCCAGTCTGTTCCAGCCTATAGATTCCTTCCTTCTCTTCTAAGGTAAGCCTTACGCAAATAATATGATATCAGGAGGTGTATTCGGAATATGGTAGCCAATATTGAGTTGTTGGGTTTGTGGATCAATTTTTACTAAGCAGTCTTGTCAGGTATTAAATTGTGTGAACTTGGAAGTAATTGAGAATCTTGTAAGTTATTTTCAATGTTGGTTTGGGTACGTTTTACACGTCTTGCCAAGGCGAGCGAGACTATTTACTGGTTATCGATTATAACTCAGGCTATCGCAGTCCAATGCTGTACATAGGCCTCTCCCAGGCTGCGCCACAACAACCTGTTCTCCGCCTTCCGCATCCAGTCTGTTCCAGCCACCTTCCGTTCATCTAGCTATCCCACACTACGCTTGCGATACGCGGTCTCCACTCCAGGACTCGTCTGCTCCACCGGCCACACAATATAATTTAACCAAAATGCCCTATCCTTTTATGAACACATCGTTTAAATTATGTAAATACACCATTTTATGTTAATACATCTCTCGATCATCAAGGTGGACCCGAACATGATCCCGACATATGTATGATGATTAGGAAACTCGATTGTTCAATACCGAATTGTATTGTTCCATCATATTTTGATTATGCATGACTAATGCAAAAACAATAGGGTTTATCTCAGCACATTGTATGACGAAATGTTTTTTTGTTTGTTAGTTTGTTAATACTTTTTGATTAGTGGGTCATAGGACTCATAGGCTCATAGGTATTATTGATTTATTCAGCGGATGTTGGATGAAGGTGCGTTTTGGAGGACACTGACCGTGGTTGTACGTCCTTGGCAAAGGTCAGGTCCCATTCGCATGTATTTAGAATGTGCATGAATGACATTGTGTCATGAATTCCATATCGGTAAGTAGGTGCTTCTCATTCTCACGTTAACAAGAAATAGGTCGTTGGTCCATGTTTATTAGATTTTTATTTAGATTTCAGTCGGCTAGACTTGTCTTAATTGCCGCATTGTCTGCATTGTCCGTGTGTTTATTTGCTTTGTTTTGTTTTTATTGTAAAAGTCCCTTAGGTTAGGTGATTATCATTTTTTGTCTAGGCGATCTGTTAGTTGCATTAGCAGGATATAAAGTAAGTCATACTATTTTAGAAAAGTTGAACATAAGAGTACATGTTTTATTCTGAGATATTTTTGTCAGCACTTACGCCCGCCGTTTTAGAAAATGTGTGTTGCTACTTGCTATCAAAATGACAAGGTCTCCTTGTTTCAAATGTAACGACCCATGTGAATAGGTCTATAAAACTAATAGCACTCACTGAGCTCTTAAAATCCATAATTTATAAATCCAAAAAGTATTAAATCACATTTCGAGTTAGGAACGCGGCCGTGGGCGAATGAATGGTGCGCAGGAGTTTGTTGACTGATCTGTCACTGGACAAGCTATGATGTAACATTATGTTGGGAACTAGACGGGTTATAATGTGTGGCATTTCTGCTTAAAACTGTCTATTTCTTGTTTGTCTGCATATTTATTGCAATGCAGCTGTAAAAGTTATGTAATTTTACGAAATAGTGTTGTGTTCCAGGTTTTGCAAAGAAACAACGTCTTTAACCTTATATGTTAGAAGCAACCTCTTGTTTTGCATTGTTTAAATTTTGGAGCGAAAACTATAATCCCCTTAATAGGATTGGTTGACTCATTTCTCAGCCTATTTCTACAAAAGGCTGCCGTGCCAACAAGCCGAACTAAATTAATTCTGAAATCTAATTTGGTAGGTAGCTCTTGAGACAAATAAAACAATGGATTTATTAAGTAGCTCATAATCTGTTAAAAAGATTCGCAATCCGACATGAATGAGGGCGATACTCAAAAACTTAACCAAATTTAAAAATCCGCTGCCATTGTACCTATAGTCGCCATTCACTGGTTCTCATCAAAAACTGGCAACACCACAGACAGGTGTGTTCCCGTCGTGCCCCTTTTTTTTCAACGTCCGTTCCCGTACGAAACTTTTCGAACAAAGACGTTACTGCTCTATGCAGCAACAGTGGAACTGATATCTTATTCCGCCAAGATTAAAGTTGAAATTACTCTGAAGTTGACGTTGAAGCTGTACAAGAGTTACAATGAATGGATCGTTTCCCTTACAATGTGGTGCAACGGTTAAAATTTCGTGGTCAACGGAAAATCAGATTTAAGTGAACGAAGTAAGATTTAAATTAAGTTGAGTAAGGTAAGAGTATCGTGTATCCTCCATAATTGTGTTATTTTTAATTTATTTTGGGATTCTCCAAAATCAGGGCCCTTATTTCGGTTATTGTAATTCAAGGGGTTAATCAATTCGTATGAAATGCCCCTGTTAGGCTACTATTATTATTTTTAAATCCCGGTTCGTCAACCTCAACTGCATTTTCAATAACAAATAGGACAATAGAAATTGGTGAAAAATAGAACTTAGTTGAGTGAGACGCCTTCGTAACAATACGGTCGCAAAAGAAAGCGTGTCATCTCAAACTGTATGCAATAGTGTGAATAATAACAGTAACAAAAGAACTTGGATTATCAACAGCACAGCGGTCTCAAGATTTCTAACGATACATGTTTTTCACGGCGAAATCCGTTAACGATATCAATTTCTATGCTTCACACACGGTAATTAATTACTATCTTCCGCGTGATTGGAAAATTCTCACGATTCAAGGTAAAAGCCGCTTTGTTAGAACTAGCACTGAACATATTAATAACTAGCTTCCGCCCGCCGCTTCGCCCGCGTGGTATGTCGATAAAAAGTAGCCAATGTCCTTCCCCGGGATGCCATCCATCTCTTTGCCAAATTTTATCGAAATCCGTTCAGTGGTTTAGTCGTGAAAAGGTAACATACAGACAGACAGAGTTACTTTCGAATTTATTATATTAGTATGGATTTATCTTGATCAAACTTAAATGCATAGACCCCGACAGAAGATGATTATGATGTAGGTAAACTGCTCCACACAATACATTTTCAATAGGTACTTGAATTTGGAACTTCCAACATTAATGTAGCTACTTTATTTCTGGTAGGTGTATATTTTTGATGGTATTAATTTTGTATAACATGCCTTTAATGATGCCCCGGATGTGAAAGTTAATTAGGCTGAATTTCTTAAGAAATTTTCTAATTATGAACTGTTGAGGCAATCACCTGCCGAATTGGCAGACAAGGCTTCTTCATTAACTACTGGAAAAATGAGTTTTTGAAATATCTCTTGTTTTATTTTTGAGCTCCAACTTTAGTATCAAATATGAATTGCGGAGAGCAATGAATTATGAAACTATCATTAACGTGGGATGAGCATTCGGCATTTGCATTAGTTATGCGAACAAAAAAGAAAGGATATAAAGCCTCGTAGCCGATAAAGATGAATCTCGCATGACTCAAATAAAAACCAGTCATCAATTCACAAAAATAAAAAGTAACTACTTTATGATAATAAAAAATAACTGATGTTATGACTGACACCCACTGGGATTGTAGATGGACTGGGAATATAATAAGCTCATGAATAACGAAACGGAAGTGGTATAAAGTGTTCTGTACTTCCTATTATAAAATGTATATCTCGCAGCCAATTCAAATGTTTATGATCTCGTCAAGAGATAGAGTATCGATCTCAGAACGAACCCACTTACTTCGCATCTCCACATCTTTATTTCCGTACCTAGGCAGATAATTATCCTCCGTCTCAGACATGTAGAAGCTAAGAGCAAAAAGTCATGATTTTTTTGTGCGTCTGACTATTTAAAATTAAGTGTAGTTTCGTCTATGATAGATGACCAATTATATTTAAATGCTAATGAACGCTTTTGACGTACACTATAATTGAAACTGCACAGAAAATACGGTACATAACATTATTAGATTTTATTTGAGAATAATCTCGGGTCTCGAGGGACCTTCCGCTAATGCAAATGGAAGGAGTCTGAGGAAGAATTTTAGATTAAGCAAATAAGTGTGTTCCGTACAATCACGATTTGGCCCGCTTCGAGGAAATTACGTGTAGGTTCAAACAAATATCACACCGTTATAAATTATGCCTTTGGATTTGCCCGGTACCTCTTGATAGTGCTACTTCCGCTCTCATTGTACTTGAAAGGGTTGAGTGTATTTGTTTGTAAAATATAACCGTCATTGTCATCTGAAGTGGTTTGTTACCTCATTATTTATGGCTGGGTTCAATAGTACCCTTCACAGTTCACACAATACGGGTGGACGTTCAACTGTTGAAATTACAATGTCTTTAAACTCGAAACAAGTTTTAATTAGTAACTCAAACAAAACAAAACAATTGTGTTGATTGAGCTTTGTTTTTTCTATGACGTGTAAGTAAAACTAGTGATCGTAGCAAAAATATTAAGTATGTTTAAGTCTTTGTTCTATATTCCCATCGCTTTTATAATTCGCAAATTTTTCCTGAGGTTAATTTATTCAAGAACATTGTACAGTTCATAAGCTATAAACATCTCGAACTATTCGAAAATCTGTACAGCATTCAGTCTCACCTGCCCATTAACCCTTTAAAAATTTTCTGTGATGCGCTAAACGATTTACGATAGCGTAGCATGCCGAATTGAAAACAAGGCCGTCTTGGAAGACTGGCGTGCTCTGAATAGTATTAATTACGGAATCATTGTGGCCATTTTGCTACGGAACCTCCGTGCCGGCCGTTAACGGTGTCGGCGTGAACGAAGAAAGGGATTAGAAGCATGCGCCAGAGCAGCTGCCGCACGCACGGACTACTTACTTCGTAAAATCGATCAATAAAACCTCTTTTTACAAGTGTCATCGCCTTCGAAACACGGCTCTTGACAATGTGCTCGTGACCATTGCTTAGCAAATTAATCTTTTGCGCATTCGGAAGTCAGCGATAGGAATAGTTTTTGTTGAAGAAACTTATACGTGCACTGGGAATTAGTTTTGATGATTCAGAATTCGTTTGAATTTAGCCCACTTTTTTGCTGATGTTTTCATAATATCGGTTATTGATGAAGGCAACGTCTGAACAGGCGCCTTTATTTTTAAAGTAACTAAATGTTATCAAGTAACTTGAAACAATTTAAATAGTGCAAAAGTCTAATCTAACTAATATTATAAACGCGAAAGTTTGAGTATGGATGGATGGATGGATGTTTGTTACTCTTTCACGTAAAAACAACTGAATGGATTTGGATGAAATTTGGCAAACAGATAGTTTATAACCTGGATTAACACATACTTTTTATCCCGATATTTCCACGGGATCGAGACTTACGCGGGTGAAACCGCGGGGCGCAGCTAGTCTACAATAGATGCTTAACGATATCTGACTCAAAACTTTAAATTCTGCTACGCGATCTGAGATAGTTTCAGTTTAAATTAATATTTTCCATTACCTAGATTGTACATCAGTGATACTTTCATCCTGAACTCTCCAACCGTAATATTTCAACTTTCTCGACAATCCCTCATGTTTTAAATTCCTGTTACTCGGACAAAAGTATGGCGTTGATGTTTTTGTCTGTGCCAGTTTGCTTATGCTCAGTGGCCGGTGGAATGTTCACGGTCCGTGGCTTCTTTCGAAACAGTCTTGGGAGTGCTAGTGCAAATGTTTTTATATGGATATGGTTAAATGGATTTGTGCCGGCGTCGACGTGTTTGATCGTCAGATCGTCTGATTCCGATCCAATTTTGCTTACGGCCTTTTTTAGATCCGCACCTTTTTTCTTACAAATGTTTGGTGAATAAAATGAAGCACCTGTTTGTGTGTGTTCAGTTTCTTCGTTCAAATTGAGAGCGAAAGTGTGAATTTACAAGTTGAATGTGATTAGCGCGTGTGCACGAAATGAGTCAAGATGGATACTTTTAGGATTTCCGTTTCGAATTATTGTGTTCATTTTTGTTTATCTGTGTAGTAATTTTCATCGCGATTCTATTTATCGGTTTTCGATTGGAAGGAGTTCGCGATCGTATATGCATGTTTTTCTGTTGGTCCTATCTTCAGGAATGTCAGGTCGTGATAGTGCAGGTGTAGGGGCGTTGCTCCCTTCACGGTGCTCGTGCTCACTTCGGGGGCATTCGGTCGCACCCGTGACTCTCGAATTAAGAATGAGCTTGCGATTGGTTGTCAATATCGACGATTCATTCAATGTAATTTGGGAGCTTTATTCAAGTTTTTGAATGAAACATGTGTTTATAAATAGTCCGTAGTATGTGCCCGAGTAGAGGTTTACTACCGACATTCATATTTATGTTCCTACGTACATTTCTGTTATAATATTTTCGGAATGAAAAGGGACCTTCAACGGGCATAATCGTAACTCTAGAACTCTATTATCCTGGATAGTAAACCGTCAGTCTTAAGTGCAGTTTAGCATAATTTTATTCATCAATTATGTATGATATGCCAGAATCTCTAAGCCGGCGTGCAAGTGCTTTAACTATTTAATTGAAAATGAAGTGGATTAGAATTCACGATCAAAGTTGAACCTTAACGTAATGGTTTTGAAGGCTAATCTATCGCAATTTCCATTGTTCGCCGTTTTCTCACCGTCTCATTATTCTCGTGTATAATTACGCTTCTGTTACTTGAGCTTTTAAGCAAATTCCCATAGTATCCTAAGTTTCCGCGGTGTCAGCGGCAGAAGTGATGTAATTTAGTATTTATCGTCCAGATCTGGTGATTCATTAGGAGCTTTGTCATGTTCAAACAATGTATAATGCTCTTATTACTTCTAAATGAAACCAATGGTATGTTGAATTGTAATGCCAGCACGCGTAATGACCACTGTAGAAACGGGTTTTGTCGACGGAAGAATAGACAAAATGACAGATTGTGATTGTTTATCCGTCATTTTGTCTATTCTTCCGTCGACGAAACCCGTTTCTACGGTGGTCATGCTACACGTACTGGATGAGAAACATTGCAAACCGTTGGAGCTCGGTCGTTTCATTCAGAATGATGTGATTTTCTTGAAAAAATAATTTTGATATTTTTCTTCTAAAGGCCTCCCGACAGACAAGGGGATAATGGATCGAAATCTGACCCCACAATCTATGTTCTATTGCCGGATATTTTACTCTAACAACCTTAAATTACTTGAACTTCCAAAATCCCTTTTCATAACAACCTTTCAGTATTTTGATATTAACCAACGAATAAAAATAATAGTTTAATATAATATTCTCGTACAATCTATTCAGCGACTTCGCAACAATTTTCAGGCTTTTGAAATAAGTTTTGTTTATTTAAAATTATGTTGACAAATATATAACTTTGAATAGAAATAGTCTTATAGGTTCTATTTATGTTATGCTTATTTACAGACTTTTATTGTGGGGAAAAGATATTTCTAGATTTTGTAGAATTCGTTGTTGCTTACCAACTATAATAGGAATTACACAGAAATTGAGAAGCTCAAATTAGACTTTGGTTCCATTCTTCCATATTCTTTTAAATATTACTCTAAAGCTTGCTTATTCGAAGCTTCTGCTCCCACTTGGAATCCAAATTGAACGTAAACAAATTTATACAAACACGATCTGAATATGCATTTCAACACAAACGTTGCAAGGGAATTCTTCAAGATACAAAGTTGTATCCTTCTTTGAAGTCTCCATATGCGAGGCTCTCATTACCTGTACTCGTCTCCGTAATACCTCATACTTATGCATCTCAGCTGCTTAATTCCCAACTTTATGCTACATTGGTTTCGTTCCTTTGTTGCAAAAATTTCTCAAAGGTGAAATGCAAAATTCTGCATTTCGTTTATTTTGTTTTATCTGGGAGTATATCTTTGCTCATGTCTCTAGTTAGAGCTTCAGCATTGTTTTGAGACTTAGTAGTGAGTTTTGCTTGTTAAACTGCTCTGTTTACCTATCTCTTTTAGTGTGAACTGTAATAATATGTTACGGTTGTAATAATATGAGTAATAAGACCATTTATCACCGAGAAGTTGGTCTGGAGCTGGATTGTACAACTTAAGATAAACTTGGCGGAAATCAAACGAAAATTAACTAAAAGCTTTGGGGTTAGAAGTGGCATCAACTTCTTCATATGTGAAACACTTTGCATGACCTTCAATAGTAAACGTGTCTGACAAATCTTCTGCCGCTGATATATTCTAATTGTTACAAAAAAGCAAACAATAATCAACATCTATGACTCTATACAGTCCTATCAAATGGAAGTTTACGAGTCTATATAACCATAGCCAATTCACAATCGGTTTGTGACTATTAAATAAATCTGCAGCTCGAATTAAAAATTAGCTCCGTTTATCATGTCCGTGAGAGCGTGTTTTTTATCATTTTTTTTTCATTATTGATATTGATTGCATTCGAAGTAACGGTGTGTTATTTGTTCTCCCACGGGTTTGTCGAATTTGGGTATTTTTTGACATTCTGCGTCAAGTGCTCGGCTTGGCAACACGTCGTGTACGGGTTCGCGACTGGTCAATCGTCATCCTGAAGATGCCTTGTTGAGAGGTGAAAGACGTGTCGATTTCTTACAGGGTTTTTTATGACTCTTGAGGAATAGTTAAGCGGAATAGGTTACTAAATATATCTACGTCTATTGTATTTTATAATGGATTTACGCAAAGTCACGCCTGAATCAATAACTACAATAGCTGTTTCTTTTTAAAACTTGAATCTAGGCACACATTGAGACGGGGTGTAGTGTAAAGTCTACCTGTCTTTCGACAATTTGTCATTTTGATGCCCGACGAAATAAGGAATTTCATTCAAAATTCATCCAAGTAGCCTAATAGCTACCTCAGTAATCGACGTCATGATTATCATCAGTCTGCCAAAAGAAGTTCACTGGACATACCACCTCCCAAGCAAGGACGATCGTTCTTACGCTTCTGGCATCCATCCCATTCCCGCGACGAGTAATTACCACAAATCCAATTACATAAAAGTTGCTTGCTATACATAAACACGTAAACATATATAAGAGCTCTACTTCCATTTGAAAGCCACGCAACATTAATCAAGAAAGCTTACCGTGCTCCCGAGGGATCTAATGTGAAGCGCAAATTGATTGGTTATTCATTTGCAGGGGATATGTCGCAAACATTGGTCTCCTGTTTTTACCAACATACCTATGAGCTCTTCTGCAGTGTGGTTTTAAAAAAGTACCAAATAACCGGCACCATATTATGACATTTGTGACGAACTATCTCTTTCTATATCTATCTTTATCCCTTTATCATCTTCTCTGTTTTCACTTTAACTGTATTAGCTTTCTTCATTTCTTGCAATTACATTAGACATTTTCTGTCTTTAACCCTCATCCACCGAGAGAAAACCGGCATGCCTGAGAGATATTTTTCGACGGCATGTAGAGCCCATGTGTGGCATAAACATTCTGATACCAGCTTAGTCACTATTATAACCACACGAAAAAGAATGAAAGAACATGTTTGTCCAAGAAATCATTATTCAAGTCAGGTTGTCTATAAGTTGGCAGCAATTGCACATTGTTTTACAAAAGTACAACGACAGGTGCATTATTATCGTCAATAATGCATTCATCAAATCATGACGTCAAGGTGGACCCAACGCAAGCAAAATTCGTAGGACCATTTGCAGGTAATTACAAGTTTCCAACATACATCGAATTTATTCAGAACAGTAAATAGCAATTCAAATGTTGTATCTTGCGTAGTCAGTAAATCTTCGCGTGTCAGTACAGATGGCAAGAACGCAAGTGCATTACACTTCTTGCTACGAAACACATAAGATTAATTTAAGCTGTAGTTTCTCCTCTCAAATACTAAAATCTGAAGAATTCCCACTTCAGCACCTTTGCATTGACTCAATGCATAGGTGCTCAAACGAGAATACTCCCAAAATATAGTTACAATTCCAACTAATTCAAGGCTATACTATAATTTCATACTACGTATACAATTCCTGTACACCGAACTAATTTCCTGCGGTAACTGCAAACGATTTTAGCAAAGCCATTACGGTAGCAATTTACGTTGTATTGCACTATAATACGGACACTAACTAAAGCACTTTCTATCATCGCAGTAATGTTCATTGTATATCGATTATCTATATGCGTTAGAAGTTGAGGGTTATTGGCACAGGATGAGTGACAGAAAATCCATTGTTCGCAGTTTTCTAAGAAGACGTCAAACATTAGAAACCTCATCTTCAATCTTCATACATTCTTGTTCGATGAACTTTCCTTGCTTAACTGCAGTAACCGGGTTGCGTTGTAAATACATCAAGCAGCGTTTTGATATGACTCACGTTTTCTTATTTATTTCGACTTTCTGTATCTTCTGCTTCGTGGATAATAGCTCTGTATTCCCCTGCCAATCGTTCTTTATGTAGGGCCATTCTCGTTCCCCCGGTGGATTAGTTTTGGGTCCAACCTGGCGGAATTAGGTGCTTAGCACTTTCTGTGTTCTATTATTTTTTGTCTAATCTCTGCCTTTGAGGTAGGTGTTTTTCTATTTTCATTTATAGTTTGTTATATAACTACATGTGTCGTTGTTTGTCTTGTTTTAAGTAGTACCACTAATTTAACTTTTGTCATCACAAAGTTATGATTAAATAAGTTGCGTATAAATATCTATGCATAAAACTTCAAGTGTTTTAAATGGCATCAATCTCGCAAATACCTTGAGCCTTGAGATAATATCTTTGAGAATGAGTAATTTGTCAGCATTATTATTCTTTGTTGCAACAGCATAGGCTGGTATAAAAATATTGACGTCTCTCTCATTTTAATTTCTGTATATAAGAATTTACTCGGCAATTTTTACTGTGCAAACAGCTAGGCTTTTAATTCTTGCTTCCATTAACATAATAATATTGTAGATATAATTCATTTTAAGTGCACACTGGAAGCGACTCAGAATTTTTTGTAGCAAATTTTAGGAAATGCTTGAAAATCATTAGGTATACGTATACGTCGTGAGGCCCTAGGCAAAGTTACATTCTATCAGCGATAACGATGATGGAAATGGCAAAAATGTATAGGACTGGCATAAGTTATCGAAAGTTTATGTCAATCCTGTTGAAAGTTGTTGTAGAAATACGAAACGCTTTCGAAGCGATTGGCACTTGTCTAGACTGATCGTCATCATCAAGATCATAGAATTATAGCAATATTGATTGTAGAAATGCTGTCCTTATTATTTCTTCCTTATTAATATCCAGCCTCTCTCTGTATTATTTTAACCTCCACAAGACAACACACGTCCACGTGTAATTAATACTTGCTATCGATTTCACATCACGTTCATAAAGCTTCGCATTCACAAGACGGATCGCGTATATAGTCTTAATATCGAATATCACAGACTGTTTTTATCTTACAAAAACATCGATATGTTTTCACAAGTCCCCATCGTTTATTTTCTTTGTATTACCAAAGTAAACACTCTGTGGTTAGACTAGTTATTTGGCCGTCCGTGTTTTTGTTTCGTTAATCGAATCTTGTTCGTTTTTCTTGGTGTTATTTTTATAGATAATAATGGTAGTTGATTCTACATCATCTTGTATTTAGTACAGGTTTACTAAAATGTCACCAATGATGATGATATCGGAAGAAATAGCTCGGTATTTGTTGTTTTGGGTATTTCCAACAAACCAAGGATTTTTTTATGATTTGCTTTTATTTTAAGGCTAGCTTTTTTAGTTTTTATTTGTTTACACATCTAACGGCCGGCAGTTTTACAACCAAAAATATTGTTGTTTGAGCTATCGTTTGAAAAGGACCTCCTATAGGACTCTTCTTCAATACAACTATAGACTACATAGGTATTTTGTATTCATAGTTGTATTTATCAGAATACAGGTTGATATGACTGCCCATTTCGTCTTCATAACTACTTCTATAATGGATTCTATCCTCTCAGGGGAGAACCCTCGCCTTACAACCTACAATGACATCACAAGATGATGTCAATTGTATGTAATAACTTAATAACGATTATGTACAGCCTGTGAACTTGAATGTTAATGATCCATTGTAACTTGAATAACCCGTTAGGTTAGCAATTAAGTAACATTACAACACAATGCTTTGGGATCAAAAACTTAAAATATAAAGACAATGGCGCTAGTCAGACTAAAAAGTTCACAGAACTAATTTTTAAATATATAAAAATGATTACAATTTGCACAGATTGTTACATTATTTATAATGAATATTAATATTTTTTCCATATAACCACTAAGAAAACAGAAAAATGTATTCCATTCCTACGCGTTCAGGCTTTTTATGAGAAAAATTCTTCGCTGCAGCTCCGATTTGGCATCTTGCCCGATCTACGAAATGTAGGAGTGGAGATAGGGTAGTTTCTTGGTATTTAGGACCACCGATTAGTAATACTGTATTGTCATTAGCAAAAGGTTGGTGTACGAAAGAAAAACTACCTACATAACCTGCCAAAATCACAGGCAATTTTGGTAACGACTTATAAACGGGTATACAAGGATTCCATGTAAAATATTTGGTAACTGTGGTGGTAACTATTTGGCTACCGTTCAAGACAAAAGAGAGTTGTCTTGTATCTCGTAAGTCATAGACGCTGCACAGGGATGATGTGTTTGCAACTTATTAGCATATCCATGTTTAAGAACAAAAGGAGATAACATTGTATCAACTCTGAGCTCGGAGTTAGTTTAGAGAAAAACAAAAGCAAATAAGTAATAGGGTAATAGTGATGGCTCAGGCCTCCCACCAGGTAAACCGATGACCTGGTGAAGACCGCAGAAACCCGCTAGATGCGAGAAGCACAGAACCGGTCGAAGTGGCGAAGCTTTGGGAAGGCCTATATCCACCAGTGGATGTCTGCTGAAATAATGATGTCCCTGTGTTTAAGATGTGGCCTCTCATGCACGAGGTTGTGGGTTCAAAGCCGGGCAAGTACCAAAGTGACTTTTTCAATTCATATTATGTACTTTCTGAGTTTATCTTAGACATTACTGACAACGGTGAAGGAAAAAATCGTGAGGAAACCTGGACTTATAGGTTTGGTGAACAATGCTCGTGCCTTCTCTGCCTTTGCCCAGACAGAAGGACAATAATAAGCGGTTATTATTATTACTAAATAGTATATGCAGCACTAGATTAATAAAAACACATACGAATGCAGCAAGTTAATATAAAGCTTGTACAAAAATATTAGACACCAACCAGACGTTCGTTTACTCTCATGAATGTCAAGGAAGGTTGTCCTGTGGCATGTTTTTTCATGTGCACAATAATTAATTATCCAGACACATAATTTATTGTGACAGGACAAAACAAATTCTACAAAGCCCTGGATTTATTAAAGGGCATAAAAACATTGTCTGAGATACAGAGAACAAATAGAAATTGTACTAACACGAACCCTTTTAACGAAATAAGCTAGTCAAACAGTTCTTCGTTGTTCCAGAAATTCTGTTTTCCGTTTGAATATTTTTTGCCTATGTGCACGGTTTTCTTTCTTTTAGAAAGTCGGTGGAAATTATCTTCAAGTTAGTCATATGACTAACTTGAACATAACCGACCGGTAAACATCTGCTGTTACATCGGAGTCGGATCTGAGGAGCTCGTGGCTAACTAATATCAGCCGCATGGGGCGATCCCTCAGATGATAGGGTGGGAGGTAGATGGGTGAACATCCTTACATACCGAGACTCCTCCGTGTCCCGGGTAAGCACGTTAAGCCGTTGGTCCCGGTTGTCATTCGTGGATCTTTGACAGTCGTTACGGGTCGTCAGAACCCCGACCCGGTTGTTAGAGTCTGACAACCAGTCTTACCAAGTGGTATCGTATTACCCAGTTATTGGGTTGTGGAAGTCAGATAGGCAGTCGCTTTATGTAAAATACTGGTATTCAGCTGCATCCGGTTAGACTCGAAGCCGACCCCAATAGTTAGGAAAAGGCTAGGCAGATTTTTGATCCGCTGTTACATAATTTGGAGTTTTCAAAGACTGCTTCTTTTTCTTCTTCGCTAGAGCCAACACCGTACCTAGAGTTCATTTTAAGTGGTAAGATGTAAGCTTGATTAGCTTGGCATCGGGATTATAGTCACTGCTGCAGGAAATGGTCCTTCTACATAATTACAGTATGCAAGGGTAAACACCGTTGTCACTCAAACCATGGGTAGTTGACTTAAATATAAAAATAAATGACCCAGTAACAACAAAAAAAAAATCCTTATTTTCATTAAAAGATTTTAAAAAGTAAATATCCGTCACCGTCCCGATACTCATGGATACGCGTTCGAGAGGCTGCGAAACAGCTGACGGCCAGTCATGTAAAGCCGGCCGCGGCCGGTCGTTGCCCTTGCGTATAGGGTGAAATATTCTTGTGGAAAAATGTAGATTTTCATTTAAAAAAAAAGTTGTATTTTTCCATTGATTTTACGTCCTATAAATGAAACCAAACCACTGGTTTCAAGGATAACGGTGTTTACACTAACACCCTGTATATTGATTGATAACTTATTACGAATACCGCGCTTGGTAGACGATTGCTGGTGACCGCAGTACCTTTGTTGCTCAGGCCGATAGGAGCATGTACTCAGCGTCACTCTTTTCTAAAATCATCTTCATAACAATTCTATACTTAATATTTAACCCCCGTTGTGCATTAAAAGCCGCGCGAAGATAGGCAAAAACATTACCGCTATTAATCTCCCCAGCGACCGTTTGGCGTTTGCATAAAATGCAAGCCACGGCTGGCTGGGCATGACGTAAATTGTGTTTTGCGCCAAGAAAAAGCATACGTCTTTTTTCGCTTAGCTTTAATAGGGTCCGAAGGTGAAAAAACATTTATGAGCAAAAAATATATTGGCTTTAACAACTTCTAGATATAGGACTTGTTTTAACAGCGACTTTAGTAGTTTACAGTGATAATATTGAAAAATGTTCAATATCGTATTCAATCCTAGCTTCCATCCGCGGCTTCGCCCGCGCTGTATGTCGATACAAAGTAGTCTATGTCCTTCCCCAGGATGCCATCTATCTCCTTGCCAAATCTTGTCGAAATCCGTTCAGTGGTTTAGGCGTGAAAAGGTGACAGACAGACAGACAGATAGACGGACAGTAGTATGGATTGCAGTTTTGAAAGCAAAACGACTTGGTCGCCTTCTCTTATATCAATACAAGCTAAAAAATCGTGTTTCTAACTAAATGCACATAGAAGACTTCATTAACTAAACGAAAAAGAACGAAAAAAATATAATTAATGTTTATCAAGAATACACAATCCCGTTATTTCTTTCAACACCTATTTATTATTAATATATACACATAGTAATCCAATTACTGTAATAGATGGAGAAAACCGTTTGTTTATCATAGTAATTGTTCCGATTAACCTTTGAATTATTAATATTGCGTCAACAAATATGCTAATGGCATCTTTGTCTAATAATAAGGTCATATTATGACGCGCATTCTTCCTTTTATCAACAAAATTATAATACACGATTTTGTGGTAATATCCTGAAATATTTTTAGCCCTAAAAGCAGTGTCGTTTAGGCATTCTTCATCCTCATTGTGCAGACCCCAAATTATTTAACCCTTATTACAAATAATTTGGGGTCTGACTCAGCATAGTTTGTCAGCATGTTTTCTACAACACTATGTTTTAGTCATATCATCACACATAATCCATAGTTTCTTTGGTCTTCCTCTATTCTTATTGCCATCCACATTGTTACTGAAACAGCTTCTATACATACGGACCAAGTGGATTAGTGATTGAAGAATGTTGTTATTAGATCAAATTAAGGTGGTCCATCCCTTCCTTCCACATTTTCCGATTTGCACGAAAAGTTATGGTCGATCCTGTTTATTACCGGGAAATACTCTGGTTAGTGGTTTTATAAATTTAGAGTTTTTGCAAGCAATTTTTTGCAACAACAGTAAAATTTATTCCATCGAAAGTTCAAGGTTAATTTCATTTCGAATTTCTGTAGCATTGACTTTGTCATTTTAGGGAAAAAAAATCGTATTCTGCCTACAATATCCTCAGGTCTCCGAAGCTCTAATGGCCTTAAAAATTCTGTTGTTATCTTGAGAGTGGCATCCATTAAAAATAAGTCTCTGATATTTTTGGCGGATCATTTCGGATTATAGAAATTGGAGGAAGTAAAAGTTCCCGCTTACTTTCTAATAGTATAATATAGCTATTGTATTCTATACTTAGCTCACAATTATTTTAACCACGATTACTTAGAGCTGATTTGTGATATTTTGTAGTAATAACTAGCATTTACATTATATTGCCAGTCTTTTTGCATGATCCCTTGGGCGTCTTTCGCAACATTTACATAACAAATCTAGTGGCCTATTAGTTGCCACTATTAACACGAATTGTTGCCGACAATCCGTTTGAAATTACAATCTGTGCTAGTTTCAGGGAGTCAATTTATGCTCAGCAATCTGCTAGCCATTTACATTCCCCAATATTGATTATACACTGTGCTATCCAGATTCCCTGTTCTGTTTGTCCAAGCGTGATTCACTGATTGCTTAATATAAACAACCTTATGCTATAGGGTTTAGAATAATCTGCCTTAGAATAGAATAGAATATTCTGTATAGTCTCTTTTTGTTGTATTTGTGTGTTGTTTATGTTTCTCTTTGTGCGATGAGTTTGTCTCAGATTTTCTTATTATTTCATCACTTTTTATCTCATCAGTAATATGCTAAAGTCTGTATTATTTCTTGACAGAAGATATACCTGCAAAACAAGTCTTGTACGTTTAGCCTTTCAAGTCTTGACCATTGAGACACTATAAATTGTATTAACTATATCTATGACACTGTTTCGTTACTCCCGGGCAAGTGAAAATATAGATTAGATACCCAATGTTCATTTTGTAGAAATACCATCTATGCCATAAGATTAGATTAAGAAAAGGATGTTGGAAGTTGAACTAGAGCCAATGTTCAATCTTTACAAAAACTTAAACCATTCGACGATGAACACAACACAACAGTAAACAATGCATAAGATATATCTTTTTAATTAAGTATTCTTCGGATTCTTCCTGGAAATATTAGCAGATGCAACTTTTTCTCCATTAAACCGGAACTAATGCACGCGTTTGTTATCGTTAATCAGAAGGTAGCTCAGATAACTGCTAATTACACGGATGCTAATAATTAAACTAATTAAGTACACGCTTGTATCGTTCATTATTACAAGATTTATGTGCTACACTTTGTGTTGGTGGCTTTTGTTTGTTTAGGGACCATTGTTTCATATTTAGAGCTCAGACTATGTAAATAGTAAATAAACCTTTTTAAACTCTAAGGACCAAAAATATTACATTCACCACAAAAACATGGTCCTTCGTTAGATAGCATGAGGCTATACAAAAATTTGAAAGGCCCAGGAAGCGTTGCGTTGCTTAGAATGTTTACATGCCTCACCTTTCAAGATCTGGAACAAGGAAGTAATTGAAATAACTCTCGGTAAAATCAAGTTAATGGGATGAAGAAAAGAGATAAAATTCAGCATTCTTGTAACCGAGAGCTACACGTACCTTTTTTTATGTTCTCTGGCCTAACAAGTTACATGAATGAATAGTAACAAGTTAGATCAGATTATAAATCTAACGATAGGTATATTACTACTCCAATTGCGACAGAAAAGTGGTAGAAATAGATTTCTAGGTCCCCTTTTAAGCTTTACCTTGAATGAATCTACAAGTTTTTCAATAGAATAGTGGCTTAGCCACAGAGTTTCTTATCAAAGCCACTAATAGTAACGGAAATGGGTATCGACGATAAATGAAAGTCAGTAATCTGGATGTCTGCATTAAATTGAATTAATGTTGCTTTTTATCTATCAAATAGTAAACATACGTTGGATGTTACTGTCATGGTCCTTAATGGGATTGGTACAAGTGTACTTGTTTTGTTTTTCAATGATGTAGATATTTTGTTCAGTAAAAAAGGGGCTGTCGTGAAGTTGCATTCCATATTCTATTACCTAATAGTTATGAAATTGCAATCATTTACTGGATGGTACTAGGAGGTCACCATTTTGTCACCCAGGCACTTATAACAAACTATCCTGCCAATCTTCAGACTTTTTCCAACCCCAATAAAATTCGCAGCAGTCCGGGATGACATAAATCAACGAAATACTCTAGAGGGCGTTATAATGTTCGCCGAAGGAACAATTTACAACTTATGTCAGTAATATCGGGGCAAAAATCTTTTTTATTTAATGTCAATAGTCATTACATGATAGCCGGAAGTCATCCACCGCTGCTCATAGGGACTTTTTCATAGCATTCAGTTATACAAAAGAACAGTTTTTCAAGTCATCCCATTATGACCAAAAAAAATGATTCCCCCTATAATATCTAAATAAACAAAATTACATAAATTCGAAAAGACATAACCTACTTTATACCGCACAAAACAATGCTGATATTAAAAAATACTTCACGTGCTGTTGAACAACGGCTTTTCATCTGCACGACACTGCCAGGACAAGTTGGAACAATAAATTCTTGCTCACATGTGGAAGTGCAACAAAATGGTTCATTGCCGGCACGCTACAACTCTTGCTTGTTATAAACTACGGACCTTTGAGTATGAAATGAGCTACATAAAGGACAGAAGTAGTTCTGGAACTTGGCGAGAAACGTTAGCAGTGTCTCTAGGCAAAGTAATTTTCAGCGTTCTGAGTGGTTGTATGTTTTTTTTTTTTTCTGTTTGCACAAGCAAGGATTGTTTTGCTTGTGTCAGCCGAAGGCTATTATAATATGCTCATGTAAATTATTATTATGTAAGTAATAATCAGTATGTTTTGTGTACAGTGATACATTTTTCTCTTTTGTTCATCATTCATATAATTTCTTTTCTCGTAAAGCTGGTCTGGTTCATACTCTAAGAACTTCAAAGTCAGACCTTTTGATATCTACATTATACAGGAACTTTTTTCTATCGTCTCCATTATGTGAACGGGCGAGCTTCTCAGGATTAGCTCCACGGCTTTATTCTGGTCTTCAATGTGTGAGTAGTGTGAATCGGGTTTTTTGCCCATATTTTGAGATCATTGATTTTGATGCAGTATTCTGTTGATGGGTATAAAGGTACCTGATTTTATTGTAAAAACTGGCGCCGCTTGGTTGAAGATATTTTAAGTATTGTGGCTTTTTTTTTTCATTTTCATTATCCTCTTACATTGTCAGATAAACCGAACATCTAAACGAAAATATAGGTCTACACCAGTATATTGGCAGATATGGCCAATATACAAAGTTTAATATGAAGATAAAAATATATTACCTATCTTTTCCTGTCTGTAATATTCTTTTATGCTCATTTTACATGCAAAAAAACATTGGCGCTATAAAGAACCGGTTCAACGATTAAAAGTTCCGGTGAATTTCCTGTATTCACATGCAATATACTTAACTGAGATTCCAATTATTCGTAAGACGTCAATATTATTGTAATATTGAAATTCTCTCACCAAAATTGAGATTGTTGATCTGTAATTAGAATTGAATTCTCGGATACGCAATACAAGATCCGGATACGAGAATGATTAATGAATTTCATAAAATAAACGATACCCATCGATATGTGAATGAACTTGTTCAGTCTTCAAACAAAGATTCTCCTTCTTCCTTCCAAACAGGATGCATCTAAGTAGATTAGATAAAAGTATTAAACTGGCTTCTTGCGCTGCGGTTACTTAAGTATTACTGGTATTACCATCGAAAATATCGCTCCATTTGTTTATAACGACTATAGACAAAGCGGTTTCGACTTCCTCTCAATAAGTGGATAATGATCTGTTATCTCGTTTTGCTCGAATACCGCAATTGGTTTTTGTAGCTGGTTGCCTTTCCGTTCTGTTTCATAGTTGGCAAGAAAAATAGAAAATTAGATTTTTATAACTGGTATTCCAGTTTTTGCTTGATGGGGTATGGCCGTGTTTTCATTGGTATTGTGGAACTGATTGATGTCGGTAAGAGGATTGGTAGTTCTGATTTGAACATTGGCATAAAAAACTAGATCATGTCTATTTCTAGAGTTGTTGCTTCCTTTAATTATACATAGATTTATCGCCGTCTTATATGATCTTGTGATTCGATCAGGTCTATTGAGTTATCTCTATAATAATATATGATATAATTACATTAAGCCAATGACTCTTATTATGATAGAATCTCGAAGGCGTCGAGACATTTAAATCTAGAAGTTCGTTGACCGATGATTGTTTGAATATTACAAATGCGTTCAATGTCGCCTCTTCGTAATGGAGAAATGTTTGCATCAGCCTTTTTAATATAATTTGTAGGACAATAACATTCGTTTCGTTCAAAAAACTATCTATTACTACTTCAATTGGGATTTTTGTCAAAGTTACTTATTATTATTTTTGTCATTTTTTATATTTGCTTAGGCTGATATTTATTGACTTGTGTTATTCGCTTTATTTTCTCAACCCTTCCAAAATTATTCAAATTTATCTAACAAGGACAATATCTCGAGTCAAAGGATTTTCAAACCGAAGATTGTATGAATAAATTTTTGCCTACCAACAGTACCATTCCGGTCTGTAATGGGATTCTAAATGCCGACCCCTTTTTCATTTCTGTTACAGTCATTACTAATTCTAGTTAATTTCCTTGTGTTTTCCATCTTGTCGAAAGAGGCCTAACGACCAGTCCCTTGTAAGTACTTAAAGGCGCCAACCTAAATAATTTCGGAGGCTTCCGGCATAATTTGGCCATTGTTTTGACTTTAAACCTTCCAAGTGCTCAACTATTTTGTCTTTATGAATGGATGGACCTCGAACAATGTTGACCTCGTCCAGGCGGCTTTTATTATCAGATCTTTTATCCGGAAGATTTGGAGACAGCGTGACTGCGTTCCTATTAGGAATTTCTTAGTAAATTAGGAGTTCCGAAACTCCCAGTCACGTTTGCAATTAACGTTAGCTGTGTTTGCGGATGACATTAATTTGTAAATAGATGCAGTGCTATATATGGATCAAATACCTTGTTATTTAGAATATTATAGGTTGTGGTTGTTTGCTTTGGTTTTATGTTGGTTTCTAAATGGATGAGCTTTTACTTTTTAACAAGGTTTTAAAATCTACAATTTCAACAATTGCTGTTAAACAATTTTCTTGTGTATTATAATATCAATTCTGTCAAACCCTGTCCTTTGTCTTCACCACAAGACGTATCATTCTCCGCTTCGAATCGTTTTAAGCAACGACAAGAGTATCAGGCACTTTGCGCTGATTATATCAAGGGTCCTTATTATCCTCAATTTGGGATACGTCATAAGAACATTGTGTGTTCCCATTATTTATTCACAGATTTGCTCGTAAGCGGTTCGGGACACCTCGGGCAACAGATGGCACATCCGAATTTTTTTGCTTCAAGTGGATTTCTCACGATATCTTTTTTCGTAATTTTTTTGCGGCCATATTCTTTTTTTGCAAGGAAATAGCTTTGTGTTTTGATTGTATCGTTAATTAGAGTCAAAAGGGCTTCTGTTGAACTTTCACCTTTACTTTTCTTCACATCTGATTATATGAAGAGATTTGCATTTAGATATTTTGTCTATTTTGACTCTCAAATCTTATTATTAATTTATCAGTGGAATAACCTAATCCGGTCTAAAATACTTGACCTTGGCCCCTACTCTTTGCATGACTAAACTGATTACAATGTCGCCGTTTCATTAATATATGCCGTAATTAATTGACGGATTTGCATAGAAATGGTTTTTATCATTGTGTTTTTACTCTTCCCCTATGTCATTGGCCTCGTTAGCGTTATTTATTGTTTTATTAGATCTTTTTTTTTTCTTTTGCAGTAGGAAAACTTGTTTTTGTTAGTTAGGTGTAACACTCGTTTGAGTAAGATGTGCTTTTGTTTTAAATAGAAACATGACTGGATGTTTCTAGCTCCTGAAGAGGTCTACTTGCGAAACAAAAGACTTCTTGTGACTTTTAAGACTTATCTCGACTTAAAACATCTGTTATTAATATAATTAATCTAAACAGTTTACGCCCACATTGCTCAAGTGCGACCTTCTAAAATTCTACGACCATTTAAAACTGAATCGTCCACTTCATTACATTTTATTAAATACGTGAGTACAAGTCTTTAGCACTTTACTTTTTTATCGGCATTTTTAATGGATTTCTTGATTCATTTCTTCAAAGATGTATCCGAGTATAATAATTTAGAAATTATTTTTTTTATAAAGTCTAGGTAATTCATAAATGTATCATTTCTAAAATCGCATATAGACAGAAGCTATTTGAAATTTTGCCCCGTGAATCTGTATCTGCTTATGTAACAACGTCCTACGCACATTTTTGGGTCGAAGTTTAAATTCAAGAACAAACAGTTGCTCAGCTCCGAACTTTCCTAAAACTTTTATCCTTCATTAACGCACAAATGCAATACCGGCTATAAATCGAATTACCTTCATTAACACAATAAGTAGACGCTTCACTAAGTTCACTGATCGTGCTACAAAATCGATTACTGAAAAACCTCCCGATTCTAGGTATCGATCAAATCTAGATCGACACCTGGAAAAAATATTGGCAGAAAGTCTAATAATCTACATGGTGTTTGTGAATAGCCCCAAATAGGGCAATTTTTATTAATAAACCGTTTTTATGGGATCGTTGAGTCATTCGGCGGCGCCAAACTGTGACTAGTAGATATGGTAATAAGGTGAATACCAAACCACTACTATTTGTTCGCGGCGACTTTCCGAAACACCGGAACCAGTTATGACGTCCAGCTCGTTATCTGGGCTTGTTTTTGTTACGTCTGTGGTAGTGGTTGTTACACCGGAAATCGTACCTGTTTATTGGCCGCATCCTTGTTACGACATCTTTGTTTTTTCCCGTTTCGTTATATATTGCTCTTTGTTTATTTTTTTTAAATTTAATACGGCATTGTCTGTGTAATTGAATTTAATATCTAGTAATATCATTGTTCTCTTTTTGTTTCAGATTTTACAAAGTGATGAACCAACGACATTGAACAAAAATGCATCTCCAAATAGTCGTAGTTTTAAGCGCTATTTTACTCTGTGATGCTAAACTGCCAAGGTTTAAGCCGCAAGCACAGCCTAATGAGCTACCAGCTAACCCCTCACACTCACAAGCTCTAGGTCAGCTTCAAGCTCAATCGAAAACAGAAAAGACTAGTCGAATAGTTGACCAATACCGAGTGCGGCATCGGAGAGAGATATTCGATTCAAAATCGTATGAATCGAGTTTGACATGGGCTCATTCGGAGAGGCTAGACCAGAATGGTGATGTGATCCTCCGGTGGGTGAATACCGACTCGAGTATAACGTTCAGGTTGGAGGCGAAGACTCGTGGCTATGTCGGTTTGGGTTTCAATTCTGCGAGGAACATGAGAGGAGCAGATTTGGTGGTCGCTTGGGTGGATGACAGGAATGGCAACGCGCAAGTTTTGGTAAGTTTTATCAAGATTATTAATGCTACGGCTACACTTCGCGTTATCGCGAACTCTTCTTCGTGCGCTCTCTCTCGCACACCCCTCGATTACTCGCCAAGCAACAGAGAGCCCACGAAGAAAAGTTCGCGATAACGCGAAGTGTAGCCGTAGCATAACAGCTGTTCCGTCATTCTCACGGTACAGGGTGGTCTTGTTTGTAAAACATGGAAATTATATTGCGGTAGCGTGTGAATTAATTATATCGGAAGAATTTGATGACGACTTCAGATTGTGAAATTCTGTGTTTGAAAATTAATGATTTGTAATTTATTATCCGATGGAGATTTAACTTGATAAGTTTTTTGTGTGGTTTGATATAAAGCCTACACTTAATCATTTATGTATGGTTATCTTATGAGATCAATCGGTACAAATATGGCAACATCCGTGAATTCAAAAGATTTAAAAAAATTGTACCTACTGTCTGAAGGATTTAGTGCCAAAATAATTAATTAAATGAATAATCTTTACCGTCAGGTGCTCATAGATATATGTATACTACTAATTAAAATCCACCTCAATCAATCTGCCTAGCCTTTTCCCAACTATGTTGGGGTCGGCTTCCAGTCTAACCGGATGCAGCTGAATACCAGTATTTTACATGGAGCGACTGCCTATCTGACCTCCACAACCCAGTAACTGGGTAATAAGATACCCCTTGGTTAGACTGGTTGTCAGACTTTCGTGCTTCTGACGACTCGTAACGACTGTCAAAGATCCACAAATGACAGCCGGGACCAACGGCTTAACGTGCTTTCCGAGGCACGGAGGAGTCTCGATATGTGAAAATGGTCACCCATCCACGGACCAACCCCGGCAAGCGTAGCTTAACCTGATGGATCGACCCGAGCCGCTGTTATTACTTAGCCACGAGCTCCCCCTAATAATTAATGAGCTAATTAAAATCCACCTACCTACGCATAAAAATATTCTCTAAAACAATGTCAAAATATGTTTAATTGGTATGTAATATGATTATGTTATTCAATTATACGCGACCATCAAGTGCAGTATTAATTTTCTTTGGTTTGCTTGTTGGGAATCTGAGATTTTTGTTAATTAGTACATATTTCATTTTCTTGTACGTAATTAATTGATGCGTCTGAAAACTTTACGAATACCTAAGTAGGTACCGACTCTTTTAAACACTGCTAAGATTTTTTAAATTGTATTTCAGATCATTTTGTATTTGCTTAATATCTTTAGTGAAGTTGTTTATCAATATTATTATTTTTTACATGCTTTTTAGGGTTCCGTACCCGAAGTGTGCCACCCAGAACCCTATTACTAATCCTCCGCTGTCCCGGCTGTCATTTGTGGATCTTTGACAGTCGTTACGGGTCCTCAGAAGCCCGAAAGTCTGACAACCAGTCTTACCAAGGAGTATCGTATTACCCAGTTACTGGGTTGTGGAGGTCAGATAGACAGTCGCTCCATGTAAAATACTGGTATTCAGCTGCATTCGGTTAGACTGGAAGCCGACTCCAACATAGTTGGGAAAAGGCTAGGCTAGGTGATAATAGAAATGTATATATGCGTTCTGTTTTAAAACCTTAGTAGAAGTTTTAGATATTTGTTTCAGTGTGGATGTAATATATTGGAAACTGGTCCAAACTCAAATTAGTTTGTCTAACTTGGCCGTACGTTCATATTTGTTTTTGAAATATGTTTTCAGGCATACATGTTGGTTTATTTCTTGTTCCGAAAATTGAAGAAAATCAGTACGAAGGTTTTCAGTTTGTCACATTTATCATAATCAATCATCATACAAACCTGCTATCTAATTGCCTAAATTATTTTCGTAACCGATTAATACTAATCTGTTTCATCTGTTTGACAGTTCAATAACATTCATCGCATTATTTACGTTGGTGAGCCGTTTTTTGTTTCGAATATATGTTGCAATGGATTAGCAATTTGTTTCAAACCGATTCGGATTGATCGTGTATTACGCAATTAGGGTTCTGCTTTGAATAGCATAATTTCTGATTTCATAAAAAGGGCTTAACTTTCATGTCAAGCTGTTTGTGGATCAAAGGGTACTTCGATCAAAGCTAGGAGTTTGCTTACAAACACTCCACTATTTTCATCATGCAAAGAATTCTTCATGAAGGAAACGTCCATTGAAAATGGAAGAATCTTAAATGACTAACAAAAACCGGCCAAGTGCGAGTCAGACTCGCAAACGCAGGGTTCCGTACCATATTAAAGTAATGAACACGGCGAAGCAAAAATGAGGGTTATGATTTTGACCGGTATGTATCTATGTTCATGTGTTCCCTAATATCTTCTAAACTACCTACTCATCACAATTTGACAAATGAGATAGTTGTACGTTGGAAGGTATCGATGTGACGTCACATTAAATTTAATATGGCGCCCTTTAGAGGACATAAAGTTAGGAACTAAAAAAAAACCTTTTTTAGGAACCAATTGGTGACATTGAGGCGAGTGTAAGCTTGTTCTATGCGCGAAAGTTTGGAGAGCCTATGTTCAGCCCGGCCGTACTGGTAGCCGTCATTACTTTTGCGATACGACAATTTCACTCAGTACCTATACGTCAACGTAATAATTTTACGTCAACTACTGTACTTAAATTGCTGTATTACTGATATTTTATCTTATGTAACTGTATGGTGGTTGCATGCTGCGGGAAAAGCGTTTTACTCTGATTTCCATTTTACGTTTAACGGTACATTTTGAACGATTTTCAAGCGATTGTGGTATCGTAATGTCGCGGTTTAAACAAAGCAAACGGTTTGTGATCGTCATTAATCTTTATAATATCTGCACGCAAATAATAGATTAGTTCATTTTCTACAACCTTAGGAATTTGTGAGTAATAGGAAGTAATGAGTTTGGTTTCCTCATCTTTGTAGAAACGGCAACATGACACATAATGCGTTTGATTACCTAGTATGACATATTGTCATATTACCTAATTCTGTTCGGTTCAATTATTGGCAAATTCCACATTTATTTGTTTTCCAAATAATAGGTAATAGTGGTAACAGGGAGGAGCTCGTGGCTAAGTAATAACAGCCGCACGGGTCGATCCATCAGGCTAAGCTACGCTTGCCGGGGTTGGTCCGTGAATCGGTGACCATCTTTACATACCGACACTCCTCCGTACCTCGGAAAGCACGTTAAGCCGTTGGTCCCGGCTCTAATTCGTGGATCTTTGACAGTCGTTATGGTCTTTAGAAGCCTGAAAGTCTGACAACCAGTCTTACCAAGGGGTATCGTATTACCCAGATACTGGGTTGCGGAGGTCAGATAGGCAGTCACTCCATGTAAAATACTGGTATTCAGCTGCCTTCGGTTAGACTGGAAGCCGACCCCAACTTAGTTGGGAAAAGGCTAGCAGATTGATTGAGTGGGGTTGTCATGAGTAAAATGAGGGTGTACAAAACAAGTAGGGAAGAAAAAGACATGTTGCGCAAACCCCAAATAAATTGGGTTTTGGGCAGGAGAATGATGATTATAAAACACGCACAAAACCCATAACAATTACCACAACGTTACACGTAACCAAAACGCAAACTAGAAACGTTTTTCTGTAGAAACAATGGTTTGCGGTTTTCGATAGACGTGTCAACGTCCTGACTACCAAACCGTGACGGCTGCCATCTCCTCACTCCGACCAAACGTGAGATGATTCGCTAATCTAATAGTCATGAATTAAGGGGCTTCTGAATATTGGAGTATATTTTAACCTTTTTTAGAGTTCCGTACCCAAGGGGTAAAACGGGACCCTATTAAGACTCCGCTGTCTGTCCGTCTGTCTGTCTGTCTGTCCGTCTGTCACCAGGCTTTATCTCATGAACTGTGATAGTTAGACAGTTGAAATTTTCACAGATGATGTACTTCTGTTGCCGCTATAACAACAAATAGTAAAAAAACAGAATATAATCAATATTTAAGGGGGCTACCATTTAACAGAAATGTTTTATGCCGTTTTTATAGATAATGGTACGGAACCCTTCGTGCGCGAATCCGACTCGCACTTGGCCGGTTTTCAATTTGTTATTTACAGCATGTTTCAGAAAGGTGTAGTCATATTTAAGGAACATCAAACTAAACAACTTTATCCATTGGACCAACATTATAATTGTGAAAAAATTATCAGCCGCCGGTCGATTCTGTAAACACCTCACCGTGAAAACGTAGGTGAAGTGAGCTTAATGTGAACTGTCACTGCCTTAACATCAGTAGGTATCGATGACAATGACAGGTCACTCCACGCTCACTTCACCTAAGTTTTCACGGTGAGATGGTTTACAGAATAGCAATGCTGTTCCATAGATTTAGGTCGAGTAGGTATATAAGGTCTGTCTGTACCTACCACACCCTTAAATATTTTACCTTTCTGATAAAATGATGTATGTCATGTCAAAAAATAAAAAATTGCGATGGAAGTGAAACTTAATTAAGAAGAAAAGAAATTCAGTGTGACAGACACAGAGAGAGTTATTTTATCTTTCTTCTCTCACACGTAACGAAATGTGCATAAACGTGACGCATCCTTGAAATTTCACCCCAAATTCTCGTCCAATTATCGAACCGCCGCCTAAGAAATTTCACTTAAATAATTCTTTAAAAACAATCTTACAAAAAAAAAATACAAATAAATAATATTGCAGTATATGTTATTTCAAAATAACAGCTTTTTACTAAATGCATATTTAATAGAATGAATAGAAAGTATAAAAGTAGGTATGTTACATATAACAAAAAAAAAATGTCTGTTTTTTCCGACTAATCTCCGAAACGGCTGGATCGATTTTGACGGGACTTTCACTGGCAGATAGCATTTAAGCAGTAACTAAGGCAACATTTATTTTAAAAAATAATTAGGTTCCACGCGGGAGAACCTGTGGGCAGCAGGTAGTATTACCTACTCAGTGGAACCTTGAGTTAATAATATTTGCAAATATTGTGTAATATGTTTATAATTAAAAAAAAAATATATAAATCTTTTTTGCATTTAAATAAAATTGGTCAAGTTCATTGTTGATGTCCTGACCCTTAAATCAAAATTGAACGTGAACGTTTACGTTACGTTTTAAAGCTTTTAAGCCGGCTCGTAGTCACTTAACGTTATTAGCCCAGGGAATCAGATTTGCGGTTGGACTTGAATAATTAATGCGATACTTATTATAGAAATTGAGATTGATATCATGAGTTAGAGAATTGTTTTTGATGTTTGAAATATTAATTAGTAACTGATGAAGGTTTTAATGCAAACGTAAATAATAAATACGTTTTCGTTTCTTAATATGTAATTAAAATTATTCGAAAATATACTTTTTCGAAATCTATTTTAATTAAAGTGAAAGCAAACAATTAAAAAAATTTGGGTAAATGAAACAGTTTATTATGTGGGTAGTATTTTATTTAAGTTTTAAGTAATGTAGATGAGTTAGGTACAAAAAAAAAATTGTAATTTCTGGCTTCCATTTTCCCTGTTTTCAAAATCTTCCCGAAATATGTAAAAACCAATAATAATAATAAAATAGTGTAATAGTATAATATGTAATTTTCCATATCTTATTATTTATTACTATATTATTTTCCATTTCTTATTAAATTCTTGGGAACAATTCCGTACCCTCCCTCATAAAATCGGCCTTATCCAACGTGCGATGAATCTTTCATGCCCACATGTAACGAGCCAAGTTCTTTACATTGAATACTTTTCCTATACAATATTTTGTTGCGACAATGCGATCTCTTAACCGCAAACATGAATTTGCATACAGATGCACTATTCTAAGTTGAATTCGATAGATGTTCGTTTCAAAATGTATTTGTGGCCAGCTTTAGATGTTAGGGGAGAGGTGTGTCAATCGTAACAAAAAAAAATCAATCGTTCGTAATATTTTAATTAAAAATCACAGCGCAATCATTTTTGGTCACATTATAGTTGAGTTATCTAATTATAAAATCCAATACAGAAAGTAACAAAAATATCGATAAAATTCTAGAAAATGGCACATAATGAGATCAGTCAACAGTGTTACAATTGCTACACCGAGAGAGTCAATTGTAACAGCAATGAGAGTCAATTGTAACATAAAGAAATCGTCAACAATAAAACAATACCTCTAACAAAATCTTGTCAGCAGTTCACGCTAAATACCTAAAAAAAACTTAAAACCCTTAAAAAATAATAAAAATCAATAACAGTCATTCCGACAAACAGTTTAAACACACAAAAAATAGATCATTATTTGCACAGCTGGAGTGTGCTCATTTATGGCAGTCTGTGCATTGCAACCAATCTTCTCTACTGGTTTTATAATGTTCAAAACAGACTATACAATAATTATCGTCTTCGTCTGTGTCTTCATTTATATTTTCCTCTGTCTCATTATTTTCAGTTCTTACAGTATTTTTTCTGGTCAATTTCTTCCCTGTCGGCTTAGATTCTGTATGAATTTTATATGTTCCATTTTGTATGAATTCTGAAAATAAAATGGTACTATTAAATAATTATCTAGTGTGAAAAATACAGAGTGTCAAATGTAACATGTTACAATTGCCCCTCCTTGTTTTGTTACTTTTGCACCACTGCCGCCATTTTGCATATGAAAACTTATTTAACAAAAATCTATGGTAAATTTGAACAACTCCTCCACCTGCACGTATAGATTGTATGTTAACTTATCCGAAAATCACCACTGAACTATAAAAAACTCTTTAATTTTATTTTAATAAGAAAAACCGAGCCGAACAATAATCTTACTGAACTTGAAAGATTTCAAACTTTCATGTATTGAGAGCGCATGCGTGAACTGTTTTAGCTCTAAGTTCGGTCGGTAAAACAGCACCAAATAAAGCTTCGATTGCCACCAAGAGCTACCGCTACTCGTCAATAGATGTCCTGAAACAACATATGTTACAATTGCCTCCCTGTTACTATTGGCACACCTCTCCCCTACTTTGTTCGTTTACAAACTTCAACCCGCAGAAAGGTTTAGTTTCGTTTATAATTCTGCCCGTGATTTCAGTCACTCAGCCTGTCGCAGTCCACGGCTGGGCATGCTGCCCCACAACACTCTATCCTCCAACTTCCGCATCTATTCTGTCTCAGCCATCTTTTTAAGGTTGTCGGTCAATCTAACTGCCCAAACTACGCTTGCCGATACGCGGTCTCCACTCCAGGGGGCCATGGAGTGGAGACCGCGTATCGGTAAGGGTAGTGTGGGCAGCTAGATTGACCTTTACGACCTTTTATAGCAGCATTCTTTTAATCTTACAATACGGCCATCATAACTTGGCAGGTCTGAACATAGGCGCATATAACTTACGCGCATGTTCTCTCATAAATACTCGCCTCATGTCACCATTTGGTTCCTAAAAAATGTTACTGCGCGGAAGTTATATCGGCCGCACTGTAGGTACTTCAATGTGAGCTATTCAGGACTATAGCTACATCTCTTAATCACTGTCTCAGTGTGAAGTAATATTAAAAATAATAATGCTATAAGACGTGATGCTAGAGTCATAGGACTTGTTTGCTCCACCACCATTTCAGCTTGCCGCGACTGCATCAGCGTGAAATTTCTTATTTTAACATAAAATACATTTAATCATATTTACATCAGTCAGCAATACTGATTCTTTTGCTAAGCTTTCCATTTGTGAAATAATTTTCAGAATCGGATCAGTAGTTCCCTCCTACATATAAACTTACAAATTTTACCTCTTCATAATATGTATTAGAATATATTTACACTTCCAGTTCCTGTAGGAACAACATGTTCCCATCCCATTCCAGGCTGTAACTTGTCTGTCTGTTGATCTTTGTAGTATGTATATGTACACAGACAGACAGACAGACATTCATTTCCATCGGGAAAATTCTGATAAAAAATACTCGTAATACTACGAAAGCTTTATCGAAAATTTCCTTGAGAATCACTTATATTACAGAGAGAGATTAGATCTTATCTTATTGCTTATAAATAATAAATTTTACTTTATCTATTATCTACCTGCTTACATTCGTTACCTTACCTTTTCATGAAATATCGCTTTTATTATTTACTAGATTTTGCCCGCGGCTTCGCCCGCGTGTAGGTCGGAAATTATCCCACGGGAACGTACTACTGGGATAGAAAGTATACGATGTCCTATTCCAGGTTATGTTCTACCCATGTGCCAAATTTCTTCCAAATCCGTTGAGCCGTTTAAACTTGAAAGTGTAACAAACAAATAAAACTCACTTTCGCATTTATAATATTTGTAAGGATTTCTGTATCATCAGAGGAGCTCGTGGCTAAGTAATAACAGCCGCACAGGTCGATCCATCAGGTTAAGCTACGCTTTCCGGGGTTGGTCCGTGGATGGGTGACCATCTTTACATATCGAGACTCCTCCGTGCCTCGGAAAGCACGTTAAGCCGTTGGTCCCGGCTGTCATTCGAGGATGTTTGACAGTCGTTACGGGTCGTCAGAAGCCCGAGTCTGATAAGCAGTCTTACCAAGGGGTATCGTATTACCCGGTTACTGGGTTGTGGAGGTCAGATAGGCAGTCGCTCCTTGTAAAATACTGGTATTAAGCTGCATCCGGTTAGACTGGAAGCCGACCCCAACATAGTTTGGAAAAGGCTAGGCAGATTGATTGAGGATTTCTGTATCAATATCAATTCCATGTCACGACAACCTATTTAAAGCCACATCTAAGTGTCCGTTGACAATAATTCCTTCACCAACAAAAACAATATTCATGTTTCCACATACTACAACCAACAGTATACCTACGACCATAAGGACCATTGTTCTTTGTATGCGAAGGAACAATCGTTTCCCTCTTCACCTTTTGTTTCTGAAAGGAGCATTTGTATGGAATATCTGTATTAATTATAGAAATGTAAGCTTTGTTGTCTCGTGTATGGTTATTGTTTTGACATTTAGAAGAATATAAGGTGTCTTTTGATAGGTATTATTATTCGTGTCATAAATTGTTTTGTTTACCGCATCGAGTGTGTGAACTTGGTCTTACAAGATGTCTTTAATTAACATTTTGTAAGAATTTGTCATCGACGCGATCGATGATAACGATGTTGGGTTTTTTTACTAGCGTATCAATTATTGTTTTATTACATTCTGATTATTAGTAAGTACAATAATAAAAATATGTTTTCGTTTTGAAGGAATTTTTGTAATATAATAATTATCTACGCGCTCGCCGTCCTTGTTAGGAAAAGGCAAAGATCATTGAAAGAAAACAAGAATATTTTTTCATTGTTAACATGAAGATCGTTAAAATGAAAAATGCTAAAATTTCCCCCGGACACCATTATCAATGAAGAATTACCGTGGATTTTCCTAATTTTCAAAAAAAATACTTGTGTTTAATATGCACATTTTTATCAGGGGTGCTATTTAAGCCACATAGGGTTCCCCTGGGGTTGGGGTAGTGTTACAAATGGTTAACCACTCCTGCATTTAACTCCCTGCTTAGTTACCCCGGTACATTCAAATACAAAGGTATTCGTATATAAGAAAAAAAAAAGTTGTCAACTTATTTTGTGAAACGAAGAGAACTGTTTTCGATTCAGTATGTGGATGGCTATAAGAGTAGGGGATGACCAAAGAAACGATGGATACACTGTGACATGGCTAGAAAGGGAGTGACTACCGAGATGACGTCTAAAAGAGATGTATGAAAGAAAAGGACATCGCCGGCCCCAAATACATTGAGGTATAGACAAGAGAATTTTAAAGTCTACAATATAAGCTACACGTATTGTCCTCTCAGCACATAAAACTATAAAATTCAGTGATGAAGAACAACGTTGGAATAAAAATCTCTTAAATTTTTGCAAAGGGCTAGTATTTTTTTTGCTATTTCTCGCAAGAAATGTCTTCGCAGTCTTCGATGATAAAAATACACGTAGAGACGCCTAAAAACTATAAAATTTATGTCTTACGCAAAAGAATCCTGTGATCACTCGTTTACTAGGAATAACGCTAAATATTCAACGTGTGTGCGCGATAAAACATTGAATATCTTGATTCAACCATCCAAAGTCTCATAAACGACTTAAAATATTTCCTAGTTATCCAATCAAATGAAACTATAGGTACCTACTTACAAGGTACTAATTGTAATTCAAAACGTATACTCTTCGAACACTTGTCTACGCACGATCTGTCATCAACGTGAATTAAAAACAACTAAACAAAAAAATAACAAGAATAAAATTAGTATTCCATAAAAGAGGATCCAGTTATCGTAATTTTGAGAATTCCATGCTAAATCAACTTCGTGCGCGAATGTACACAAGGATACTGTCGCACGCATTTGACGCATTACAGATTAGCTGTTTTAAACGAAGTACAGTCACGTACAGTGACTCACCTGATTCATATGAGTGTATAATATAGTAGTCCGTTGTTTCCTGAAATGGTTGATAATGATCTAAGCCAAGGCGTTAAGTTCACTGTTGTCATATCAATGTCAGCCTTTGGAGTGCATTGGAATAAACTGCAGGAGGGTTGTTACTTAAATGTAGGTACTTCCGGCACATCCTGAACTGTCAGTCCCTCCCACTTTCTGACTGGCTACTAGGGAAATTGCATGTATTTTTTTCACTATAACAATAAAATAAAATACAGTACTTATAAACCTAAGTACTATATAACCTAATGCGAGATCAGCTTGTGGCGGTATCTACATCGCCACATGCGAACTACGCATCGAAGACCTGACGTCATACAAAAATCCTGACGTCACATAAATCCTGCATCGCGCAATTAGAGTTTACCGTGCAGTGAACATATACACAAAAAACCCAATATCAATCATTGGGCAGTTGCCCGCCAGACACAACACCCGTCTGGTCGGAGGATCCTCCCTTTTCTATGGGGGATGAGTGAACTTTACACCCTGTTCCTCATACCCCTAAATTGGTGACCCCGAATATGAACGTCAACGCAGCCTTCGTGCAACTACTCCAGCGTGACGTCATCATCATCACTCTCGCAAGCGTTCAGTGAGGCGAGTCACACAGCCAAGCCAACACCCGAGGCGTCAACGGGTATCCTGACCACCAGCATGCAGCGATCGCGCATTCCTGGTCATCACCCTCAGCCTCATCACCCCGACCCACTGGGGAATCACATCAATCACCTCAACCTCATCACCCTGAGCCACTGGGGAATCACCGCAAACAGTTCCGACCCACGGCGAACAATGCGGCACCCGGTTCCGACTCACTGGAACCACAACTGGCACTGGCAAGCATCGCAAGATACAAGACTCAGCCCACTATCGACCTCCGGTCTCCGGAGGGGAGTGATGTGGCGGTATCTACATCGCCACATGCGAACTACGCATCGAAGACCTGACGTCATACAAAAATCCTGACGTCACATAAATCCTGCATCGCGCAATTAGAGTTTACCGTGCAGTGAACATATACACAAAAAACCCAATATCAATCATTGGGCAGTTGCCCGCCAGACACAACACCCGTCTGGTCGGAGGATCCTCCCTTTTCTATGGGGGATGAGTGAACTTTACACCCTGTTCCTCATACCCCTAAAAGCTTATACTGGAAATGTATAGCTTGATGTGTAGCCGTGTATACTTAATTGCTGGAACACGAGGTCCTGGGTTCGATGCCCAGTTCGGGCAAACTGGTATTGGGTTTTTCCATTAGGAATTTCTCAGTAGCAGCCCTCCATTGCACTGCATCCAACGCCTTATCATTACACCACTATATTCCCTTCCTTATAGTACAAGTATTCTTTTAACAAAGACTCCAAAGCATTTAATTTCAGTTAATCAGTACCAATATAACCCGTTTAACTTAAACCCACTCGACACCCAAAAATGTTAAGTACCAATTTGAGGCCCAGAAATGGGTCCTAATTGAATCAAAGACTTATAATTGGTGAATCAGTTTATTTTGCACGCAATTATCCCGTCAAATGTGATATTTTTAAGTGATGCAATGACAAGTTTACTCGTATTTTAAATAGTAAATCATCAGGATTTCCACAATCTTTGTTATTGTTGTGCAATTGTGCAATGAATATGTTGTGCAATTGTGCAAATGTCACTAATGTAACTATAAAGATGTTATTATCTCCGCATCACAGATACAGAATGAAGATAATAAACTTATAGCTTTACCTACTTACTATTTTCTCAAAGAAAATTGAGAAACCCTTTTTTTTCTTTTGGGGTAAAAAGTGGTGCACGATTGACATTACAGAACGAAATTATTTTTGTAAATAACATACATAACAGATCCTCGAACGACAGGGACTTTTCTGAGCCACGGAGAAGTCTCGGTATGTAAGTATGGTCACCCATCTACCGACCAACCGCGGCAAGCGTAGATTAACCTGATGGATCGACCCGTGCGGCTGTTATTACTTAGCCACGAGCTCCTCCCGTCCGAGAATATTGTGTATGCAAGTCTTACAAACGCCCTTCAAGCTTTTAAACCATTTAAATATGTCAAGCACGGCCTGATCGTTACCTTATTGAAGACCCATTAACCAGGAAGTGTATCCAATTGGTAATCAAAACCTGGTGATCTATTTAATTTCCCCAAAACCCTCCGGGTGTAATCATGAGCCATCAGCCATCCAATTTAATGGTTTACCGAAATTCCTTTAATGCCATTCGTCATAGGAATAAGATATATTACTCTGTTTTAATATAAGGGGCTTGTTTTATGGCGGTGTTAAGGATAGGGCTGGCATGCGAGTGATGTTTTCCTTTTTATTAATAATTTTATTGGTATGTGCTCAGACCAAATAAAAAACCAAGACAGAGCGCTGTCAACAGTGACGTGAGGCCAGTTTCGTAAATATGTGTGCACTTAGTGAGGTGTAGTTTGATTGTAAATGTATGCGTGTGAGCATGTATGCACAGGGCGGTGGTGTAGCTTTGGCATGCTTCACTATATTGGTCGCAGCGCTGTCTTGGTTTTTTATTTGTTCTGAGGGTATGTATTCTTGAGGTTATGTTACAATTTTCCTGTTACTGGTAAGTATCTAATCTTCATCATCATCTGCCTAGCCTTTTCCCAACTATTTTGGGGGTTGGCTTCCAGTCTAACTGGATGCAGAGATGTAACATAGTTGGGAAAAGGCTAGGCAGATTGAGGTACATTAGACACAGAGGTACCTAATCCGATGAAGTTACAACCCTAACACAGAAGGTTGGCAGTGTGTTCATTCACAGTGATTGAAAAGTTAAGTTTTCTCAACAAAGAAAATAATAATTTTGGGAAATCAGTAGGTAGGTACCTTCTGGAATCGTAAAGAATTCAAAGACAGACCTTGGAAGCACTATACTTACTTAGTAATTAATGTTCTTTAGTTAGCTTAAAAGAAAACCGGCCATATGCGAGTCGGACTCGCGCACGAAGGGTTCCGTACCAATATCTGCGATGTTTGCGCACGAAGGGTTCCGTACCATTATCTACGATGTTTTGCTTCACCATTTTGAGAGCAGTGGTCATGAAATAATTTACACAAAACGAAGCGTGTCAGGGTTAGAACCTACCAGGGTTGCGGGTTAGTTCGAAAGGGATACCGGGACCTTGGCAACAGGCAACTGAAGGAACACGGGTGGGTTTTAGTCAGTAAAATTCTGACACGCCCTTCCGCTCCGCCCAGAGCGGGAGAAGTCATTGGATGATTTCCCACCCTCAAAAAAAAAAAGGGTTAGAACCTACGACCTACAACTCGTCAGTCACGGCCGTTACCACTGGGCTACCACTGCTCTCCTTTCAGCGCAGAAACATATACATGATACAAAGTGTAACTTTCGATATTTTAATACACGTTCAAAAACATAATCTGAAATCGCTCTTGCATAAAAAAGCTTAGAATTAGAAGTCGTATCGCAAAAAAAAAAAATTTCATAAACAAATTAGTTTCAAAAGAACCCCTACGTTATATTCCAGTTATTACGTCACAAGAGTGACGTCAGTTGGCAGTTGCATACTATCCTCGGAAGTTTTATTAAAGGCGGACTCGAGTGCACTTTAGAATATACTCGGATATGAAGTCAAAGGATATGTCTGCCCCAACTTCCCGTGTATTCCATTCCTGTATAGGTACAAGACTACTGCCCGTTTCCACGAACACCTAGAAACACCAAAATGAACGTCTAAACACTAGTTGTTCGATTTTCAACTCTCGACGCTGAGCTGAGCGCTAAAAATCCAACTGCGCTTTTGTTTAGGAATTCATTTAGGTGTAGGTTAGCGAAAACGGGCATTTACTTTGTTTGATTTAAAGCAAGGTTCCTAGGTCCACAAATGTATTTGCTTTGTCTAAACCAAGTCTTCGTCATCTATAGTTGAAGGTAAAGGTGACTTTTGGTATCATCTGCCTAGCTTTTTCCCAACTTAATTAGGGTCACCTTTCAGTCTAAGCGGATGCTGTTAAGTACCAGTATTTTACATGGAGAGTCTGCCTAGATTTTTTCCATTAGGGTCAGCTTTTAGTCTTACAGGATGCTGCTGAAATATCAGTATTTTGCATGGAGCGACTGCTTATCTGACTTACCCTTTGCATCAAAATCCATCTATCTGCCAAGCAGTATTATGATGGTAATAGTGACGATTGGGAGCCTCATCTAATAAGTGCAGTGATAGCCTATTGGTGTGACCAGCGGACTGCCATGTCATAGGTCTCTATTTCGAATCCAAGCACGCACCTCTGACCTTTTGGATTCTTGTGCTTATTTTACCATTATCACTTGCTTCAAAAACGGTGAAAAAAAACATCGTGAGGAAACGGCATGCCTGAGAGATATTTCTCGACGGCAAGTGAAGCCAAGACAGAGGCCCATGGGCGGCTTTAAAACTCTGACATCAGGTTAGTCACTAACCACACGAAAAGAAGCAGAGTCTAAAAGTACCTATTATTGGGTGATTGGCCTCATTGGAACTGATGAGCCCCTTTACTGATTTTTCTGAGATAACTTAAGAAGACACAGATCTCTCTAAAATCGTCTTATATCGAATGTTATGTAATACTCATCGGTGTTAATACAATAATCTTATTATCTCTGTATGAACATAATATTCGTGTTATTCACATTCCGATTGCTTCTGTCTGTAAACGTTCTGTTTTCGAGATGTTATCCAATTATGTAAGTTATAATGTGAAGACACGCAATTAAATATAATACAAACAATGGTATCTTTTAATAAGAGGTGCATTATATTATTCATTATCGATCTAAACTCAAAGCATTTATTTCAATTTAACTAGTTGCCCATTTCAAAACGTAGATCTCTATGGATAAGAACGTGTAAGAAACTTTACTTGTTGTTTTTTTATCAGAACAATGTAAAACAAATATACACCAATATACAAAAACAAATATAAAGTCAAAGTCAAATACATCATAATAACATGATAAACAGCTCCATGGTACTCTCATTTACAAAATTGAAATAAAGACATCTTATTAAGTATATGGTCGTTTCGTATCTACGCTTCAGAACAAGGAATTGTAAATGAGCTGATCAAAATTCAGTCTTCTGGTTTAATATTCTAAAGATCATTCTCGGTATACTAACATGTTAATTTTTAGTTCAACACAAGAAATTACTAACGAATACAACTTCTTTTTGCTTAAATAGCTAATGACGAAGGCAGATACAGCCAATATACCAATCTAGTACACAACATTTGCGAAGAAATCTAAAGGTAATGTCTGGCGCTTTATTTGAAAGGTCACCCTTTACGACAAGTCAGCACAATCACAGCTCGTTTACCGATAAAACAAACCTGGCACACGATCAAATATAAATAGCCCACATATGTACCACCCCAAAACTATAAGACGTCCCTAAGGTGACCCAAACACTGAACTGTCATTTGAAGAACTTCATCACCCAGGTCACGTCCGTTTCGGTCGAGTTACTTAAAATTCCCTTACTGATGCAGCATTCTAAATAAAGGCATGTTACACCTTCAAATACTTTGAATATAGATGTCACACATGTATGGATGTGTTTAGAATATGTTATGGAGGCTAATTGTTCGAGCATTTCTTCTGTTTTTATGGTGATTTTCGTTTTAGGAGTCAGGATACGTGTGTTAATGTGTTTGTCATTTGTTGATAGTGAGTTATGCAGTTTAAATGCATCGTGTTTATTAGAGATCCGTTTTATCTGATTAGTGTCTTAAAATTTAGCTTTGACTGACTTAAGTTACTTGGTTCCTTCATTGACTTCTAAGTCCTTAGGTGAATTCCTTGAGTAATTCGTCAACTCGTCCTACAAGCTCACGGCCCACTTAGGACGACTTGCAGAAAATCAAAATAAATGTGCAGTAATTCTAAATGGGCCGTAAGCATGTAGGACGAGTTGACGAATTACTCAATTCCTTCATTAACTTCTACAATAATACCTACATATTATGAACTATTTCCTGATGCTTGCCTTTAACATATAGCATTATGGTTCTTTTATAAGCACAGTATTCGGAATATTTAGTTTTTCATTATTTGCTTATCTGCCTTCTATTAAGATCTAACGAATGTCTCTTATTTCCTTTCGATCTGATCTATCCATTTCCTGTTTCCTTTTATCCCAAAAAACGTTTTCGCTATCATAAAAGAAAACTATTTTATCTTATCCAAGATTTAGTCAACTCGAAGTATATTTCAGAGCAGGTGGCCCAGTGGTAACGGCCACGACTTACGAGTTGTAGGTCGTAGGTTCGAACCGTAACAAGCGCTTTAGTTTGTGTAAATTATTTCAACGCCACTGCTCTCAAAACGGTGAAGGAAAACATCGTGAGGAAACCGGCATGTCCTAGAACCAAAAATTCGAAGACATGTGACATCTACCAACCCGCACTGGGCCCGCGTGGTGGATTACGGCCCACTCCCTCTCACAGAGAGGAGGCCTGTGTCCCAGCAGTGGGAACATTATAGTCTGATTATGAAGTAAATTTTTCTTTACATTACATTTCCTTTATTTCAAACATTTATGTATCAGTTATCTACATTTTAAAATATAACATTAAATCTAGTACTGACATAATCATTATCTTTTAATATACTTAATTTATTTATCAATTGGTAATCTATACAACATTAGTTTTTGTTTATGCTTAACCCGAAAAGGGGTCATAGTACTCATCATTTTGAACAACTTTTTCTACGGGACCAACATTGAAATGGCGAAAAAAAAATCTTGGTCAGTCATTTTTTTTTTAAATATTAGCCTTCACTGTCCCACTGCTGAGCAAAGGCCTGCCCCAAATTCTTCCAAGCATCCTTTTCCAGAGCCATTCATCGTCCATCATCAGGCCCATTCAGCATCCTTTTTCAGGGTTCCTTTAATAGCACATCTTTTTCGTTAACTTAGTAGAGTTACCTCTTGGTAAAGCAAATTACAGTCAAACAAGCTATTTGGTATACGGGCAGATAACTTGCAACTAATTTAAACAATTTTGTGTGTTTTCAGTATTCAACAATCCATTTACGTCACGCTCCTAAGCCATAAGCTCAAAAAGTTATAAGCTAATAAGCTAGTTAAATTACACACACAATCAAAATTAATTTTGGCAGTGTAGCGGAAAATGAATATATTTTGCCTGTATACCAAATAGCTTGTTTGAGTGTACCTTAGATACTATCGCATTTGTCTAAAACGAGCTAAAATGTCAAAAAGGTTTCCTCATTATGGTAACCTAGTTTCTATCTTTGGAACGGATTCTCTTGTATGCCGAAATGGGATTAAGCAAACTTGCTTTCTAAGGATCTTATAAACTTGGGCTGAAATAAACTCTGTACCTACTTAGCTTCATATCAAAGAAGTATAGTTTTTATATATCTGTGGATTTTATCAAGCTTAGAGACATATTAAGAATCACTCTGAACAAATATTTAGGCTTTAAATATTCAAACTACTATAATCAAAGTTAACCAACTAATCATTAAATACTAATTAACGGAACCCACCCAAAATCTAAACGAATTAAATTAATGTAAACTAGCCAACACTTCTCTTATAATTCAAGGCGTTACGATAATTATCAAAACAGTATTTAAATATGTCGATAAAGAAAGAGGTTTTAAGGGCGCACCCCACCTCAAATTGCTTAGCATGATCCTCCGTTATGCCGAAAATACTGCAGCATTAATATTTTGAAATAAATATATGTTAAAATTGAGGATTGATGCTAGGTCTTATGTTTGGCGAAAACACGATTACATAAAAGTTTCTCTATAGAAAAAAATACTAAAGTTACCTCTAAACAGAACTATAAACCGCTGGTATTCCAAAAATACTTCAAATTAGATCATGAAACTTTGCATAATAACTGAACTTACTAAAATAAAGAATAAAGTAGGTCTTATGTTTTTTATTGTTTTTTAAATTACCATTATTTTCACCGTAAAAACCAATTACCTAAACTTTTCGACGCTTGAGAGCCGCTAGCGCCCCACTCCGTCTCGTTCTCACTCAGGTCGCGAGTAGTATGGTGCGAACGAGATAAAATCTTAGGTAGGGTACAGCCTTAACCAAAGTCTCGTAATCTTTTGAAAAAGATCAGTGGCCGCTCACCTTTATCTTTTATGCTCAAACGCTCCCAACTTAAAGTGATAATTAAGCCGATCGATTTTTAAGTTAAGTATGGAAATGTTACTTTTTAAGTGTTTTTCTAAATTAACGTAAGCTTCACACTTTCTAAGATGTTAATTACTAAATAGGTAAATAGAACTGTGCGGTGTCTGATTACTATGTGATTTTTATGTTTACACTTTCACACCCACGATTAGCTCAGCTTGGAGATGATTATTGATTCGTTGACACTTATCTTAAGGCAACGAACGAATAAAAAATAATTATGAAAATATTCCAATAAAGGAAAGTCGAAAGGGTTATGGAGAGTGAGATAAAGCTAGTTGCATACAAGTAATTTATTTTGACAATCAGCACTATTTGAACGTCAAAATTAGATAAGATAATCTCCCACAACGCCAGTCCTTCACCACTTTCTGTGCTTTAGCTGAGAAGAAGGAGTGGCGCTACAAACTCTCCAGCAGAACACACAGGAACTATGAACAGACAGCAACTGTCTGTTCAGCAGTTCTTAGAAGAACTTAATTCTGTACAATAATAAAATTAACATTATGAAACACAACAAAATATGAAACACAAATTGAGCATCAGTTTGAATAACGTCTTTATGAGCCCAAAATACTAAATAACTAAACTCGGTGATCTTGTTATTGTTATCGGCAAGTTATTTAAGCAAATATTACTATGACTTCATTATAATTATCATATCTTGGAAGATGTTATCAAGTTACACGATAGCACTAAACATTCTGCTTTCCACGATGTGAACTTTCTCCTCATAAACTTTAATGAATGTTTCTTTTAAACTTGATCAAGTGTTGCTAATTGTTTTACTACCTTTCTATGCATATTATTTGCAATACTCGTAACATGGTCATATCTAACACCTTTCATCGTCTTGCTTGTTTTGTTTTTGCATTAAGAGTACCCATTGTCATCTCATTTTCATTCTGTTTCTGTGCTGTTGTCACAATCTAGAGTTCCTATTTACTTTCGACTACCTCTCTAAACTCATCATCTGCCTAGCCTTTTCCCATCTATGTTGGGGTCGGCTTCTAGTGTAATCGGATGCAGCTGTATACCAGTATTTTACATGGAGCGACTGCTTATCTGACCTCCACAACCCAGTAACTGGGTAATACGATACCCCTTGGTAAGACTGGTTGTCAGACTTTCGGGCTTCTGACGACCCGTAACGACTGTCAAAGATCCACAAATGATAGCCGGGACCAACGGCTTAACGTGCTTTCCGAGGCACGGAGGAGTCTCGGTATGTAAAGATGGTCACCCATCCACGGACCCATCCGGCAAGCGTAGCTTAACCTGATGGATCGACCCGTGCGACTGTTATTACGTAGCCACGAGCTCCACCTCTCTGGAAAAACTATGATCGTCAAAAAAACGTTGAAGATCAATTAATCGCCCTTCAGATAGGCTTTGTCTCGGACTGACTTTGCTTTATTTCTTTAGTGAACCCACGCAACATAATTATTCAATTAATATCTCATAAATCTTAACTAACCACAATGATAAATGATAGAATAAGCAATACATTTGATGTCATCCAAGTCCTTTTCTAGTGAGGTTGTCTATGAATATTCTAGAAATCTCTGTAACCCGTCTATTGCTTATTAACTGCCTGACATTAAGAATCTATAAATTATTGGATCCATGACCAAAGGCTTTGAATGCAATGAGCAATGTTAATAAAATCGGTGCCGAGTATTAAATTCAATACACTTTCGCATTTTCTCAATATTCATGGCTTGTTAGTGATTAAACATGAGATCAAATTTATCACGACGACATTACTAAAATAATTGAAAGAAGATGGAGATGATTAACGTGACACAGATGTGAGAGTCCATGAAAAGGCAGATGGCTTGAATCTAATAGTGAATTAGCCATGCTGAATGAGGAAGGTCTAAATACTATTTATCATCGGCAGTAGTAGCAAAATATCCTCAATCGTAAGCCGTACTTGGACTAACAAACGTAACTCCAATATACTTAAAAACTACAGAAGGATATAGCAATTTAAAATGGTTACTACTGGTAATGATGCAAAATATTAGAACCTTGTGATCGGAGTAAACAAAGGTCTTCCATTCACTTCTAGTACCCTAAACACTAAATCCTTTAACGACGCCAGCGCAATTACTTTTGAAACATAAGTTATGGGCACACATGCAGGCGCAAGGTGCAAACGTACACCTGCACGTAATGTTTACGCACGAGAGAGGAATTAATGCTGCTTTTAAGAATACTAAGTTGCTGTACGATAATAGCATTAGTTATGTGAACTTTGGTCCTAAATGTTTTATGTCAGACGGGTTGCCTGTTATGGAGTTATGTCATGATGTATGGTGGCAAACAGATAAATTGTTGATCAAAAGAAAATATAACTACGTGTCGACAAGGTTCGGAATTTACTCCTCTATATATGGAAGAGAACTGGCAGATGTATTTTTTGGTTCCGTTGCAAAAATATTGTATTGCCCTAAATTCCAGAAGGTCTTAGCAGTATTGAAACGTTATTTCCAATCTTGCTGGCTATCGAAGATAAGACCTGGTACAGCCTGTTTTGTTGTCGAAGCAAGATCAGCTGTGAAAGATAAAAGAATGCCAACCTTTCCAGCCATGTAATACACCCGTTTGAACAAGCCGCTAGCAGGTATATTGAATTTCCAAGCCGATGAATAAGCATAGAAATCAAAACAGTTACAGGTACTGCAAATTCTTCCCACAAAGATCTAATCGAAACCAGTCATAGATGCAATTCTATCTTATTGCGCAAAACACGGCACGCCAAAATCGCATTCCAACCAGGTAGTTAGCTCATTGATGCACTATTTAACCCCTATTGCTTATAACGAAAGGCGAGAATCGTGTGGCGTATCGATTTACAATGAGATTTGCGAATATTCAATACTACGTTGACATTTTAAATAAGATTGTCATGTGAATTTTAAACAGGGTTGTGGGATTAACTGAATAGATAATACCAACTTATCAAAACATTAAAGTTCGTCATAGTAAACTTTCTTCTCTCAGAATCTGTTTGACGCTCTGAGGCCTTAGTGCGAGTTTCTTTTAACTATCTTCACTTTACGCATCGACCGCGTTCGGCGCTCCGATTGACCCTTCACCAGTGAAGGCCAGTGAACGACCAATCTGAGCGCCGAACGTGGTCTATGCGTAAAGTGAAGATGGTTAAAAGAAACTCGCACTAAGGCCTCTGCTGTAGGTACCCTAAAGGCTTGAGTAAAACTTCTCAAAAGATTTAAGTGTTTCATTCAGATTATGTAGCGAAAAGGATCTATCGCACAAAGCAGAGGGAAGTCCAACAAACATTTGCAGTACGTTTTCATAATTGATTATGGACTTCAGACAGGTCAGATGCCCTGTGTAAACAAACTACCTACCTACATGCGTGTGATGATGCGGGGCGGGACTCGGGAGGGGAAATTCCGGTGTATTGTCTACTATAGAAAAATAGCTTCTTTTACTTGTTTTGTGAATCAAAGATGTCAAAAAAAGAAATGTCGTTTTCTCAAGACAGCTGGATTTAAGTGAATGATTGCAAGTTATACAGATAACTGGCAGCCCTGTGCCGCTCCTATTGTGTTTCGATTCTCATGCGCGAACATCAGGTCGATTCACAAAACTTATTCTTTTGTGTGAACGTAGAAAGAATTTTAATGCTTCCGTTTGAACTTGGTATAAAATCTCACAATAGAATAGCACTTTATTGCGTAATGCCGACCCATTTGATAGTCGACGATCATTTTCTTGGCTCATTTAAGTTTCTGTTCATGTAACTTGTGTTGTCGTGTTATTTATATTTGCATAGTAGGACTCAATGTGTTGTCACATGTCACATTTACTGTTTGTTAAAAGCACGATTCGAGGAAGCGCGGTGTTTGTTATGCTTTACAAAGAACTACTAGTATAATAAAAATGTTAGAGCTTGAGGCACGTTTATTATTATGCTAGCTCAGTCGGTACCCAAGGAGACATTTGTGTTCAGTAGGTACCGATTGTGCTAAATGACTAAATTGTATACAGGTTGTCAGGGTAATCACCGTTGTCACTCAAACCATGGGTAGAACAAATGACCGAATAACAACAGAAAAAAAAACGTTATTTTCTTTAAAAGATTTTAAAAAGTTTCTATCTGACACCGTGCTCGCTAGCGAAACAGCTGACTAACTGAGGGAAGGGTCGCGCTCGCAGCCGGTCAGGTCACGTCCCGCACCCCCCGCCCGTGTTGAGACGCAAGTTCGTTGCCCTAGCGCATAGGGCTACAAAGTTGCGTCTTGTGTGGTAAAATGTAGTTTAAAAAAAAGAAAAAAAAATGTTGTAATTTTCCATTGATTTTACGTTCTATAAATGACACCAAACTACTGGTTTCAAGGATAACGGTGTTTACCCTAACACCCTGTATAAGTCGCAGTAAGATGGTTGAAGCCGTGATATAGTTATATCCCAAGGGATACAGATCAGCTATATACTTACCGTAATAATATAGTTATATGAAAGCGGTTCATAACTGCCTTACTTAGCATATAACTATGATACGAGCACGATCTAGTAATATAGCTATTAGGGCACGCCGACCAAAGGTTAGGTTAGAGCTGTGACTGTGACCAACTACGTCGAAATAGGTCGCAAAATTAGGGCACTCCGATAGTTATGAACCGGTTTCATATAACTATATTACGGTATATAGCTATATCACTAGGGATATAACTATATCACGACTTCAACCATCTTATTGCGACATATATACAATTTCAGTAAAATGTAAAACAGCAAAGCGTACATTAAATGCAACCCTATTTGAATATCATCTGACGAAACAGGTTATGCAAATGCCTTAGGCAGTAGGTTACAATCTATTACAACCAGGCCGACTGCACCTGCTTTGGAAACAGCACCTTTACAATGACAAGACTTGAAAATTCCCCAATCATCTTTTTACTGACCAAGTAACACGTAAAAGCGACAATCCAACGGCGTATTTTAAAAATCTCTACAATTAAACACGTTATATGTATGTACGTTTAGCGGACCGTGGGAACGTGCGCCGGAGTCGAATCGACGAATCCATGCAAAATCCTGTTTCGCTCCAACATTCACTACCTGTTGTAAAATAGGATAGCGAGGTTTATGCGATGGTTTTATAGCTATTAAAGTTTTATTTTAGTGGTGTAAGTACTGTCTACTGTATATGCAATGAGCGTTGGATGTTGAAGGGTTTTTCTTCTATTTGACCAATGGGATTCTTGAGTGAGGGTTCAAGTATGAAAGTTGGCTCAACGTCCTTGGCCCAAAAAGATGTTGGCAAATTGGCAAGTATATCTCTCTCAAGTTTAGAAGTTCTCAGTTGCTCATAGCTTCCGATGGTTTACATTATCATTGCATTCAGTGTTGTATTTAAATGTCATCATTCTTTTCCTTTTTAGAATTTTAAACTTGTCCTTGGCAAATTGTCAATTGCGCTTTTCTGAAATTAAACGAGCTCCCGTGTAAACGCTCCTTTTAGATAATCGTGCATTCAACAAATGTGTCATGGGTTCTTAGTTAGAATTCTGAACTCGTGAACTATCGGATGACTCAGTGCACAATGCAACTGTATTGCATAGCTTTACATGGATATTAGTAGGTGGTGCTCTGTCATAACAGCTTACTTTGTTATTATTGAACCTGTTTTGAGCAATCCCAAGTGGTGTTGACATAAATTGCATTGGTACAAAGCATTATTAGTTTCCAGATTTACAAGGAGCTTATGCTTCTGGTTTTGACAGTTGAAACCGCTATGATAATTCGGCTTTTCTTAGGGACATGGTTTTAGAAGATTTTACGTCTCTCATGCATGTCGAATGTATATATATTGTACTAGCTTCCGCCCGCGGCTTCGCTCGCGTGGTATGTCGATAAAAAAGTAGCCTATGTCCTTCCCCAGGATGCCATCTATCTCCTTACCTAAATTTAAAATTTTATCAAAATCCGTTCAGTGGTTTAAGCGTGAAAAGAAAGTAACTAGGTCTGTCTGTTTGTCTGTATGTTACATACAGACAAACAGACAGACCGAGTTACTTTCGAATTTATAATATTAGTATGGACAAGATAGGTACTTAAAGATGAGTTGCATTATCAGCCGTGTCAATAAATAAACATCTAAATATGTTCATTATGTTCAATTGTTAAATTAAATGAACACGAATCTATCACGTAGAAGTTCAAGTGTAAATCCATAATTTAGATGAATCTTGATTTGATACCTGAACAAGAACACATTATTTTCAGGTGGACTCGCAAACCCAGCTAGTTATTCACAAGAATACGAAGTGTCAACAATAGCTTTACGTCCACACATAAAGTTTAAAACAACCTCCATTATTTCAGCAAGACTTCACACATTACGACACGGAATATTTAAACGTGTTTTATTACCATAGTTCATACCATTACTTATTCTATACTCCTAGGCAGAGCTAGGATTCTAAGACTCACAAATATTTATGCGATCCTTGGCCGAGTATGCGAATTCTTATGCGAAATACCCAAATATTCTGCGAATTGAATTGCGTATTGGTTCTGGAATGTCTCTTTGGCTTTATGGTCATTAGAGACTATACGAATACAGATTATTTTAGTCCCTCCATTCCATAGTTCTTTCTGACTTCTGACTTTAATTTCGGAGTATCACACCTGCCATGACTGAGTTTTCTTCTCACCACAGCACGAGTGAAGTATATTTAAGTCAGGCACGGCACTGGACGCGAAGAATTTCCATTTTATTTGAATTCGAGGAGATTTGTAGTCAACGAAAGTATTTCAAAAACTGCATCAACATGTCGAAGTAATCGTTATCGCATTGCGATGTTCGATTATGGATAGAAAAAAAAAACAGTAGCTTAGTAGAACCATAGCAAATTCCTTCACTGCATCAAAAACCACAGGAGCAAGCTTCCACAAAAGGTCAAACGGATCGTTCAAAATAAGAAAAAAAGGAAGGATAAATTCCTGACATTTGGCATGTGTACCGTCCCCCTATCATTACGGACGAAGCCAGGTGCTCGAACATCAGGCATGGCACGTGCACACGACATCTGCCGAGCAAAAAAAGAATTTATAATAGTATACTATTATATTTACTTACCTTTATTCCCAGAGACATCTGTTTTCTATCGTATATGCAATAGAAAGGATGTCTTGAGATTAGGGATGCGGCTTTGAACGTCGCCAGCTGATTTAGCCGGGGTTGTATTTTTTTTGCTAAAGTTGTTGCGATCAGCTGTTTATTTTAAACGGCATAGCATTTTTATATATAGTCCGCAGCCGTTTCGTTAAAGAATTACAAGGAATTACAAGAATTGCAACTTTTATTAGCGCATTCCATTTAGAAAATTATCTTGTTTCTTATGTCGTGAATTTAAAATTGTTTTGTATCAATATTTCAATAACACTTTGTGTTCCCTTTTATAGTTCGAAAACATCGCAGATGCTAGCAAACTCGTGCTACACAAAAAAGGAACATCAAATCTGGCATGCGCTGCTGTTATTAATAGACTCTAACAAATTGCTATCCCATGTTTGCTTCCGTAGAGGAAAAATCCTATTTTTGAAACTATATTTTTGGTCACAAAAAAAAACAGCAGGACAGATGTTTCTTATTATGCGGTGGAGTATGGCGAAGGTGTGGGGAGTAAACTGCCTTCTGTCGGATATGGTCAATTTGGATCTGCGGTATCCAAAGATGGTATACTTTTATCGTCTTTGGTATACAAATGTTGCAATGGACTTGGCATTCAATATTGAGAGTGTGTGACCAATGTTGACGATAATTATGTACTGTGTATGTACCTATGTGCCTTTTAGAAAATTATGCGCCACTCGACCGGTTTGACTTTCAGACTAGCTTGGTACGTTAGGCCGCACAAAGTTGTAACAAATTCAGTATAAGCTGGCCTCATCATAATATAAACTCCTCAGGTACATGCTAGGCCAGCTCAATGTCAAAGTGTTAATACTGACTCGCAGCCCACTGTGCAATAGTTTTCAATGAGGCAAAGATATAGGGTCCATTCAAGGGTCCATCTCACTGTCCATCAAAAGCCTCACATCATGCGTAATCAGCCTATAATGTTCCCACTGCTGGGACACAGGCCTCCTCCTTGTAACAGAGAGTGGCCGTAAGCCACCACGCGGGCCCAGTGCGTTATCTTTTTTCTAAGCCGGTTCTTACCTTCCTCACGATGTTTTCCTTCACCGTTTTGAAACAGTGGTGACGAAATAATTTACCAATACAAAGTAAATTGCCTCTCTGGGTTCGAACCTACAAGTCATAAATAGCGTGTGTTTCTTCTGGGCCACCACTACTCACATACTTATAATATAATTTATAATAATTATGCATATTAGCTAGGTTATTTTAATAAAACTGAGAGGCTTGTCACTCACTATTTTACCGCCATAGTTTTAAAAAGTTTGACGTTTCAGGTTTTATTACACACTAACAAAAGTAGTTAAGCTAAACCACTTTCTAAGTTTTATGTACAAAGTTAAAGTAATTTAGCTGCTGTGTAATGAACGACTTTTACCCAAAATGGTTCTATTATTTATTTAATTATAGTCGAACAGCTAATAAGGGCAATCAAAATCTAAACGTGTATACTTACCTCCATTTTTGTCTTAATTGCGAGCCATAAAACTGCTCAAGATCACGATTTTATGGAAAAAAAAAATTAGGCCGTTTTTGAGCTAGTTTAAAAGAGGCAGGATGCTTACTGAATTACTTATTTCCTGTCCTTATTTAAAAAATAGGAGGAGCTCGTGGCTAAGTAATAACAGCTGCACGGGTCGATCCATCAGGTTAAGCTACGTTTGCCTGGGTTGGTCCGTGGATGGGTGACCATCTGTACATACCGAGACTCCTCCGTGCCTCGGAAAGCACTTTAAGCAGTTGGTCCCGGCTATCATTCGTGGATCTTTGACAGTCGTTACGGTTCGTCAGAAGCCCGAAAGTCTTACAACCAGTCTTACCAAGGGGTATCGTGTTATACCCAGTTAGTAGGTTGTGGAGGTCAGATAAGCAGTCGCTCCATGTAAAATACTGGTATTCAGCTGCATCCGGTTAAACTGGAAGCTGACCCCAATATAGTTGGGAAAAGGCTAGGCAAATAGATTGGGGGCCTAAAACAGCCATATTAAGCAATTCATTTCCTGAATTCCCAGCAGATCATTAGAAATTCCTCTAATTGACACAACTGACGATTGTTCTATCTACAAGATAATAATTGGTGGATAATTTAAGGAAGGTTGTTAAAATTAATATTCGTTATCTAAAGGCACACATTTGCCATTTTTACGTAGTCTTCTCGTTAGCGTATCGATGACAAAATTCAGCTACGAAAATTCCGCTCACTGACACCACCTAGCAGTGATACCCTCGTCGCGAGCCGTCCGACTGCCAAGTCATAGGTCTCCAGTTTGAACCCAAGACACGCACCTCTGACTCGGATTCATGTACGTATTGTCTAGTAATTATCACTTTCTTTAAAAACGGTGACGGAAAACATCGGGATAAAACATGTCTGAGAGATATTTCTCGACGGCATATGAAGCCAAGCCCTAGACAAAGTGACATTCTGTCAGCGATAACGTTGATGGAAAAGCAAAAATGTATGGGACTCACATAAGCTATCGAAAAGCTTATGTCAATTCTGTTGAAAGTTGTTTGTTGTAGAAATAAGTAACGCTGTCGAAGCGATTGTCACTTGTCTAGGCCCTCAGTCACTAACCACACGAAAAAAAGAAGAAGAATATCATCACCTGTTACTTTTCCTTTTTTCAATCTCATCACAAAACTCTTTATTTGTTTCAGGATTGTTACGGCTCCGAATTCGAAGACCGTGTGATAGCAGACGATGTGAAGAACTACGAGCTGATATCTGGGTATCAGAATGACACGCACACTACTGTAGAGTTTAGAAGACAGCTGGATACTTGTGATAAACAGGACTTTGTTATCGGGGTAAATAGAAATGACAATTTTTAAATAGTAAGTCTACTGGGACTCCATGAAATGAGAAATTACATTAATGTGCCTCGCTGACTCAAATGGTTGCTAGCGCTACTGGTGAGCATGATGTCCTGGGGTCGATGGCCGGGTCGGACTAAGTATTATTAGGTTTTACCATCTTGAATTTTTCAGTAGCAGCTCGAAGTCTGTATTTGTGTCCGGTTGTTGGCAATAGGCTCGCCCTCTATTATGGGACTTAAATATAACTCCCCGGAGTCTGTATTTGTGTCCGGTTCATGGCAATAGGCTCGCTCTCTATTATGGGACTTAAATATAACTCCCCGGAGTCTGTATTTGTGTCCGGTTCATGGCAATAGGCTCGCCTTCATGTAATAACATGGGACTTAAACATAACTGGCGAAATGTGGGTGTACTATGTACCTAAATAGGTTACACCTCTGCTTAACCATTCGGGAATTTTGATGGGAAGTCATGTAGTGTAGCATTGTCCTTTCTGGGAACGATCAAAGAAATCAGATTCAAGAAGGTACCACCATAAGGACTATTCTTACTTGCAGCGCTCGGTCGCTATAGAACCCGGGACGGTAACAGATGTGGTCATCTTGTGCACGGGATTTTGTTTTGAAAGAGGTTAGGTATGGGTTTCCGCGATGGTTCATTTAAATCTCAAGGAGAATGAAGATAAATTCATGAGGCTCCTTGTTGTTTTATACCAAAATCCAGTACTTAACTGACCAGCTGCATAACTCCTCAACTCTGCGGATACTCCAGAGTTCTTATAGAAGAATAGTGTTGATATGATAACTAAAACAAAAGATGTTGCAATAATAAGAGGCGTCTATAAATTCAAAGTGAAATTTCTAGTTATTACTGGTCCGATGCGCTAAAAATTTCACTATTTTCGTCCGAAAAAGTCTCGAACAAAATAATTACATAATCCGCCTATAATGTTCCCAATGCTGGGACACAGACCACTCTTAGAGAGGGAGTGGGCCAATCCACCACGCCGGCCCGGAGCGGGTTGGTGGATGTCACATGTCTTCAAATTTCTGGTTCTAGGACATTTAAACGTTTCCTCACCATGTTTTAAAGAAATAATTAGTTAATATTATTATTCTTCACAGGATGATACAACCCAAATTCTTTGGGCGTTAGGACCAGACGACTCTGATGGTCAGCTGCCAAAACACGTGAAGAGTGCAAACAGACCGTTGAGGCTTCTTCAGCCTATGTCCAAACCTGAATCCATACCGCTCAACCATTGGGATGTTAGATTGACTAATGTGAGTATCTGTAGTTCATAAATCAAATGACTTAGAAAAGGAAGATGCTGCCTAAGCGAGTTGTCAGATGGAAGCGTAATCAGCAACGACAAAAAAATCTAACAGGAAACCGTGTGTCCTACCCTTGTCGCGTCCGTATATAGGTGTTTTAAAACGCGACAAATTGGACTATCTTATCTCTTATCTATCAAATTCACTTTTTATCTCGCTCGCACCATTCTACTTGGCGGCCTAAGTGAGAGCGAGACGGAGTGGGGTGCTGGCGGCGCATGAAAATAACGCGCAAATCCTCATTTATCCCGTTCTTACCACAGACACTCAACCTACTTCGACGAATTAAAAGCTATTTCCTCTTACAGCTAACAATCCCCTACGTAATGGCAACATTATTCTGGTGCAAGATCTTCAAAGCTCCTGACCTTCCGAAAAAACACCACATCGTGGGTTACGAGCCTCTTATAGACAGCCGACCAATCAGGAACAACGTACCAGTTCAGGAACCGAACAGCATGTCGCCTGTACATCATATGGTGCTGTACGAATGTGCTGAAGATGAAGATAAGCATCTGTGGAATGGGTGGGCAGAAGGCGAGGGGTATTATGGACCTAATAGGCCGAGTGCCTGGGCGACTTGTGCTACTCCTCTTGCGGCTTGGGCGATCGGGTCTCAAGGTAAGGGATAGTTTGGTTTTTGTAGTGAAAATAAAACGTGTGATTTACACTCCGGCCGCGTCGAGACAATGCATTCTTGACAGCTGTCACTTTCATACTAACGAATATGTGTTTTGCGAATTTGATCCTTATTACTACTACAAATTGTCCAACTGATAGTTGTCAGGAATCTGTAATTGCCTGTGGTATACCATTAGTTGAAGCAACTGGAAAATAAAAGTGTCATCGGCTAAACAGTGTTTAGACAATGCAAGCAAGGCTCGGATACCGGTTAAATTTTCAAACCGGTATGATGTACTTGACGCAGAAACCTTTCCATTCGGTTTCGTTCGCATATACCGGTTTTTTTAAACCGTTATTTGGAGTTATTATATAAAGGTTTATTCGGATTAACCGGTTTAGAGCAATAAAAACCGGTTAATACTTCAGTTTTATTCAGCGCAGCATCCACACAAATTGCAACGCTTTTACCGACATGCCGCTCGTTGAATAAACCGGTTAATTTAGGTTAAAATCTTCGATCAATAAGTTAAAATAAAGTTCTCTAAACGTACGGAACCCCAAAAAACTATAGCTAGTTAAATCATTAGGTCTTGAAATCAGAATTTAACGTTGTATTAGAGAATTCCACTCTAGGTATTTATCATTATAAAATAAACATCTTATACTTAAACAACAATTTCAACCACCTGTCAGATATTTTTGTTTCATCTCAAGTTCGTAATTAACACCTTGTCTACCTCAAAATCTTAACAATAATGAACCTTAAAATCTTCATAAACATCTAATTAGGAAGTAAATTAATTATCCTAATAATTTCAGGCGAATTCCTTCCTGAAAATGTTGGAATACCTCTGGGCGACAAAGGCGGGGTTTCTTACTACATGCTGGAAGTTCATTATGATAACCAGGAGCTGCATAATGGTGAGTTTGAGTTTTGTATTCATTTAATTAATGAACTACTTAAGTACACACGGCTACACATCAAGCTATACACTTCCAGTTTATGCTGATCTCGCATTGTATAGGATTTATGTACACACGGCTACACATCAAGCTATACACTTCCAGTTTATGCTGATCTCGCATTGTATAGGATTTATGTACACACGGCTACACATAAAGCTATACACTTCCAGTTTATGCTGATCTCGCATTGTATAGGTTTTATGTACACACGGCTACACATCAAGCTATACACTTCCAGTTTATGCGGATCTCGCATTGTATAGGATTTCCGTGCTTTGCGAGTTCATTGGAAATGTATAGCTTGATGTGGAATTAAAATTCTATTGTGTACTAACGAAATGAAATGAAATTGTTTATTCTGTAAATAGGATATTGGAATCACTTTTACACGTCATATTAAAAAGTTAAAATAAGCTAGATGAGGTCGGCGTTTCCTATCTGACTGCTCTGAGAAGAAAGGCCGAAACAAACTCAGAGGTCACCGTCTCCTTTAAAGTCCAGACATAATCTTGGTCAGGCCATATGAGGACCATGTAGATGAGAGTCTGAAATGGTTTTTTGAGGAAAGAACCACACAGATTTGAGTGGACCTGTCCAGTCAGTGCAAGCATTTGTCAGTAATAGTGGAGCTCAACTCAGAACTTAAGGAGCTCAACGACTCGATGAACAATACCAAAGAAAGGACGTTTGGGTAGGTCGCATAAAGTTCTCAAATTGCCAGACCTTCGCTAAAACTAACAGAACGAAAAATAAATATCCACATAGTCCTCACATTCACAATAAAACAATACTTATAAGTAATCATCATGTCATTTTGTATATAATATTCAATAATGTCAATTTGTATATAAAACTGGTAGGTATATTTTTATGGCTTTCCATAATATTCAAAATGTCACAATGCTTAGCAGAGCGAGCAGCTCAATCCCATGCATTTTTGTCTTCTAAATAATCTATGATTTTATAGTACCCTTTTTTACAAAGTTTGGTTTTAATACAGCTTTTAAATCGTTTAATGGGTAAGTTTCGAATGTCAATGGGAAGTTTGTTATAAAAGCGTATACATTGACCCATGAACGAGTTGCTTACTCTGTGGAGACGAGTGCGATGTACAGCAAGATTGTGTTTATTCCTGGTATTTAAACTATGAATATCGGACATTTTCTTAAACTTTGATATGTTTTTGTGTACATACAATAGGTTTTCAAATATATATTGTGAGGCTACAGTCAGAATATCTATTTCTTTGAATTTTTCTCGAAGGGAATCTCTTGGACCTAGGTTGTAAATGGCTCGAACAGCCCTTTTCTGTAAAACAAAGATAGCATTAATGTCCGCACAGGCTCCCCAGAGAAGAATCCCATAAGACAGAAGACTATGAAAATAACTAAAATAAACAATTCTGGCTGTATCTACGTCAGTTATCTGTCTAATTTTTTTAACGGCATAGGCGGCCGAACTAAGCCTACCTGACAATTTTTCTATGTGTGAGCCCCATTGTAATTTACCGTCAATGGTTATTCCAAGAAAAACTGTCGATTCAACGGGGTCCAACTCTATTCCATTAACTTTAACATTGGTAGATAGCTGCCTGACATTTGAAATGAGTTTAGTCTTTTTTTCATTCAAGAGAAGATTATTTACATTAAACCAATGCACAACTTTAGAGAGTGCATCGTTTCCCAAAGGGCAATGGAGAGGGGTCTATTTGGAGTTTCTCTACTTGATTGAAATAGAAAAGAAGAGATCCGTAGGAGAACCAAAGTAACTGACATAGCCGAAGATTTCCCAAACTTAAATGGCAGTGGGCAGGACACATTGCTCGCAGTTTAGATGGCCGATGAGCTGAAATGTTCTGGAGTTGCGACCGCGTACCGAAAGACGTAGCGTTGGAAGGCCTCATAGAAGGTGGACCGACACCAAGTTGGTGCTGATTCTCAGCCTAGTTTGAATAAATGACTTGATTTTGACAGATATTTTTGTCTTTTGGTTCGGGATGGTCTTATTGTTACTTACCCTTCCGACTGTCGAAAAGTCTTTTAAGATATATAACAATTAAAATTCTATTGTGTCTCGTTAATGACAGTTGAACTAATAACATCACGCCTGTATTCTCCGAAGGGTTGGGCAGAAGTGTACTTAAAGTATACCCCAGCAGGCGTAGCATGAGCACCGTTTTGTCGACGGAAGAGTAGACTAAAATGACGTTTCCTGTAGACAGTAAACAGTACGAGACGGCAGCAAAATAGAAAGAGTCAACTGCACTTTTACTAAATTCACTCTTTTACATAATTCGACTCAGAATTCTTTGTTTTATCATAGGATTTATCGGTTGTCAGTGTGATTTTGACAGTAAGGATAGAAAACTTTCTTCCGAAAGACAAAGATCGTTAGATATGAAAGACAAAATGTACACAAATGACAAATTGTAGAAAGATTTCTACGATGGATGTCAAAAATGAAGAAACGAACTATCACTTTGTATAGAAAAAGCTATGTCTATTCTTCATAGAGATAGAAAGCGCCATGCCACGCCTGCAGTTATGTTTAAGTCCCATGTAATAGGGGGCGAGCCTATTGCCATCAACCGGGCACAATACCAGACTCCGGGATGCCAGTGAGAAATTCCAGATAGAAAAACCCAATAACGAATCGAATCCAAGACCTTTATTGGGTCTTATTATTATTTCGTTTATTTTCCTTTATTTTTTGTTCTTCTTTACCTTGCATTCCACTAACCACCATCTTTATTCCGCAGTCCTCGACAGTTCAGGCATCCGAGTCCACTACACATCTTCACTCAGACAGCACGACGCAGCTCTCGTTGGCGCCGGTATTATGATATCAGCATTACACGTGATCCCGCCGAAACAGAAGCAATACAGAACTGTTGGGATCTGTAGCACTGAGTGTACTCAGGAGGTTGGTTGCAATCTATACATATAAAATAGGAACAAAGAATTTTTGTTAGATTGTCTGTTTGTCTGGATGTATGTTCCGCATTGGCGCAAAAACAGCTGCACGGATTTGACCGAAATTTGGCACACAGATAGAAAATACAATAGATGCAGATATATTTAGTAACCTATTCCGCTTGACTATTCGAGCGCTGGTCGCAAAGACTTTGCGTCCAGCGCTCGGTGTGGAAACACGTCGCGTTCTGGTTTGCAATTGGTCAATCGTCATCCTGAAGTTGCCTCGTTGAGAGGTGAAAAACGTGTCGATTTCTTACAGGGTTTTTATGACTCTGGAAGAATAGTCAAGCAGAATAGGTTACTAAATATATATCTGCGTCTATTGTATTTTATAATGGATTTCCGCAAAGTCACGCCTGAATCAATTAACTATCACACAGATAGTTTATAATCTGGATTAACACATAGGGTACTTTAATCCCGGTAGTACCTACGTTCCCGTAGGATATTTTAGTACTTCCACGCGGGCGAAGCCGCGGGCTAAGGCTAGTAATTTAATTCGCCTTGCTGTCTTCTGGTGGACACTGGACAGGATTGGTTCAGAACTCTACACTAGCTAAAGATAGAGGAGTGGAAAGGAAAAAGGGGGTCCTTTGCCCTGCAGTGGGACAAAATAGGCTAAAAATAAATCATTTATTAGGCATTTATTTTTCTTCTCCCTAATCGAGTTTGAGAAGAGCAGGGTATAACCACTAACCAGGTCTCGTTTAAAATTAATCTGTCTGATGTCTCACCACATTAATGGGTAAAAGGGCACTACCAAAGACCAACTTACTAATATGTACCAGATGTTTGTAGACATTAGCTTAGAACCGTTCATAGCCTAGCCATTGTGGAGTAACTAAACGCCAAATATTTAATGAACAGAGGAATCGAATGATAAAGAATCCATTAATGAGAAGCCGACTGGTAGAACAGATACTCCATTTTACATTAATTTTGCTCTTTGCACCGGCTGACTAAGATTACTTCCAAAAAAAAATTAACAACAACATTTTTGTTTACAGACTCTACCAGAAGATGGTGTCAACATAGTATCAGTTCTTCTACACGCTCACAGAACAGCGAGAAAGATTTCCCTAAAACATATCAGAGGCACACAGGAACTACCAAGAATATCAGAGGTAAATAAAAATACAAATATTGAAAAACGTTTTGCAAATATTCTAATTACGTTAAACGCCATCTATTAACAAAATTGAACACTATTTCAAATAACTGCTTGCCTTCCCACTTTACAAAACCGATACTAGATGGAGTTATAATCTTTAAGTAACAGCTTGTCATAATAGTTTTTCTTAATGGCAATAGATGGCGCTGTAATTTATTTTGGGATCTTTTTCAGGAAAACTTCTACGATTCTCACTATCAACAGTCCCGCATTATACCCCGAGGAAGGAAATTCATGAGAGGAGATACTCTTATTACAGAATGTACCTATGACAGTACTTCACAAGATAAACCTATTTTGGGCGGCTACTCTGCTAAACAGGTAACACAACAGCTTTCATTTGCTTACTTTTTGACTATAAATAAAATGAGGAACGTAATCAAATTTAAAAAAAAATTGCTTATTTTATTTATCATAATGCTGTTTTTGCTTAATGGGTAGATCTCTCCAAAATTGTGACAACGGATTAATCCTTTATTTTACTAAATATTATTTTTCTTCTTCTAGGAAATGTGCCTATCGTTCATATTATACTACCCAAGAACTGAACTAGCGGGTTGCTACTCCATGACACCCGTGAAAGAGTTCTTCGAAACGTTTGGGGTCAAGGAGTTCTATGGATTGAACTTCATGCAAGTTGAGAATATCTTCCTGTCTTCTGGGTTAGTATTAAAAATGTATATATTTTTATTTCGAAGAGATTTCATCAGCTCTTAATAACAATACATAACGGAATAAGGAATAATAAGTGATTTGGGTAGGCACTGAAGCACCTAGGGTGCCCTCTATTGAATACAATTTTGTGGAATGCAGGTATGGATTCTTATTCTCTATACAAAATTAATATAAAGTCCAAGTAAGACTATACAAATAAATAACATTTAGTTTCTGTTTGTAATGTCAAAATAACAGCTACGCTTGCCGGGGTTGGTCCGTGGATGGGTGACCATCTTTACATATCGAAACTCCTCCGTGCCTCGGAAAGCACGTTAAGCCGTTGGTCCCGGCTATCATTCGTGGATCTTTGACAGCCATTACGGGTCGTCAGAAGCCCGAAAGTCTGACAACCAGCCTTACCAAGCCTTACCAGTTACTGGGTTGTGGAGGTCAGATAGGCAGTCGCTCCATGTAAAATACTGGTATTCAGGTGTATCCGGTTAGACTGGAAGCCAACCCCAACATAGTTGGGAAAAAGCTAGGCAGATTGATTTTTGATTTTGCTGGCCACCTGCGTATCCTATACTCATAAATCTCTTCAACATATTTCAGGAGCTGGGAGAATCTGCCACCGCTTGATGCATCCTCGTCACTGTCAGATCTTGAAGCTCAAAAGCGCATGATGAACGAAACTGGGGGGGAGCAAGGCGTGGAGGGCGATGACCAAGGAGTTGGCTTGATGAGTTAGTTTCTTATACTTACCTACTTTAGCGCGACTACCGTCGAAGGTTCCGTTGGCTTTCTTCGGATAAACTTGAAAATGGTGAATTAAATGTGAGTGTTGATCTATTATGGGATTACGGACGCTTTTAACGTGCACGTCTTTCTAAATTGTTCTCACATGTAAGTATAACGTAACCAATATTTTGTAACAATCTAGTTTTCGTAAAAAAACAAAATGTTGTAGTCAAAAGAAGGACGAGGAGGGCGAGGAGGAGGAGGAGCTCGTGGCTAAGTAATAACAGCCGCTCGGGTTGATCCATCAAATTAAGCTACGCTTGCCGGGGTTGGTCCGTGGATGGGTGACCATTTTCACATATCGAGACTCCTCCGTGCCTCGGAAAGCACGTTAAGCCGTTGGTCCCGGCTGTCATTTGTGGATCTTTGACAGTCGTTACGAGTCGTCAGAAGCACGAAAGTCTGACAACCAGTCTAACCAAGGGGTATCGTATTACCCAGTTACTGGGTTGTGGAGGTCAGATAGGCAGTCGCTTCATGTAAAATACTGGTATTCAGCTGCATCCGGTTAGACTGGAAGCCGACTCCAACATAATTGGGAAAAGGCTAGGCAGATGGCAGATGGATGTTGTAGTCAAAAGAAGTTGAAAGATCTTCATTATATCCGTAACCAGAAGGTTTCCAGGCATGGTCCAGTACATAAAAATGATCATAATAGCGAGAAGAACTAGTGACTCTTGGGTTCTTTATAGTACTCGTACATTACTGTCGCGGCCAGCAATTAATGCATTGATGGACGATCGTGAAAATGTGGGCCGAGGCACACATAATGTGAGCCATCTATGCCTGATTGCGGCCAAGCCTTGTATAGTACTTTTCTCAAATAATGCGTGAGTTTCCAAGCATGTTTGAGAAAAGGTTATTTTTCCACGGACATAAGCGGCTAAGTAATAACAGCCGCACGGGTCGATCCATCAGGTTAAGCTACGCTTGTCGGGGTTGGTCTGTGGATCTTTACATATCAAGACTCCTCCATGCCTCGGAAAGCACGTTAAGCCGTTGGTCCCGGCTGTCATTTGTGGATCTTTGACAGTCGTTACGGGTCGCCAGAAGCCCGACAGTCTGACAACCAGTCTTGCTAAGGGGTATCGTATTACCCAGTTACTGGGTTGTGGAGGTCAGATAGGCGGTCGCTCCATGTAAAATACTGGTATTCAGCTGCATCCGGTTAGACTGGAAGCCGACCCCAACATAGTTGGGAAAAAGCTAGGAAGATGATGAAGATGATGAACATAAATAAAGAGATCGTTATTTTAGATTGTTCAGCTTCTTAAAAACATTTCTCATTTTTCAGAGGGGCTGAGAATCTGGGAGCCTCCAGAATTCCGCAACAAATCGTTCATGGATCACCTGAACGAGATGCCGTGGGCTGAGCCGTTGTTGACTGAACAAATTGAGAAGACTCTGTACAAGGGCATGCATATGACCTTCTGTAAGAAGAGAGATGACACTTATGGAGTGGTGAGCAGCTTACTTTTCTTTCGTTTTAATGACTGTTTTAAACTGAAAATTAAATATAACTGCTACATAACCTGCTGAAATAAGTTCTGAGTAATTGAATACTTGATTTCAATATTTTCTTCCATATTTTTGTTTACTTATTCATCCTTATAAATACTAAATGTTACCGAAATGGATTTCATTTCTCAATTTAAAGACAACAGGGATGATGTCATTTTTTATTTTAATATATGTTTGCAAATAATATTATAAAAAGTATAAAAGCTAAAAAAATTGCTAAGTTATATAACCTTTAAAAAAATACATGCGGGGCAGTCTTTGGGGACTGCCGTTATATGTGAAAGCTAAGCAACAATGCGTAACCTCAACGTAATTCAAACGGTAGACGATTGATGGCGTTAAAAACATTTCTTCAATTGTGACGATGACGCGAGTTCCACAAAAAGTGCTCAACGCGGCTAAAGAAGTTTTCACTTCAAAAATACTTAACTAGACAAAGACGGCACTATCACAAAAGTGACGTCACAACTGTTTTTCGATTATTGCATTTTTATTTTACTGTGCCTTCAAAAAACACAAAACACAATATTTGTTGTCTGTGGTCTTTGTTGCTTCGAAAAAGTATTGTTTTTTAACTATTCAGTAACGACTACGCGATTATAATATTAATACTTAATTCTAATTATTTCGTCTCTCTTTACAGCCAATGCAGATCCAAAGCTACCCGAACTACACAGAGCTAGTAACAAACGAAACTGCCGAAAAGTCCTGCCATTACAAGAGCTTTAGGTTGCCGTCAGTAACCAAAACCTCTGGTTCAGCAACCAGTACATTCAGCTGGACAACCATGATCGCCTTATGTACATTGTTGGTTACACGGTAATACTGAACTTGTATAAAAAAGGTAGGGTAAAGATGTGTGAGGAATGGTTTGGAAATGTTTTTAAGCTCTTGTCAAACTGAGGTGAATGCGGGATGAAATTCACTCGCGCCGTTTGTTTCAAATAACTTATAAATGAAGGTGTTCTGGCGCGAAAAGTCGCGTGATTTCCTAATCAATAAAACAAAACGCGCGGTCGTGTCCCGCGTCCCGCTCGAGACTTGTCTCAGTTTGAGCAGTTTTGAAATTGAAATCTAGAATTTTTTTTCTTGTCTTGTAATTCTTTTTTTTTATTTGCTTTCCAAATGCTCAAATTGTCTGTATTCTTCTTTTAGTAGTGTTTCGTTTTGACATTCTTGGATTCTTTTTTTTTCATCCTGTTTATTCAACTAAAATATTCTTACTCTAAATCTTCAAAATGTTTCCCTATAATAATTCGTATGATTGGCAATAATAAAAGTGCCTTAAAACTTCATGTGCCTTTACGTCTACTTTTTGAACCATTTTATTATGGCAGTAGTGGTGTATACAATAATAAATTTTGTGAGAGCCTCAACCGTTCGTTATGGGAAATCATTATAATGCACATACAATTTATAAAGTATATTTTTACCCAACTAATGAAAATGAAGGGCCATGGCCGCGTCCGATATAATATGCTTATGCGATCGGTCGAGTCATGTGTCATCGAGTCGGTATAATATTGGCGTGTGATTATGCGATCGGTCGCGTGGCTGTCACTTTTTGTGCGGAAAATCGGAAAGCGCCCTCTGTCGGCGCCTTACCACGCGTTCAGTCTTCGAACAATAATTTTATGAATTCCCGCGACGATCGCTTCTAAATAGGACGCGGAGTATGAGTTTAGCGGTCTATGTATGTTTGTATGGAGGTTCAAAGACTCATAAACTACTGATCAGATTTGGACAAAAACGAGCACTGGTTTTTTGGTTTTAAGCTTTTTTTGGCAAAGTTTTGAAGTCAATGTATTTTTATTGAAAGCTCGGAGTGTTTCTCACACATCCGTACCCAAAATCAGTCTGAGCCAATGATTTCGTTGTTTTTTTTTTTAATTTTTACTTTTAAAATGTTTTCGACCGACAAATAAAATAGTATTATTCAGCCAAATTATGTATCATAATTTGCGAATATGTACAGTTATTTTTATCTATGTATCATTAGGGCGTTGAACTGTTTAACGGTTTTATTTTATAACTTAGGTAAGTACTTTGAGTGAACGTTTTTTTTTTGTGATTTTTGTACTTATGAGTGTTGCTCGAATATGTACCCAAACGGTATAATTATTTTTTATTGATAATAATAGAGCTTTCTGTTGTGTCCCAGTTATGTAATATTCAAGTGATAGTTTTTGTTCTAAATCTTTTTAAATAAGGGGCATTTATCAAAGCTCAAATAGTAACACATTTTGTGGATTTGGAATGGATCAAAAAGCAATCTGCTTTTTATTTTTTATTAAACCAATGTAGAAACTAAATTTAAGTCAGACCAAGAACTATTTTTGTTACTTATAATTCGATATAGGTATATTAATTTCACCTAATTTTAGAAATCTGAATTTTATACACTTTCCTAAAAATTATCCAGTTTACTGGATTTGTGCTATCGAGTTAAGGCTCGCATATATCATTTACATAATAACTATGTATATTCCTATTATGTACACGAATGTAGCTTAATTAATAAAAATATAGGCATTTGTTAGAGTCAATGTACCGTTTTGAATGAATCACTGGTTCCAAAACAGTTTATAATGCTGTAAAATGTGCTTGCTTTTGTTTATTTATGATATCTACATCATAAATATTATTTCCCTTTTTGTTAGAATGAGAACTTACTGAAAGCCGTGGGATAAGCAATCAATTAATATTAATAATAAGCAATAATTTTTTATTCCTTTATTTCATTTCGAATACATATTATTTGCATTTTTGAATATTTTTATAAAAACATTTAAAAAAAATATAAATCGGCATTAGGATCAGGGTCCAAGCTGCCGGTGATCAGGGCTCTTAGAGAGAGGAACCTCCTCACTATGCGTGCCTGCTTTCTTAATCAAGCCCAATAATGTAAATTTCATATTATTTTTCAATGATTGGCAATTCTTTTAATAATTCCTGTATTTGGTTAAGCTTTCGAAAAACTTAGATAACATTTAGGGCTGTGCTTACTTAGCTCCGTAGTGCCTTGATGTCTATACAGTCAAAGCCTTCAAATAATCTAGACTAGGACATAAGCCACGTTACAAGAGTGACGTCATTATTTTATACAAAGTGAAATTAGGCAACACCATAAATATCATTCGATATTTGAATTATAATATTTTTGTACAATAATTTATACTTACTTTTATGAAAACATCTTTTTGAAACAACATCTTCGTACGATGGTATGGTTTTCGAATCAAATAAAACGAACATTGATTGCAATTTACTATTATTGAAATTAGGCAACACCATTAGAAATATCATTGGATATTTCAATTATAATATTTTTGTACAATAATTTATACTTTTATAAAAATATTTTTTGAAACAACATCTTCGTACGAGATAAGGTTTTTGAGTCAAATAAAATGAACAATTGATTGCATTTTACTATTATTTTTATTTATATTCATTCTAATGAGGATTTAGTTATAAGAATACGCTTAGTAATTAAGTTTTATTTATTTTAAAAAGTCAATAAAAATGTTTTATTAAATTAAATATCGGTTTTTCTTACACACTAAAATAACTAAAAGGACGGATAGGTATCCGTCTGTGGGTAATATTCTGAATATTTTTTTAAAATGGTGGTACCCACATTTGACGACGTGAAGTAGGATTCCCACTGTTGTTTTTGTGTTGTTTGGAAAGTTGCACCATTTTTGGTAACCGCCCTATAGTTCGATTGGGAATTATGATTAGAAGTCCGATATACATTAGAATTGGGATTAACAGTGGGATTATCAATGGGATAAACATTAGAAATGGGATTAACAGTGGGATAAACATTAGAAATGGGATTACTAGCGGGATAAACGTTAGAAATGGGATTACCAGTGGGATAAACATTAGAAATGGGATTACTAGCGGGATAAACATTAGAAATGGGATTACCAGTGGGATAAATATTAGAAATGGGATTACCAGTGGGATAAACATTAGAATTGGGATTACTATTTCCACTGGGGTAAACATTAGAATCAGAATTTACATTTGGAAAAACATTCGAATTAGAATTTACATTTGGAAAAACATTGGAACTGGGATAAGCATTGTTATTCAAATTACTACTACGATTAACATTATTACTGGGTTGACTCGGAACAGTAGTAGGGCCGAACCTGTTAAAAACTACAGTTGGTTCAGTGCCAATAATTGCAGGAGTGGGTGTTGAAAGTCCGTTATTCACCAGTCCTTGGCCAGAATTCACATTGGGTACAATAGGATCCACGAAAGAATTGGGCCTCTGTGGGTAAGTCTGCGGATCCTTCCTATGTTTTTCATATGATTGCCAGTTGATAAACCAGAAGGGTTGTTTGTCTATGGGCAGTTTGCTGAGCCGATCGACGAGATCCCAATCGCCATTTGCTTCAATTGGTAGTCTTTGTGGCGTACCTTCGCCAAAGCTGTAAAAGAAAGAATGAAGTATTTTAAGGTACTAAGCACTACTATTTATTTATAATATTCATCTGTGTCACTACCAATATAACTTCTCGACTATAGGGGCCTATACTACCTCTGCTCAAATTCACTTTTTGATGAATCTCTCTCTTCTCGCTCGAACCGTACCTACTACTCGCGGCCTGAGTGACAGCGAGACGGAGTGGAATAACATAACATCTGCTTTATAGTTACTTCAGTTATTAAGCACAGTTTCATGATCTAATTTGAAGTATTTTTTTAATACCAGCGGTTTATAGTTCGGTTTAGAGGTAATTTTTTTCTAAAAATTTTTCGTAATCGTCAATCCTCAACTTCCACATAATATATTTATTTCTTTTAAATTAATGCGTCAGTATTTTCGGCATAACGGAGGATCATGCTAGCAAGGTTGAGTAGGCCTTTAAAATAGAGGCCCACTGAGTTTGTTTTTGTACTTCTTCTGAGAGTAGTCAGATAGAAAACACTGGCCTCTAATAATATAACATAGCCAGCAATGCCCGCGACTTCCTCCCCCTGACACATAGCATTACCTGTCCGCGTTATTACTCCGTTTGACTGACACTGGCATGGCGATAACACAAAAAAATTGTCGCTAAATTACTTAGTCGAAAGTCGCCAAATATCAGAATTCATTCCGAGTAGGCTCCAGATTGCTACGTAGAAATTCCCAACAACACTTCTCGACCTGAGGATCGAACTCAGGAACTCATGCAACTTTAGGTGTATGAGGAACAGGGTGTAAAGTTCACTCATCCTCTATAGAAAATGGAGGATCCTCCGACCAGACGGGTGTCGTGTCTGGTGGGCAACTGCCCAACGATTGATGTTGGATTCTTGTATATTATGTCCATCGCGCGGTAAACTCTAATTGCGCGATTCAGGATTTATGTGATGTCAGGATTTTTGTGTGACGTGTCAGGTCTTTGATGCGTAGTTCGCATGTGGCGATGTAGATGCCGCCACACTACAAAAACAAACGAGGCAGTATTTTCCATAACTATACTTTCGGTTAAGATACACTTTACACAGATACAATAAGGAAACAAAACAGAAAAATACTTGATGAGACAAAATTGAATATTCAATCAATAAAAAAATGTTACCGGTTTCCCAGAGGATCTGGTGTCGTGGTGGTTCTGTTTGGCGTGTCAGGGAACCCAATGGGTCTTGTGCCCGCGAAGGACCCGCGTTGACCCGCCACCATTGATGACGTCACCAAAACTAGGGCTGATATCTGAAATTTTGATACATACAGTGGGTTAATTAGTTTTTAAAGTTCAGTAAGTATAAGTAGTAGAATTGATGAAATAATTTAAGTGCACAAAGTAAAGTGCTGCCTGTATGTATGCCACGACCTACAACTCGTAAGGCGCAGTCGTTAGTATCATTTATCAATGAAGTAAATTATATTGACTTTTTTGGATGTAAGTCATAGTTGAATATTTAAAAGCCTGCTTAAAGGTTGATTGAACAGAATGGTCTTCCTCAACTGCACAGTTTGATTAAATTCATACCATCTATAAAGTCGAGGTATGAGGAACAGGGTGTAAAGTTCACTCATCCTCTATAGAAAAGGGAGGATGCTCCGACCAGACGGGTGTCCTGTCTGGTGGGCAACTGCCCAACGATTCATGTCGGGACGTTGTACCTACTTATATGTAGGTATATACGAGTCGCGCGGTAAACTGTGCTTGCACGATGCAGGATTTGGCGCGACATCAGTGTGTAGTTCGCATGCGGCGATGTAGATGCCGCCACAGTCGAATTTTCATGCCCAAATAAATGGAATCACAGCTGGCTAAGTTAGCAAGCTGAAGTGACAGTGAGCTAGCCATGTCTGTCGATGGCCAGTAGAGGAACTAGCCTTTGAGTGTAAGCCGTATATTGGCAAGCGTAATAGGTACGGAACGCGTAGAACCCATGCTGGTGGGTTCCTAGCTAGATGAACTTATATAAGCGCTCCGGATTGACTGGATGAGGACGACGGAGAATCGGGTGCCATAGCCCATCTTTTGGGTAAGTCCAGCAGTGACCTGTGGTAGACTACATACTAACAATAGACGTCTTTCGATTATAATGATAGACTCGTCTAAGTGAAACGAAAATAAGATATACCTACTTGTATTTTTTATACTTAGCAGTAAGTTAAGTCTTATACGACACCTAAATTGCTTAACGCACGGTCAATCTGTATCATTTTGAAGGATATTATTGCTAATCTATTTTTGCATAATATGGTCAAAAAAATTGTCTACTCAACAACGTAAATCACGCAATGAATGTTGTAGAACTGTCAAAATGAAATAGATTGGGATTGATCGTGTTCTACGAAAATTTCGTGTCTGTACTGTTGACATATGAAGAGTTCCCTGGTTTGGAGCTATTCCTGGGTGCAGCAGCCCCCATAGTAGACTTTAAAACGGACTATCATAATACGGTATTAGGGTGCTGATATGTTCGATTCATGTCGGGACGTTGTATACCTACTTATATGTAGGTATATACGAGTCGCGCGGTAAACTGTGCTTGCACGATGCACGATTTTGAGCGACATCTGTGTGTAGTTCGCATGCGGCGATGTAGATGCCACCACAGTCGAATTTTCATTCCCAAATAAATGGAATCACAGCTGGCTAAGTTAGCAAGCTGAAGTGACAGTGAGCTAGCCATGTCTGTCGATGGCCAGTAGAGGAACTAGCCTTTGAGTGTAAGCCGTATATTGGCAAGCGTAATAGGTACGGAACGCGTAGAACCCATGCTGGTGGGTTCCTAGCTAGATGAACTTATATAAGCGCTCCGGATTGACTGGATGAGGACGACGGAGAATCGGGTGCCATAGCCCATCTTTTGGGTAAGTCCAGCAGTGACCTGTGGTAGACTACATACTAACAATAGACGTCTTTCGATTATAATGATAGACTCGTCTAAGTGAAACGAAAATAAGATATACCTACTTGTATTTTTTATACTTAGCAGTAAGTTAAGTCTTATACGACACCTAAATTGCTTAACGCACGGTCAATCTGTATCATTTTGAAGGATATTATTGCTAATCTATTTTTGCATAATATGGTCAAAAAAATTGTCTACTCAACAACGTAAATCACGCAATGAATGTTGTAGAACTGTCAAAATGAAATAGATTGGGATTGATCGTGTTCTACGAAAATTTCGTGTCTGTACTGTTGACCGTTGAAGAGTTCCGTGGTCTGAAGCTAATCCTGGGTGCAGCAGCCGGAGCATGGTAGAATTTAAAACGGACTATCATAATACGGTATTAGGGTGCTGATATGTTTTTATAAATCGCCATGCACATGCTTCTCACAAATATTTATAAACAGTGCTTATCTCAACCGGTTGACCTTTGCAATTTATAGCAAGGACCTACGTCATTATGGTAACTTACATATTAATATATTAGTTAAAACCGTTTTTTGAGCATAATTGATTAGCTTTGACTAGACTTTCATCAAGATCAAGTTTTGCAGGTTTTCAGCAACTTCTCACGATGTTAGAAATCGGGACAAGCATCTTTGAAACATAGCTGTAAAAAATCTGTTCTTTTTTTTTTCATAAATATCACAAATTATTATCATAACTTAGGCACAAATAAATTGATCCATTTATGCGCAATGAATGTTTTGCCCATCATTCCATTTTGCAGATCTGTGACTTACATCAGTCATTATTATTCTTAAGTCGTAACTCGTAACGTTATCTTTAATTAGACATCTAAATTATGAATGACAACCTATTTTATTTAAACTCATTGTTAACATGACTAGCACAAATTCATAAACTAACCTTAAAAAAAATAAACACTAGCCTGGAAACACACTTTATAAATCATTCGAATTTCAAATCATTGGAATAAACTTACCAGCATCTTCATTCTTCGAAATAATTTTCGTTTGAAAATTCAAAAAACGAGTACTCTGTTCCACGTTTAAAAAGCGACTGGTTATACCGTCAATTTGAGTACAAAAAATAACAAAAACTTGATTGAGGAAAACTCAGTATGGCGTATGAGCACCTATGTTGAGTTCACACCGGTTTGTTGTTATACAATTACTAGTGTTTATGTTTATTAGATTCATTTTACCGTTCCAACGATAAGCTTACCCACATTTTGCTTGTTTATTTGGGTGCTTCTGCGCACTTTCGTTATTGATTCTATCATACATCTACGTACCTATATTATTTTTCTATAAGTCCTACCTGTCTGGCTTACAGCATCAACTTTTTCATTCTGAGGTAAACAAGAATTTATTTATACTAATATTATAAAGCTGTAGAGTTTGTTTGTTTGTTTGTTTGAACGCGCTAATCTCAGGAACTACTGGTTTAAAATAAAATTCGAAGTACATTTTTTTTTTTAATGTATCCCCTCTATAACAGAAAGAAAGAGCTAGGAGCTCTGTTCCTACTTCTAGTCAGTGATCAATCCAGCCGGCCAATAAAGACAAACCAGAGGTGAGAAACAAGACTTCTCCTGGGAGATAGGGTCGCGGGTCGCTACTGCCCAACAGCTCGCCTCATGCTGCCCTGGGGGTTTATGTATCTCGCATATTCTGGGTCCTCACCTAGACCTGTTAAAACTACCGGTACAAAACCAGAATTCAGGAGCGCACAAGCCTCGCGGTGACGTCGACGGCGGTGGGGTTATTATTATTATTACTTAGTGACTTGTATATTGCTTTATAATAGTATAATAACTGATCACAGTATACTAACTTAATTTATTATACTGTGGCTATACACTCTGTCTTCGTTAACGGGTCATATCGACCAAGCAAACATCTCACTGTGAAGTGCGAATCACGTCTGACCTACTGATAACTGTAAACGACTGCCATATTGGCTTTGAATTTTAAAATTCGAATAGCTAAAAAAACAACGGAGTATTTAAAATTCCAGAGATTATTGTTTTGGACCAGTCTGATAAGGTAAGTCAAACTTCCGCAAAAAAAAAAAACATTCTTGAGTTATTGTTGGCGCAAATAACAAACGTGTTCTTGAGTTGAGACTGCGAATCAGTAATCGGATTGTCGAATACATGGTGTTTATGTTAACAACAATACGCTTTAATTAATTAAACTGATTAATAATTTACATAATATTGCAGGACTTAGAAACATTTGGAAGTGAAGAAGCAAGAGTTCCACTATTGAAAGGGACGAACGTTGAAAGTTCCACCATTGAGTTGAGGGAGGTACTACAGGGTGTTAGGGTAAACACCGTTATCCTTGAAACCTTGGTTTGGTGTCATTTATAGAACGTAAAATCAATGGAAAATCACAACTTATTTTTTTTTTATTACATTTTACCACAAGCGTGTTTTACCCTTTCAGGGTGAAAGGGTAAAACACGCTAGGGCAACAAACTGGCGTCTCAACACAATCGCTTCGAAAGCGTTTCGTATTTCTACAACGACTTTCAACAGAATTGACATAAGCTTTTCGATAGCTTATGTCAATCTCATACATTTTTGCCTTTTCCATCATCGTTATCGCTGATAGAATGTCACTTTGCCTAGGGCGTCTGACCGGCCGCGAGCGCGACTCCCTCAGTCAGTCAGCTGTTTCGCTAGCGAACACGGTGTCGGATAGAAACTTTTTAAAATCTTTTAATGAAAATAACGTTTTCTTTTGTTGTTACTCGGTCATTTATTTTTATATTTAAGTCTAACTACCAACGGTTTGAGTGACAACGGTGTTTACCCTGACACCCTGTATAGTAGCAATAATTTTGATTTGATTGGAAGATCTCTCAAAGTTCTTTTGAATGTATGGATGAGAGTGATCGAAGATCGCTTGGAGTGCAATGTATATTGGTAGGCTTAGGTCCAACAGAGTGTTTCTGTAAACTGCAGATGATGATGACATAGTCGTAAAAAGAAACTAACTTATTCAAACATACGTTTCATAGCAAATGCTGAGTTGGTGACCCTTTCGTTAAGGGCATAAACTACCTCCGCTCAAATTAACTTTTTATCTCGCTCGCGGTCTGAGTGAGAGCGAGACGGAGTGGGGTGCTGGCGGCTCTAAGCCTCGAATAGTTTAGGTATTGCTTTTTACGGTGAAAATACACAATACATTCTGTGATTGTTATGTTTCTGTTGTAAGTAGTTCTTTATTCTTTAAACCTTCTGATTACTGCTTTTGTGTTATTTTTGTGTCCAATAATATGTTTTATATGCTATTCTTTCTATTCATACTAAACGTGAAATGGGTATAATTTTTTTTACTGTATGTAGATTCATCTAAAGTTCGTGCTAGCATTACGGAACTAGAGCAAAAGTTCAGCCTACCCTGAAAATAGTTTGTTCTGCAACTATTTCCTGGTTTACTAAAGATTCATCCATTTATGTACTAGGGGATTCCTACTTCGCATGAGTGTATAAATTCATCGCTTTGTCCTTACGATGCACAGTCTTTGTACATTTATAGTGACACCTTTCAATCAATACAGGTGTTTTTCCTTTGATGACTCGTCGCCCTAGCCACTCGAATACTCGTAAGTCGTAATGCTTACCTATATACAAAGACCTTACCTATATATATATTTATATATTTGTAGAAGGTGTAGTAAGTGCGTCGCTTCTACCTCTAATAAGGAAAACTTTGAAGATAATTATATTTTTCTTAATATGCAAATTCTGATCACTTCAAAGCTAACATGTTTTACCAGTTAACCCCTGTTGGTATTAAATTAGGACTTTTTTTACTTGAAAGCCTTCGAAGTATCCAAGACAGGATTACGACTTTGAATATTGATTCCCTGGTCGATAACGTCCACTCCATCACTTAGTGTTTTTCGCGCGCGTTTGGATAAAGTATCATTGGGTTTTTCCTTCAAGAAATCCTACAGATGCGACCTACGGCTTAATTAGTTCTTGTTATTGTTGTTTGTTTGTTACAATAGTATTTATTTTTCCATTCTGCTATCGGTTTGGTTTTTGTTTTGATTGTTTGTTTGTTTGTGTGTTATCATTTACCAGTGTCATATCAAAGAGTTATTCTGGGGGATGCGCTAGGGTGACCCGCGAAATTCAAATTTTCTTAGGTTTTTTGCAATTTGCAGGTCAGTATCAGGTTGTATGTTGATCTAAATATTATTAGCGCTCGTAACAAATATGGATTAACTGAATTATAAACATTAAAATCAGCAATACAACTCACTAAGTTCATGAAAGTGCCAAATGTCATGATTTCATGAAATAGTCATTCAATACACTACCCAATAGGCTACCCTAGCGCATCAACCTAATTAACTTATTACGGAATGTAAATATAGTCTTTGGTTCCAAGCAATGTATAAAATTGTCAAGCTTTTATTGCTTGAATACGAGGCTTTTGACTATCTTGTAAGTGTGTATTTGAAATATGCGTTTTTTTTATGAATAAACAATTTTCATTTCTATGTGGCGGCATCTACATCGCCACATGCGAACTAGGTACGCATCAAAGAAATGAAGTCATAAAAAAGAGTTTACCGCAGTATTTAGGTCTCTCGTATCGTGGGGATGGGAATCATCCCCATGTACTTAAATATTTTGCCCGCCAGACACGACACCCGCCTGGTCGGAGGATCCTCCTTTTTCTATAGAGGATGAGTGAACTTTACACCCTGTTCCTCATAAGTCTAAATCTTTTCTTTCGAGGAAGTACCTCGGAATTACTTGGTTTTGAAACAACTAAAATAACAATAGGTTCGCTCCATGGGGCATGGGGCATGAAGAGGTATGTATACTACGAGGGAAACTGACGTGATGATAATAAATGCTATTATGTTCCCTAAACATCTTTGAGTAATAACAACGTACTGTGGTCATCTGTCTGTTTGCCAAGTATGGCAATTATGGCAGAATTCCAAACCGGCTGTTACTCATAGCAGAGCATAAGGAACTTCATCGTGAGGAATGGCTAAGTGCTTGCCTTTATTATTGTAACCTATGAAAATATAAAATACTCGGCTTAGATATTATGGTTTTCAATTACTTAACCAACAAAACGAGATTTTATTTTTAAGTAAAAAAATCTTATTGATGTCCATATTTCACCAATGAAACAACGCGATCAGCACATTGAAACGGCGCTGCGTTCAAATGCCAATATTCCACAGCAATAATGACACAGGTCTTGAACACCGTTTAAATGTGATAGATAGGTAGATAGATAAAACGTTTATTTGGTGTACACATAAGACAATAACACAACATACATAATAAATAACACATTGTTTACAGTTAGTATACCGTGATTAGTTTAATATCTAATCACGGTATACTAACTGTGCTGATCGCATATGTTCCAAATTACTGAGTTTGATGGTGAAACCATTACGTTGCCGACTATTTGGGGATTTAAATTAAAAAAACAAATTTTTATTACATTTTGTATATATTTTGAATACTGCCAGGATGATCATAACATGATTTAACACCTTTTGCATGATCAGGCTGCCGTGTAGCCGGTAATGACGTGGTGAACTAAAATAATTGAAAACCTGAAACTATATAAGGCACCAACGCTGAAATCATGAAAAAAAAACAGATTGTCCGAATAGCCCTACATTTTGTCGACTAAAAATGTAAGGAGCAGCTGATTTCTTTTTCACAATATTTGCGTTCATCCCATGTCCTTTAATAAAAGGTTATATTTTTTAGGTTTTCAGTTATTCAAATTACACCTTGTACGCATTGGACATGTTTAGTATGAAAGCTTCGACAAACTTCACCTGAGGCCCTAGACAAAGTGTCATTCTATCAGCGATGACGATGATGGAAAAGTCAAAAATGTATAGGACTGACAAGCTATCGAAAAGCTTATGTCAATCCTGTTGAAAATCGTTGTAGAAATACGAAAGGCTTTCGAAGCGATTGTCACTTGTCTAGGCCCTCTGGTGTGCCAGTGCATTCGCTACCAGCATCCAGCAGCCTGAACGAGTGAAAAAGACTTTATATCTACACCCATGTTATAAATCCTGAATTTCCTGAATTTACATCGAGTTCTTACAACACTGTACAACACCTTATGGTTTCAGAACATTTTATAGAGGATTCATATCATGCGTGTGGATGAAGTCTTATATGCAACTGTACATAATTATGTACTATAACACTTATGTGATACTATTATCACACTCGTGTTTTAATACCCTTTATTATACAACAGATGCATAAATAACTATTTTGCCCATTTCAATTTCTAACCGCACTGTCAAAACATTTGAAGATAGCATACGCCATATCTTTAGCGTCAAAACCAGTAATACTAGTACACTTTTGGAGAAGTTCCTCTGCGTCATTCTTCTCAACTCCTATTAAAGTTAGTATGGCCATGGCAGCATCTGGGTTTAATTTTCCATCTGGTTCCAAAATGCCTGCTTTATGGAAGAAGCAACGGGTTACTTTCTCCATGCCTGCCTTGTCTTTGTTATGTTCGCCGGAAAACATTGTCGTGACGTCATCCATGTTTATTTCGTACTCTCCTTCGTTGATGCATTCTGTGACGTATTGATTCATTTTTTGTGTTAGTTTCAATATGTCTGTTACTTCGGCCACCTGCGGGAAGGAAATAATGTTGTTTTAATTAATTCAATTTTCGTTTTTATCTTTATAATATTACGTTACATAAACATCTGTTAGCGTCGTCGTCAATGGGTTTTTTTCCATGTTTATCGGACTATGAGCCTTGATAAGTCTCTTCAATATTAGAAACGAGTAAGTTGGGAGTACTCTCCCTATTTGTTCCAAATCGCGCCGAGAACATTTCTTGCAACGAGTTTTCAATTACCAAACTTAAACTCATTTGTCGTTGTTTTACCAACAAGAATATCGATACTTTTTCTTATACATTTCCAATTTTTATTAGAATATGGAACTTTTTTGAGACATCACATGGTTTATTTTTTTAGTATCGTATCTCGCTGGTTATCCTAGGAGGTATTCGACTGCTTAACCGGGCTATCCTGTGGATGACTTAATAAATTAAGGCCTCCAGACGGTATAAAACTGATAAACTGATTTATGATTAAAAAGGTAAAAATAGTTACTCACATAAGCGTTTATTCCACTCGCTGCGAACGCAACACATAGCAGTAGTAACAGCTTCATTGTATTCTACCTATACTACTAATCGTACTAACTTAAGGTATGACGAATTTTACTGAGAGAGTATTACGCTATCAGCTGATATTTATACACTTCCTTTATCAAAACCAATTTGTAGATTTGTTACTCCGTAGCATATGGCATGTCTTTATAGCTTAGTGTTTACAGACTATGAAAATAACGATTCTGTTTTTAAAAACGATGTAGGTAGCCTGTATTTTCTTGTTCAGTGACCAGGCATCTTTTCCATCATCATCAGCAATATTTTCGTGCTCTTATCCCATTTTATTTAAGGTCAACATATCTTTTTCTTCCATCATCATCATCATCATCATTTCAGCTGAAAGACGTCTACTGCTAGACAGAGGCATCCCGCAAGCACCGCCACTTTGACCGGTTCTGTGGCTTCCCGCATCTTTCTTTCTTTTTCTTTCTTCTTTAACGGATTCCTGGGGCCTTTACAAGATCATGGGTCTAACTTCCAACGCTACGTCTTCTGGTGCGCGGTTACTACTCCAATTCTCATCCATATCTCCATATTAGTCGTCATTTAGTCTGTAGTCCCTTTCTAGCCATATCATCCATCACACAGTCCATCCATCGTTTCTTTAGTCATCCCCTACTCTTATAGCCATCTACTTTCATATTCAAAATTTTCCTCGCGACATTTTGACCGGATATGGTTTATGGAATCAAAATGGTAATCAAGAAAGGGTAAATCAACTTTATTTGGTTGTAGAAACATCACAATAGGGTATCAAATAAGTATGAAGTGCCTTAGTTACCTACTTCCCGGAAGTTCGACATGTACGAGAATTCTTTATGGAAATGTCAAAGATCATTGCATAATGTTGTTATTAAAAGTACTGCTCATCTTATTGCACAATCCGTTTAAATGTACACAGGAAAATGCGTCAATGAATATAATACATGGATTTTAAATTGCGGAACATTTATAATTATAGTTATTTTTTAATTAGTGGGTTAATATTTAATCGCCTTGCTTTTATGAAATAATTAGCCCGTCACAGTCTCATTATTAGCCTCGTCGGTCTCGTTGTCAATGTCATACGCGGTGTGTCAGACGGGTCCTCAGAAGCCCGAAAGTCTGACAACCAGTCTTACCAAGGGGTATCGTATTACCCAGCTACTGGGTTGTGGGGTTCAGATAGGCAGTCGCTCCATGTAAAATACTGGTATTCAGCTGCATCCGGTTACACTGGAAGCCGACGCTAACATAGTTGGGAAAAGGCTAGGCAGATTGATTGAGTGTCGTTATCGGCGATGACAAGACGATAATTTTATATACAGGCTGTAAGGGTAAACAGTCTTGTCATTCAAACCATGGGTAGTTGACTTAAATATAAAAATAAATGACCGAACACAACAAAAAAATAACGTCATTTTCATTAAAAGATTTTAAAAAGTTTCTATCCGACACCGTGCTCTCTAGCGAAACAGCTGACTGACTGAGGGAGGGGTCGCGCTCGCGGCCGGTCAGGTCACATCCCGTACCCCCCGCCCGTGTTGAGACGCAAGTTCGTTGCCCTAGCGCATAGGACAACGAATTGCGTCTCTTGTGGTAAAATGTAGATTTAAAAAAAAGAAAAAAAAAGTTGTGATTTTACTTTGATTTTACGTTCTATAAATGAAACCAAACCACTGGTTGCAAGGATAACGGTGTTTACCCTAACACCCTGTATTTAGAATAAAAATAAACAGACAAACTTCTCAGCTTAAATTGTTGAATATCTAGTGCGAAGTCTTTACCTCCCAAGCAAGCGTAGTATTTAATTTAACATCATCCATGCCTATTACCACAAGCGCTACAAATTCATCTTTTATCTAAGATATTAGGAATGAACATTAAAATGAGCATAATCTTGTCATGAAAACTGTATATTGTTCTTTTTAACTTATCGTGTCCATTTTTTATGACACGTGTATTTGATTTCATAAAATGGATTTCATAGCGATATGTACCAAAGTGTAATCTGTTTTTTTTTAAAAAAACGATGTAGGTAGCCTGTATTTTCTTGTTCAGTGACCAGGCATCTTTTCCATCATCATCAGCAATATTTTCGTGCTCTTATCCCATTTTATTTAAGGTCAACATATCTTTTTCTTCCATCATCATCATCATCATCATTTCAGCTGAAAGACGTCTACTGCTAGACAGAGGCATCCCGCAAGCACCGCCACTTTGACCGGTTCTGTGGCTTCCCGCATCTTTCTTTCTTTTTCTTTCTTCTTTAACGGATTCCTGGGGCCTTTACAAGATCATGGGTCTAACTTCCAACGCTACGTCTTCTGGTGCGCGGTTACTACTCCAATTCTCATCCATATCTCCATATTAGTCGTCATTTAGTCTGTAGTCCCTTTCTAGCCATATCATCCATCACACAGTCCATCCATCGTTTCTTTAGTCATCCCCTACTCTTATAGCCATCTACTTTCATATTCAAAATTTTCCTCGCGACATTTTGACCGGATATGGTTTATGGAATCAAAATGGTAATCAAGAAAGGGTAAATCAACTTTATTTGGTTGTAGAAACATCACAATAGGGTATCAAATAAGTATGAAGTGCCTTAGTTACCTACTTCCCGGAAGTTCGACATGTACGAGAATTCTTTATGGAAATGTCAAAGATCATTGCATAATGTTGTTATTAAAAGTACTGCTCATCTTATTGCACAATCCGTTTAAATGTACACAGGAAAATGCGTCAATGAATATAATACATGGATTTTAAATTGCGGAACATTTATAATTATAGTTATTTTTTAATTAGTGGGTTAATATTTAATCGCCTTGCTTTTATGAAATAATTAGCCCGTCACAGTCTCATTATTAGCCTCGTCGGTCTCGTTGTCAATGTCATACGCGGTGTGTCAGACGGGTCCTCAGAAGCCCGAAAGTCTGACAACCAGTCTTACCAAGGGGTATCGTATTACCCAGCTACTGGGTTGTGGGGTTCAGATAGGCAGTCGCTCCATGTAAAATACTGGTATTCAGCTGCATCCGGTTACACTGGAAGCCGACGCTAACATAGTTGGGAAAAGGCTAGGCAGATTGATTGAGTGTCGTTATCGGCGATGACAAGACGATAATTTTATATACAGGCTGTAAGGGTAAACAGTCTTGTCATTCAAACCATGGGTAGTTGACTTAAATATAAAAATAAATGACCGAACACAACAAAAAAATAACGTCATTTTCATTAAAAGATTTTAAAAAGTTTCTATCCGACACCGTGCTCTCTAGCGAAACAGCTGACTGGCTGAGGGAGGGGTCGCGCTCGCGGCCGGTCAGGTCACATCCCGTACCCCCCGCCCGTGTTGAGACGCAAGTTCGTTGCCCTAGCGCATAGGACAACGAATTGCGTCTCTTGTGGTAAAATGTAGATTTAAAAAAAAGAAAAAAAAAGTTGTGATTTTACTTTGATTTTACGTTCTATAAATGAAACCAAACCACTGGTTGCAAGGATAACGGTGTTTACCCTAACACCCTGTATTTAGAATAAAAATAAACAGACAAACTTCTCAGCTTAAATTGTTGAATATCTAGTGCGAAGTCTTTACCTCCCAAGCAAGCGTAGTATTTAATTTAACATCATCCATGCCTATTACCACAAGCGCTACAAATTCATCTTTTATCTAAGATATTAGGAATGAACATTAAAATGAGCATAATCTTGTCATGAAAACTGTATATTGTTCTTTTTAACTTATCGTGTCCATTTTTTATGACACGTGTATTTGATTTCATAAAATGGATTTCATAGCGATATGTACCAAAGTGTAATCTGTTTTTTTTTTCTGAAAAAAGATTTACTTGCCCGCTCTTTCTTCAGTAATCATCACAATCAATCTACCTAGCCTTTTTCAATTGTTTTGGGGTCGGCTTTAAGTCTAACCGAATGCAGCTGAATTTCAGTATTTTACATGGAGCGACTGTGTATCTGACCTCCACAATCCAGTTACTGAGTAATCCAATACCCACTACCCCTTGGTAAGATTTTTGGGCGTCTGACTATGTGACGACTTCACTGTCAAAGATCTACGAATGACAGCCTGGACCAACGGCTTAATGTGGTTTCCGAGGGACGGAGGGTCTCGATATGTAATGGATGGTTACCCATCCACGGACCGACCGCGGCAAGCGTCGGGCCGTGCGGCTGCTATCATTTAGCCGCGAGCCTCTCATTAATCATCAAAAAAACTGGACATAGGGCCTTCATACTCGTAAAGACTCTTTTAATTAAACCATGATGGAAATAAATGATTGAAGTTAACTTTCTTCATATCTTTTCGCTTCATTATTAAGAGCCTACCTCAGCTTAAATTCAGTTTTTATCATCGCTCGCACCATACTACTCGCGGACTGAGTGAGAGCGAGACGGAGAGGGGTGCTGGTGGCTCCAAGCCTCGAATAGTTTAGGTACTTACTTAGCTTTTTACGATGATAAAAAAGGTAATTCAAAAAAATATAAGACCTGCTTTATGTTTAGTTCAGTTTTTATGCAAAGTTTCATGATCTAATTTGAAGTATTTTTTTGAATAGGTACCAGCGGTTTATAGTTCGTTTTAGAGGTAACTTTGTTTTTTTTTTCTATAGAGAAAATTTTACTTACTAGTGTTTTTGTCAAACTTAGTACCTACCATCAATCCTCAACTTTGACATATATTTATTTTAAAATTAATGCTTCAGTATTTTCGGCATAACGGAGGATCATGTTAAGCAATTTGAGGTTGTATAGGCTCTTAAGTGAGATATACTTTTCCTCAAGTTTTTGATGGTGAATAGTAGATTACTTTCGCGAGGATGTCCGGTCCAAAATTTTCCCTTTGCTTTAATAATCAAGTTATTTTATCTTTTTACTCGACTGCCCCGGAAGTTGGGTAATGTTTTTCGAGAGTATGTATGTATAAATGTACGTCTATTTCTTTGGCACGATCTGTAGCCTAAAAAGCTTGATGGATTTTGACATATGAGGTGTCGATGGATTCGTCTTAATTGTTGGCTTGGCTATTTGATACCTTGGCTATTTGATATTTATACAGGGTTAAATTATTTATTTATTTATACTTTACATTCAAAAAAAATACAATACAAAACATAAAATGGGCGGACTTATCGCCTCTATTTTATTTCTCCAGAAGAAAATAATATAAAATATTATTATTTTCAAGTAACATTTTCAAGACTTATGGAGTGCAGAAATATTAGCCAAATGCTGTTCCACAGTTTATCGCTCCGGTTGACGTTTGAACGTTACGAGCGTTCCTAAGTTTAGTGACTAATGGTTTCTAAGCACGAAAACGATTGTTTAGAAATAGGTTATGTACTTGTACAATTTATTTTTCCAATAAAATTTTAGTTCGTTTTCCTATTGCGCTGCAAGTATGCCATGAAATGCATGAGGTATGAATTTGGTTTCGTTTCCGTATAGTTTTAGAGTTGGAATGCTGCATCCGCTCCAACTCTATAAAACGTGTTTCAAAAGTACTTTTTTTATTTTTTAAATGATTACCATTTTATTTTTAATATCTACGCTAAGAAGAAAAATACCGTGTTAAGGCGAAGTGGGACTGACGGCAGCCGAGGTGGGCGGTATGATCCTGCCCGCGCGCAATTCTATTGCACTATGTTTACAAATACTTAATTTTAATATTTTTTTTGTGTTTGTATAGAAAAATAGGTTCATAACCCCTTAAAGAATTTAATAGTGAAAACTTAGACAAAATTTAATTACAATTGCTTTGATAACAATCGAATGGAATAGGTTTTTCTCTTTAAAAAAGCAGATTTTAAGGAAACTTTGCGATTTTTTTGTATCGAGGAAAGTTTTGTCAATCGTGTTTCGGGCCTCATACTTCACTAAAGACACTCTTCAATTTAGGTAATCATAAAAAAAATACGCATATAAGTTGTTTTTTTGAGAGAAACATTGATTTTGCGTGAAGTCGAAACGCGTCAAAACATCTGCTTTGGAACCACTTCACCTTAATTCCAGTTGAAATTCCTTTGAAGAACTTTATAAATCCGAAAGAAGAAAATACCGAGAAAGAATTCCCAATTAATCCTTCACGGTAGACTTCCTAAACGTTGAATGCCTTGAAATTAACAAAGCAAAGAACATAAAGTCAGCTATAAAGCTGACTAAGCTACCAAGAATCGTATATAACAGACCGATAAAGCGATGACGTATAAAATTTATTATTGCATTAATGTCGACGTACTTCGACAATATCAGTTTTTCGAAATCTCGCGTGTTTATGGTTGTGGACCGCAAAATGCTGCCACCATAGATGTGACGAATCCTTTCTGTTTCTATATTCCCTAAAACCTTCAAGTTTACCATATTTTTTGGCAAAACCCACCCGTGTTCCTTAAGTTGCCTGTTGCCAAGGGCCCAGGGGGCCAAGTCTACTAATTTACAAACGTGTCAGTGGTCTCACAAAAATATAATGCCATACAAAATCTTTCAAAAACTAATCATTGCGAGACCACTGACACGTTTGTAAATTAGTAGACCTAGCCGCCTGGTATCCCTTTTCGGACTTTCCCGCAGCCCTGGCCGAAGTTTAGCATACTGAACCTGAAATCATGACCTTCGGATCCTATAAAAAACAACACCAATATGTTAAAGAATTTTATTTGCACGAATAATTTCTCTGGAAGGTAAATATTTCATTTGGTATTGACGAAATACTGCTTTACTTAAAATACATCTTTCAATAGACTATACAAAAATAACCGTGATTTGACGTTGATTCCTTCGTTATGACAGTAAAATTAAAGTAGAATACAATAATAATATACTGTGTATAATTTTATATGAGAAAATGGACTTGGCTCCGGAATCATCTAAGATTTCTTTGCAACACTTTGTCCCAATTTCTACAACTTTTGGGTAAAAGTCTGTCCAGAACTCGAAAGCTTTGTAATTAACCGTAGCTGGGGTACTCATTGTAAAATTGGCTCTGTCAATGATCAAATATCCGGGCCTCTCTAGTTCATAAGATTGCCAATCTATAATTACTCCGGAATTTGTAGGGTTTGAATACCAAGCGAAATTTGACCACATCCTCATTATGATTTCTGATATGCTTTTATCTCTGTAGTCCCACTTACTCAGGTCTTCAGGCATGGCTAAATAGGGCATCCCAAAAGTGTAGATCAAGTCGAAATTGTGAGGGACGCCTATCCATTCTGGGAGACCTTCATTAGCTATGTCCGAAAAAGGTTTCAGATCGAATCTGTAAAGAAATACTGGGGCGTGCGGACAAATATGTCTGGCCAGCTGGTACGTAGTAGCGCCATGTGTTTTATCAGTGTAAAAATCAACGAACAGTTTTCTCAAAACTGTTTCATTTGTAGTATGAGGGATTGGTTTATAGAAGAATGCAACAGCATCTTGTATGTGATGTTGATTAGTGAAACAAGAGCTGTTATCAACAGTGATATCAGACAAGATGATTTCTTCTCTCATAGAATCGAATTCTCTTTGACTGATACCAGAATCTCCACTTTCATCCTTTTCTAGTAGCAGTCCATCTTCCATATTCGTGTATCCTGCTAAAAGTGGTACTGGAGAAAAAATCTCGTCTTTGAACAACTTGGATGGCAGTTCTGGTAAGAATGGGCTGGTAATATTGCTGAAGCCACCGTCTACGATAGGTTTCCACTCAGCCACTGGCCCAGCTATATCTAAGAGTGCTTGATCAGGTACTCTTCTAAGACAATCAAGTAATTGGAAGGTAGGTTTGCGAAAGCAGCTGAACGCAACTGCAACTTTGTCGACAGTCACGATTTCTTTTCTTGCTATGTTTACTGATTCTGAAGACAGTGCGTTTCCACTCATTGCAATAGCTTTTTGGAAGAGTCCTGCTGAGTATGAGGATATAAGGTGGAGGGTGACGCTGACTGCCCCAGCATCATGGCCGATGATGCAGACGTTTTCAGGGTCTCCCCCGAAGCTCTCAATGTTGTTCTTCACCCAATTTAAAGATGCCACCTGGTCGAGGAGACCAAAGTTGCCCGAAGCTTCGTTGTCGAGGGTTGAGAAGAATCCGAAGATGTTCAGCCGGTAGGCTACTGATACGAAAATCACCTGGAAATGAAAAATGAAAGTTATCATGGGATCGTATAATTTTTATGTATGAGGTTTTTTAGTAATATTGATTGAAAGACGCATTACTACTTAGTACTTCATTAGTAGCGTATTATTAAAATGATTGAAGTTATTAATTGTTGGCTTAATTATTATTGTTCAAATTGGTTCATTTCAGACGATGAAACTACGGAAATTAGTTTTGAACTTATGTTCAAGTTGATCAATTTCAAAATGTATGTCACCTATTCACACAATCTTTGCCTGTATTTCACACAAGCCTAAAACTTGTTCAACTGGGTCAATTCTCATTTAAAGTTGTAATAAATAATAGATTACGTGCAAAGTTTCATTACCCTTTGTTTTAGCACCAGCTGGAACGGATTGACACTGTTAGGGCTGCCTCGCACAAAGTCACCTCCGTGGAACCAGACGAGGACTGGGTAGCCTTCCACTTTGAAATCTGTGGAATAATATTCTCGATTTTAACATTGAAAGAAAAAGAACATGCCTTTGTAAGCAAAGGCATGTGTGACTTTTAATCAGAAGCCGATCAACTTCATGTAATAACTGCAAAGAATTTCATTGATATTTTCTATTGAATATAGCCGTTATTTGGGTAAATGTTTCATGTTGGTACAAAATTGACTCAGGCTGTCTATGAACAATTTGTCATTACTAAGCCGTCTCTACTACGTAAAGTACCTAAAAAAAGAAGCTACAAAAGTAAAAAATATAGGTACTGAAGCAACTTTTGAAATTCAACCGTGTTTGATAAGAATTTAATCTGATTGTGACCCACATTTTAATATTGATCTTTCAATCAAAATTGACAGTCTTACTAACAATTAGGAAAGTTTGAACAAGCAAAACAAATACAGTTCAGCAGGATCGAGAAACTATTTCCTCTATCCTTCCAAAGAACAATAAATTTCTGAATTCAAAAACTAATAAACAACAAAACAAAGCTTCAAACAATTATTGGTTTATTGTTATTCGGGTCAACAATGAGATTAAGGTTAGGTCAACTTGGCAGGAGGTCTTATGGCGGCCGATTGGCACGGCAAGCTTGCATTAATGGCTACTTTACGGTTTACCTACTTACTGGTCGTAATGACTTTGCCTACCTACTAATTTGTTGGTGAGGGTGTTAAAAGTAGTTTGCTCGAAAAGGTTGTTAACAGTTATTGTCGGTTTTCCTTCGACTTCAGAACGTATGCTAGTCAGCCAGTATGTGTTTACTGCTGAAAAATGGTCCCTTATCCTTCTGTACGATCATGGTATTGCCATATGTACATGAAATCTTTTGATTTAACCAATTAACGTATTCTTTCAACACAATCAATCTGCCTAACGTTTTCCTAGTTATGTTGGGGTCGGCTTCCTGTTTAACCAGTATTTTATATAGAGCGAATGCCCCCAAAACCCAGCTACTGGGTACCGATACCCCTTTGTTAAGACTGGTTGTCAGACTATTGGTCTTCTGACTACCCGTAACGATTGTCAAAAATCTATGAAAACAGCCGGTACCAACGGCTTATTAACGCGCTTTCTGAAATACGGTGGGGTCGCGATTTGTAATGGATGGTAACCCATCCACGAACCGACCGCCGCAAACGTAGATTAACCTTCAATCGACCCGTGCGGGTATTATTGTTTAGCCACGAGACCCTTTATTAGTAGTACTAAAATAATTTCGTCAATAATGAAAAACAAATAATTAAGAGCTTTTGATTTCAGTTTTCTTACATCAGTCTTGGCTGGCCCTTAATATTGATACCGCAAATGTTAGTACGGAAACTCCGTAGAATCCTTTGAAGGATAAAATCAGAAATTAAATTAACCAGAAAGAACCTGAGTTATCGACATAGCTTAGCATAGTAAGCAAGCTAAGGGCTGGCCATTTTTGTCGAAGGATCAATGGTCGGTGGAGCAGATAAGCCCAGGACAGCAACTGCGTATCGGCAAGCGTGATGTGGATCGCCCCCGAGCAGATGGATCGACGACCTTAAAAAGGTGACTGGGACAGCCTGGATGCGGAAGGCGGAGGACAGGGTTTTATCGCAGTCTAGGAGAAGCCTTTTTTTTTTTTTGAGGTTGGGAAATCATCCAATGACTTCTCCCGCTCTGGGCGGAGCGGAAGGGCGTGTCAGACTTTTACTAACTAAAACCCACCCGTGTTCCTTCAGTTGCCTGTTGCCAAGGTCCCGGTATCCCTTTCGGACTTTCCCGCAACCCTGGCAGGTCTAGGAGAAGCCTGTGTTGCGATAGGCTGAGTTGATTGATTGAAATGTTTGTTCATTGGTGGCTATAACTCTATTCACCGACATTTGTGACCCATAAAGCTTGCATTGTAATGATTCATTGCTAATCGTGCACTGTGACATAGTGAGTAATAGGTCACTCCAACCATAAACAATAGATTTATTACTGCAAAGTCACAATAAAACTTTTAATAACCCTACCGTTACAACTACACATGGTTATACCTAGAAATAGTTATTTTTTCTATTGAAATTATGATTTATATCGGGAAATGAAAGAAAAAGAGGCCAAGTTCTTCGCAAACGAAGGGTTCCGTACCACCCTACAGTATAATATTATAAAACATTTTTTTATAAACTTTAATTTTTTTTAAAGCCAAAAAACGCCGAAAAAAACACGTTTTGTGTATGGGGACCCCTTGAATTTTTAACTTTATTTTATGTTTATTACTTGTTGTTAAAGCAACCATATTAGTCAAGTGTTTTCCTATTACAGTTCAAAAGATACAGACGATACTCTGTGACAGACGGACGGACATCAGAGCCTTTTTAATAGGGTCCCGTTGTCACACGTTGGGTACGGAACCCAAAAAAATGTATGTATAAGCAAAGAAAGTAGTGAGTCAGCGAGAAATTATAGTTTTTAATGACGCATATTTAGCGTTAAAGATCCATAATGTGTGCTATGTTACTAGCTTATTGCATGCATACTTGCAATTTTTATGGAGTTTTTCCTTTGAGTGAATAATATTAATAAATACGTGAAATATATGGAGCTCGTTGCTAATATAATTGTAGCATATTAAAGTAAATATACTTGTAAGAATGGGTGCAGTAATTATGGCATTATAATGCACAATTATATTTTATTAGTCGTAAAAATAGTAAGGGTTGGTTGTAGGTAAGGGGTTGGTAGCTTTCGTAAGCTATATTTGATTGGAAAATATTTAATTGATCCTCTAAAAATTTAATTGACTTTCTAACGAAAAACATTTTTTTTATATATTGAACCTCTTGTAACTTTATGGGCTTCTAATGATGCGCACTTTTTTACATAAATAAGCATTTTTTATCGCAGCAGCGGCCTGTGAGCCCTTCATCCACAACATATCATCACACCTTTATTCCCTAAAGGGTTGGGCAGAGGTGTTTAATAACACCCACGTTTCGCCAGTCATGGTCTAAGTTCCAGAAGTCTATGAAATTTACAAAAAAAATTGCAAATTATGTAACAATAACAATCCATCATCATTTCAGCCGAAAGACGTCCACTGCTGGGCATAGACCTCCCCCAAGCACCGCCACTTCGACCGGTTCTGTGCTTCTCGCATCCAGGGGATTCCTGCGGCCTTCACCAGGTCATCAATTTAATATAATGTGCATTTTCATATGGTAATACCACCCTATAAAACTTCACACTAAGTCGAGCCTGTCTTGTGACTCTACAAGACAGGCTCGACTTAGTGTGAAGTTCATAAGCAAAATGCTTCTTGTACGTCTTATTTTTTTAGGGTTCCGTACGCGAAGGGTGCCAAACCCAACTCTATTACTTAGCCTCAGCCGTCCGTTCGTCCGTCCGTCTGTCAGCAGGCTGTATCTCATAAACCGTAATAGGTTGACCGTTGAAATTTTCACAGATTGTGTTTATCTACAGCGGCAATAACAAAACAAAAAAAAAAATTGGCTCCATCTTAACCTTCGTGTTTTTTTTCGGTCGGTTTAACTAAGATGTAAACCTAGCTATTTATGTAGAATCTAAGGAAATGTTAAGGACTGATTTTGGAAATAAATATAGTAAATCATTATCATTGGAAAATCAATTCCGAAGCCAAATAATCAAAGAAAATTCATTAGAGTCGAATCCGGCCTTCAAAAGCCAGGCTTCGGATTAAAATATGCAGAAGCAATTAATCTCAATTGGAATTCGAAATACTAATGACCTACTTTATCTTAGAAATTAATGACGGCCACGGCTGACGGCAATGGGTATTTCAATGGGAAACGACTTTTTAGCCAGTTTTCTGGATCTTTATTTATGGTGTATCTTTCATACTTGAAATCTCTCCAGGGGGTTTAGGGGTATGAGGAACAGGGTGTAAAGTTCACTCATCCACCATAGAAAAGGGAGGATCCGACCAGACGGGTGTTGTGTCTGGCGGGCAACTGCCCAACGATTGATATTGGTTGCTTGTATATAATGTCCATCGCGCGGTAAACTCTAATTGCGCGATGCATGATTTATGTGACGTCAGGATTTTTGTATGACGTCAGATCTTTGATGCGTAGATCGAATGTGGCCATGTAGATACCGCCACAGGGTCATTGTACTGGGGGGTCCAAACGCCTCCTGCCGGAGGCTCTACGCGGGGGTCGTGCGGTCCATGGCCCTTTACGGGGCACCGGTGTGGGCGCGTTCCCTTAGGCTGCGGCCAGCCCGCCGGTTGAACGCGTCCTAAAGGGTCATGGCCATTCGGCTGGCCCGGGGATACCGCACGGTCTCCCGCGAGGCGGCGAGCCTCCTGGCCGGATTACCGCCATGGGATCTGGAGGCGAAGGTCCTCGCGCACATATGGGAGTGGCGCGAGGAGATGAAGCGCCGGGGCGTAACTCCGCTGCCGCGAGAAATCGCGGCTCAGCGGACAGAGCTCCGGCAGGATCTCATGGCGGCATGGAGAGTGCGATTGTCGCAACCCAGTGCTGGGCACGCCACAATTGCGGCGATAAGTCCCCTCTTTGAGGAGTGGCTAGAGAGGCGCCACGGCGTCCTCACCTTCCGCCTGACGCAGGTCCTCACCGGACACGGTTGCTTCGGGAGGTTCCTGTTTCGTATAAGGCGGGAGGAAACGCCCGGGTGTCACCACTGTGTGGATCGCCCGGAGGACACGGTGGAGCATACGGTGGAGGTCTGCCCCGCTTGGGTGGAGCCCCGCCGTGTCCTCTTGGAGGCAATTGGCGGCGATGACCTCTCGCGTCCGGCTCTGGTCCAGGCCATGGTACGGAGCGAGAGGGCATGGGAAGCAGTCACCTCCTTCTGCGAAGCAGTAATACTCGCGAAGGAGGAGGCGGAACGCGTGAGGGAGAGGCAAAGTTTGCGCCCTCACGCCCCTAACCGCCGCCGCCGCTGGAGACGCCCTGGGCGTCGGGAATCCCAGGCGGATTCCCGGCCACCATAGGCGCGGGCTTGCGGACGGCGAGCAATGGGTAGCTCGCCGTCCGATCAGGACCAGGCCCGGGTCGATGGCGCGTCGTGTTCCACGCGCGCCTCAAAGAGATGTCAGCACAATTGGCGGGGTCCGCTAGGACCGATGCCTGCCAGGGTTGCGGGTTAGTCCGAAAGGGATACCGGGACCTTGGCAACAGGCAACTGAAGGAACACGGGTGGGTTTTAGTCAGTAAAAGTCTGACACGCCCTTCCGCTCCACCCAGAGCGGGAGAAGTCATTGGATGATTTCCCACCCTCAAAAAAAAAAAAAAAAAAAAAAGGGTCATTGTACTCATCATTATGAACAAATTTCACGTAGGTACCTTGTTGTTGTACCATGTTCGCATACCTTGTCAAAATGTAGGGAACAGCTGATTTTTTTTCGCGATTTCGGGGTTGATCTTTTTTGGGTTGATCCTATAGTGGTAGGTACTGCGGAGCATGAGGTTCCGGGTTTCCCGGGTCGGGTAAAATTTTGGGCTTATCCATATGGGATTTCTCAGTAGCAGCCTGGAGTCTGGATTTCATGGCAATAGGCTCGTCCCCTATTACATGGGACTTAAACATACCTGGCGAAATGTGGGTGTACTACAGGTATGTACACCTCTGCCTAACCTTTCGAGGAATACAGTCGTGATGTTACGTTTTGTTACTCGTGGATGATTTTCAAAACAATTACTGTAAGTACTTGTATCCAAATATTCTCCTTGTACTCTTGTGTTCCAATTAATAAGGCTCTGCTTAAACAAAGCCTAATTAATAGTCACCCCCATTGTTTCAGATTATCATGTTAATGAGGAACGAGCGACGAATTTGATATACATTTACTAGCTATATAAACTGATAAATCCATGTTTGTGTGTCATATTGAGTTTTATATCCGCTGTGTATTATCTTTTACTAGGTTCTGCCCGCGACTTCATCTTGTTTTCACATAAAACATATCAGGTACTTGGTAGTAGCGTAGCTTTATGAGATTTTCGACAGAAAGATTAGTTACATATTTTCATGTGATTTCAGATGCTTTTTGGAAATGTAAAAGAAAATCAAGGTTTTGTAAGGACATTGTCATTGATTCATTACATAATACATACACTAAATGGGTAGGTTATCAAATTAAAGACAGGTGTTTTCTAAGAGAACTTACTATCCTACACTTTAACAACTAATTAAGGGTTTGTCCAAACAGAGGAAACCCGCACGGGATACGGTACGAAATTCGCTCGCGCCGATTGTGTCAACTAACTCGTATCGTAGTCGCGTGACTTTCTAATCATTAAAACAATCAACGCGCGCAGGTGCGATTCGCCTCAATGTGGCCAGAGCTTTATGTCTGGTTTAAGACAGGTGACAAACAGTTCACAGCTTTTAATTAATGATTCGCCATTTTTCAGACATGACAGGACAATTTAGTATTTACTTGTGTTTAATATTGTACCTCTGCTGTAGTCATTTGTTTCCGAAGGTATAGCGTAATATGAACCTCTTGTAATAATGTTTAAAGAGTCCCTTTTGCATTGGTAATTATTTTTGTTAAATTAAATTGAAGGAAACATTAAAAAAATCCTAGATTTAGTGTGGTTTTACTAACTGACTTCTAAAAAAGTAGGACGTTTTCAATTCATCGATTTTTTTTTTTGTCAGCGATTATTCTTTACCACGTCGACTTATTTCGATTTTTTTTTTTTTTATTGGAACCCGATATAAATCTGGTGTAGTGGTTTTTGAGTTTGATTGAATAAAGGCTCCAGCGGACAGGCCTCCGTGAAGTTTTCGTAGAAATCGTTCCAATGGACACTGCTGCGGATCTTTAATACGTATTTAATCTACTTCGTTTTGCAATGTAAAATAAATACTTAGCAAGAATTTTGTGCTACACCACAACGAAAAAAAGAGAAAAAAAAATACTTTTGGAGCTGTTTGTTTCTTTTTTTTTTTTTTTGGAATATACTTATGTCTAATTTTTATAAAAACCAATGTTTATTTTCTCTCGAATACTTACCTATATTATATCGTTATAATAAACAGAATTCAACTTGAAATCGATTTTAATTAAAACATTATAATTGTGTTATCAAAACAAAATCTGTTAAATTAAATGGCTCAGAAAAGTAAATAACAACAGTAGGTAATGAAATGTCATTTGTGTCACTTCCCACGCACGTTATTGAAATTAAATGTCAATAAAGAAAATGATTAATTAACAATATAACGATGACCGCGCAATTTATAAATTAAGCTATGAATACGGTTGCGGTTACAATGGCTCATTTTCTTTGTTTTATAAATCTCCTGATATTGAAGAAAAGTAATTAGTTGCTGCAGTATAAAAAAAAATGAAAACTGCTTTGAATTAAGAGACCGATAAAAATGAGAGGACATGGCAGGCTGCGTAGCCTGCCTTCCGATAAGGACCAGGCCCGGGTCGATGGCGCGTTGTGTTCCACGCGCGCCTCAAATAGATGTCGGCACAGTTGGCGGAGTCTGCTAGGATAGATGCCTGCCAGGGTTGCGGGAAAGTCCGAAAGGGATACTGAAGGAACACGGGTGGGTTTTAGTCAGTAAAAGTCTGACACGCCCTTCCGCTGCGCCCAGAGCAGGAGAAGTTTTTTGATGATTTCTTTTTGAGGGTGGGAACCCTCAGAAAAAAAACTGCGTAGACAAAATAAAGCCGTTCAGCAAAATATAGAGGGGAAGTCGAGTTTCACTAGGCTGAGTATATTTAAAAAAAAAATCTTAGAAAGAGAAGACTTCGCATCCTAGATTTTTTCATGCTCACTCAAGTCTGAGTGCGTTACGTGACTTAGAGAAGTTGCTGATGGTGGCACTTGTGTTGGATCGTTTAGTTCCCTTATAAATGGTTGATCGGGATGGTGCTGGTCTTGATCTTGCGTGCTGATCTCTTGATCTTTGTGCTATACGTCATGTTCTTGAAAACGGGCGCCGTCAGTTGTTACTAAGTCATATCTTAGCTACCAAGGTTTATTTTTTTAATGTTTTTTTTTTGTTTCTTTTTGTTTCACTCTGGAACATTAATTTAACATGCAATTGTTTTTGCATCAATCTCACATCTATAATTATAACAATGAATCCCTATTTCCCTTGGTCACGCCATCACGCGTGAACGGCTAGACCGATTTCGCTAATTATTTTTCTGTTGTGTTTGTTATTGTCAGGAGAAGATTCGTATGAAAGAAAAAATTAAGAAAATTGCGCGGAAAATTAGAAAAATTAAGACAGGACAACGTCTGTCGGATCAGCTAGTAACATTATAAATTCAACAATGATGTAACAAATATTTTAAGTAAAAATATACAGGGTGTTAGGGTAAACACCGTTATCCTTGCAACCAGTGGTTTGGTTTCATTTCTAGAACGTAAAATCAATGGAAAATTACAATTTTTTTTTAATTTTTTTTAGATCTAAATTTTACCACAAGAGCCGCAAGTTCGTTGCCCTATGCGCTAGGGCAACGAACTTGCGTCTCAACACGGGCGGGGTGTACGGGATGTGACCTGACCGGCAGCGAGCGCGATCCCTCCCTTAGTCAGTCAGCTATTTCGCTAGCAAGCACGGTGTCAGATAGAAACTTTTTAAAATCTTGTAATGATAATAACGTTTTTTTTTGTTGAGTTCGATCATTTATTTTTATAATTAGGTCAACTACCCATGGTTAGAATGACAAGAGTGTTTACCCTTACATCCTGTACTTTAAAAGAGTGTCTATGGAGTTTCTTACCTGTTCTTATCCATAGGAACCTGTTAGTTTGAGTTTGAATTTTTCAACTGACAACTGCCCATTTAATTTCCAGAGAACTTTCGAGACATAATGTACGTCAGTAAGTCATAAACGAAAACTACTAAAAGATGACTGAAAATAACAAAAATATTTTCCACTATCGTATAATGTTTTATTACAGCAATCTATTTAAGGAATGGTGATGATATCCGACGCTTTCACAGAACATTGAGAGGGGCAATTTCTCAATACTTTGATATACAAAATACAGGCCGTAAAAACTTTAAGTTATTTTTCACTATTTTAGTGTTTTTTTTGAAGTCGGTTGTTTTTTTTTGTAAAAAGTTTTTATTTTTCACTTTTTAGTGGTGGTACCTACCCCACACAAGTTATTACCTGCTATGTAAATAACAGTGAAGGAGTCTAATAATTATATCGTCTACATAGACTGTGGGAAAAATACGTAATATTGAAGATAGCTCAAAAACTACGCAAGCAAACTTAATAAAATTTATATGGGACCATCTCGGGAGTATACCCTTTCGAACTAAATAAGAATTTTTTAAATCAGTTCACAAACGGCGGAGTAATCGGTGAACACACATAAAAAAAACAATCATCCGAACGTAGTACCTCCTCCTTTTTTGAAGTCGGTAAAAAGAAATACAAACCAGTAGCAAAAAAATAAGTTTGAAAAGGGAAGCCGGTTCAAAAAACCAGCCTATATTTTGATGATTTTCATGCGATTATACGGAAACGGTGCGCTTCTATTCTCGGTAGAATTCGTGCTAGCTGCCACAGCCTCCTGAGTGTATTGTGTGATATGTGGGACAGCCCCATGCTAACTCACTAGATACAGCTGCACACGTAGGTGTCAGTCGTTACAATTTTGTATATTTATAGCGTGGTTCTTACTAACATTCGGTTAAGATCTTTATTAAGAAGTTATGGATCATTGATCTGAAATAAATAAATATATTGTCCTAATGCAGGGCACAGGCCTCTTCTCATACAGAGAAGACACGAGCATTGATTGCTACGGTTGCACAAAACAGGTTGGCGATTTCAGACATAATAATATGTTTTAACCTATAGTAAACTCAGAAAGTATCTATGTTACCTAGTACCTAAGTTTTTTGTTACATTTTTAATTTTCTTTAGAATCTAACAGACATGTTGATTTTCATTTGCGCTGTTTCAGACTTTCGGGCTTCGGACGACCCGTAACGACTGTCAAAGATCTACTAATGACAGCCGGGACAAGAGGGGTCTTGGTAATGTTAAGATGGTCTCCCATCCAAAGACCAAGAGCGACAAGCATAGCTTAAGCTGATCGATCGACCCGTACGGCTGTTAATACTTAGCCACAAGCCCCTCTCCTTCACTATTATTCAGCAATTATGAAGAAATTTCATAATTGTTCCGTTATATTGTTTGATATTATTATATATTTTTTATGTTTCTTATTAAATACACATTTTGTACAACAATAATCTTTATTTCAAATTGATGAATGAATGAGACGTCAACCGTCAACGCGACAGACGTCGGCACTCGGTGGCCAGTACATATCAGTCCTCCGCCGCCATTCCTGGTTGTCCTACCCCCGGGGCTGGAAGCAGCTGTTCCAGGTGTCTACGCCACACGAAGCCACCGTCAGTCTGCACTTCATAATGAAGCCTGTCTAGGCGACGCACTATCGTGCCGAACTCCCATCTTCGTCTCTGGTCGGAGTAGGCTCTAGCCTGGACTCGATCACCTTCGGAGTAAGCCCTGGTGGGGGGCGATGTGTTGTTTGGTTTGAACGCCCTCGGGGCAGATGAGTCTCTAAACATTAAATGTAGCTTTGTTCTCACATCCCGACTGAACATTAATTCATAGGGAGTCTGTCCATTTGAGTTTTGTGTGCGTCTGAGCCGAGTCTTAATGATAAGGAGCTTATCCTTAAGATCGCCTCTCTCCCCCTCCATTGCGCGTAGTGCTTTCTTAATTGTTTGCACGTAACGTTCAGCCTGACCGTTAGTGGCTGGGTGGTACGGGGCTGACGTCAAGTGTGTTACACCGCAGCTGGAAAGGTAGCTCTTGAATTCTTGAGACACAAACTGCCGTGCGTTGTCCGAAACAAGTGTGTATGGTGTACCGAATGTGCAGAATAGTTCCTTCAACTTAACAACGCACCAAGCACTTGTTGTGGTCTTTGTTGGGAAGATTTCCACCCACTTTGAAAAGGCATCCACGACTATTAAAAGTTGATGTCCTAAAATAGGTCCTGAAAAATCTATATGAAGGCGTTGCCATGGTCCTGTAAGTTGTTCCCAATGGTGTGGGGGTGCTTTTGGTGACTCATTTTGTTCTAATCGGCATTTTCTGGTTTCATTAGCTATAACTTCTGGTCGGATTTCTAGGACGTTAATCTGCTGTAGTTGGTATGAACAATGTTGGTCTATTGAGGTTTCTTTTGCTATTTCTACTGGGAATCTTGATAGGTAATCAGCGTTTGAATGTTTCGCTGAAGCTCTGTATTCCACGTCGTAGTCGAATCCCGATAAGAAATGTGCGTAATGAAATAATCGCATTGTGCTCAATGCTGGTAATGTCTGGTGGGGATGAAAAATTGAGGTAAGGGGCTTATGGTCCGTCACTAATGTGAATTTTCTGCCGTAACAGTAGTGAAAGAATTTTTTTATACCCCAGTAGATCGCCGTAGCTTCTTTGTCAATTTGACTATATTTCCTTTCACTAAATGAAAGTGATCTAGAGGCGAATGCGATTGGTCTATCAGAGCCATCAGGTAGTTTGTGAGAGAGAACAGCTCCTAATCCCGTTGGTGAAGCGTCAGTAGCTAGTATCAGTGGTTTTCCTGGGTCAAAGTGAATAAGAACTCTTTCGCTCAAAATTTCCTTCTTAATGTTATTAAAACTATCTTCGCATTTAGAGGTCCAGTGAAAATCTTTGTCTTTCTTTAGTAACTCGTTTAGTGAGTTTGTTATAGAGGCAAGGTTCGGTATAAATTTGTTATAGTAGTTTGCCATACCAAGGAAGGTTCGTAGTTCGTTTGTATTAGTTGGTCTTACCGTGTTCACGATGGCGTTTACTTTGTCTTTATTCTTATGTAAACCATCTTTATCGATTGTGTGTCCGAGGTAGTTAATGTTACGTTTAAAAAAATGACATTTTTCTCTGTTAACGTGGAGGTTGTCATCTCTTTCAGTTTTTGCAAGACTCGTTTTAGACGTGTTAAGAGTTAGTCCTCTGATGCTCCTTGTATTATAATATCGTCGAAGAAACATTTTATTCCGTCTAGTCCCTGAAGTAATTGGTCCATGAATTTCTGCCAAAGGCTTGGTGCTACTTTGACTCCAAACATTAAGCGATTGACTTTGTAAGTACCTTTGTAGGTACTTAATGTTTGTAAGAGGGCGCTTTCTTCGTCCATAACCAAATTTAGGTAGGCTTGTGTAATGTCTAAGGTGCAGAAGTATTTGCCTCCGTTCATTTCTGCAAATATATCCTCTATTATAGGAATTGGGTAATGTTCGTCCCTGATGACTTTGTTAAGGGTGACCTTGTAGTCTGCACATAGTCGAATGCTCCCATTTGGTTTCACAATCGGTACGATTGGTGTGCCCCAATCTGAATGGTCTACTTTGGTGATCACACCTTCTGCACATAGTCGTTCAATTTCTTTATCTACTTTTTCCTTTAACGCGTACGGTATTCGTCGCGGTTTTATAAAAATCGGTCTTGTATTTTCCATAAGATTCAAGTGAGCTTCATAGTTGGGTATTTTTCCCAAGCCTGATTTAAAGACAGTTGTTGTAAATTCTTCTAATATTTTATCAAGTTTGTCGGATCGTTCAGAAGTTTGTAAAACCCTTATGTCTGCAATTCTCACATTCAGTTCTTTCATCCAGCTTTTTCCAAATATTGGGTCAACGTTTTGATTGATTATGTATAATTTCCCGTTGAAGGTCTGGTCTTTGTAAGTGCCTTTTACGTATGTCACGCCTGCAGGCTTGATAATTTCTCCAGTGTAGGTTCTCAATTTCATTTCTGTTTTGAAAATTTTGTTTGTTAATTTTAGGCTTTTGTATTGTTTGAGTGACATAGAGGACAAGGTCGCTCCTGTATCGAATTCCATGCCAACCTGTTTGTTCTCTATTTTTACTGTGATCTATTTTTCAGATATCTCACTTTTAATTAAGTTGATATCTCCCATGCTTTCGATACTAGTGTTACTTGTATTGTTGTCTAGTTGATTGGTATTTAAGTTCCGCTGTAAACAGACTCGTGCCAGATGTCCAGTCTTCTTGCATTTCAGGCAGGTAGATTTGATGGCGCCACACTCATTAGATCGATGGTCGTCTTTGCCGCATCGGAAGCTCTTATCGTTATCGGAGATGAAGGCGACTGTCCGCTCGGTGGTGAGTATGACGGTCGTGGATACTTAGGCCTTTTTATCGAGCTCGTAATTTTGTTTACTGTGTCCGAATGTTTGTGCATGTCTGCGGATATTCTTAGGTTCTCCGATTTTCCCATTTCTATCCATGTGGCTATATGTACCAGTTTCGTAAAAGGTGGTGTCTCCCTTTCTTGAAGAATTTTTGTACGTATATCAGTGTCTTTCAATCCCCGAATAAATTGTAGGGATAGAAAGCTTTCTAACGTAGGTTTTTGACAATTTTGACATTTAAATTCGCAGTTTAAGTCGACATCCTCGTCGCCAATTTATTAAATACACATTTTGTACAACAATAATCTTTATTTCAAATTGATGAATGAATGAGACGTCAACCGTCAACGCGACAGACGTCGGCACTCGGTGGCCAGTACATATCATTTCTAATTTGCTGAAAGAGACGCTTACATTAAATTTTGATTAACTTCATCTTATAATGAGCTTAAGATAAGTGCATTTTACCGATTAAGTAATTACAGATATTTGAAAATGAAATGAATAAATGATTAACTTCAAAAAGAGGGAGATTTGCTTTCGTGTATTTCTTTTTTGGGTTGCCATATTTAATGAGGCAAACCGAAAGGAATCGTGTTTTATTGACCCTTTAGTAAAGTCAAATAAGTCAATCTATTCTTTTTTTCGTAATAGGGAAAATCTTATCGCTAGTTGCAAGTTATGTATTATAGTGTTTTTTACAACCTGTATAGTAGTATCACGAAGATGATGTATGTTTTTTGTCCTAACAATTTTTTATGTTTTTTGCTTAAGATAATATTTTGCGAAACACAAAGTTTGCCAAGATCGTAAAAGGGGACGAAAATAAATATCTTATGTTGGTATAAACATATACCTTACATTGTTGGCAAAAAAGGGCCGTAATAGTAATGCAATCAATCAAAGTAGGGTAAAACAAAACATTTTGTATTGAATATGATTTATAGTTCTTTTTCCTTCTCAGTTACTTTTCTACGTATTTGCCTAATATTTGCCAAATAAACTGAATAAGTGTCTACTACCTGTTAACTAAATACTAAAGAAAAAAAAAATTAAAAGAGTATAATAATACCTAATTACCTATGCTAAAAGGAGCTCGTGGCTAAGTAATAACAGCCGCTCGCGTCGATCCATCAGGTTAAGCTACGCTTGCCGGGGTTGGTCCGTGGATGGGTGACCATTTTCACATATCAAGACTCCTCCGTGCCTCGGAAAGCACGTTAAGCCGTTGGTCCCGGCTGTCATTTGTGGATCTTTGACAGTCGTTACGAGTCGTCAGAAGCACGAAAGTCTGACAACCAGTCTAACCAAGGGGTATCGTATTACCCAGTTACTGGGTTTTGGAGGTCAGATAGGCAGTCGCTTCATGTAAAATACTGGTATTCAGCTGCATCCGGTTAGACTGGAAGCCGACCCCAACATAGTTGGGAAAAGGCTAGGCAGATTTTTATCTATGCTAAAATGGTTTGGTCATACAGTCTTGAATATTGAATACGAGGTTTTTGGGTAATTTTGAAATGAGTATTACAATGTAATTTTTATGTAATGTGTGTTTAGTTTATGCAGAATAATAAGAAACAAAAAGAATTTAAAACTAAAAAAAACAATAGAATACAGAACAGATTTTTTTTAATAATAATAATTATTTTTGGATGAATAAAAGGCGGTTTGCAAAAGGTATTACAAGGTTACAAAGGTAGTACAAGGCGGATGTGAGTGAAACACTGGTAGGGCACGCCCTAGAAGTAGTGTGTGACCACATGACATGAACGTTAACGAAGAAAAAGGACTAGTTATGTAAGGATCATAGCAGATGACGTTCTGAAGGACTATGGCGTGAGTTTATCTGGTATATTTCGGGTAAATGTGTGCAAATGGTTTATCAGAGTTTCGAGCAATAAGAGGAATTTAACAACTCGTATTGAACTATCAATCTGCCTAGCCTTTTCCCAACTATGTTGGGGTCGGCTTCCAGTCTAACCAGATGCAACTGAATACCAGTATTTTACATGGAGCAACTGCCTATCTGACCTCCACAACTCAGTAACTGGGTATTACGATAACCCTTGGTAAGACTGGTTGTCAGACTTTCGGGCTTCTGACGACTGTCAAAGATCCACGAATGACAGCCGGAACCAACTGCTTAACGTGCTTTTCGAGGCACGGAGGAGTCTCGGTATGTAAAGATGGTCAGCCTTCCACACACCAACCCCGGCAAGCGTAGCTTAACCTGATGGATCGACCCGTGCGGCTTTTATTACTTAGCCACGAGCTCCAACTCGTATTCCACTATCAGACAGTAATAAAAAAGCCTCTAAAATTGTGGTACACCCACAATAAACTAAGAACAAATAAAGGCAGGTGTGTATACTGATGATGTCTACTCTTGAGACTCTGGAGATTGGTGGTCAATAAAACGAAGAGAATATGTATGATAATCCAGATAAACTCTGAACTCGATCACCATCTGCCTAGCCTTTTCCCAACTATGTTGGGGTCGGCTTCCAGTCTAACCGGATGCAGCTGAATACCAGTATTTTACATGGAGCGACTGCCTATCTGACCTCCACAACCCAGTAACTGGGGAATACGATACCCCTTGGTAAGACTGTTTGTCAGACTCTGAACTCGATAACACTCCGTTATATTTTTGATCACAATCTGAGTTTAGAGAGAAATTTAAGCGGATAGATGTTCGTCCTTTTAGAAAAAAAAAATATATATTATAATATTGGGTGCCACGTGCCACCTATGCAATTGGCATTTTTTTCTCACAAATAGAGAATCTCTTCACTGCTATGATTCAAAATATATATTCAATTGCTTGGAATTATATCGAATAATGACCATCATAGACAACTACTAATAGTAAAAACCTTACTTATAGACTCCTCATTTTGTTAGCAGAAATTACCACTATTTTTTTTTTAACATAATCAGTACTTATTTTTGTCGCTTAATCTAAGTGGTATAATACGTTATCTTAGTTTAACATTCGTGCATACAATTTTTAAATCATTAGTGTTCATGGTTGTTTTAAAAATTAAGAAAATTTTAGTATGAAAAATGCAACTTCTTTAAAATTTCCCATACAAAACGCTGATTTCATAGGTGGGGACCTAATAGTATCAAAATTGTGAGATAAATAGAAGCTAATTTTATTATGTCCTGCGAATCACCGTCAGGTATAAAACGCCTGAGAAATACGTTTGGCAATCTCTCAAACAGTTACATTGTTAATATTTGTATACAGAAGGATGTTGCTGTTATTCGCCCTCATCAACACTCACGGATAGATCATGAGTAGCCGTTTACTGATAAATACATTTTTAACTTAGACTTATGACCTGTTTTAAGAGGAAATAGGGTCGGTCTTTTTCACCATACAAAAAGTCATAATTCGAGGTGGGCTCTCGTCTATTTCCTCCTCCAATATTGGAACAATTGAAAGACATTTTATAAATTGAATAAGAAAGATATTTACTGTGCCCTTATGTTTTTCTTGTTTCATTTTTAGTTGTCAAATTTGTACAATGGGCCTCTGATCACAGCGGTCTAAACAGGCAATTTTGAGCATTTTCTGAGGGTTCTAGTGCTTCTACAGATAATGTATCGTCAAAACGGAAAACTTAGGGGCACAGTAAATATCCTTCTTATTCAATTTAAAATAATCTGTCAAATTGGTCCAATATTGGAGGAGGAAATAGACGAGAGCCGAACCTCGAATTATTACTTTTTTTATGGAGAAAAAGACCGACCCTATTTCCTCTTAAAAACGTAAACGAAGCAAAAGGAATTTGTAAGGTTCGTATCAGATTGCATTCTGTAGTTTCTGACTAGGGGTACCCGTGGGAAGCAGGCCTGGGTTTACATTATGATCAGACCATTATGATTTAGAAATTATTTTCGTGAATGAAAGAACTATTTCTACCATTTCCACCAACTGTCAGACGTCAACTATTTTTAGATTTCTTCGTAGAACTATTTCTATGGACAGTTTAATGTATCAGTTTACAAAGTCTATTAATACATTCTATCGATCGGCAAGTCCAAGGTGCTATATCATGCCGACAGCTCAACACATGTCTTTTCTCTGATCCGCGAAGTGCGGGTAAATATTTGATTCAAGTCGAAAGCCGGCTAGTTATGTAATCTATGTATGGTTATTTTTTCTTACGTTTTAGTAGTAGAGTATACCCTCTTATTAGCTGCACTGATGGCCTAGAAAAAGTGACATTCTATCAGCAATAACGATAATGGAAAAAGCAAAAATATATCGGACTGACATAAACTATCGAAAAGCTCATGTCAATCCTGTTGAAAGTCGTTGTAGAAATACGAAAAGCTTTCGAAGCGATTGTCTGTCTGTCTGTGTTGTGTGTTGTCTAGGCCCTCTGGTCAAACTGAAGTGTCTCGCGCGGGTTGCGGGGCGAATTTACCTCACGCCGATTGTGACAACTAAAGATCTAGCCTCTTTGAGACGAATCCCGCGTGGGATGCGGGTCGATTCACTTAATAATAAGGAAGTCACGTGACTATTTGCACCAATAGGGCAACAATTAAGGTTCTTGTCATACTAGGAAACGGTACTTGTTCCTATACGTTGGATAATTTTGATATAAAAGCACCTTGCTGTTATATCCAGTTCAAACATAGAAAACTAGTAAATAATTCTTATTTTATTTTCCTCATGTTTTATGTCCTTCCTATTAAAATTACACATGATATTATTTTCCTTATGACACATGCAAAAATGTTGTCAATAGTGTCACAATCCCTTACAATTATAATTATATCCTACATAAACATAATAACCCCAAGGTTTTTATGTGCTAGCTTTTCAGGAAATGTTTTGTTTTACTAAACTGATAGAGTACAGGCAAGTGTGTTGCTACCTCTGTACCGACTTTATACATAATAGACTTTAGCCGATCGATTCTGTAAAAATATCACCGTGAAAAGTTCGGTGATGTGAGCTGTCAATAGTGTCAATCCCAAGCATCAGGTGGAATGACAGTTCACTTCAAGCTCACTTCACCTACGTTTTCACGGTGATATTTTTGCAGAATCTATCCGCTGAACCGAGTATAATGTACTTTCTAAGGGCCTGCTCCCACTGGCGGCACAGCACGGCATATTTTTCGGCATCATTACATGCAAGCGCATATGGCATGCCGTGACATCCTATTTCAATTTTCTGTCATAGTAATGTTGTATTCCTATTCGTCCCATAAAAATCCCTTTCCGTGCCGTGATGCCAGTGGGCGGAGGCCCTAAGTTTACGTTACTGTTGTACAGTCAGGGATACTAATCTACACTAATATTATAAAGTGGAAAGATTTGTATTTTTGTGTGTATGTTTGTAATGAATAAACTCAAAAACTACTGCGCCGATTTCAAGATTTCTTTCACCATTAGAAAGCTACATTCACCCTGAGTAACATAGGCTAATTTATAAAGATTACACGCGGGCGAAGCCACTGGCGGCAGCTAGTTGTTTATACAATTGATACACTACTTCAGTTTGAAGTGTTATAGCCATTTCGTACCAATGAAAACAGTCACCGTGAGAAAAGTGATTTGAATAAACGGACAATTTAAGTTGGTAGAAAAGATACAATTTAATTTCCCTGACTTATCCCCTGACACCATGGATACACACGGTGACGGCAACAATTTAAACAAACCAGCACCCCAATTATGTAACACATTTTCTTTCACAATGCGAAGGATTTTGAATGAAATTGCTATACAAATATCGGGAAATAAAGTTGAAGTGTCTGTTTGTAATGTAAAAATAATCGCTTTTTACTAAATGTATAATAAGACCTCATGCAGACTGGCGCGACAACGCGATGTGACTCTAACAAAACAATTTTTAAGAAAACTTCACGGTGTAAAAATTACTGGTGTCGCGTCGCGCCTGTCTGCACGAGGCTTTATGAAAGTAATTGTATCTGCGGTACTTATAACATTTTTTTTTTGTTTCTGCTTATGAGAACAAAACATTGTTTATAGTTTACTATGACACGTGTACAGTATTTTCTATTCTTGACAAGCGATCTGTTAAGCTATGAATTATTCATTAATGCATACATTTTTCTTTAGCTGCCATATCAGCATGTCATAAATTATAGAACAAATATTTATCTTTCTTTTTCCATTTAAAAATAAAGTCTTGAAGTCACGTAACTTACATTGCTGAACTTAAATAATCAACTGCTACAATAATTGTTTGCCTTCCATTGCATGGTATATAGCGTGTCCATTTTATATTGACACCCGTGATGCATGCGCAAGTTACTATGTAGTGCAAAGCTTACCTACACGATATGCATTATTAGAAATGGCATGTATTTAATTGAACTTCTAACAATTCCCATTTTGCGCTCCTAAAAGTATTATTGAACAGTCTAATATGATGATTGCGCCTCTTTTTGTAATACTCAATTAAAAAATCGTGAGTAAAAAAAGGGCATTACACTAAATAAAAATGTGTACTAACAATTTAAATGTATAATTCGGCTCGCGCGTGGTTGGTGACATTTCAATAGTGTCATCACTGTGTCTAGTTTCTTTTATTGTTTTAATTTATTTTTTTGTATTTTGTCACCCAACTGTTTATTAATGTAATTAGTTACTATTTAACCGTGTGTTTGTATGTTGTGCTGTGTTTTGTGTGCACAAAATAAACGTTTTATCTATCTTAGATAGATAGATAAAACGTTTATTTTGTGCCTGTCTATCATAGAATCTGTAGGGGGGAAAAGTGGAATAATCCAAAATGAAAAAGGGGATTTCTGGATTTTTTTTACATTAGGGTACACTTTCCCCCCTGAGGGAAATTCTCTCAGGGTGAAAAGTGGAATAAGCTGAAAAACCAGCCACTTACATTGTTTCATATTATCTGAGGGTTAAGTATCAAGATACAATAGTCGTGGTAACAAGAAATGTTAGAAGCATGATGGCATGTTGCCGTAAAAATTCTTTGTAACTAGCTCGAATACAATCGAGTTAAAATGGTAGGTAATTTTATTTAATGACTGAAACAGTATAGTTCAGTAGGGGTTGTTAGTTAAGTGGAAATGTTGGATTAAGAATTGCTGGATTTGTTGATTTTTTTGGGTGATTGCAGGACTGTACAGAGTCAAGGACAATTTTTGTATTAGTAATAAGGATCAAATTCACAAAACACGTAGGTATTCGTTAGTATGAAACGGAAAGATGTCAAGAAAGCATTCTCACGAATGTGTTATTTTTTTATCTAGAGAAATAACAGTACGTATGTGTGTTGATACTTTAATTAAATTGGAAGTTACATAGGTGCCAATCTTTAATTTTCTTATTAATATCATAGACATTTGATCCCAAAATCCAGTTCAATTTAGAATGTAGACCTTTTTAAACGCAATAACACAGGTTTAATGAAAAGGTTGAGTTTGTGGAATATTTTCAGACCCTCATTATAGAAGGCTTAACAGATTTGATGAGAGGTTAACGAGAAATTCACACAATTCGTTTGAACATTCAGTAAGGGTTATCTTTTACGAAGAGATCATTACGTATATCCTGGGCAGCCATGCGATAATAAGCTCCTTTTTGAAAAGATGACAGTATAAAACATATCGAATAAAATATTGAGGCATGAAAAACAGTGTGTAAAGTTCACTCATCCTCTATAGAAAAGGGAGGATCCTCCGACCAGACGAGTGTTGTGTCTGGTGGGCTACTGCCCGACGATTGATGTCGGGACGTTGTATATCTACTCAAGCGCCCGGCAACCATGGTAGTCCACCTGGTTTGGTTTGGGTTTTATGCTAGTCGCGTGGTAAACTCTGCTTGCGCGATGCAGGATTTTTCGTGACGTCAGTGTGTTGTGGCACTGGCAGACAGAAGGGTCTTACTGATTTTTAGTAAGGCAGGTGTTCTAAATGAATAAACGAGTAAGATTTCTTGAACCAAGCTTCTTCTACATAGTGCGAAAAAAAAAACATTACCACAGATTAAAATAATTATAACTGTCAGTGAGCATACAGCGGGGCACTTTTTCACAAACTTAGTATTACCCAACAATGTTATCTACAGCATGTATACAAAACTCATGCATGGGTCGGCTGATTTTTTGGTCCCATGGAAAAAAAAACTTGTTCGGTTTCATGGTCTGTACATCCTAAATTTTGACCAAATCATACATGCTATATTAAGGATCAAGAAACTTTTGATTGGATAGTTAGTCATCTTCGTCATCAGGCTCTCTTGGATGAATGAGAAAAGCTTGACTAGCTCATCAATCATCGGATTATTTTGTCGAATTCGCCCAAATTCAAAGCGTTATAGAAGGGTTATTCAAATTAATCTGCTCTAAAATCTCTCATGTCGCTACATACAGAAACTGGGTAAGACACAGACAATAGGCGCGCTGGTTATTGGATTTCAGACGTGTTATTTAATATTGGTATTTATTTAATCTTTTTTTGGAAAGCATAATGGATATTATTTGATAACTTCAACTTATTAAAAAACATATTGAGCAGTCTAATATTAATGAACGCGCCTCTTTTGGTAAACCTCATATAATTCCTATTTTGTGGTCCTAAAAACTAAATAACCACATAACTGCGACGAACTTGGATGTAGGGCTGGCCGACCGCTGCCTCTCGCTCACTCCACTCACTCGACTCCCTCGCTATTTGACACAGACCAACTTGCATGTAGGGCTGGCCGACCGCTACTTCTCTCTAATGATGTACGATTTTAAGGTCCCCTAAGTTTTATAGTTTAATAAGTAGTTGTTGTCTTAAGCTTAATAAGTTTTTTAGTTTATTTCTCTTTAATATTGTAACAAAGGGAAAACGATACCAGCCTGTAGGTAATTAAAGTTGCCTTTAATATTTTGACACAGATTCCCTGTACAGTGAAATATGCGTGTTTTAATTATGACGCAGAATAAATTAAGACATTCGGTGGCATATATTCTAATTGCGGTACAAGGCTGTCTTTGTATTACATTATTTCAACAATCCACGCATAAATTATTTTCTATTTCGGTACAAAATATGACTGTCGTAAATGTATTTGATTTATTTCATTATGTTTCTGGAAATAATTTCCTTTTTCTTACACTTGATAAGTGCTAAGCTAGCCCGCGAAATTCCAATTTTCTACGTCTTTTGCTATTTTCAGGTCATAGTCAGACTGATCCTTATCCTTACATACTATAAAACAAAATCCTCCGCCGCGTCTGTCTGTCGTCCTGTTCGCGATAAACTCAAAAACTACTGCACCGATTTTCATGTTGTTTTCACCAGTGGATAGAGTGGTTCTCGAGGAAGGTTTTAGTATATAATAATCAATATCCACGCGGGCGAAGCCACGAGTATCAGCTAGTTTAAACATAATTCGCTACCGTAACAAATATTTGTTCCTATCATGTTTTTTATTTGGCCTGAGGGCCTTTAGCTTAGCTTTAGCTTAGCTTTAGCTTAGCTTTAGCTTAGCTTTAGCTTAGCTTTAGCTTTACCTTTAGCTTTAGCTTATGTTAGGGTCTTTAGCTTATGTTACAATTTTTGTGTTACTTGTAAGTATTGAATCTTCATCATCATCTGCCTGCCTTTTCCTATCTATGTTGGGGTCGGCTTCCAGTCTAACCGGATGCAGCTGAATACCATTATGTACATATCTACAGAATAAAATTATAATCATTAGAATCATTATTACAACTCTCTAAGTTACAATTTGACCTCAAATATTATGATTACATGAAATAGTCATTCAATTGGTCAATTTGAACATATAGAATAAAAAAACATCAAAATATTGCCGGAGAAATTATAAAAATATTGACAAAAAAAAAAAACAGAATTGTATTATTTTTACTGTCTTGAAAAGTGGCTACGTTTTTATCAAAGTGATATCGAGTATCGTGGCTTAGTGATTTTTAATATCTCAGACACGCAAATAAAGTGTTTTCGAATTTATTTTGAAAACACAATCTTCAGTTTTGATTAATTTTCGTACGCGTGGGAAGTTAGCACATTGTTTGAATATGAATTAGTTTCTTTGACACATTATATTTTATTTATGTTTAAAATTGTGATGTTTAGGGTGTATAGAGTCCTATTATGTATGTTTTAATACCTGTAAGCTCGAGTAAGTTCTCTGTTCTGCAACTAATGTCCCACAAATATCTAATACTAAAGTCTGTTTTTTAATTTCGTAGACTTGTTATTTCAAGTGATTGTTGTCTGTTTTATCAATTTGGAGTTTGACATTTGCACCTGTCAAATTAGTCCGCGGGATTTAAAAAATCACACTATTTATGTATCTATTATTATTTTATTTTTTTCCATTTTAAATCTATTTATTTGAATAAGAATATAACATTATATTTTATGGAATTAATAATTAACAAAAAAAAACTAAAAGGACTTACTAATAGATATAAAAACAAAGGGGCGTCAGGCGTCGAAGTATTCGTCCGCATCGCTGTCATCCGGAAACGTGCCCAGAAGACTGGCAGCATTGCCACGTTTAATGGCAATGCTAATTCTTTGGCCAAAGAACAAGCCAGCCCTCTGGTCACGTCTATTATTATAGTTCACATGAGGCATTTTCAGTTATACCATACCTATATAGATACAAACTGTTTTACAAATTGTTATTTCGACGACCAACTTAAGTTCTAAATGTTATTGTGTTTCCTACTGCTGCTATTTTCTCTACTAATTAATTTCGTTGCAGTTTCCAAGACAAGATACAATTAAATTAGTTGCCCGGGACAGAACATGGACAGTGTCTTTCTTATTTATTTCGTAGTTATTTAGGTCTTGGTATAATATAACCGTCGCGTGGCTCAATGGTAACGGCCTCGACTTACAAGTTGTATGTCGTAAGTTCGGACCCTTTTTTTTTTTTTTTTTTGAGTGTGGGAAATCATCCAATGACTTCTCCCGCTCTGGGTGGAGCGGAAGGGCGTGTCAGACTTTTACTGACTAAAACCCACCCGTGTTCCTTCAGTTGCCTGTTGCCAAGGTCCCGGTATCCCTTTCGGACTAACCCGCAACCCTGGCAGGCATCGGTCCTAGCGGACCCCGCCAATTGTGCTGACATCTCTTTGAGGCGCGCGTGGAACACGACCCGCCATCGACCCGGGCCTGGTCCTGATCGGACGGCGAGCTACACATGCGGTGGCCGGGAATCCGCCTGGGATTCCCGACGCCCAGGGCGTCTCCAGCGGCGGCGGCGGTTAGGGGCGTGAGGGCGCAAACTTTGCCTCTCCCTCACGCGTTCCGCCTCCTCCTTCGCGAGCATCACTGCTTCGCAGAAGGAGGTGACTGCTTCCCATGCCCTCTCGCTCCGTACCATGGCCTGGACCAGAGCCGGACGCGAGAGGTCACCGCCGCCAATCGCCTCCAAGAGGACACGGCGGGGCTCCGCCCAAGCGGGGCAGGCCTCCACCGTATGCTCCACCGTGTCCTCCGGGCGATCCACACAGTGGTGACACCCGGGCGTTTCCTCCCGCCTTATACGAAACAGGAACCTCCCGAAGCAACCGTGTCCGGTGAGGACCTGTGTCAGGCGGAAGGTGAGGAGGCCGTGGCGCCTCTCTAGCCACTCCTCAAAGAGGGGACTTATCGCCGCAATTGTGGCGTGCCCAGCACTGGGTTGCGACAATCGCACTCTCCAAGCCGCCATGAGATCCTGCCGGAGCTCTGTCCGCTGTGCCGCGATTTCTCGCGGCAGCGGAGTTATGCCCCGGCACTTCATCTCCTCGCGCCACTCCCATATGTGCGCGAAGTTCGGACCCTGACAAGCGCTTTACTTTGTGTAAATTATTTCATTTGAAAATTGCTCTCAAAACGGTGAAGGAAAATATCGTGAGGAAACTGTCCTTGAAACAAAAATTCGAAGTCATGTGACATAAACCAACCAGCACTGGGCCCGCGTGGTGGATTACGACCCACTCCCTCTTATCGAAAGGAGGCCTGTGTCCCAGCAGTGGGAACATTATAGGCTGATTATGGATACGGGTGTTTTCGTGCCTAGATCCGACAAAATTCTTGTCGTGTAGGCACATGATGAATTGGTCCTATCTGCAGCAGACTCGGTGAAATTTCTTAGCGCGTAAAAGCGGTCTTATTGTGCTACACACTTGTTCGGGTCCCGGCACATTTGATTCGGCAGTATTTGTTGAAAAACAAGGCCAACCAATAAGCAATTCCTGCACGTATTTGGCTTTCATTCGTTAGCTAGCGGAGCGGTCAGCAACTTAGATTCCTCTAATTAAAATACAACAAACAGGAAAATAATCACATACTTATCCTATATATTATATTGTGAAGTAATTAAAAATATTCATAGTTATTAGATTTATTATTATGTGACATTTAATACATCGAATGCTTCAGAAGCAACTGCACTTTTTGTATGGAAGTGCTTTATAGTATATTGTTTTTATTATAACTAAACTATTTAATTTTATAAATCAGTCAAAACAGGACTGAGGTACGTCTCTTGCAAGAGAAGGTGTGTCAGGTGTGAGCGCGCATTGGCATACATTAATATTTAACGTTGACACTCGGTGATGAATTTTTGAGATTTTTCCCTTTCGATTGAGTTCATGATTCGTGGTCATCTTACGCAGTGCAAGTGATATTCGCCATGTCTGACAACGACACTAGCGGACATGGTTCAACAGTGAGTGATGAATATTTCCAAAATTATACTGAGCCGAAGAAAGAGGGGTTAACGTTCAGAACAGTCTATTATATCGAGGACATTATACACTTCATTGTGCTTGTGCTGGCACTATCTGCGTTGATATATGGTTTGACATCGTGGTGCGTTATGAAGAAGTTCCGCAATTACAGAAATTATGTGTATCTCAACGCAATTTTGGCAAACTTTTTGCTCTATTCAATAATCAAACTCATGGTCCATCACAAAGAACTTGGTTTAAAAACATTATACGAACCTAGTACTAAATGGACATACAGAATAATTCATAATCTATATTTATACTTATTATCTGTAAAGAACCACTGGTTGGTAGTTATAAGTCATATGTTTTATGTAGATTTTGTTCAAGTTTTCAATGGGCATATCCGAAGAAAATATTTAAAAAGTAGCCTCTTTGCTTGGGGCGTTGCTTTAATATCAACCATCATGTTTATCTGTATATATTTCTGTTGTTTGCCAGAAATAAAAACGTATTCTTCCTTTGTTGACGTTCCATACCAGATTTCAATTGTAAGTCAAATATTACCTTTGATAATCAACTTTGGTTTTTACATTATAATTGTATTTTCACTTTGTCGTAGTTTCAACACGAGTGCAAATACAGCTGCTAACACCTGGCGTCGCTTGTATATAGCCACGTTTATATTTATATTGAGCGACGTCTTATTATTGTCAGATTATGTGATAACCATATTGGGTTACATTTTTCAAACCAACTCGACAACAAGGACTCTTATAGGAACAATATTAAATAACTTAAATGCATTCATATTACCTGTTTTTTTGGTCGTTGTAAAGGTTAACCGAGAAAATTGGTACGAATTTTATTTAAAAAATACTGCCAGAATACAAGTCGGTATCGCTCAGTAGGTAAGGGTTACGTAGCAACAATAGTACATTTGATGCAAGTGTGTAATGACGATTGTCACTTACAAAGGAAAACTAAATAAAATATAAACATGATTTATTTTGTGACAATAAACGTCAGAATTAATTTGTAGGCGAATCGACAACCTCAGAAATCGATTCGCCTGCAAATAAGTAAATTAAATCGCATCAAGAAAAAATTATATTAAATTAAATTGTCGATTCGCCATTTTCGGGTGAATAAATTCAGGCGAATCACAAATAAGCCATAGAATCGCTTGCTTCTTTAAATGTACTTAACTTTTTGAATGATTATTTACCAATTTAGAAACTAACGAAGTATGTAGGTAGATACTCATACGAGCTATAATTATTTTAATGAACGTATATAAAGATGAGTTAGCAGTACTATGTGGCCCAGTGGTATCGGCCCCGACGAGTTGTAGCTCATGGGTTCGAACCCAGTCAAACGCTTTACTTTGTGGAATTATTTTCATCACCGCTGCTCTCAAAACGGCGGCGGCGTAGGTAAAAACCGGTACATCCTGGAACCAAAAATTCTAAAACATGTGACATCTACCAATCCGCACTGGGCCCGCGTAGTAGGATTAAGCCCCCTCCCTCTCTTAGAGAGGAGGCCTGTGTCCACTATTGTACTGTGTCTACTATGTGGGAACACTATTTATTGGCTGATAATGGTAAAGATTGTGATTTTACCTATGTGTGTGACTTCTGTTATTTAATTTAGTTATATTATATATTAATACAATTCTTAGATATAGTAACAAAAATATGGATCACTGTGTCTGAAGTAAATAAATAATAATACTAATAATTTAATTTAATTTCTACCTATATGTTTCCTATCGTTAGCTCGTGGCTAAGTAATAACAGCCGCACGGGTCGATCCATCAGGTTAAGCTACGCTTGCCAGGGTTGGTCATCATCTTTTACATACCGAGACTCCTCCGTGTCTCGGAAAGCACGTTAAGCCGTTGGTCCCAGCTGTCATTTGTGGATCTTGGACAGTCGTTACGGGTCGTCAGAAGCCCGAAAGTTTGACAACCAGTCTTGCCAAGGGGGATCGTATTACCCAGTTACTGGGTTATGGAGGTCCGATAGGCTGTCGCTCCATGCAAAATACTGGTATTCAGATGCATCCGGTTAGACTGGAAGCCGACCCAACGTTGTTGGGAAAGGGCAGGCAGATGATGATGTTTGCTATCGTTGTTGGCGCTATGGAAAATGCTGGCTATTTTTTATTTTCCTTTGATGATCATTGAAGTGTTGTAATATTGTTTAACTAGAAGGTCAGATAAAATTACTTTGAAATATTTTGTTTCAGTTTCAATTGAATGAGCAATTGCTTACACATTACGGAAGCACTTACTATGAGGAATAATAATGAAAGTACAGTTTTTGTGAATTCAAATAGAAATCTTACTAAATTGCTTAAACGATTATTATTTGAAAAAATAATATTTCCTTTGAAAGCTTCCTTTTGTAGACAAATTTTCAGAAATTTAAGTGGTAGGTACCACTTAAATTGGTCATCGGAATGAAAGTAATGTAATTCTTGTTTCAATAAGTTTCAAGGAAAAATAATGTATTGGAAAAATAAATCTCTTAACGGTTAAAAACCGTACAACGGTTTTTAACCGTTAAGAGATTTATTTTTAATTAGTGTTAATTAACGTTAATAAATATTAAGTAAATTACCTAATAATAACTTTCTTTACTGACAACCTTATTTGATTTACAGCCGGAAAAATCTAGAATAAATCGCATTCCAGCCAATTGTAGGGCAGACTGGCGCCTACCACACGTGGCTTCGAACGAACCCTTATCAGATCGTAGGGGGAACTGGCGGATCCCCAAACTGGGTTAATAAAGGACTTTTTATGCCTTTTTTTTCGTAAATAACGTTTTTAGATGTAAGCGGGTCGTATACGCCATTTTTAGTAGTCAATCACAATGTTGCACGTGTTTGAAAAATCAATCTGCCTAGTCTATGTTGGGGTCAGCTTGGTCAATCTAACCAGATGCAGCTGAATACCAGTATTTTACATGGAGCGACTGCCTATGACCTCCACAATCCAGTAACTGGGTAATACGATCCCTTTGGTAAGACTGTTGGCCAGACTAAGTAATAAGTTGGTACCTACGAATACTCTAAATTGATATCAAAATAAATAAAATATAACTGTTAAAAGGGCTATCGATATATAGAGGCTAGAAATAGCTCGTCGTTTATAATAATTATTATCGTGCTGTATCAAATATCTACACATTCTTAGTTGACGTTGCAACTAGATCGATTCCAACCTGCTGATTCTTCAAGCATATTGTAGATTATGAATAGAAATGTTGTGTATCTAAGATTCATTGATTGCGTTAATGTCTCTTCGAACTTTTCCACAAAACCATTTTGACAAATAAGGCCGTTAGATGCCCGTTTTTTCCATCCATCATGTTCTGCCTAGCCTTTTCCCAACAATGTTGGGGTCGGCTTCCAGTCTAAGCGGATGCAGCTGAATACCAGTATTTTACATGGAGCGACTGCTTATCTGACCTCCACAACCCAGTAACAGGGTAATACAATACCCCTTGGTAAGACTGGTTTTCAGACTTTCGGGGTTCTGACGACCCGTAACAACTGTCAAAGATCTACAAATGACAGCCAGGACCAACGGCTTAACGTGCTTTCCGAGGCACGGAGAAGTCTCGGTATGTAAAGATGGTCACCCATCCATGGACCAACCCCGGCAAGCGTAGCTTAACCTGATGGATCGACCCGTGTGGCTGTTATTATTTAGCCACGAGCTCCTCCGTATTTTCCACCCAATTAAATAAAAATATATATATAAAAAAAAAATATTTATAAAAAATCAAAATAAATAGATTTGTTCAAGTTAACTGAGAAATGACATAAAGATAAGTCACATTGGTAGGTACTTTTTAGAAGCAAAATACCAATGTGACTTTGTTTCTCGTCAGTACCAAGAAACGGGTCAATAAACCCATAAGCCACCGTGACATTTTGAAGCAACACTTCGAATATAAATGAAACAGCTTAGTCTGGCCGACGCCAAGGATATTTCAAATAAGCAAAGCTGAACAGACCATTTCCTAGTAAGAAAATCGTCTTAGAGACATTCGTATCGCGAGAACGCAAACGTCGAAATGATCGATGAAATATAATTTGTCACACAGCTTATCCCCATGTCTAAAGAGGGGATTGAAGACGGGAATTTGTCGAGAGAACCCTTTATTTTTATTGATGGCAACACTTAATTTTTAATGGGAGGTTTAATTTTTGGAGGGAATTTATACGTTCGTAATTCAAAATTTAGTAGGATTAGAGAAAAAAATTGATCTCCTGTTCAAGTTAAAGTATGCCGTTAATTTATCTTAAACTAGAAATATGGAAAAGGTTACAGGTAAAATCAAATGGGTAAAATAATATTTCTTCATAATGAAAATGTTGTGAAATGAAAACAAATAGGTAACTGAAACACACGAAATACCTTGGCAGTGGGGTTGCATACCTCCTAAATTTTGGCTCAAACATTCATGAAATTCATGCAATTCACGATAAGTAAACTTAGCCCGGAAGGCAAATATTGTATTCAAATGTTAGAATGATACAGTTTCTACAAGATAAATAGTAGAACCTACTTACCATCGGGCACATACACGTTCAAAAAGAGACAATCTTCTGAATACTCCTTTTTCTTCTTATCCTCCATTTGTGATTCCAGTAACTTCATAAATAAATCGTCATGTTTCTTCAAAGGATTCTGCACATCCTCCTTTTTTGAGTCACTTTGCATACAGTCCGGGGCATATATCGTCGCATTTTTCACTCCTTCCCACTGAGGCAAATCCGTATACTCAGGGGGCAAAAACCTCCTGAACTCAATTGGCGGTTGAGCGTATGGTATTCCAACGTAAGCCGCTATTCTTTTCGTTCGGAATCTCGTAATATACATTCCCGAAATCGTCCCTTGATTCGCTAAAGTTATTTGGCGCGGTTCCCTCGCCGATAAAACTAATGTCATTTGCAGTAGCAACACTAATAAACGAATCATTTTTTTAAATTTTATTTTGTACAATTTATTTTACTGTACCTGGCAGCACAGAATATTTGAATTTGGATTGCATTTTATTTAAAAAAAAGAAACCGATGTTCGTATTCATAAAAATGGACGTTCATTTCGATATTTGAATTTTTTTTATAATTGACGGTTATTTTAGTCACGTTTCTGTTTAATTTTGATTAGTTTCGTTTAGATTTGTTTTGATTTTATTACTGGTGCGGTGGTGGTGTACCGGTATCGGTGGGTGTTCGTGCTCGAAGGTGGTGCGTTACTGTTTCTCGTGCAGACTTCGGCTCGTAAACAGTGGGGTTGTCCGTCGTTATAGCGACGAAGGAACTGCTATTGTGAACTTTGTTTGTTTTAGAATTGGCTTTTAGAGTATTTGTTTTAGAAAAGGTTGTTACAAGGAGGCATTTTAACGTTTGTATATCAATCTGTAGGTTCACCAGGCATGATGTTGTTGATGATCTGATTATTTATCTTAAGTTGTAACAAGATAATATAATCTTATTGCAAGAAAAGACAAGATTCAATAAATTAATTTTAATATAATGCCATCCTGAAATTATCAATTCAATTTTAGTTTCAAACACGTCGTTTTTATCAGTGGATGTCCTATAGCAAAACCCGTAACGCAGGAACCAAATCTTTATTCTTAAATCAAAATAAGAGTTATCTGAAAGCTCTTGAAGAGTCGTCGAACCTTCTAGAACCATAAACCTTCTTTCATTTCAGGCACTGCCATGTCTAAATATTTCATATGCCAACAAATACCTGGCGGTAAGCTTGCGACGCGACGGATCGCTTGACGACCAAAGGCAGGAGTCATTGCATTTGGCCACCGTCGGCTTGTTTTCGCCTCATCTCCCCCTATGTGGGTCATTGCGACTTAAATATTGATCGATATTTTGTATTTGTGTAATGTTTTTATGTGCTCAGCAAAGATTTTTTGCTTTGGTGAAAAGTACTGCATTATTAAAGCCCGACAGTCTTACTAGGGGTACCGTGCTTAAACAGTTACTGGGTTGTGGAGGTCAGATAGTCAGCTTGATGTAATAAGCCGTAATATTTAGTTTATCGGTTTTCATAGTTTTACTTTTGTGTTTTTTTTTTTTTTTTATTGTATATTCTATTATCTATTATATTATTCTTATTATATTATCTTTTATTCTCTTTAGGATTTATTTTATGTCCGTAGATGTGTCCGTGGCATCACAGTGGGCCCTATCTGAATATCAGCGCTGCGGTATTTGTTTACTATTTCTCAAATATCGTAGCATTATGCTGAGATAGGAGCCTTTTTGGCCTCGCACAGGTTTTCTTTTCCTGTTTCACGTTGTTTTATTTTATTCTATTACTTGTTTTACTGATTTTATAGATTTAATGTTTGTTTCTATTGTTATATTTCCTGTGCGTGTTCAAAATAAAATATTTTTCTTTCTTTTCTTTCTTTCTATGTAAAATATGTATATTCATTTGCAACCGGTTAGACTGAAAGCCGATGTCTACATAGTTGGGAAAAGGTTAGGCGGATCATTGCAATCACTAGTTGTTACGGTTTACTTGTTAAAATATTTGACTGCCTCGTTGGTCTAGTGGTCGCAAGTGCTACTGCTGAGCATGAGGTCTCGGGTTCGATTCCCGGGTCGGGCAATTGCTATTGGATTTTCTGAAAATTCTGAAAATTCTCAGTAGCAGCCCGGAGTCTGGGTTTGTGCCCGATTGATGGCAATAGGCTCGCCCCTATTAGATGGGACTAAAAAATAACTGGCAAATTGTGGGTGTACACCTCTGCCCTTGCCCTTCAGGGAAATATAGGCGTGAATGCGTGAAGTTATGTTTATGTTATGTTTTCATTTTCATTATGATGAAAAGTCCTGTTTTCAGTATGTGGAAACATATTGAGACAATCTGAGAGAGCTGATAGGTGACTAGGCTTTAACAATTGACTGCTGAAGGATCCATGAAGCCAGAAAAGCTTTCTATAGGTCTCAATAACTGTTCAGAGTGAGGCATACAGTCATAATGATGTTATTTTCCTCTTGAAACCCGCACTGGGCCCGTATGGTGTATTACGGCCTCACCCGGCAGTGAGCCCGTATGGTGTATTACGGCCTCACCCGGCAGTGAGCACGATACAGGCTAATTATATATTATACTAGCTGAAACCCGCGGCGTAGCCCGTGTGGATGTCAGTTATTATATACTAAAACCTTTTTCGAGAACCACTCTATCCATTGGAGAAAACCGCATGAAAATCGGTGCAGTAGTTTCTGAGTTTATCGCGAACAGACAGACAGACGCGGCGGAGTCCTTACATATTATAGGAGAAAATCATTACATATTATAAAATAAAGTCTTGTTTTTAACCCCCGACGGAAAAAGAGGGGTGTTATAAGTTTAACGTGTGTATCTGTGTATCTGTGTGTCTGTCTGCGCCATCGTAGCTGCCAAACGGCTGAACCGATTTTGATATTTTTGGTTTTGTTTGAAAGGTGACTTAATCGAGAGTGTTCTTAGCTATGATTCAAGAAAATCGGTTCAGCCGTTTGAAAATTATCAGCTCTTTTCTAGTTGATGAATGGATGTGAGCATCTTCCGCAGGTCTAATCGATTGGAAATTTAGAATTCTCTTATTTCAATGATATGAAAAGAATATATGTAGTAACCTTGAGCTGATGCTGCAGCATCACCTGGAATTTGCAGGATACCCAACTCCCTCAAGAACTTACAGCAGAGGTATCGTGTTTGTACTCATTGGAAAGGTCTCAACCAATAGGTTACAGATAGATGGTGATCAAAGTCTGATGATGGAGTAGGAAAGATAAATGAGAGTGAATTAGTAGGTAACAAGCTTCACTGTGGCAAAAAACGTACAGCTACGCAGATTTCGGCGAGCTGCGTCTTGATCGTAGCGTTTCTACTAGTGATATAATATAAAATTTAAAATGCTGGAAATAAAGATTAAATTAAAAATTTAAAAAACCCCCGACAAAAACAAAGCGTCTAAAAAGTAAAAAATTAACCCCCGACGGAAAAAGAGGGGTGTTATAAGTTTAACGTGTGTATCTGTGTATCTGTGTGTCTGTCTGTGCCATCGTAGCTGCCAAACGGCTGAACCGATTTTGATTTTTTTGGTTTTGTTTGAAAGGTGACTTAATCGAGAGTGTTCTTAGCTATGATTCAAGAAAATCGGTTCAGCCGTTTGAAAATTATCAGCTCTTTTCGAGTTGATGAATGGATGTGATCTTCCACAGGTCTAATCGATTGGAAATTTAGAATTCTCTTATTTCAATGATATGAAAAGAATATATGTAGTAACCTTGAGCTGATGCTGCAGCATCACCTGGAATTTGCAGGATACCCAACTCCCTCAAGAACTTACAGCAGAGGTATCGTGTTTGTACTCATTGGAAAGGTCTCAACAAATGGGTTACAGATAGATGGTGATCAAAGTCTGATGATGGAGTAGGAAAGATGAATGAGAGTGAATTAGTAGGTAACAAGCTTCACTGTGGCAAAAAACGTACAGCTACGCAGATTTCGGCGAGCTGCGTCTTGATCGTAGCGTTTCTACTAGTGATATAATATAAAATTTAAAAAGCTGGAAATAAAATTAAATTAAAAATTTAAAAAACCCCCGACAAAAACAAAGCGTCTAAAAAGTAAAAAAATAATATCATAAAAGTTGTAGGTAATATTTTGATCCAAGCGTCGTCGTGTCGGGGGACGGCTAATGAAAATAGGAAGTTAACAGCAGCTATCCTTTCTACAACAGCATACATTCATTATGCCTAGTGTGTGTTGGCGTTTGCATTAGCCGTCCCCCGACACGACGACGCTTAGATCAAAATATTATTATTAATATTTGTTATATATTTTGCATATCTCAGGACCATCGGGGTCCCGGTCTTTTGAAAGGCGTACGAGGGGTCGAAGTCAACTCACAGAGGCCCCTTAGACAATTTTAAATGGAATGAGGCACCAACCGACGATTATCCCTGTACACACTATGCTAGTGCACCCAAGGACAATATCCGGTTGGTGCAGGACTATTGCAGTACATGGAAACAAAACATTGGGCTATGGGTTTGGCTGGCTATAGTGGAATGGTTACCAGGAACTATGGAAGGACTATGACCCCTGCCTGACCAATGATATATAATATATATTATGGATAAGATGGCAGGGGGTGACTTGCACACTCAATAATGGGCCCCCAGAAACTGTCGCTAGCACATAGTGACGTAGCAACAAGGGGGCAACATATCCTGAGGTGCTTGAGGAGTGGAGAGGTATTCCACGGCTTTCAGAACAATCCCAGAGCCCGGAAGATGGTCAAGATCCCTACGAGCACTTACTGGAATACTTCCTTCCTCCGAGCACGTTTGCTCTTGCGAATCTCCACTCAAGCCGGCCAATCAAGGCAAGAATGAGGTGGGAGCTCTGTTCCTCGTCAGTGTTCACTCCAGCCAGCCAATAAAGGCAAGCCAGGGATGAGGAACAAGACTTCTCCCGGGAGGTAGGGTCCGTGGGGTCGCTACTGCCCAACAGCTCGCCACAAGCTGCCCTGCGGGTTTTTGTATCTCTCTTGGTCTGGCTCCTCATCCTAGACCTGTTCCGGCAAAGTAAACTCTACCGGCACAGACCTAGAGTTCGGAGCGCGCAAGCCCCACCACGACGTCAACGTAGAGATACGGCGGTGGGGTTTATTATTAATATTATTATTATTTTATATTTATAATATTATTATTATTATTATATTCAACTTTTATGATATTATTTTTTTACTTTTTAGACGCTTTGTTTTTGTCGGGGGTTTTTTAAATTTTTAATTTATATAATATTATGTAAGGATTAAACAATCATCAGCAGATTGATTGAATCAATGATTTGTTCAAAAAGGTCAGGTGCGTAGTACGAGTACTCGCAACGCACGTAGTGCGTGTATGACCACATGTAGGTAAGAACGTAAATGAGGCAAAAGGAATATACCTAGTACGTTCTTGATTTGAATTGAATCTGTTTTGAATTAAATTATAATACTTATTTTTAACAATAAACACTTTAGACCTTTACAGTTCCCAAAATACAATCTACTGAAGTTTATAAATAACATGGAAAAATATTCATTTCAAATTAAAATCGTTTTAATTGCCAATCAATCATATTTGTTAATTACTTTCTGATGTTTTTAGTATGACATCCAATTAAATGGTCATAATTTGTTTTTTAATAAATTAATGTTTTTGAGTGTGATGTGCTCTGGCGGCTGTGAGTATGTCATGCTCACTCAGATGTCTCGCTGATGGTAGCGCGTGTATTAGATCATTTAGCTTCCTTTAAATGGTTGAGCTGAATGGTGTTGATCCATGCGTCATGTTCGTGAACGGGCGCCGTCAGTTGGGACTGGTCATCTCTTGGCTGCCATGGCTTATTTTAATTTTTGAATTGTTTTTTATCTTTTTATTACGGAGGCTTTTAACGTGCTTTCTACATTGTTCTCACATGTATAATTTCAACATGAATGATGTAACCAATATTAATAATTACTACATTAATAATTTTGTAACAATTTTCTTTTTTTGATTTAATGAGTGTCCGTGGAGTTTCTTGCCCGTTCTTCTCCTTATGTAGGTACCTACTACGCTTTGGAATGGGCAACTACTCGACTCCTTGACAATTCAAAAGTGCCTGTAAATGGTTTCATTGAAATAAATGCTTTGAGTTTGAGTTTGAATTTGGATGGCTATACGAGTAGGGGAAGGCCAAGTTCCTGGGTAATACGACCCTTTGGTAAGACTGGTTGTCAGACTTTCGGGCGTCTGACGACCCGTAACGACTGTCAAACATCCACGACCACAGCCGGGACCAACGGCTTAACGTGCTTTCCGAGTCACGGAGTAGTCTTAGAATGTAAAGATGGTCACCCATCCACGGACCAACGGCAAGCGTAGCTTAACCTGATCGATCAACTCATGCGGCTAGCAAAGTGAATGTTGGGGATTGAGTGTAGACCGCACGTCAGTGGACAAAAAGCCGTTGACCTCTTATTCTTTTGAGACTCTGTAAGTACCTACTAGGTGACCTCAAGGTCCTAGTGTTATAAGTTATAAGTGACGTACGGTCGACTGTACCTACATATTCACTTGAATTGAAACGTTCATTCCAAAAAAAAACTTTTTCTAACCGACAGTTAAAAATAAATACTAAGTAAACAAGTTAAAAATAAAAATGGCTGTGTATGGAAAACAAATAAAAATAGAGTTTGAAACGTGTGATGCTATAGTGGTCCCATTTGCATCTAAACTCGATTTGCATAGATCACTATCGGCCGAGTCCCACATGGATGTAGGGTCGCTATATATTGCGGATTTATTGGACATTCCATTTTCAGGTCACCCTGTATAATTTAAATAGATATTTATGAAGGAAAATAATTTTCATCATGTTTTTGGTTTTTGCATGTTCTAATTCACGTCTCTTGATCCAGTGTTTTTTTTAATTTTTCTCTTCATGTCCTGTAAAAGAATAGGCCATGCCTTGGTACAAACTAATCGGAAGTCGGAGGGCTTTGAGCGTACTGAGGTATAGCCACTCGTGGTAAGTGTACGCGAAATGATGACTTCAAAGCATGTTCATTGGCATTGCGGCTCATTGGTGATGTGGCGCCACCTATACCACCACGTTTGAAAAATACAAGGCATCTGAAGGCTAATTCTCGTACTTAATAAAAAAACGGTCACATTTAAGTCGCAATCTATCAAACTTGTCAAACAGTTAAGAAAATAGTTTGTTTTTCTGACAGATTGGAACTGAGATGCGAATGCGAACGTATTTAAAAATGACGGGAATTGCCCCTCTCTAATGTCACACAAATGCTACATCGCGCAATCAAAGTTTACCGCAAAATCTTCATGAATATACAATAGCCCAACACAAACCATATGCAGTACCCACTGTAGTCCACTGACACAATGCACATCTGGTCGGAGGATCCTGCTTTTTTAACGGAGGATGGAAGAAGTTTCCACCCTGTTCCAGCATACCTACAAAGGTTCCATTTTAAGCCATCTAGTTCAGTGGTTATTTTCTTCTATGAGTGTAACAAAGCTTAGCAGTGTTCACCTCTAATATTCCAACCCGCTGTTAATACAATACAATGCAGTGCCCCAAGTCCTAGTCCCAATCATAAAGAGAGAAAAGTATTACTACCGCAAATTCGGGTACTTACCCACTATTAGTTTAAATTATATTCGTACGACCACCTGAAGTTAGGGTTGCCAAGAATGTTGTATTAATTGGACATTCCACTTAGTGATAAATAGCTGGTGTTATGAGGAACAGCCAAATTTTTTATTTTGGTGTTTCTAATGCACTAGCTGCGTCCCGCGGTTTCACGTGCGTAACTCGCGATCCCGTGGGAACATCGGGATAAAAAGTATTTTATGTCCTATTCCAGGTTATCGTCCACCCCTGTGCCAAATTTCATCTAAATCTGTTCGGCCGTTTTAGCGTGAAAGCGTAACAAACAAACAAACAAACTCACTTTCGCATTTATAATATTAAATTAGGATTAGTATTTATAACATTTCAATAAAGTTACGAGAGGTTATATATATGATCAGATAATTAAATCAAATCTTTTTTAGGGTTCTATAGTCAACAAGGAACCGTTATACAGTGACAAGATGATTAGAATAACGTTGTTTCGACCCACGCTATTTCGAAAAAGATTGTGAGTGGTACGCCAGTTCGAAAACATACCTATTGAATCGAAAATTGGTGTATCGAATGAAGTTATCGTAACCGACAAAGTGATAAAATAAAATCATTTTATTTTTTTGCCTATACCCGTAGTGGGGATTTCTTTTTCTCGTGTATCCCATAGTGTGGTCGTGTCGTTAGTTAAGCCGTTCAAAAATTGCACCCTGTGTGAAAACCATTTTTTGTAGTCAGGGATCCGTTTACGAAATATTAAGCTTTAAAATACCTACTAATGTTTGTTAGAGTCAGTTGGTTTTGGTTCTGCTCAGCTCCTAAGGGTCGTAGCGTAGTGTTACATAGCCTATCTTCAAAAATTGGGCTATCCATGAAAAAATAATATTTCAAATCCGACTGGTAGTTCCGAAGATTACCCCATATATGAAAACAAACAAACAAATGAATTTTACCTCTTTACAATTTATACAACATTATTTTTTGTTTATGCTAAACCCGAAAAGGGGTCATTGTACTCATAATTTTGAACAACTTTTTCTATGGGAGCAAACTTGAAATCGCGAAAAAAAAATCAGCTGTTCCATACATTTGTGTTCACTTAAATCGACAAAATGTATGGAACAGCTGATTTTTTTTCCCATAGAAAAAGTTGTTCAAAATTATGAGTACAATGACCCCTTTTCGGGTTTAGCATAAGCAAAAAATAAGGTTGTATAGACAAAAACATGGTCATCCTACTGACAACGCACGGCGCGGCGAGAAGGGCGTGCTTTCAATATTGTTCAATTTTACTGCGAGCGGTCACGTGACTGGGCTCGTACGGCGAACATGGGTTCGCGACATTGTACCCGCGATTATTTCAGTATTTTTATACGAGTATTATGCTGAAACATACGAATTGTTGAACAAAACATTTGTCCCCGCGATAAGCGGGTTGCAATCTCGCATTTTCATTAAGTAGCTAGTTGGTCTGATTTTTAAATTAGGTTTATAAAGGTCGCCGATGCAAATGAAACCCCCAGGTGATACCGGTATCTGTAAACCATTGGTTTTAAATTTGGAATAATAGGTAAGTAAAAAGGCTCGTGCTCGTGGCTAAGTAATAAGAGCCGCGCGGGTCGATCCATCAGGTTAAGCTACGCTTGTCGGGGTTGGTCCGTGGATGGGTGACCATCTTTACATACCGAGACTCCTCTGTGCTTCGGAAAACACGTTAAGCCGTTGGTTCCGGCTGTCATTCGTGGATCTTTGACAGTCGTTACGGGTCGTCAGAAGCCCGAAAGTCTGAAAACCACTCTTACCAATGAGTATGTTATTTCCCAGTTACTGGGTTGTAGAGGTCAGATAGGCAGTCGCTCCATGTAAAATACTGATATTCAGCTGCATCCGGTTAGACTGGAAGCCGACCCCAAAATGGCTAGGCAGATTGAGGTAAGTAAAAAAAAATCGGATGGCTATTCCCACTTTACGATCTAATTTTAAGAAATGTGTTGCAAAAATGCTTATTAATTTGTTTTTGGTTATGACAATGCAGAAGAAAGAAAGAAAGAAAAAACGTTTATCTGCGGTAAACATGACGCAAAGATAATAAAAAAAAACACAAAAAAGAATAAGGTGCATACATTCACGAAACGGCCATCGCTCAGCTTAATGCTGCGACTCTATGCGAGACACAGCCCCAGCGGGAAGTAGGCAGGGATCTCTTCCAAAATCTATGACCTGAAAAAGAAAACTTTTAACGTTGTCCTTCAAGGTATAGGCAGAATCAACTAACTACATCCTATTATAATATATTCAGAATTTAAATCATAAACCCCGGAATTATATCGAACTAAAACGGCTTGGAAGTTCTCCAATAACGAAATAATTTACTTGGCACTACTATAGAATAACAAAATGTTCAGAAACGCATGTCCTGTACCGAATGTATTCTAAGGGTCAGTTGACACCGAGACGTGATGCGACCTGACGCTGCGTGCACATTTTAAGATAGTGATACAAAATACAACTTTATTTACAACACAAAAAGATACATATTTAATTGAGATAATTCGAAAATGGCCTAATGATAATTCCCTTTTTTTTTAGTTTTAAGTTTCATTTTTCTGTAACAATTCCAATAAACGCATTTTTCTTTCTTTCTTTCTTTCCCAGTGGCGTCAGGTTCGGTGTCTTGCCGATAGGCGCGGCGTACAAGAGTGGCTCCGCCTCGCGACGTCGCGCGTCGCGGTGGCGCGCTGCGCGAAACCACAGTAGCTCTTGCGTGATTTGCCGTGCGATTTGCGTGTATTTTGCGTTGGCCGAGCGCCCGTACATCTTGGGCAGGCCGAACGTACTCGTACGAGTATACCGGAGGCTTTTTTGACAGATTATGACTGAAATTAGAATGCGAACCTTCTTTAAAATACGGGAATTGCCCCTCTGTCCTATTCGATTTTCCTATTCTATGCCGATACTCTTACCTGCAATCACACAGCCCGCATAACCCCCCTATTATTATCACCGATTACGTTGCCGTTTTAACAGAAAACGGCTTCGGCTATGGCTGAAATGACCTTGTCTTCTGACAGCTTGAGTATTATATTAGTATTGATTAAAATATTTTAAGTGTCGGCAATTCCACGCGATCGCGTATCGTAGTGAAGTTGGAAGTAAAAGCTGGTTTTACGGTTTTGGTTTTAGGGAAAATACGAGAGGCCTTCACTGTTTCAAGTACCTTAATTATCATGGAATAAGAATGCGGTTTGGAGAAACTTATGTTCAAAGTGGACTATAACAGTTAAGTAGATTGATTGAGGAGTTTTTATTTATTTATTTTATTTTATTATTTATGTTCACACAGTAAAATACAAAAAGATACGACATAATTAAAATATGAGTACAAAGGTACTGCTTATTTCTTAAGAAATTTCTTCCAGCAGACCTGCGAAAGGAGAAATGAGAAAGAAATGTAGACAATAGTGTGTGAGAACAAGAAGAGAAAAACATGAATATGCGAAGTCTTAACTAAAAATATCAAATATACCTACACATATACGCAAGAAAATTAACATATACTTAAATAAATACATAAAGCTTAAATATATAAACATTAATACACTATAGGTACCTATATAATAATAAATACTCAAAGTTCAGAGGAAAGATAATGCTCTTTTACACGAAGTTTGAATAGAGAAACAGTTTTCAAATCACGAATACTAGGCGGAAGTGAGTTCCACAATCTTACTTTTTATTTATTTAAACTTTTCGCACTAAAAAAGGCACAAAGGCGGACTTAATGCCCGAGGCATTCTCTACCAGTCAACCAAGGGTGGTGAAGAGATTAGATGGCAGGTGCTCTAATTGAGAGGAACAAAGATAAAAATAATAATAATAATATATCGTATTGCATTATAGATAAAGCAGGTTTACAGTACATAGGTAAATAAGCTATAAACTTATGATACATATACTTACACATATATTTACTATAATGAATACTATAATTTAAATATATAAAACATCTAAATTCAAGGGTGAGAGGTGATGATGAAGCGGAAATGATTCGAAAATTGCTCAAGGTAACACAATACTAGGGTACCAAATAATTGTAGGTCTTACCTAGACGTGATAAAGCATAACATGTGAATACAGGAACCCTGCCCAAAAATTACGTATATAAAATAATTACTAGCGACTCGCTCCTGCTTCGCACGGTTTTTATGACTTGTCAAAACATCGAGATTTTTTAGTTATATGTAACTTTAATAATAACTACACACATAAACCTTCCGAAATCAATTCTCTAAACGATGGTGAAAACCTCATCAAAATCTGTTGCGTGGTTTGGAAGAACAGTGCGGACATACCTACAAACACGAAAAGCGACTTTAATCTATATCTATATTTATAAAAATGAATCCCTATTTCCCTTAGTCACGCCATCACGCGTGAACGGCTGAACGGATTTTGATGAAATTTGGCACAGGGGTAGACCATGACCTGGAATAGGACATAGAATAACTTTTATCTCAATATTCCCACGGGATCGAGACTTACGCGGATGATACCACGGGGCGCAGCAAGTTTATAATAATTATGTATAGATGATGAAATGGAATGAAATTATGAAATGATTATACTGTCTATAGGTAGGTTTGCACTAACACTTTCTACACGACAATCATATTTTTAATAGCGCTTCCTATCTGAATACTCTAAGGAGAAAGGCCAAAACAAACCGAGAGTGATAAAGATGAATATTAATATTATTAACCAATACAACTACACCTAAAAGCTATAATTTATGGTAGGTACAATTTGTGCCTTTCAAAGACCCACGATAGGGCAAAGCTTTATATTATATTAAAAGTTCGAGAATATAACTTTTTTGCCCTTAACATTCAAAGGTTATTAATAATAATTATAATTGAATAATAATTATAATTTGTTAAACATTTATCTGAAATTTACTTAGGATAAAAGTTTTCCATGTTTAGAAAAGGTTTTCTAAACTGAAATAATAATTATTATGTGGTTTTCTGACTAAACTATTATTAATATTATTCAGTTACCCAATTTTAAATTACTTAAACTGCAGTCAGACTTCCGCTGTACAGTCAAAACAAATCAATATGGACGACGTACCATCTACGCTAGGCCCATAAACGTGTGCGTGCACGTTCTTAGTAATGTGACCACAATTATCTCCTTCAATCAGTATAACTAATTTAATAATTAAGTGTATGTACTTATTATGTATGATTAAAACGAATTCGAATTGGAGTGTTTGGTTGTGTGCGTTAATTCCAGGACATGTTGCGTAAGTCAGAGGGTGATTCGATAATTCGTGTTTTCGCGAAAACCCTAGGGATATTGCGAAATCCCGGATAATTAGACAATGGTGAAAACTGGGTGAAAAAGGTTAGGTTAGAACTGTGACCAACCGCGCGCGTATCGAGCGAGCAAAGCGAGCAATGCTGCGGCAGCGCTCGCAAGCGCTACTTCCAAGTTACTCGCAGAATTTTTTTCACCATTTTCTAATATTATACGTTCTATCAAATCCACCTCTCCTTTTAGATATTACAGAGGCGAAAACCTTTTTTCCATCATAAAAAAATGGCTAAAACCTTGTAAAATAGAGTCAATATAGAGTAATATAGTAATATTTACATTAAACAAAAACTTTTTCGCGTCAAAGCTGAATAAACCACATTTTCAAAAATTCGCGTCAACTGTGCGAATTTTTGAAAATGTGGTTTATTTTCCCAAAAAGTATCGTAGCATTACTTCTGATTTTTTTAAGGTGAATGCTATATCGAAGACACCAAAACACTGTTTTTTGTAGCACTATTCTCTTACCCATGCCGATCTTATCTAAGTATGGTCCTGAGAATGCTTCTAATCGTCCATCTAGCAGTCTGGTGTGGCCACGGATCGTTTTCCCCACCCATAATAATGGCTAATACCTCCTTTCCAGGAGGCCTATTATTACCAATGCGAAAGGCTTTTACACAGACAGATTGCTTTATAATCGTTGCTACGTAACGGCATTTTGCAAACGCAATTTAAAAAAATCAGCCAGCATTTACATTGAAACAGATCGTCTATTTTTTTGGCGTACTTTTAAAATCATGCAAAATCTAACCTTGGTTTCTGGGTAGCAACTGACCGGCAGCCTACTACGATAGGAATGGTTCAAGGGTAAATTTTGTTATTCATGAGCCCCAATAGGAGTTTATCTGATTGCCTGAAATGTATACTTTAAGTCGAACGCTCGTTATAATGGCCTGTGGCAGAACATTTTACACAGTAGCAGAATTTTTTACAATCCCTCTTAAGCAAGCGAGGTAAACAACATTGTGATAAAACGAGAATTTTACAGGAGAGGCAAAAATGCGCGGAGTGAAACTTTGAATGCAATTTTTACATAATTGTTTTAAAGATATTGATACAACCCCAACAGTATCTTTTTATTAAATGAAATTAATTATGTATTACACATAATTACAATAAAGTTAATTCTTATCATTTTTAACTATACGCGCGGATAGTTTTGCACGCACAGTAGATACGACGGCGAACGCACTGATGCAAGCGACGCGCGGTTAATATGGATAACTAGCGCGCTGCGCACGAGTTTTTGTTCAAAGGTAAAGAACATTAACTGCAATGAACAACATTAAGTTCGTGCAAAGCTTAGAGGTAAATAATCTTATCGTAATTACATTATATATTCTCGTCACTTGAGGTCCTTTATCCATTAGACGTGAGTGGATTTAATGTCATATACGATTGGATATTTCTTTTCATAGATGTCATAGGTCCTAATGTTGATACGAATGGTGCAAGAAACATATTTTCAAAAAAAGTGGAGTTGCTATTGTATACCTCTGAGGTACAGTTAAGTTCGTGCCTTCTCTGTATGAGAAGAGCCTGGCTTTAATAGCCTGGTATTCTTCATTATTTATGAATATCAAATGTAATGCTTCTTTGAAATGAAGAAGATGAGCGGTTTCCTCATGCCATGATGAAACTATTAATCCAGTTAGCAGTTAGCAAGGAGCAAGGAGGGCTGACAGTCCAAAATGTGTTGAACTTTTTAGTATCGCCAGTCGTAGAGGCTTTTTTATTAACCCTGCCCATTTAAACATTATAATATTATCTACATAGCGTTCTAAAAAACTCAATCCTGAAAAACAAGTCATGACTATAGTTCCTTTTTTAATCCCGTGGACTAATTTGGCAGTTCAAATGATTGTTGTTTGTTTTTTCAATTTGGAGTTTGACATTTGCACCTGTCAAAGTACACGGCATTTGAAAAACTAACTTTAGGTACCGTTACTGCCAGGGTTGCGGGAAAGTCCGAAAGGGTTACTGGGACCTTGGCAAAAGGCAACTGAGAGAACACGGGTGGGTTTTCGTCGGTAAAAGTCTGACACGCCCTTCCACTCCACCCAGAGCGGGAAAAGTCATTTGATGAATTCCCACCCTCAAAAAAAAAAGAAAAAAAAAGGTACCGTTACTCAAACTATAATCTGTATAAATGCAAAAATGCTATTCGTTGGTAAGCGCATCACTTGGCGGAGAACGGCTGGATTTGGCTATTTTATGTTTTAAAATCATCGTAATACTCCGAATAAGGTTATTAGGAAAAATTGAAAAAGTTTTCCGGGAAATTGGAAAAAGTCGTTTTTTCCATGGAGTTCATTAAACTATAGTTAGGACAGGAGAACGTCTCGGTTAGCTAGGAATTTATAGTAAAAAAAGAAAGAAAATACCTTTATTTGCACTAAATGATTAATTCTATTGCGTTTTCACTAATTGGATCCACCAAAACAATGAAAATAAAATTAACATAATAATAGGTTACATAATCTTTAAGGAAACTTTCTAAAGATTATATCAGTTCTTCCTTACTTCTTTTCATGTATTTTTTCTCGTTTCTTTTGTCATTTAAAAATAAACGAATAACTTCGGTAGACCCGAAACCTTTTCAGCGCGTCAAAAATTCATTTCACGGGTTTTGAATAAAAATACAATGTACCAAATAAAAGATTATCTGTGATCACGCAATGCGAACACGCACAGAACTCACTTACTTATATACTGCGTACGTATTTATACATATACATGCTAATTTTCATAGTTTACAGTTGGAACTTTCTTTTAATTAGGGTAATGAACCTAAAGGTTAACCTTTAGTTGTTTATTATTTGACCAAATATTTCCGCTGGTGAACGTTGATTGAGAAACAACTACCAGCCGAATGAACTGCTTCAAAGAATTATTTTGTAATTTTTGAAGTGAAAACTTCTTTAGGCGCTTTGAGCACTTTTTGGGTGAACAAAAATCATGGAACTCGCGTCATCGTCACGCTTGAAAAAATGAATGAATGGTTTTGGGTGAACAAAATCATGGAACTCGCGTCATCGTCACGCTTGAAGAAATGAATGAATGTTACTTAGTTTTCACTTTTATCGGCAGTCCCTAAAGAGTGAGGGATTAATATAGAAGGGTCTAGGAAAATAGTGTAGTAGTTTTCCTTAAGGATATCTACCTAATTTAATAAGATGCAATTTTCTCAGATTTATTTACATCAGCATCCACAATCCAAAAACCACCGCAAAGTTAGTATCGGTTCATCATCTGCCGAGCCTTTTCCCAACTATGTTGGGGTAAGCTTCCAGTCTGACCGGATGCAGCTGAATACCAGTATTTTACATGGAGAGACTGCCTCGATCTGACCTCCACATACCAGAAACCGGGTAATACGATACCCCTTGGCAAGACTGGTTGTCAGATTTTCGGGCTTTTGACGACCCAAAGATCGCTCGTCAAGATTAGCTCGTGGCTAAGTAATAACAGCCGCACGGGTCTATCCATCAGGTTAAGCTACGCTTGCCGGGGTTGGTTCGTAGACGGGTGACCATCTTTACATAACGAGACTCCTCCGTGTCTCGGAAAGTACGTTAAGCCGTTGGTCCCGGCTGTTATTCGTAGATCTTTGACAGTCGTTACGGTTCGTCAGAAGCCCGAAAGTCTGACAACCAATCTTACCAAGGGGTATCATATTACCCAGTTACTGTGTTGTGGAGGTCAGATAGGCAGTCGCTTCATTTAAAATACTGGTATTCAGCTGCATCCGGTTAGACTGGAAGCTGACCCCAACATAGTTGGAAAAAGGCTGGTTAGATTGATACTAATTATTAATTTTGTGATTCTACGGAAAACAAAATCTTGGGATTTTTTTCGTATAGATTGATTAGTAGCATGATTCAGTGGTAATAGATTACCCTTATTTTTATAAAGTCAGTAGTGAATTTGAAGTCCCTGTTTTAAATGTTACACAATGGATAGTAACCTTCAAAATACATATTAATTATGCTGTAAATAATTAATTGAGGTGCTCGTAATTAGTAACTATCTCAGCCTAAGTTACCAAGTTACTTGTTAGTGTGAACTTGAGTAAGTTTCTTGTAACTATTAAAGTTTTGGGTTTCTACTTAGAAACCATAACTTTCAACTTTAAGTGAGTTGAAAGTTATGGTTTCTAAGTAGAAACCAAACCTTTAATCCTTGTAGAGTTTAGTAGTTCTATTTTAAACGGAAACTGAAAATACTACGTCTATATTTAAGGTGTATTACTCATTATTATGAACAACTTTCACTACGGGACCAAAAATTAGTAGTATCATATTATTACCCAGTTAGGTACTGGGTTGTGGAGGTCAGATAGGCAGTCGCTCCATGTAAAATACTGGTATTGAGCTGCATCCGCTTAGACTGGAAGCCGATCCCAACATAGTTGGGAAAAGGCTAGGCATATGATGATGAGGGTGCTCAAAATTTCAGGGACTAGTCTAAACCAAGGTGTTTGCCCATGCGTCGCCAAGTTGCCAAACTTATTTTACGTGAAAAATAAAGTGGAAAGGACTACGTACCTAATTCTCCCTGCTTAAAAAGCTCTTTATATAATCTGGCCCAATTTTCCCTTGTAAACATCATTATTCGTTATCTTCTCACACAACCTTTTTCTTCACCACCGGAAGTAATTTGCGTTAACCTAGAACCCTAATAAAGATGTAAAAAGGTCTATTTTGCGGTTTACTTTTAAAATGGCTTAATTTACTCCTTTTACCTTCGAACTCCTTGGCATTCATTAGGCATATTACGCAGTTGCGGGCGTACTTCTGAGATTTTACTTCATTCTGTGGAAAATAAATAGGGGCCATAATATTATCTTGTGCTAAAAAAAATAAGTCTCCTTCAGAGATGATTATCATGATCAATATATTTCATTGGTGTTTTTCTTTTTTGAAAAACACAATTACTTATTGTAAATTGTCAATCTATAACTCTTTTAAATCCTACAGGCGGACAATTTCATTACTTTAGTTACAGATTATTAAATAGTAAATGAAAATTATTTATTTCTGTAAATTGTTTTTAAAAATCACTTTTAAACGTCATTATTAAATTATGTTTCTTGTCTAACCAAAACAAGGCGGTGAAATGAAATGAAATTGTTTATATTATAAATAGGATATAAGCATCACTTTTACACGTCATATTATAAAATAGTAAAAATAAGCTAGATGAAATCGGTGTTTCCTATCTGACTACTCTGAGAAGAAAGGCCGAAAGGTCGTAAGTACCCAACAAACATTTTTGTCATATAATCAAACTTTTATATGACCTTAAGTCTTTTTAAAGTTATTTTATAGTCATTATTTTAACTCTTCGTCATGTACTGGTGTATTATATGTCCGAATAGTCATAAACATTTTTTGTCGTATAATAATGTCATATGACGTTATTTCGACATTTATAAAACTTACTTATACAACTTTTCGTCCTCTAAACGTTTTCGTAGTATAAACGTCATAAAACTGTACATTTTGTCATATAATTACCTTTTAAACATCTGCTAAACGGATAATAATTGTATACACGTAGTATTTGTTACCATTATATGTAAGTCGAATAAGTATTACGAGTGCGACCTGTATACATCCTAAAGTATCACAAACATGATAATACGACCGCTACTTAATTAATACTCATATTAAAGGTTTATAATTACCTTGTATACAATTTTCGCGTACTTTAATACAAAGTAATAGAGCTCAAGCTGAGAGTGAGCAAAATAAGAAAGGTTCCGTATCACATTTAAATGCAAATTTAACTAATTTAATGCGGATACATTAAATATTGTTTATTACAATAAACTTAGGTACTAGAAATACACAAACAAACTTATAACATCGCGAGAGTCGCTGAGGATGCGTGGTATATAGTACGTGGGCACGTCTTTAGGTCTATTCCCGTCGGTGATCAGAACTTAAACTTCCGCTAGCAACAGTGACGGGCCATTTATAATGCCTCGAAAGTAGGTACTTCCACAGATTCGTTACTTTTGGTGTTGTAGCCTGACGACGTGATGTCCAACATCCCCCACCCGACCAACGAACCAATGGGTGATTTTCTTATCTCGCGAGCGGTCTCCATAAGTAGGTGAGACAATGGGAGCGAGCGAGATAGAGAGTATTAGAGAGTCGTGCTCTTTCTAGGCGGTGGTAAGGCTCGGGGAACAACTTTATTTAATTTATTTATTTTCTTCAAGTTCTCGCGTTACACTAATCAATTTAACCAAAATACTACAAGTGTGCCCCGCAGTTCATTTTCCAAAGTTCAGGACTCTTGTTGATTTTTCGAAGTTGAAGTCATCCGAAAATGAAGATAATGTTGATAAAGAAGACACTTCAACCAACAATGATGACTTCAGAGACGATTAAAAAAGTGGGCTATTGATTTTAATATTCCACAAGTTGCATTAAAGCCAAATAAATCTATATGAAGGAGGTAATAAAAAAAGACGGTCAAGTCAGGTCAAGTCAGGTCAAGTCAGGTCAAGTCAGGTCAAGTCAGGTCAAGTCAGGTCAAGTCAGGTCAAGTCAGGTCAAGTCAGGTCAAGTCAGGTCAAGTCAGGTCAAGTCAGGTCAAGTCAGGTCAAGTCAGGTCAAGTCAGGTCAAGTCAGGTCAAGTCAGGTCAAGTCAGGTCAAGTCAGGTCAAGTCAGGTCAAGTCAGGTCAAGTCAGGTCAAGTCAGGTCAAGTCAGGTCAAGTCAGGTCAAGTCAGGTCAAGTCAGGTCAAGTCAGGTCAAGTCAGGTCAAGTCAGGTCAAGTCAGGTCAAGTCAGGTCAAGTCAGGTCAAGTCAGGTCAAGTCAGGTCAAGTCAGGTCAAGTCAGGTCAAGTCAGGTCAAGTCAGGTCAAGTCAGGTCAAGTCAGGTCAAGTCAGGTCAAGTCAGGTCAAGTCAGGTCAAGTCAGGTCAAGTCAGGTCAAGTCAGGTCAAGTCAGGTCAAGTCAGGTCAAGTCAGGTCAAGTCAGGCCAAGTCAGGTCAAGTCAGGTCAAGTCAAGGCATTTTAAACGGTTTTTATCCATTTGTATTAACCAGTCAGGTCAAGTCAGGTCTGTCAGTGATTAATGATAACATTACCACAGATATTATAATACTACACAGATAACATTACTATGTAGTTAAAAGAAAAAATTGTTTCATTTTTTTAATTATCCCAGGAACGTTATTAACATTTCAAGTTTTCCATTTCAAATGTGCGCATATCATTTCAATGAGGTCCATCTTTGATAAAAACTTATCAACATCCGCATAATTAGAGATCACTGTGGGGTTTACCTAAAACAAAAATATTATTTAGACTTAACCGCTTGAGTCCTAATGATGTACGCGATGCATCAATCGGAAATATCCTTCAAGCCCCACTGATGAATAAAATGCATCAGTCGATGCCACGCAACTTAGGTCTCTATTTCTACTGAAATACGGGTTAATAGTGTCTATGGGCAGTAGCACTCTAGAGTTGGATGATATTCACGTCAAATTAATCTACTAAATGCTTAATCTGTGCATGGAACGTTTGACAGTGTCATCTGTCAGAGCGCCTGCGCGGGTGTGCGCGGACGGTCTCCGTGCATATTTTAATAATTATTTCGTGTTTTTACTGCCGTAATCGTCGTGAAGTGATATTAAATCAAATTAATAATAGTTTATACATCGTGTGTGATAATAATATTACCAAAATACATAAGTTGAGTGTGCAAAATTAGCGTATCATAAAAATGCCGTGAAAGTACTGAGTGTGGTGGTGATTATGTGAATAGTGTTTGTTTTATGATGTTTACAGCGTGGGAAGCTACTATAAAATATTAATTAGTGTAATTGAATCAATTTGTAAGTGATTTTCACTACTATAAAGTCATAATAACAACATTTTGTCGTCAAAACACGGTCCTTGAAATCAAGGTCAAGATGACCTCTAGTTACGTAATAATTTTGTTTTTTATTTTCTGTATTATCTCAAACTGTTATTTTTTTTAGATTCGTTATCTATTCATAATACTGCCTGTAAAATTTTATAACAATAGAAACAGTATTTTTAACAGAAATCGTCAAAACATAAGAACAAATAAACTACCACGCACTTTACGATAATATTGTAAATCCTATTGTATTCATCCGTTCACCGTATATAGATAAGTATGTGGTCTGTTTATTCAAGAATCCAAATTACTTTACGTTATCGAACTACGATAAGTATAACTCAAGATATTGAGGTTTTACCCGGAGCCGCTGACACGCGGCGGGCCTCCGGAGCGCGATGTCGGGCGAGCAGCGGGCCCTAAAAGAATTACGCGTTCCAGCAAGGAACCTGAGTTAACTAAGTTATAAGTCACGCAAACAAATATTCTATTTTTTTAATATAATTTCTTTGAACTAAGTTAGCTAAGCGTTTTTAATTTTATCACTGATCCCTAAATCAACTGTAATGGCGTAAACATTTACAATGAACACGCAGTTTATAGGTAGTAGTGTAGTTATGTAGTTACTATGGGAAGTTATGTAGTTGTCATTTAACGCAGTCACTTAATAAAATTATTAATAAAATATGTGAAAACGTTAGAGTTTTAAAAGCGCATAAAAAAATTGTTCCAAACCTACCTCACATTAATCAGTAAACTTGATTGCACAGTGGTTTACGACTGATGAAATGGTTTTATCACCTCAAATAACAAAGAAAAAATGCAATATTAACTCAGCTGTCAAAAACACCGCCATATTAAATTAACGTGATATAATCTGTTACAATATAATTTCGTTCAATATGAGTATCATCTTTAAATGACAATAACACAACGATTACATTATATAAAAGTCGTATTGTGTACCATAAGTCGACCCGAAGTCGAATACACGCCGCGACAGCTATCATTACATGATATTTAGTCAAATCGCCGACGTGTATATGACTACTATGCGACTAAGTAGGTATATATATGACTGTTACACGAAACTCTTAGCAACTTAAGTTGAATAAAATGGGCCCTAATGCCGTAGAGTAAACGTCCTTATGACATTTATACGATTATACTGAATAACATTAAGTTGCCACCAAAACGTCTACTCAACGTCGTAAATGTTTGTTGGGTAGTAGCTTTATAACAGTTGAAACATCCGCCGGTCGTATTAATCTCACTGTCGTTGGTTCAAACAACAATGTGAAGACAACTCATCGAAAGCTCAACAGATTCCCGCAAACTGTAGCCCGGATGCTGGTGAGACAAATATTTGTTTGGCCCTCTCAGGTGTTTGTTCCGAGTTCGGAACTTCGGATGTATGATTAACAATACTCACGATTCAAGGATATACAGGATGTAAGGGTAAACACTCTTGTCATTCAAACCATGGGTAGTTGACTTATATATTGAAATAAATGACCGAACACAACAAAAAAAAACGTTATTTTCATTAAAAGATTTTAAAAAGTTTCTATCTGACACCGTGCTTGCTAGCGAAACAGCTGACTGACTAAGGGAGGGATCGCGCTCGCTGCCGGTCAGGTCACATCCCGTACCGAACTTGCGTCTCTTGTGGCAAAATTTAGATCTAAAAAAATTAAAAAAAAAGTTGTAATTTTCCATTGATTTTACGTTCTATAAATGAAACCACACCACTGGTTGCAAGGATAACGGTGTTTACCCTAACACCCTGTATTGACAGCAAGACAGATATTGAGTAAAAGTAAACAATTAACTTTAGGTATACACTTACATTTAGCCATTTATTTAGGCAAGTGAAAGTCCCACATAATAGAAGGTGAGCCTATCATATATACCTACCTACCGGGCACAAATTCAGAGTCCGGGTTCCTTCTGAGAAATTCCTAAAATTCTTACTTAAGCCGTTGGTCCCGGCTGTCATTCGTAGATTTTTGACAGTCATTACGGGTAGTCAGAAGCCCAAAAGTCTGATTACCAGTCTTAGCAAGCTATATTGTGTTACCCAGGAATTGGGTTGTGTGCAGGTCAGACAGGCAGTCGGTCTATGTAAAATACTAGTATTCAGCTGCATCTGCTAAGACTGAAAGCTGGTTCAAACATAGTTGGGAAAAGGCTAGGCAGATTAGAAAGTATATCAACTTCCTAACTCCAAGGCTATCAGAATGTAAGTGAATTATATTCAGTACCGTCAGGAAAGTAATTTAAAAGCAGCTTTGGGAAACATTATTCTCAATTTAGCCCTTTCATATTTTTGTTAAGGCGTTTTATGGTTATTTATCAGGACAGGATCAAGATTAACGTATTTTCACACCAAAGAAAAATAGAAGGAAAACGTTTTGGTAAAATTTTCCGTTTCATTATTTTTAATTGCTTTGCTTGTAGGCCTGTCGTTTATGACGTCACTCAAAAGTAACCAGTTACAAACTCATATCACCAATAAGTAGGTAGCTATATTACACCACTATTGGGTTCCCAACTTGAAATCGATAACGTGAGATCGAATATTACTTGCTCGAAAACGTTAACTCGATAGTACTTCAAATCAATAAATTATGAGCTCGACAGTTCACTACCATTTTTTTTTTTTGAGCGTGTTGAGTCATCAAATGACTTCTCCCGCTCTGGGCGGAGCGGGAGGGCGTGTCAGACTTTTATTGACTAAAACCCACCCGTGTTCCTTCAGTTGCCTGTTGTCAAGGGTTCCAGTATCCCTTTCGGATTTTCCCGCAACCCTGGCACACAGTTCACTACCTGGATGCATAAAAATCTCGAATAACTAAATTCTCGAATCATCGGCTACAGCAAGGACAACCTTCATAAGTGGGGGTTCACGGGCGGCTTAGATCTCCAGTGTGTATGCGGCGCCAAAAAAAAAAAAAAAAATATTCGATATTTTTGCCATCGACACGCTAACATGATCGGCAGCGCGAACGCCCATTATCTGAATCTGAATGTTGTCACCAGTAGACAGTGGTAAGACTTGAAATCGTCTTACCACTCTGTTTTGTTGGAGTCAAGTTTAGCATTAAAGGAGTGGAGTTTCATGCCGGCTCTTCTCCATAGGAAACGACCAATTGGAACCGTGCACCTAGCTTCTGACGTTTCATAAGTGCTTTATGTGAAATAAAATATCTTGATTTTTCTCAAAATAAAACATTTTCCTCAAATAGTTTCCGGTAAATCTATTCATAGGAAATTGAAAATAGATATTGTTTGCGCGTCTATGAAAAACCCCTTACGTCGACATTAGGGCTGGACGTCCTGGCTCAAATAGCCTTAGCATAGCTGAATGAATTGAATGATTCGAATAAATTGAATCCAGAAGATAAATCCGCCATCTTGTCAGCTTGGACAACGGTATTAGGTTTAAATGGTTTTTTGCGTTTTATTAAAGAGAATTTTGTTACTTTCAGCTTTCACCAAATTTCTTGTTTCTGAAATGATGGCGGTTTAGACCGAATTTTATAGAAATTGCGCAGATTATTCTTTATGATTTAAGATACAGTGCTATTGTTAACTAAGCTAGTACGAGTATTAGGGTATTTAAAACTAATAACGAAACTATTATGTGTGGTCCATAACATTTATCATAAAAAGCTATAATTTGGGTATATTTTTTAAATAAATCCTATTCCTTAAATTCTTAATGAGTTGACATTGAAAAATTTTATTGTAGGTAATATTTTTATTTCTTATCATGGTGTTAATTTTGATGATGATGTCAGTTTTTTAAATGTTTAAGTATTTTTATTTTTTTTATGTCGTAAATCGTTTGTGATTAAATAAATTGAATTGAATTGAGGCTAAATCGGTGTTTTTACTTTAGGGCTGGTTTATTACATGAACATATTTTGTATATTATTGCAGTCGATAGGTACAAATAAAGTTGGTTTAATTAAAAAACGTTAGTTTTCTTGAAGATATAAAAATGTTCTTATTTTTCCCAGAATATTTTCCATCCTAAAGCAAAAAAGGTTGTATGAATCTACGCTATTCCGTCTAGACATCTTAACAAACAAACGATTTAATAATAGGGGCTACTAAACGATTAAAGTTGTATCCAAGCGTAAACACGCAACCTTCTATATAAGTTAAAACGCTTAAAAGATACTACCGAGGCCCTAGCATATACTTGCGAAATAAACAATTCGAACGATTCAACGCTCGCCGGCCGCCGTCGCGGCACCGCACCGCTCGCTATGATCGCTCGGCCCGCGCGCGGTTGATCACAGCTCCAACCTAACCAAACCCGTTTGGTTGGGGTATAAGCTCAGTTACTCTCAGAGTCTCAATTATTTAAAGAAAGAAGTATTTATAGAAAGAAATCATTAGAAGCGCATGAAGTTTTTAGTGGATCACCAAAATATTTGCAAGTTTCCAATTGGGAAAATTGAAAATACAACTATCCTATAGCAAGCGCAATTAACATCACCCATCAGATTTGAATAAAGTCTTGAAACTAAAAAAATATATGAACGAATAAGTATTTTTTTAAATTTAAAAATCGTACGCGTTACATTTACTCCGCGCATTCGTGCAAGGCCCACCGAGTGTCTAGACATTAAATACAACACTTTTCAGACAATTCAAATTACATAATGAGAAATTTAATGATTACCTCGTTGGTCTCATAGTCGCAAGCGCTAGTACCTAAGTCAGGCAAATGTGTTATTGGGTATTCGCATCAAGAATTTTTCAGTACTTATCCGCACGGAGTCTGGAATCCTGATCAGTTGATGGCAATAGGCTCACCCCCTTTTACATGGGACTTTAACATAAATTTGAGTGACACTGAGTGACTTTTGGGGAAAAAAAGATGATGTTATATTTATATTTTTGTTTAATTTTCTGGCACTCCAAAGCGTTATTCCGATATTATTTTGTTCGGTATATAATTAGTTTGAGGCAGTTACTGGGTTGTGGAGGTCAGATAGGCAGTCGCTCCATGTAAAATACTGGTATTCAGTTGCATCCGGTTAGACTGGAAGCCGATCCCAACATAGTTGGGAATAGGCTAGGCAGATAATGATAACTATTTAGCTTAAGGCATTAGTAGTGCCCTCTGTTACAGAGTAGTTTCCTTCAAGCGTAACTTCTTAGTTATTTACTAAGAAGTTACGCTTGAAGGAAACTAGATGGCGTTAGCATGCATAATAAAACCCTACTTATCAAAACTTACGGTTGTGTTGAAAGAAATTGTTTGAAGCATTTTTACATGATATAGAATACCTAGTTTTAAACGGATATAGTAGACCGATCTTAGTCGTAAGAGGCGAAAATATGAGGATATACAGTATTATGAATCGTTCCATGGTAGCTACAAAAATAAAATACAAAGCCTTTACAAGGAATAAACATAAAATAACATCTCGCCTGTATTCCTCGAAGAGTTAGGCAGAGGTGCACATATTTTATAGTACCCCCACATTTCGCCAGTTATGTTTAAGTCCCATAATAATGGGGGCGAGCCTATTGCCATCAACCGGGCTGGTAGGTACTGAGAAATTTCAAATGGCAACACCCAATAACATTTTTCCCGACCCGGGAATTGAATCTAGGTAATCCTATATCTCTGGTCAGTCAGTTCCTTTACCAACCATGCTGGTAGACTGACGCTGAGCTTTCATATTAAAGTACCTAAGTTGAGTTGAGTTTTTGTTTAGCACATACGCCTCCGCTAAAAGATTACTCAAACATGGAAATTGCCGGATTTCTCCGAAAGGGTGAAAACAGGGCAATATAGAAATCGTTTACACACAATTGTTTATGGGTGGAATTCCTGGAAATAAGACTAATGGTTATAGATCAAAGCAATATTGGATTTAGGAAAAAAGATGATACAAATTGTATCCTAAATAAACAAAATATTATATTTATTTAATTTCGTTCTAATAAAAAATAAGTACATGAATCTAATAAAAATTAGGTACCTACAGATGGTTCAGATATATGTTGCAGCAAGATGCGTATACCCGAAATATAGTTATATCTCTAGGGATATAGCTATATACCGATATATAGTTATATGAAAGCGGTTTATAACTGTCTTACTAGGAATATAACTATGATACGAGCACGATCTAGTAATAGAACTATTAGGACACTCCGACGGCAAAGTTATGAACCGCATTCATAACTATATTACGGTAAAGAGTTATATCCCTGGGGATATAACTATATCACAGTAAGATAGTTAAAGCCGTGGCTTTAACTATCTTACTGTGACATACATAATAATATAACTGCTTCATTGAAAGTTCTCAATAAAATTCTACATTATTATATTTGTATACTTTTGTTGTCGACGTGACCGCACTTCGAATTTAATATAATGTATCTGTAAAAGCCCGAATATTGGTAAAACGTAGGATTTACCAACTTTGGTTGGTAAATAATGTATATCTTCTGTTTTGGTAAAAGATAAGACGATTTTTCAGGTAAAAAAACGCATTTGGACAGCTGTTGTGGTGTGACCGTTGGCCGCTTTCTTATTAAGAAACCGAAGCTGACTTGGTAAATCATAATATTTATTGAAGTTCGAGCTTTTACAGTAACATTCGTTTTATTTTTAGTAAAGGATAATTAAAATTTTCACATGCATTTTAACGCCTTCCTGGAAAGGCCAATTATTATACAGGACTAATGGAAAATGCAAGTATGGAGTCAAAAGCATAATAAATTAAAATCGTAAATATTAACGAGGACACATTCCGTTTTTACTACGAGTGCAAAAAAATGAAGATAAAACATGCTTTGATTCACAAAAGAAATGAACTGTATTTTGGAATGTGCTGCTGTTTTTCATAGTTTCGTCATGTTTTATATTCTTTTGCATCGTTGTACAATATGCCAAGTAAATCATTCTGTCTACATTATAATCTTAACTAATATTATAAATGCGAAAGTGAGTATGTTTGTATTTTTTGCTTATAGGCTGAACGGATTTGGATGAAATTTGGCACACAGATAAACTATGACTTGGGTACGGACTTTCATCCTGGAAGCAGACGAAATCGCAGGCAACAGTTAGTAAATTATATACGTACTCAATTTCTTCGGGCACAGTATTATTTTTTTTTTTTTTTTTTTTTTTTTTTTTTTTTTTTTTTTTTTTTTTTTTTTTTTTTTTTTTACGTTGCCCCACACTAAGAATTTCTTCTTGTATCGCGGGTGCGTTTACAAACATAGAAACTCACATACACTAACACCCAGACCCGGAACAACTACTTGCAGATCATACAAATATTTGTTCCGTGCGGGGATCGAACCCGCGACACGTTGCGCAGCAGTCCATCGCTCAGCCACTGCGCCAACCGTGTCGTCATATTGTGCTGTGCCTGAAGCAATCAAGTGTGTACCTTTCGACAACACACAATATTTTCTACGAAAATATTTATTTTATTTATTTATTTATTAAACAACCAACTTATATCACACATATAAGTTAAAGGTCAATATCTGTTAGGAATTAGATATAAAATTAGATTAACATCACTTATAAACTAGACAAAATTCGATGAAATACAATTATTGAAATTAATCAAGATTAGGTGAAATTAGACAAAATTAGAAAAACTTAGTTAAGATTCGATAAAATTAGATAGAATTGGCAATAAATTATTAATAAGTAGCAAGATACACTAATTTAATTTAGTCACTCCAAAGAGATTGTACTGGGAGTGGCAATGGACTCCCGGTAACGAGTTGCAGTGTTCAGGAATCTCAGTTCAGTACTCGCAAAGATATCTAAGGATTTGTCATACAGCAAAATGTTGTTAATATGGGTGAGGGCTAGGTACAACGGACTAGTTTTGAGGGTTATGGTACTGGTTTGAGGTAATGCGAATAGAGGACGTTGGCGAGGACGAAGTGTGTGCCTAACGGGTAGTGGGATGTTAAAAGAGTAAAATATCGGATCCTCTACTCATAATTGTTGAATTACGATATCATTTTGCACGCTTTTGCTCTTATTCTTTCGAGCAGTCAAGTACACATTGCCTTAAAACATAACATGAGACAAAATACGTGCCTTTCGAAAAATACAGTCTTTTATTTCACTGTTTGAAACACGGAAAAGTTTATACTTCTCCCTGTTTTAAGCGCCAGAAACAGTTTTAAAGTTAAATATACTTGGGGTGACTAAATGTACACGAAAAGAGCTAATATTTCGTTGGTGTACGTCATACTGCAAGCGAGAAAGAACTTTTTTTTTTCTTTTTTTGTGCACTGGATTTCTGTTCGTGAACAAAAAATGACGAAATACTATGTTTTTTTGAAGACTATGGGTTCCTAGACATACCTCCATGTTTTAATTTGTATGTTTTTACTATTTTTTCTATTTTTTTGTCTATGGGTATTTTGCTCGCAATAAGACTATTTCTTTTTTCATCTAGCTTCCTCCAGCGGTTTCGCTCGCGTGCTATATTTATAAATTTTGTTTATGCTAAGCCCCATTTTGTCGATTTAAGTGAACACAAATGTATGGAACAGCAGATTTTTTTTTTACGATTTCAAGGTTGGTCCCATAGAAAAAGTTGTTCAAAATGATAAGTACAATGACCCCTTTTTGGGTTTAGCATAAACAAAGACTAATGTTGTAGGTATAGCATTCTACTGGTGAAAGATGGTTTGATTTTGTGAGGAATGATAATGAAAGAGGAGGGAGAGATCATTCTGTGAGTGAGGGGAGACTGGAAAAAGAAAACGTGTTGTGCCGACCCCAAGTAACATGGGACAAGGGCAGGAAGATGATGACTGATTAAAAATCGGTCCAGTAGTTTTTGAGTTTATTCATGAGCATGACAAACAAAAATACAAATCTTTTCTCTTTAATATACTAGTTTAGAAGAATGACGAAGCGTTAATGGGAATTATCCTTTGTCAGAAAAATACCTATAAGTAGTCATTGCTTAGAATGTGTTTTGGCTAGAGAAAATAGTTTGGATGTTAAAGAGAATTTATTCAGCTGCCAATCACAATGGTTGCTTATTTGTCACAATAATAAAACTAGATTTCGTTAAAAGATTGACATTGAAATAAAAGTATTAAGAATTTGTTTAGACACGTTTGTTTTGAAAATGTGGTAAGTAAAATAGAATAGAACACTCTTTAATAAGATTTTAACATTTATTTCTGTATTTTTTTAAGGTGTAACTTAAAAAAATATGGATAGAAATGTAGAATTTTCACATTATATTTACCTTGAATGGATTAAAATAGGAGATACGAGGTCGATGGACCATTTATCAGTCTCTGGGCTGGCAGACATGTGCATGCACATGTTAATGTAGCCAACTAGTTTATAAGTTATATCATATCTTTAAGTTATTATGTTGTACTAACATAGGCTAAGTTCATACTAACACTATATGGATCTCTTGGTCTGAAATAAAGATTTGAATTTAAATTTGAATTTTGAATTTAAATGGTTAAGGAAGTGGATAGCTCAATTTGAGATTATTGCTGTCGATTTTACGGACTGCAGGTTAGGTGTCATACATAGCTTAGAAATACGTTTGGCCTTTGGGGTGGGCTAATTATACTTATGTCATCTCACGAGTTCTAAATATTTTTAATAAGTCAAAAAACAAATCTTTCTCTGACAACATTCCTAACATACACATTACATCACGCCTGTAATCCTCGATGGGTTAGGTAGAGGTGTACCTTTTAGTACACCCACATTTTAGTACACCCACATTTTGCCAGTTATGTTCAAGTTCCTAGAAATAGTTCCACCAGAGTCGCGTCGCGCCTGTCTACGGGAGCTTTAATAGGGGGCGAGTCTATTGCCGAAATTGATAATAATTCACGTGAGTATGTGACAATCGCTAAAAGCTACCTGCAAGACCACAGCACAAATGTGCGAACGCGAGCCAGCGCCCAAAGTCCAACCAAGTTATAAAGATAGAGAAGAAAATAAATTTCAGCTCGTTTTAATGTCGAGTTAACTCAACCCGGGGTTATAACTTGAATGTTGGATGACATGACTTAGAAAACTTTGTATTAGGTGAAGTAAATAATTATTAGTTAAGTTTTTCGAGATTTTAATATTATGATAAAATAAGTAACTTATCATTTTAATTTTTTTTTTAAATTATTTATTATGCTAAAATTTAAATTAAATTTAAATAATAAGAAAAATAGAAAGGAATTAGTTGGTATAAACAGGTCACTGCGCTTTGCCGCTTTATATGTAGTTATAACCGCTTTCGCACAACTTGCAACCCCCAAGGTACTGCAAAAAATCAATCTGCCTAGCCTTTTCTCAACTATGTTGGGGTCGGCTTCCAGTCTAACCGGATGCAGCTTCGGTGTTTCTTCTCAGAGTTGTCAGACAAGAAAAAAATCAAGGAATAAAAACTAAAACCCAACTACGACTTAAAAGGTATAAACAAGACACCACGGACAGACAAATTAAAAATCCGGAGTCACACGTGTTAGGGCATAAATCGAACAGATTACGTGTGACTCCGGATTTTTAATTTGTCTGTCCGTGGTGTCTTGTTTATACCTTTTAAGTCGTAGTTGGGTTTTAGTTTTTATTCCTTGATTTTTTTTAAATTCTTTTGGCGTTATAATATATATATTTTTGAAATGTGCTCATTAAGCCCTTTCATTTGATACCCAACATGGTACGATTAAATCATATTTTTTTTTAAGTTCCTCACTTTATTTCCTCTAGAGGGCGCCATTTTTAATTGAATGTGACTTCACATAGCCTATAACCAGCGGACAATCACGACGCTTCTAACGATACCTCATTTGTCAAATTGTGATAAGTGGTTAGGAAGATAGGAGGGAACAGATGAACATACATACATACATACATACATACATACATACATACATACATACATACATACCGGTCAAAATCATAACCCTCCTTTTTCTTCGCCGTAGTCGGGTAAAAACTGAACTCATCTATAGTAAAAAATATTTTATTTAAGACGTATAAAAGTGTTTGAAAGTCACTTATTATTCCCGTCATTGTGATTATTTTTTTGAGGAGCTCGTGGCTAAGTAATAACAGCCGCTCGGGTCGATCCATCAGGTTAAGCTACGCTTGCTGGGGTTGCTCCGTGGATGGGTGACCATTTTCACATATCGAGATCGAGACTCCTCCGTGCCTCGGAAAGCACGTTAAGCCGTTGGTCCCGGCTGTCATTTGTGGATCTTTGACAGTCGTTACGAGTCGTCAGAAGCACGAAAGTCTGACATCCAGTCTAACCAAGGGGTATCGTATTACCCAGTTACTGGGTTGTGGAGGTCAGATAGGCAGTCGCTCCATGTAAAATACTGGTATTCTTCAGCTGCATCCGGTTAGACTAGAAGCCGACCCCAACACAGTTGGGAAAAGGCAGGCAGATTGATTGTGATTATTTTTTTGTTCTGGACCATAGCTTCTGGTTACAGAGATATTGAAAGTCAAAGTTTTTTAAAGAAAGCAAGTCTTAAATGTTATAACTTAATTTATAAAACCCCCTTGTACCCGGAACCGTTGCATGCACCCTTAAACACAATGTTTTGCGTGCATTACGTTGCGCACTACCGGCGCTTTTGCACACCAAAAATAAAAGCCATTTCCCAGCAATAATTTTTGTGCAATGTTACTTAATTTGATGTACAGAATGCGTAGTTGACAGTTATGTGATAAACAAACAAAAACTAATGTTGTAGGTATAGCATTCTACTGGGGAAAGATCTTTTTACCCGACTACGGCGAAAAAAAAGGAGGGTTATGATTTTGACTGGTATGGATGTATGTATGTTCATCTGTTCCCTCCTATCTTCTAATCCACTCATCACAATTTGACAAATGAGGTATCGTTGGAAGCGTCTTGATCGTCCGCTGGTTATAGGCTATATGACGTCACATTAAATTAAAAATGGCGGACATAAAGTCAGACAGAAATAGAGGACATAAAGTCAGGAACTGAAAAAAAAATGTCGTTTAGTCGTACCATGTTGGGTATCAAATGAAAGGGCTTAATGAGCACATTTCAAAAACAAATATATTTTAATCCCAAAAAAAATTTAAAAAAAATCCGGAGTCACACGTAATCTGTTCGATTTATACACGTATGACTCCGGATTTTTAATTTGTCTGTCTGTGGTGTCTTGTTTATACCTTTTTAGTCGTAGTTGGGTTTTAGTTTTTATTACTTTAATTTTTTACACCCTGTATTTCGGACTGTAACAAAGAAAATAACAAGTACACTGTAACTATCTGTGTCTCTACGCCAAACTTTGAACCTACATTTCGTATAATCCGTGAAAAGTTGAATATAAATCATATTGGCCATATTTTTGTGAAACTTTAATGCAGATTTTGGCAAGTCTGCCAAGATATACCTAAGAATATATGGCTTTGGCGAAAATTTATGCTGCAGGTACTACAATATACATGTCATAATAATAGAAAGAATGTAAGAAAATACATTTATTTGTGGTAAATATGACTCAAAGAAAAAAAACAAATTCAAAAAGAAAAATAAGTTGTGAGAGGTAAAAATTAGACGGCTGATTCGGGAGTGGAGGAAAAATGCGTAGGTTCTTGTAAATACATTTATATTAGGTCCACACAAAATATCTGGATAAAAAGTCATAAGCTATTCTTAAATTCGAACTCAAACTCAAAGCATTTATTTCAACTAAATCAATTACAGGCACTTTAGAATTGTCAAGGGGTCGGTCAGTCAAAAAGATAAAGCTAGTTGCCCGCCCATTCCAAAGATTAGTAGGTTCCTACGGAAAAGAACGGGCCAGAAACTCCACGGACACTCTTTTAATTCAAAATATTGATTAGGTACATCATTCATATTGAAATTATACATGTGAGAATGATGTAGAAAGATCCGCACGTTATAAGCGTCCGTAATAAAATTACTTTTCCCGTTAACTAAATACCCTTCTACTCTAAACCGCCAGGGATAAATTCCGTTGTAAAAATATGGGGAACACATTACAATGCCACGACGACCTTGTACAGACAAACGCGTGATGTTGCATATTCATTATGAGAAATCCATGTTTACTCGTTATTTTATTAAAATAAGGCGTAATGTAAACACCATGTCCACCGCTGTCAACTGCTGCAGACAGAGATTTTTTGCTTGCAGACAGATTAATTTGCAATAAATTGTTGCAAAAGTTCGCAGGGGAAAGCACTCCACCCGTACCAGAAGAGCAGAGCAACCGAGCTTCGAAGGGCGCTTAACGATCTCCGACCTCCATAAGGGGCCTGCGGGCAGCGAAATTGGGGGCTGTGTCGTCGCCCGAACAGTCAGGTTCAAGGAGATAGCACGCAGCACTTCATGCGTGCCTTCATAGGAGTACGTGCGGTCGTGCGATCGGCCTCACTTTATGATGGGGCCCGCTACGCATGGCGGGCTGATACCAGTCGGGGGTGCGGCGAATGTACAAGTATCTCCCGAGCCCCCGACTCATGGTAGATGTAGGAACAGTGGGGATTTAGTCGGTAACAGTCCGACATAACCGTCCTTTCTCTCAAGACGGAAAAAAAAGGGGAAAGCACTTGCTTCAACAGCCAGCTCATATCACATCACGTCAGTATTTTCACTAACATTTTGCCAGCTATTTGTCTTATGTTATAGGGGAAGAACCTTTTGCCACTAACCGGAAAAAAATAAAAATTCTGCGCTGCTACTGAGAGTTTCCTAATGGAAAAATCATTATCACTATGCATCCTGCTAAAGGAAAAAACCGGCACTTCAAATTATAGAAAGAGTAATTATGCCCTTAAGTCTGCAGGATAATGAATATCCTGCAAACTGAAGGCCTTAAGATATCAAATCCATACCAAATTAATGCGTCTTAACGCATTCTGTACACGTTCAGACACTTACACCAAAATTAGGATACGTTTCCCATCTTTGAGAGAGAGAGGACATCAAAGTGCCAACCTAATTAAAGAGCCATTTAAATTCTCTCGTCGTGGCCGGAAGTGGATGACATTAACTACGATCCCGATCGCACTAGTACAGAATAGTACAACTACAGAAGTTCTGCTCCATACAAAGAGCGAACACAGGCGTACGCACACATAGACGCGTACGCACGGGCGCTGAACGCCAGTCGCGAGTGTGTTTGCACTCGCCGTACGTGAAGCGTGTCTATGTGTGCGTGCGTTTTCGCTCACTCTATTCAGCAGTGGCGTGCCTAGGGGTCAAAATCAGGGCAAGCCGACAGATTTTTAACGATTTAAAAAAACAGACAAGTGAGCGATTTACGGATGAAGAAGAGTTCTACATATTTCAGGCATAAGTACGGAATTGTCGTAAACGCCATCTATTAACGAATGCGCGTAACCACACCGCTTCGCAGGACCTTTTCACCATAATAACTTTGTCAACGCTTGTCACATAAAAATTATTCTATCAAAAGCCGCTAGATGGCCCCAAATTATCGATTTGTTGTTCTATTACCGTACGCATATTTAGTTTTATGAAATTTAAGTTTTAAGTCGAATGAAAATGTTAAATGAGATATTACAATTACATTGGGTATATAACATTTTTAAAATTAATCATAATGACAATAGCCAACTCTAATCTTTATTTCAAAACGCCTAGTTATGAAGAATATCTTCGATACGAAAATTATTGTGTTTTGTGATCTTGATGAGATGTATTATAACAAGTGGTTTGTTTTTTAGTGGTTTACCAAAACTACAATTGCCATAAAAACAACACTATACAAATTTTGATGTCTTTCATGGCACCAGCTAGGGCTACCTAAGTTTGGTCATACTCTTATCTTTATACATATTAAACAATCGAATGATAATTTCAATATATTCTTCGACTGACAAAAATACCTACCTAATTGTTTATATTTCCGAGTTATAGTAATTTGGGGTTGATTACGGTGAAGCAAAGAGTTACTTACTGTCAGAAAACTCAATGTATTTACATACCTTTTCGAACACAGTTTCCAAATTCACATTTTGTTGATAAAAACACTACTAAGCATAAGGAATGACATAGCCGCAATAAATAACACATCATTTTAAATAATAAAACTGGGTAATTCATTACCTCAATTGAAAAAAATAAAATACTGATCAAAAAATATTATTTCAAAACAATAACAAATTGAGTCGCTTCGCAGACTTGCAACTCACTTTACGCGGGTCAACATCGCGGCTAGTGCATTTGCGCGAACTTCAAACACACGATTCGTTCCATTCATAAAAACTCAAAAGCCGGGCTTAAATATTTCACATTTTGCACAATAAGTACATTCTAATAGAATCACAAACGTACGCATTTTCTATGTCTCAGTTTTTAAGGCAAGCCGGGCTTTTCGGCTTGTAAGGAAGTACCGCCGCTGCATTCAGCCGATCTTCTGTAGTTAGTTACTTCTGTGGAATTAAATACAGATTTCTATCAATTCCTTTAATACTGTAGGTATTTCTTGGAAAATCTTTAATCTAGTTTTGCACTCCTGATTTTGAAATTGATTTGGTTGTTTTCGTTTAGTTTGATAAAAAGTATGTTTTATTTTTTCTTACGGAGTTTTTCAAAGGATTTGATATTTCGTTTAAGAAATTCAAGTGAAAATGGTAGTTACCTTTTTTTTTTTTTTTTTTGTGGGTGTGAAATCATCCAATGACTGGCGTGTCAGACTTTTACTGACTAAAACCCACCCGTGTTCCTTCAGTTGCCTGTTGCCAAGGTCCCGGTATCCCTTTCGGACTAACCCGCAACCCTGGCAGGCATCGGTCCTAGCGGACCCCGCCAATTGTGCTGACATCTCTTTGAGGCGCGCGTGGAACACGACGCGCCATCGACCCGGGCCTGGTCCTAATTGGACGGCGAGCTACCCGTTGCTCGCCGTCCGCAAGCCCGCGCCTATGGTGGCCGGGAATCCGCCTGGGATTCCCGACGCCCAGGGCGTCTCCAACGGCGGCGGTTAGGGGCGTGAGGGCGCAAACTTTGCCTCTCCCTCACGCGTTCCTCCTCCTCCTTCACGAGCATTACTGCTTCGCAGAAGGAGGTGACTGCTTCCCATGCCCTCTCGCTCCGTACCATGGCCTGGACCAGAGCCGGACGCGAGAGGTCACCGCCGCCAATCGCCTCCAAGAGGACACGGCGGGGCTCCGCCCAAGCAGGGCAGACCTCCACCGTATGCTCCACCGTGTCCTCCGGGCGATCCACACAGTGGTGACACCCGGGCGTTTCCTCCCGCCTTATACGAAACAGGAACCTCCCGAAGCAACCGTGTCCGGTGAGGACCTGCGTCAGGCGGAAGGTGAGGACGCCGTGGCGCCTCTCTAGCCACTCCTCAAAGAGGGGACACTGGGTTGCGACAATCGCACTCTCCATGCCGCTATGAGATCCTGCCGGAGCTCTGTCCGCTGAGCCGCGATTTCTCGCGGCAGCGGAGTTACGCCCCGGCGCTTCATCTCCTCGCGCCACTCCCAGATGTGCGCGAGGACCTTCGCCTCCAGATCCCATGGCGGTAATCCGGCCAGGAGGCTCGCCGCCTCGCGGGAGACCGTGCGGTATCCCCAGGCCAGCCGAATGGCCATGACCCTTTGGGACACGTTCAACCGGCGGGCTAGTCGCAGCCTAAGGGAACGCGCCCACACCGCTAACCCGTAAAGAGCCATGGACCGCACGACCCCCGCGTAGAGCCTCCGGCAGGAGGCGTTTGGACCCCCCAGATTGGGCAGGAGCCGCCCCAAGGCAGCTCCAGCCTGGTCCAGCCTGGGAGCCAAACGTCGGAAATGCTCCACGAAGTTCCACCGGCTGTCGAGGACGAGTCCTAGGTACTTCATCGTCGACTCGACGCCGATGTGAACCCCTCCTACCGTAATTTGGGAGCCCGACGGCGGCGCGTTCCGAGGACCATGAAAACCCATGACCTCGGACTTGTGCAAGGCCACTTCGAGTCCCAGTTGCCGGATTCTATCGACGATTGTCGCAACCCCGCGTGTCGCGAGTTCGGCCGCCGCCTGGTGCGACCTCCCCTGCGCCAGGACCAGCGTGTCGTCAGCGTAGCAAACTACACTGACGCCACTAGGGAGGTCGGCGCGCAGCACCCAGTCGTATCCGATGTCCCACAGATGCGGCCCTAAGACCGATCCCTGTGGGACACCGCACGACATCTCTCGCCGGTTCCACACTCCCTGATGACCGGGGTAGATGACGGCCCTGTCCGTCAAATAGGCCTCGACCACACGACAGAGGTAGGTCGGCATCCGGTGGTACCGGAGTGCCTCCCTTATGCAACTCCAGGGCAAGGTGTTAAAGGCGTTGGCGATGTCTAGAGACACCGCCAAGACGACCCCACCCCGGGCCACAGCATCCCCCGTCGTGAGGGCCCGTACGCGCATGATGGCGTCCACCGTAGAGCGCCCTCTGCGGAAACCAAACTGGCTCTCCGCCAAATCCGGCCCCTCTCGCACCAGCCGCCCGACGAGGCGGTTTCCAATTACTCTTTCAAAGAGCTTGCCCACCTCGTCGAGCAGCACGATGGGCCGATAGGCGCACGGAGAGTCGGCAGGGCGCCCCGTCTTCTTAATGAGGACCAGTTTCCCCGTCTTCCACTGAAGTGGGAACTGGCCCCTCTCCATGCATGCGCTTAGGAGACCCCTCAGTCGAGGCCCGAGAGCCTCCATGGCCAGGACCCACGCCTTCCCAGGCAGGCCGTCGGGTCCTGGGGCGGTATTCTTGGCATTCAGCCTTCGTACCGCCACTCTCATTTCTACCTCGGTCACCTCCGGAGCATCGTCGTCGTTACCTGGTAGTTACCTACAGTTTGTACAGTACAGTTTGGCCATACTCTGTTAGTTCTACTGGCCTGTGAAATAGCAGACTATTTTGCGGCGTACTTGTTGCTTCATACCTAAAATGCGGAGTGCACCTTCTGTACTATTCTGTGCTATTATCTAATCTGTGACAGCAGGCCACTAGTATTGATATCAATTTAAAAAACCCTCGCATTCGAAAGAAAAAAAAACCTACTCACACTGAAAAACTTCAGTAAAGATTGGCTAAAATCAGCAAGAATCGTTAAACTAGTATTCATTCAATACTTACCTATCACAATTTTCTGCTCCCCTAGTCCCATCTTCAGAGAATCGATTTGTTCAGTATCGAGAGGAGAATACTAAGGAGTGAATGAGAAAACTTTTGCTTGAAGAGTAGCTGTATTTACTTAGAAAACTTTTTCTTCGTCTGACGAGGAAATTATGCGTTTCAGAGTCATTATGAATAATATAAAATACTTCAAGATGGTAGTTGCTCGCTCATTTATGTAAATTAGACTGCAACAAAGTTATTGTGATAATTAATTTTGTTTTCTTTCATACAATTTAAGGGCGCACCCTACCTCAGATTTTATCCCGCTCGCACCATACTACTCGCGACCTGAGTGAGAACGAGACGGAGTGGGGCGCTAGCGGCTCTAAAGCGTCGAAAATTTTAGGTAATTGCTTTTTACGGTGCAAATAATGGTAATTAAAAAAAAATTACACATAAGACCTGCTTTATAGTTAGTTCAGTTATCATGCAAAGTTTCATGATCTAATTTGAAGTATTTTTTGAATACCAGCGGCTTATAATTCTGTGCAGAGGTAACTGTGGATTTTTTTTCTATCGAGAAAATTTTATGTAATCGTATTTTCGCCTCACATAAGACCTAGCATCAATCCTCAACTTTAACATATATTTATTTCAAAGCAGTATTTTCGGCATAACAGAGGATCATGCTAAGCAATTTGTGATTGGGTGCGCCCTTAACAGAAATGTTGTAGTAGGAGAGATAGAATCCGGAATGAGGTACTTAATCCGGCAGAGAACCAAAGTTGTTGACATAGCTCACAGAGTAAGCAAGCTGAAGTGGCAATGGGCCGGCCATATTAGCCGTAAAACCGATGACCGTTGGGGTAGACGTGTTCTTGAGTGGAGACCGCGAATCGGCAAACGTAAGGTAGGACGCCGTCAGGCTAGATGGAGCGACGATCTTCGCAGGGTGGATGGTAGCAGCTGGATGAGAGCTGCCGAGAATCGAGCTGAATGGCGTGCAATTGGAGAGGCCTATGTCCAGCAGTAGCCTGCTATAGGCTGATGATGTTGTAGTAGGTACTGAAGAATAATAATTAATTCGGGAAACTGTAAATAGATTTGCTAATTTTACGCATTGTTGCAATAGAAATTCATCCTTTCCCACATGTTCCCTTCTTCTTTTCGAGTCGATGATAAATACATGTATTTTTAACCGATTTCAATTCTTTTAATCTTTTTTTTTTGTGTGTTTGTTACGCGATTGGTCCCATATAAATTGTATTAATTTTGCTTGCGTAGTGCGTTTGAGTTAGCTTCAATAATTACGTATTTTTTCCACTATGCTTATGTAGACGATATCTTAGTCTTTATTTACATAGCAGATAACGGTATATGTCGGGTTTGGCCCAGACATCAGAAGTAAAACTCAGGTATGGCAATACACAAATTTATTACAGTTGAACAATCAGTTAAATATCTTAAATCTAGAAAATATAGCAATGAAATAACACAGGTTAATAATGGCAGTGAGGGCGGTCACATAGGGCAGTACTGACTGTCAGGGACAGTGGTCCACGCACCCACCGCAATAAGGACAGTACTAATTGTCAAAGACAGTGTTCCACGTCCAATAACCGGGCAGTACTGACTGTCGAGAGACAGTGGTCCGTGCACCAAGGCGCATCCGTTCGAAATGCGTGCCGATTCAACAGCGCAGCTCCTTTTAAAGGCGATCGCTAGTGGCGGGGGAACGTCACAATATTTTACCGGATTGGATTCAAGTCCTTTAGGCCAAATGACCGATAGAGTGAATGATTTGTCTATGATGCGTCCGGTGCACGTTCCACTAGCGCCATCTAGTCGCCGTCTCTCGCAGCTGTTAAATAATATGGCTGCCGTCACGGCCATTCTGATAAATCACTCGTCCTCGAGTGCATTCATTCATCTAAAATAAAAAAAAGTCTAATTAATTCACATCGTAATCATCGTTATCTAACAAAATAGCAAATATCACTGGTCTAGGTATTTCTTTAAAATAGAAAACCCCTACAGTTTAAACATGCTGGTCTAAATCGTCACCCACTAAAGCAGGTGAGATTCCTGCAGCGCATCACAGATCATCACCCACAACAGCAGGAGAGATCTTATAAAAAAAAAAACCCTACAGTGCTAACATGCTGGTCTAAATCGTCACCCACTAAAGCAGGTGAGATTCCTGCAGCGCATCATAGATCATCACCAATAACAGAATCTTAATATTTTATTTGCAAAGATTATCATCTCCCACAAAAGTAGAAGAGACCATACTAGTTGATCATTTCAAAGATTCTATTATAGCTTCGGAATTATCTACACTTAATGTTCGAGAACTAACAGATAAAGTTTCTTCAGAGTCATTTAAATCATTTGCGCTTAAGGTGCGAGAGCTTACAGAAATTGTTTCCTCTGAATCATCTGCAGTCAATGTACGAGAGCTTACAGTACAAGTTTCCTCGGAATCTAAGGTCCTATTATTACTTACAGGCACAATAGACATACTGAACTCATCCTCTGTCGTCACGGTTCGCACATCATTATCATCATCATCACTATAATTTTCGTAAATTTCTAAATAACCTTCTTGCCCTTTAGGTACTTCCCTTAAATTTTCATGAGCAAATTTATAAATTCTGTTAGAACCGTTAATATGTCGAAGTTCATAACGGTCATTATCTAATACAGTGACTATTTTATAAGGCCCCTTAAATTTTTTATCCAACTTAGTTTGATGCCTTTCTTCGCATTTTACAAAAACAAATTCTCCTACTGCAAAAGGTTTAATCCGGGCTTTTCCCTTATTAAACCGTATAGTGTCAGCGTTAGCCACTCTTTTAATATTTTCTGATGCAGATGAACGAGCCGTTTCAACATTAATTACAGTTGGTTCAGAAGAACTAGGAGTTATTTTAGCTAGATTAAGTGAGGAACCTTGAATGCCAAACATCAGTTCCATAGGCGTAAAACCTGTGGTCCTGGAACGTGTACTATTAAGAGCAAGTTGAATCTCTCCTAATTCATCCCTCCAGGCATTATTAGAATTACATTCTATAACGGTAAGAATATTCTTTAAAGTTTGCATGACCCTCTCAACCTGACCGTTGGCTCTACTTGAACCGGTTGCTATTAAATGGAGCTCTATTCTATTGTCATTACAAAAGTTTTTAAACTCACTACAGTCATAACAACGTCCTCTATCTGCGATAATGCGCTTTGGGGCACCAAATAAGTTTACAGCATTTTTAATAGCTCTTACAGCGTATGAAGAACTTAAGGCCGGAGTATATTCAAGGAGTACAAACTTTGTAAAGGCGTCTATTAAAACTGAGCAATATTCTTTTCTATCACTTTTTCCTGAAAGTTTTCCAGTTAGATCCAAATGAATTGTGTGCCAAGGTACTGGATGTTTTGGAATTGAATGCAATTGCATTTGCTGCGCTCCTGAAGGGCCTTTGGAAGTTTTACAAACTACACAGCAATTAATAAACTTTTTTACAAATTTAGCCATTTCGGGAAACCAATAAAATTCGTAAAGTTTTTCTAAAGTCTTGTCAAAGCCTAAATGTTTTATTTCATTATGAACATGGCTAATTAGAGACCAAACCAAAGAACGAGGTACAATAGGTAGCCAACTCGAAACTCCTCTACGTTCTATCTTTCTGTACAATATTCCTTGTCTTAAATCATACGTATGTGATATCTCTTCGGGTAATTGATTATTACGTAATTTTGATATGATTTCAGAAAGTTCCGAATCGCGTTCTTGTTCTACAATTAACCAACCTTTATCTAATTCAAGGAAATTTACTTTACGGGGTTCAGAATAACTTGTGTTTGACAAATTGCGAGACAAGAAATCTGCATGAGCCATCTTTTGACCTTCTTTGTACACGATATCAAAATCGTAAGCCTGCAATATAGCCCACCAACGGTGAACCCTTGGAGTCAAATCACGTTTTGAGTGAGAAGCCTTGAGGGAGTTACAATCAGTAAATACAGTGAATTTTCGTCCATGCAAATAATGACGAAAATGTTCGATTGCTTTTACTACCGCAAGGGTCTCTAATTCGTAAGAGTGATATCGAGTCTCTGCATCTATGGTCTTCCTACTATAATACGCTACTACATGAGGGGTATCATTATATTTTTGGATAAGAATTGCACCATATCCATCACTACTTGCATCGGTATGGAGTTCAATGGGCAAGGAAGGGTCAAAAACTTTTAAAACTGGTTCGGACGTTAAAATTTGGATAATTTTTGTGTGTATTTGGTCATGCTCTGGTGTCCACTTAACATTGCCTTTTCCTTTTGTTAAGGGATACAAAGGCCGAATTATTTGGGAAAAGTTAGGAATAAACTGTCTAAAATATGTTGCTAACCCTATGAGCTGCCTAACTTGAGTGACAGTTTTTGGAGTTGGTACATTAATTAAGGCTTGTATTTTTTTTGGATTTGGTCTTATCTCCCCAGCTGAAACTATATACCCAAGATACTCAGTTTGGACTTTCAGAAACGAACACTTCTTTAAATTAAACGAGAACCCTGCATTGGACAGCGTTTTAAGTAATTTGTCTAAACGACTTAGCCCCTCATCAATATCTTTTGAAATTGAAAGTACATCATCCATGAATACTAAAATCTTTTCATCATTCATAGGCTTTAAAGCAGTATTAATAGCCTTTTGGAAGATTGAAGGGGCATTGCGTAACCCAAAAGGCATAGCTAAATATTCAAACTGCCCCTTTGGGGTTACAAATGCAGTTTTTTCAATTGAACTTTCATGTACAGGCAGTTGGTGGAACCCAGAGGCCATATCAATACTACTAAAATAATGAGCACCATTAAGTTTATCAATTTGTTCACTAATCAAAGGTAAAGGATAATGATTTGGTTGAGTATTACTATTCAATTCCCTATAGTCAACACACATGCGTGTACTACCGTCCTTTTTCTCTACAAGAATGATGGGGCTAGCAAATGGGGATGAACTTTCCCTAATAATATTTGCCGTCAACAGTTGCTCAATTTTTTCGTCAACTATCTTAGATTCCTGAGGGGATAACCTATACGGTCTCCTATGTACTACTTTATGAGGATCAATTAAATCAATTTTCAACTGTCCTGTTTTAATTCTAGTTGTAGGAAAACTTTCAATAAAATTATCTGCATATTGTGTTAAAATGTTAAAAAGTTTAACTCTGTCAGGTCCTGTCAAGTCAGTATTAATTGAATCAATGTCAAAAATAGGTTTGATTTTGGTACACATATTAGACTCCTTACACCGCTTGAATGTTAAACCACTCTCCGAGATTTCAACAAGAATATCGCGCTCGAGTATATCTCTACCTAATAAAATAGCGTCGCGCAGGCAATCATCCGGAACTACATGAAGAATGATGCTAATTTCGACGCTCTGGATTTTAACGTTACAAATGATTTGCTCTGTGCTACTAATGATACTCTTTCCAATACCAGTCATGTTGATAAGGTCATGCGATCTTTGTCCAATAACAAGGTGTGAAAAACTTTTCCTAATTAAACTACACTCGGAACCAGAATCAAAAATAAAGGGAAATGTCATATTACTACAGTTCATAATACCTCTAACAATCTTCGAGCACACGTTGACTTCTTTGCTTCCCGTAGCGACATGTTCCTTCTTTGAATTATCAGCCCTCTTTGGGCAGGTGGAGACGACGTGGCCTGGCTCCCCGCAGACGTAGCATGTGACTTGTGGCTTTTGGTCGACACGTTTGTCCGCAACCATAGAGCGATTAAATGGTTTGTTTCTTTCACGGCAATCGGCCGCACGATGCCCAGTCCTGTTACATATGTTGCAGTTGCCACGAAAGCCAAACGTAGCACGAGGGCGTTTGACATCAGAATCGTTTGACTCAGACAATTCCGACTTTCTTTTCAAGGAAATGCCTCGCAATACTCGAAATAGCTGGGATTTGTCATTTACCACAGTCGAGTTTAATTCACGACGTATTTGAACATCACACTGAGATAATATGGAAATGGCAAAGCCCGTCACAACCTTTTCAGTTAATTTTGTGTCCGGGATATTTTCAATCAATTGCCAAAGACGTAAACATGCCTGAGTTGGGGTCTCATTAGAAATAATTTGAAATTTTAGGATACTGTCAAAGTGATCCTGAATAAGCATAGGGCTCGAGAACTGAGCTTTCAAAGTCTCCTGTATATGTTCCCATTGATATTGACTGGGAGGTATCTTGGTCAGTAATGTGGCTGCGCGGCCTCGAAGACAATGGGTCAGCGTCATAATTAAATCGACACCTTTCAAATTTTTGCTTTTAATTATGGTGTCTGATAGCCGACACCAGCCCCCTATGTCTGAATTGGGGTCGTCAGGATCAAATGGTACTAACGCTGTGAAAGTTTGTGGTGGTGGTGCATTGGACCGGGGCAGCAGAGCATCAGTTAATTTTGCAAGAAATGTTTCTAAACTATTTGAGGGTAACGGAATATTTTCCTGCATATTCTGTGATGATGAAGTGCCAGAGGTGGGCGGACAATCCGATCCCACTTCTGATGTCGGGTTTGGCCCAGAAATCAGAAGTAAAACTCAGGTATGGCAATACACAAATTTATTACAGTTGAACAATCAGTTAAATATCTTAAATCTAGAAAATATAGCAATGAAATAACACAGGTTAATAATGGCAGTGAGGGCGGTCACATAGGGCAGTACTGACTGTCAGGGACAGTGGTCCACGCACCCACCGCAATAAGGACAGTACTAATTGTCAAAGACAGTGTTCCACGTCCAATAACCGGGCAGTACTGACTGTCGAGAGACAGTGGTCCGTGCACCAAGGCGCATCCGTTCGAAATGCGTGCCGATTCAACAGCGCAGCTCCTTTTAAAGGCGATCGCTAGTGGCGGGGGAACGTCACAATATTTTACCGGATTGGATTCAAGTCCTTTAGGCCAAATGACCGATAGAGTGAATGATTTGTCTATGATGCGTCCGGTGCACGTTCCACTAGCGCCATCTAGTCGCCGTCTCTCGCAGCTGTTAAATAATATGGCTGCCGTCATATACGAATTTTTGTTGGGTAGGTACCACAACTAAAAAGTTTTTATTTTTCATCGGAAGTCGGTGTCTTTGCTTTTAAATTTTCGGTTTTTGCCACCGACTTCCGAAATTAAAGTTATTTTTCACTTTTTTACTGTTTTTTTGTGAAGTTGGTTGTTTTTTTTTGTAAAAAGTTAAATATGATACGTTATGATCTTATGAAACACTTTATTTACATAATATACAAATTCTAGGAACTTAAATAATTATACTTAGCAATAAATATGTATAGGTAGTATGTACAGTTATTTATACCAAAATAAAAAAAAGGGGAAGTTTCATAGTCATTGGACATAAAAAAATTCGTTCGCACCGCTGTCAATGGCAAAAGTGCCCAAAAGGCTGGCAGCATTGCCATGTTGAATGGCAATGCTGAATCTTTGGGCTAAAAATAAGAAATTTAAACTAGAATCGAGACATAAAAATAAAACTTTAATATCAAACGAGCCATCTTTAAAGACAACACGCCTGGAACATTAGCAGCTTGCTTTTAGACTTAATAGATGTTTTTATCACAGGAAATTTTATTAACTCTAGCTCAGTCGAGATTTCTCGGCAATTAAGCTGAAAATGTGGTACAAGAATATGGGAAACTATGTGAGGAAGCTTCATAAAGAACAAGCTTCATAAATTTAAAAGGCTTACTAGATTTTGCCCGCGGGCAAATCCTGGGGGTTAATTTCCGACCTCTATGCGGGTGTACCCGCATAGAGGTCGGAAATTAACCCCCAGGAACGTACTACGACTTGATTTCCGTACGTCTTTTTCGGGTGACCACTGAAAATCAGCACTGTGCTGTGAGTCCCCCCCTATAGCACAGCATCATGCTGAGTGGAACCCTTCTTGTCACAGTCATGACGTGCAGCTGCCGATTATGTATCTTTATACTCGTGATCTCATATTTGTATGTACTTAGATCTATTTTGTTTAATATTGCTGATTACTGTTATCTTTTTGTATGCACAAGTTTCTGTGACAAATAAACCTATTTTTCTTTCTTTGTTTCTTTCTAACTACCGGGATAAAAGTAGCCTATATTCTAAACCAGTTCATGGTCTACCCGTGTGTCAAATTTCATCCAAATCCATTCAGCTATTAAGGCGTGAAGAGATCACAGACAGACCAACTGGGAGATAGAGCTACTTTCGCATGTTGTAATACACTCGCGGTCAAACAATGACGATGACGGAAATCCCTGTAACTTGCAAATGAATAATGGTACATGCATGAAACTAACTTTATATTACAGACAATTTGAATATCGTATGAAATAAAACCTTAAATGATCTACAACGTAATTAAAAAAAACTTAAAATTCTAATAACCTCCAATTTGGAGGTAAATTCAATTCCCACTTGTTTTCTCACTTTTGTTTCCAATCTATCAAATCAAAATGATAAAAGGCGGTAATTGTCGTCTTTCACCATCAATATTGAATTACTATGATGTCGCTAACACCTGAAGAATGTACGCGTATCGTCACTATGTTAGAATAAGGCAGAAGTCAGCGAAGTACAGCAAGAACAATAGACGTATCACTTGCTATAGTGCAGCGAGTTGTCCAACGATTCCGAGAAATTGAGCAGAACATAGGAAGGCCAAGAATCGGCAGACCAGATGTACTAAAGCTCGAGAAGATCGATTTATTGTTACGACCATGTTTCAAAATTGGCACCTCACGGCAGTTGATGTAAGAAATCAACTTCGTGAGACTCGTAAAGACGACGTAACGGGGCGGAGTGTAAAGCTAATTTGACTCCACATAGACCCGCAAATGGTCCAAAACTTGAAAGGCAATATCGGATAGCAAGATTACTTTACGCCCGTATTAGGGTGACTAAGTTTTATATGGGGTTTAGTGTTTGTGAGAGATGTATATTATCTATTAAAGTATATTTACTGTGTGTAAAAGGGTTGTGTGTACCTGCACGAAGGGATTATATCATAAAAACAACAGAATAGGCAAGACTAGGCATTTATTTTATAATATTATTTAGATAGGAAGGTAGAAAAAGCTAGTCGCTCATTCCAAAACTAACTCTGACGGGAGAAGAACGAGCAAGAAACTCCCCGGTTTATCATTAAGATCAAGAGTTATCATTTCAGGAATCCAATAGGTACTTTATCTACACAAACTCAATAGTGCACTACTACATGGATGTACAACCAAATGGTGTTTTTATATTAACACACATTTGAGCAACATTATAACATTTTAAGGTACATAACAGGTTTATGGTATAAATAAGTATTATTACAGAAGTTATTACTGGCAGGAACAAGCCAGTTACGTACCGGTTGTTTAGGAACAATTTTAGAGGGTACCTACAGAATATTATTATAATTAATTAAAGTACTTAACTTACTTAGCTCCTGCAGACAATAATAGATTTAAAAATAATGGTAATCTGTGAGACCGATTTAATTCCGGTGGATGATGGATCCTTTTCCAAGGAAGGTCGCCCCAAAAAGGAAGAGTCCTCCTAGCCCCTTTCCCTCATTTCTCTATCCCTTCCCCAGCAGCCTCACATTATGCCGCCCTTTTTTAACCAATCATACATTTTGACTAAATAACTTTTAATATTGATAGTCTTAAGTAAATCTAATTTGGCAGAACTCTTTTAAAACCTTATAAGTTAGGGAATGTATTATTATAACAATTTATCAGACTTTAATTAGATGAAATCCTTTAAACATAAGATTCACTGAGTTTACCACATTTATTATTCACAACAGCTTATACATTCATAATAACACATGAAATTAAGAAAATAATTTAGATACAATAATATCAAGCCTCATACAGCTCAAATTGTAAATGAGTATTTTCAGGACGTTGGCATCAATCGCATGGACTGGCCCGCGAGAAGCACGGACCTGAATCCAATTGAACACGCCTGAGATGAGCTTGGGAGGTGTGTAAGAAATCGAAATCCCGCCCCAGCTACACTTAGAGACCTGAAACATGCGTTAGTGGAAGAATCGACCAATATCCCGCAAAATTGCTTAAGAAACTTAATAAACAGTATGCCCAATCGCCTGGCAGCTGCGAGAAAAGCCCGTGCAGGCAACACGAAGTATTAATTTTGTCTTAAAGTTCGGTTTTGTGTTGTATGTGAGGTACCAACCATTATTTTTTCACCGTAAAAATTATCGATTTTTTGTTTTTTATGTAATTTTAACAATTAAACTAATAATGTTTCCCAAAATTTGGTGTTGTTTTCTGGTAAATTATCTAAAACATACAGTTTCATTCATGCCGCTACCTTTATTATTTTACGAGTAATTTTAGTTTTTCTGTTGTATATTCATACTGTTAGGTGTGTACCTTTGTTTTGTATACAAAAAGCTATGGTAATGTACTCTTTACTCTGTTCTTGTCAAATGCATAATAATATATTTTTCTTACTATAAAAAACTGTACTGTCCTAATGTGATTCCATTAAATAAAATTCAATACCTGCTACTTCTAATTTATTCTTTCAACACGTTATCAGCACGAAGCTGCATAATTAGAACGTTAGATGTTAGGGAATAAAATTAATTTTCAAGGAATCACGATGCTATCAAACCAAGACGGCTACCCAACCTGGAAATTTAAAATGAGAATGCTTCTCATTCATGAGCAGCTCTGGACGTCCATCATTGGGTACGATGATTCTGATAAAACAGCGGAGGATGTACGCTCTCGTAATGACCAGAAGGCGTTGTCAAAAATATGCCTTACGGTAGACGGAGGTGCAATTTCGCACGTGAGAAATGCGAAAAACGCTAAGGAGGCTTTGAGTGCTTTACTAAAAGCATACGAGGATAAAGGTATGGGTCGGAGGCTCTCTTTAGCGCGTAGACTGTACAAATATTCCTTGACCGACTTCCAAGATATAGAATCATATATTAACGCCGTTACGAGTACTGCTCAAGATCTTGAAGACATCGGCAAGAAAATCGACGATGGATCTTTGGCTGCAATTATTCTCGGAGGTTTGACATCACGGTACGAACCGATGATCATGGCTTTGGAGAATTCAAATGTTGATGTAACCAGTGAGTTGGTAAAGGCAAAGCTATTCAACGAGCTTTCCAAGGACCCTCACCAAAATGAGGTGGCTGCGCTACATTCAACAGGTTCTACAAGCAAAAAGAAGAAGCGTATAATTTGCTTTAAGTGTAGGCAACCAGGACACAAAAGTCCCGAATGTCCTAATAAGAAGGCTAAGAAAGTTATGATGAGCGCATCGGAAAAGGTTTTTTAAGGGTACAGATTGCCGTCATAATGAAAAGGTGGAAGAGGCTGTTGTGAAGGAAATGGCTCTCTCTGCGCCGGCTGCATCTGATAGGAAATGGATTATTGATTCTGGTGCAACCATTCACATGACTCCACATCGCGAGTGGTTCAGCAGTTATCGGCCAGTACAAGGTGGAACGATTACTGTGGCGAATGGACAGAAATTAGCGGTTGTGGGTATTGGTGATGTATCCATTGAAACGGATACTTTGGCGAACAGAATAAAGAATGTAGTTCATGTTCCTGATTTGAACTGTAATTTACTTTCAGTGAATAAAGTAGTAGAGAAGGGTTTCTCTGTAGTTTTTAATAAAGAAGGCTGCACTATTTATGACTCAACGTGTGATGTAGTAAATAGTAAAAATGTTTTAGCTTATGGTTCTGTATGTGATGGGCTGTATACTGTGGATTGTTTAACTAAAAAGTTCAATAATGTTTCAGCTAAACTTGTGCACTCTGATTGTTCCAACTTCCAGCTTTGGCATAAAAGGTTAGGACACTTGTGCCGAATTGGCATGGATCTACTTAGAAAAGGTCAGGCTATCGGCGTGCAGTACACGGAGGTTGACAAGGAACCATGCATACCCTGCATAGAGGGTAAGCAGGCTAGAAAGCCCTTCAAAAGCTTAAAATACAGGAAGGCTACATCGCCACTTCAATTGATTCATACCGATGTTTGTGGACCTTTTTCTACGAATTCGTTTACAGGTAATTGATACTTTATTATTTTTATAGATGATTATACACGTTTTATTTTTGTGTATTTTATGTCTTCTAAAACTGAAGTCAAAAGTAAGTTTTGTTCCTTCCATTCTCATGTCGAGAGACAGTTTGGTGGAAAAATAAAGACTTTGCGGTCAGATAATGGAACTGAGTTCATCAATAAGGAATTGATGGATTATGTTCAGTCTTTGGGTATCGATTGGCAAACGACAGCACCTTATAGCCCTCAGCAAAATGGGGTAAGTGAACGGTGTAATCGTAGCATAGTAGAGAAGGCTCGGTCTCTATTGTCACATGGTTCTCTCTCAAAAGCTTTTTGGCAGGACGCAGTGGAGACAAGCGTCTACTTGAAAAATCGGTCACCACACCGCGCGCTTAGTGGTAAGACACCTTTTGAAATGTGGTTTAATAATAAACCCGATCTGTCTCATCTGAAGGTTTTTGGATGCAGAGCACTTGTTTATGTTCCATCAAATCAGAGATGTAAATTGGACATGAAAGCTGAGGAACAGATTTTTGTAGGATATTCAAATGATCCTCGTACTTATTATTTCCGGAATGCGGCAAGTCTTAGACGTTTACTAAAGTCAAGAGATGTCACATTTTTTGAAAAGAACTTTACTAGACTGAAGGAAAATATTGAGCCTATAGTTACTGTGAACTCTGATATTGTCAATTTGCTCTCACAGTCACCATCGCCAGCTGTTTTAAGACAAGAAGTGCTACCCTCTTCTTCATCTGAGAGATGTGAGGTAGATGCTCCTAACTTAGATACCTACTTCTTTCATGGATGCTGAGGATGCTGATGTTGAAATCAATGAAGCAGACAATGTAGAGGTCAATAATGTTGATGATCAGCAGTCAAGTGAATCTACAGGTTCCTCAAATGAATCTAGTCGATATCCTTCAAGAGTTCGCAAACCACCGGATTACTTCTCATTTAATACCCTGCTAGACGATGGGTGCGATGATCCGAATAATTATCTAGCTGCGATTAACAGTGATGAGAAAGATAACTGGATTTTAGCAATGAAAGATGAGTATAATGCCTTAGTCAGAAAGGGCACATGGATTTTGGTAGATAAGCCAAATCATAAAACTTGTATTCCTAGCAAGTGGGTCTTCAAACTGAAGCGAGATGCGAAAGGTACCGTCGTTAGGTATAAAACGCGCCTAGTAACAAAAGGTTTTCGACAAAAAGAAGGTGTAGACTACCACGAAACTTTTTCTCCTGTTGTACGCAACTCGTCGTTGCGAACCCTGTTAGCGCTTGCAGTGCAGGAAGGTTATAAGGTCCGGCATATGGATGTGGACACAGCCTTTCTGAATGGCAGTTTGGAAGAAGAATTCTACATGACACAGCCAGAAGGTTTCGTTAGGGAAGGGGAAGAGTCGAAAGTGTGTCTTTTGAAACGGTCACTCTATGGGTTGAAGCAGGCACCAAGAGCCTGGAATACAAAGTTAAAACAGACTTTGTCAGTTCTTGGTTTTACGCAAACAAGTGAGCCGTGTATTTTTAAAAACAATGCGAACTCAGACTCCTTGGTTCTGGCCGTATACGTCGACGATCTAGTAGTCTTGTATAAAAATGAAAGTACGCTTGACAATTTCAAATGTCAATTTGTTAAATACTTTTCATCAAAAGATCTTGGACAAATTAGTTTCTTTACGGGAATAAATATTTACCAAGATGATTATGGAATGAAGCTATCTCAGAGTACATATATTGAAAAGATGCTGAAAAGATTTAACATGCAAGATTGTAAGGGTGTTTCTACCCCACTGGTAAAGAAAAATCTTGAGCCTGTTATAGGTGAGTGTGAGTACCCTTACAGAGAGTTAATTGGCTGTCTAATGTTTTTGGCTGTAAATACTAGACCAGATATAGCCTATACCGTGAGTTACTTGAGTCAGTTTAACCCTAAATTTGATCAGTCACATTGGAATATTGCTAAACGATGTCTACGTTATCTGAAAGCGACAAAAGATAGTGGTATTATATACAGGAAAGAAAAAGGTAATACTACAACTTTGACGGGTTTTTCAGATGCAGACTGGGCAAATTGTCCAACTGATAGACGGTCTTACACGGGGTTCGATTATGAACTTGCAGGCGGCCCTATTTCGTGGGAAGCTAAAAAACAGCCCACAGTGGCTTTATCGTCCGCTGAAGCTGAATATATGGCATTGGCTACAGCAGTAAAGGATGCGTGCTTCTTAAAAAGACTGATATCCGATATAACAGGTAAATCGCTTAATATAGTTTTGTATACGGATAGTCAGAGTGCACAAAAAATAGCCATGAATCCGGTTCACCACAATAGGACAAAGCATATAGATGTTAAGTTCCATTTTGTCCGAGAAAAAGTGAACGATAAAACCGTTGAACTTAGGTATATGCCTACCGACATGTTACCTGCAGATGTTTTGACGAAACCTTTGGGTCCAACAAAGCATCGCAGCTGTTTGCAAATGATTGGTATAACCAAGTTTTTCATAATGGTTTTCTTTACTGTTTTTTTATGCCTTTGTGTTATGAGTGCAATCCGATTAACTTTTTGAGGGAGCATGTTGTATATTCATACTGTTAGGTGTGTACCTTTATACAAAAAGCTATGGTACTGTACTCTTTACTCTGTTCTTGTCAAATGCATAATAATATATTTTTCTTACTATAAAAAAACTGTACTGTCCTAATGTGATTCCATTAAATAAAATTCAATACCTGCTACTTCTAATTTATTCTTTCAACATTTTCGTACCGACCTGTATTATTTGACCGCGAGTGTATTAGTATGGATATTAATGTACTGCTTTGTTGTATAGTGGTCAAGCGCAACTACTGAGCAAGTGGGGACTTGTTTTTAATAAACAATCTTCAATATTAATTACTTCATCTGAACATAAAATCATAACATTACATTACATAACATTACATTACATAATATTACTTATCATTACATAACATAACAGAAGCTCATTTAACACTTTTCATCCTATAAGCCTGGCGGCTTATAGGATGAAAAGTGTTACCATTTTTTTTGTTGACTTCCAACAATACCTCGTTTGTCAAAATACGACGAGTACTGGTAGTTATGAGGGAACAGATGAACATAAATAGGCACAAACAAAAATACTTAATCTGTTAAAATCATAACCCTATTTTGGCCTAGCCATAGTCGGGTAAAAAACATTTTGTTCAGTAGCTTTTTAACAAAAGAATGTTTTACTGTTTACTATTGTAATAACTTCCTCATTCTGTAGAATCACAAAGGAAAATTATGAGGATAAAGCTTCTATCTACAGTATTTTAATTTTAGATCCTTCCTGGAAAATTCTGAAAGAAACAAGGTTTCTTAAATATGAATGGAGGCGCTTCAGCAGATATAACGTACTATAAAACGTTTTTGGAACGAAGTTCCTTAGCACACATTATCAAATCAAAATGATTTAATTGAAGAGAAAAAAAGTAAAAAAGTTTATTTGCGGTAAACATGACGCAAAAAAGAAAATGAACACAAAGAAAAAATAATAAGAAAAGGAAAGGGGAAACATGCGTCACACCAATGCAAAACGGCTATCATCGCTCAGCATTATGCTGCGACCCTATGCAAGATAGAGCCCCAGCGTTGGTTTTCAGCGACTGCCGGCGCTGATGTAATGACGTCGACCGGTGCGGCAAACTTTTATTAGGACGCTGTATATTCACTATACAGTATGCAAGGGTAAACACCGTTGTAACTCAAACCATGGGTAGTTGACTTAAATATAAAAATAAATGACCCAGTAACAACAAAACAAAAACCTTATTTTCATTAAAAGATTTTAAAAAGTAAATATCCGTTCCAGTCCCGATTCTCATGGATACGCGTTCGAAAGAGCTGCAAAACAGCTGACGGCCGGTCATGTAACGTCCCGCGCGCCCCGCCCGCCCCCGCCAACCGCCGGCCGCGGCCGGTCGTTGCCCTTGCGTGTAGGGTGAAATATTCTTGTGGAAAAATGTAGATTTTTAAAAAAAAAATAAAGTTGTATTTTTCCATTGATTTTACATTCTATAAATGAAACCAAACCACTGGTTTCAAGGATAACGGTGTTTACACTAACACCCTGTATTCAGGAATAAACCCATTTAAAATTCACAACAGATTACAAATTCATTCAATTCAATTAATTATTTTTTGAACCGACGAAAAGCAGGAGGAGGTCACGTGAAACCATATATTTTTAAGTTATTACAAAACAAAGCAATATATTGTATTATTTTAGTTGGAATATTAATTAGGTACCATATACGAAGAAATAATGAATTTAATGCTTGCAAAGTATACGTTATAATTGCAGAGTACAACATTTGGGAATTGAGAGTAAGACCGAAAAAAAAACCAGCCAAGTACGTGTCGGACTAGCGAAAAAAAATCAGCTGTTCCATACATTTGTGTTCAATTAAATCGACAAAATGTAGGGAACAGCATTTTTTTTTCGCGATTTCTAGGTTGGTTTCATAGAAAAAGTTGTTCAAAATGAAAAGTACAATAACCCCTTTTCGGATTTAGCATTAAAAAAAAAAAAATTGTATATACAGGGCGTCCCACGGATAGGCCACATGGAGGGAAAGTACCTTGAATATTGTAGATGGAACATTTTACTGAAAGAAGACATTATTTGAATTTAAAAAACAATTTAAACTGCATTCACAGATATTTAAATAATTACATGGTTGAACCGGGAATCGAACCCGTTACATGAGAAAAATAATCAATCTGTAGCTTTATTATACCGATCGAAAGGCTTCATCACAAGGATTATTTTTTGCTAAATAACATAGTGTCACAAATAAAAGGAAGACCATGAATTTTAACATTTTTAATACAAAATTAATCAGTTTATCAAAAGCACCCTTTTGATTATTTCGCTGCCTGTCGATTTTTTGACCTTGTTGTGGTGGATATTTAGAATAATACGTCTAAGTTCTGCTTGTAGCTCGTGGACACTTTCATACTGGTTTTTGTTAACTAAATATATGTAATTGAATGTCAGTCGTATGTCCTTACGGCAATGTGAGCTTTTCATTTTTCTGAACAAAATTTCACATCAAATGTTAAAATTCATGGTCTTCCTTTTATTTGTGACACTATGTTATTTAGCAAAAAATAATCCTTATCATGAAGCCTTTCGATTGGTATGATAAAGCTACAGGGTGATTATTTTTCTCATGTAACGGGTTCGATTCCCGGTTCAACCATGTAATTATTTAAATATCTATGAATGAAGTTTAAATTTTTTTTTTATTCAAATAATGTCTTCTTTCAGTAAAATGTTCCATCTACAATATTCAAGGTACAGTCACGGACTTTAATTGATGAGCCACCTGGCACTGTTCATATTTTAGCCGTGTAATGCAAATCGGGTTTATTCGGTTCCCGACACGCAAAGTCATATGTCTTCGTATTAGAAGAACAAAATTATATTTCATATCTTTACCGGTTGGCTAACCTGAGAGCCAGAACTACAAACTTGACAGCAGAGTGACTACTCAAAGTCAACCAATTGCAGGTCTAGCAACAGTAACCTAGCAACGATAAACAATTGTTGCTAGGTTACTGTTGCGATAGTAACGTTAGCGTACGGAGAAATTATCTGACATCGATATTTCAACTGTCACTGTCTTCAGTTAAGTTTTCAGAGTTATTGAGTTAATGAGCTATGATTCAAAGGAGGTCAGTATCAAATAGATTGGATAAACTTAATGCAACATTGTATTTATTTTTATCATTAAGAACTTATTAGTCAACCTCTATGGATATTTCCGATTAAAAGTAATTTATTTGTCATCTTGTTTACGAGCGTGCGATTTGAGTTCGTGTTTAATCGTGTAATCTCGTGAATGTATGAAACTGCAAAATTTAAAAGTTTGAAGGTGGCTCATCCATTAAAGTCCGTGACTGTACTTGCCCTCCATGTGGCATATCCATGGGACGCCCTGTATAAAAGATTTCACGCCAAAACAGCTGAACGGATTTGTATGAAAGCTGGCACATGAGTAGACCATGACCTGGGTTAGGCCATAGGATATTTTTTAACCCGATATTCCCACGGGATCTATATTTGCTTGCTACTTATATCAGTTTCTATCAATAGACGTAGTCTGTTGGTATTTTTAGAGAAAAATTCCATCATAATATAACTTGGAAAACTTTTAGTACTTGAATCTTGCACCTAGCTAAGTATTTTCGTTAAAAAAACTTTATAATAGGATCGAAAGTTTTCCAATAAGATTTTAAGGGCTTAAAATTAAATAACATGCTTTCGTCATTATTGGATTTACATAAAAATGTTTCTTTAGGTCTTATATGTACCTAAGTAATGTTTGAATTCAAATATATTGAAATAATATTAGGGCTTGACGCTTCAATAGACCTTGTAATGTCAAAGTTCATAGACATACTTACATAAACTTACGTTTTTTTTTCAAATGGCAGAAACTGCGGAACAGGACACGACTCAAGGCTCCAGGACCAGAGAGGCGCGACGCGACGTGACTCTGGTGGAACAACTTCTATGAAAACTTCACGGTAATTGTTCTACCGTTGCGGTTGGCGTCGCGCCGCCGTCGCACGCGCGCCACTCTGCGGGAGCCTTATTTCATCAATGAAAATGAACGCCATTAGCACATTTAAATCGCGTTAAGGGCGCACCCTACCTCAGATTTTATCCCGCTCACACCGTACTACTCGCGACCTGAGTGAGAACGAGACGGAGTGGAGCGCTAGCGGCTCTAAAGCGTCGAAAAGTATAGGTAATTGCTTTTTACGGTGAAAATAATGGTAATTAAAAAAAATTACACATATGACCTGCTTTATAGTTAGTTCAGTTATCATGCAAAGTTTTATGATCTAATTTGAAGTATTTTTTCAGAGGTAACTTTGGATTTTTTTTCTACAGATATAATTTTATGTAATCGTGTTTTCGCCTCACATAAGACCTAGCATCAATCCTGAACTTTAACATATATTTATTTCAAAATTAATGCTGCAGTATTTTCGGCATAACAGAGGATCATGCGTAGCAATTTGTGATTGGGTGCGCCCTTAAAGAACTGTCAGTGTCAATATTCCGCAACAATGATGACACTGACAGCTTTTAAACGCGGTTTAGACGCGTTGATCGCGTTCAGTTTTATTGGTGTAATTCGCCCTAAAATTTTTACACACTCCTTACACAGTCTTCTTTATACAAATCATGGTCTAACGTGGATGAAGTTTTTCTGTTGAGATTGAATCCATATTAATCCATATTTAAATCTGTCTGTTTGTCTATCTGTATGTTACCTTTTCAGCCTAAACCACTGAACGGATTTCGAAAAAAATTGTCAAGGAGATGGCATCCTGGAGAAGGACATAGGCCAAAAAGAAACCCATTGCGATTAATTGACATTTTATGTGTGTTACGCAACTACCCCGCTGTACTGATTTTGTTATGACTGGCGTGCGGCCTATAGTACTAGTCACTCGTAGAAACTTTAAATACCCTATTTTTTATTTAAAAAAAGTTGATGACATTGAAGTTAAAAAAATTGCTTTTTAATAAAAATACGGCCGTCAGTGTTAAGAATAATGAACCTCAAGCCTGGCTCTCAACTTCACAATCTGAAGAATTTCAAAGATTTTCATATAGAAGACTGTCGTTATTCCTGTGCCAAAAATATAAAGCCTTGGATAGCTTTATTAAAATATTTTGGTCGCTCTCTAACTTATTAAGTGGGCCGTGCCTTCATAAAATACACATTTAAAAAAGGTTCACTTAATAAGGAATTTTGCTAACGAAATTCATAAAAAGAGCAGCTCATAAAATTAGTTTTTATTTAATTTTGGCTGGGGAATACACCACGTATTCAAAATAAAATAGACTAATTACAGGAATAGCTAAATTTTGGTAATGTATAGGAATAGGACCTACGTCCAGCGTACCCCTGGTTAGTCAGGCCCGCTAAACATCGTTGATTGGATAATATTTTAATCACAATATTTCTTACAGAGATTCATTTAACATCGATAAGTTACGTGTAAGTACATAAACTAAACGTGGGCAGGGCGCATTGCTCGCAGAACAGATGGCCGATGGGGCCGAAAGATTTTGGAGTGCCGACCGCGTACCGGAAGACGTAGCGTTTGCAGGCCCTCCACAAGGTGGACCGATGACCTGGTGAAGGCCACGGAAATCCGCTGGATGCGAGAAGGACAGAAACGGTTGAAGTAGCGGTGCTTGGGGGAGGCCTACGTCCAGTAATGGACGTCTTTCGACTGAAATGATGATGATGATGATACCTAAATTCTCGCTTTTTTCCATGAGGTAGGCAGGAACAACAGAACGCCATCTACTACGATTCTAAGGCTGTTGGTTTAAGATTTACGCTTACCGTCGGTCCTCCGATGGTTAGCGAGCGCGAGTCCATCTATCAGCTCTGACATGCAGCGCTGACATAACAGCTACGCGTAATTCATGAACGCTCCTAGGACAATCATATATATTGGGCCGCCAGCGCCGACGGTCAGCGTGACTCTAAAACCAGCCTTCCATACTCCTTTTGCATCGTTTATTCATACACCACTGGTCGTACACGCACGCTAGTTGCGAGTACTACGCACCAGACCTACCGTACTATGTATGTATGTAAGTTATTTGCATAGTAAAATTGCCATTAGGGTGAGTAAACAGAACCATGGTTCGGTTATCTTTAGTTTGCACTTGAGTTTATAGTTATTAGTGGCTATAAGTTTACCAAAATTCAACCTTATCCACCTATACATTCAGCAACAATAACCAAAAAAGCCTTCTAGCTATGAAAAATGACATCGCGAAAAGGTTTATCAAACCCTATAGAACTTTATGTCCTATTGCATTTGTGGCCACGACTACTCACGACATGTCCTTCGATCACATGCGATGTCTATAGTCGGCCATTTTCCCTATACTATTTGAATAGAGAACGCCGTTTTATTGGCTTACCTGTCATATTCAGGGGCTGCTAACCTTTCATAAAGAAATAAAATATATTGGTGTGGTTTCTCTTTTGATGTCGGATTATTGTAGTGACTATTGAAGTTTTTCTTGGTACGGTTTCTCATTTTGTTTTATTACATAGTTTACTTTATCGTTTTGTTTATTCGCTTTATCGGCATAACACCACACTTTGGGGTACTGTAGGTAAAGTAGGTTATAAAGTGAAGCAACTAGGTAGGTACCTACGTGAAAATTACGAGATGTCGGCTCTTCTTAATGATAATATGAAATGAACCTATTTGGCTCGGCCGTGAGTTACACATAATCCTTTCTTTTTATTTCATGTTAGTTTTGAATTTTGTTCCAATATATTCCTTGCATCGTGCAAGGAAAACATCGTGAGTAAACCGGCATGTCCTAAACCAAAAATTTGAAGACATGTGACATCTGCCAATTCGCACTGGGGCCGCGTAGTGGTTTATGGCTTACCCTCTCTCGCAGAGAGGAAGCCTGTGTCCCAGCAATGGGAACATTATAGGCTGATTATGTCTGTTCCTTACATACTGGTACTGTGTCAAATACATAAACATTATTCTATCTTTCAATATTCGGGTGATGAACAAATTCCATGTTTACTATCATTTCCGTGATGTTGAAATAATCAAAATATTCTAATTGCATAAGATTTCAAAATAACAAGGAATCTCCATAAAATTAACCGATGGTCCCATGAAGCGGAAGGGCGTGTCAGACTTTTACTGACTAAAACCCACTCGTGTTCCTTCAGTTGCCTGTTGCCAAGGTCCCGGTATTCCTTTCGGACTAACCCGCAACCCTGCCAGGGTCCAAGGAACTCCTGACAGCCAGTTTGGAACTGTACGTAACTGTCTTACTTCCTATTAGACAAACAGACATAATGAAGTAAAATATGATGTCAAGAAGATAATGTCACTGCTTTATCATTCCTACTTTACCCCAGTTTGATAATAATGCACGCGCTACGTCGCAAGCGATCGTAGTAACAGTGTTAAATGAGAGTGCACCAAGAAATATAATTATACCGTAATTAAAATATAATTTTACTAATGATTTAATACTCAATTTGAATGTCCGACCTCGTCCAGTTTTTATTGTAGGTATTGTAAACATATTGTGTTAAACTACTTACAGTATTATATATACCTATCATTTATAATTATTTATCATAAATAGTGATATACCCTAAGAAAGTGGCTGGGACAGAATGGATGCAGAAGGCGGAGGACAGGGTATTGTGGCGCAGCGTGGGAGAGGCCTACACAATGTCCAGCAGTGGACTGCGACAGGCTGAGTTGATGACATGCCGAATATTTTAAAGATAATTATGAAAATACACGACGAACCTGAAATTATAATTTTAATTTAATTTCGCTCTTTGTTGTAAAGACCATCAAAGAATAAATATGAGAGCTTTTTTTACAAAGATTACTCAGAAAATATTTATGAAACCTTCATTAGTGGTATAATAAGTAGATAAGTACACATACGAACAGGCATATTTTCTAAGAAACTTCAATCCTTGTCAGAACAGCATTTAAAAAACAAATCATAAAGGACAATGCCACACTTTCGTACCAACAAAGGAGCTAGAGTGTCACAACCAAATGTAGTTCATAAAATTACTCCTATTTTTTTAATCAGTTATACGATGTTGTTATGAAAACGATTCCCGGCTTTCGGACACCAAAAATAAGTCTTTTTTTACTTTTGTGGTACATATTTTCCGCTTATGTCACTGACATTGCATTTCATTTCCGAATGTTGCTACTACGTTAAAAATATAGGTACCTACTCGTACCTGTCAACGAACATTAAAATGAAGAAGACAATTGTACCAATTTGCCATTTAATCATTTCATATTAGGATAAAATATATTTTTATGTGTCAAAAAACATCTTTAGGTCACGCGTTACATCGTAATAATTTATTATTTTTTTTTTGGAATACATTTGTATTTAATGAAAAGAGGACCTATTCAAAAAAGTAAAATGTCATTTGAACAGTGACGTATTGCAATAATTATTCTGTGGCGCCGTCATGGATGACGTTACTTTCAATATTGATTTCATCTGAACGATTTGAATAATAATTTATAATACTTATTAACAAAAACAGGGGTTCAGGTGCTTTTTCATAACGTAGTCTTTGTGTGATAATCCTTAGCGATGCCCCCATCTAGAGTAAGACATCGGCCAGCAAGTCAGCGTAGCCGATGTATCCTAAACTGTTCACTAGTATTGTTAGAACAATTTATAATAATTATATTACATAGAAAATATATCCGTGGATATGATCGTGTTTTAACATCATAAATTGTACCGACGCGACGCCTGTATGTATTACCTCACCTAGTAGAAGCATGTATATTATAGTTAGCTTCTAAAGTACCTACCCACTTCCGGGACTATTCATTCAATTTAAGGATTAAAAAACAGTTTTTATGCTTTCAGATCAACCCTGGTAGTTCCTATTCATAATGTTACCAATGTTTCACATTGATACAAGAAAAACTCCCTGAGATTCCAAACTGATATCTGAACTAACACTTGGTCACAATGTGGAGTGATGTATGCTTTGGATTTGGACAGTCCATGCTACGTGTTGCAACATTTGCAAGGCGTTCCCGAGTGCCACCCAATTGTCCTACCTATTGTTTTATTTGTACATTTCTTTTCTCTGTCCTGGTAGCGGTCGAGGTCATATACGTTATATGTAAATATGAATATATCTTAACTGCGTTTTTCATTTTTGATATAAGTGCCTTATTAGGTACTAATAACATTATCACCTTATTATTATTTACTAACATGTGAAGTTCGAGAAGTGTGTGTACTATATAGTAAATAAAACTCTGCCTAACTCTTCTGGGAAAACAGGCCTGCTGTTATGTTAAGATTTCAAGATATTAGGAATCAGTAAACGCAGTACTAAATTAATTACTTATTCAGACTTCCAACTATACTTCCAACATACTATGAGTACCTACCTACATGATTATTGATATCCATTATCATTATATATAAAAACTGACACCAAGAATTATTATTGACTATCAGTGATGTTTTGTACGATCATCCATCAGGAAACAAGCGCCAAATCAAGAATAAAAAGCAACCGATATTAGGTGCCGCCTCATTTGTCACCAACTTCACCATTTTGAGTCAGTCACTTTCTCGAACTTAACCTCAAAATATGAAGTAGGTAAATGGTAAATAAATACGAATTGCGGAAATCCATGTAAAAAATTGTTATAGCAATATAGGAAGAGCATTGAATTCTCCTCCAAATACACTAGGTTTGGTTGTGACAGCGGCTTGGTACAGGGTGCCCTACATTACGAGGCATTCTCCTTTAAATATAATTAACGGTCTAACATATGTCACATAACATAAAATTCTGAAATCAGGAAAGCCATACACGCTGCATCTCGCAGCTTCACCTGCTTAATTAAGTTTTCTATTTTCTGGAATTAATACTGCCTACCTATGTCATTTTTTTGTACTCTATACTGCTCCAAGGATTTTGGCGCTCAACGACGTAGACGAGAGCACTATTGGTAAGCATTTAGTTCCGATTTGACCACGCGCCAAAAGATCCTTGTGCGGCTATACCTCGGTACATAAATATCATGCCACCTTTCTGTCACATATCTACACAATCTGTCAGATAGTTTCACTATGAAAAGTTAGCAAACACACAGACAAACAAAGTAATTTGGAAAACGAATATGGATACAACAATAGATTCAAACGGACCCGACCTTTTTTTGTTTTTATATGTAACTGGCCATTACAGCTGAACGCCATCCATCATTTGCTTAAATATGATGCTGCATGGTCCCGCATAATTTAGCCGAGATTGAAAGTCGGGCAGAAACGGGATACGCATTAATTGCTCACACTTGCCCACGTAATTGTATTTTGAATAAATATTTTACATTTTGCTTTATATCTTCATTCGTTATTGCGAAATAATCAGAGGTGACAGCTTAAAATATGTGTGTAGAATTTCAAATTGTATTCTAGAATTAAATGAAGTTTTTGGATGGAGAAGTTCATGGCTTCTAAGACCTAAAAATTCAAGATTGAAATTGTAACAGTACCTACTATTCATAATTAGGTATTTATTTATCCATCTATTTATGAACACACATATTTTATAAAAACAAGAATCACACAAATAAAAAATAACAAACAAAAATAAATAATTTAAAACAAAATATTTTTAAATGTTTTAATATTTTTATATTCTAATATTTAAATTAAATAAAGGAAACTAAATAAAATTTACAAGAATAATGGTAGTAGGAGTTCCAAATCGCTTCGGAAGGAGTAGACAACATAGTATTACTTGTTAATTTAATGAGAAAATCAACTGACAACATTACTGAAACCACTACAGCAGATGACGATGCCATTATCTCTGTAATTTGTAATTGTCTTTACGACTCTAACTAGCACTAGGAGTAATAAGTAGTGTAATTAATGTAGTTACAAAGAAAACTAGGTTTCAGAGGACAGATGCCCTAGATTTACACAGTCATGTGCTTTGTTATTCATTTTAAATTATTTGAACGGGCTGGAAACAATAACAGCGGCTGTAATTATGATGAGAGTGGGTAGGTCTATATTATAAGATCGAGCTTTTAGATTCTAGCTTTTCCCTGCGGCTTCGGCGCGGCGGCGTGAAGGTTTGAAGACATCACAATAACATAACATGACGACTGCTATCCCCAGCAATTTTTTCAAGTAAAGAATATTTATTGCTACAAGTTATTTTAGTTGCAGCTATTTTAATTAAATCTTCACCAACGTTTACAGTTACTATAAGCATAAAGGTCAGGGGAAAAGGAATGTATTTTTATTTTCTTCTTGCGACGTTTATTTTGAAGGACCGCGTGTTGTTTGTTCTTCATTTTGGGTTTTCGAGGTTGTGTCATTTCTATTTTCAACAAATTAAAGTGTTCATATAGATGTAAATTTATCATAACTGCTTTCTGCCCGCTACTTTGTCCGCCTGAAGTTTTGACATAGGCCTGCACTATTCGGCTCTTTTCGGTAATACTCGGTTCATATCGGGCGGCCACCACGGCCCTGACCCACCCGCGTTGCATCGCATCGCCCGCCCCGGCTATTACTTCGTTTTCTTTTTTTTGTTTACTTTTTTTTGTGAACTTTTTTTTCTTTTGCTCGGCTCCTAAGGGTCGTAGCGTATTTATAAATAGCCTATAAAATAGTCTATATAAACCTTGCTCAAAAATTGGGCTATGAAATGCAGAAAGATTTTGCAAATCCGACCGAGATTAGCGCGTTCAAACAAAAATACAAACTCTTCAGCTTTATTATATTAGTTCAGATATCCCTGGCTGTTTTTTAACAAAATCGTTTGTGTACCTAATAATTTCCATCCCCCATTGACATTCTCGTTTTTGAGGGCGGTACAAGTACCTACTTCGAAAAAATAAGATTTGTCCCCCTGTATGTGTGTTTCCCTACTTGTGGGGTATTACAAGTAGGTAGGAGATTAAATTTTATTTTTACGAAGTAGGTAGGTACTTTATACAAATACTTGTCCCAACCCATATCCTCATTTCCTCCATCTTCATTACAATGAAGGGGAAATACGAAAAAAGTTGTCACGAAAAACGTCAAAGACCAACATATAAATAAAAACTTTTGAACATTTTGTGAAAAACCTCAACAGGATTATTTCCTGCGATAGGAAAAGATGAGTAATTCGTCAACTCCTCCTACATGCTTACGGCCCATTTAGGACGATTTGCAGAAAATCAAAAGAACCTACTAAATGGGCCGTAGGCATTTATGACGAGTTGACGAATTACTCAAAAAGATTAAGAAAATGCCAAATGTTTCTACTCAAATTCACTCTTGTTTTTTTGACCTTTGTAACTAAAATGTAACTTGTAGTATATAAGTGCAGAAACTGCTTCTTCCAATGGGGAAGAAACTACGAAACGCCACCTGCTACAATCCTTCGATATTCCTTTTGCTTCGTATAAACTTTGTAATAAGTTTTTATTTGTAGTTTCATATTTATCTTATATAGATTCTTTTCTACCTTGTGAATGTGAGAACGTTGTAGGCTAGTGGATTGTAGACTTTTTTTTACCTAAAACTTTTTGAAAGGCCTACAGCGTCCTCCCATAACTATTAACACTGTAATTCAAAAATATTGTAAAAGCCAATTATATTTTAAAAGAGTAACCATGGAGTTTCTTGCCGGCTCTTCTCCATAGGAAACGACCAATTGGAACCGTGCACCTAGCTTCTGACGTTTCATAAGTGCCCATGTAGGCTTATGTGAAATAAAATATTTTGATTTTGATTTATTCTGTAAAAATCTCAGCGTGAAAACTGAAGTGAAGTGAATTTGTACTGAGCTGTCAATCCTTTGTCAGGTAGTACGACAGTTCACTTCAAAGTTACTTCTCCAAAATTTTCACACTGAGTTTTTACAGAGACATTCATACACGCATGCCGTAGTATTACTCCGAAATTTGTAGATTAAGGGTTGAAATTCAAACAAATCAAGAGTAAATCAATCAAATGTAGGGTTCGAAAGGCAAACCTTTTGAGGGTCAAATCACTTAGGCCCACTTGTGCGTTCCTGGGTTAGCTAAATAACTCAGAGTTAACAGCTAACTCAGGGTTACTCCAAAGAGAATTATTTTATTAACCCTGAGTTTGCTGTTAACTTCGAGTGAGCTGCTAACGTGCAAGTGGGTTTTAGTAATTTAAGATTATTGCAATAATAGAACAGGATTGGGTACGAATGATTTATAATGGTGGATGAATATTTTCAAATGAATGAATTTCCGTTTAGATTCATTCGATTTCCCTCGGGTGGAGTGAGATCAGAGAGATTATAGGATTTATTATTATAATGGTATGCTATTTAGATGGGTGAGGAACGTAAATGTCGTCCAGCTGTGTTCATGTAAATCGCTTTTCTGAGGGTGATTAATTGCTATGGTTTTAATCAATGATAAACTGACACTTTGTCGTCACTTATTATACAACATGTAAATAAAACCTTGTCCGATCCGTGAGGGTTTTGTTAAATATCGTACTGAGAGTCTATTTATGTGGTAATTTCGAAGAAAAAAAAAATCATAGCCATTTTTTTTTTTCAATATGGAATTTTACCGGGTTTTATGGAACGCGGGCGGCCATCATTTAGCGGTCGTCTACAAATCCTAACTTTTGACCGATGTTGAAAATTTGCAAATTTTTAATGGATTTGGGGAAAAAATGTGAATTTTAAATAACAACAACTTTTTTATTTCCTATAATAATAAGAATTTTTATTACTTTTTTGCTAATTTCATTGCAGTAACTATGTATGTGCCCCTTTCGGATTGAACTAGTTTTTTTTAAATATTGTATTTGCCTATTAGACGAAATATGTAACAGTTTTTTTTTATTCTTCGAAATCCGTTCTGAGAAGATGAGTGTCGTTGATCAACGATGATGATTTATATTTTGGGGTTTTTTCCATTTAAGTCCGTCAAGGTTTTTCCCTATCATTTTGAGAATAGTTTTTGCAGCATCATCAGATTTTAATGGCGGTTCTCCTTCAATAGGTTTCTTTGAAAACAGATTTCTAAACGTCAACACTATGAGCTGTAGCATTTTAACTGGGGGAATATGAGCTTGTACCGCCAATTCATCTAAAAAACAGAAAAACACAGTGAAACAAGTAGCATTGTTTTTTTTTGTGTAGGTACTTAATACTTATTTTATTAAATTTCTACCTTACAGACTTAATAATAATAATTATTATGTACAAGTTTATAAAAAGCAGGGGGTAAACATTGAGCATCAAAAAATTCGTCGGCATCGCTGTCAACAGGAAAAGTGCCAAAACCGCTGACAGCGTTGCCACGTTGTATGGCAATGCTGTCAGCCTTTATGGCACTTTTCAAAAATCTGGTCACGTGAAGAGTCGACCAATCGCTTGGCGATGTCTCGAAAAACGAATTGGCCAATTGTTTCATTTTATCTATATAGATATACAGTATGTTAACTAACAAAGGGCGTTCCCGTTAACCTGCAATAGTATAGCGTCTATACATGCAAAAAAAAAATATTACCATTAAAAAAAATATGTTTTTTTTTGTTTTTATATAGTAAAACATTCACAAAAAATATTAAATTGTTACGGAAAATAAACTCTCTGTACACGCCCACTTGTCACACTTGTTTTTCTACGTTGAAATACAAGTGTGCGTGTACAGAGTGTTTCTTTTACGTTTAATTTTAATCGTTTTGTGAACATTTCACGAAACAAATAATTTTTTTTTTTTTTTTTTGTGGTAATATTTTTTTTAGCATGTATTCACGCTATACTATTGCAGGTTAACGGGAACGCCCTTTGTTAGTTAACATACTGTATAATATAAAGAAAGAATTTATTTTATAAACGAAATGCTGTTAGTTTAGATGGTAGGTACATTATAGTCAAATCGGTACAGCCGTTCTCAAGTGATGACTTGAGAACGGTTAGACCGATTTGGCTATTATAATGTTTTAAATTGTGGATATTAGTCCGAATAAGGTTTTTATAGAAAGACTTTTTTTTAAGTTTCTCGGAAAATTTTGATCTGGCCTGTGAGAAAGCGGGCGTGTTCGCAGCATGGAGAAAGAAAGAAAGAAAGTCATACGTCCCTGTATAGGTACCTAAATGTATTTGAATTTTCACGATATACCTCTTCATTTATAAAGTTTGCCTATAGTTAAGTACAGTTCGATTCAAACTTAATGGCGGCTCGGAAGTTAGCTTTTCGCTGCGCAGTACCCCACCCCTCGCACCCGCTGACACACGAAATTGTTACTGCGCAGCGACTCGCCTCAGGTTCCGAGCTGCCATTAAGTTTGAATCGAACTGTAATGATTAGAGACTATTAAACCATACATTATTAACTTTTGTATATAAACCCCTTTTTAAGATAATTAAAATTAAACATAATGTTACAGTTGAAGTACCTATTTTAATAGTGTTAAATGATTCTAATAGAGGAAAATTACCTAGCTAATAAGATAATTACCTAAAGGACACAGGCAACTTTACCCGCGGATTTCTTCATTCTGTTTTTTTCCAGTCCTCCATCGATGTAATCCATATTAACAAGTTGAAGGAACGCAGACAAAATGTTGCGATAAAAATGAACATCCTGAATACGAAAAACAACAATGTAGATACAAAACTTCATAAACAGCAAGCTTGAAAAGGAAAGGCTGAACAAACTTCTGGCTATTTTACCGCTAGGAAATATTGTCATTATCATCATCATTTCAGCCGAAAGACGTCCACTGCTGGACATAGACCTCCTCCAAGCACCGCCACTTCGCGGTTCTGTGTTTCTCGCATCCAGCGAATTCCTGCGGCCTTCACCAGGTCATCGGTCCACCTTGTGGGGACTTCCAACGCTACGTCTTTCGGTAAGCGGTCGCTACTCCAGAACCTTTCGGCCACATTGGCCATAAGTGATCCTAGACAAAGTGACATTCTATCAGCGATAACGATGATGGAAAAGGCAATAATGTATAGGACTGACATAAGCTATCGAAAAGCTTACGTCAATCATGTTGAAAGTCGTTGTAGAAATACGAAATGCTTTCGAAGGGATTATCACTTGTCTAGGCCCTCCGTTCTGCGAGGAATGTACCTTGCCCACAGCCACTCATGTTTGGCAATTCTTCGAGCTATGTCGGTTACCTTGGTACCTATATGGATCTTTTCGTTTTTGATTGGATCACGTAGGGAAACTCCAAGCATACATACACTTCGGCAAAGACCGAAGAGTATACCTGCCTCTCTGCTTAGCGTTTGTGGACTACGAGAAAGCCTTCGATTCGATCGAGACTTGGACTGTACTGCAGTCTCTCCAAAGGGAAATATTGTCATCATCTGCCTAGCCGGTCGGCTTCCAGTCTAACCGGCAGCCGAATACCAGTATTTTACATGGAGCGACTGCCTATCTGACTTCCACAACCCAGTAACTGTGTAATACGATACCCCTTGGCAAGACTGGTTGTCAGACTTTCGGGCTTCTGACGACCCGTAACGACTGTCAAAGATCCACAAATGACAGCCGCGGCCAACGGCTTAACGTGCTTTCCGAGGCACGGAGGAGTCTCGGTATGTAAAGATGGTAACCCATCCACGGACCAACCCCGGCAAGCATAGCTTTACCTGATGGATCGACCCGAGCGGCTTTTATAACTTAGCCACGAGTTCCAAAGGGGAATATTGTAAGAGGTAAAAAATAAGGACTGAAAGAAACAAACCTTAACAACTTCTGTGACTGCTGGAGTTTCTGTAGAGGTAGTCGTATAAGAAGACACATATGAAACAAGTGAAATCACATAAAATAGTGCTTCAGTATTCTGGAATAACGACATTATAAAGCACAGACTTTCCTAGATAGTTTAATAAAAATAGGTCTCGTTAATTCTTCGCGTTCAAGCGAACTGAGACACCGCTATATAACAGCGGGACTGTACGGATTCCAATTTGTTTTCTTATCCGCCAATAATACCTATTGATAAAAATAAATCAAAACAAAAGAATCATTCAATTGTTTTCTATAATTACGATTAGATGGATACAATAGACGTAGATATAAATTATTCGATTATGATCGTGATTAGATGGATTACATATTTTAGAGATTATAGTGGGTTCGTATAATATATGAAAGGTAACATGAAGTCTACACTATATAATATATACAACGTGCCGCTACCATGACGACATTAATTTAACACACGTATCTGATTTCGCGTATTCGTTTTAGGAAAATATTTTAATTTCATTAAATGTTATTATTTATTGATTTATTTACAATTCTCTAAATTACCATCCTGGAGCAACCTGTACTTAAAGAACTGTAGCGAAGAGTTCATTTGCCGGGGTCACGGATCATGTGTAGGCGAATAAAAGGAAAGCCGCGCAATTTCCTAGAAATTATGCCGACAAAGGATCTTGACCGATGGAACGTAAGCCCGCTGGTTGGTACCTACATGAATGAATCTTTTACAAAGAGTGATCTCAATTTTGGTTATGTTTTTATTATTTAGTTTGTTTGAAAATTATTATTTTTTTCAATTTACGAATTAAGTATTTTATTTTATTATAATTTTTAAGGTTACTGGCCACTAGCCCTACCCGTGTTTAAATTAATGTCGCCATTGTAGCGGCACGTTGTATATCAGTAAAACAAAGTCGGGTTAGTAACACCATTTATAACTCAAGAACGGTTGTACCCATTTTTATTATCTTTGATTTTTTTGGATTTGTCTCTGCCCCGAATAGCAGAATATGTATTAAAATATCGAAAAAATTCACGAAAAAGAAATTCATAATTAATTAATTACATAGGTAGGCCTAGTAGGTAGGTCGTAGGTAGGTAGGCTGTTATAACGAGAAAATATACGGGTCGACTCGAGAACCTCCTCCCTTTTTTTTCGTTGGTTAAAAAGATAAATTCTGACCACTTAAATGGAGTGCTCGATTTGGTTATCATACACCCGAAATTGTTATTTTAATCACCTTTACGATGTTTTTTATTTGACAATTAAAGGATTTTTTGTGAAACTCGATGATTTTTCAATTACAATTTAATCATGTTATTCTAGGTTTGTTTACACTTTCATGAGATGCTTTTTGAACGAACCATATTATGTTTATTTGTCTTGCATTTCTAGCTAATCAATCTAATCTATTGTTCAAAACCAAACTTCCCCAATAGCCCCATACAAATTCGAAACATCTTGTGCAAGTGAATCTATGGTTTTACTATCTCCGGACGAGGCCGAAATTGAGTCGGTGATTAATAACTTGAGAAGTGATTGTGCCACAGGATGGGACTCTATTCCAGCAAAACTCCTGAAACTTGGTAAAGATGTTTTAGTTTCACCTCTTACAAAACTCATTGGGGTATGTTTTGAACAAGGAGTCTTCCCCAAAATCTTCAAAAAATCTTTAATAACGCCCGTTCACAAGGGAGGGAGTCAGGAGGATATTAAAAATTACAGACCTATTTCAGTACTTTCAGCACTGTCAAAAGTCCTGGAAAAACTACTGAACCATAGACTCATAGGATACCTGGAGCACCATAAGATATTATCAGACTCACAATTTGGTTTCAGGTCTGGAAAAAGCACCATAGACGCAGTTAATCAACTTGTTGATTACGTTACTGGAAAAGTTGATGCAAACCAGAAATGTCTGGGTGTTTTTCTAGACCTAGCCAAGGCATTCGACACTGTCTGTATTCCAACCCTTGTAAAGAAATTAGAGCATGCCGGAATCAGGGGTGAAGCTCTCAGCATGTTTACTGACTTTCTTACAGACCGAACACAAAAAGTAAGGATTGGTGAACTAGTTAGCAATGAAGCTAAAATCGACTATGGTGCTGGTACAAGGAAGCTGCTTATCCCCAAGCCTTTTTCTAGTCTATGTTAATGACCTATGCCAGCAGTCACTTAATACCGGCAAAATATTTAGTTATGCAGACGATACCGTATTAATATTTCACGGAGATAGTTGGAAAGCAGCGCATCAAGCGGCAGAGCTGGGATTAAGTAAAATAATCTATTGGCTAGAAAGTAACTTGCTAACCCTGAATATTTCAAAGACCTCATATCTGCAATTCACGTTCGCTAATACTAAGCCCATGGAAATAAGTCTCAAAGCGCACTCCTGTAATGACTTTCATGGTCACCAATGCCGATGTCTTCCAATCTCACAAACAAAGTCAGTAAAGTACCTAGGTGTAGTTCTGGATGAACGACTTAGCTGGCGTGCCCACATAGAACTGACCACTTCCCGGGTTAGAAAACTTATATGGGCATTTAAGAAGGTTCGATACGTGGCTAAGTTTAAGTTACTTCGGACGATGTATCTTGCGCTGGCGCAGTCAATCATAGGCTACTGTATCCCGGCCTGGGGAGGCGCCTGCAAATCCTTTATAATACAACTCGAGAGAGCCCAAAGATCTCTGCTAAAGGTCATGACCTTCAGACCATACCGGTTTCCTACGAAAGACCTTTATGCGAATTGTAAAGTACTTACCGTGAGACAGTTATACCTTTTTAATCTAATAACAGAACAACACCAACTTATACCGGTAATTCACGCCACAAAAGCAAAACGAACTCGTACTAACGTATGTAGGCCAGAAAGATGTAAAACCGCTTCCGCTAGACGACAACACTTTTACATGGCTACATACATTTACAACAAACTAAACAAAATCCATAACATAAACCCATTAACAACAAGAGAAACTAAAAAGAAAATCTCCACATGGCTTCAAACACTGGATTACCACCAGACGGAGGACCTTTTAAAAAATCAGTACTCATAAAATTATTTATACACGCACGTGCTACCGCACACACACACACACACACACACACACACACACACATACACACACACAAACTTACACAAATATTATAGACAATAAGAGCATGCAGGCATCTTTCTTTTTTTTTAATTTTTATATTTAGTGTTTATTTCTTTACCTTTTTTTTTTTTTTTGTTTATTTTTATTGTACATTGTACGCTAAAACACAATTGGGTGAAGACACTGGTTCCTGTCACACAGGTTGCTACCTAGCTCAGGAGCCAGGGCTTTCAATAAGTATATGTAATACCTGTTTTATGTCAATAAAAATTATTATTTATTTATTATTTATTAGCTAAACTAATATAAGACAATACTTTACAAAAATGTGTTTTAGATAGTTTGTTTACAGTTGAAAGCAGCTGCCCGTCTTGACGTAACTTTTTAGTCGCCTTTGCATAGCAAGGGTACGGAAACGGAAGCCATATTCTTTGTAGGTACACCTTTAGGTACTGCAATACCCAGGGGCAAAAAGGAAACTTAATAACAAAATCGTGAAATAAATGGAACCGCAAGTAAATACACAAAGATAAACAATGTCACGATTAAAATCGATTTACATATTTATGACCCGCACTGCCTGACTATTGAATCATAGAACAATAAGGGAAAATTGTAATGATTAATGCTAAAAACTCGTAGATAATGCCCCTATTGTATGAACTAGTCATCTTATATAAAAAATGCTATGTCATTATTTTTGTGTGTCATATAGAAAACAGGTTAAAGTCCACATTGAGAGCTAAAGGTAGCTTTGGCATTATCCTCAAAGTCATTTTTAGTAAGGAAAATACGCGTTAAGTGAAGGTAATATCGGTCGCGTAATATCGGGAGGTCGATGGGTTTTTGGGACGTAAATAAGACATCGCTTGAGTGTAAGAGATATACACAAGAGGTGGTGGCGCGGGCATGGTGACCACGACGGTACGACGCGGGCGTTGCGCTCCTTTCATATTTAATACAAAATGTATAGGAGCGACGAGGCGTGGAACATACATAAGCAGAGGGGCGCGGGCGTGCGAGAAAAGGCTTGTGTGACTCAAGATTTTGTGTGATTATTCAAGTCAACGGACCATCTGAACCTAGCCTATTTCACATTGCAATCCGCAATAACATTATCCCGGGTATGATCCAGTGTCCAGGATATAGCCCGGAACCAGGTGCTGTGGCGGTGTAGCACTATTTGAGATAGGCATGTGTCCAGCAGTACACTGAGCGCGATAGATGATTGATTGATTTATGAGTCCCGGGAATATTGTCATAAGTGTCAAAATATTGATGTTTCCCAGTATAACAACATCAATCCATTTCATTATATGACCAATAAAGCTTTTTATTTGGCTTTATCTAATCTTGTAGGCTGAGATATTTTCACGTCTCTGTCTTTGACTTGCAGCAGGCGTAGCATGGCGCTTTCTATCTCTACGAAGAATAGCATAGCTTTTTCTATACAAAGTGACAGTTCGTTTCTTCATTTTTGACATCCACCGTAGAAATCTTTCTACAATCTGTCATTTTGTCTTTCGTTTCTAACGATTGTAGGTAGACTATTTCGGAAGAAAGTTTTCTATCCTTACTGTCAAAATCACACTGACAACCGATAAATCATATGATAAAACAAAGAAATCTGAGTTGAATTATGTAAAAGAGTGAATTTCGTAAAAAGTGCAGATGACTTTTTCTACTTTGCTGCCGTCGTACTGTCTACAGGAAACGTCATTTTTGTCTACTCTTCCGTCGACAAAACGGTGCTCATGCTACGCCTGCTGATTGACAGTTGTGCGACAGTAATAAGAATAACGCATAACCTAACCTAACCTCCAAGTACTTAACGTTTATAGATCTCGGCTTGACAATGTCTACAGTCATTTTCAAATCTATTCAAGTTATTGACCAACTTTAGTTATATCCAGGCTGAAACCACAATCAACCACGATTTGGATTACAAGAAAGTTAAAGAAAGCTACATTACACTAAGCCGGTGCTCAGTTGCATTCAAATTCACAAAGTTTTTATACGAAAATCCCTCTTTAAGAGGAGTAAGAAGTCATCGCCTCCTAAATCCGCTATTATTCGTTTTAAATCCTTTGGATTTGCAAGGGTTTAAAGGAGGAGCTGGTGGATTATATTCAGAAGTTTTTTTTTGTGATTTGTGGTTACAACTTTGCTTTTTTTATGAATTGGAAAAAGAAATTTGCATCATGCGGAAAAGTTTGGGCACTGAATTGAATTGATTAGTACTTATACTTCTAGACATGTTTCAGGTAGTTTTTTTCTACTTGAAAAAATCTACCACAGGTTCTTTTTATCGATTTAAAAAGGAGGTTATTTAATTAATAACCTCCTTTATTAATTATTATACAATATAAACTACTGTTGTTGCCCGCGACTTCGGCCGATCCAGAATGAAAGTGCCTATGTCCTTCTACAGGTCATGGACTACCCATATGGTGAAAGCGTAACAAAGAAATGAACTCATTTTCGCGTTTATAATATTATTAAAGTTAGGATATTACTTAGTATCGTAATAAAAATCTTTTTTTTATTTATTCATTTATTCATTCACACATCTTTACCTAACGAGACTCCTCCGTGCCTCGGAAAGCACGTTAAGCCGTTGGTCCCGGCTGTCATTCGAGGATCTTTGACAGTCGTTACGGGTCGTCAGAAGCCCGAAAGACTGACAACCAGTCTTACCAATCGTATTACCCAGTTACTGGGTTGTGGAGGTCAGATAGGCAGTCGCTCCATGTAAAATACTGGTATTCATCTGCATCCGGCTAGTGGAACCGACCCCAACATAGCTGGGAAAAGACTAGGCAGATTTATTGACTTATTAATTCACTAAAAGACCGGTACCTACAGTCTTAACCCGGTGGGTCAGAAAAGAAGGCGAGCACTTAGGAAGGATTTTTGCAAATTCGTCCCTATAAGGCGTGAATAGGAGATGAATGTTTGCATGCAAGTATCTGGCTACATTCCTACTAAGCCACAAAACCGATGACATTGGGGGAAGAAAGATGAAGAAATAGCTAAATTCTTGAAATATAATAATAATATGAAATTTTTTCGTCTCCCAATTTTCTAAAAGGCTCAAAAGAGTAGAGGAGTAAAAAGGCTCCCGCAGACAGGCACGACGCGACACCGGTAGAATAATTTCCTTGAAGTTTTCATGGAAATTGTCCAACAAGAGTTGCGTCGCGCCTTGTCGTCGCGTTGCCCATGTCTGCGGGAGCCGTGACGCAGCAGGCGTCCTTCCATAACTTCTGTTCTATTACTTTTACCGGGACCTTGGCAACAAGCAACTGAAGGAACACGGGTGGGTTTTAGTCAGTAAAAGTCTGACACGCCCTTCCGCTCCACCCAGAGCGGGAGGGATCATTCGATGATTACCCACCCTTAAATATGTAAATAACAACTCAAATAGCTTATTTTACCTTAAACAATTTTGAAGTTTAAAAAAACACATATTATTATAGCAACTAACAAAATATAAACGCCAAGTTTCTTCTCCTGAACTCCAAAAAAACTTGGCAGCACACTTTCTACGATAAACTGATAAAAAAGATTAACAGTCGGTAGAGTATAAAACGATAAATCTTTGTTATTCATGTTCCAAGTAACTTGTTTGTGCCGAAACAAAATTTATGAGCCTACGGTAGAATGTATTACGAGGGACCAGACCGTTTCGAGGCGATAGTCGAACAGTTTATTGGTCTTCGGATGCTGCAAAGGTTGATAAAGATAAGTTATTGAAAAGAAATGCTGAAATTGATATTTTATTGGTTTTGGTTTTTATTACATGACATTTTGTGGTACCTACCTTTTTTACTAAGCCTCTGTGTGCCTAACTCGTTACTCCCCTCCGGAGCTAAGATGTGATGTTCTGTTTTATAGAACCACATCTGCTGTCCATCCGTCCGTCTGTCTGTCAGCGGGTATCTCTTGAAAAGGTAGACATTTGAAATGTTCACAGATTATGTATTTCTATCGCTTTTAACAACAAATAATAATTAAATGGGTCCCCGTACAAGAAACATGTTTTTTGGTCTATGTTAATACGGTACGGAATCTTTAGTGTGCAAGTCCGATTCGCACTTGGCCAGTTATTGCATCTTACCTTACTTTTTCCATGTATGAAGGAAGATTTTTTAAACCCAGATATAATAAAATAGGTACGTCTCTTCTTGAAGGAGAAAATTGTAAAGGTCCTACAAGAATGGTTTGTGAGGCGAATAATTAATTAGGAAAGTTGGGTTTGCGGCAAGTATAGAGTTGCCGCAAACCGAGCAGCGTTCCTGACTTGGAAAATGTTCGATCGAAATTCGGGAACTTTCTATCTGTTGTTAGTGTCGCTTTTACGAAGATCAACTATTTTGATTGAACGTAGTGGAATATAAATGACTGGAGGCCTTAATATATTAAGGCACCGCGGAAAAGTCAGGTTCAGCAGTTGACAACCTCCTATAATTAACAGAGCGGCGAGAAATCGCATCTCACCGATCTATCTAGGAGGTTGTCGAACAAAAAAAGAAAATAATAATATGGATCCTGTTCCCGATTCCGGTGGACTACAATTTTAATTTTTTAAATGTTAAAAAAAAATGCAAATGTTATGTACAATAAACGAAATAAAGGAAAAATATGAAATAATTAATACGCAACTTTGTACGTCATTTAAGTATGGAAAATGGGTACTTACCAGAGGTGGCTAACAGTCATGATCTTGTGCACATTTCGGGTCAAGGGATCTGTTCCCCAAAAAACAACCAACTTCCAAAAAAAAACAACTATAAAGCAAAACCCTGACACTGGCCAGCAAATTGCAAAGAAATAAAAGAAAATTTGAATTTCGCGGGCATCTCTGGCGCTTTCGCTTTGTCACTGTCAAATGCTGAGTGGTAACAGCGGGCCTAAGTGCCGTAAATGCGTAAAACGTTCTCAATAGATCGAAGATCTTTTTCATATAAAAATAGATTCACACATAATAGAAAGGAATCCATTAAGTTCGATAAAACATACAGCCCTTCCGTACTTTGGGTTCTAGGTTAAATAATGTCATATTTTATATTGGGTTCCTTTTATGAACTTTTGGCTCGGTCAGCCTTCCTTCCTGAAATTTCATTTTTGCAGATAATATTATGCCCGACGTACACATCATACCCATAGATTTTCTTATTAAAAAACTTATAATATTCAGGTGAAGACATTTTTTTAATCATTGTTTTTTATGTTGCTTGGTATTGTTTTCAGTAGTCTTGGTAGTCTTTTAGACTGAAAAAGGGTGGACCTGTTTAAAAAAAAATCTATCGAACAAACTGGCAACATCACCTCCAAACACCCTTTAAGATGTCGTACTCATAATAAGGTTGCACCAAATAATAATTATTTTTAAATATGCCAAGTATTGGCCAATCTGGTTTCTGTCACAATGAGTTTCATGTCAAAATTAAATGGCAAATAGCAAAGCAAAGTAGCAGTAGTCATGTAGCTGTATACAAGAAATCAAAATGAACTGCGAATGGGACCAAGTGCGAATGGGACGAAATGCTAATGTGACCAACTGAGAACGCGGGACGAAGTGCGCATAGCCCCCCTTTAAGTTAAACCAGCTATTACATAATGACTGTCAGACAAAAAAGCAAAACGGCCACCATGCCACTAAAATTCTCGTCGTCCAACAATGTCGGAACACCAGCTCACAAATTAAATCTTTTTTGGAGACAAAGTCCTAAACTATAGTAAAACATTATGCAAAACAGTTCCAAAAGTTAGACTGAGAGTTGGCCAGAAGTGGCAAGGACTTGTTGTTAAAATTTTCATTCAGGAGCTAAATTGGGACGAAAATCTTCAATTACTTTTTACGTTGTATCACAATTTCTTGGGACAAAGTTTAATAGCCTGGCTAAGGTGGAAGAAAATTAATTGAATGAAAACGAGACTTTTATGAAGTTTGGGGGCTTTGTGAAAGGTCAGGTACGCTGCCTTGTTTAATGAAAATAATGGTAAAATTAATTTTCCTGTTTTTGGAATGTTTATTTTGTAAATAATGTATAAAAACAAAAGTAAAGGCAGGAAGAAGGAGGAAGATGTATGTATTTAAGACAGGCGAACTTGAATATTGGTTCTTCTCCGTAAAGACCTACTGTTGCGCCGCAATGTACGTATAAAAAGGATTCACGACTAGTTGTTGACAGTCGAACCAGTCTTTTGGCACCCTGTACCTAGTAAAAAAGTACATTGTAGCTCCCAGTCTTAATAAGCACTTTTTATTGTGTTGTGGCATTTTCAGTAGTTTACAGAATATCTCTTAGTTTAGTGCAGTGCCTTTTAGGAACGCCTCCTCTAACAACTTCCAGTCAGTCCAGCTATCTCTTGCAATTCTTCTCCAATTTGGACCCGCTGTAAGGTTCAAATTCGTCTTCCCATCTTATATATTGTCTTACCCTGTTCCTTTTGCCATCTCTGAGGTATCATTTTGTTACAACTTTCCATCTCCAGCTACGTAGCAGTCTTAATTAGAGCCTTTTCGATTTTAAAGCATTTTATATCATATCTAGTAAGTTAATCGCAAAATTGAAACTTCTAAAATAAACTGTTTGGTTCAAGCAAATTCTGAAATTGGCGCCCCTTATTCCAGGGTTATGAAAACGGCTTTCAGTTACATTAACCCCCAATATCATGGGTTTGTGCAATTAGGAAAATTGGAAAGGCCAAGTTTAAAAGTTAAAACACTTTTCATAAAGAAAGTATTTTTTTGTTAATTTGATTTGGGTTTGTCTTATGTTTTTTTGCAATTTGCAGGTCAGTGTCAGCGTAATCAGCCTATAATGTTCCCACTGCTGGGGCACAGGCCTCCTCTCTGTGAGACGCAGTGAGCCATGATCCACCACGCGGGCCCAGTGCGGATTGGTAGATGTCACAAGTCTTCGAATTTTTGGTTCTAGGACATGCCGGTTTCCTCACGATGTTTTCCTTCACCGTTTTGAGAGCAGTGGTGATGAAATTATTTACACAAAGTAAAGCCTGGGTTCGAACCCACGACCTACGACTCATAAGTCGGGGCCGTTACAACTGGGCCACCTCTGCTCAAGTCAGTGTCACTGTGTCATTTACACAAATTATAATCATTAGAATCAGCACCACAGGGCTAACCTAGGGCTTTCGCCTTCTGAAAGTGCTACTGTAGGTACTATCATCTGGAAAAACTGCGTCTTGCACTAGTACAGTGGAGATTACACCATATTTGAGACGAGTTTCCACATACTCTAAGTAACAGCGTTTAATGTCGCATTACGTTTCGCAGACTTCCAATTCAAGTTACAGAAAACAAAACGGAAAAAAAACGTAAAAGAAAGTAAGTACTGTTATCATTGTGCGCATTCACTGTACCGGAACCTATGTGGGGCATGCGCTACATACGAAAATAAGAAGAAATATTGAATGTACGCTATTGATTTCAAGAGGACGTGCTCACTTTCACGCGCCTGTCAAATAAATAACTGTTGTGTCTTGAAAACAATCAACGAATATTCCATTTTCAAAACGAAATCTAAATAGAGGTCGAATGCAACCAGAGTTATTTTTATACCAGCCAGAATGATGTAAGGTTCCCTCTTGCAGACGACCTTCACAGTACCTACTAAATTATTATGCAATTTCTCTATTGGACACACACACTTTAATATGTTTCTGTCCTTTGTCAATGTACGCTCTTAAAATATAAATCCAAGCATACACAGGAAAACAAACAAAAAATAATAAATCTCGAATAACCCTGTCCAATGTTTAAAAAGTTGGCGATTATCTTCTAAAACGGTATGAGTTTTATGAGACCCTTCGTTATGAAGGATGAATAAGTAAACATTATCATCCGTCCCTTCCCTCCAGGGGGTCAACCTTTTTCAAAACAATTATAGTTAGTTACCTTTCTCGAATTGTTGGCCATAAATGTTATGTTTATTTTCGTCAGATTTTATGGAATAAGTTAGCATTGCTTAAAAATTTAGCTTTGTGGGTTTTGATTACTGAATTACTTGAACTGCCTGCTTTTACCAATCAGCAGCTCGTCCATAAATAGTGTAAAAACGGATTAAATTGACACTTGGTTTTTTTGGTACTATCTTCTTACCTTTTTTGATGATTTTTGTTAAATTACTATTTAATAACGTTATTCAAACAATAATTGTTGGAAAAACTGGATAGATATAAGAGTTGAAACCTTCTTAATATAGACGAATGTTTTACAAATTTTTCTTTCTTTAATTCCAATTAGTGAGTGATTTTGAGAGTGAGAATTTAATCTGAACAGGGTTTTTTTACACTTTCATGCAATTCTTTTAGAACAGATATTAGCTACCTTTTGGTCAACAACGTAAATAACGCAATGAATGCTGTTAAACTGTCAAAATGAAAGCCATTGCTACTGTAATGTGTTACGGAATTACCCCACAGCTTCAATGTATTAAAAAAAGGCTGTTACGACTAGAACTAGTGATACCTACATACAACAATAATTTCTACGTATTTTTCCTTTCGATTCGATTCGGTAACATGTGAGTCGCCTCGAGTTGCCTCATTACGCACGTCTTGCTCATCAAAGACAATACGGTTCTTATCTACTGAAGAGTGTGACTCAAATGATTTGTCTGTATGTTATTGTGAAATTAAAACAATAAAAAATATCAAATAAACAGTAACAGAGCAGTTAAGATAACCCTATTCCATTAATTATCTAGTAGGTTAAGGTTAAGTAAGTGGCTTTTTCAAAGACTTCAAAAAAAGGTTTTCAGTTCGTCGGAATCTTTATTATTTTTTATTTATGAAGGAGCTTGCTAAGTAATAACAGCCGCACGGGTCGATCCATCAGGTTAAACTACGCTTGCCGGGGTTTGTCCGCGTATGGGGTGACCATCTTTAATTAACGAGACTCCTCCGTGCCTCGGAAAGCACGATAAGTATGCGCTTGTGGTCCCGGCTGTCATTCGTGGATCTTTGACAGTAATAACGGGTCGTCAGAAGCCCAAGTCTGACCAAGGGGTATCGTATTACCCTGTTACTGGGTTGTGGAGGTCTGATAGGTAGTCGCTCCATGTAAAATATTCGTATTCATCTGCATCGGTTCGAATGGAAGCCGACCCCAACATAGTTAGGAAAAGGTAAGGCAGATTGATTGTTCCCCGATTATATCATAGCAGGCGTAGCATGGCGCTTTCTATCTCTACGAAGAATAGACATAGCTTTTTCTATACAAAGTGACAGTTCGTTTCTTCATTTTTGACAACCACCGTAGAAATCTTTCTACAATCTGTCATTTTGTCTTTCATTTCTATCGATCTTTGTCTAGGTCTTTATAGATGTAGACTATTTCGGAAGAAAGTTTTCTATCCTTACTGTCAAAATCACACTGACAACCGATAAATCCTATGATAAAACAAAGAATTCTGAGTTGAATTATGTAAAAGAGTGAATTTCGTAAAAAGTGCAGTTGACTCTTTCTACTTTGCTGCCGTCTCGTACTGTCTACTGTCTACAGGAAACGTCATTTTTGTCTACTCTTCTGTCGACAAAATGGTACTCATGCTACGCCTGCAGGACTGTACCGGAATTATAGCCTCGTGGTACAACAGCGGCAGCCACGCAACCATTGAAACAACGCTCTGCTAGAATCAGCCAGTGTCACTCATAAGCCGACCTCTTCGTTGGTTCCAGTAACTTTGTAACAAAACAAGATGGCGACACTTGCTGCGCCGTCAAATTCAAAGATAATTGCGTATAAAATATGGATATTCATTCATAAATTTATGATCTTATGTAGATCAGTAACCATTCCCATTAGTCTATTTGTCTTCCTACATGTTAAGGAAGAATAATGGAATAATTATAGATATACCTACCTTATTTATGATCATTGCGTATGCAATAACAATGGCGTCAAAATACATAAACAAAAGACCGTATTAACATTTTTGAATACCGAATCATGATTCTTGACTCACATTGACAGTCTTTCCACAGTTACTTTACATTCAATTTTGCATCACAGTGATCTTTATATACATTAAAATAAGGTTCATATTAGGTTACTGTCAGAAGGAAAATAACTGTACCAAAATATCGGAACCCTTTAGAAAACTTGTTTTAATGAAAAATATTTAATACCGTAACATAAAGGACCTTGTACTAAATACATAATTATAGGAAACTACTTCATATTGTAATCTTTATTGTGTTGTTACTATTTAACACCCTTGGGAAAAACCGAGCTGACTAAGCTTTGCTGAAAAGGTCAGATCGTAGAATTGTGATGACACAGAAAGTATATTATGTAGTATGTAATTTGGATGTTCCTACGAAGCATACTTTTTAACCCGATATTCCCATGGGATCGAGACTTACGCGGATAAAACCGCGTGGCGCAGCTAGTTAAAAATATAAAATGTTAAATAACTCTTTTTTTTTGACATTTGCATAGGAGTCAAAAGAGGTCATTTTGATTTTATATGAAGTCTCCTACATCCCCTTATTGGATTGCCGACATTAAAGCCAATCATGCCGATCCGAATAAGCGTGTAACTCACCTGATAAATATTCCTGATAGCTTATCGAAAACTAACGTTCAGAAAGGGAAGCGGCTTATACTTATCAAACCGGGATATACGTCAAAATTACAAGAATATAAATCACTATTCATCCGCTACCACGTATTTCAGATCAATCGCTGTCATTATTATAATATCGTGACGTCTGTCGATCTGATAAAAAGTGTGACTTGTAAGAATTCTGTTTGAGTCAGTAATCATGGAAATAAAGGACGAGCATGTGCGTACGAGTATTCGCGGTTTCAAGTAATGCACGACTCGCGAGCTTTTTTGTGCACTTTAGAAGATATTAGACTGGGCAAGAATAAAAATAAAAGTGTTAAATCTAGTCGTAGTTGGGTTCCTATTAGTTTTAAAACTTTTATTTTTATTTAATTTTTTTGGGGCTATAATAATATATTATATTTTTGAAATGTGCGCTCATTAAGCCCTTTCATTTGATAACCAACATGGCGTATTTTTTTTTATATGTATGTTCCTGACTTTTTGTCCTCTAGAGGGCGCCATATTCAATTTAATGTGAGTTTGCTTCGACGTAGTCGGGTAAAAAATAATAAGCCCGGGGTCTGGACTTGTGCCCGGTTGATGCCAATAAAATATCGCCGTTTGAAACGGGACTAGAACATAGGTAACTAGCTAAAATGAAGGTGTACTATACCTACCTCTGCTTAACCTTTCGGGGAATACAGGCATGATGTTTAATGTTTATTAGAAAAAACCGGCCAAGTGCTTGTCGGACCAGAATACCAAACTGAACTTCGACAAACCGTACTACGACAAGATTTTATTTCGACAATACGGAACTCTGACACGTCTTTTTCAGATTTTATTTCGACAATACTTTATTTCGAAATACCTTAAGTCCGACACTACTGTACTCCGACAAAACTTTTCTTCGACATGACTAAACTACGAAATGATGCGACTTTGACGACATACTACTTCGACAATAATGCTAGTTTAAACATGATTCAATTTCGACGTACTCTACTCCGTCATGCTGTACTTCGACATAAATCGACGTGGTGCATCTTTCACAAGTTCAATTGATGCCCAACGTCGCAGCATGTTTCTGTATAAAATATGTTTTAGTCTAAGACATAGTCTATTTCTGTGCCATATTTCATTCAAATCCGTTTAGATATTTATACTTTATTCTGTAGCAAACATCTTCAGAAATCACAAATATTATTGTAGTGGTGGGATGAGATGAAAAACTGTAAACCCGTTCCTCTAAGTCCGCAAACACCATAATGGGCATCCCGTTATGGTTTTTCCAGGGTTTAAGTCAACCTGATAATTAGGTCCAGCAAACCCTGGAAAACCCAAAATCGTACTTATGTAAAGCGAAGTCATAATTGGTCCAATTAAAACTTAACTCTTTACAACAGTAGGATAACTAGTTTATTATTATTCTGATTGCATTTTTTCTTGTCAGTAAACCCTGCTATTTGAGTGAAAAGTAGCATAAAACCGGTGTAGAAGGATGAGCCTCGCGGTCAGCAACCCCCTAGCCTAGTATAGCAATAACAGGGACTAATGTCCAATAGAGGAGACTAGAAAAATCCGAAGCGAATAGAAAATCCGGAGTCACACGTAATCTATTCGATTTAAGCCCTAACTCGTGTGACTCCGGATTTTAATTTGTCTTTCTGTGATGTCTTGTTTATACCTTTTTAGTTGACTTTTTTGCCGTAGTTGGGTTTTAGTTTTATAAATTTTATTTTTATTTAAATTTTTTTGGGAATATAATTTAAATTATATATTTGTGAAATGTGCTAATTAAGCCATTTCAGTAGAAACCCAACATGGCATCATTAAAAAAAATATGTAGTTCATGACTTTATGTCCTCTAGAGGGCACCATATTCAGACACTTCAAACGATACCTCATTTGACAATTTATGATTAGTAGTTTAGAAAGTATGAGGGACCACATGAACGAACATACATACTGGTCAAAATCATAACCCTCCTTTTTGCTTCGCGGTAGTCGGGTAAAAATAATAATTTGACCATAAGTACCAGACGTAATAAAACTATAAATAAGCAGACACAAAAACATCAAGAAAATTAAAAAAATAATAACAACCGTAGCAAATTAGCAATAAATGTCGCAGAAAGGTGGACACAATCAATTAACTATACTCTAAAGACCCGCGCAGATTGTCGATTAAAATTATTTGTCCGAAAAATTCTTAATTGATGTCAATGGTATTTTTAATTGAGATCTTTCTTCGGACTAATTTATTTTAGATTGTCCAAGATTGGGGACAAAAGATTCTCTCTTAAATAAGGTAATTTTTTTATTGTTTATGCGATTTGCGTCTTCCCTTTTAAAGCTCAAGGTGTCTTTTATTTTTTTCAACAAATTACACAATGAGAACAAATTGTCAATCAAGATTTTAATTAAATAACGTCATTAGAGAAAAGTCGATATCGGTAAGAAGGTGCCATGGCATTTTGAAAAATGAAATATTCTCTTTCGATCTTTTCAATAATTCGACAACCAAGAAAAGAGTAAGAGAATAAATCTGAAAACCAGTCTTACGAAGGGGTATCGTGTTACCCAGTAATAGGGTTGTGGAAGTCAGATATGCAATCGCTCCATGTAAAATACTGGTATTCAGCTGCATCCGGTTAGACTGGAAGCCGACCCCAACATAGTTGAGAAAATGTTAGGCAGAAGATGATGTTTAAAAAATAATTTATAAACTTCATATTTTCGGACAGCGTTTAAAGTACAGTCGAGAGAATGCATTCCTGACACCTGTCAGTTGGAAAATTTCTAGTAGTAATAAGGATCAAATTCGCAAATTCGCATGAAATTGACAGGTGTCAAAAATGTATTCTCTCGACTGTAGGGCTATTTTTTTCCTTACGCGATGGGAAAAACTGAACCAGATAACCCGCTTTGCATGTTCATCGGTCTGTGGGTATTCCGCCGGTACTACTATACGTACTCTTAAAGTGAGGACATGAACTAAAGTACTATATATTGAAGTGCGTTTTATGCTCAAACATTCCAGTTCCGATAGCCGAGCCATTCACTTGTGCGATTCAGTTTAGAGATACAGGTAAATGTGTGTTGTTTTTACGATCGTTTTATATATAGATAGGGTAAATATTTAGGGCAAACATGATTTATTGCTTTAGCAATGATAAAAAAATGTGTTTCGTTAATAAAGTATAAATAAATGAATAACAATATCAAGAAGAATAAGTTCAAAGTTAAAAGTGGAAGTGAAAAATTTAAAAACGAAAAAAAAAAATTGGCAACACTTTTTTTTTGAAAATGGGTCAAGTTTAAGAACTTAGTATTTGTTGGTCCGAAAAACGTCGTAGTCAGTGATATAATTTTTATTAGTGACTCAAAGAAAGTTTAGGTAATATTCAATGATGATAATTAATATGATAATTAGGAGCGGAGCAGGTGGCGTTCTGTAGTGTTTGCCTACCCATGGGAAAATGACGTCAGTGTATGTAATTATTAAAAACAACATTGGTGGATATAACCAACCTCATTAAATTCTTTATCTATACCCATGCTATAAATCCTCTCTAAAAGTTTCTGAAACAGTTAGCTTATAGCCAACATTAAAACATCCAGTGTCATAGTAACCATATTATCCATCCAAACGGGTGTTATAATGTTGTACTGAATTTCATAATGCAACTCATTTCAAAAAAAGAACATTGTCATTCACGAGCGTTTCACTAACAAAGCACCGTAACTTAAAAACAAAACACATTCGAATTCGAAAAATTCGAATTCAAGTCGTACCACGCCATTTTTGTTCGATATTGGTATTGCAAAGAAACTTTTATAGAAGATTTATATCATGGGTGTAGATAAAATTTGGTATGCAACTGTATATAATTAGGTATTAAAACAGTTGCATAAATAACTATTCTTTGCAATGTCATTTAAGACAAAGCCTAAAAATCAATTGTTATCATAACCCTCCTTTTTGCTTCGCCTTAGTCGGGTAAAACAATAAATCTTCGTGGATTCACACCTTGACATAGTTCACTTTTCGAAGCAATGTTTAGAGGCTTTTCTGAGATACACAACAAAGTCGTTAGTCGTCTGTCCGTATGATATCCTAGGAGCTAATTTCACCATACTCTGTTAGTTAGTTTTAACGTCCAATCACATAGATAACGGCCCGTTAGGCGTAGTAAGTGTTTCACCACGTACTAACGAATGATTAATTCTCTTAACAAGGCGTTAAACGTAATAACTGCAATAGAACGTAAACCATTTTGACGTCCACATGAATTTTAACAGAACATTTTCTTAATGGCTCATTAAGAATAGTTTGGTGAAGATCTTCTAAACTACATAATGGTTTAAGGTGCCTCCGGCATTAAGTCCGCCTTTGTGCAGTAGTTATTACTTGTGCATAAAGTTTTAATAAATAAATAAAATAAATAATGGTTTAAGATGCGGTATTCACCATCATTTAGAGCATTATATTCGCATATGTCAGAAGGTTTATTTCACCGAATTTACACTTTATGGGACAAGGTTTGCAAGTGTGAGTGCATCAACGATTAACAATAAACGTTATGTAGTAAACTGATTGAGGGCGAATTTCACCAAACTTTTATACCGAGTATAACTCTTATCCTGCGAATACATTTTGAATTTTTGACAGTTTTTCCATACAAAAACTGTCAGACGCCATTTTTATTCCACGGATAAAAGATATCTGACATTGGTAAAATTAGCCCGTAGTCAGTTTATTACGTTGCATTGCTCTACAAAAAGTAATTTCAGTTTATAATATATTCGTGTTAACTTTAAATATTAGATATTAAAGAAATCTCGATGTTTTGTCGAGTTATAAAACCGTGCGAAGCAGGGGCGGGTTGCTAGTGCAACAATAAAACTTAAAGACTATACTCCTTATGTTAAGGTAGTTAAAAAAGGGTAAACGAAAAAAAACCACGTGACTCATAGATTCTAAACCTTTTATTTCAAATGTTAAAATCATAATTATGTAGAGTCACATTAAAAGGCTCTATTCTGAATCTGATGAACTATCTGTCACATTAATAATAAAGCGTTCAGTAGTATCATCAATTATTTTGTCTAATTTAATCATTTTCTGTTCTTCTTTTAGCGCTGTCAACAAAAGCGTCTGGTTAACCGACTTCAGGTGCCAAACTACGTCACAGTTGTACTCTTCAATTTAGCGAAGTTATCTAATTCGTTGTATTTTCTAAAAGGTTTGGGGAACCTGTCTTTTTGGGTTCTTTACGATAGACAGATTACACAATATTATACCATTTTATTAAATCTAACAAAAAAAATGTGCTCAAGCAGTTACATTTACGAAGAGTAGTTTAAGAATAAATGATGAAGTTTAACATACTTTAATAAAAGAGGAAACTATCCTGTGATCGAAAATAAATTAAATTTTGTTATAACGTATTTTTAAACAAGAACGTGTCGACTATAAAAAACCCTTTTTACGATTTGTTTACCTTTTTTTAACTACCTAAACCTTTAGAGTATAGCGATGTAGCCAGTAGCAAACTGTTAGATTGTAGAGCGTTAGAAATCGGAACTGAAAACAAAAGTTCGGGAAACCCTATTAAAAAGTAGTAGTAAGTAATTATAATACTTCGCACACACATTTTCCTCATTTAGAAAATTGTCGATTTGTCGGTTGGCTTGTGCAATGGCTTAGCGATTACCTACAGATTTCATTTGCGGTTTCCATTCCTTGCGGGAAAGTCCGAAAGGGATACCAGGACCTTTGGACTGAAGGAACACGGGTGGGTTTTAGTCAGTAAAAGTCTGACACGCCCTCCCGCTCCGCCCAGAGCGGGAGATGTCATTTGATGATTTCCCACCAAAATAAAAAAATCCTGCACGAACCAAATATTTTGTATGTTATATAATAATGGGGTGAATAGAATAATCTATTTTCCCACCCGTAATCAAAATGCGCGCTAGACGAAGCGCGTATTTTACCAATATGCTTTTTTAGGGTTCCGTAGGTAGTAATTATTATGGTTCTGGGTCTCGGTGTACCTATTACATTTTATTGGTTGGCACGCAAGTATCGAATTCTGAATGACGCAAATCAATGCAAATCTACTTAGGTAAAAAAAAAACTTTTTTTTTTTTTGTCATTTCAGCTCACCATGTCAACAACAGCCCTTATTTTCGTCCTAGCCATCGTGCCCTGCTTCTGCCAGCGTCCATTCTACGCTGGACTTCGACCAATCGGATACCCGGCCGCTCCAGCAGCTTCTGGATTATTTGACAGATTCCAGAATGAACCAATACCAGCCCAGTTGAATGGCGACAGGAATACCGCAAATCAGCTAGGTGCGTTGCCGGTGGAAAACCAGCCTTTCTTCTTTGTGAATAGAGAGCAAGTTGCCGCAAACTTGGCTAACCCACAAACTTATCCTGTCAGACCGAGTCAGTTCAATGAAAATCGGAATAGGATTTAAGAGTTCTTTTAAGTATTTTGAGGTATTGTCAAAAAAATTGTAAGTTATCGATGTTCTATTTATAAAAGTAAAATAATAATTTAAAAGAAAATAAATGATTTTATTGAGAACCTCATCAATAAATCTTCCTGTCTCAGAGCTTGTCATGATGTCACTACACACACACACATGGAGGAAATTAAAATAAAGTTTACATTTATTAATTTCTGGCTCCATCACCTGGGGTTTCAGTTTCATATAGATTTGAACAAATGAGGGAAGGGGGTCGTGGCTTCCGCACAGGTTGATCGAAAGCTAAGTTACACTTGCCGCGATCGGTTCGAGGATGGGCGACCATTCTTTACATATGAAGACGAGGGGTCTTCATTCGTGCTTCGGAAACTACGATACACGACGAGCAGAGATGGACTTAGGTACCTACAATTCACCAGTTGTGTTTAAGTCCCACGTGTCAGGGGGCGAGCCTGACGGGCGAAACGTCAGAAGCTAGGTGTACGGTTCCAATTGGTCGTTTCCTATGGAGAAGAGCCCGCAAGAAACTCCATGGTTACTCTTTTAAAAGATAATTGGCTTTTACAATATATTCGAATTACAGTGTTAATAGACAGGGAGGGCAGTGTAGGCCTTTCAAAAAGTTTCAGGCAGGTACTCGTAGTTAAAAAAAAAACTATTTTTTTTTTAACTAAGTGCCTGCCTGAAACTTTTTGTCATGTTCAAAAAAAAGTCTACAGTCCAAATTAAAGTCCAGTAAAATTGTGTATTCTGTACCCTTTGGAAGGTAACGAGGTAAATCGAATTACAATAAGAATGTTCTATTGATAAGTTCGAAGAAATCCCTGGAATATTTCCCTGGATTGTATGTATAAAGGATGATTTTCTTCACAAGGGGCTATTAGTTTATGTAAGGGGACATTTTTTTGTTGTATAACAGAAGCCAGTATGAAGAACTCACCTTTTTCTCATAACTTGTATGAAAAAGATGAGTTACACAATGAATGCTTTTTAGGGATTATACAAAGGGTGACAACGGGACCCTATTACTAAGACTTCGCTGTCTCTCTGTTTGTCGGTTTGTCTGTCAATCTGAATAACAGAGTTTTATCTTTAGAAAAAGTTAAACTCTAGCCAGTTAAAAGAAAATACGGAATATGCGTAACTATTACTATCAAAACTGCAGGCTGTAAGGGTAAACAGTCTTGTCATTCAAACCATGGGTAGTTGACTTAAATATAAAAATAAATGACCGAACACAACAAAAAAAAAACGTCATTTTCATTAAAAGATTTTAAAAAGTTTCTATCCGACACCGTGCTCTCTAGCGAAACAGCTGACTGACTGAGGGAGGGGTCGCGCTCGCGGCCGGTTAGGTCACATCCCGCACTCCCCACCCGTGTTGAGACGCAAGTTCGTTGCCCTAGCGCATAGGACAACGAACTTGCGTCTCTTGTGGTAAAATGTAGAATTAAAAAAAAGAAAGTTGTAATTTTCCATTGATTTTACGTTCTATAAATGAAACCAAACCACTGGTTGCAAGGATAACGGTGTTTACCCTAACACCCTGTATAATAATTTAATACATAATCCTTACTAATATTATAAATTCGAAAGTAACTCTATCTGTCTGTCTGTATGTTACCTTTTCACGCCTAAACCACTGAACGGATTTCTATAAAATTTGGCAAGGAGATATATGGCATCCCGGGGAAGGACATAGGCTACTTTTTATCGACATACCACGCGGGCGAAGCCACGGGCGGAAGCTAGTATTAGGTATATAGTATTGTAATTGCCAAGTGAGTTTGTTTATTTTGTTTGTTTGTTACGCTTTCACGGTAAAACGGCTGAACGGATTTGGATAAAATTTGGGACATGGATAAACCATGACCTGTGTTAGGACATAACATACCTTTTATACCGATATTATCACGGGATCGAGACTTATGCGGGTGAACCGTGAATTGCAGCTAGTGGTAAATAATAAAAAATCGCATGTTTCTATGAAAAGATGGATCAATCTGATAGTATGTATGGCCTTTTAGATTTTAAATTCTTACAATTGAAAACGCCAGTATGTTGATATTTTATAGTTTTTAAATTACCTATACTCTTGTTGGCTAGATTATACATCTTAGATCGATCGTAAAATTCTTTAAACAATCATTGTGTTATTACTCTGTACAAGAATTGATTCTCCATCAGACCTGTCCTAAGTAAGTTCAATCAAGCCTTATTAGCAGTCTACACGAGTACTCCTAAGACCAATCAACAGTGATCAACGTCATCGATTGATAATCAAAACTTAGGAAACAGTTAATGGGATCAGCAAACGTAGATTAAAAATAGTGGAATCCGTCGATCGGCAATATTGCAGACGGACACGCATGGCAGACGACCACAGACCGCTACGCACCGCGCACCGAGGAACTTCCGATATCTGCGATACCCCGCATGTACACCTTCCCACGGTCCGAAGTCCGGGCTCATCGGTGTCCGTCCGCAAAGTCGCGGATCGTGGGATTTCGGTATATGACGTTATTGAACGTCGACAGGATGCGCTGAGCTGTACCTATCTGTGTACAACACATCCCCCTGCATCCCTAATAAGGGTTGAAAATGCCGTGTGCATGGCTTTTTGAAGTGAAAACTTATTTAGGCGCGTTGAGCACTTTTTGGGTGAACAAAAATCATGGAACTCGCGTCATCGTCACCGAACGCTTGTTGGGTGAACAAAAATCATTGAACTCGCGTCATCGTCACCGAAAGCTTGTTGGGTGAACAAAAATCATGGAACTCGCGTCATTGTCACCAAAAGCTTGTTGGGTGAACAAAAATCATGGAACTCGCGTCATTGTCACCGAACGCTTGAAGAAATGAATGAATGTTACTTAGTTTTCACTTCTATCGGCAGTCCAGACTGCCCCGTTTTTTTTATACGCGCTTTACAGGTAACGCGCGTCGTCTGCGCAAGTGAATAAAACCGTAGGCATACATGGGCTCTAAGAGACCTTCTTTTGTTTTTCAGGTCATCATGTCAAAACTAGCCTTTATCTTCATCATAACCATCGTCCGTTGCTTCTGCCAACGTCCATCTTACGCTGGAATCCGCAACATCGGATATGCAGACATAGTAACCCCTAAAACACTAAACAGCGTTCAGCACACTGGAATAATACCAGCACAGCTAAATGGCGACAGGGATATCGCTAATCAATTGGCTAAGTTGCCAGTGAATAAGCAACCTTTCTACTATGTTAATAAGGACCATATTTCAAAACACGTTAAGAACACACAAAACTATCAGCAGAAACCTAGTGGGTTTAATGAGTTTAATCGGGATAAGCCTTTGAATAAATAAATGTGACTTTTGATATTTTTTAGTGATTTCGTGAGAATATTCAAGATTGCTCTTGGCTTTAATGGTAGATGACAAAAAATATTGAAAATCTTGACCGGAGATGCTCCATATTATGTAACAGCAAAACTTTTCAAAATAAAAAATCAAAATTATTTATTTGCATAAATAAGGTACAGAAAGTTCTTAAAAGATAATAAAATCAATCTTTTATTGTTCAAGATTGCTTTTGGCTTTGTTGGTGGTTGACAAAAGGTAGTTATTGAAAATCTTGACCAAAGATGCTCCGTTTGTGACAGGAAATCTTTTCAAAATAAAAAATCAAAATTATTTATTTGCATAAATAAGGTACAGAAAGTTCTTAAAAGATAATAAAATCAATCTTTTATTATTCAAGATTGCTTTTGGCTTTGTTGGTGGATGACAAAAGGTAGTTATTGAAAATCTTGACCAAAGATGCTCCGTTTGTGACAGGAAATCTTTTCAAAATAAAAAATCAGAATTATTTATTTGCATAAATAAGGTACAGAAAGTTCTTAAAAGATAATAAAATCAATCTTTTATTGTTCAAGATTGCTTTTGGCTTTGTTGGTGGTTGACAAAAGGTAGTTATTGAAAATCTTGACCAAAGATGCTCCGTTTGTGACAGGAAATCTTTTCAAAATAAAAAATCAAAATTATTTATTTGCATAAATAAGGTACAGAAAGTTCTTAAAAGATAATAAAATCAATCTTTTATTGTTCAAGATTGCTTTTGGCTTTGTTGGTGGTTGACAAAAGGTAGTTATTGAAAATCTTGACCAAAGATGCTCCGTTTGTGACAGGAAATCTTTTCAAAATAAAAAATCAGAATTATTTATTTGCATAAATAAGGTACAGAAAGTTCTTAAAAGATAATAAAATCAATCTTTTATTATTCAAGATTGCTTTTGGCATTGTTGGTGGATGACAAAAGGTAGTTATTGAAAATCTTGACCAAAGATGCTCCGTTTGTGACAGGAAATCTTTTCAAAATAAAAAATCAAAATTATTTATTTGCATAAATAAGGTACAGAAAGTTCTTAAAAGATAATAAAATCGATCTTTTACTATTACCTACCTATGCCTTTAAAGTCGGTGTGTTTTTTTATGTAAGTGTTTAGTTATTATTTTAAAAAAATAATGAATTATCTTGCATAATGCATGCGATTAGTAAATTATTATTAAATTCATTCGGTTAATTTTGTATGTAAAACTTCTTTATGTAGTAGTAGGTATAGGATCCGAAGTAAATTCCATCTTCACCCACCTGTTTACCGAATGAAAATTATTTTTTATCAAATATATTACAACCACCAGAATTCAGAAAAGCCTACCCATTTGCAATATTTATTAATTTGTAAACATTATTATCCTAAATAATCCTAACTATTCTAACTAATATTATAAATGCGAAAGTGAGTTTGTTCGTTTGTTTGTTATGCTTTCCACTAAAACGGCTGAACGAATTTGGATGAAATTTGGCTCAGGGGTAGACAATGACCTGGAATAGGACATAGGATAGTTTTTATCCCGATATTCCTGCGGGATCGAGACTTACGTGGGCGAAACCGCGTAGCCTAGTATTTGATAAAAATAATTTTCATCCGGTAGTGAAGGTCGATCATACTTCGGATCTTAAACTATAAGTAGATTTAAAATTTGTTTTAACCCATAAAAAAAATGATAACGAGTTATTTTGTGACAATTAAGTTTCTCGAACCACAACTTAACAACGATGCGGAAGACAATGAAGTGAAGGGACTGGGCGAGACTGAGATTGGCGACTATTAATTAATAATAATTATGCATGTAGTAGTAACTTATGCAAAGTGACTGTATAAAGTGTATGACGACCCAGTATAAAAAGGAACGTTGATTTCTCACTGAACGTTGACACAATGATAACAGCCTTGAGGTATGATATCACACAGCGGGGACTACAATAGTGGATTTACACAACTTACGCTTGCATTTTTTTTTTTGATTTTGGCAAATCATCCAATGACTTCTCCCGCTCTGGGCGAAGCGGAAGGGCGTGTCAGACTTTTACTGACTAAAACCCACCCGTGTTCCTTCAGTTGCCTATTGCCAAGGTCCCGGTATCTCTTTCGGACTTTCACGCAACCCTGGCAGGATCTTAGGCTTGCTAGCACCACAAATCACTATTAAGCGTTTAGCGCTATTTATCATCATACTACAACGCTATTTAAAACATATTTCTGTCTCTGTCATCTTCAAAATTAACAAAACGATGTTATAGGGCTCATACACACGAGGACGATTCGTGTTTTTTGACGTATCTTCTTTTTTCACGATTCTTTTTTTTTTTGACGGCGGCTATACTTTTTAAATGGCTGTGTTCACACGCATCACAAATCGTGAAAAACGGACACGTCTAAAATCACATAAAGTCTGTTCAAAATCGCTTTCGTAAAAAAAACATGATTCGCAATTTTTTTGTGACGAATCCGCTGAAGCGCACGCCCTAGACTTAACTCTGAATCACGAATAAAGTGTGAACATCTAATCGGATATTTTAACGAATGGCGAAAAAACTCGTTTCCGTATGAAATGTGAAAGTCCATCCGTCATGAAGCATCTTGTTTTTTGGAGAAATGTCAATGACGGATCCCGTGTGAATGCGGCCTTAAATTCGTTTAGCGGTAAACGCATTTAATTATTTTTTGTTGCAAGCGAGTCTTGCTATGACAACAAAATAAATGGATGTCAGTGCATGCGTCAGAAGTAGAGCAACTTTTTGTACGCCATAGAAATATTTATTCCGTATGAGAATCAAAACTATCACCAGTTGCTTGGAAGCCCATTACTCAGCCACATTGTGAACTGTACCTGTATCCTAATATATACCCAATCCACTTCCCAATCCAATACAATTCACTCTTCACTTTCTCATTCTCACATTTTTTAAGCTTACCACAACATAAAAAATGTACCCACTTGACACTTTCCACTGGCACGTCTGCCAAAATAGATAAAAAGAATCATAGAAGCATATCCTATATCCGGGTACTGCCCCCTAAGATGCCTAGCCTAGTTTAGGGGACAGGGTTGAACCTTTTGTACTTAACTACCTAATGCTTAATTATGATCTTTAATCTGTATATCTGTGTACAGTGCATCTTGAACTTTGTGGTAATAAATAATTTGTTATTATTATCTTTATTTCATTTTTATTACATAAAAATTATATTTTTAAATATTAGAATTAAAAAAATATATAAAACATTTAAAAATATAAAAAATAGTAACCCACCGGTATCGGGAACAGGGTCAAAGCTACTGGCGTTCAGGGCTCCAGAGAGAGGAACCTCCTAACAATGCGAGCCGTGTCCAGGAGTACCGCTTTCTGAATCAAGTCCTTAATCCAGCTGCCCAACGAGAGCCTCCTTAGGTGTTGGTCGAGGCTCTTGGCAATTAATTATTATTATTACTATTATACATACTAAATATATAATTAAAGTTTTTTGTGTCTGTCTGTGTGACCGCGTTGTTCTTCGAAACTAAGCAAAGGATTTTGATGCGGTTTTCAAAACGCTTAATTAAAAACACGATGGATTTCGATGCAGTTTGAAGCATCATTTTTAGAATTATATTCCTGAAGTTATAAGTGACACATCAACAGATATAACACAGAAATCTCAATGTTTTAACATGCGCTGCTTTTGTAGATAGCACCCGTGAGACGCAGGCGCAGGTCGCTAGTGTAGAATAGTTATTAAATTTTCGTCATCCCCGTCATACTTGAATTATTGACAATTTGCCACAAAACACAAGTTTAGTGTGAATTACCGTGTCACGCATATTTGCTCTCGACAACGCGAACACACTATAAATGGATACAAACCCAATATTTGTAGATTTCGGGGAAAATTACGCAACGATGAATATTTTGGCTACCTTTGGTATTACGATTTGTCTACCTATTTGTAATTCGTGTTTGTGTTCAACAAATGAACAACCGTCAGCTATTTTCTGCGGACGTTATTTAGTAGCTGATTTGACAGTTAAGCCCAAAACACACACAGAGCGGGTGCGGGGCGGGAGTAATAATTTGTAATTATATGGATGTCAACACACAGAACGCGGGCGCGGGTCGGGCGCAGAGCGGGACCCGCGCGGGAACCGCGCCCGCCGCCCGCCGACACAACAGCGCGGGGCGAGAGCGGGTCGGGCGCGGGAGTACGGCGGGTGTCATAAATTGTTATTCAAGGAATTATATGGATGTCAACACACAGAACGCGGGCGCGGGTCGGGCGCGGAGCGGGAGCCGCACCCTCTGACACAACAGCGCGTGTCGGGAGTGGTTGTGCTATTCTGTAAAAATATCTCCGTGAAAACTAAGTGTAGTAAAATATCAAAGTGAGCTTGGAGCAATGTGGGTGTAGCGGCGTTACATTCGTTGCAATACACGTATCGATGATATTCTCAATATAGATGTTTTTTTTATTAATGTCAAGAACCTACAACTTTTTCCATTTTCGCGTTCTTCTCTTTAAAATAAGTAAAAAATAATACGTCCGTGTCAGAATCACCCAACATTTTCACACTGCAACCGCTGCCGTCTGTCAAAGTACAACCGCGCCCGACCCGCTGCCGTCCTGCGCCCGACCCGCTGCCGCCCCGCGCCCGCGCTCTGTGTGAACACGATGAACCGCGCAACTCACGCGATGAAAACGACCCGACCCGCTCCCGCCCCGCACCCGCTCTTTGTGTGTTTTGGGCTTTAGTGAAATTGCAGTTTAAAAGATTCTGAGAAAACTTTTTACAAAAAAAAACAACCGACTTCAAAAAAAACAAGTGAAAAATAACTTTAATTTCGGAAGTCGGTGTCTTTGCTTTTTAATTTTTGTTTTTTGCCACCGACTTCCGAAATTAAAGTTATTTTTCACTTTTTTAGTGTTTTTTTTTAAGTCGGTTGTTTTTTTTGTAAAAAGTTTTTATTTTTCTCTTTTTAGTGGTGGTACCTACCCCACACAAGTTACTACCTGCTATGTAAATAACAGTGAAGGAGTCTAATAATTATATCGTCTACATAGACTGTGGGAAAAATACGTAATATTGAAGCTAGCTCAAAAACCACGCAAGCAAACTTAATAAAATTTATATGGGACCATCTCGGGAGTATACCCTTTCGAACTAAAAAAGAATTTTTAAAATCGGTTCACATACGGCGGAGTAATCGGTGAACATAAATAAAAAAATAAAAAAAAAAACAATCATGCGAACATAGTACCTCCTCCTTTTTTGAAGTCGGTCAAAATCATGATCATCATTCTAAAGGTCTCTACATCAATCAATGACATCATCATCACGCCTGTAATCCCCGACGGGATAGGTAAAGGTATAGGAACTCTATAGTGCACCAAGATTTCGCGAGTTAATGATTAAGTCCCATGTAATAGGGGGCGAGCCTATTGCCATCAACTGGGCATAAATCTAGATTACGGGCTTCTCTGACAAATTCTAGATGGAAAAACCCAATAACACTTTGCCCCATTTGGTAAACGAACCCCCTCTTGCACAACATTGCAAGCAACAATCCTGTACGTGAGGTCCTGGGTTCAAACCACTACACCAACGAGGTCAATCAATGATAGAGGTTAGAATGTACCTATGTATGATAGCGCTGGCAAATAAAAACAGTACCACAGACTAAAACAAACGTCATAACGGGTGATAACGTAACGGAAACACGTCAGTAAATAAGTGATTTTGCATTTCACATTATAAAATCGTATTAAATTAAGTATTTACAATTTAAGTATTTAAAAAGTGTTATTAATTACTAATCAAATATTGTGCATCATTTTTTACTAAATTAAATCTAAAATTTATTGTAAAACAAATGTCACCGGAAGTCGTTGCTGTTTGACGTTGACAGTTGTTAAATAGTATAAATAGGCTCGCTCTAGTCGCAGAGCGAGCAGTATTGAATTGTATTTTGAACTGTGTGCATCTCGTTGTAAAATTGTGTGAATCATTGTTGGTTGTGAAATTGTGAGTGATAAAGTGTTTACAAGATGTCTGATCGTTATCATTTGAGATCCCCGAGCCCACCCGCTCTTACATGTATTATTAAGATCAACAAAGTCATCCAAGTTTCTAGAGATTTGAGATTTCACAGTAGTAGTGGCTTAAAACCAACTGAGGCCTTAGACAAAGTGACATTCTATCAGCGATAACGATGATGGAAAAGGCAAAAATGTATGGGACTGACATAAGCTATAGAAAAGCTTATGTCAATTCTGTTGAACGTCGTTGTAGAAATACGAAACGCTTTCGAAGCGACTTGTCTAGGCGCTCAGAACCAGTCGAAGTGGCGGTGCTTGGGGGAGGCCTATGTCCAGCAGTGGACGTCTTTCGGCTGAAATGATGATGAATAATGAGTGACAGTTGGACGATTGTCACTTGGCCCTCTGTTTCTTTAAAAAATCCGATCCTTTCCTAATATCTAACTACCTTCTTAAAAGTATTCAAAATCTCGTAGACTTTTTCCAAGATCATTTTCAAATTCTAATTTAGGATTAGCCATCCCAACTTCTGAACTAACACCTAATTTTCTCAGTTCTGGAATATTCATTATCGTCGGTCCAATACTCCTAAACATTCCCGTTACACCCGGTCAGACGTTTAAGACTACTTCAAGCTGACACAAATAGTCGTTCGTTTGTGGTAGACTACAACAGTTGTCTTGTAAATACAGACTACAATGATGCTAACATTTCGGAGCAAATAGATTTATATTCCAATCTTAGTCACCTTGACACGTGATTAAGAGATATATTTAAAGCTATGCCATCCTAGTTAATTGATTCAGGCGTGTCTTTGCGGAAATTCATGGTAAAATACAATATAGACGGATATATGTATATTTAGTAACCTATTCCGCTTAACTATTCCTCAAGAGTCATAAAAAACTTGTAAGAATTCGACACATATTTCACCGAGGCATCCTCAGGATGACGATTGACTAGTCGTGAACCCGAACACGACGTGTTGCCACGCCGAGGGCCGGACGCAGAGCGACGGTTTTTTTATTGTATTTTTTGTGCCATCCTTAATTTTACTGCCATATTTGCAACCGACTGTAACTGATGAAGGACGTTGAGATTTAAAACTAAGGTGTTAAAGACAAAAAAATAGCCAGTATTATATCAGTGGCTGGGCGAATAAATTGATATTACATTGCAAAGATCCGTCTAAAGCTAACAATTAAAATGAAACTGTTCCATGATACCACAAATCGACAAACCCAGTGTTGTCAGACCAATTCCAGAGAATGCAACATTGACAGGGCTTGGAGCTTTGCCCAAAACTTTATTAAAGAGACGAGAGTTAACTCTAGTCATAGAATATAAATATAAAGAAGAAATACTTACTGATGCTACGAATATATATACTGATCTATTTGCCAACAGATTTCGGGCGTAAATGCGTAACTAACATTCAAAAGGCAAAGGGAAGCAACAGGCAGGTGTTTAAAAAAAACAGCGTTGTTAAGTCACCTCGCGCACTACGTGGACATGACCACGACTTGTCGCACGTCTGTCAGCAATCTTGGTCGCAAAAGCTCCAAAGAAGAATGTTTGACCGGTCGTCCGACCAGTCGTTTTTTTAAATTGCAGGCCGCCGTGGTCTTGGCCGCAAAGTGCGCGAGGTCCCTAACTAAGTACAACATTATGAGGAGACAAATGAGATAAATTAACACAGCACCGCGCGGTTTAGCTTTAAATAGATGAGTGATTAAATCTGCCTAGCCTTTTCCCAACTATGTTGGGATCAGCTTCCAGTCTAACCGGATGCAGCTGAATACCAGTATATTACATGGAGCGACTGCCTATCTGACATCCATAACCCAGTAAGACGATAATACGATATCCCCTGGTTGTCAGACCACCCGGGCTTCTGACGACTCGTAACGACTGTCAAAGATCCACGAATGACAGCCGGGACCAACGGCTTAACATGCTTTCCGAGCCACGGAGGAGTCTCAGTATGTAAAGATCCATCAACGGACCAACTCCGGCAAGCGATCGACCCACGTGACTGCTATTACTAAGCCACGAGCTCCTCACTTAACCACGAGCTGAGTGATTACTAGGTGAATATTTCGACATATAAAAGATATTACCAGATGAGTTTCCCTACTACTCAATTTTCTTAGTCTTTGCCCAAGTCTAGGAACGTTCATTATGGAGTCCAATATTCGTAAATAACTTGGTTAGTTGGATCACCAGACTTTGTAAACTAATACGACAATAGTAAGGAATTTGGAGAAGACTCCAAAGTTACTTATAACCTATAAACACTACAAAAGCTGTTCCTGTAATGATTCTTTGTCTAAAAACTGTGGAGAGAAAGAAAAATAACAAGAAAAATAACTAGAAATAAAACTTTTAAAATAAAAATATTAGTACATAAAAACTTCCAATAACCTCTTCTATTTCTCCCAAGCCACTGAATTCTGAGAAAAAAATCAATTGAAAATGTAAATTGTGATTTGCAATATTAGATTGTGTTTGGAACTAAAATGAAATTTCTGTGACGGATATTTTGAATTATAGATGAAATTGGAGTTATCTTATTCTAGAATTGCTCTTTGTGTGAGAAAACGTGTTTACTATAGAAGTTATTGGTTCAATAAAATGTCTAAGGTGACCCGGAAGTTACGGCTTCTCAATTTCATATTACTTTGATGGCAAAATTCTGCCCCCGTAAACCAAAAAGCGGTAATGCAACAAATTAATGCTTCGAGGAAACAGGAAATAGGTATAAGAAAATTTATTTTTAGTAAAATAAATTTTAATTTTTTTCTAGTTCATTACAAAATGTTTATTCCTGTTATTCTAATACCAATAATTACAACAAAAAAAAACTATATTTTTGCTTGTATTTTTGTTTATTACAAAATGTTTATTCCTGTTATTCTAATACTAATAATTACAAAAAAAAAAACTATATTTTTGGTTGTATTTTTGTTAATTACATAATGTTTATTCCTGTTAATAAAATACTAATAATTACAAAAAAAAACAATGTTGTTTGCTGACTAAAACCTACCCGTGTTCCTTCAGTTGCCTGTTGCCAAGGGTCCCGGTATCCCTTTCGGAGTTTCCCGCAACCCTGGCAGTCCCGCAAGAACATTTCCCATTCCCCCTTTCTTAATCAAAGATTGCGTAGGAAGGAACAGTAACTGTTACATACTGTTTTTGGATTTTTCCGTTATTTCTAAAGACTATGACGTATTCTTTTAGCTTTGTTCTCAAATAATAAACTTGATGACTGTTCTTGATGGCTCTTTATCGAGGGTAACTAGTAGCTACTTATGATAAGCAAGATATTTTTGAATAGATATGTAAAGAGAGTTAGTTGAACCCGTATTATCATAATTAAGTACGTAAGATCAATATTTTAGACAGCTAGTTAGCCCTATTTAATATTTCCATACAGTAATATTGCCAAATTAATCAAACCAGTGAAATATTTGACATCTATTTGCGACGTTGGAATAATTAACTAAATTAGTAACGCTTACGCCTGACCGTCTCTGTGAGTAGACGATGAATCTTAAATGCGTTGTTAAATCTTTAACAGGCACTTTAGAGGATCATTTAGTTTGAAGCTTCGTTGCGGGATTTCCGTAAGTCTTGAGTTCTGAAGGCGTACAGAAAGTCAAGAATGCAATACATCTCTTTTAGCGATTTGAATGTAACTTTTAAAAAGAAAAAAAAAAAAAAATGGTTAATCAGAAGTAAACAAATCTAAAAGAACTATATGTACTTCCATGAACAAGTCTAAAATAACATAAATAGTTGTTCTAGATATGTTTACTTCTGAGTACACAAAATTCTTCTTTCCTCTTCTCATACAGAGAAGGCTTAAAGAAAAAGGCTCATTTTAAAGTAGACTAACAAACTTCTGTGTTATATACTTAGTTAATTAAAAACCAATGAAGCATCAATTAATTAGTGTTAATAACGCATCAAACATAACAGTAATTAGCCATATTATCACGATTTCGTGGAAAGGGACGCGCCAGAAGATAATTAATTAAATATTATGTATATTATACCTACAGTCGATAATTAATCAATTAATTAACTATAATGAATGCATCCAGAGTATTGTTTGAAGGCGAAACAGATGTTACAGAATTTTCAGTGATAATGAGCGAATCATTTGTAGGATTATCGAAATCTCATTAAGAATGATGAGAATATTAATGCCTTTGTTCGTGTTGTTGATGTATTTTCACTATTTTTCTTTCACCAGATGTAGGTACCATGTATGTATTAACATAGCACTTTTTTTTTTTTTGAGTTTGGGAAATCATCCAATTACTTCTCTCGCTCTGGGTGGAGCTGAAGGGCGTGTCAGACTAGTGACTAAAACCTACCCGTGTTCCTTCAGTTGCCTGTTGCCAAGGTCCCGGTATCCCTTTCGGACTAACCCGCAACCGTGGCAGGCATCGATCCTAGCGGACCCCGCCAATACTAACATAGCACTGGATTTATGAACAGGGAGGCTGGTAGCAGCTGAGAGTCGAGCTGAATGGCGTGCAATTGGAGAGGAATATGTCCAGCAGTGGACTGCTGGTAGATACGATGATAGAGATGATACTTTTATAACCTTGGAATAAAAATCCAATACTTTTTAACCAAATAAAAATATGCCAATATACTTACTCTAAAGAAAAACCATTGGTCGCAAAATTTTCATTACGGTACAAGATGATGCAATAAAAGGCGCCAAGAGTGTTTTACGTTACTTTTCGATATTTTTACGGAAAATTCGCATTTTTTTACGTAGCCTCTGAGTTACATAAATGTCACTTCGGGCAATTTTCCCCTTAAGTCCAACGATAGACGTATTTTTCACAAATTGACAGTATTTATTGGTCCTTAAATCATGTGAATTGATATGAAAGACTTTCTGATAGTATGAGACATGAGTGAGGCGGTTCGTACGTTTAGAAGAAGATGAGCTGTTGCGAACGATATTTGGATGGGCTTGTGGCTACAAGATAACAACCGCACAGGTCTATCGAAGGGTAAGTAATAACATTCGCATGGTTTGATACATGAGGTGAAGCTACGCTTTCTGGGGTTGGTCCGTGGATGGGTGACCATCTTCACATACCGAGACTCCTCCGTGCCTCGGAAAGCACATTAAGCTGTTGATCCGGCTGTCATTCGTGGATCTTTGACAGTCATTACGGGTCGTCAGAAGCCCGAAAGTCTGACAACTAGTCTTACCAAGGGGTATCGTATTACCCAGTTACTGGGTTGTGGAGGTCTGATAAAGAGTCGTACCATGTAAAATACTGGTATTCAGCTGCATCTGGTTAAACTGGAAGCCACCCCAACATAGTTGGGAAAAGCCTAGGCAGATTGATTGGGCCTATCGAAGGGTTAAGCTACGCTCGCGGCCGGCTCGTTGATATATCGAGCCCCTCCGTGCCTCGGAAAGCACGTTCAGGCCGTAGTTCCCAGCTGTCATTCGTAGACCTTTGACAGTCCTTACCCCAGCATCGTAATCGAGAAAACTAACTTAACTTTCACTGCCCCGTTGGTCTCGTGGTCGCATAAACGACTGCTGAGCGTACACCCTTTAATTTGTCCACACCTTTTTGTTACACCCTGATGATGCGTACGAACAAGTTTAGATAGATACAGTTTACCGTACGTGGGTAGGTAGGTAGGTAATACGGGCTGGTATCCGCAACTCCACGTCAAAGCGCGTATTTTGCGTACGGACCGTATGTGGGTAGTAACATTTTGACTTTGAGGTGGCCTAGCGCAGCGAGTTTCGGTAGAATACGAGGTTAGTATATTTGAAAACGACTGAAACGTACCTACTAGCGGACATAATCCACACAAAAATCGAAAGGTAAATAATACAAACTGCACAAACACTTAACAAAAACGCCAAGCAGAATTAATTAATTACTTTAAAATAATTTTGTTTTGTCAAACAATTGGGGCACTTAAATGCTGAAGTTCAGGAAATATAGCCTGAATACAAATTGTGAACGGCCATTAAACCGAATAGGGCGAATAATTTATAAATCATTAGCACTGTATTGTGGAAGGGTTTGCTATGAAACGAGTTTCACTAAATTAGGCTGTACTTGAGACAATGCTGTAATGAGTCCTCATGAAGTATGAAATCTCGAGAATTCTTTAGTAAATAACATAACATCACGACTGTATTTCTCGGAGAGTAGGCAGAGGTGTACCTATAGTACAGTCACGAGCAAAAATATGTATACACTCAGCAAAATTCAATAACGATTTTCTCGTGGAATTAAAATTGTAACTTTGAGATGATAATTTTTTCATAATAATAGGAGTTCCAAAATACTATATTCGTAATATCATAAAGTTACAATCAATACAGTAGGAGAAAATCACTTTTAAAAGTTGCTAAGTGTATACATATTATTGCTCGTGACTGTACACCTACGTTTCGACAGTAGAGTTTGTTATGAAACGAGTTTCACTTAATTAGGCTGTACTAGGGACAATGTGGTAATGGATTCTTTATGAAGTGTGAAAACTCGAGAATTCTTCTGTAAATAACATAACATCACGACTGTATTCCCGAAAGATTAGGCAGAGGTATAGGTACCTATATTACATTCCGCTAGTATGTATAATAGGGTGCAAGCTTAGTGGTATCAACCGGGCACAAATCCAGATTCCGGGCTTCTACTGAGAAACTCCAGATGGAAAAACTCAATAAAGGCTCTTGCATACTGGGGCGATTCGTCGCGCGACGCGAATTTTATTAAAACAATTTCTGAGAAAACTACACGGCGAACAATGCGGCGGCGTCGCGTCGCGCGACGCGTCGCCCCAGTCCCAGTATGTAAGAGCCTTAACACTTCGTACACACGTCATATTAGTAAACGACACGTTCCAATCCTTACTTAATGTTATAAATGCGAAAGTGAGTTTGTTTTTTTATTACGTTTTCACGTTAAAACGACTGAACGGATTTGGATGAAATTTGGCACAAGGGTAGAACTTGACCTGGAATAGGACATAGGATACTTTTTATTCCGATATTCCCACGGAATCGAGGCTTACGCGGGTGAAGAAAGAAAGAAACGTCTTATTGAAATCGTTAGAACGGCCTTTCCTTTGGAGTCTCCCTTTAACCTTAACATGTAAGTAGGTACTTACGTGTATTTTATTCTTAACTTTTCGGTAGTTATTTTTTGTATTCAAGTACTTTTTCGTTTTGTTGCAGTAGAAAATTCTTTTATATTTTTGTATTTGTCTAGCGTATAAATTCGACTTAAATTAAATTAATTTAAATATCTTAAAACAAAATTATAATATTAATAACCATTAAGAATGCAATTAGAATTAAGACAATTAATATATTTCTTAATCACAGCATTTATAAACATAATTATTATTATCTAGTTATTTTTTGTTTACATAATTACTTTATGAGCAAACTAAAAATAATGTATTTCATCTGATGTTTTGTTTATTATGAGTTGGCAAATAAGATTCATGTTTTATATTTAATTTATAATTATTTTAATCTGATTTACATACTAATTATGACTAATAATAACGAATTTAAAAAAAAGATAACATATAAAGAATCATTTTGTAATAACTAATTCAATTTGACCTAAATATCAGTCTTTTGTAACATGTCAAGACTTTGATGATTAATGGTAATTGATTCCAATAATTAATACTAGTGTGACGACATAATTAAAATGTAGTAGAACATCTAAAAAATGTGATTTTAAATACATTTGAAGTTCGTACCACTTACGACCCAAATATTCAAAATTCGGTTTTAAAATTTGAAATTAATTGTCAAAAAGCAGTCTCACGTTTGTGTTTTTAAAATTCTGCGTTTCATTCTATCTCCGGGAGAACATAGACTCGGAGTTAATGTTATTATCAACAAAACTGTTGCCTCTTTGCGGGTACGACTGTGGGTTGTTCCTATTTTCTTCTAGGGCCCTCCAGTTGATAAGCCAGAAAGGTTGCTGGTCAATAGGCAATTTACTCAGCCTCCGAACTAGTTCCGCATCACCGAGGGCTTCTAGAGGCAATCTGATTGTAGTTGTGGTGCCAGCTTCATCTCCGAATCTGGAATTAAAAAATTATGATTTTAGTTTTTAAAACCGTGTAAAGTCTCTTACATGTACTGGGGCGATTCGTCGTGCGACGTAATGCCGCCGCATTGTTCGCCGTGAAGTTTTCTCAGAAATTGTTTTGTTAAAATTCGCGTCGCGCGGCGATTCGCGCCATTATGTTAGAGCCTTTAAGAGTGATTTTAGTTTTATTAAATTCCATTTTAAATAAAAAGTATTTTTATGTCATCAGCCCACGTTGTCCGACTACTGACGAAAAGCCTTTCCAATTCATCCAGTTAATGGATGTATTTTCCATGTCGCCGGTTTCCAATTTTGAATATTTATGACAGAAAATTGCTTAAATTGTATTTAAACAATAGCTAAACAACGATTTCATTAAATAAGTACAAGATAATGACCTGTTTCCCAATCCGGAGTCCGAAGCAGCGGTGCTGGGTTCAACATAGGGGAATCCTATGGGTAGCCTGCCTGCGTACGGTGATCTTTGGGCAAGGCAGCTGATGAGGACGGCTGAGAATACTATGATGGTCTTCATTGCGGAGTACTGAAAGCAGTAAAATGTTGTTAATTATAGTTTAATTTTATAATTAGTAATTTATTGCTAATATTTGAGCAGCATTAGAAACAATATCTACGATCATTGGGAAGGAACTGGCCTTAAGTCTAGCCTAGCCAAAGGTGATAAAAAATATTAAAATACACTACTACCCGAAGATACACAATTATTTAAGTTTATTTAAGTTAGAGTAAGTTTAGTTTATTTAGTATGTTTGCGATTTTTATTGGAATTTTAGAGACCGCTGTGAAATTATGTATTTTCGATAACCAAATAAACCAGAAGAGATTTAACAAGGATTTAATTCCAGCGCTAAATACACATGCGATATAAACAGATTTTATAAATGTACATAGGTAGGTAGTTCCCACGAAGAATGAAATACCTAAGTTATACAGGTTTAGTAGGTATAAATAGTACGGTCTGCTGACCACAATAAAACCACAAACTGATAGCCAACCTGACCTCTATGTCACCCTCGTATCACAACGATAAGGCAGTAGAAATAACTGTTATGAGCATTTAATAAAACGGAAACTTGTTTGTGAATGTATTATGTTGTTGAAGTTACAGATTGGAAAGTAACTGGACTGTTTTGTTTATCTCTAATATTTCCGTGGTTGTAGGAACTTATTTGTGCTCTTGCGCCAAGTAGGCAGCCACGCTGCGGAAGCCGGAATATTGAGAAAATTCTTGGGTGCCTAGTGCGCGAGCTCCGATTAGACATTTATGTTGGATTGGCTGGCGGAGCCTGGCTACCGCAGCCAGGCTGAAGGTTACCAATAAATATAAAGTAAAAAAGTTTAGTGCTAGGCAGGGCCTGATAGACCCATTGATGGATGCTGCAGTATTATGTTCTCATGAGCTAATAAAAGGACACTTGAATACCAATCTAGTTGGAGAAAAATACAGTTGCCGAGTTCCAAGATACATAATATTATTATAATTATTTACAGTTTTGGCGGAAACCAAAGCTCATCCGAGATATCTAGCAGATGTAAGTGCACAAATGGCTTAAAACCTTCTTCTATTATGTACTAAATTCTACCCAAGAAATTAACTAAGGATATAATAATATAAATTGGCCTCGAAGTATTGCAGTGCAAATGACACTGATTGACCTCTATGTTAGGACAATAAAAAATCAAGAAAAGACAGATGGTAGATAAATCTAAGTATTAAAAACGTTGTAGAAACTCACTTGAAATTATTATTTTTCTTAATAAACACAATCACAAGAACAAAGTTGAACTGATTTTAAACAAATCTAATTATCACAGATATATTTTATTAATATTAATATTTCCGTGTTCACACAGCGAACGTAAACAAACTAATGAATAAAAGGACCACAAACATTTTATATATAAACAAATACTCATAACTAATGGGTTTACCGAGTAAAAGAGATAAGCTCATTTCGATTTGTGAGCGTGTGACAAGGACAGCGATAATGTCACAACCGTGGGTTTTGATGACGCATGATAGTGCATCGTCATTTTTTTTCCGATATGGGTATTTCCAGCTTTGGAGGGGTTTAAGAATTATAGTTCTTCGATGGAAATCAGTGACGTAAGGATATTTTCAATATCGAAAACTGAGGGATCTCCTTAAATTTTCTAGAAATAGATTTTTATTAGTCAGTGTTTATTGACATTCGCGGCACTCTATTTTTACACCAATGGCGGTATTAGGATATCTTTCCTCTTTAATTGTTGGTCTGTGGATGGGTAGGACCATTCATAATAATACCGATTTAACAATCTTTGTTTTTGTTAGTTTATCTTACATTAAAAAGGCTAGGGGGGGTCCACTTCTACCAGGGTTGCGGGAAAGTTCGAAAGGGATACCAGGACCCTTGGCAACAAGCAACTGAAGGAACACGGGTGGGTTTTAGTCAGTGAAAGTCTGACACGCCCTAGCTCTGCCCAGAGCGGGAGAAGTCATTTGATGATTCCCCAATCTCAAAAAAAAAAAACGCTGGGTTCCACTTAATGTTTGTCAGAAAACAGGGTACTACGTTTGTCCATACGCTGTGTCTCCATTCCAGGACTCGCCTGTTCCACCGGCTATCGATCCTTCAACAAAATGGCCAACCCACTGCCAACGCAGATGCATCGATGACCTTATAAAGTTGACGGGGACAGACTGGATCTGGAAGGCGGAGGGCTGGGTGTTGTGGCACAGCCTGGGAGAGGCCTAAATCCAGCAGAGGACTGTTGAAATATTTCTGTCAATTTGACTGGCACTGCGTACACACACTTACACATTATAGTTTCAGGCCTGCTTGCACCAGAAATCCCTAAATGCATTTACACATCATTCTTTAAACATCGTTCTGTTTCTGACAATTGTTTGAAGATGACAAAGACAGAATGATTTTTTAATATTATGTTTTGCGCCAAACGCATAGTCGTGCAAGCGGGCCTTATTTTATTTTTTCTTTTAATTTTTTAAAACAAAATTACTTTACTTTAACTGAATTATGTCAGGGTGCTATAATTTTTTATACTGATGTCTGATTGGCGAACGTACTTATTACGAACGTTATAAGATGTTTAATGGATACAGAATTTTAATTTTGAAAGATATTAATCTTGCTCAGGCAGACAGATTAATTTTTAGATTTTTACGTTTTGTGATTACGTAATACGTACCTATTAATAAAATTTTGTTTTTCTCCTTTCAGTCTATCATTTATTTTTATGTAATGTATATGTACAGTCACGGACTTTAATTGATGAGCCACCTGGTACTGTTCGCATTTTAGCCGTGTAATGCAAATCGGGTTTATTCGGTTCCCGACACGCAAAGTCATATGTCTTCGTATTAGAAGAAGAAAATTATATTTCATATCTTTACCGATTGGCTAACCTGAGAGCAGAACTACAAACTTGACAGCAGTGACTACTCAAAGTCAACCAATTGCAGGTCTAGCAACAGTAACCTAGCAACGATAAACAATTGCTAGGTTACTGCTGCATAGTAACGTTAGTGTACGGAGAAATTCTCTGACATCGATATTTCAACTGTCAATGTCTTCAGTTAAGTTTTCAGAATTATTGAGTTAATGAGCTATGATTCAAAGGAGGTCAGTATCAAATAGATTGGATAAACTTAATGCAACATTTTATTTATTTTTATCATTAACAACTTATTAGTCAACCTCTATGGATAAGACTATTTCCGATTAAAAGTAATTTATTTGTCATCTTGATATTTCAACTGTCACTGTCTTCAGTTATGTTTTCATAATTATCGAGTTAATGAGCTATGATTTAAAGGAGGTCGGTATCAAATAGATTGGATAAACTTAACGCAACGTTGTATTTATTTTTATCATTGAGAACTTATTAGTCAACCTCTATGGATATTTCCGATTAAAAGTAATTTAATTGTCATCTTGATATTTCAACTGTCACTGTCTTCAGTTATGTTTTCATAATTATCGAGTTAATGAGCTATGATTCAAAGGAGGTCGGTATCAAATAGATTGGATAAACTTAATGCAACATTGTATTTATTTTTATCATTGAGAACTTATTAGTCAACCTCTATGGATATTTCCGATTAAAAGTAATTTATTTGTCATCTTGTTTACGAGCTTGCGATTTGAGTTCGTGTTTAATCGTGTAATCTCGTGAATGTATGAAAGTAAACAAGATGACAATTAAATTACTTTTAATCGAAAATATCCATAGAGGTTAACTAATAAAGTCAACCTCTATGGATATTTCCGATTAAAAGTAATTTATTTGTCATCTTGTTTACGAGCGTGCGATTTGAGTTCGTGTTTAATCGTGTAATCTCGTGAATGTATGAAACTGCAAAATTGAAAAGTTTGAAGGTGGCTCATCAATTAAAGTCCGTGACTGTACGCACGGCTACACATCAAGCTATACATTTCCAGTATAAGCTGACCTCGCATTGTACGGAAATCTTATACAATGCGAGATCAGCACCGCGATTGTCCACCCAATTTATAAATCTGGTGACAAAGGCAGTGTCACAAATTACAGACCCATATCGGTACTTACGACTCTCTCAAAAATCTTAGAAAAAGTTATTAACATTAGACTAACAAAATTTCTTACAAAATTCGACATTTTAGCTAATAACCAATTTGGCTTCAGAAGTGGTAAAACCACCGATGAAGCTGTACTGGAACTAACAGATACTATTATTAATAATATTGATAGCAAAAGGAAAACACTGGCTATCTTTTTAGACTTATCCAAGGCTTTCGACACTGTCTCTGTCCCCATATTACTCTCGAAGCTGGAAAAAGTTGGTATCCGCGGCACTGCCCAAGACATCTTCAGAAGTTACCTAACAGGTCGTGGACAGTACGTAAAAATTGATAACCACCTAAACAGAAAGGAAATGGTTACCTTTGGGGTGCCACAGGGCAGTGTGCTTGGGCCGAGCCTCTTCCTATTATATGTGAATGAGCTGTGTTGCTTGCCTCTCCCTAACTGTAAAATAGTAACCTACGCGGACGATACGGCTCTAATAATTCAAGGCCGCGATTGGAGTGAAACTCGTAAAAACGCTGAACTAGCCCTTGGTACTGTGATGAAATGGCTAGCCACAAATTTTCTTACTCTGAATGTCAATAAAACTAAGTTCATCTGTTTTTCCTTAAATAAGTCAGGTCAACCCCCAACACCTATTGCCTTCACGCTCACTCTTGTATGAACACTAGTTCTGCCTCAAACTGTGACTGCCCTCAACTAGAAGGCACGCAGACTATTAAATATCTTGGTGTTGTAGTCGACTGTTACCTTAAATGGCATCAACAAGTTGGCTCTGTCGTGGCACGCTTGAGAAAGCTCTTGTTTATTTTTAAAAAACTTAGAGGCTCAGCGGATTTTAAGACCTTAATTGGCATTTATTATGCTCTTGCTCAGTCAGTGTTTGGTTATTGCCTGACGGTCTGGGGTGGTGCGCATAAAACAACAATGTTGCGGATTGAAAGAGCACAGAGAGCAGTTTTGAAGGTTCTTTCGAGAAAACCAATCCGGTTTCCTACGTCATCACTTTACTCTCTTTGCCAGGTACTAACGGTCAGACAGTTGTTCATTTCTCAAGTGGTGCTCCGTAAGCATGCCCAACTGATTTATGAACCATGTCGATGTAGTAGTAGACCCCGTTCCGATCGAGTTTGTGAGGTAAAGCCTCGTACAACCTTAGCTGCACGTCGCCACTTTACCTACATGAGCTCAAAAATATACAACAGAATCAATAAAAATATCTACATATATTCTGTTACCAGTAATGAATGCAAGAAAAAACTGGCGATTTTATTAAAATCACTAACTTATGATGCTACAGAAAAACTTGTGGAAATTTAACCCCCTGGGAAATACACAAACACACACACTGACACTCACACACCCACACACACACACACTCACACACACACACACACGCCACACATCACACCATCACTCCTTTACTCTACATCAGGTACTCGTACACACGGCACATAATCTCAAATGTATTTTTATATAATTTATTTTTTATCTTTTTATTATATCTTCTTATATTCTAGTTTAAATACCTTTGTTATGTATTAGTCAAGGAACAACCTACCCTCTCACTAGGAGTCGGGCGTTGGTAGCTGCGCCGCAGTTCTTAACTTTTGCAGCTATCATCGTTTAACATTGTTTGTCTTTGTATGTATATGTTTTTTTTTTTGTTCCCAATAAACGATTATTATAACATAACAGCATAAACTGGAAATGTATAGCTTGACGTGGAGCCGTGTGTACCAAAGCGCTCGCTGCGGGCAGAGACCACAGACAAATCGGTATGAACCTACATGGTATTGGAAAAAGTTTGTCTATTGCTTACTTTATCTCCTCTTTGGACTTTAGATACCTGTTTGTAGGTTATATTTAAGGCTTCAACTAAAACTAGTCTATTTTTTTACTTGTATTTTAGTTTGTTTTAGGTTTTAGGATATTTTTTTGTGTATAGCTTTTATGCAGAATAGTTCAAACCTAACAAACACGACGAATGTCTGTGTTAAGTTAATTGTGCTTATATTTACTACAGGCACTCCCTAATAATGTTAACTCGATAAATGGTAAATGAACATTGTGTTTTGTATCATTATAATAATAATTCATTTTTTATTTGTAGCTTTTGCCGGGGTAGGCATGGGAAGAAGGGGTGAGTTAATGTATAATAATTTTAATTATTTATTTAAGTATTTATTTCTCATCACACTCGAGGAGCTCGTGGCTAAGTAATAACAGCCGCTCGGGTCGATCCATCAGGTTAAGCTACGCTTGCCAGGGTTGGTCCGTGGATGAACCATTTTCACATATCTAGCCTCCTCCGTGCCTCGGAAAGCACATTAAGCCGTTGGTCCCGGCTGTCATTTGTGGATCTTTGACAGTCGTTACGAGTCGTCAGAAGCACGAAAGTCTGACAACCAGTCTAACCAAGGGGTATTGTACTACCTAGTTACTGGGTTGTGGAGGTCAGATAGGCAGTTGCTCCATGTAAAATACTGGTATTCAGCTGCATCCAGTTAGACTGGAAGCCGACCCCAACATAGTTGGGAAAAGGCTAGGCAGATTGATTATTTCTTATCACATGATTTGGACTGGAGGTGCTTAATCTAAAAAAAAAGCTGATGAAAGAAGACTAATAAGGCTTAATTAAAAAAAAATAAAAGCATGTATTTTGTTTCATAATTATTAATACCATCTAATTATAAATTATTTTTTTATTTATTTTTTAATCCTCTAGTGGGATTTATACTTAATTATGTCCATAAAATCACAGCGGGACCTATCAGCACACCAGCGCTGCAGTATTATTTTTTTGAATATCGCAGCATTATGCTGAGATGGGATGATGGAACGGCGATGAGAGGACGCACAGGTCAATATTATTATTATTATTTTCGTATATTTCAAAAATATATTAATTTAGTTAGATTTAATTGCCCCTTTTTTACTGTTTGTATTTCCTGTAGGTACGTGTCCCAAATAAAATATTTTACTTACTTTCTTTTCTTTTTTAAGATACCTATATTATGCATAATTATAATTATACTATACGCCAATATTTTTTAAATGACCTTGTATTTTTCCACTAGGGTAATAAAGATCACCGTACAGGAAAAGTGCACTACCTACAACTCAACCATCCCAACTTTTGTCAACAAAGCAGTAGTTACCTAGTGGGGAAAACCAATAACCCGTTTATTATTTATTAACCAATACCACAGTGACCTCAAGTAGTTTTGCACAAATAATATTTATGTAAAGCAGTAGGTATTCTCCCAAGAAAAACGCGAAATACTTGTTTTGGCGAAATCTATTCAGAAATAACGATGCGATGCTAGTACTTAAACATCAGTATATTCTCCTTTTACAAATAGATAATTAATTCTAATAAAATAATATATTATACAGGGTGGTGATTTCGGCACCCAGTTGCAGCCGTCAAGGTGGTGATTCTACGCGTCATACTAAACAACTTTCGCTATGAAACAGTATCCGATTCGTAAAAAATGTGTAGGAAGTTATGTTTTTCAAGTCCCATGTATGTAGGTATGTATGTTCGTGATGGAAAAACCCAATAACACTTTGCCTGACCTGGGAATCGAACCCGAGATCTCCTTCTCAGCAGCTTCTCGCTTGCGACCACTGGACCAACGAGGCAGTACAACGACATGAATGGTTTCTATGAATTTCTATGAAGCACCTTCCGTAGTTAGCGACACGTCGGTTTCATAGAATTATATAGAACCACTCGTACCGCGGCGACACGTCGTCGCCTGCTGCAGTCGCTTGCGGTCGTCTATGGAATGGTACCTTTATTACCTATGTAAATGATCTTCAACGCATTTTCTAAGAAGTTTAAGTATTTAGTCTAGACATCGTTTGACACTAGATACCTATTCGAACAAGTATTCAGAGGTATAATCAAAGAAAAAACTTTTTACAAAAATAAAACAACCGACTTCCAAAAAAATAACTTTAATTTCAGAAGTATTTGCTTTTCAAATTACGTTTTTTGCCACCGACAGAAGAAAGAAAACATACAGACAAATAGAGAACCTCCTCCTTTTTGAAGAAGTCGGTTAAAAACTAATAAAAATCGGAGAATTAAATCTAGTTGCCCGTTCCATAGAGTAGATCCCTATGGAGATAAACGAGTCAGAAATTCCATTAATATTTATGATATAATGTAATTAATTTACTAGGTAAAAAATGTGGGTAGGTAATTATCTCAATATACTCTGTCACTGATAAAAATGCGTTCTGTGAAATAACATATTGCGGTTTTCCTGTATTAACAATGATTAGAGATACATAATCGCGCCTATAAACCCCAACTCTCACTAACGAGACAAAATAGAATTTTAATTGTTCTCACCTTCTAAAGGCCAATCGACAGATGAGCGGCCAATGGGCGTAAGCAGAAACTAAAGGGGCTTAAAACAGTTACTTTAGCAGAATCATAATATGAAAATTAATTATGAATTATCGTAAAATGTCACAAACTGACAATTCATAATAATGATATTCTGCGTGTAACGTGTGTTCATATTACAAATTATTCATTTGTTTGACAGTTATTTAATATGGTGATTCGTAAAATGGTCCAGAAATATTATGAATTGCTTTTATGTCAAATTAGAGGAATTGCTAATGACAGCTGGGATTCAGGAAATTAACTGCTTTCAGATTAATTCCTAAAGGCTCTTACAGAGTGGCGCGACATGTAGCGCGGCGCGACGCCGCCGCATTGTTCGCCGTGAAGTTTTCTCAGAAATTGTTTTGTTAAAATTCGCGTCGCGCGACAAGTCGCGCCAGTATGTAAAAGTCTTATGTGTGTTTAGGCCCCCAGAACGCCACCTGCTACGACCTTTAAGGCTCTTACATACTGGCGCGATTCGTCGCGCGACGCAACGCCGCCGCATTGTTCGCCGTGAAGTTTTCTCAGAAATTTTGTTAAAATTCGCGTCGCGCGGCGAATCGCGCCAGTATGTAAGAGCCTTAACACATTCCTTTTGCTTCGCTTACGTTCATACATCTGGTCATACACGCACGCCGCCGGTTGCCAGTACTACGCACCTGACCCTTTCTAAAGAACATCATAAACAGTTGTAGCGACTTAATTGATGTATACCATGATAATCTAGCAAAGCTAAAAAAAATATCTGTTTGTGAAATCTCTGTCCGATATGTGTTAACTTGATGTTATAGTTACAATGTTATGTACAATATGTATCATTAATGTGTAATGTATCATTATAGTTATTAGATTACTAACTTAGCTTAATATTGCGCTTGTGGTGTTTACCTTTAAGTGACTGTTACATTGTTACTTGTTTATAAAATAGTTTTTATGTATATTATTAGTGTAAACATTCGTTGGTGAACCAAATATATAAAATAAAATAAACATCACCAATAAGGTCACCATAATTATGTCCTTATAGGGCATTCCCTCCCAGCGTTTCTAGTCACATCTGTGATATACTTCTAATTATGTCCTTATAGGGCATTCCCTCCCAGCGTTTCCAGTCACATCTGTGATATACTTCTAATTATGTCCTTATAGGGCATTCCCTCCCAGCATTTCCAGTCACATCTGTGATATACTTCTAATTATGTCCTTATAGGGCATTCCCTCCCAGCGTTTCCAGTCACATCTGTGATATACTTCAAAATTATGTCCTTATAGGGCATTCCCTCCCAGCGCTTCCAGTCACATCTGTGATATACTTCTAATTATGTCCTTATAGGGCATTCCCTCCCAGCATTTCCAGTCACATCTGTGATATACTTCTAATTATGTCCTTAAAGGGTATTCCCTCCAAGCATTTCCAGTCACATCTGTGATATACTTCTAATTATGTCCTTATAGGGCATTCCCTCCCAGCGTTTCCAGTCACATCTGTGATATACTTCTAATTATGTCCTTATAGGGCATTCCCTCCCAGCATTTCCAGTCACATCTGTGATATACTTCTAATTATGTCCTTATAGGGTATTCCCTCCAAGCATTTCCAGTCACATCTGTGATATACTTCTAATTATGTCCTTATAGGGCATTCCCTCCCAGCGTTTCCAGTCACATCTGGTTATAGACATACTTCTAACCGAATTATTATTTGCTCGCTGATAAGCTATATTAATTGGCAAATGCCATTGTATACAATTATACATAGGTACTTTTATTCTTATACATTCGTACTAATTAAAATCGGGCTCTTTGTCAGAGGGTGAGGAAATGCCAGGATTTAGTTCATAAACGAAAAAACTGGCACAGTGCGAGTCGGACTCGCACGCGAAGGGTTCCGTAAGTACGTGTTTTTTACTCGATCTTAATAGATCGAGCAAAAAAAATCGTTTCTTGTATATGGACAGACTTTAATTAATTATTAACTTTATTTTTATTTTATTATATGCAGATAAATTGCGGTTATAAAAACAGAATCTATGAAAATTTCAACTGTCTACGGTTCAGGAGATGTAGACCGCTGACAGACGGACGGATGGACAATAGCGTTCTGTTTGGCCCCTTCGGGTACGAAACTCTAATTTGAGAGCGTAATAATAACGAACCTTTCTTTATAATGAACAAAACTTAAGAGACTACGAGACTATTAATACAACCAAAATCCTTCGTCTTTTCAACTATCGTCAACATGAAAGTGCTTTTCTCACAAAAGTTAAGACTAAAATATTATCAAAGACTTCCAAACTTTTCGACCTTTCTCTTTGAAAGAGCACATCCAATAATTAATAGTGGACTTCGACTGAAGCACAAAAGAGAATCGGATCATAGAATCTCTTTGAAAACCGATGATCCTACCAATATTATAAATGTGAGTGTATGTGGATGTTTCTTACGCAATCACGCAAAAACGGCTGAATGGATTTGGATGAAATTTAGCAAACAGATAGCTTATAACCTGAATTAACACATAGGATACTTTTTATCCCGATATTCTTACGGGATGGAGACTTAAGTGGGTGAATCCGGGGGGCGCAGCTAGTTTTTATATAAAGGAAAGAAGCAGTTTTGTTTTTTTAGTTAATTTTTCAGTAGGTAAGTGGCTGAGACAATGAGTCAATAACAAGTAATGACGGCCAATAATCTTTGTTCGATTCCAGTAAAACTAAGCGGGAAATTATTATTTTTCCTTGTTTTAATGTACTTAATTGCACTTAATATACTTAATAATGTAATTAATTATACTTAATTGAACAAAACATTACAAGAATTTGTCATGGAAAATACTACTGACGTCTGTCTGACTGAAGCCATAGCACACGTCCATTTTAAGTCTCAAGTGCAAACCGACGGTAAGACGCGATTCTGGTGGTCAATTTCCATAGAAATTGTTCTACTACAGTCGCGTCGCGTCTTTACACGCGCATAACACACTTCTAGTCACAATCTGAATGATTTTTAAGGATACTTTTGAAGTGAAAACTTTTTTAGGTGCGTTAAGCGATTTTTGGTAGGGGGTAAACTTATGGAGTCGCGTTGTGTTCGGTTATAGAATACAGATGGCGCTAATACCAGTTTTAAGTTTTCATTTCTGTCGACAGTCCCCATGACGGCCATTTTTTTTTTGCTTTTCTTTTATTTTAGGTATGTTCGAAAAATGTGTCTGTTCAACAACGTAAATAACGAAATTAATGTTGTTAAACGTCAAAACGAAAGCCATTGCTAGTGTAAGTGTGTTACGTAATCACCCCGAAGGAGTCCCACGACAGTTAGTTTACATTCTAGTGTCAAAATATTCGAATGGCCATTTTATACAAGGATACATGTAACTTAGTTTTCTTTCAACTACATAGTAATATTATAATTGATTACTACAAAACCGATCCCAAAGGACGTATTTTTTGCTTAGAACCAAAACAATGCAGTAAAGTTGTATGAAATACCCTCGTGCATCAATAACTCACTTGGCGCTCGATGCAACAATCTACTATAATCAGCAAAACAAAATAACAGCTTTATATTACTACAATAGAATTAACATGAAGAAGTTTTGACAGGCCTTTAGGCCATTTACATATTTCTGGCACTTTTAGGCCAGTGTCAACATTAATTCAAAATTCTCAAAACCATCCTTTGCATGGTAATTATTATACCTCAGGACAAATTATTATTGTTATTCTGCAATAACATGATAAATTAAACAATAATATTGCCGTATGAAATTATCATTAATGACAAATGAATCATAGTAGGTAGGTAGGTACCTAGTTGCCCTTTGAGGTTTTGCATTGTCACATTGCGCATAAGGGCCCGATCCCACGTACCACAACCACACCACCACAACAACACGTGGACGGCGCTAATTTGTATGAAAATTAATAGTTCATTCACAAGGACCACATTTGGCCGTCAAAATCAAACGTGTGGGCAATACCGACGACTTCAAGGCTACGTCGCACCCACGACGCGCCAACGCCAACCAGTGAGATCGCGCACTAGCTAGCGGCTTGCCACATCGCTAATACAACGATCTGTTTGTCTGCAAACACTAGCCACAACGTAACCACATCACAACTCTAAGCTATCGTCGCACGCACAACGCAACTGCAAGAAGTAGCACGGACACTATCACACGCAACTGCTTGCCCATATTTTGTTGCTGCGATGTGGTGTAGTTGTAGCACGTGTGAATAGGCCCTTATTTTTTATTTGTATGCATGTTTGTTTTCCTTAAAATGACAACCAGAATTGCGATGAACCTAAAAATTTATTGAATAATAAAATAATCAAATCAAATCAAATCACTTTTATTTTTTAACACAGGTAAAGAATACAGATCTTGAGTTTGGTGAACAGAACGCTATGTTATGCCAGGAGACATACAAATATGGTGTGCATCTATCTAAATAAAATGAATTTAAATTTAAAAACCAGATGTTTGACAATCATGCATAATTAAAATTACAGAATAAATCATAAAAATTATATAATATTATTTAAAAACTGGTAATGATTACTAAATATTTTGTGTAAATATCTGACCGACTCCTTGACAGTTCAAAAGTGTCGGCTAATAGTTTAATTATAATTAATGCTTTTTATTTGATTTAAATTGCAAATCCCATATGTGCAATGGCTATTTCTTTTTGGCATGAATTTTATCGATCTAAAAATATTAATGGACGTGTCCTAAAAATACTAAATAGCCAAGTATCTGCAACCAACTTGCATGTAGCGCTAGTCGACCGCTGTCGCGCCGCGGCGCGGTACCTTTCACTTCGCTCCCTCCGCTGCTAGTGCGAGAGCTTAACCTAACCGAACACATTTGGTCGGCGTGTTTAACAAGAAGTTCGATGAAATTGAACTTATCTGGAGGCACGGTAGTGCCCCCGCCAAGACGAGCCAAGCGAAGCGCAAGGGCACTACCTACCTTTTCTCAAAGCACTTCGTCGTTTTTTTGAACCCTCATAACTTGGTCCTATAGTCCACTAGCTGCTTGGAAAAGTTTTCTAAATTGGTTATATATGTATTGCATTTGATATTTTTTATTTCTGGAGCATGTTCTGGAATCTATCTATTCTAGTTTATCTTCTGGATTAGTCAACAGAAGACATTTTCTAACAGTGCTACGGCCACACCATTACTTTAATGGCTTGGAGTATGTGAAAGCAAGATGGATGATATCCCTCTATCTGTCTGGCAGTTTACTGATAGTGGCCAGTGGTAAGATACTCTACTTAGGTAAAGGAATTTGTGTTGTTTTACCGAACGCTGCATTTTTGGGTCAAAATATTGTAATACTTAGCTGACGCGCGCTCGGGAAATACACCAGCTATAAATACTTCAATTTTTTTTAAATAAAACCTGCTTGACTGTACTCTATATTTAGCTATTATATTTTTATCTCAAAGATCATAAAAAAATCGAAATAAAAATAATAATATTCAGCTGTATCCGGTTAGACTGGTAGCCGTTCCCAACATAGCTAGGCAGACTTTGATTGTTTTTTATCGAACTCTAAACACAAGAACAATTAACGGGTATACTTAAATAAACCTTCAGTGCCACTATATACTGGATACTTAATATAGGTACCCGGTGGAATGAACATCGTCAGTTCGTTACCTACCCAAAATTTTGTCAAAGTATCAAAACGGAAATTTTTCGTCGGTTATAAAAAAAAGTTGTTCCTGCTTTTATTTAATAGGTGTAACTTACTAGTACAGGAATATTTGGAAAAACTCAGTTATGCAGACACGGAAAAACTACTAGAAATATTAAAATAAAATTTCCATATATCTACTCTAATATAAGTCCTTTACCCAACTAATAATAGTCTCCTCTTTATCTACTTTAATATTATTTGTTAATTTATTTAAACATAATATATCTTACTTAATCTAGTTTTAATTAAAATAATATACCAAAATAGTAACTATGTAATTCATTGAAAATATTATGTCTTCTTTTTAATTTAGCTTCTAATAAAATTGTTGTCTACCTTTTTAAGTTTTTTTGATGTAACTTGATGGCCTGAAACACAGGTTTTAACAAACCTAGATCAGGCAGTATATTATAGCTAGAATTAAAGCTACCTCGTTTGTAATTAATGTAAATCATAATTTTACTTTTTTAACTTGAATAAATTTTATTTTATTTTTTTTTAATTTTTTTTTTAATTTATAATACCCACGAAAAATTTCAAGGTTTGTTATGAAATTCAACGTTTTCTAGGATCATGTACTGAATCCATGGTAAAAGTTCATATGAATGTTCATTCCACCGTGTTTATATAAATGTAGGTACATCCTACCTAATATTGTTAGCAGAACCCATACATTATGTTAAGGAAAACTTTCCGGATTAAGCATAAAAGAGTTTGGGATTATAATAGAGTTCTTTGTTACCCGACTCTGGGTATGTGAAAGGGAAGTGTGTGTTGTAGACCAACGTTTATTATATTCCATTATAATGTTAAGGAAATGCGTTATTGTGGAAGAAAAAATGCTTTGACGTCTCTGGCCAAAATATAGGTCACCCCTGCCTTAAATTACCAGTTATATAAAGGAACAGATCATTCAAAACATAATTTATACAAAAATAGGTATGAACGAGTTCAAAATCGACATAATAAAAATCTTGCATGTATTTACTCACTTACAGATAACGCGCAGTCTAAACCGCTGGGTTTTAGTGGTTAAGTTTTGCACAAGAGTTCCCTATACACGGTGATTTTTAATTCACTGTTAACCTTTCAGGAGGTGAAAGTACGCATGATTATAAACAACTTTCACCATGAAAACAAAAACGAAAAAGCAAAAAAAATAATCCGTTTTATACATTTTCATCGGGTAAACAGCTGATATTTTTTTCGATATTTCAGAATTGGTCGTATAGTGAACGTTGCTCTAAATAATGAGTACTTTCACAACCTGAAAGGTAAACAGTGAATTAAAAATCACCGTGTATAACGAAGGTGATTGCTAAGAAAGATTTAAGGATTTAAAGCAAGTGATAATTATACAAATTGCACATGAATCCGAAAAGTCAGAGGTTCGAACTCGAGACCTATGACTTGGCAGTCCGAGTTTCCCACAACTATGTGCTTATATCTCACCTAATGGATCACGCTTGTCAAGAAGAAACTTGTTCACTACCGCTATATTATGCTAAATATTGCCGTTCTCTGAGCGATTTGGCTGATAATCTACTGACCAGAGAGGAAGATCATTTTCTGGTTAGCTCCGGACGCTATTAGGTACTTTTTGTATCATACACTTGAATGAACCAATCTGAGGTGTGAGCTCCAAAATAACAAGAAAACGGAAAATAATAAATATTTTCTCAGTCTTCAATAAACTTCTCAAAACATTTTAAGCACCACAGTTGGGCCAACTATAAACTTTAGCTCAAACCTTAAAACAATGATCGTTAACAAAGCTCAAATTAAACGTATTTCAATTTAATCAATAAAGTTTCAATTTAAAACAATTATTCTTGCTGAAAATCCTTCAAAAGTTTAGAGCAAAAGCTAGAAGTTTGCTGAAATATATAACAAAGGCTATTGTACGAAGATTTCGTTTAAACGCAACTTACTATTGTTCATTTTGTATTGTACCTTTTAGCGTTAGTAAGCGGTCTGGGGACTTAAAACGATCACTTTAGCAGAATCATCAATCAAAGCTCATAAAAAAATCGAAATAAAAATAGTAATATTCTGATGCGTCCGGTTAGACTGGAAGCAGTCCCTAGGCAGATTTTATTTGTTTTTTATTTATTTATTTAAACTTTTCGCACTAAAAAAAGGTACAAAGGCGGACTTAATGCCTGAGGCATTCTCTACCAGCCAACCAAGGGTGGTGAAGAGATTAGATGGCAGGTGCTCTAAATGAGAGGAACAAAGAGAAAAAATAATAATAATAATATATCATATTGCATTATAGATAAAGCAGGTTTACAGTACATAAATAAGCTAAAAACTTATGATACATATACTTACACACATATTTACTATAATATATATTTATATAAAACATACAAATTCAAGGGTGAGAGGTGATGACATGACTCTACTCTATTTATTATCGAACTATAAACACAAGAACAATTGTATTAACGGGTATAAGTAAAGCTTCAGTTCCACTGGATACTCAATAAAAATTAATTTAATATAGATACGCGGTGACGGAACATCGTCAGTTCGTCAAATTTTTGTCAAAGTCATCGTAAAATGTCACAAACTGACAATTCATAATAATGATCTGAATGTTATTCATATTACGAAATCATCTGTTTAATCATCATCTGTTTAACAGTTTTCTATCGAGATTCGTAAAATGGTTCACAAATTTTATGTCAAATTAGAGGAATTGCTAATGACAGCTGGGATTCAGGAAATGAACTGCTTTTAGAGGAATTGCTAATGTGGTCAGTTTAGGCCCCCTGGTCGAACACAGACTTAGCTGGACTTTCCAAATAGTTTGTGGGTTTCTGTTGAATAAATCCAAGCTGCGTATGTTTGTTTCTCGGCCCATAAGTCCAAGCACAAACGCGTTACGTAAACGTAACGTAAATTCGATCGTTAGTGAATCGAAAATTGGTTTTTATTCAATAGAATTACGCAAACCTCCTATGGGTCATCATCGTCATCATCACTTCAGCCGAAGGACGTCCACTGCTGGACATAGGCCTCCCCCAAGCATCGCCACTTCGACCGGTTCTACGCTTCTCGTATCCAGCGGATTCACAAGGTCATCGGTCCATCTTGTTCGAGGCCTTCTAACGCTACGTCTTCCGGAACGCGGTCACCACTCCAGAACCTTTCATGCCCGTCGGCCATCTTTTCTGCGACCCATGTCCCCTGCCCACTGCCATTTAAGTCTGACATAAGTCATGAAAATTTTATTCTTCGGGCTATGTCGGCGTAATATAGTGTCGTCCCAAATACCGCAGTATCTCAAGGTGAAAGTCTTTGACCAGTGTGTGTAGCCACACATTTGGCACTGAAATTTAGTCGCTCATAATGAGCCTCATTAGAACGCTGAAATTCACCCAAAGAGTAATTGAGAGGTCTCCCTACGTGATCGAATAAAAAATTAAGAGTTCCGCTAGAGAACCAAGGTAACCGACATAGCCCTGTAGGGGAGTCGAAACAATAATATCCATGTAGTTTATGTTGAATTGGTGACACTTACATACATGAGCAAAATTTTTACGCTATTTATTTTATTGGAAAATGCATATTCGTACGGTCTTACCCCAGCGACCAACATTACCCCAATGTCCATACTAATATTATAAATTCGAAAGTAACTCTGTCTGTCTGTCTGTCGGTCTGTCTGTCTGTCTGTCTGTCTGTCGGTCTGTTACCTTTTCATGCCTAAACCACTGAACGGATTTCGATCAAATTTGGCAAGGAGATAGATGGCATCCTGGGGAAGGACATAGGGTACTTTTCATTGACATACCACGCGGGCGAAGCCGCGGGCGGAAGCAAGTACTCTATAATTGTTTCTTATATTTTAACCATAACAACTTGTAATACAAGTTGATTATTGTCTGTTAAAATAATAACAGAAACGCTGTCCTATTTAATGCGATAACTGATAATCTCATCGCCACTTTGCATTATTATATTTTTATTTCGTTGCCATCCACCCGTTCCGTTATTTTATTTGTAACCGAGTTACTATCCTTTGGTAACATCTCGCGGTCGCTATATTATATTTTCCACCCTTATTTTCGTTCGACAGACAAACAAAAGATATTGGTTTTCGACTTCGATCAAGCCCAGAAACCGATTTATATTATTACTCATCCGACGCTTACCTATATAATACAGCATATATCAGAAAGGTGTGGTCATTTATGGGTAAAGTCCATCAAACTGAACGAAAAAGTAGTAGAAACAATCGCAACAGATATTTATAAAGACTCACGATTAATTGAGCCCATATTCGGGAAAAATCATCGTCTCACATTCATTAGAAACAAAGTTTCGAAACAGTTACGCAACATTGTTTTCTGCAACATCAAATATTGCTAAGAACAACGCTGCGTAATTTTATATGATATTAATACATAGGGTACTTTTGTACCTACATTAAGTTGCCAACAACACTGCAACATACCATGCTACCAGAAATATACTTCCCGCAACTTAAATTCATGTTGTTAAAACAAAGTTGTGACACTCCGTTTTTACCGTTAATGTTGTGTCCTGTTGTTCCTTTTATTACTGTGCAATTATGCAATCAAACGCAAACGCTAGTAAAAAATAATTCTATCAATAAAACAGCTGAACGGCAGTTGTATTATAAAAAAAATCTCCCATTTTAATATTCGTGATAATCCTGGTAGTCATGCAAACCGGTGAGGATAACTTTTTCTTTGAATATGTTTTTCATGAGGTGTCCCTGGCAGTGACTCAAGGGTACTTCGACGTAATCTGAAATGTAAAAAAAATATTATCCACCGACCAAGCAGTTATCGGACGATTCACTTTTTGTTCATTTTTATCTTTCGTTCGGCAACTTTCTCTCGAACACAAACTGAATCAAAAATGTTATTAGTAAATCGTTTCGAAGATGTCGGATTTCGGCATTCTTTCATTCGTCATTTCATTTCGCTTTTCGAACATTCGTCTGTCGAATGTTTGAAAAGCGAAAAAAGAGCATAAGGAGCGAATGAACGTTCATTCTATGTAATTGTGTTTGTGTCGTGTGAAGGTGGGATGAAGCAAAGTTATTATCCACTCGAATTGCCTGAAGTTTTACCGATTTCTATGCAGCTGAGAATTTTGGAGATCCTCGAGAACAAAGAAGCTTCTAAAAATCTTCTAAGAATTTATTCGACATAGTATTTTTTGGTAGGTATCAATTAATCGTAATGTAAAGATGACCAGTTATGACCTGCATGCGAATTATGAAATAACCCTCTTTTTAACTTCGTCGTAGTCGGGTAAAAAAAACAAAACACTGCAGAGGCCCTAGTGTGAGTTTCTTTTAACTATCTCGACTTTACGCATCGACCGCGTTCGGCGCTCCGATTGCTCCTTCACTGGCCTTCACTGGTGAAGGGCGAATCGGAGCGCCGATCGCGGTCAATGCGTAAAGTCGAGATGGTTAAAATAAACTCACACTAGGGCCTCTGTTTACATTACCTTGAAATTCGTCACCCCTGCAAGTGAGCATGTCTAAGTAGCAACCGTTGTTGAAAGTCTTGTAGAGGTATGACCTCATCGTGGACATTCCACAGACTGGCCTGTAGTGGGTTGGGCAGAACAATGGGCAGGATTCACCGTAATGCCTTCTAAGGCTGGTTTTATATTGTTTCATGCAGAATTTTAGGGGTGTTTTCTTGAGCTCTGTAGGAAAAGTTATCTACAGGGTGTTAGTGTAAACACCGTTATCTTTGAAACCAGTGGTTTGGTTTCATTTATAGAACGTAAAATCAATGGAAAAATACAACTTTTTTTTAAAGAAAATCTGCATTTTTCCACAAGAATATCACCCTACACGCAAGGGCAACGACCGGCCGCGGCCGTTGGTTGGCGGGGGCGGGCGGGGCGCGCGGGACGTTACATGACCGGCCGTCAGCTGTTTCGCAGCTCTCTCGAACACGTATCCATGAGTATCGGGACAGTGACGGATATTTACTTTTTAAAATCTTTTAATGAATATAAGGTTTTTTTTTTGTTCTTACTGGGACATTAATTTTATATTTAAGTCAACTACCCATGGTTTGAGTGACAACGGTGTTTACCATTGCATACTGTATGTGAAATAATTATTATTAAAAAAAAAAATACAATATTTTGTCTCTAAAAGAACGCGATGTAATACGTGTAAGAAATGCTACTCTGTCTATTAGTGTTTATATAATTATATTTCAGATCGCCGTTCATAAAATTCGAATCACGACTTCGCTTAACAGGTAAGCTCGTTTGATTCCTAATTTAATATTTTTTATGCAGAATTTTAGGGGTGTTTTCTTGAGCTCTGTTTCCTAGGAAGATGTAGGTAGAACTATACCTAAATTCGTTTGGATAACAGAACTAATTTGATAAGTTGAGGAACACACCTGCTGAAAATTACGCCGCGTAATTCGGTAAAAATTGTTGACTGGGTAAAAAAAAATTAGAACAATTTGTTCCATCAGTCAGATAATAAAAAAAATATGAGACAAGTATTTTTTGATTTTTCATATTAATTAAAAATGATTTAGATAAAACGCATAGTTGGGGAGTGGGGGCTTGCTACGTCACAAGTTAGTATAAAAATCTACCGGCCAGTGTCGTCATACGCCATTTTAACTCAATATATTGCCGTCATATTTTTGATTACGTAAAAAGAGAAAAAATTCTTGTCCAATATTTTTTACACAATCACACAATCTGATGGACAAAAAAAACATGTTTCAGCTTGGACCCTGTTCCCAATGCCAGTGGTGTAGGTATAAAGGATGCATATAAGTACGTCTGATATTAATAAATTACATCATACTCTCATCTACATGGTTCTCATATGGCCTGACCAAGATTATGTCTGGACTTTAAAGGAGACGGTGACCTCTGAGTTTGTTTCGGCCTTTCTTCTCAGAGTAGTCAGATAGGAAACGCTGACCTCATCTGGCTTATTTTTACAACTTTTTAATATGACGTGTAAAAGTGATTCCAATATCCTATTTACAGAATAAACAATTTCATTTCATTTCATTTCATTTACTTACCAACACTATGACAAATGCTGTAAGCCTTAAAGGTACATTCCGAGGCGAACATAATATATTTTCTATTTTGTTCATCCAAAGCGCACGTCATAAGTCCCTCCTGCGGGCAATCATCGTACTTGCAATTCTCGCACACTGCTACACTTAATAGCGCTAGAAATGAAAAAAACGGGTATATATTAAATTATTTGGGTATTTAAATTAATGCTGGACTATTTTCTAATAAACTATGTCACCACTTGAACGACAGTGGATACCAAACTATCCAAAAAAAAAAAACACCTTACATCTGTTAATAGCGGCTCGGAACATGAGGCGAGTCGCTGCGCAGTAACAAATTAATGTTTCAATAAATTAATCGAGTTTGTTAAAATAATTGAATAAATACAAACATGTCTCGGGTGGACATTATGGACTGGTTTGAACTACCAAGCATTCTGATATTGAAGCCTCTTATCACTCCTACTCTTTTAAGATTTATGCAACTTAAAAAAAAAACAACTTACGACAGACAAGACAGTAGAAATGAATACAATTTAGTTCTAAATGAGAAAGCATGAGATTCATCGTTTAACATTATTTACTCCAGCCACAGGGTTGTGTGGGAGACAATGCAAAATGTCACATGACAAAAGGACAATCAGAAAGACTGGGCAATGCATTGTCTTCATTAATTCTGTGCTTGCTTACATATACACCCTTATTTTTTGTTTATGCTAAACCCGAAAAGGGGTCATTGTACATCATCATTTTGAACAACATTTTCTATGGGACAAACACTGAAATCGCGAAAAAAAAATCAGCTGTTCCCTACATTTGTGTTCACTTAAATCGACAAAATGTATGGAACAGCTGATTTTTTTTTCGCGATTTCAAAGTTGGTCCCATAGAAAAAGTTGTTCAGAATGATGAGTACATTGACTTTAGGGGTTTAGCATAAACAAAAAATAAGGTTGTATATGAGGTTAATGTCAGCCATTATGTTTGAATTTGACTTCTAAGTAAAGGCCCAGCTATACGCTCAATATTACTTGCACAAATGTCTTTTGCACAAACTATTTGCGCTCAAGTCGTAATCGTGTGGATGCCACACAGTGCACCATCTATTTTGCCCAACCTTTTGCACAATCAGTGTAAAAGATTAGGCAAAAGTTTAAGCTGGGCCTTAGTATGCATTATAATTTACAGTTTTGCGGTTATTGCACATAAGCGTGGCTAATGACTTTAATTGGATAACAAAAGCAAAATGTTTACCCTTTTCCTCATTATTAATTTTAAATAATTTTCCTTAAATGCCTCATGCATTTTTTTTAATAATTATAATATTTACAATGGATGAATAATTTTGTAGCATATTGTCATCTTTATGTATTTACTTCTACAGTGTTTTAGGTTTGAACGAGGGACACACTTTATCTTGTACAATGGGACCAACGCTGGAATATGACAAAAAAAAATAGCTGTTTCATTGTGGGCCTACATTTTACGAGTTATGTGAACATAAATTTACCTATGGAGCAACAGATATCTAATTTCAGGAAATATATAATAATGTTTGTTTGTATATTAATTCATTCAATCATCCAAATCCATCAAGCTACTAAAGAACAATGTCAAGAAAATAGCGTAGACGGAAAAAAAATTGATTGATGGACGAACTTGTTGGCGTTTCAAAAATAAAAAAGAAGAAAATAAATTATAAAGTAATTCAATATAGGTCTTACAATGCAACACCACGAGTATGGGTATCAAATAATCCATTTTCTGACAAATAATAAGTTTACTGTATAGCAATCAATAAACTGAAACGGCTTGACTCACAATTTTACGTCTAATAACTAATTCTGATTAAAATTCAATTACGATTAAGAATTATACTTCCTACACCTTTGCTTCAAATGTCGATTATTTTAATGTAGGTATAGAACTAAGCAGGCCACATCTGCCGCATCAGCTCAACTCAGCCTATCGCAGCCCACTGCTGGACTACGATAGGCCTCTCTCAGCTGCGCCACAACACCATGTACTCCACCTCATCCAGTCTGTCCAAGCCACCTTTGTAAGGGCGTTGAGCCATCTAGCTGCATCTTTCCAGCTATAGATGGCCTCGGCTGGAACTCTTGTCCTACACTACACTTGCTCGTCATCTGCCGCATGTCGCATCAGAATTGGGCAATAGTAGCAACAGATTGAGTTCCGAACAACAGATCCCGGCGAATCGGTCGGCCAAGAAGAAGATGGAGTGACGAGAGTACTAACAAAAGGATTGGGCTCTAATTGCAAAAGAGAGAAAAAATGAAAAGGTGGAAGAGAGGCCTTGTCCTGCAGTGGGATACAACAAGCTCATAATAATAGGTAGGTACACTTATTTGCAACGAAAGTACTCTTGCGAATGCTCTAGACCAGCGGTTCTCAAACTTTTTTGGCGACGGAACCCTTTTTGAAAACGAAATTTTTGACGGAACCTTAGAATAATCAAAACCGTTCGTCGTTTTTTCAGATTTTGTAAAACTTGTTTTACAGGGTCCTAGTTTTTTTTTTTTTAAACATATGAGCAGTATCGCGTATAAAAAGTAAAGCGCCTTGTTCCATTGTATCCTGCATAGACATGTGAAACAATAACAAAAAAAAGTTGGGTTTTCCTTCAAGAAAACTTGTGAAGAAAAGGTTACGACTAGTCTAGAGCAGTGTTACTCAAACTGTGCTCAGCGGAGCCCCTGGGCTCTTCAAAGCCTCTGTGGGGGCTCCGCGAAAATACTGGTTCATTGTGACCAGTAATTTCGCGGAGCCCCCACAGAGTCTTTGTGGAGCCCAGGGGCTCCGCTGAGCACAGTTTGAGTAACACTGCTCTAGACTAGTCTGTAACCTTTTCTTCTCCTCCCATGTTAGCACCAATCTTATTATTTTATCTGATAATGGTTTAGGGGTATGAGGAACAGGGTGTAAAATTCACTCATCCTCTATAGAAAAGCGGATGATCCTCTACACAGACGGGTGTCGTTTTTGGCGGGCAACTGTCCAACTATTGATGTCGGAATCTTGTATTATGTCCATTGCGCGGTAAACTCTGATTGCGCGATGTAGGATTTATGTGACGTCAGGATTTTTGTGTGACATCAGGTCTTTGACGCGTAATTCGCATATGGCGATGTAGATGCCACCACAATGGCATATCGTTATCGTTATTCTGCTGATACATTACTCGCAGAACTGATGGCTGATGGGGCCGAAAGGTTCTGGAGTGGCGACCGCGTACCAGAAGACGTGTCCCCCACAAGGTGCACCGATGCATGATCTGGTGAAGGCCGCAGAAATCCGCTGGATGCGAGAAGCAAAGAACGTCGAAAGTCTCGACGCCAATATGGTCACTATGTGTGTGATGTAAGGTGACTAAATAAATATCACTTGTCATTTTGATTAAACCTTTGAAGCGAAGTTTTAGGGTAATAAATACCTATATTGATATAGGCATTTACGCGACAAACAATAGCTAAGGTTGACAAAAAGTTTCAATTCCATGGTAATATTAGGATTTATACCCCAATTAAGTTATGCTAAGGCGATGCCAATATATATCCCCAAGACTTCAAAAATAAACGTAAAACACTAGCCGTCTTATTCCAGATAAGTTTTAACTTTAGTCCAAGGCTAAATTATCGAACCAGTTATTGTATTTTTAACCCCCGACAGAAAAAGAGGGGTGTTATAAGTTTAACGTGTGTATCTGTGTATCTGTGTGTCTGTCTGCGCCATCGTAGCTGCCAAACGGCTGAACCGATTTTGATATTTTTGGTTTTGTTTGAAAGGTGACTTAATCGAGAGTGTTCTTAGCTATGATTCAAGAAAATCGGTTCAGCCGTTTGAAAATTATCAGCTCTTTTCTAGTTGATGAATGGATGTGAGCATTTTCCACAGGTCTAATCGATTGGAAATTTAGAATTCTCTTATTTCAATGATATGAAAAGAATATATGTAGTAACCTTGAGCTGATGCTGCAGCATCACCTGGAATTTGCAGGATACCCAACTCCCTCAAGAACTTACAGCAGAGGTATCGTGTTTGTACTCATTGGAAAGGTCTCAACAAATAGGTTACAGATAGATGGTGATCAAAGTCTGATGATGGAGTAGGAAAGATAAATGAGAGTGAATTAGTAGGTAACAAGCTTCACTGTGGCAAAAAACGTACAGCTACGCAGATTTCGGCGAGCTGCGTCTTGATCGTAGCGTTTCTACTAGTGATATAATATAAAATTTAAAAAGCTGGAAATAAAAATTAAATCAAAAAATTTAAAAAACCCCCGACAAAAACAAAGCGTCTAAAAAGTAAAAAATTTACCCCCGACGGAAAAAGAGGGGTGTTATAAGTTTAACGTGTGTATCTGTGTGTCTGTCTGTGCCATCGTAGCTGCCAAACGGCTGAACCGATTTTGATTTTTTTGGTTTTGTTTGAAAGGTGACTAAATCGAGAGTGTTCTTAGCTAGGATTCAAGAAAATCGGTTCAGCTGTTTGAAAATTATCAGCTCTTTTCTAGTTGATGAATGGATGTGATCTTCCACAGATCTAATCGATTGGAAATTTAGAATTCTCTTATTTCAATGATATGAAAAGAATATATGTAGTAACCTTGAGCTGATGCTGCAGCATCACCTGGAATTTGCAGGATACCCAACTCCCTCAAGAACTTACAGCAGAGGTATCGTGTTTGTACTCATTGGAAAGGTCTCAACAAATGGGTTACAGATAGATGGTGATCAAAGTCTGATGATGGAGTAGGAAAGATGAATAAGAGTGAATTAGTAGGTAACAAGCTTCACTGTGGCAAAAAACGTACAGCAGATTTCGGCGAGCTGCGTCTTGATCGTAGCGTTTCTACTAGTGATATAATATAAAATTTAAAAAGCTGGAAATAAAATTAAATTAAAAATTTAAAAAACCCCCGACAAAAACAAAGCGTCTAAAAAGTAAAAAAATAATATCATAAAAGTTGTAGGTAATATTTTGATCCAAGCGTCGTCGTGTCGGGGGACGGCTAATGAAAATAGGAAGTTAACAGCAGCTATCCTTTCTACAACAGCATACATTCATTATGCCTAGTGTGTGTTGGCGTTTGCATTAGCCGTCCCCCGACACGACGACGCTTGGATCAAAATATTACCTACAACTTTTATGATATTATTTTTTTACTTTTTAGACGCTTTGTTTTTGTCGGGGGTTTTTTAAATTTTTAATTTAATTTTGAACTTTATTCCGAGCTCGCTAATTTAAAAAATGGGTCGATGGTTTAAACCTATATATAAACCTTATTTTTTTGTAATAAAGCCTTACAAGTTTTCATAGCAACCCGCAAATCTGACATAAATCATGCATTTACCTGATTGTGGTCACAAAGGTTTTGAAAGTCAAACCAATTATTTTAATGTAGTGTTCGCAAAAAAAACCTCAAATAAAAGTAATGTAATGGAAATCTGTAGGTACCTAAACAAAAATAAAACGAAATATTTTTTAGGCGCCTGCATAAAGTGTTTTCATTTTTCTTGTCATGTTTATCTCTGCTGTGAAAAATGATAATAATACCGTTTCATTGAAGGTTTTTTTTTTCTTATTATGAAGAATAATGATTAAGAGGAAATAGGGTCGGTCTTTTCTCCAATACCATAATTCGAGGTTCGGCTCTCGTCTATTTCCTCCTCCAATATTGGACCAATTTGATATATTTTATAAATTGAATAAGAACGATATTTACTGTGCCCCTATGTTTTTCTTTTTTCATTAATAGTTGTCAAATTTGTACAATATGCTTCTGATGACAGCGGTCTAAACAGGCAATTTTGAGCATTTTCTAAAGTATCTACTATCTAATGCTTCTACAGATAATGTATCATCAAAACGGAAAACATATGGGCGTAGAACTAGTTGCTATTTGTTTTACTGTAAAAAAATATTGCTCTAAAGTCATAAACCAGAGAGAAAACAGGCGAGAGCGTTTGTTTGGGTAGGGGACCGACCCTATTTCCTCTTAAAAGCTTAAGTACTAAAATGTTTTCAGTGGGCGATGAAATTAAGTATCTCTCTGACAGAAAGAAATCATAATCACTCATAGAAAATAGACTGAAGCATACAATTACATAATTAGCAAAAATATTTCACTTCAAAGATAAAACTTCTACTATTTGTTTAGGTCTCAGCAATTATGTTAATGGTCTAACCCAAACATATTACGAAACAAAACCGGAGATTATTAATAATTATTGCCTATTAATAAGTATTAAGTTGTTTAATAAAATAAACACCAACTTTTAAACATAACAATCAAAATTAACACAAATAACCCCAACACCCATCCCTATCCCAGTTAATAATATTTACTCTCAAACACTTACTACAATCAATCTGCCTAGCCTTTTCCCAACTATGTTGGGGTCGGCTCCCAGTCTAACCGGATGGAGCCGAATAGTATTTTACATGGAGCGACTGCCTATCTGACCTCCACAACCCAGTAATTGGGTAATACGATATCCCTTGGTGATCAAATTTATCGAAATCGTGGCCCTCCGGAACGCGTACCTGCAGATGAAACCGATAAGACGGATTATCAGACTTTCAGGCTTCTGACGACCCGTAATGTCAAAGATTCACGAATGACAGCCGGGACCAACGGTTGACATGCTTTTCGAGGCGCGGAGGAGTCCTGGTATGTAAAGATGGTCACCCATCTACGACACCCCCGGCAAGCGTAGCCTAACCTGGTGGATCGACCCGTGCGGCTGTTATAATTTAGCACGAGCTCCTCAGACACTCACTACAATTAATTTCAATTCCTCAAAACAACGTGTAAGCGGCTTATTGTTATTAAAGGTATACACATCAGTCACGCCAAAAATTATAATTAAATAGAAGTGGTAAGGCATTGGCTTCACACAACAGTCACGTCACGTCACAAGGGGTACTTCACACTGGTTCGGTCATCTTTTAGCCAACGGTTAGCCATCTAGCCGACCTGACCGAATCGTATCGAATCAAGAGCCGACCCATACAAGAGTGTTAACGCCTCAAGGTTGTGTCACTACAACAATTATTGTTGCGAACGATACAAGCACCTTTTCACACTATAGGAAAATATCTGATCGTATATCCACTAAAAAAAAATTCTTAATGGGAAATTGAATGCTGTAAGTAATTAACAAACCACCAAATAAGAATAAATTACGAAGACAATGACAATTTATTGATGGTTGTTATGACAGGTATAAGACGTACCTATCAATGGTGGCGTTCCATTGCAAAATCCTCTCCATAACGCGCATCCATTGATCTTGAGCACAATCTTGAAACTGCTCGTTCTGTAGACGCCTTTAGTGAGTACATCAGCGACCATGTTTTTAATGCTCATGTAGCGCACATCAATCGTGATTCGTGTCCCATCCTCATCCCTAACGTTAAGGTAAATACACACAGCAGAAATAAAATTATGTTTTCATTCATTCATTCAAGGCCTACGCAGACCAGGACGGCATGGCAAGTGATTTAAATTTTCACTAATGGACATTCAAACGTATCGATATAGAAATAAGACATAAATTGCTATGCTTTAAAATGATGCCATGGCATCGAAAGGGATTTCATTGCACGGCATTGAAAGACGCGCCACGGGCTCCCGCGGCGTACTGCGGTAGGCAACGGCATGCCGAGGACGCCGGCGCTGGCTGTGATATACCGCGGGGCGCCCGCCCCGTGGCAAGACGCAGGAATGCCGCGGTGTCTAAGCGGCTAGTGTGCGCTGACTGATGGCAAAATCCTTTGCCATCCCGTCCCGGTCTGCGTTGGCCTTTAACGTCACAGACACTGTGTGTGCACGTATCTTTACCTACTCGTAAATTGACTGGCATTGTGTTAGGATCCTGTTAGCTCGAGCTGCTAAGATACTAGACTAATTCTATGAACAAGGCCTAGATTTAGGTGGCTATTGTGCTCGTATAATCTAGACTAGACACCATTATCCCTAAGAACAATTAGCTACTGTACTATTTTTATAGTCTATTGTATTTAAAAGAGCCTTTAGAAACAAAAAAGTGTGTTTATTTATAGAGGCTATTATTGTTTTCGTACGTAGGTACAACTTTTTTATTTTTTTAGCTTTCAATTGTACTTAATATGAAAACCGCCATTGCTACAAAATAGGGCTATTGCAGACAGGCGATACCGGTAGAACAGTTTTCCGTCGGAGTCGCGCCGTTGAGTCTTCGCGCTTCTAAAATATCAGTTTATTAAATTACTTTCTCACTAAAAGTATAAATTAGAATGATTGCCGTGAGTTTGGTGAAACTCACGGCAATCATTCTAATTTATACCCTACCGAGATAAGAGATATATTGCAACGGTTTATTAATGGTTTTATGTTGAAGGAACTGTTCTGTCATTGCTAAGACGGACTCAGCGAGTATGTTGGTTAGTCAAAGTCAAAGTCAAGTAATTTATTTCAAATAGGCACATTAAAGGCACTTTCGAACGTCAAAAACAAAGAAATAGAACTGATTCTAGTTGCCCCTTCCAAAAGGTAGTTTTCGTATGGAGAAGAATGGGCAACAAACTCCACCGTTCCTACTCTTTTAAAAATAATGCTTTACAATATTTTGTATACATCAATTATATAATTACATTGTGAATACGTTAGTCCGGGTTACTGCTCGATAGACGGAACGATGAGAGGTTATATAAGAGTATAAATTATATTTACTCCAAATTGACTCTATTATAAATTATACTCACCATAAATTTTACTTTTTTTTTTTTAAATATAACTCACTTTACCATAAATTCCTTTCAACATAATATAGGCATGGAATGTATTTATTTTCACAAACCACTAGACAGGGTACAAAACGCTTTATTTTGTATAAAATAAAGATTAAAATCTTACTTAGACTCGCGACAATCTAAGAAGTCCGTTTTGACAGCTATAAAAATCCTTAGTGTAGCGATGAAAAAAAAAAAATAGTTTCTAAAATACTGATTCTCGAGACATATCGATTAAACATACTTAGAGAGTTTTTAATCGACGACTTATCTACATTGATTTAACTGATTCTCAAGGCTTAACGTTTAATTACAAGTACGAGAACGAAACGTCAAAGTGGACTTCTTAGATTGTCGCGAGTGTATATCTCAACGAAAACAAAATCTCAAATTAAGGTTTCTTTTGTATTCAAATACCCCCAATTTGTAGTACTTATTTAGGCTGTTGGCACCAAATAGTCTGCGTTTGCCATTACTAGCAGTGTTGCCAACTTGTCGTAAAATATGGCCACTACATAAATATACAAGTGTGAAAATGTTACAGAGAGTAGCTCATTATTATTTTTATGTGAAGTATTTTATTTCTTTAAGAATATATTGATGAAGGTATAATTTCTATTAGTTTTTTTTATTTTTTTTATTCTCAAACATGTACATTATTTGTTGTTTTCTTTTACATTTTCACTCGCCAAACGCTAAAGTTTGATGGCGAGCGCTTGTTATTTTATATTTATTTTATGATAATTAAACTCACACACTGTCCTATTAGTATTACTTGCAAGTTTGTAGGAATATTGTGATATCGTATACTTTAATGTTAGTAAATATGTGAGCACCATGTATCTATCACATACTTAATTTATTTATTTGTCATTGCTCCATTTTTAATTTTTAATTCTTTTAATTATTTTTACCTATTGTAATTGTATTCTCGGTGCATCGTCTTCACATGTAATTATATAATTGATGTATACCAAATATTGTAAAACATTTTTTTTTAAAAGAGTAACTTTGGTGTTTCTTGCCCATTCTTCTCCATACGAAAACTACCTTTTGGAAGGGGCAACTAGAATCAGTTCTATTTGTATGTATTTGACGTTCAAAAGTGCATTTGACTTTGACTTTGACTTTACATTTACACAAATAATCTACTAAAAATAACTTTATAACTACCTGGTATGCACTAATGTAATGATACTTTATGGTGTTAATTTATTTCGCGGTACAGGCAGAATCGTCTTTATCAAGGAATAAACTCTTTAATGTTGACTTTTTATTATAATTATATATAATAATATGAAATTAATTGAAATCTTTTTATTCCCGATATTCGTGTCTGTCTGTGTGACCGCGTTGTTCTAAACTACGCCACGGATTTTGATGTGGTTTCCCACATTATTTAGAGAATTTAATCTGGAAGGTTTATGAGTGTAACTTACATTTATATTTAACTTAGAAATATAGATATCTCCATGTTTTTGTGTATTTTAATATTACCTACGTCTTTCACGTACTTAGTTATTATCTTATATATCATGGTTTCTGAGCTAAAAAAAGGAATAGCGCAGAACTGAACACAATAGTGCTAATTAATGTTGATACTGTGAAAATATAATTATCTTAGCCATAACGTTTAGACCGAACGACATAATTATGACCTACACACTCGTTATCTATGAAAATCAACAACAACTGAATTCAAAAGCCCCATGATTTTTTATTCTTAAAATAACCCAAAAAATATTCTCCGCAATTCCTGTTTATCATTGAATTCCTTCAAAGGCGACCATTACGGTCCATTTATGGGTATTACGACCTTTCAGGCTTTGTTACATTGGCAAAACAAATGAGGAACCGTAGTCCCACTCTTGAAGTTACGTGATTCTCTATAATCTATTACCAGTTTTGGCATAGGATGGAGGAGCTCGTGGCTAAGTAATAACAACCGCACGGGTCGATCCATCAGGTTAACCTTGACCAACCCCGGCAAGCGTAGCTACGCTTGCCGGGGTTGGTCGTAGATGGGTGACCATCTTTACATACCGAGAGTTCACCGTGCCTCGGAAAGCATTGGTCCCGGCTGTAATTCGTAGAGCTTTGATTGTCGTTACGGGTCGTCAGATGGCCGAAAGTCTGACCAGTCTTACAAAGAGGTATCGCATTACCCAATTACTGGGTTGTGGAGGTCAGATAGGCAGTCGCTCCATGTAAAATACTGGTATTCAGCTGCATCCGGTTAGACTGGAAGCCAATACGAACATTGTAGGGAAGGCTAGGCAGATTGATAGTTGAATACGAGTTGTTAAATTCCTCTTATAGCTCGAAAGTCTGATAAACCATTTGCACACATTTACCTGAAATATACCAGATAAACTGACGCCATAATCCGTTTTCCTGTAATCTATGAGTAAAGAACCATTCTCTGTATTTTTGTTCAAAAATGTTGGTTCATTTGTTTCGAAGATATGGGCGAATGGTAATTTTCATTTATTTTCTAAAATCTTTATTGGTACCCCGTAGCCGACCACAGGCGGCAACTGCAGACGACGTGTCGCTGCGACAGCGACACGAAATATAAATATATTTGAGATACATCATAGAATGGTACTTCCGTATCTATCTGTGCAGTGGCGCCAAAGGATGGTCTATTGTCAAATTAATGATCTCAAAATATTTTGAAATTGCACGCTCGAGCACTCACAGGTCTATCAATCAAAATAGATTGTTCAGTCCTGCGACTGAATACCTTTTGTGAGCATTTACTTAAAAGAAATTAATGAAAAAAATTTTTTGTTCTTGAAATTATTATATTTGTTTTTAAAACTGATTGTTAGGTATTTTAGGGAATTTCACAAGATTCATTTAAATGTTCTACTCTATGCTATAGTTTAGCAATATCAGCCTATAATGTTACCACTGTTGGTATACAGGCATCCGCTCTTCGAGAGGGATTGGGCTGTAATCTACCACGCGGGCCCAGTGCGGGTTGGTAGATGTCAATACTCAATACTCAATATATTTATACACATCATATCTTCGATTGTTTGGGTCTAGGACATGCCGGTTTCCTCAACGTTTTGAAAGTAGTGGCGATGAAATTATTTACACCAAGTAAATAATTATATAGGTACCTAAATTTTCTGTTCCGTGCTTTAGGTACCTATAAGCCTGTCTTATCCAAATACCTATTCATTTTTCAAAAGTTTGCATCAGTCGTGGTTGTCCTGAAGTACCTCGACATTTCTCCATTTGTTTACGATCTCTTTCGAAAGTTAGTCTCTTTCATCATCAAAATTGAATTGTAACTTTGTTGCTACTGTTGTATATGTCGCAAGGTGATTTTATAATTTGTATTTTCGCGAAAATCCTAGGGACATTTTGAATACCCGGATGGTTAGAATATGGTGAAAAAAATTCTGCGAGGAGGTAGTGCTCGCCGGCCGCTGCCGCGGCACCGTCGTCACAGCTGTTACAGTTGGTCACAGCAGCTCTAACCTACACTAACCTACTTCACCCAGTTTTTCACCGTTTTCTCTACTACTAACTTTAATTGTATCGATTTCAGAAGCAACACTTGTTTGTATTGCCTGGAAATGCAATACAGTTCATAAATATTTCAACAGTTTGTGTACTAATTAAACAACAACATACTGTCAAGTTAGCTGACACAATCTGCGCGAGTTAAGGGCGGGTTGGAAGCAAAATTGCCTGTCTTCAATTTGATTTTTCATGAAATTGATAAGACTTAGGTGTAAAATAAAAATAGTATGAGTAACTACATGATATTTCCAAACTTTTTGTGTAACAGAAACACAAAATATTAAAATTTTCTCGATAAAAAAATATCACGAAGTTACCTCTAATTTTCACATATTTTCGATTTGTACTTAAAATGCTAATGCCTATTATGATAAAAATTAGATGATTATATGTATTAAAACAAGGCAAAAAAAATTGTGTAGGCTCTTTTTTTTATTCCTTTTATTTTTGGTTTTATTACGAATCAAAGCTTGTAGGACTTACGACGTTCTTAGTTCGTGGAAGAAGCCATCTTCCGTCGCACATTACGGGAACTTCAAGCATATTTTTGTTTCACAAATCAGTCGGCGTCGCTCTGTTGAGACGAGAGGACTACGCTCAAATTTTTAGCTGCGCTGATATATTATTTATTTTCGTAAATAATATTTTCGTAATTTCTCACATTCCACAAAAGAAACTGAGACATAGAAAACATGAAAAAAACACTAAAACCACTTCCAAAACGAATATTACAAGTGTTATTGATTGATAAATAAATAAATACCGAGTCTAAATAAACATATAAAATTCAATGTTGATATTTTAAAACTCAAGATGACATACATTTTATTTGACAGATTTTTGACTGGTATAGTAGCACGGAGTATAGAAAGAAGTAGGTAAAACTAGCGCCATTGCTCTATATTGCGGTGAATTTTCTTGCGGAGAAAATTTACAACATAGCCAATGAGCCCATTCCACGTTCATTTGAAAGTTCGCACTGGAGATTAAATCTTATTGCGATATACTCAGGATCCAAATTCGTTTACTCCCACTTTTTTTGACAAACTTCTTGTAAGGTGACCCTTAGACGAACAATTGGAGCGACTGACCGCCCCTAAATAAAACTTGTTTAGAATAATACCTTCAAAATTATTCACAAGCACTCTCGAGGAGATATTTAGAACACTGGCAGCCTCATGGATAACCAAGGGCATTGAAGTCGGTAGCAGGAGGTTGACTAACCTCCGATTTGCCGACGACATAGTCCTTTTTGCCACCACAGCTCTGGAACTACAGACTATGCTTCAAGACCTAAGCACGGCAAGCCTCAGGGTTGGACTCGCGATGAATCGGTCTAAAACCAAAGCCATGACCAACAGCACTAAGCGTAGGGTCGAGGTAGATGGGCAGGAAATACATTATGTCGATGAGTACATCTACTTGGGCCAGTTAGTTTCTTTCGAGAACAGGCAAGAAAAGGAAATCGATCGCCGTATCGAAAATGCCTGGAAAAGCTACTGGTCCATGAAGACGCTAATGAAGGGCGATCTACCGATCTCCCTGAAGCGAAAACTCATCGATATGTGTATTCTGCCCGTCCTAACCTACGGTGCCCAGACCTGGTCGCTCACCGAGTCGCAAAAGTTCCGCCTTGGGGTTTGCCAAAGAGCAATGGAGCGCAGCATTCTGGGCGTAAACCGAACTGACAGAATACGAAACACCACGTTGCGCTCCAAAACGGGGATCCTAGACGTAGGCTGCCAAGCTAAAATGGGATTGGGCGGGTCATGTCAGCCGCATGCATAGCGACCGCTGGGCAACAGTCACCACACGGTGGGTGCCTGAGGATGGACGGCACCGCCGAGGCCGGCCCAGGAAGAGATGGAGGGACGATCTAGACGCGTACCGCAAGGGTTGGATCGAGGTGGCCCTAGAAAAGGATGTTTGGAAGGATTTGGGGGAGGCCTTTGCAGTGGGACAGTATAGGCTGACATAAAAGAATAATACCTTTATTCTTCGGTTATTGGTATAACGAACGAACTCGAACAGATTCCGTATGACTCCGGATTTTTAATTTGTCCGTCCGTGATGTCTTGTTTATATCTCTTTAGTTGACTTTTTTGTCGTAGTTGTGTTTTAGTTTTTACCTGACTACGGCGAAGCAAAAAGGAGGGTTATAATTTTGACCGGTTTCTATGTATTTATCTATGTCTGTTCCCACATATTATCTTCTAAAAGACTCATCACAATTTTTTTTTATCAACACTTTAAATTGAAAATGGCGCCCTCTAGGTGACATATCATGAACAACAAAAAATATTTTTTAATCATACCATGTTGGGTATCAAATGAAAGGTTTTAATTAGCACATTTCAAAAATATATATTATAACCCCAAAAAAAACCGCGACAATCAAGACGTATATTGCCATATGTTTATGTTAACGCGTGGGATGATAACTGCCGCTTCACGCGCCGCCGCACCGTAAACAGAAAAAACGTCAGACGCGCCGCGTGACGCCACACTGCACGCGACGCGCTACGCCTCGCGTCTCCGTAAATGAGGCCTAAAGTTATAATGCAACTTGGCATGTTTTTAAAGCTACAATTTCAACAGTTACAAAGAGGGACCATACTAAACTTTCTACTAAGGGACTAGTTATAACAAGCGCCCGAGACGCACATTTTGTACGCTGCGTTTCGGGCGCTCAATAAAATTGTATGAATTCCTATGTAACGAATTATATCAAGCGCTGCAGTCTAAGCGAGCGCCCATGCCGGGCGCCGTTAGGCTTGCACATGACGCAACTTGCCACTCTCAACTTGCATCTCCGTTGTGCGATGTACAAATAAGACTGGGAGAAGGTATGCCGCGGGCATTGCTGCTACGTGCGCCGCCGTGATGAAACGCCGCGTGTGACGCGGTTATGCCATTCGCGGGCTCCGCCGCAAAAAACGCTCCATTTCAAACAAACGCGTGTAAAATCGCGTCTCCGTAAACGCACTCATACAACGCCATATGTTTGAATTCAGTGCGAGCCGCGCCGCCCAAAGCCACGCGCGACTCCTCGCGTCTCCGTAAATGAAGCCTAACCGTGCCCTTGACGCTTGGACGCGAGTTCCTTTTTCACTATTTTTCCTTGTCATTTTTTCCGCATTAGTAATAAACTTAAAAGAAACACGGTTCAAAAGTTACAACAAAATGTGGAAATCTTGTTGCGTTTGACGAGCGTCCAAAACGCGCCGGGCGCGCGCCCAAAACACAGCGCCGGTACTGAGCGCGTACCTCGGGCCTTTGTTATAATTAGTCCCTTTGGTACTTTGGCACCCATTTACATAGATGAATAGATGTCAATTCTTTTAGTGGTGAAGCCGACAATCCTACATTTATTTCTTTTGTACAGAACTCGGCCTCTTTTTCATTTGTTTCAAATGTTTTCGAAGGGGATTGTTCGCGTTTGGCGCAGGAAAGATTTTCATGACACATGCCATATTCGTTGCACAATACAGTGCAAAATTCATTATACGAATATTATTTTTTACTTGGGTATCACTTTGCACGATCCTCCAAAGAGAGAAATCCACGATATAGCATTATATTTATTACTTGGTAACATAGTTTTCCACAAAGACGTCATTAGGTACAAATTGTACAAGGTCCTAAATAAAATTTGGTAACATTTAAATTTGAACTTTTTCACGTCAACATTGAGTTTCTAGTTCCAAAACATGAACATGATCTATAGTTCTGAATTCAAGCTTAGCGTATCGTATAAGCAAAATAAACTACAGAAGATTGAAATTCGAATTCTATAAACGCCAGACGAAAAGTTTCTGCTGGCGGGAAGGCATTGTGTTTTGTTTTCGTCGTGTTTAATGAGAGGGGTAGGTAAGGGTTGCGCGGGTGAAATATGATTTTTTGCTGTCAAACTACTCCCCCTTAATCCCATGCGGGATTCACTTCAATTTTACCAGAGCTTTATTGTGGTATAAGCCGTACGCCTGATGGAATTTCAAAAATTGAACCACATCGAACTTCCATACAAGCTTACATTTAGCAAGTTTGTTTAAACACTGTAGGAGGTGAATTTTCAAAAATATTTCCTTTAAAATCAAAATCAACATATATTTTATTTCACATAAACCTACATGAGACGTCCGAAGCTAGGTGCACGGTTCCAATTGGTCATTTCCTATTGGCCGGCAAGAAAATCAACGGTTATACTCTTTAAAAAAAAAAATTATGGCTTTTACAATGTTTTCGTATTACGGTGGTGATAGAAAGGATAGTGTAGTGTAAATCTTCCTCAATTTCGTTATAAGTCTAAAGAACTCTTGTGGAAAATATCATGCTAATATCATGCACCCAGCAGTTTAGGATGTGCGTTGTCTGCCAAAGAATGAATGAATTAATGAATACAAGATTTTTTTACATACATATTATAATTTTTCGATCCAACACCCTGTCAAGTTACCATGTCGCGCCACCGCGTCGCGTCGCTGTCGTGTCGGTTGTGTCATACGCGCCAACGCAATCATTTTGAACGGTGACGCATGTCACAACTCGCGTTCAGACACGACAAAAGCAACCCTGGCGATGACAGGTTAAAAAAAATCAAATAGTTTTAAGAGTAAAATTTTTAATGGTGAATGAAGCAGTTAGAGGTGTCTTGCTAATCTTTTTTCAGGGGTCCAACGCATAAAATTGTTTTGTGCATCATAGCGAAATGTAGGCTTATTTGATCTATGTAACTCATCACATGTAACTCATCTAATTATTGTAATTATATGTATGACTAACTTCCGCCCGCGGCTTTTCCCGCGTGGTATGTCGATAAAAAGCAGCCTATGTCCTTTCTCAGGCTCTAGACTATCTGTGTACCAAATTTCATTTAAATCGGTTCAGTAGTTTTGGCGTGAAAGCGCGACAATCAGACAGACCGACAGACAGACAGAGTTACTTTCGCATTTATAATATGAGTAAGGATAGTAAGGGTTGCCGTGAGTTTGATCAAACTATCGGCGATCATTTTTACTTATATTTGAGAGAGTTATATCTTGCTTCTCTCTCATGTAACGAAATGTGCCTAAACGTGGCGCGTCCATGAAATTTCACTCTCAATTATTCTCGTCCCCAATTATCGAATCGCCGCCGTAGTATCACTTCAAAAGGGATATTTTACTCCTTTTAAGCAAAAAAAATACCTTCAGAGCCTTTTAAATTCAACAATAAACTGAAACTATTGAGTATTTATTTTCGAGATCCCACGAACGCCATTGCTCTGTGTCTGTCTAATATTTACGAATTTGAAAGGGACATGTAGAATAGGAATGAGACGTCGTCACATTGCAAGCGGATTGAAGCTTGTTAGGTAGGTATATACTTGTCTCTTTCGTGACGACACTAGTTAATTGTCACATGGTGATTGGCCAGTCAATCGATGACAAAAGATAGCGCTGTTTACCTGGCCAAACAAATCTATATCTCGGCATCAAAGATTTAGACAGAGGTGTACCCATAATAGGTATACTCACATATCGCCAGTTATGTTAGTCCCATGTAATAGAGCCAGTCTGTGGTCATCAATAGGGCACAAATCCAGGCTACTGTAATTTCAGATGGAAAACCTACTAGATACTAATTTTTTTAACTCATAATTATTATAATTTCAAAGTCCACCAACCCTTAATTTAATCCGCTGTCAGTGGGACTTACCCCACAGGGCCCTCGGTGACACCTGGACTTAATCTCATGCAATATTCATACATCACAATTGCCCGGGCAACCTATAAAAAAGGCATTTTGTTTACAAATAGGCACTCAGTAGTTGACGGGAGTACTCAGGAGACTGAAGTTTGGGTTTGTATTTTTCTAAAGACGTAGAATTAAATGCATTTAGGAAATGGATATTGACCTGAAAGCCAGTTCTCGTACGTAAAAAACGTTCACATTCAAAGCCGCAATCTGTGAAACTTGTCAAAAATGTTGGAAAATTGATTGTATTTTTGACAGATTGCGGATGAGAATAGAATGCGAACGTTCTTAAAAATTACGGGAATTACCCTCTAATTTACTTCGTGATATTGACCGATGAGGATTACTTATACATTCTAATATATATTGTTTTATCTGTTGGCTAGTTCTTGGTGGTATGTTGGTTTGGATAATATTTGATAGCATTAAACAGTTCACTTATTCTCTCACAAATCGCGTGATGAGTTCCAGATCAGAGTAAGCAAGCAAAAGAGCAAAATAAGACTGCGCGCGACATGTGGCGCCGGCGTGCTTAAAATTCTTTATTGTAATAATAATAAATTAATCTATTAATCTCATAAATTAATAATAATGAACTAAAATAATTCTTTAGTTAATTTGACCTTACTTAGACGACAAGCGGGCGACAGCGGCATATGATTAGTTCCGATTTCAGCCGCGCGCATACTTATCTTGCGCTCAGTCTCTAGCACCCTAAATTGCAATGGTAACACACTTTCAATCACAATGAATATTGCTTCATAGGTTTAAAAAATACGAACGCTCAGCAAAGTAAGTAACGCAATGAACGTGGATGTACTGTCAAAATGAAACCCATTGCGATCAATTGTCATTTTGTGTTACGAAATTACCCCGAAGGAGTTACGTATAAGTTTGAAAGTAGGACGTGACTTATTAAATAATGAAAGTGATTGTTGAAGAAATGCACACGGTTGACTTGAAATTTTTATTGAAAACCAACCAAATAAGAAAAATATTTTCTTTTCTTATTTTTTGACGTGGCAGTGAAATGAAATGGATCCGTCTAGACGAAAAGGGTAATGTAATGCTTCAGTGATCTTGTTGTATTCAGTGGAAGCACAAATTAATATACTTACAGAACTTACAGGTACTTACAGAAGGTCGGCTTCGTACGAGTGATAAGACTCGGTTCCTCACACCTCTATAAGCGTGAGTTATCACTGATAACGCACGCTTATAGAGGTGTGAGGAACCGAGTGTAAAGTTCACTCATCCTCCATGGAAAAGGGAGGATCGTCCGACCAGACGTGTTTTTTTTTTGTGGCTGGGAAATCATCCAATGACTTCTCCCGCCCTGGGTGGAGCGAAAGGGCGTGTCAGAATTTTACTGACTAAAACTCACCCGTGTTCCTTCAGTAGCCTGTTGCTAAGGTCCCGGTATCCCTTACGGACTTTCCCGCAACCCTGGCAGGAAGAGTAATCCCCCTGGTGGGTTACTGCCCGATAATTGATGTCAGGACGTTGTATTATATACTAGTCGTGCGGTAAACTCTGCTCATGCGATTCAGGAATTTTGGTGACGTCACTGTGATACGTAGTTCGTATGTGGCAATGTAGATACACGCTTCACATACAGCGAGTGCAAGCGCACTTGCGGACTGGCATTCGTTTGTACCAAAATTATTTGTCAAAGCACTATTTTGTTGGTCTATCTATAGGTACTAAAATGCCTGGATTAACAAGTAAAAAATGGTCTTGTTATGGTTCTATTTTCTTTTGTTCTAAACCCACCGGTCGCCGTACGCATGAGTCTTTATGCATGCATCTTTTTTCACTCGCTGTTTATTCCTACCTTCTGTACTAATTCTGTAGTAGAAGTCTGTAATTTAGATGCAGATGGCAGTAGAGTGTAGAAATACATTATAGCTACAATAGATCTGGAGCTATTTTTCGACAGTTATTGATATTGCTATCGGGTATCAAGAGAATGCGAATTGTGATCGAAAATTCACGATAAAGTACAGAATCCAACACTGATCGGAGAATGTTTTGCAACAATTTTGAATATAGCTTGTCGTTTGTAAAGCTGACACTTTTAACGATATCAATTTTGCAAGGATGAGAGGATAAGATTTGAAACAAGATTCTATATTCTGTAAAAATGGTGCATTTTTTTGCAAAATCTTTTTACTTTCTGATAATCCCAATGAGAAGAGATAATGTCAACTTAGCCAAAAGGTAAACTGACAAAGCAAAACCCATAACTTAGGTGACTCGTTGATAACTAATGTTACACAAACATACCTACGTGCTAACTTTGGGAGTACCTATCTCTGTAAGTTCCACTAACTTTATGTAAAGGAATTTAAAGTGATTTAGGTATGTTAACTAAAGGTGTTATTTTGTTATTAATTAGGTTTGTTTCATAAATTGTTTAGTTTTAGTTCATCTTATGAGTTCAGTAGCGGAGCTCGTAACAGGTAACCAAGAGATTATGTCAAGAGAATTCATCATCAGCAATACAACATATCGCGTGTAATAATAATGTGAGGGTGTTTTTAACAATCATACTGAGAGTATATTTAGGCGATTTCTGTTTTTTTAAAGAAAAAAAAATTCGCCTTATTTTTATTTTAATGCGGAATTTTCCCGGTTTTTAATGGGGCGCGGGCGGCCGTCGTTTAGTGGGTCTACAAGTCATAACTCATGACCTCTGTAGAAAATTTTCTATATTGAAATTGGGGTAATTTTGTTACTAAAAATGTGAATTTCAAATTGCAATAAGTTTTTTATTAAAAATTTTTTTTATTAATTTTTTTATTTTTTTTGTTCAATTTTTTTGAGAATGGGCCTCCTCTTGACCACGATCTCGCCTGATGGATAACGATAGATGAGGTCTATGATGGAACGAGCTCGCCCGGAAGATGCCTTCCGGCAGACGGGTGAGGGACGGCAGAAAGGCAGACGAGTTATAATTATGTGGGAGGCTTGGAAACAAGGCTTACTTTATCAAGAAATTATCGGATACTTGACTTTCTTTAACCTTTATTACAGGGCATTGAATTCATCTTTTGAACTTTTAGGATTTTTTTAATGTATTGCAATTTATTAGTCCGACTATTATTGACTTCTTTCTTCGGATTCACTTAGCGTGAACTTTTGTAACTTGACAAATAAAATACTATTTTGGTAGGTTTATCAAAAAAGGGTGATTATGAACTATTTATAAACTTCAGTACCTATGTGGGTACGGATAATATTACAAGCTGTGCTTTGGCTACTTGCACAAAGTGTTATAACTTTATATCTTGATTTTGTTAATCTGTACATACAAATGGAAAGGTAACTCATTTACTCGCTTTCTAAATAGATAAATAAAATTGTCATTGCAGCCGGGGGAACACTTTTTAATCTAAGAGTTCCCCCGACTGCAATGAAAATTTCATTTATCTGTTTAGTCAGCGAGTAAAAACACATAAGTACATAATACCCTAAAAACATTATTTATACTCTTTTTGGGCAATCGTGCAAAAACAGATTAATTATACTGAGCTAAATCTTAAGCTTGCCAAGTCTTATTTATGTGTATACATAGGCACAAATAGTTCGGAACAAAGTCAACAAGTTATGATTTATATTGACCAAATATCATTCTTTGTTTGCCGATATGACTTAATTATTTTGGGTCAGCTCCCAAATTCCCTGAGGTAGTATTTAAGCATGTAACGTTTCATTAGGTACAGATAATAGTTTCTGGAGCTCGTGGCTAAGTATTATCAGCAACACGGGTCGATCCAACAGGTTAAGCTACGCTTGCCAGTGTTCGTCTGTGGATGTGTGACCATCTTTACATACCAAGACTCCTCCGTTGCTGGGAAAGCACGTTAAGCCGTTGGTCCCGGCTGTCATTCGTGGATCTTTGATAGTCGTTACGGGTCATCAGAAGCCCGAAAGTCAGACAACCAGGTGTATCGTACAACCCAGTTACTGAGTTGTGGTGCATTCACTCCATGTAAAAAATACTCAGCTACCTCTCTATCATATTTAAATCAACATACAACCCTTACACTTTTTTTTTTTTTTGCCTGTTGCCACGGTCCCGGTATCCCTTTCGGACTATTCCGCAACCCTGGCAGGACAACCCTTACACTGACCTGAAAATTGCAAAAAACGTAAGAAAATTTGAATTTCGCGGGCTGCCCTGCAGTTTTCGCTCGGCTCAGTGCGCTCATAATATAAAATATTAGGATAAGGTTAGTGTGCTTCAAACATGCTATTATAATGATGGTACGGTACGATAAGGTTGCAAGATAACAACTGTAGATAGAGCTGTTATTGTTTTCTTAGTTTTTGCGTGTTTATTCCACGTATTATTCATCATCCTAGCATGTTCCAGGCTATTTCTATTAGTAAGTCTATTTATTATGGTAGAAGAAGAACAAGAAACAATAATCTTGATGTTAAAGAATAAAACTGTGTCTCAAGACAAAAGTTTTTGACCAGTGTGTGTTGTCAATGATGACCTATGGCACTGACACGTGGTCGCTCACAATCGGCCTCATTAGAAAGCTGAAAGCCACTCAAAGGGCAATATAGAGGGCTATGCTCGGAGTTTCCCTGCGTGATTGAAACAGAAATGAAGAGATCCGTAGGAGAACCAAGGTAACCGACATAGCCCGAAGTACTGCCAAACTTAACTGGCAGTGGGCAGGGCACATTGCTCGCAGAACAGATGGCTGAAATGAAATGAAATTGTTTATTCTGTAAATAGGATATTGGAATCACTTTTACACGTCATATTAAAAAGTTGTAAAAATAAGCTAGATGAGGTCGGCGTTTCCTATCTGACTACTCTGAGAAGAAAGGCCGAAACAAACTCAGAGGTCACCGTCTCCTTTAAATTCCAGACATAATCTTGGTCAGGCCATATGAGGACCATGTAGATTAGAGTATGAAATGGTCTTTTGAGGAAAGAACCACACAGATTTGAGTGGACCTGTCCAGTCAGTGCAAGCATTTGTCAGTTATAGTGGAGCTCAACTCAGAACTTAAGGCTGATGTGGCCGAAAGGTTCTGGAGTGGCGGCCGCGTACCGGAAGACGTAGCGTTGGAAGGCCCCCACAAGGTCGACCGATAACCTGGTGAATGCCGCGGGAATGCGCTGGATGCAAGAAGCACAGAATCAGTCGAAGTGTACTTGGGGCCTATGTCCAGCAGTCGACGTCTTTTGGCTGAAATGATGATGATGAACATAATAATTTTCTAAAAACTGCAAAAAAAAACTTGTTTTGTATTCTGAAAACATGATCACTTTTCCTCATAGTTAAATTCAAAATATGTTTCCCAAGACTCATAAATGAATTTAATTTAAAACCCAAAAATAATTGCTTGTGGTGGGAAAAACCCATCACATGAAAATCATCGACATCGAATAATATTTGTGTCGATTCTGACCCAATTCACGATAAATACTGTAACATATAAAATATGTCCTATATCGGCTAAGGGGATCCCTTGCTCTTCCTTAAACTTGGTATTTTGTGTATTTGTCTGGCATACTAATGATTTAACAGATAAACATCTATTTAAAAAACCTGAACCTAACCTACTTACCTAATTACGATAATACGATTACTAATTAGTATTACCAAGAATCGCATTCGTACCTACATATAATTCTGAATTTTGTTGGTCAAAATGATTTAAGTCATGAGAACACCGAATCTATGTATGTAGGGCTACTTGTATGATATGAAAGAGTAGTGTTGAAAACGTTTTTTTTAATTAGGAGTTACCATTTTCCTGCAGGAAGTGGATTAGCCATAAAAAAGCAGGTCTTCCGCATGGGAAAACACTATTAATAATATATATATATTTCCTAATAAAGTCCACCCCGTAATTGCTTTATCCCCTTGGTTGAATGTCACTTCATAAAACGACAAAGAATATTTGTCTATATGACAGTTACATAGTTTCAACCTTATTGAAATTTTAATAGACTGGGAATGGTTGTCAAAACTGGATACGAATTTACAAGGTCCACTATACATATATGAAATGACGTTTAAATGACAATGGATGAGTAATTCTAACATGTGATGCAATATTTTTTGTAATACAATTCTATTGTGGGTTGAGTCGATTAACCTTATTACTAAGCTTTGGGAAAACCCCATACAAATGTAGGTACCTATCGAGTTTGTATCGTTTTTTAACGGATTTATTCGAGCTACGTCACTATTCAACTAAAATCGATTATACTTTTTGGAAAAAGGCATTTTCTTAGATCAGGCCATAATATCAATAAGAAATTATCAATACTATTGACGTTCATCTTCTGTCAATCCCTTTCTCACAGATATTTGGAGCAGAAAAGGAAATGCAATGTCGATCTAGATAAATATCTCACGAGCCTTTTTTGCGAGATTCAATCTCGTGGAAAGTAAATCTTGACACCATACTTAGCATGCGAGATCTCGAGTTGCCTATCGCGACTCGAGATCGCATCCCTTTTTTTTTCAAATGACTTCTCCCGCTCTGGGCGGAGCGGAAGGGCGTGTCAGACTTTTACTGACTAAAACCCACCCGTGTTCCTTCAGTTGTCTGTTGCCAAGGTCCCGGTACCCCCTTTCGGACTTTCCCGCAACCCTGGCAGGCATCGGTCCTGGCGGACCCCGCCAATTGTGCCGACATCTCTTTGAGGCGCGCGTGGAACAAGACGTGCTATCGACCCGGGCCTGGTCCTTATCGGACGGGGAGCTACCCATTGCTCGCCGTCCGCAAGCCCGCGCCTATGGTGGCCGGGAATGAGGCCAATTTCGCATGAAAATCCAGGAATTTACCAACTATTTCCTTTTGCTTGCATAATTTCAGCATCATTCAATTTTACTGTTTGGGTTTTTCTGATAAACTCTTACTTATTTTCCCTAGCCATGTCTTTTAAAACTAGGTCAGTAGGTAGCCGCAAATTAGGTAAACAAATAGTCGTACAAAAAAATGTCTACACCGCACCGGTGACTGAACTAGCGGCTTCTGTATTATTTAACACTAGTTTATAACAAAGGGAAAACCCACTACTACGGCGGAGGGTGTGTTAAGTAAACAGTGACTTGCAAAAGTTTTTATTACGTCACGAATGACTCAAAACCCATGCGCTTTTAATAACCAATTTAACTTGACCTACCGCTCCCCTTACCGTGCTTCAAAAGTGGACGTCAGCGCAGTGATTGAGTGACTCAACTGGGACCTACCTTGATTCGTCGCTGATTGACTTGGACGAACTTGATTGTGACGTCATTCACCGGTGAGACGAGACGATTCTATCGTAACGCGTTGAATGGGGTTTTTACGCGCACTGTATAATGTTTAGAGGTGTTCTGTGCAAATATTTGATTGTTTTTGTGGATTTAATTTAATTATTGTGTTAAATACGAGCATTTTCGAGTCTTTTTTAGTCGTAGGATAATAAAAATAAATAATAAAAACATTTATTTGACACTTAAAATACATGATATAAACAAGTAGGTCGTAATAATATAGTTGTAGGATAATGGATCAGAATTAAAAAATTTGCATGTCAAATAATGCGATCAGACGCAGAAATACAAAAAAGGTTACATTTTTTTTATCGCTAAAGTACACCGTGAGAGTAACTGTTTGGATCTTTTTTGATTAATTAAAAAATAAAAGTACCACCTTGCTTTAGTTGTAATAAGTAAGTCTGTTGAAAAAGTTTTTTTTTATAAAATGCCAACAGAACAGCAACTGTAACAAGCGAACTAGCGAGCGACTAAAAAACCAGATCGCCATTGATTAGAAAACAAATTCCGATTTGTTTCAAAAATCATAATTCACCGCTACATGTTTCCAATTTCAAAAGTTGCCGTCCAGTCTATTATTAGTGAAGTCTATGTTTCCGATAAGTCGTGAGTTCATATTTATACAGTGTTTATTTGTATCGAGTCACAGTTCGAATTCAGAACCGAGAGAGACCGTGACAATCATTTGTACATTCACCTCGCTTTAATTGTTTGTTGTACGTGAAATCATTTATCAAAGGTATTCATGGTATTTTTTTTTTGTCTGTCTACTATTTAGAAGTTGTTTAAGCTATTAAAGTTACTTTATTATGTGAATTGTTATTTTTGTTGTCAAATTCTATCAGCGATAACAATGATGGAAAAGTCATAAATGCATTCATTGTATTGGATTGACATAAGCTACAGAAAGCTTAAATTAAAGTCATTGTAGAAATACGAAATGCTTTTAAAGCGATTGGAGTTAATTTGTATAAAGTTTTGGTTGATTGATGTAGCTATTTCAATTAGATACAATAATTGGGATATAATATTATAAAAACAAAAATAGTAAATAATTATTATCCACTTATTATTTTTATTAAATTGCTTACTAAGGTGTTTTAAACAACAATGTTTTTCTCAATAGGTGGGCTATAAAAAATCAAACAATAAACGAATATTGAATGTTTTTCTCATGGTTATAAAAACTTGAGCCTTTTTTAATCATACTATCGTGTTCCATTCTCATCAAGATTCACTGTGGACGATTGTATTCATATAATTATGCAAAAAATTATTATTGTTGATTATTGTGACAATTTTTTTTATCAGCATCAAGCTAGCTAACGATTTGTAAAAAAACAAAACCAAAGCCACTTATAGACTAAAAAAGGTAATAATCCTGCATGATCTATAGTTTTATTAATTCTTGATTTCTTTGTTCACAGAAAATGTCTGCCTACAAAATCATTCTTGCACTCGCAATTGTCATCACTGTTGTGAGGGCTCAAAGGCCGTTTTACGCTGGGCTGAGACCGATCGGATACCCAGCAGTGGAAACAGACCTAATTGCCAATAGGTTCGGTGAGGATGAAGCTTACCCTATTGAGGCTAGGGGTGACAAGAATCTCATCAACCGATTGGATGCACTCCCCGTCGACAATCAACCTTTCTGGTACCTGAACTGGAGACAGTATGAGGACTTCAGACGCAACCCACAGACCTATCCCCAAAGACAAAACAGCTTCATCGGTAGCAGATAAACGAAGAAAGTCAAATGTATGGAATGAAAGTATGGATCGATTTAGAATCTCGATTTTAGTATTCGATTCTTGACTGATAAATGAATGTGAATCGAAATTAGAATTTGGTTGGTGGAAGTGAAACTGGGTTAGTTTGGAACGACTGCGAATCTAAAAAAACAGTATTATTACATAAATAAAGTGTTTATATAGTTTAGAGCAAAGACTTATTTGGAGTGATTTTAAAAAGTGTAATTTTCGAATTTGGAACAATTTGTTATTATTTGAGTCATTGAATTATTTATTTTTATTTCACAAGCATTTCTAATTTGTGTGCCAGTGTTATAATTATTGTTAGTATGCCATTGTATTGCATTTATTATTTCCTAAAATAAAACGTTGTTTTTTTATACTTACTTATTTTACTTTTAATTTAATATTATCTTAAAAGCTTGAAAAAAAGAGGTAGTAAACGTCCTTCTTACACTATTTTACACCACAAGGTTTTAAGAAATTATTGTTTACGTAAGTTTTTTTTTCATACTTTTCAGTTCCTTAAAATTTTATTTAAAAGGTTTTTACTATATTTTTTGTACATTTTTGCATTAGAAATTGTTTAAATATCTGTTCTATCGCCATAGTGCCATCCTTGGGTGCAGCACCGAGGTCATGGTGGACTTTAAAGTCAAAGTCAAAGTCAAATAATTTATTTCAAATAGGCACATATAATGGCACTTTTGAACGTCAAACAAAGAAATAGAATTGATTCTAGTTGCCCCTTCCAAAAGGTAGTTTTCGTATGGAGAAGAATGGGCAAGAAACTCCATCGTTACTCTTTTAAAAATGTTTTACAATATTTTGTATACATTAATTATATAATTATATGTGAAGACGATGCACCTACAATAAGATTACTGTACTACGAAAGGTAAAAAGAATTATAAATGGAGCAATAATGAATAAATTAATTACCAGATACATGGTGCTCACATATTCACAAAGATTGTAAAAGTATACGATATTACAATAGTCCTAACATTGTTACAAGTAGTACATACAAATAATAAATAAAAAATAAAAAATAAACTAAATTAGCTATCAGTTTGATTTTGTCCAGACACTAAATCGTCCTATGGAGCAAGACCAGCATGTTTCCAAGCATTCTTATCTTGGATATAATCCTCTAATTTGTAATAAGCTTGTTTACAAAGTGTACTTTTTATATGAGTTTTAAATTTTCTTTCATTTAATTGCAATATATCACAAGGTATTTTGGTATAGCATTTAACGCAGTACCCCATAAAAGATGTTTGTACTTTAGCTAATCTGAAAAATGGTTGATCTATTTTATCTTTATTTCTAGTATTAAAATTATGTCTATCACTTATTTTATTAAAAAGATTTAAATTTTTTCTTACATACATAATATTCTCATAAATGAATTGGCAAGGTACCGTCATGATATTAATCTTTTTAAATAGTTCCCTGAGAGATTCGCGGTGACATAGATTATAAATGGCTCTGACAGCTCTTTTTTGCAAAATAAAAATGGATTCAATATCAGCAGCCCGACCCCACAGTAAAATGCCATACGACATAATGCTGTGGAAGTAACTGAAATAGACCAAACGCGCGGTTTCTACATCTGTTAACTGTCTTATCTTTCTAACAGCATAAGCGGCCGAGCTTAACCGCCCCGCAAGAGATTTTATATGAGGTCCCCATTGTAATTTCTCATCTAGCGTGATTCCCAAGAAAACTGTTTGATTAATAAACTCCAGTTTTTCTCCATTCAATATGATGTCACATTCGCTACTTCTAACATTAGGTAATTTAAATCGAATGCATTTGGTTTTTTTTTCATTTAGTACCAAATTATTTACCGTAAACCAATCTTGTACCTGAAGAATAGAGCTATTCACGTCGTCAAGATTTTGTGAACGTCGATTTATTTTAAAAATCAATGATGTGTCATCTGCAAATAACACCATCTTCGGTTGATTTAGAAGTAATTGGGGTATCTAGTTTCAACAGAAGTGTATCATGGTCGACGCAATCGAACGCCTTCGAGAGGTCGCAAAAGATTCCAATGGCATCTTGTGCTTCCTCTCAGGCGTTAAAAATGTTCTTTATTAGGGTGACACCGGCGTCAGTGGTACAACGCCCTTTGGTGAAACCGTACTGATGTTCATGAAAGATGGAATTTTTATTAAAGTGACGTAACATTTGATTGAGCATCAACTTTTCAAACACCTTACTGAGAACTGGCAGAATTGACACAGGCCTATAATTGTTGGGTTCCTTACTATCACCGGATTTAAACAAAGGAACTAGTTTACTGTGTTTCATGAGATCCGGAAAGACTCCTTGGTCTACACTGGTGTTAAATATGAAAGCTAAATAGGGCGCAATGGTTTCGATGATAGATCTACAGACTTTTTACAGACATTCGCCATAGATCTTCTGTTGATTTAATTTTAAGATCTTTAAAAGCTTTTATAACCGCTTGGGGGTTTGTATGCTGAAACCTAAACTCCAAAGGGCATGCCTTTACATTCTTTATAAGTAAGGCAGCAGAAAGCGCGGGTGAGGAATTTAGAGCTTCAGTAGTTATAACTGGAATATTTCCAAAAAAGTTTTCAAATTCCTGAGCTATTTCTACATTTGAGTTGATTGGGCCATGTGCAGTCTCTAAATTAAATTCAGTACTACGCTGTTTTTTCCTACCTGTTTCATTATTTATTATTTGCCAGGTAGTTTTTATTTTGTCATCAGCTGATTTTATTTTATTGCTAATGTAAAGAGCTTTAGCTATTTTGCACACATTTTTAAAAGTTTTAGAATATTTTGCAACATACTGATGAAAGGATGAATTATTCATATGTTAGAACGGGCCATCATAATTGAATACGTATATAACATTTTGCATCTCTGCCGTTGACCGCTGAGGAGTTCCCTCTTCTGAAGCCAACCCTGGGTGCAGCAAACAGGTCATGGTAAACTTTAGAACGGTCTATCATAATTGAATGCGTATATTTTAATGTCTCTGCTGTTGGCCGCTGTGCAGTTTCTTCGTCTGGAGCCAATCTTGGGTGCAGCAACCTGGTCATGGTGGGATTTAGAATGAACTATCATAATTGAATGCAAATATAAAACTTTGTATGTGATGTTGACTGCTGAGAAGTTCCCTTTTCTGGAACTAACCCTGGGTGCAGCAGCCAGATCATGGTAAACTTTAGAATGCCCAATCATAATATTGAATGGCTATATGGCAACAACACACTAGTACGTCATCACGCGCATAGGCGCAATAGGGGAATGCAACTATACTCTTTATATAGTGAGCGCGTGCGCTGGCGACTGACGGCGACGACGCGAAGGTAAGGGTGGGTGCGAGACAGAACACTTTATTTTATTTTATTTTATCATTAGGTACCCACATTATTTATTTATGTACGCACAGTGATGCCTGCGGATTAATTTTCATGTTACCTATTTAATAATATTTATTCATCTATTTCGCTTTGCTTAAAGTCATATTATATTCTAAGTACTGTTTATTTTATTACCTGTTTATTAAATGTACAAATGGTGGAACCTGATTTGATTTACGTACGTCTTTTTCGGGTGACCACTGAAAATCAGCGCTGTGCTGTGGGTCCCCATAGCGCAGCATCATGCTGAGTGGAAGCCTTCTTGTCATAGTCATGACGTGCAGCTGCCGATTATTTATCCATACTCGTGATCTCATGTTTTTTTTTAATTTTTAATGGTATTTAGATATATTGTGGTAAATATTGCTGATTACTGTTATCTTTTTGTATGCACGTGTTTCTGTAACAATTAAACCAATTTTTCTTGCTTTCTTTCTATATCAAATTTTCTGTCTCTGCCGATAACCGCTGAGGGGTTTCCTGGTCTGGAGCCAATTCTGGCTAAATACTGCAGCCAGGTCATGGTAGATTTTACAATGGACTATCATAATTAAATCCTAATCCTAACATTATAAATGCGAAAGCGAGTTTGTTTGTTTAATTGCATCATGCACGCTCGCTCATTTTCATGCATCGTAAAAAGATGTATTGTTCTCGAAACTAAACCAATTTGTTGGTCATGGTAGATTTTACAATGGACTATCATAATTAAATCCTAATCCTAACATTATAAATGCGAAAGCGAGTTTATTTGTTTAATAGGGAATATGCATGTATTTTTTTAATATTTTTATTCGATAGTTTACATCGTCAAATAATAGTTTAAAAAAATTCGACGGTAAAAAAGCAATATAAAGTAGTTAAAAAAATGTTTAAAATTATCCAACCGATCCGGGCTATTTAAACGCCCTCCATTTGGCGCGCTTGGTGTGGTGACGTCACAGTCCGTGAAAACTATAAGTCAATGGTGAAAACAGACGAACAAATGTCAAGTCAACGACAAACACTCCTTTTTCTATGAGCGTTTGACATTGACTTGACACTTGTTGATTGACTTGACATTGACATTTAGATTGTTATCCCGGATTATTAGGTCACATCCGCTCTTAGTCTTTTCAAGTATTTGAATTACCCACAGTTTTTTGGGACTTTAAAAAAATTTATATCTCGCTCAAAAAGAAATTTTATTCTAAAATATTGATGGAGGCATAATTCTGAAGTAGAATAGTTTATAAACAACATTTTTGATCCCGCTTCGGCCGTCAAGGAAACCGGGGTTTCGTAACTGGTTTCCATGAAGGCTTTTTTGATACGTCTACGTAACTGGTTTCCATGAAGGATTTATTTATACTTCTACGTAACTGGTTTCCATGAAGGATTTATTTATACTTTTCCGTAAACTCTTCCGTATGTCTGGCCACTTATCATTTAGAAAGACGTCATTTAACAGATAACAAAGTTGCACATGATATCGACAGAATGTCATTAGTTAATTTTCTTGAATGTAAGCTAACTTTTACTATTTTTATATTACTGAAAATGGATTTAAGGGATATTGAATTCATCTCAACGAGAAGAGGAGGCGTTGCTGCCTTACATGGAGGACACAAATATCATCGAAAAAAAAAAGTACTCGAATGGTAATACATTTTGGCTATGCTGTAATTATAATCGTGGGTGCCATGGCAGTATTACTTTAAATGAAAAAAACCAAGTCAACAGTAACAATTCACATAATGAGTGTTTGCCAAACAATGAACAGAATAAGGTTTTGAAGGAACTTGATAAACTGAAACACACAACAGGATCTAATTTTGAGTCAATTCAAAAACAATACAGTGAAATGGTGTATAAATTGGAATGTGAAGGAATACATTTGATGGCTGACATTCCTACATACGAAAATAAGAAAACGGGTCTTTTCAATAATCGGAATAAAATCCTTGGAGTGCCTAAAATGCGTTTTCCAACTTCTTGTGCCGTGGTAGTTCCAAAAAAGTTTCAACAAACATTCCTTCTAGCTGATTACTTTAGTGAAGAAGATGACAAGCGAATTCTTATATTCTGTAATAAAAATATCCGACACTTAGTAAAGTGCTTCAAACATATATTGTGCGATGGCACATTCAAGTCCTGCCCAAAAGTTTTTAAGCAAATATACACAATACATGGCTATAATGAAGAAAATAAATCTGTAACTCCATTAATATATTGTCTACTCCCAGATAAGACCCAAAAAACGTACGAAATTCTATTTCGGCTTATTGAATTAAATTTTCGAGGTTGGAGGCCGGCTAAAGTAACAATGGACTTCGAAAAGTCTGCTATGAATGGTATACGTCAAGTTTATCCAGTAATCGAAATCAAAGGTTGTTATTTCCATTACAACAGATGCTTATTCCGAAAGAGTAAACAGTTGAACATTTCAACACCTGTCAAGAAACGACATGTGTCACGGTGTGCCGGAATAGCACGGTTACCACCTGAATTTATTGCAAGTGGTATTGAGTATGTGATGCGTCGGAAGCCCGCCGGTGATGATATAAATAGATTCAATACTTATTTCAGAAACCAGTGGCTAAACAATACTGACTTTGAGAAAACTTGTTGCTGTAGCAAGGAACAGATCAGAACAACCAACAACTTGGAAGGTTGGCATAGCCGGATTAATCGGTTCATCGGACAGAAAAATATTACAGTAGCCAATTTACTAGAAATATTAATTAAGGAGACCAAAGTCAGTAATATTTTTAGAACTAACTGTAAGAAAAGTAAACGCTACCTAGAAATTGATACCGAAATTGATAATGCTATAAACGATTTGCAAAACGGGCAAATAACTGTGGGCCACTGCATTGAAATAATTTCACCATATGCATTTTTATTTTAATATTTTAAGATTTAAATTCAATATATAATATTCATATCTCTCAGTTGTATTAAATATAGAATGACAAAAAGAAAGTACCTACTAACTTTTTTCACTTTCTTCTTTCGTAGTCAGTTTCGTAGATGGCTTAAGGTACATTGGCTAATTACTCCTTCGAAACCAGTTACGTAGAAGTATAAATAAATCCTTCATGGAAACCAGTTACGTAGACGTATCAAAAAAGCCTTCATGGAAACCAGTTACGAAACCCCGGTTTCCTTGACGGCCGAAGCGTTTGATCCATATTTGAATCACATGCATATTCCCTATTGCTACGCTTTCACGCTCATACATCATGCACGCTCCCTCATTTTCATGCATCGTAAAAAGATGTATTGTTTTCGAAACTGAACCAATTTGTAAAATTTCAACTCCGTACGATTAGAGAAAATAATTTTAATTTAACTTGCAAGATTTGACTAATACTTACTAACTAAAAACTTTATTTGTACAGTTAGTTTTATTTAATATTAGTTAGAAAATTGTTTAGTGTTAGATTGTATATTTTATTTAAAGCTGTTGATTCTGATTACAAGTTAAATTAAACTAAAAAGGTAGGTAAGGTAAATAAAAGCTTGTAAAAACTTGTTTTGTATTCTGAAAACTTGAGCACTTTTCCATTATCATTAGGATACTAAAAACTACCCTTGCTCTAGTTATTTATGCAACTGTAATATAATAAGGGGTATCAAAACACGAATGTGGGTTGATAATAGTATTACATGAGTGTTTTAATACCTAATTATTTACAGTTGCATACAAGATTTTATCTACATCCATGATATGAATCTTCTATAAAAGTTTCTTTGCAATCGAAACTATCGAACAAAAATGGCGCGGTATGACGCGAATTCGAATTTTTCGAATTCAATTGTATTTTGTTTTTAAATTACGGTGCTTTGTTAGTGAAACACTCGTGAATGACAATGTTCTTTTTTTGAAATGAGTTGCCTTATGAAGTTCAGTACAACATTATAACACCCGTTTGGATGATATTATGGTTACTATGACACTAGTTGTTTTAATGTTGGCAATAAGCTAACTGTTTCAGGAACTTTTATAACATGGGTGTAGATAAAACAACTAATTTAATTCGGAAAATACTTATTTAATCTCAAAATACTACTAGCTGCGCCCCGCGGTTTCACCCGCGTAAGTCTCAATCACGTGAGAATATCGGTATAAAAAGTATCATATTCCATGTGCCAAATTTCTTCTCTACCCATTCATTCGTTTTAGCATGAAAGCGTAACAAACAAACAAACTCACTTACAGTACCCAACTGATATGGCTTACCGATGTACCTGCGCAGAAGATGAATTTTCAAAGCGCGGGAAATGCTATTGACCAATCGGCACGCTCCACGCACCGCGCTGCTTTTTCCTATACCGCTATTGGTCGGTAGCTGCCGCCATGTTAGCGCGCGCCGCGTGGCATATTAGTCATCCGCCATACTTGCGAGTGAGACGGGAACTAACAGCTGCAGTGTATTATGAACCTTATGATATTGATCTAAGGTTGGTTGTAAGTTTTAAGTTCTTTCGTTAATCTTCGGGGCTATACTTTCTTTTCTGTGCGAACGATGATTCACGACGCGCCTTATCAGTTGGGTACCACTGTACGCATTTATAATATTATAAGTTAGGATTAGGGTGGTTAATGGATCTGGATAGTGTCAAAAATAAAAGGAAAACCATGAATTTATGTATACTATGTTATTTACCAAAAAATAATCCTTATGATGAAACCTTTCGATCGGTATGATTATTTTTCTCATGTAACGGGTTCGATTCCTGGTTCAACCAGGTAATTATTTAAATATATATGAATGCAGTTTAAATTGTTTTTTAAATTCAAATAATGTCTTCTTTCAGTAAAATGTTCCATCTACAATATTCAAGGTACTTTCCCTCCATGTGGCATATCCGTGGGACGTCCTGTATTTCTTTGCCAACATCAAATTCAATATTCTTACACCATACCATCATCATCTTCTATTCCCCACTTAACACTATTTATTTAATATTCGAATATTTACAATAAAACTTATAGGTTACCTTAATTTGCAGTAGATCTCCAACCATCACCTCCCAATCTATGTTTTAACCACGATTTTAACTGACAGCGCCACTAGCACGTTCCCCCATTTTGACATCGAATCTTGTCGGTGTTGCCAATACAATATCCAAGATTAATTGTGTATTAATAAATTGAAACAACATTAGTTAATTTTTAAATCCCAAGATTTTTATTTCCGTAGAATCATTAAATTAATCATTAGTATGCCATACAAATACACAAAATACTAAGTTTATGGACGAACAAGAAATCCCCTTAGCCGGTATAGTAAGCCGATATACCTAGAACATAATTATTTATGTAGACTTTGTAGAAGACCAGAAGCAATTATTTTTTGTAAATAATTCTTTTTCGAGATTTGGACTAAATACTGTGATATGGATTGGGATAGGGCCGATACTGAGTTTCAATCCCTGAGACCTGAGAAAATCCATTAGTTTACGAACTATTTATTTTCTCTTGCATATTTAAGCATTATTCAATTTTAATGTTTGGGTTTTTCTGATACTGATTAAAATTAGGTCAGTAGGAGGGAGTTACCCATTGCTCGCCGTCCGCAAGCCCGTGTCTATGGTGGCCGGGAATGAGGCGAATTTCGCATGAAAATCCAGGAATTTACCAACTATTTCCTTTTGCTTGCATCATCTGACTGCAAAAAAAAACTGACTACATTGTTGTATTGGGTTCCCACCTGTAAAAACTAATGTAAGTGGTAAGTAAATTGTTGTGAAATATTAGTGTTGCAATGTTAAAAATAATATTTAGGGTATAGTGTATGACAACACTGACTTCCTCTTCCCTTTTCTCCTGGAGCGACGCCATCGTGTACACGTAAATAATTGTGTCCTTATATTATTACCAAAAAACGACAGTTAAAACAATACCTGGGACTTTCCATCAAACCTCTACTTGCAACAGGTTGTGGGCTCAGTTATTTCGCAGTCAAGGTATTTCTTTATTCTGTTTTTTGAGAAGACATTGGTATTGGGGTATTGGAAACTTTCGAGGTTATGAAAAAACCGTCGAAATTATATTTTTTGTGAAGATGGACAGTACACAGCAAAGTTTGAGATTAAAAGGCGGCGAGAATTGGGCGGTCTGGCGTTTTCAGACAGAAGTTCTTATGAGAGGCAAGGGATTATTTGAAATTATTACGGGAGAGCGAGTTCAGCCGATTCAGTCAGCAGATGTGAAAGCCCTTACAGAATGGAGGAGCCAGGATGCAAAAGCTCAGGAGATTATTGTCATGAGAATGGAACCAGGGCCACTGACACATTTGTTAACCTGCTCAACTGCTAGTTCCATGTGGAGCAAATTAAGGTCGGTCTATGATAAAGAGTCTGTTGTCAGCGTGCACCTACTGCAGCAAAAATTTTTTATGCTACAGTTCGAAGACAGTTCCATGTCTGTTTTTCTGTCAAAATTAGAGGATGTTATTTGCAAATTAAAACAAGCTGGTGAACCAGTGTCGGAGAAGATGACGGTCACAAAAATTCTCATGAGCTTACCGGATAAATATAAACATTTTCGTTCAGCGTGGGAGTCAGTTCCCCTCAAAAATCAAAAGTTAGAAGAATTAACTTCTAGATTACTTCTAGAAGAAGAGAGATTGACGAAAATAAAGAAGAAATAGTGGCATTGGCTAGTATTAAGAAATGTTATAGTTGTGGTAAAGAAGGGCATATTGCCAAGTTATGCAGAAATAAAAGCACACAAAAAGAAACTAGGATATGTAATTACTGCAAAAAGAGAGGTCACATTATGGAAAATTGTTACAAGCTGAAGAATAGGAAAGGAAGCAACACAAACACTAAGGAAAATAAAGATTCGAATTCAAATAATAGTGAAGGAGTTAATGCATTCATGTGTTTGAGCACAGGTGGTACCGAATGTGGCATTTGGTACATGGACACCGGAGCCAGTGAGCATATGTGTTGTGATAAAAACTTATTTGAGTCCTTAGTTGATAAGCCTTGTTTCTCTAAAGTAAAGGTTGGTAATGGTAGCCTTTTAGAAGTACATGGTATTGGGAATGTAGTAGTGTATGCCTGGAATAATTGTAAGTACATTAAAACTATCTTGTCAAATGTGTTGTACATTCCAGACTTAAAATTCAATTTGTTTTCTGCAGGATATGTTTTAGATAAGGGTTTGCGTTTAGTGTCAGATAGTAATGTTTGTAAATTTATAAATAAACATGGGGAAGTTTGTGCAACAGCAAATAGATCTTGTAAACTGTATCAGATGAACTTTGTTTATGATAATTCAAAATATGATAATGCCCCATTAGCTAAAATGCGAGAACTGGAACGCAACTCTAATGTTTTTGAAATGACATGTTGTCATTTAACTAAAAAGGTAGAAAATATTTCAGTTTGGCATAATAGGCTTTCTCACCAAAATCTTACTCAAATTAAAGATATTTTAAAGAGGAATAATATTAACTATGTAGACAACAGTGATGTTATTATGTGTGAAAATTGTTTGCCTGGTAAGCAGCATAAGCAGTCTTATCCTAGAAGTGAGAGTCGTGCAGTTGAAAAATTAGATCTGATCCATGCTGATGTTTGTGGGCCAATGGAGAATGCCTCAATTGGAGAATCAAGGTACTTTCTTTTACTTAAAGATGATTGTACGGGTTATCGTTTTGTGTTTTTTATGAAAAGAAAATCTGATGTTTCTGTGTGTATTAAAAACTTTGTGGCAAAGGTGGAAAGAGAATGTGAAAGAAAAGTGAAAGTTTTGAGAACAGACAATGGCTTAGAGTTTATGAGTAATGAGTTGAAAGTGTTTCTGGATGAAAAAGGTATCATTCATCAACGTTCAGTAGTGTACACACCTCAACAAAATGGCAGGGCTGAAAGAGAGATGCGGACGCTTGTAGAAGCTGCCCGTGCTATGATTTATGGTTTGAGTAAAGTTTTTTGGGCAGAGGCAGTTAACACAGCTTGTTATACATTGAATAGAACAGGTCCTAGCCCAGTCAAAGGTAAATCACCATATGAGTTGTTTTATAATAAAGATATTAATTTGGATTTCTTTCATGAGTTTGGTTGTAAGGTATCAGTGCATGTACCAAAAGAAAAGCGTCTAAAATGGGACAACAAGAGTGTAGAAGGTATGTTTGTTGGTTATGGTGAAAATGTAAAAGGGTATCGCATATATTTTAGTAATACAAATAAGGTAGAGGTACATAAGGATGTTGTGTTTTTACCTGACTTGTGTAGTATTGAATATTTGGAAAAGGAGAATTTAAATGTGTGTGAACAAAATGTGGAAAATGTTGTGTTGAGTGATGATGAGAATATTCAAGGGAAAGAGCAGGAGGTACAAACAAATGAAAGTGAGAATGTAATAAATGAGGAACAGAGCAGTGATAGTGAAGCAAATGGTAGAATGCAGCTAAGGGACAGAAGTAAAATAAAAATACCAGATAGGTTAGTTGATTATGATTTGGGTTTGTTGACAGTTTGTGATGAAGATCCTGTAACATATGAGGAGGCTGTATCAAGTAGTGATAGTAATAAATGGAAACAGGCAATGGAGCTAGAGATGAAAGCACTCAATGAGAATGAGACATGGTTTAGTGTAGAGAAGCCAGAGAATTGTGATATTATTGATTGTAAATGGGTTTTTAAACGTAAGAAAGATGAAAAAGGTAACATTGTGTCACATAAAGCTAGGTTAGTAGCCAGGGGTTTTAAACAAGATTTGTCATTGTCAGAAATTTATAGTCCTGTAGCAAGGTTAACCTCTGTAAGGTTATTTTTAGCATTCTGTAATGAATATAACCTACCAATACATCAATTAGATGTTTGTAGTGCCTTTTTGTATGGCGACATTGATGGTGATGTTTATATATCTTTGCCTAAAGGGTGTTATAATGAGAAGAAAAATAATAATGTGTATAAGTTAAAAAGATCTTTGTATGGTTTAAAAGACTCACCCAAAAATTGGAATAAAAAATTTCATGATGTTATAACTAAATTAGGTTTTCTGAGATGTGATTATGAATATTGTTTGTATATGAAAATAAATGCAGAGTGTAAAGTATACTTACTATTGTTTATTGATGATTTGTTGTTAGCATCTAGTGTTGTCAAAGAGATAGAAAATGTAAAGCAGTTGTTAAATGAACATTTTAAAATGAAAGATTTGGGTCAAGTTAGTTACTATTTGGGAATGCATGTAACACAGAACTTAAGGGAGGGTACTATAATAATAAATCAGAGTACTTACCTTGAAAAATTGCTAAACTCTTGTAACATGTTAGATTGTAAGGCGGCTGTGACCCCCATGGAAGAAAATTTTGATCATAGTGTGTTAAAAAGAGATGAGTCAGAGAGTCCAGAAATAGAACAAAGATGTAGAAAGGTAATTGGTTCACTGATGTATGCTATGTTATGTTCTAGACCTGACTTATGTCTTTCCATAAGTATTTTAAGTAGGTATCAGTCCTGTGCTAGTATAGATTTATGGGTAGCTCTCAAGAGAGTGCTACGGTATGTAAAAGGAAGCTTACAGATAAGCTTATTGTTTAAAAGAGATAAAATTAAGAATATCATTGGTTTTGTTGATTCGGATTGGGCCGGTGACAAAGTTGATAGACGGTCAACTGGTGGTTATGTGTTTCAAATTTATGGTTGTACAATCTCATGGGTTTCTCGAAAACAGACTACAGTTGCCCTGTCATCCACCGAATCCGAATATGTAGCGTTAAGTTTAGCTGTTAGCGAAGCTTGTTGGTTGAAAAATCTTTTAGAATTTTTTGAAGGTAAAACTGAGTGTGTAAAATTGTTTGAAGACAATCAGTCTGTAATTAAACTGTGTAAAAATCCGCAATTTCATCATAAGATTAAACACATGGATATAAAAGTAAATTTTGTTCGCGATATGGTAAATAATAATATTGTAAGTGTTGATTACATCAGCACAGATGACCAAGTGGCAGATATTTTAACTAAACCTGTTGGTAAAGTAAAATTTAAACATTGTTTGGGATTGTGTTAGTTTTTTTTTTGTTTCTAATATTGTATAATTTCTTTAGAGTTTTAACATTGAGGGAGGGTGTTGTGAAATATTAGTGTTGCAATGTTAAAAATAATATTTAGGGTATAGTGTATGACAACACTGACTTCCTCTTCCCTTTTCTCCTGGAGCGACGCCATCGTGTACACGTAAATAATTGTGTCCTTATATTATTACCAATAAACGACAGTTTAAACAATACCTGGGACTTTCCATCAAACCTCTACTTGTAACATAAATAAATAAATAAATCATTTCAGCATCATTCAATTTTACTGTTTGGGTTTTTCGGATAAACTCTTAATTATTTTTCCTTTTTAAAATTAGGTCAGTAGGTAACCGCAAATTAGGTAAACAAATAGTCGTACAAAAAAATGTCTACACCGCACCGGTGACTGAACTAGCGGCTTCTGTATTATAAAACACTAGTTTATAGTAAAGGGAAAACCCACTACTACGGCGGAGGGTGTGTTAGGTAAACAGTGACTTGCAAAAGTTTTTATTACCTCATGAATGACTCAAAACCCATGCGCTTTTAATATCCAATTTAACTTGACCTACCGCTACCCTCTCCGTGTCTTCAAAAATGGATGTCAGCGCAGTGATTGAGTGAATCAATCGGGGTCTACCTTGATTGATCGCTGAGTGACTTGGACGAACTTGATATTATGTGACGTCATACACTGGCGAGACGAGTTACGCGTTGAATGGGGTTTTTACGCGCACTTTATAATGTTTAGAGGTGTTCTGTGCTAATATTTGATTGTTTTTGTAGATTTTATTTAATGTTGTGTTAATTTAGAAAATTTTATCGCTTGACCGAGCAGTTGTTTGGATCAGATTTGATCTTTAAATTAGCTATAAAAACGTACCCATACATCCTACACCTACTAATATAAAACTATTATCAATGCTATCAGAACAGCATACAACCAAAATCTAAAACTAGTTCACCATTGATTAGAAAGCAAATTCAGGGTCCTTTCAAAAATCAAAATTCACTGCCACACTGTTTCCAATTTCAAAAGTTGTCGGCCAGTCTATTATTAGTGAAGTCTGTGTCCAGCGATGGTCCCGATTACTCGCGAGTTCATATTTATACAGTGTTCAGTTGTATCGAGTCACAGTTCGAATTGAGAACCGAGAGAGACCGTGACAATCATTGGTGCATTCACCTCGCTTTCGTTGTTTGTTGTTCGCGAAATCATATCAAAGGTAAATGTTTTGTTCGTTCATTTTTGTCTATCAATTTTTTCGTAGTTTTTAAAGTTGGTTTAATATGTGAATTGTTATTTTCTTTTAATGTTTCAAAAGTAAATAAAAGACAAAGTTCAATTCTATAAGCGATAACAATGATGGAAAAGTCAAACATTATTTTGTATAATTGTATTGAATTGACTTATGCTACGGAAAAAGTCATTGCAGAAATACGAAACGCTTTGAAAGCGATTGCCCTGTTGTCAAGTGAATTTATAAGTTTTGGTTGATTGATGTAGCTATTTCAATATTAAACACAATAGCATAACATTGTGAATATTTGAACAAATCCTTTTTATTTTTAAACCTTTTTTATCCCAGTCCTGGGAAACAATTACCGGAAATTAAAATTAAAAATATTATAAAAACAAAAATATTTTAGAATTATTATACAATATTTTGGTATATTAAACTTATTAAGGTGTTTTATACAGTAATGCTTTTCTCAATAAGTGGGCTATAAAAAATCAAACAATAGATGTTGATTTTAAACAAGCATTTTTTCTCTCATTGTTATTAAAAACTTGAGTGTGTTTATCATATAACGTGTTCCATTCTAAACAAGATTCATTGTGATTATTAACTAAAACTAGTCCACTTATTGAATAACAAAAGTAACAATCCTGCATCACCAATAATTTAATTAATTCTTGATTTCTTTGTTCACAGAAAATGCCTGCCTACAAAGTCGTTCTTGCTCTCACAATCACAGTCGTGATCGCTGTTGTGAAGGCTCAAAGGCCGTTTTATGCTGGGCTGAGCCCTATCGGATATCCAGCAGTGGAAACAGACCTAATATCTAATAGGTTCGGCGAGGATGAAGCTTACCCTATTGAGGCTAGGGGTGACAGGAATCTCATTAACCGATTGGAGGCACTCCCCGTTGCTAATCGACCTATCTGGTACCTGAACTGGAGACAGTATGAGGACTTAAGACGCAACCCACAGACTTATCCTCAGAGACAAAATAACTTCATTGGTAGTAGATAAACGAAGAAAGTCAAATGTATGGAATGAAAGTATGGATCGATTTAGAATCTCGATTTTAGTATTCGATTCTTGACTGACAAATGAATGTGAATCAAAATTAGAATTTGGTTGGTGGAAGTACAACTGGTTTGGTTTGGAACGACTGCGAATCTATAAAAACAGTATTATTAAATAAAGTGTTTTTGAAAGTTTAGAGCAAAGACTTATTTGGAGTGATTTAAAAAGTGTAATTTTAGAATTTGTTACTATTTGAGTCATTGAATTATTAATATTTATTTTATTTTTATTGTTATTGAATTATTTATTGTTATTTCACCAGCATACATTTTTTGTTTTAATTTGCATGCCAGTGTTATAAGTATTGTAATTATGCCATTATATTGTAATTATATGCATTTACTATTCTATGTAAAATAAAACGTGTTATTTTTTATGAAAGAGAACCATCTTTAATTAATTTTCTTCTCCTATATTGTATTACTTAAAGCAATAATAGCATAGCACTTTATTCCATTCAACGACGAAAAAGCAAAGTTTAAAACTGTTATTATTTTCAGACCGACACGTGAAAGCAAAAGATAATCTAGCTTTTAAAAAGAAATTAGATTTTCACGAGTGGCTGAACTGTACGTAGTGTAAATAAAAATGCAGATTACATCACTCTATCACAATGTGTTAATATAATTTTTTAAAGAATCGCACATCAAAATATAAAAAAAAGAAATAAAATTATGATTAAAATAGTCGCAGAACAGGTAATTCGAATTAAATGAAAAAGGATTGCAAGAAATCTTAAGGAACATCAGATGGTAAATCTTATTTACGCATTTGTGTTCGGAGCCAGGGAATCGATTGCAATCGGTTTTAGGCTCGCGACCACTAATTACATAAACAACACGTGAAAATTGTCTAATAAAGATGAGCCTTAGTTATCCCGATATAAAGAGTCCTAATTTAAAAACAACTTCGGCTAAAAAATAAACCGTTAGAGTAAAACTGATACTATTTATAATAATTGAGGGGTTTATTCATAAACGATGATTAAAGTTAAGTAATGATTAGCGATTGTTTAACCATACATTTTTGACGTTTGAACGTCACTTAACTTTAATCATCGTTTATGAATAAACCCGTTAGTGTTATGGTTTAAAATAAGCCGATTCTGACGAACTGCATACTACGCCTCCACCACACAGGACACAGGACAGGTGACATATTGTTCAGCAAAACTGTACTATTTTAGGTTGTCTGGCATCTGTCATATTACCTGATCAAGATTATGTCTGGACTTTAAAGGAGACGGTGACCTCTGAGTTTGTTTCGGCGTTTCTTCTCAGAGTAATCAGATAGGAAACGCCGACCTCATCTAACTTATTTAAAAAAATTAAAAAATAATATGACGTGTAAAAGTGATTAAAATATTCTATTTACAGAATAAATAATTTCATTTTATATAATTTCTGAAAAATAACTCTGGTTGCATTCGATCACTCAAGTGAGTTTAGTGAGTTTAGCGTGTAACCTAGCTATAGGTAATATTGTAATCTGCAAACCTGCTAAATAATTGTAACCTTGTAAATTTTGCTTATAGGTAATATTGTATAGCCTGTAAACCTGCTGACTGTATTACCTGGACAATAAACTATTTTCTATTTCTATTTCTAATTGTAGTATTTTTTTAACATAGATTATTAGGTTGTTTCATAAAAATATGAATGAAATGTTAGGCGCGTAGAAGTGAGTACAAGCACGAAAGTTTTTTTATGATTTTTGTTGTTTATTTTCTTATACAACAAAAATCATAAACAAAATTCAGTGTTTCAATTTGTGCCCATAGCATTATGCATAATCAACCTATAACATTCCCACTCCTGGGACACAGGCCTCTTCTCAGTGAGAGAAAGTAAACTGCCTGCCTGGGTTAGAAATTTGTGCCTGGTTTATTGCGGCTCACTCCCTATTAAATGGGACGTCAACAGACCTGCCATCAACTCCTCCGTAACATGTTTAAGAAAAAAAAAATATAAAAAAAAAACTTGCTGTTAGAAAGAATTAATCACAATACAAAATAATTTATAAAACTACCTAGAGAAAAAAATGCTAAACTCCATAAAAAATACAACTTTTTTATTACAACATAAAATTACTCCAGGAGAGTGCTTTCATGCTACTAGCAAAATTATGTTGTCGAGGCCAAATTAGTTAATCCAATCACATTTTGGAAGTTTTTAAACCTCTAATAGATTTCCAATTTCAAGGAATAATAAAAAATATTTTCAAAAATATAATTTGCTTCAGACCGCATTTCATGTATACTTTACCGACTTGAAAAAACGAGGAGTCTCTCAATCCGAGTTTTGAAGTGAAAACTTCTTTATGCGCGTTGAGCGTAAACTTATGGATTTGCATCAGAGACGCGCCCGCGCCGTAGTGCTTTACTATTGGAGGAATATAGATGGCGCTAATACCATTGTTAAGTGTTCACTTCTTTACACCTCTGGACAAATTTAGATATAATTATGTTGTTTACACGGTACATTTCGTAACTTATGTTAAAAGAGCCAGGCCAACATTGTAACTAGGCAAAAGTCAGTCTTCAATCTGCAACTGAGAGTTCCCAAAGACGGCCAAACACCAGCATTACTTTTTTATGCATAACTAGCTTTTGCTCGCGGCTTCCTACCCGCGTGAATGTTGGAAAATATCCCACGGAAAAGTACTAGCGGGATTAAAAAGTACCCTATGTTTTAATCCAGGTTATAAACTATCATGTGTGCCAAATTTCATCGAAATTCGTTCAGAGGTTTTTGCGCCAACCCGGAACTTACATCCAGACAAACAGACAAACGTAAAAAAACTAAAAACTACACAAACACCTCGCAGATACTACTTTTTTTTCAAAAATATTCACTTTTATGTTTTGAAATTGGTCTTCAATCATCACTTATTCAGATTTTCGCAACCACGTTGCTTAGATCTGAATCAAGTCTAGCTTTTGAACGGCAGTCCTTTGACAAAACCCTCATCTCGATGGCGTATCTGTCTGTAGACCACTCTGACAAATTAACTCCCAAAGCGTTAGAGAGCTGTTTGATGGGTGTGGGATAGGATTATTACAGATTCACTGATCTTCTTTTTCGGTGAAGTAGGCGTTGAACCAACACTATTGAATTGGCCATCCTACCCGTAAATCTTTAAAGTAAATAAAAAATTGGTACTTCATAATATATGTTTCTAAAACAATTGTATTTCTAAGATAATTTACAGTGGTTGGGAAAACATACTTTACAGCGAGATGATTTAATTAGAAAATCGCTTAAATTATTTTTATCAGATACCTTAATGCTAATTTTGAAACACAAATGAATGGTAACATAAATGAAATTGTGCAAGTTGTATTCGGTAGTAGGCCGAAAACAATTTCATACCCAGTGACACTCGCACAATAAAGACGAATCTAACGACATATCATTCATCAAAATCGGTTCAGCCCTTTAATAGTTACGAGGGAACATAGAGGGGACATACACACACACATACATACATGCATACAGGTCAAACACATAACCCCGTTTTTTTGGCTTCGCTGCAGTCGGATAAAAATTAAATCAACGGTCGTTTTCGGCAAGATGGTGTATCAATAAACTTGAACTTTCACCGTTATGGGAAACTAACTAAAGGAATTACTATTACTGACCACCATTTGAGATGATTTAAGCAAATTATAAACATAATCATAACCAGCTTATAATGTTCCTGTGTTGTTGTTTATTTATTTTTTATTATGTATACACACACGCTGTATTATAAGACTGTTTATCATCTGTCACCTCACACCTCAGGTCCAGTTGAAAACCAGCGTCAGGCACTAGCTGTCTGGCATTTTTGCTGAACTGGGCCTATTTAGCGCAGCCGCGAGGCACACTTTGAAATTGTTTCTTTTATTTTTATTTTTTTATTCGTTTGTGTTGTGTGCCCTGTCTGTGCTAAATAAATGTATTTTCTTTCTTTCTTTCTTCTTTTCCCACTGCTGGGACATATGCCTCTGCAAGAGTGCAAGCAAAATATAATAGAGAAAAAATATATTATTAAACCCATACCGCAGGCATTGAATCTACTTTTCAAATATCTCCTATTTATATGTGTGTATGCCCATTAAAAACTTTTACAAAGTCCACGTGTCAAAGGCTCGTAAAACACGCCAACCAGGGGGCCTATAACGGCCACATTAGCAATTCCTCTACAAGCAATTCATTTCCTAAATTCCCAGGTGTCATTAGCAATTTCTCTAATTTGACACAAAAGCAATTCATATTTTGTGGACCATTTTACGAATCTCCATAGAAAACTGTCAAACAAATGAATTATTTATTATGAATTGCACGCAGATTATAAATTATGAATTGTTAGTTTGTGACATTTTACGATGAGTCATAATATTTTCCTATTATGATTCTGCCAAAATTGCTGTTTTAAGCCCCCTGGCAGGCGCGGTCGCAGCCCAAGATTGGGGGGGGGTCACCATTGGTGCCAAGGAATATTTTTAGTCTCTCGACAGCTTGAATGATTTTGGGGGGGGGCCCAAGGACCCCCTCGGACCGCGCCTGCCCCCTATAGTTCTTCACAGATGGTACGAAAAATATTAGATGTAAAGTTAGAAGTAAATGGTTCATACGACACCATATCCTTAATTAAGACCACACTTTACTGATAGCTAGATAACTGCTGTGATGGATTATAAGTAATAAAAAGAATTCAGTATAGGTATTTGGCAACGCTGCAAGCTAGTTAAGTTATTATTTATATATTCCTGTTTCTATTGTACATGACGTATGTTTTTTGGTATTTATTTATCACTGCATATAATAAAACAAAGTCCTCCGCCGCATTTCTCAGTCTGTCTGTCTGTTCGTGATAAACTCAAAAACTACTGCACCGATTTTCATGCTGTTTTCAGCAATGGATAGAGTGGTTCTTGAGGAAGGTTTTAGTATATAATAACCGACGTCCACGCGGGCGAAGCCGCGGGCTTCAGCTAGTCTATATTAAATATGTACAGTATTATCCGCCGACAGCTCGACACTAACAATTGTTCCTTCCATGTTGATACTTTGATTCCTACTTCTTGTCGATACCGACCGTCTATTTAATTTATGTATATAAAATTCATACCATATGTTTCGGTTACTCTTTAGAACTACCAAAAAAACGGGTAATATGAATGCATTAAAATTCCTTACTATTATTTGCATAATTGACATTGTGAAATGCCAATTTTTGGGTACGTTAAATAAAAGAAAATATTCACTCAACATAAAGACGTCACTCAGTATGAATATCAAAGTGGCTATATATAGGCGTCGTATTATGTTAGCAGCTGGGTTTGTACTCTTGTGGAAACTATGACAAAGTGACAATACAATTATAAAGTAAAAAAAACAGTTGGCTATTAACGCAAAAATTGAGCTTCCCCGAAAGAATTTTACAAAGGCGAAAGCACCAGCATTTTGGGGAGTAACTAATGGAAAGAGATAAGGTGCCAAACAGAAAATAAATATAGAATTTGTTATTAAAGACAAAACCCAGGCAAAGAGGCTACTTTTTAAATATATCCTTTTGATACGCCCATTGAAAATTTTTACAAAATCTACGTAAAATATATGACATATTACTAACAACCAGTGGCTCTTTACACAAAAGAAATACGAATTTAAAAAAAGTCGAACTTCATTATGTATCCACTGATATCCTTGGGCGTTTCTAAAAACTCCTGACGGTATTGTTCGTAACTCAGTATAGTATAAAAAGTTTGCTAAAATTGTATTCAAATAGACATAGTTTCTATAATGACGAAACTTTATTATTAAACTCCATGATGCCACTCCGTACAGCAATGCAGCTAATGATAACACCAACATAGTGTATTGTGTAATATCTTGAGTTAAATATATATTTTTCCACATTGCATTATCCTTCACTGTTACTGCAGAGCCATGTATACTGGTATCGTTATCAGACATGGCGGATTTCACTTGCACACTTGCACAGTTTGTACTGATTCAGTTTGAACAACTTCCATAAACAGTTAGTGAACAGCTTGGCCAGCTTGGGGCGAAGGAGTCCTACGCCCTAAAATGAGGCGTTGTTTCCGAAACAATAAATTATAGTAAAGTCAAGTATGTATTTTATTATAACACTGTGTATTGGGCACTATTTTGAAATTTGTTATACACTTAAATGGCACGACGAATTCTTGTTAGGATATGTGCAATACTGCGGAGTAGACGTTTCTAATAAAAACAAAAACAAATTACAGACTAACCGATCCGGATTGTCCGTCCACCTTAAACTCTCTAGAATGTTCTGTGGAGTTGTACAAGATAAATGTAGAGTGGATACAAAGATGTGGATTTGTACAACTCCAGCACCCTCTTGAGCCATGTATGTGGCATCGAGTCGTAGGACTCGTAGGCCTTCTTATAATCTATCAAGCATGTTAACAGATCCTTGCAGGATCAATGAACCTGTTGGCTAATGGCCATGCCGATGAGGAGTAGCTCCTTAGTACCGCGGGACCCGTTCTCTTACATCCATTTTCACAGGCAGACATAATCAAGCCGATCGACCGCCATGGCCCTCGCACAATGGTCCACCTAAAGGATTAAGTGCGTAAAAACCAAACCCTCTTACATAGAACATAATCGAGTAACTGTCAATGTGCGTATTAATTTTCGCTCTCAAAATGAATGTAAGAAGTTTAAAGACTTTCGAAAAACACGTGATCGGTCCACAATGCTTGGGTTCCGTGGGAAAAACTAACTTATGAACAGGTAACACCCATTGTTAGAAACTGCGGTAGCGACCCAGACTCTAGGGATGACTGAAACATCTGAGATGCCAGGCAAATGTGTGAACTAATTATCCGTTTCAATCAAAAGCTGTGCAATCCGTCCGATCCCGGTGATTTTTAATTCGGTAACGGACGGACTGCTCTGGTTACGACTAATGGCGTAATTAGGTCAGCTTCCATTTCTGGTATAGTTCCACACACTCGCTCGACACCCTGCATCCAGCCAGCCTCAGCGTGACAGACTGGCATCAACCATCGCTGCGCCAGAATCCGGGTGGCACACGTCTGTCACATTTTGTTCAGGTCGCTCCCAAGCTCTATATACCCACCTCTCAATGTTCTGAAACATGTGATTCTGCGTGTATCGATCAACCCGCTTCTTATACCCCCAAATACGGGTCGCCCATGCACAAACTTTCTGCTTCAGGAAGTCGATGTGCTCTGTGATACGGTACATGATTGTATTCTCGAGGGCTTCTTATTCCAGTCCCCGAGAACGTCCACCTTAGAAAGCGCATCACTCGTGGTCGTGTGTTGCCCTGCCTGGAGTAGTGTAGTAATTGTTCATTCATTATCGTTTTTGACTACATTAGAAAAACACATGTTTTTCACAACAATGTTTTTTTGTGGTCTGTTCATATTGTGCTATAAAAAATAGTATCCAAGTGACATTCATAGTATGTGATGGGTATTTTTACAACCTGTTTAGCCGTTTTATATATCAGATAAATATCAATTAACGGATTTTTTATATTTATAGTAAATATTGGATGTTTTCGAACCCTGCAAAAATTTTCATTAGAAATATGTTCCTCAGTGAAATGGTCTATTATTAATCGTAGATCCTATATTTGGAAGGATCAACCAGGCTTGTGTCTAATGAAATAGGCGACAGCAGAAACATAAAAACCTCATTACGGGGATAGGAAAAGGTTAAGGAAAGATTATGGGGATAAAGATAAGGTTTCCCATCATCACTCACGTTTAACCATGGATGCACCTTTTTTGGCAACAAAGTGTTCGCCATTAATTTAATAAAAAAGGCCGACTTTTCCTGCAGTCAGTGCTAGTTTTAATCTGATTTCTGATCTGCAGAATGGCAACGTGGCAGCCGCAATGAAATCTTGAAGAATGTAGCTGATGGGATCTCTCTCCGCTTTGGAGGTTCTTTGTTAAAATCAGTCATCTGACTATCAGCAGGAATTCTTTGTTTTGTCATAGGATTTATCGGATGTCAGTGTGATTTTGACAGTAAGGATTGAAAACTTTCTTCCGAAATAGTCTACGTACAAAAAGACCTAGACAAAGATCGTTAGAAATGAAAGACAAAATGACAGATTGTAGAAAGATTTCTACGGTGCGATGTCAAAAATGAAGAAACGAACTGTCACTTTGTATAGAAAAAGCTACCTATGTCCATTCTTTGTAGAGATAGAAAGCGCCATGCTACGCCTGCTCGATGTCCGAAATAAAATATTTATGAATTCTAATGAATTTCTTGATTTTAATTGATATTAATTTTAATGATGTAGGTACATATATGGTTCAGCATATAATGTTTAAGTCTTACTATAAATTATATTTGGTAATATGTATCGTAAAATCATTATGTATCCTAAATAAAGACTGTTTCATTTAATTTTTTGTTGTACTCTTGATAAAATGAATTAAAAATATACAAATGCATAGAAAAACGAGAGTAATAAATATTAGAAGGATGCCAATGATGTATTCGTTATTTAACTGTGGATGACATTATAGTCATAGCCACGTTGCCGTTATTACTATTAAGCCCCTTTCCTCACTGGTCGGTACGTCAGTAGTGCGGGATCGGTATGCTCGGTACCGAAAGCTTACCGAGCGCCTTGTAATATATATATATAATATATAAATGCGAAAGTGAGTTTGTTTGTTACGCTTCCACGCTAAAACGGCTACCGTATTCTTTTCTAACCCCTTTCGTCAATTCCGTACGAGACTTTTAAACAGCTCGGATTCACGAGACCCCGAACGTGCGACACGAACCGTCTTTTTATAAAGTCGTATCCACATTCATATCGTTCTTTCTGGGTCTTTTTTGTTATTTGGTTAACTTAAGCACGTTCCATCATATTGGCTCGTTTTTCTTTTCTTTTGTTTTGTATTGTAGGATTCAACTAACGATACGTAAAACGCCCTATAATCATTAAGTTCTCTTAATATAGTGCTGTGCACTTCTGTAAGTGACGAATTCACGATACCTAATTATATGTAATATTTTTTGTGTATGTCTTAGTGAGTAAGTCGTTGAGGTGCCATATCAATAAATAAATAAAATAAATAAAAATACCGTATACCGTACTGAACAATGACGAAACGAAAGCAGTGCGGTATCGTTTCGGTATTATACCGAAACATCAAAATCATAGTACCTACTGATTTCAACAGCACTTGTCCGAACCGCACCTGAGAACTTCCGCTAATAGCACTGAAACAAAATTTTACCGTACCGACCAGTGTAAGGCCCAGGCCCAGGAAAGGGCCTAACGGTTAGCCAACAATAGGTACGGCAACGTGGCTGCCTGTGATTTTATTTTGTTAGGCAAAAGCTGAAATAGATATTTCAGTTTTGTCTGAAACTTTACCAATTAATTTAGCTTAACTTGCTTTCCAAAGCTAGACAAAAGCACTAATTTCAAAGTTGTTTAACATAAAACTTCGTTGAACAAAATTACAACCATAATAACTTTTGAATTGCAAAAAGTGTTTCTGAGTTTAAAACGCCCAAATATTCATTAATTCAAATTGAACCGATCCTAAAAAGATTCATCAACCCTTTCATCAGTATTGCAAAAAAAAAAACTGGGATATTTCCCATTTAAGGGGAATCCATTTATGTTTTTCAGATTTGATAAAATTACGTCGCGCCCATGGGTCGAAAGATCGCCTCTTGAACCTGGTAAAAACGAAGTAGATACCTCGTCGTAATGGCTCATCAAGTTTGCTCGTTCACAATTCGGTGACATTTTTTTTCCATGTGAATATTTCCGCCCGAGTACTTCATTGATTAGTTTCTCAATTGTATAATATGAAGGAAGGTACTTACTTTCAAGTTAATCTTAGAAACTACTAAAAGACGGTGAATAAAAACAAATTAAGGAAACCCCGATTAATGGTAATAATAATAGCATATCCTTGAGCTCAAAATTTGACCTATGTGACATCTTACAAACCAACTTGGCCTGAGTGGAGGATTACAGCCCACTCACTCATACATAGAGGAGGCCTGTGTCACAGCAGTGGGAACATTAGAGGCTCATAACACTATGTGTTATTGTCTTAAATCACCAATCGTGTATTTGTCCTTTCTTAGCGTCATGATTGCCGTAGATAAACGTATTTACTTTCCTTCTTTCTTTCCTTCCTTCTTTACTCTTTCCATGTTTGGTAGAGAAGAAGATGTAGGAAATGAAGATGGTAAAGCCCTTCAGTGGGACAGTCACGTTTTAAGTAGACTTGAATAACTGGCGAAATGTAGGTGTACTGTATGTGCATCTCTGCCTAACCCTTTGGGGAATACAAGCGTAATGTTAATAATAATCACTGTGTTGAATACGAAGTTTATTTATTTTATTCTATTCGGGATACTAACAGATATCTTATGCAGCGTTCTGAAACAATATAAAATTAAAGGCCATTTACAAGTTTCCACTGATAAACACGAAAAATGAAAACGAAAAAAAAGGTCGACATAAAATACCTTATAAACATAAATTAGGAAATAAATAGTATGTACTCGATAACTAATACAAAATAACTTACTAAGTTAACTAACTAGAACTAAATGTTAATAGTTTTAAACCTGTAAGCGTATATTTAAACCATTTCGGAACGTGAGAGTTTAAAATTGAGTAGGTGGCAAATTGTACTGTGCTGTGTTCAGTTTTAAATGGTTTCACCTTTAAAGTTTCATATTAATTTTACACTTATTTAATTACTAGCTGCGCCCCGCGGTTTCACCCGCGTAAGTCTCGATCCCGTGGGAATATCGGGATAAAAAGTATCATATGTCCTATTTTAGGTCATGGTCTACCCCTGTGCCAAATTTCATCCAAATCCGTTCAGCCGTTTTAGCGTGAAAGCGTAACAAACAAACAAATAAACTCACTTTCGTATTTATAATATTAGTAAGGATAAGATGCAACGGAAATTATTCACAAAGGTTAATAGGGAATATGCATGTATTTTTTTAATCTTTTTATTTGATAGTTTACATCGTCAAATAAGTCATCGGCAGAAAAGCAATTTAAAGTTGTTAAAAAAATGTTTAAAAATATCCAACCGATCCGGGCTATTTAAACGCCCTCCACTTGGCGCGCTTAGTGTGGTGACGTCACCGTCTGTGAAAACAGACAAGCAACTGTCAAGTCAACGTCAAACACTCCTTTTTCTATGAGCGTTTGACATTGACTTGACACTTGTTGATTGACTTGACATTGACATTTTGATTGTTATTCCGGATTGTTACGTCACATCCGCTCTTAGCCTTTTCAAGTATTTGAATTACCCACAGTTATTTGGGGCTTTTTAAAAATTAATTTCCCGCTCAAAATGAAATTTTATTCAAAAATATTGATGGAGGCATAATTCTGAAGTAACATAGTTTACAAAAAAAAATATTTGACCCATATTTGAATCACATGCATATTCCCTATTGTAAACAAGGTAACTAGAGATTAGAGAGATTGCGAAGATGGCATTAGCATAGAATCATTAAAAGTTGGTTTACCTATGTGGCCTAAAACCTTCAAAACTTTCAAGAAGCACTTTATACATCCCATTCAATTCTACTTCCCCTAATTACATTTAGCTATACTTACTTATCACACATTCACAGATTGCTCTTCAGTAAAGCGACCGCCAAAACTGACGGGGTTGAGTGGTTTCTGAGCACTATCGTACGTACTCGCGTGCGTGTAACCGACAGCCAATATTTTACGTAGAGCCTGGCACGAGAAAATTGAATGACGGAAATTTTGGTGATAGAAGAGAGTATTATAATTGCCTGATTTAGGACTAAGTTGTTGCTGAAACGATCTTTATATTGAGAATACAAAATTATTGTAGAAAATGTATAGTATTATTTAAGTTGAAATGTTTTAATTTCAATAAAATCGCGTATTTTTCGGGGTTTGGGTAGGCAATTTGTTTTTTTTTTCCTAGCTGTCCACTACGCTGTCCCACTCCTGAGCAAAGGCCTCACTCCAGTCCTTCCACCTTTCGCGAGCCCGCGCGTCCTCTTTCCAGTTTTGATGGAACCTATCCATTCGTCCCGCCATCTCCTACGTGGTCTGCCGCGACCCCGTCTCACTGTCTCAGAGCACCAGTTTTGTGCTATTTGGGCCCACAATTTGTCCGGCATGCAGACGTGTCCTGCCCATTTAATTTGGGCAGCCTTTTGAGCCACGTCAGTTATCTTTGTTTTGGAGGCAATTAGTACCAAAGAAATGTATTCTAAAACTAAGAAAGAATCAACAAATCACTGCAACGAGCACCGGTGTTTATATTGAAATACTTTCCAGCAACATTCGGTTACCTTGCGCAGTTGCTCAATTCAGAAAGTCATTAGGCGGTCGAATGGTATCGCAAGTAACTTCAACCTTAAACATTTTGCAGTCGATTTGCACGGTTCCAGTTGGTTGTTCAAATTGTTGCGACCAACATAATTGAGTAGTGGTGATCAGTGGTGGCCCAGTGATACCAGCCGCGACTTACGAGTTGTAGGTCGTGGGGTCGAACTCAGTCAAGCACTTTACTTTGTTTAAATTATTTCATCACCAATGCTCTCGGAACGGTGAAGGAAAACATCGTGAGGAAACCGTCATGTCCTAGAACCAAAAAATTCTAAGACGTGATATTTATCAACCCGCGCTGCGCCCGCGTGGTGGATTACGGCCCACTCCCTTTCACTGAGAGGTGGCCTGTGTCCCAGTAGTGGGAACATTATAGGCTGATTATAATGAACATATCATTTGATGGTACGCTACTCCTTCCATTTAATTCCAATAAACTCAAGGCAATTATTTGACTCCGGCACAATAATCTAAAACATTCAAAACCCATTAAAACAATGAAACAGCGAAACAGACACAAGATCATCTAAATTCCACAAAGTTTCTGCACCTCCTGTAAGTGCACACGAAATCTAAAGTTTATACCGCATGTAATTAACACGTTAATTGTTCTGTTTATTTCAAACGATTGTCTTGGGAGCTGTCTTTAACTTAGCAATCTGCTGCTGTCATAAGTTTGCAGCGTTTGCTCTGAAAGTAGGATAGGAAGTTTGTTCAAATGTTGGAACAATCGCGATAAAATGAGGCTGTTTTGTGCCGTTTGTTGTTTTGTGTAAGATGCGTTCATTATTAGTTCGTGAATAACTAATAATTAGATATTGGTGCCAATTCTGTTGTTCACAAACTAAACTAAATTGAAGTTCAGTGAATCGTTTTCTTTCTATTTCATTAAAAAAGGACCGAATATAAATTTTAGTTTAGTCCGGTCAGATTAATCAGCGCCTGTCACTATTCCTTAAAAGTTTAGACGTGATTAAAAAATTGGCTACTAAAATTACGTCATTTTACGTCAGGCGCTGATTAATTTGACAGGACTAAACTAAAATTTATCTTCTGTCCTTTACTTAATGAAATAGAAAGAAAAAGATGCACTGAACTTTTTAATTTAGTTTAGTTACTATGTATAATTTAGTCATTTCGTCTTAATTTTAATAGGTTTTCAGTCGCATTTCGATGTATCTACTCGCTTTCGTGTTAAATGAAATGTGTTTCTTATCATTGTGGTTTTTTCAGGTTAGATTTATACAAACATGAATATTATTTCAATTATTAAAGTATTATGAAGACTTCATAATGCAGATGTTAAATAAAATATCATGTAAAGCACCCAGGTTATGTACTCATAAAACCAGAATGTGTTGTTTGAAAATAAAAACAATTTCACCCACCACGCTGTATATGAAGTGCAAAATTTTTAATCTCATCTAATAAAGTAATAACGAAGGTGCTTTACGAAGCACGGGCCGACGAACGGTTTTTTTTAATTAGTTGAAAGAACTCCACCTTACGTAAAAAATGTATGTTCAGTATGTTTTTTATTAAAATATGTGGTTTAAAAAACATGATGTAGGTAAACAGGGGTAATTTTAGCACCTGAATTTTTTTTGTTGAATTTTGTAGATGGGTGGTCAACTTTTAGATTAAAGTTAACTGAAAAGTAAAACATATGTCTACACTAATATTAAAAAAGGGAAGGGTTAGTATGTCCCCCCGTAATCTTTGCAACGACTGTCCTGATTCCGAAAATTCTTCCACTTATAGGAAGCTAAAGTATTGTCTTTTTAAAGCATTCTTATTTGAAAACTCGAACTTTATGAAACATTCTCGATACTTTTCTAACAAAATTATTAGTACGTCCTCTCTGAAAATAGTCGATTTTTATTTCATCGGATTCGTCCGTCAGTTGATACTGTAGATATCTATCGTCAATGCTGTCTCGGAAGGCATTTTCAAAAATTTATTCCCTATCTTCCCAGTTGCCGATAAATATTCTCAATGCGACGCGCGCCACAATAGTAGGATTCGGATGTAGGTATCCCGCGTAGAAGTGCTCTATTCATGCTAGATTTCTAAGAAGACGGTAAAGATGTACTTATGGAATATTTTATGGGGACTAATATAAAATTGTATGTGTTGTAGGACCGGATAATGCTGGATGGGTGACTCCTGGGGTAGTATTATGAAGTACTAATGCTATCATTATTCCACTGCGAAAACGGGATGGTGCTATCGGCCTTGTAATAGCTGTTTCTCTCTCACACTGGAAAAGTGGTGGCATTAATACTTCATTATTTGTTTATTTGTTTATTCATAATAAAACAGCATATTTTGCCTAGCGCAAGTCAAAAAAAAAATCACTAGGTAAAAAATGAAAAATAACTTAAATTTCGGAAGTCAGTCCCTATCTGAGAAGAAATGGCGATATAAACTCAGGGCTCAAAGTCGCTTTTAAAGTCCAGACATAATCTTGGTCAGGTCTAGCGAGGGCCATGTAGATTAGTGTCTGAAAAATGGTCTTTTGAGGTAAGAACTAACGTGCCCCTAAGCTTTAATTATAGCCTCAGATACCTACTAAAATGTTGACATAAACAGGTAAGATTTGGTAAAACCATCATCGTCAATAAAACTGGTTTATCAAGTAATTTGAACTTTAGGATGTTTTCAAAATTATTCTATGTTGTTTTTTTAAATCTACAGGAATTAGTGTGACTTTCTGTCTACCCATGTGCCAAATTTCATCCAAATCCATTCAGCCGTTTGACTTTCTGTCTACCTATGTGCCAAATTTCATCCAAATCCATTCAGCCGTTTTAGCGTGAAAGCGTCACATATAAACAAACTCACTTTCGCATTTTTATAATATTAGTTAAGATAAGATTTTCCTCCCATCTTTTGTATACAGGACAAGCTTTCATACGCAGACACGACCTACTCAACTGTCACTTTCTCTGAAAATGACAGTTTCGGCGAACGGCATAACCAAGCAGTTTATTGGTAAGTTCTTAAATAAAACCTCCTTTACGTAACCAAACCAGTAGGTACTATAACGTCATAGTGACACATCGTGAATAAAAATAAAATCTAAATCTTTTTTTAAATTGAGATTCACGGCTCACGTAGTACATACCAAACGTAACCCTGCTAACGACCTATCTAGAGATGTAATTACGCGTAGTAAATTTTATGCGTACCGTAAACGAATGGTACAGGGTTGCCTAATTGAAAACCTAATGGAAAGAGAGTGTTTTGCTTGTTTCTCCCTTTGGTTTGGGGATTATAAATGTCGTTGATTTGAATAGAACCCTTCAAATAAATTAAATAATTGAAGTTCCCAGTTTAATTTACAGCACGGCGCGCGGCGCTGCAAAAATGCCTACAATTTATTTCTTTTCGTGTGGTTAGTGACTAACCAGAGGCCCTAGACAAAGTGACATTCTTAGCTGATCTTATCTGATCTGGTCCGTCTTAGCGATAATGATAATGGAAAAGGCAAAAATGTATAGGACTGACATAAGCTATCGAAAAGCTTATGTCAATCCCGTTAAAAGTCTTTGTAGAAATACGAAACGCTTTCGAAGCGATTGTCACTTGTCTAGGCCCTCTGGTGTCAGAATTTTAAAGCCGCCCAAGGGCCTCTGACTTGGAATTTATTTTTTATTAGTACTTTCATCCATTTTTATTAACTTAATTAAACAATATCTAATAATAATCGGTAATTTCACTGTTAAAATAATGTCAATCTTCTTTTAAGGCTCATTTACTCGTACCTATATTGGTCCAGTATTTTGATCCATTGCACATAGCCATAGACCAAGTATGCTGTTCTGTTGAAATTTAATGAAGTGACAGTCACCTGTCTGTCTTCTACAGACTGTACTTTAGTGAGTGTGCGCAGGAGCTCCACGACCTGATACCACTATCGCCTTTTTACTACCGTACTGCAGGAAACCATCCACACTTGGTTGATTATCTCGACCAGTCGTACTCGGCGCTTCTCCTCCACATTTATTATGTGGACAGTCAAAGTGTGGAATTCTTTGCCAGAGTCTTGTTCCAGTAATCTGCCTTCAAAGCAAGAGTGACCAGGCATCTTCTGGGCACACTCGTTCCATCATAGATCTCATCCAACGCTTTCCATAAGGCGTGATCGAGGTGAAAATCCAGCCAATTCAGAAATTTAAAAAAAATTAAAAAATAACCATCCTTCCTACCATATTCCTACCATATCCTTTTCTTAATCCAACATTGTAACATATATGTGGAAGCTTGTAATTAGTAATTGTCAGCTGTTTACTAATTCGTTACCATTTAAGTGTATAAGTCTGTAAACTTTCTTAAAATTGTAAAAATAAAATAAATAAATAAATAAAACATAAAGTTTTATTTTTTATTTTTTTTTCCCGTAGCACAACGAACATGTGGTAGGCCATTGTTGTGAAATATTTCGAGCGACAAAGAGACTATGTGAGACTCTTTGTCACGATGTTTTTCTTCCAAAATAGTATTTTCTTTTTCCTTGTGGTAACCCTAACACCTACGCATTAAAATATTCGTTAGGATAATTAATTCTGTAATTCGAGTTTCTGATTGCTGTTACCATCTTGTTTCGCTTATTTTGAGATCAATCTTCTTGAGTGTTAAATCATTTTGGTATAAAATTAATCATGTACAGTCCATTCACCTAATACCTACTTACCGTTGAAGCTACGGCATTGAGCAAACTATTGCATAGAAAACTATATTTAATTACTTGCTAACAAACATCAAAATAACATAACAATAAAAAATCTATGGAAAAAGCCTGAAATTATAAACACACCTTTGACAAATGTCGAGTTGACATCAACCTAAAACCGTTTTAATTGCCTGGCCATGTATTGAAATATTTAGTTACCTCTAAACCGAACTTTAAACCGCTGGTATTAACTTCAAATTAGATCATGAAACTTTGCATAATCACTGAACTAACTATAAAGCAGGTAGTTAATTGATTCAGGCGTGACTTTGCGGAAATCCATTATAAAATACAATAGACGTAGACCACACCACAATAAGTGTAGTAACACGTCGCGTTCTGGTTTGCAATTGGTCAATCGTCATCCTGAGGATGCCTCGTTGAAAGGTGAAACACGTGTCGATTTCTTACAGGGTTTTTATGAATCTTGAAGAATAGTCAAGCGGAATAAGTTACTAAATATATCTACGTCTATTGTATTTTATAAAGCAGGTCTTATGTTTTTTAAAATGTCATTTATTTTCACCGTAAAAAGTAATTACCTAAACTATTCGAGGCTTCGAACTTCTAGCGCCTAACTACGTCTCGTTTTCATTTAGGCCGCGAGTAGTACCTATGGTGAGAGCGAGATAAAATTTGAGGTTGGGTAAATTCAAATTTCATCTCGCTCGCACCACGCCCTTAAAAGTTTTTATCCATCCGAGATTGGAGTAGTTTTGTATACGAGATAGATCATTTTTATCTCGTACATTACAAAGTTAGTCAATTTCGTGACTACGTTACAAAGTTGTGCAATGTGTTTTGTTTTTTCGTAATACGGAGGAGTAATTTGATATACATAAGTACTCATTTTGATTTAACATTTTAACCAACAGAACAACCATCTTTTTATTTGGCATGGGTACTAGCTGCGCCTCGCGGTTTCACCGCATAAGTCTCAACACAGTGGGAAAATAGAGATAAAAATAAGCCTATGTCCTAAACCAAGTCACGATGGTCTGCCCATTTATGCTCTATACATGGAATATAAACCCTGCGAATGAAAATCCCGTGGTGAGATTTCGCAGTGCGGCTTAGGCCATAAATCGCTGGGTTTATAGTTTAAATTAATATCTCAATAACTAAAACGACTACCATTTACGTTTCATAAGTCTAATGCAGGTAATCCTCTTCCAACTCGCGGCCTTCACTTTGGAATAAAGTGAAATTTAACTATGTGAAATTTTCTATTTTTTAATATTATAGCGAGTTTCTGGCGTTTATTAATTTGTGGCGGTATCTACATCACCACATGCGAACTACGCATCAAAGACCTGACGTCACACAAAAATCCTGCATCGCGCAATTAGAGTTTACCGTGCGATGTAATAGAAGAAAACCAACATCAATCGTTGGGCAGTTGCAGGCCAAATACAACACCTGTCTGGTAGGAGGATCCTCCCTTTTCTATGGTGTATGAGTGAACTTTACACCCTGTTCCTCGTACTCTTAAAATTTATTAGCTGATGCCTGCTGCTTTGTCCGCGTGGATGTCGGTTATTATATACTAAAACCTTACTCGAGAACCACTCTATCCATTGGTGAAAACAGCATGAAAATCGGTGCAGTAGTTTTTGAGTTTATCGCGAACAGGACGACATACAGACGCGGCGGAGGACTTTGTTTTATAATATGTAAGGATTAAGCTTATTTGATTAATAGTGACACGAGTGTTCATATTTAATGAAACCGACCGTAAATAATTTTTGAGTCGGTTTAAAAATATATAATGTTACCTACTTAATTAAAAAATAAAAACATAGATAATAAAAAATTGACCTCCGTTTAAAGGATACATTCAGAAATTAGGAAATATCTAAAACAGATACGTTAAGACTTGAGACAGCGGACTTTTCGTTTTGCACCAGGGCGCCAGGGCGCCTTATTATTGGATGACATTCTCCTTTGTGAATACCTACTATACTACTATAACCAACTTGTTGAAAACTTTAGGGGCAAGTTAGAAGCACGCAGTCAAGCCGCATGTTATCAAATGATTAAAAAACAGTTTATTTGTTTCGTAATCCTGTTAAGTACACCAACAGCTTGAATATCTCACTCTTTCAAGTTAAAATTCTCAAACCATGGCAGAAAATGAACACATCTACACATATCACATCTACCTAGCCTTTTCCCAACTATGTTGGGGTCGGCTTCCAATCTAACCGGATGCAGCTGAATACCAGTATTTTACATGGAGTAACTGCCTATCTGACCTCCACAACCCAGTAACTGGGTACTACTATACCACTTGGCAAGACTGGTTGTCAGACTTTCGAGCTTCTGACGACCTGTAACGACTGTCAAAGATCCACAAATGACAGCCGGGACCAACGGCTTAACGTGCTTTCCGAAGCACGGAGGAGTCTCGATATGTGAAGATGGTCACCCATCCACGGACCAATCCCGGCAAGCGTAGCTTAACCTGATGGATCGAGCCGTGCGGCTGTTATTACTTAGCCACGAGCTCCTCCATGGCACAAAATAAACGTGAAACTAAATAATAGAACTATTCCCTACTATTCTAATAGTCTCCATACATGTCGTTATTAATGTTAGGTACTCGGTCCACCCACATCGTAGAGTAAACCCACGAAATTAGAACTTGCTTTGTTTCACAATGCAAACTAACATAATCTCTTCGAGCATGAGTCGGATTAATCCTGAAATCATAGAGAAGGAATTTCAAGTATGTGTAAATGTAGAAGTGTAGTAGATTTTCAATATGCACAGAATTGCAATACAAATTCTGTTTTGTATATCGAATGCTATGAATATTATAAAAAAATCATTCGAATATAAAATCCTTTAGACTTAACATTTTTGCGATGGCTAAGCAAAGTTACTCTGATTATGAAAATTGTTTGTCGAACAAGTTTTTTCATTTCTAGTGATGGCCACCAACGAAATTCGACAAATGACCAATAATTTTCAAGTTTTAGATGAAGATGAAATTACTACTTATTACTACACAAACAGTACTCAAACAGTATAGTCCCGCGCCGCATTAGATTACGAGCAAAATGGTAAAAGTACTAGGAGAACGGAATCATGAAGATGATGATAATAGAGAATGCAAATAATTATCATGTAGTATGTAGTAGAATGTCCAGGTGATATGAGCAGAATAAAAAATAAGCATGTCCTACCAAAAAAAAAGAAAAAAAAAATATGCTGACGAATTGAAAACCTCCTTTTTGAAGAAGTCGGTTAAAAAGATTTTTATTCGGATTGGGTTTCTGGGCAGAATACCCACTACATCGATAATTCGATACCCGTACCATGCTCGTGCCAGCCAGTTGGATATCTTCAAACCGATGTGTGCACACATGTCACGATTGTTCAGGAAATAGGTATCCTTCATTTCTAAGATCCATGGCATAATCTGTGTAAACAATATGATATTACAAGTCAAAACTTATGTAAATGACTGAGGGTAAGTAACTTCACACATCAGAAGGGATTAACTGTAATTGATTAACCAGGAACTCTCCCAGGAACCTGTTGTTGCGGTAAACATGGGGATTTTCCCAAAGAAAATCTGTGGGAAGATTTCGTGCATCTGTTTTGTTACTAAGGGTTTTTACGTGAATCAAAGTTTGAATAAGCTTTCGTGTCTGATAATCTTGAATAAATTATGTAACCGCTCAACTGTCAATTTTTATTAGAAGTCGATAATAATAAAAATTCTATTGTGTCTCGTTAGTGACAGTACTCCATAAACTTGGTATTATTTTTGGACTTTCAGATGCTAAACTTAACGTGAACTGAATTTATTAACACTTTTCCTATAACACTTTAATAAATAGTTCATGTCCTTTTATAAACAATCAATGTGCCTAGCCTTTTCCAAACTATGTTGGGGTCGGCTTCCAATCTAACTGGATGCAGCTGAATACCAGTATTTTACAGGGAGCGACTGCCTATCTGACCTCAACAACCCAGTAACTGGGTAATATGATACTTTGGTAAGACTGGTTGTAAGACTTTCGCGCTTCTGATGACCCGTAACGACTGTCAAAGATCCACGAATGACAGCCAGGACCAACGGCTTAAAGTGCTTTGCGAGGTACGGCCCGACCCGTGCGGCTGTTATTACTTAGCCACGAGCTCCTATGTCTTTTTATAAACAACTGAAAAATTATTATAACTCCATTTTTCAATGATTGAGACATTTTGAAATGTGAATGGTTTTTGTGTGTATGTTGATCGTAAAATATTAATTAGACTACAGTAGAGGAAACACAGCAACAATAGATAAAAGATCTGCCGGTTACAAAGGCACCAGGAAACTTAGGTGAAGTGACCTTGAAGTGAACTGTCAATCCATAGATGGAATGACACCACACCCCTCCCGCGCCGCACAGCTACCTCAGGAACGGACTTAGATAAGCGGTCGGCCTTTAGCCCAGACGCCCACTAGCGGCCAAGTCGTACCGGCCAGCGAGATAGTCGGTGGGGCCGGTGGCTGCGTGCGGCCAGGTGCGCGTGCATCATGGTGATTTCATACTTATGTATGTATCTCCCTGGCCGCTGCGGCCTCAATCAAATGCGGCCGACAATCAAATCTTTCCTCTTTATAATATTAGTATAGATAACCTACATACAATCTACATTTAGGTACATACATAGGTATACAAGATTGATACCACAAGCCACTATCTCCAGCTCGCAATTTGTCACAAAGTTACACATGAAAGCAACTATCAGTCACGCTATCCATCGATGTTCTATCGTTGTAAACAGTAAAGATGAACGCCAATGGTAAAAATATCGATAGTATCGTAGTTTTAATGAGTTGGTATTGATTAAAATTAGTAATGAGCTGCATTCATAAATTAAAATGAAAATACAAAAATTTCGATCGTATTATAAATACTAATATATCGATAGTGGCGATAGAATTAATAACAAACAACAGCATCGATGTTATCGATAGCTAACTATAGATAATTATTATTTTTTACTCGCTACCAAGGTAAAATATCGATAGTTAAACTATCGGTCGTTGTGCAACACTAGAAGTATCACCTATGTTTGCTTAGTTGACAAGCTGTTAATTATAATGTATGTAACTACTAAATATATGCGCGTAAGGGTGCGTTTCCACTAAAGCGGAGACGAGCGAGCTGATCGGAGACCTGCAGGAGTCGACCAATCGCAATGGTTGAAATCCTCATCGCATCTCTCGCTTCGTCTGTAATTGGACGATTCCTGCACGTCTCCGCTGAGCTCTGCTCGTCTCCTCTTAAGTGGAAACGCAGCCTAAGGTTGTGGCTTTTTGACTACCACATATATTGATAACAATATAATTTTGTATTATTATAAACATATATATATATATATATTTTTTTTTTTTTATTTCATAAAGCTACGGTTTCGTAGAAAAGCGGTGACTGCCACAAAGCTTCTATAATTTTCCGGCGAATGACGTCACTGGAACGTTATTTATGAATGTAAGTTGGTGTTTTCCTAGAGAGCCTTTTTTGACACCGAGAGAGCGTTTTTTGGCACCAGAAGCTGCCATAATTTTCTTGACAGCCGTTACAGCGTTCTTCTAGAAAACCGCAACTTTAGTGATTTTAATAAGCGGAGCGATAACAATCAGTACATCTGCTTACCTACTCTCAGGAGAGGATGAAGGAGAAGGAGGAGATATATCTACTCTGAAACAATTGCCATTTTGTGTATGGGGAAAACCAACCGCTAATTGGCATTTTATAGGTTATCAAATGACTAATAGTAGGTACCTAGTTTGTAAAAATAGGTAGGTAGTGTCTGGACAAAATCAAACTGGTTGCTAATTTAGTTGTATTATTTATTACTTGTATTTCATAGATTTTTACACTCTGTGATTACTTGAACTCACACACTGAGTTGTTAGTATTACTCATAACAATGTTAGAAATATTGTGATATCATTTAGTTTTATAATGTTTGTTGAATATGTGAGCACCATGTATCTATCAATTAATTTATTTGTCATTGCTCCATGTTTTAATTATTTTTACCTAGTACAGTAATCTTATTCTAGGTGCATCGTCTTCATAATATGTAATTGATGTACACAAAATATTGCAAAACATTTTTTAAAAGAGTAACGGTGGAGTTTCTTGCCCATTCTTCTCCATACGAAAACTACCTTTTGGAAGGAGCAACTAAATCAGTTCTATTTCTTTGTTTTTTTTGACGTTCAAAAGTGCCTTGTATTTGCCTATTTGAAATAAATTATTAGACTTTGACTTAAAAACAATAGTTACATACCAAAAAAAATTGTTAAATAAAATTGTGGTGGTTTTACAGTTCCTAGCCCTATAAACCTACATGAAACATCAAAACCTAGCAATAGGTCCAACCACCAAATTGATTACGATATAATAAGCGTCAAATAATCAATAACAAACCAGAAAAGCAAAAGAGACGCTAATGAGTAAGCTCATAAAATAACTTAAGTTACTTAACTTGTTTTTACTCAACTAAGTTACACAAAACCGCAGAATAACCGATATCATTATACGGTCACCTAACCGCAAAAGAATACGTTAACCCGAGCATTATAAATATGTAATACATAAACATAATGATTTATTAATCATTATTATATTATTTCTAACTACTAAGAACATACCATGTAAATTGTTGCGTCACAGTTATAATTATGAAAACTGAAACTGGGAGTTACGCGTGGTCAACGACGCATTTCATAATCTGTTTTCGCAGTAACCTAAGTAAATGATTCAGAGTCTCATCAGATGGCATTTGCATCGGAAAAAATGACGAACTTCACTCAAACTTCCAGGAGATAAATTTTCAAAAATCCTTCCTTAAGGGGGATACGCTAGAGTGGCCCGCGAAATTCAATTCAGTTTTTTGCAATTTGCAGGTCAGTATCAGGTTGTATGTTGATCTAAATGCTATCAGCGCTCGTAACAAATATGGATTTACAGAATTATAAACATTAAAATCAGCAATACAAATCTCTAAGCTCATGTAAGTGTATGCCACCCTAGCGCATCAACGTTAAGGATCTCTCACACTAGACAGCCACGACCACAGCTTTTGGTCGCACCGACCAGTTAGAAGTTGACCGTTGCGACCAAGTGCGCGATTCGCATTGGTTTTTATAGTTTACCTGAAAAGAGTCTGTAAAAGTAATGGTCGTAGCCGTCTAGTGTGTGAGATCCCTTATAGATCACCTTCGTTAGGAGCCATCCTTTAGCCACAGGAGTGGCTAGTCCTGAGGTCTAAGCCTATCCCTCCTCCTCCGCTCCCAGCATTTACATATTAATATAATACAGTCATTGCGTCAAACAAAATAAGTACCCATTGCCAACACGACTCCAACAACAACACGTTTAGGTCAAACTTTACAGTTTGTAACTGAAACAAAACGTTGGGCTTTGTCCACAAAATCCACGCACACTAGTAATTGGGTCAAGGATTTAAAAATTCCAACTGTTTTCAGCATGGAACAAACATTACCATATTCCAGATATTTCGATTCGAGGCTGCGGTTGTCCCATAAATCCCGAATCTCAAACAATTGAATACGTTGCATTAAATTCAATCAAAAAGTTCAATAGCCTGAAAAACCAATTAAAAATATCAGTTAAGAGGGGTAATAAAACCTTTGATGATTTCGTTGGCCCTGGGCCAAATCAATGGTTTGTATTTACATTTTAAGCTTGGGTCTGTTCATGGATGTTTACAAGTCCATATTATTCCGACTTCCGTGATGGGCGAATGAGACATATTCAGCTTTTAATTAAGGTTTTAGACCCTATGAATTAAGGTTCACTGGCCCTTAAGCAGAAAATAGTTAAAACAACGGAACAGACCACATAATATGCTTCATTAGGCTGTGAACCGATTAAGGACTGAGGACCGAGACAAGAGACAATCGCTTCGAAAGCGTTTCGTATTTCTACGACTTTCAACAGGATTGACATAAGCTTTTCGATAGCTTATGTCAGTCCTATACATTTTTGCCTTTTCCATCATCGTTAACACTGATAGAATGTCACTTTGTCTAGGGCTTCAGATGTCCGGGCAAATTAGCTGTGGCAGCATTTTCAAAGGGTTTTTGGTATTGACATTGATTTTTATTATATTTTATGCAAAATCGGGAAATGTCAGATAACATTTTTCATAATAATTACGTCAAACTTTAGCCACAGAACTGGTACCTAAACCAAATAAATATCTAGACCACAAACGTCCGGCGCGTTGTGTTCCACGAGCGCCTCAAAGAGATGTCAGCACAATTGGCGGCGTCCGCTAGGACCGATGCCTGCGCGGGTTGAGGAAAAGTCCGAAAGGGATACCGGGACCCTTGGCAACATGCAACTGAAGGAACACGGGTGGATTTTAGTCAGTAAAAGTCTGACACGCCTCCCGCTCCTCCCAGAGCGGGAGAAGTCATTTGATGATTACACACCCTAAAAAAAGTTTAGTCAGAGTTATGTTAGTCAGTAAACACACGATAAAGGAAAATCCTTTTTCGTGTGTTTACTGACTAACATAACTCTATACTGGGTGTATTTGCAGATCGGGGGGAGTCCCTCATGCTACAGAGGTGGATGCGACTTCATGTCGCAGTTTAATTTATGTTGTGTGTTGAATACTAACATTAGTTATATTGCCTTTGATCCCGCCACTAATTTCAGATGCATTGTCAAAGAAATAGCAGTCCTTTATACACAGTGATTACCTATTATATGGTGTTCGTTCGTCACAAATATCAATAAAAACCTAACCTGTAGGAGTGTAAATAAATCAAATTAATTATAAACAAAACATGCATTATAATTATATTCCATGTCATTTATTCTCTTGATCGAAAATAACTCGTTCTTAGTTTATTTTTCCTATATTATGTGTAGCTTATTATGGTTACCGGATGGTTAGAGATACAATGGAACGTCAAAATCGGAAAGTACTTATAGAGTACGTTTCATCATTATAGTTCCTATGCCGTAATGTTGGCACATTAACAACGGACCTATTAGGTGGCGCCGTAACGTACAAATGTTCGTCCTACAACAGTGGAACCAACATTACGGCATAGGAACTATTTGATGAAACGCACTCTAAAAGAAAAGCGGAAACATTTAAAATACTGTTTTTGCAGATATTTTAACCTTGGTTTTATTCGGAATAATTTATCCATGATAAATTAGATCTTTATTTTTAAATCTTAGTGTATTTACTGTAATCCTGCACAAGTTCCCGAATTCGAATGCAGGAACTGGTCATGTCCTTTGATTACCATAAAAAAAAGGTTATAGTGAGTCAATCTTAAAAGATAGACATTATGCTGTCGTAGACTTTTTTTTAGGACCTTTAAAGAGGAACAATTCCATAATACATAATATTTGCATAACTTAAACCGTTTACGCAGCGCACGCAACGGAAGCTCTCAAAAAGGAATATTTTTTCCCGTTTTTTCAATATTTTTCATTTATGCTCTGCTCCTATTGGTCGTAGCGTGGTGTTATACAGCATATAACCTTCCTCGATAAATGGACTATCATAATGTTATTCTGTGGAACTTGCCAAACGAGTCGAAATGCACGTCAATGAGATCGCTGTATTCGTTTTAATAGGTATTATAATTATTGTATAGATTAGCAAATGTTCTGCAGAGGTCATATGTTATGACTTGAAGACACCCGGTAGAAGTCAGCCGCCCGCGCCCCATGAAAAAACGGTAAAATTCCCAATTGAAAAAAAAATCGTCGATTATTTTTTCAATCGGGAATTTTACCGTTTTTTTTTTTTTTTCGGATCGGACAGGGTTTTTGTTACAACATATCTCTTTTTAACCTGTTGCTTTGTTTGGGAGTAAAAAGAACAGAAAAACGAGTGAGGACTTGTTTAACATTTTGTTGTATTTCATGTTTTTGTTAGAAACGCCTACTCTTCAGTATTAAACATGTCCTAAGCCAAATTGGTTGTGTCATAAATGTATAATGAACAGGAAAGTTTCAAATAAATAGTACGAATAATAATACTAACAGTGATAAAAGATAATATAATCTTGGATCAATCGTTCCGTGAAGTTTGGTTATACTTTACAGTAGCAACACTGGTTTTTACGGGCTGGAAGTGACCTACGCGAACCATTTCACAAATATTTAAATGATTTCTTAAATCAAAAAGTGAATATACAGTGTTATAATAAAATATATTCTTATATCAATGGTTCCGTGAAGTTTGGTTATACTTTGCAGTAGCAACACTGGTTTTTACAGGCTGGCAGTGACCTACGGTGAACCTTTTCACAAATATTTAAATAATTTCATAAAATCCAAAAGTGGATATACAGTGTTATATAAAATACAAACTAGGATATTTTTTATTCCACCGACTGTTTCGGAAAAAACGTCTGATTGTCGGCGTAGCATATTGTGTCACGCCAAGCTTTCATCAATTAGGTACCATTAAATAAACGTTGTAAGAAGTGAATTAATATCAATTCAATTGCAAGTGAAATCAGCCATGTCTGTTAACAATACGAGTGAACGTGGCTCTACAGAGATTGAACATGTAAACTGGAATCTTATATATGATATTTTTTTGATGGCATTGTCACTAGCTGCGTTGATTTACGGAGTAGCATCATGGACTATGTTAAAGAAGTTTCGTAATTATAGAAACTATCTGTTTCTAAATTTAATTTTAGCAAATTTTTTAGACACCTTTGATTCACGATACTCGGTTGCAATGAAAATTATAAATTTATTCGATGTAAATTTTTGGATTAAAAAAAAAATATTGTTTTTTTCTATATTGTACTTGTTAAGTGTAAAGAACCACTTGTTGTTAGTAATATGTCATATGTTTTATGTTGACTTTGTAAAAGTTTTCAATGGGCATCTCCAAAGGAAATATTTAAAAAGTGCTCTGTTTGCCTGGGTTTTGTCTATTCTGACAACTATTATATATCTTTTCTGTATAGCACCAAATCTCCTTCGGTTAGTTCCTTATTCCATTATGTATGTAAAAATAGAATTTATACTATACTTCCGGGGAACTTCAATTTTACCGTTGATTGCCAACTGTTGTTTTTACCTATTAATTGTATTTTCACTTTGTAGTACACGTGCAGCTGTTAAAATTTGGCGTCGGCTGTATATAGCCACTTTGATATTTATAGTAAGTGACGTCATTATGTTGAGTGAATATTTAATTATTTTTATCGATCCTGCGCGTTGGATATTACTGTTTGTGGAAAAATTTCTGAGGAATTTTAATGCAATCGCATTACCCGTTTTTCTGGTAGTTCTTAAGAATAACCGAAAAGCGTGGTATGAACTTTATGTAAAAAAAAACAATAAATTGTCGTCATCGGCAAGAAATAGGCATCAAGAAATCAGCATGCTTGGAAATACTATTAGTACCGACCTGTCGGTGGATAATACTGTAAATATTTAATATAATAAAGTAAAGGCCAACTAAAGTAGGCATTTACAGACATGTAAGATGCATGCGATTATGGATTATTTGAACCAATAAGCGGTTGCTGAAATTCAAGTTAATCCCTACCTGTAGTATTATTTGAAAAATATGTATGGAAATAATCAAAGTGAACTTGTATAATAAATAAATATATAATAATGTAAGTTTTTCCCCCCTTTTTCTAGGTACTTGGACATATATTATTTTAAGTCTGTAAGCTTTTAAAATAATGTAAATATTATTTTTTTATTATGTAAGTTTACTTGGAAATAATTATACAGTAATAAGCGTATACAGTCTGGACAGGTTCACTCAAACCTATGTGGTGCTTTTCTCAAGAGGCCACCTCAGACATTGACCAACTAGTACTCATATGATCTGACCATTACAATGTAATTGTATGGACTTTTAATTCGGTGTACCTATTCTCAGAGTATTTGGTCTGGAAGGACCGGCCACATCTAGTTTTAATAATACAAAAATTGACGAGTAAAGTGTTCTGTTAGTCATTTAATTTATTACCTAGGGTAAGCAGTTAGTTGTGTTAAATAATTATAAATACGCATTTAAATGTACCTTAAAAAAATAAATACCTACTGATTGTAAGGTTATTTTTGTAACGATGTTTTAAATTAATGTTGGGATTATTTATAAAAAGTTATTAATTTGTCATTAAGAAATAGTACTTAAGTCTATGTTGTCTATGTAGGTATACAATTATGTTAATTATATTCGGCCTACTACCGAATATAACAGGTTTGCACAATTTTGTATTACTAATAATAAATTTGTGTTTAGAAATTAGCATTCGGTATCTGATAATAATAATTTAATCGCTTTAATAATAAAATATTTCACATAAAGTCTTTCATATAACATCTTAAGACTAGCTGTAAATTATGTTTCCCAACCATTGTAAATTATCTTAAAAATACAATTGATTTAGAAACACAAGAAGTATGTTTTATTTAATTTAAAGTTCAGATATCCATGGGTAGTATGACCACTTCAATAGCTTTGGTTCAACGCCTACTTCACCTTCACAGAGAATCGGTAATATGTAATAATCCTATTACACACCCATCAAGCAGCATTATAACGCTGTGGGAGTTAATTTCAAAACATAGATTAAAAATAATCGCGCTATTGGCTGTCTTCGATTCCCGATCGAGCAAAATGTTATTGGGTATTTAGGTATGGACAGCACTTGCAGCTTGGAGACTGAATTTTGTGCTTTAGTTACACTGTTCCTGGCACTTGTAACATAACTTGCGAAATGTACCTTTTAAATTTAAACCTACATACATTTCCTCTTTATCTATCTTTGTAGCTCCAACAAAATAGACCCAAAGAAATCTAAACTGAGGATTATCTGGTTCATATGCACTTTTTTTGTAAGTTTGGCTGCTTTAGAAACCAGATGCTTTTTAACGAAGAATAATATTTCAACATTTGAATTTATAATTAACGAGCAAATTGTAATTGGATTTCGCTAAGTGTGTAGGTCCATAGTTTTGCTCCTGACTGTGTGTAGAAAAACGATTGCATAACTTCCTTTAACAATAATAATCTATCATCACTCACAGGATTATTGTTGTCAAGACAAGGTATTTTTTTTACATTTTATAAGTATAAGTTAAATAGTAGTTGTTCAGTAGTTGTAGTAGGTGTTCAGGTAGAATTTATCATGCACATACCTTAAGACTAAGCATTAAATGGATTTTGACATTCGAAGTTAACTTAAAGTAGCCCTGAAGACCTTATTTGAAAAACAATTTGGAATTCTAGGATGACTTGAATTTTTTACAATAATAATAATGTTTAATATAATTTTATTAAATAATAAATAAATAATTAGTTTATTGTACAAAGGAAACACATAAAGTTAGTTAAACACTAAACATGATTGAACAAGTTATCAACTTACATAGGCACCTACAGGAAAATTCAAATAATAATCTAATTAGCTTGTAGCACTGCTCAATATTAATGACTGAATTTATTCATTTTATTCCGTTTATTCCATCGACGCACGGTTTCAGTAGCACTGGGGACTGGAAGTGAACCTTTTCGCAAATATTTTAATATCTTTGAACTAGGAAGTGATTATACAGAGATACATTAAAATACATACTTCGATCAATCGTTCCGTGAAGTTTGGTCATACTTTACTATTATTCCATCGACTGTTTTGGAAACAACGCCTAATTTGAGGGCGTAGCATTGCATTACATCGAGCTGTTTCATAAGTAGGAATCGTTTATTAAAAGTTGTAAAAAGTGAAACAATACAAACTGTGCAAGTGAAATCCGCCATGTCTGATAACGATACCAGTGTACGTGATGATGATGGAAGGAAAATAGCATGCGCCGTTGATATTATACAATATATTGTGCTGGTGTTGTCTTTAACTGCCTTGGTTTACGGAGTGGTAACATGGTGCTTCGTAAAAAAATTTCGTAATTATAGAAACTATGTGTTTATAAATGCAATTTTAGAAAACTTTTTACACCTTACTCTGACATATATAATAATTTTGGGAGTTTTCGAATCATTCCGAGGAATTATTAATTTAATCCCATTGTTTTTGAATTCGTACTTATTATGTGTAAAGAACCACTGGTTGTTAGTTATATGTCATATTTTTTATACAGACTTTGTAAAAGTTTTCAATGGGCATATCCGAAGGAGATTTTTAAAAAGTAGCCTCTTTGCCTGGGGTTTGTCTATTATAACAACTTCCATTAATTATTTCTTTATAGTATATCGCATAATCTCAGTTCCTCCCACTCATGCTTTTAGTTTAATCGACTTTTTTATCACTCAGGGAAGTACAATTTTACCGTTGATAGCCAACTGCTGTTTTTACATTATAATTGTATTTTCACTCTGTCATAGTTTTCACACGAGCGCAAATACAGCTGCTGACATTAGGCGACACCTATATATAGCCACTTTGATATTCATACTGTGTGACGTCAATATGTTGTGCCAATATGCTGTTTTTTTCTTGCACATTAAATTAGGGATGATAATGATAGTTATACTTATTTTATTACAGTACTTGAATGCATTCGTATTACCCGTTTTTATAATAGTTCTTAAGTGTAACCGAGAAATATGGTACGAATTTTGTGTAAAAAAATTAAGTGAAAGGTCGATAACGGTAAGAAGTAGGCATGAACATATCAACATGCAAGAAAGAATTATTATGGAACCTGTTGACAGCCACCTGGCGGTCCCTGATGAATAAATATTAACAATAATTAATTTATGTACTTGATGTAATGGATAAATTAAATAAATGTTAACATTGAAATCATAGAAATAGTTCTGCTCTGTACCAAACAAAGCACCTACATACCTATGAATAAAATTATTTACGTTGTATTCAGTCTACTACTGGTTACAACTTCCAAATTTTTATTTGAATTTTAATGTAATTTAATTTTGTGTTTTCATTATCCATTTTTCCTTGTCAACCGTCCAGGGGGCCAAGTCTACAAATTTACGAAAGTGTCAGTGGTCTCACAATGATCAGATTTTTGACAGATATGCCATACAAAATCTGTCAAAAACTCATCATTGCGAGACCACTGACACGTTTATAAATTAGTAGACTTGGTCCCCTGAATAGGTTCACTCTAACCTGTGTGGTGGTTTTCTCAAAAGACATAAAACTACATGGTCGTCATATTATGATCCGTCCATTACAATATAATTGTATGGACTTTTAATTCGGCGCCTTCTCAGAGTACCTACTCGGTCAGGACGCACCGACCACATCTAGTTTTAATTATACAAAAATTGACGAGTAAAGTGTTAATGTTAGTCATTTATTACCTAGTATAAATAGTTAGTTGTGTTAAATATTATAAATATGCATTTTAATGTAGGTTCCTCTATGAAATAAATACTGATTATAACGTAATTATTGTAACAATGTTTAAATAAATTAAATTACTATAAAAAAAATGTGTCATTAATTTTTCATTACGAAATAGTAAGTCTAGGGTATAAAATTATGTTAATTGTATACGGCTTACTACCGAATTCAACTTGCACAATTTAATTTGTGTTTAGAAATTACCTGAAAGTAATAATAATTTAAGGAATTTTCTAATAAAATCATTAATATCTTAAGACTTGCTGTAAATTATGTTTCCCAACCATTGTAAATTATCTAATAAATATAATTGATTTAGAAACTTATTATGAATTATTTTCTGTTTAAGTTTGAGTATGAGTAGGATGACATCTTAAAGCTTTGGTTTTTATAGGTATGAGGAATAGGGTGTATAGTTCACTCTTCCTCTATATAAAAGGGAGGATCCTCCGACCAGCAGGCGTAGCATGAGCATCGTTTTGTCGACGGTAGAGTAGACAAAAATGACTTTTCCTGTAGACAGTAGACAGTACGAGACGGCAGCAAAGTAGAAAGAGTCAACTGCACTTTTTACGAAATTCACTCTTATTTATAATTCGACTCAGAATTCTTTGTTTTGTCATAGGATTTATCGGTTGTCAGTGTGATTTTGACAGTAAGGATAGAAAACTTTCTTCCGAAATAGTCTACCTACAAAAAGACGTAGACAAAGATCGTTAGAAATGAAAGAAACAATGACAGATTGTAGAAACATTTCTACGGTGGATGTCAAAAATGAAGAAACGAACTGTCACTTTGTATAGAAAAAGCTATGTCTATTCTTCGTAGAGATAGAAACCGCCATGCTACGCCTGCTGACGGGTGTTGTGTCTGCCCAACGATTGATGTCGGAATCTTGTATATGTCCATCGCGCGGTAAACTCTAATTGCGCGATGCAGGATTTAGGTGACGTCAGGATTTTTGTGTGACGTCGGGTCTTTGATGCGTAGTTCGCATGTGGCGATGTAGATGCCGCCACAGGTTTAAGGTCTTCTTCACCGTATAAAAAAGAAAATCGGTGATCTGTAATGGTGGAATCCGATGATCGGCAATATTGCAGACGGACACGCACGGCAGACGACCACAGACCGCCACGCACCACGCACCGAGAAATTTCTGATGTCTGCGATAGCCCGCACGTACACCTTCCCACGGTCCGTCGTCCGGGCTCGTCGGTGTCCGTCCGCAAAATCGCGGATCGTGGGATTTCGGTATAACAATCCTACTTCACCTCAGACCAAATAAAAAACGAAGACATAGCGCTGTCAACAATGACGTGAGGCCGGTTTCGTAAACATATGTGTGCACTTAGTGAGGTGTAGTTTGATTGTAAATGTGTGCGTGTACGCACAGAGCGGAGGTGTAGTTTTGGCATGCTTCACTGTATTGCTCGCAGCGCTATATAATCTTGGTTTTTTATTTGGTCTAATTCCCACACCTATCAAACAGCTTTATAGCGCTTTGGGAGTTCATTTGTCAGAGTGGTCTACAGACAGATGCGCCATTTTGGTGTAGGTAATGTCAAAGGACTGCCATTCTACAGGGTGTTAGGGTAAACACCGTTATCCTTAAAACCAGTGGTTTGGTGTCATTTATAGAACGTAAAATCAATGGAAAATTAAAACTTTTTTTTTGAAATTTCATTTTACCACTAGATTATACCGGTTAATTTCGCAATTAGCCGGTCGAGTGAAGTGTTAGCATGATCCTCCGTTATCGAAAATACTGCAGCATTAATTTTGAAATAAACATTTAGTGTAAAGTTAAGGATTAATGTTTGACGAAAATACGAACAGGACCATATAAAAAAAATTGTTATTATAATGAAAGCACACCACTGGAGGAATTTATCTAGCAGTAAAAGAGCTGTTTTTTTAGGGTTAAGCATTTCTAGTTCATTATAGCTTTAAAAGTGTAAAACGTCTATTACTGTAAGTAATAGACGTTTCTCTTTTATAAAAAAAACATGATTTTATTTTTTTATTTAATGTATTGCAATACAATGGCATAATTGCAATAATTTTATCACTGGCACACAATACAAAACGTAATATTATGTAATGCTGAAATAAAAATAAATAATGAAATAAGCATCACAAACAGCAACAAATTGCTCCAAATAAGTCATTGCTCTAAACTTTCAACTTTCAAAAACACTTTATATAATAATACTGTGTTTTTAGATTTGCAGTCGTTCCAAACTAAACCAGTCCACGTCCAACCAAATTCTAATTTCGATTCACATTCATTCGTCAGTCAAGAATCGAATATTAAAATCGATATTATAAGTCGATCCATACTTTCATTCCATACATTTGACTTTCTTTGTTTATCTGGTACCAACGAAGCTGTTTTGTCTTTGGGGATAAGTCTGTGGGTTGCGTCTTGAGTTCTCATACTGTCTCCAGTTCAGGTACCAGAAAGGTTGATTGTCGACGGGGAGTGCGTCCAATCGGTTGATGAGATTCCTGTCACCCCTAGCCTCAATAGGGTAAGCTTCATCCTCGCCGAACCTATTAGATATTAGGTCTGTTTCCACTGCTGGGTAACCGATTGGGCTCAGCCCAGCGTAAAACGGCCTTTGAGCCTTCACAACAGCGATGACGACTGTGATTGTGAGTGCAAGAACGATTTTGTAGGCAGACATTTTCTGTGAACAAAGAAATCAAGAATTAATACAATTATAGGTGATGTCTTATTACCTTGTTAGGTTGTACTTGGACTTTTTTTTTTTTTTTTTTTCGAACCGGTTGCTGTTACGTCACGATGTTTATAAAGAGCGCAAATTATAGTCTTATTTGTCTTTTGCATAAGAATGCAATCGTCCACAGTGAAACTTGTTTAGAATGGAACACGATAGTATGATAAAAACGCTCAAGTTTTTATAACTATGAGAGAAAAAAGCTTGTACATAATCAACTTCTATTGTTTGATTTTTTACAGCCAACTAGTTGAGAAAAACATTGCTTTTTAAAACACCTTTATAAGCACTTTTAATAAAACTAATTAGTGGTTAATAATTATTTATTATTTTTGTAAAATTAATAATATTTTTTATTTTTATTTCTCGTAAGAATTTGTTTGATTTTCGCACACCATTGAAACAAATATGTATGATAAAAAAAAAAAAATCGCCATTTTAGCCTAATGATTGTAGGTAAGTATTTTATTGAAATATCATCATTCAACCAAAACTTACAACTTCACTTGAAAATATGACCTAGACAAGTGGCAAATGCTTTCACAGCGTTTGGTATTTCTATACCGACTATAAAAGCTTTTCGGTGGCTTATGTCAATCCAATACAATACATTTTTGACGTTTACGTCATTGTTATCGCTGATAGAATTGTACATTGTCTACGCCATCTTGTCTATTTACTATTGAAACTTTGTACAAAGAAATTAACAATTCGAAAATTAAAATAACTTTAAAAAGTTCGAAATAGTCGACAGACAAAAAATAAAACAAACGAACAAAAAATAAAACAAATGAACAAAACATTTACCTTTGATATGATTTCACGCACAAAACAACTAAACCGAGGTGAATGCACCAATTATTGTCACGGTCTCTCTCGGTTCTCAAATCGAACTGTGACTCGATACAACTGAACACTGTATAAATATGAACTTGCGAGTAATCGGGACCATCGCTGGACACAGACTTCACTAATAATAGACTGGCCGACAACTTTTGAAATTGGAAACAGTGCATGGCGGTGAATTTTGATTTTTGAAAGGAAGGAATTTGTTTTCTAATCAAATGGTGAACTGGTTTTGGATTTTGATTGTATACTGTTCTGATAGCATCGATAATAGTTTTTACTAAACAAGTTAGAAGGTAACTAAGCAGGTGCGTGGTTCCTTTTTTATAGGTAATTTAAAGATCAAATCTGATTCAAGTAAATGTTAATTGTCTACATAACAAGCGAAACTTTTTATTTATTTCTGTCTGATCGAATTAATTTAAATGCAATTTTTTTCATTCTTCTCCAATACCCTACGACAAATATAGTCTGGAGAAAGCTATATATATATATTAACATTAAATTAAATCTACAAAAATAATCTAATATTTGCACAGAACACCTCTAGACATTATAAAGTGCGCGTAAAAACCCCATTCAACGCGTTACGCGAGAATACTCGTCTCGACGGCGCATGACGTCACATAAGTATCAGGTTCGTCCAAGTCCATCAATGACCAGTCAAGGAAAACCCCGATTAATTCACTCAATCACTACGCTGACGTCCACTTTTGAAGACACGGAGAGGGGAGCGGTAGGTCAAGTTAAACTGGTTATTAAAAAGCGCAAGGTTTTGAATCATTCGGTGAGATAATAAAAACTTTTGCAAGTCACTGTTTACCTAACACACCTTCCGCCGTAGCAGTGGGTTTTCCCTTTGTTATAAATTAGTGTTAAATAATACAGAAGCCGCTAGTTCAGTCACCTAAGCGGTGCTGTTGACATTTTTTTTGTACGACTTTGTTCATCTCATTTGCGGTTGCCTACTGACCTAATTTTTAAAGATATGGCTAGGAAAAATAAGTAAGAGCTTATTAGAAGCACCCAAACAAGAAAATTGCATGATGCTAAAATTATGCAAGCAAAATATAAATAGATAGTGAAGTAATGAATTTTCTTTCAACATTGAAAATTGGTATTGAAACACACGCATCCAATTCCAATCCATATGACAGTCTTTAGTCCGAATCTCAATAGAACAACTATAGATACTGATCAACAAAGAGGTGACATAGGTTCTGGACCTATGTCAGAACCTATTATTTATTATATATGTATTCGGAGGGCAGTAGCGCTTTATAATTATAAAAATTTGATTTCAGTAGCATTTGGTTCGACGGAAATTCGATTCTAGGGAATGCAATTACGAGTCGTACTATGCAACTCGGGATCTGAAGCTAAGTCTGGTGTCGAGATTTGTCGAACGAGATTTACTTTCCACGAGATTAAATCTCGCAAAACAGGCTCATAAGCTCGCGAGATTCGAGATCCCTCGTTCCCTCCCTCGGTTGCATTCCCGAGTCTGCTCCAAAATCGTTGGAAAAGGCATTGGTAGAAGATGAACATCAATCCTACCGAAATCGAAATCTTCTCATTGATATTATGGCCTGATACAAGATTTTTTTTTTCCAAAAAGTCTGATCGATTCTAGTCGAACAATGAAGTAGCTCGAGTCAAGCCATTGAAAAGCGATAGAAACTCGATACATTTGTAATGGGGTTTTTCCAAGGTTAGTAATAAGATCAATCGACTCAACCCACAATAGAATTGTTATACAAAAAAGATTGCATCTCATGTTAGAATTACTCATCCATTGTCATTTTTAAATGTCATTTCACATAATTAATCATAGTCGACCTCAGAAATGACCAGTTTTGACAACTATTCTCAGTCAATTGTAACTTTCCAGTCAATAAGGATGAAAGTGTGTTACTGTCACATACACAAATAGACCTTGTAAACCGTTGACCGTTTTATGAAGTGACATTCAACTTTAGGATGATAAAGCAATTATGAGGTGGACTAAACCAGTAAATATATAATTATTAAATTGTATTTTCCAATGCGGATGACCTGCATTTTTACGGCTGCTCCACTTCCTGCTGTATAAATGGCAAATCCTTATAAAAAACGTTTGTTAACAACAGGATTTCACCTGCTTCGTGTGACGTTTACAGACCGTTACTCTTTTATATCATAAACATAAGTACATAGATTCGGTGTTCAGCGACTTTGATAATAGACCAACAGAATTCAGAATTCTTAGTAGGGGGAATGCGAATGCGATTAGTGGTAATACTAAATTAGTAATCGTAAAGTATCGTCAATAAGTTATATTTTTAAATCAATGAATATCTGTTTATTGTAATAATTACATTTTTCCTTAGGCCTTGATAGTTATAGTAGTAGTAGTTATAATATAGTCAGGCGCGCTGTAAATCGCGAATCTATACGAAATTTTTCTTTCTAAAAAAAAGCACATTGGAATCCATCTCCGTATAAGAAATCTTATACAACTTAATAAAATTGGTAGCAATTATTAAAAAAAAACAAACAGGCTATTACTCGATACGATAATAATAAATAAATGCTGGTTGATAAAACAACAACATAAATACTGCTGCTTTATAGTCTCGGAACTGCGCTGAACTATAATTTAATTAGCTTGGTTTATTTCCTACTGGGTATCTCGTGCATTTTATTTACCTACATAATTGTTCACAATATAACAAAATATACATAAGATTAATACCATTACGCTTCTATCATCCGGTGGGGTAGTTAGATTTGTGTACGTCCTTCCTTACATATTATAAAATAAAGTCCTCCACCGCGTCTATCTGTCGTCCTGTTCGCGATAAACTCAAAAACTTCTGCACTAATTTTCATGCTATTTTCACTAATGGGTAGAGTGTTTCTCGAGTGAGGTTTTAGTATATAATAATCCACGCGGGTGAAGCCGCGGGCATCAGCTAGTAATTAATAATTATACTAAAATTAAATTAAATTCTATTCTACCCATGGTAGGAGTCTGGAATCAGCGAAATGTGAGAAGTTTATGGAAATTTCCAATTCTAAAAATATAATAAATGACATAATCAAAACGCTATCATTACGAAAATATTAAAGATCACGGTGATAGGTATAATAGGTATAACAAAACGAACTTGTTTTGTCAAACTTTTAAGTTGGAAGTCCGCAGCAGACAAGAATGTATATCAATAAGACGCATTGCAAGCGCAAAGTTGGATTTTCAACCGTCGGCTTAGTGTTGACAGTTGGAATTCCAACAGTGCCGTGCAGTGTGCTATTTAGCAATTTATAATACAGGGTGTTCCTGTGAAGTATGGATTAAATTGACGATGGGCGTGGGCAAGGTAATTTCCAAACTTTCTAACCCTGAGAATGCATTTTTTTACGGTTTAAAGTTGTGACCAACTTGATATCAGGCCTATCAATATTTTTTTTTAGGACTTTGTAGGTAAATGGGCCATTCTTGTAGTAATACTTTTACGTACTTTTACTTTCACGCTAGAAAACCTATTGTTTTCCATAAGAAACAACCTTTACTGCAAAAGTTTTGATCTAGCAAAAATTGTATTCAATTTTCGAGCGATTTTCATGGGAAAAAGTTTCACTAGCGAAAACAAATTCTCAGGGTCACAAAGATTAGAAGTGACCTGGCTTATGCCCCTATTCGATTTGATCCATACTTCCAGGGACATCCTGTATATTAAGGTGTCGTTTAGTGTTAGTGAAAACGGGCATAAGTAGTGGTAACACCATTAAGGTCCGCAGAATTAAAATCACTCGACCAAATTCAAATTTTTATAAAAAATCCGTGTGAAAAATGGGGACTGCAATATATTACTCCGAGTCTCCTTTTTAGCTAAGTATAAGAATAACAATATTTATATTCAATTTAATAATTTTCCGATTCAAACACGATTGAAGATCGTGAAAGGTCATCTGTTATCTACAGAGCTACAGGCACAAGGCGGTTCAAAGTTCTGTTTATTGCTTTTTAGTATTGTTATAAATAATAATATAACTACGTCATAGAAAGCAACGGATAACCCAAAAAGGTTAGGATTTGGACTTTACTCTTTGACTTTCAAATCTATTAAAACTAATTGTTGTTTTTCTGGGGATACCAAACTACGTCTAATTGCACACCTCAGTATTGATTCGCCATCTTAACTTTGAGAGCAACGTTGCGTTACTGCGCCGCACCGCAAAGATTTGGCCGCATTGGATTGGTGGTCACACGGACGTTACTGCGCCGTAACTATATTATGCCGCAGCAGGCGCCGCACCGCAATGATTTGGCCGCATTGGTGGTCACACGGACGTTACTGCGCCGCGCCGTAACTTTGTTACGCCGCAGCTGCGCCGCACCGCAAAGATTTGGGCGCATTGGCGGTCACGCGGTGAGACTGAGCGATGCCGCTCCGATGTCGCAACCCAGTCTCGTCTAGCGGGTGGCAAGTCAAGTTCGGTGTACGTGCGGTGCGACTCCTGAACTCACCTTGTGGCATACCATGGATATTTATATGTAGGATGCCGCAGCAACACCGTTCCGGCGCCGCGCAGCCGCCGCAACGCATCGTGTGCATCGGCCCTTACTCCGACGCTACACTATAATTATACTTTTGAAACGACTGGTTTCTCCCAAACAGTTTGTATTCGCAGAGATTATTAATGTATCTGTAGAGTGATCTCAATATTAAAGGATTTTAAAATAACAAGTTTTCTTTGTTATTTAGATAAAGGTGTTACTTACGTAGGTGCCGTTCGGAGACTGAAAATAATATTAATAAACTGTTCCACCGAACCGCACTTATCAAAATTTTGTTTCAGTGCTGTTAGTAGACGTGCTCAAGTGCGGTTGGGAGAAGTGCCGTTGAAATCAGAGCTAAAAGTGGAATACCTATTTTTTTTAAGCCAAGTAGTGTGTTTCACTCATAGCATAATCAGCTTATAATGTTCCCACAGCTGGGACACAGGCTTCCTCTCTTCGATAGGGAATAGGCTGTAATCTACCACGCGGGCCCAGTGCTGGTTGGTAGATGTCACATGTCTTCGAATTTTTGGTTCTAGGACATGCCGGTTTCTTCACGATGTTTTTCCTTCACCGCTTGAGCAGTTGATGGTGAAATTATTTACACAAAGTACCTAAAGCGCCTGGCTGGGTTCAAACCCACGACCGTAAGGCTGGGTCATTACCACTCATAGAATAAAGGAGGGTACACACGTAACTGCAAGCATGACAAGCCTGCATGAACAATCATATTGTGCAAGCGTACTTGATGATTTTTTTCCTTTAGACATTATACTGATATGCAAAATAACATCAAATATAAAAAAAAGTTATCACAATCTGTTTTTCAGTTTCATCTCTGTATTTCGACTGAGATTTTAAAAGAAAATCTTCCATTTTCTCTTTGATATAAATCATTCACGCGTGACTATAAATAAATAACGTCATCTCATCTGCCTAGCCTTTTCCCAACCAAGTTGGGGTCGGCTTCCAGTCTAACCGGATGCAGCTGAATACCAGTATTTTACATGGAGCGACTGCCTATCTGACCTCCACAACCCAGTAAGTGGGTAACACGATACCCCTTGGCAAGACTGGTTGTCAGATTTTTGGGCTTCTGACGACCCGTAACGACTGTCAAAGGTCCACAAATGACAGCCGGGACCAACGGCTTAACGTGCTTTTCGAGGCACGGAGGAGTCTCGATATGTAAAGATGGTCACCCATCCACGGACCAGCCCCGGCAAGCGTAGCTTAACCTGATGGATCGACAAGTGCGGCTTTTATTACTTAGCCACGAGCTCCTCTAAAAATAAAATAAATAACGTATACGGCCTTTTCTTTCTATTAGACAACCTTTTCCGTACATCATAAATTTCCTGTTAAAGCCACCTGGCTCTCTGCCATGGTCCAGTTTCAAACTACGCCTGTTCACTTTGTCTTGATTCTGACAGTTATTGAATTTATCGAATATCTTGTTACACTTTTCATTGTGGAATCTGTGTAGCGGCTAATAATTTTTATTTATTTTATTTAGTTCTTCCGCAATAAGCACGTGTAGCATGACCTATTTATTTACCTCTATTATTTATTTATTTCTCTTTATTTTTTTTATCTCTATTTATTTATTTTATTCACCTCTTTTCTACGAAGAGAAGACATATCAAATATCTCTATTCTTCGTAAAGCAGATGGAAATATAAGTAGAAAAGAACGCTTACTTCATTTATCAAGATATTCGCTACGCTATACAAAGTTTATTTGCGACATCATGCCTTATAAATCTTTCTATAATCTGCCATTTTGTCAGTCAGATGTCTTTCTTTTCGACTGTGGTCATGCTACGCGTGCAGTGAACATGTCGGTAAATGTAATAATATTCACGTATTAAAAATATTAATTACTAGCTTCCGCCCGCGGCTTCGCCCGCGTGGTATGTCAATAAAAAGTAGCCTATGTCCTTTCCCGGGATGCCATCTATCTCCTTGCCAAATTTTATCGAAATCCGTTCAGTGGTTTAGGCGTGAAAGGTAACATATAGACAGTCTGTCTGTCTTTATGTTACCTTTTCACGCCTTGTTCTTGACAGACCGACAGACAGAGTTACTTTCGAATTTATAATATTAGTATGGATTAATAAGAAGATAAGTTTATAAGTTTACTAGCGACCTGCCCGCTGCTCCACACGGCGTGTTTGCAATGTACTGATGTGGGAACATCTCAAAACATCAAGATTTCTGAGTTATATCTAAGTTAAATATTACTGCATTACACACATAAACCTTCAGTAAGTGTGTTCCGTGGTCGCAAGCTGTACCACTGTGCTTTAAGATCTGGGTTCGATTCCCAGGTGGGGTTTTTTCAAGTGTTATTGGGTTTTCCATCTAGATTTTCTCAGTATAGTAGTCCGTAGTCTGAATTTGTGCCCGGTTTATGGCAATAGGCTCGCCCTCTATTACATGGGACTTAAACATGATTGGCGAAATGTGGGTGTACTATAGGTACACCCCTGTCAAACCTTCGGGAAATTCAGACGTGATATTATATGTTATCCAAAATCTACTATCTAGGTATATTTTGCCACATTGGGTTTTCCTGTAATAGAGATAATTACTAAATTAAACGAACTTACCTAAGTGAAGTTCTATTGTAATTATACGAAATGCTTAGTCCTCGATAATTATCCTGATTTACTATGTAGTCTCACTACATTTCCATCGTGTGCACGCGAATATTCAGAGAATAAATCCTGCAAGAAAAAACTTTTACGCTGGCAACTATAACCAGCTAATGTCATTCTATTTAGAGTAATCTGCAATGAGAGAATTAAAATTAACAGACAGTAATTCCCCAACTTCAATCCCAGGGTCAAAAAACAAACTATGGTCTTGTTCAGGGCTTGGGAGGGAACATAGTATCGAGGACTAAGCATTTCGTATAATTACAATAGAACTTCACTTAGGTAAGTTCGTTTAATTTAGTAATTATACTCCATGCTTAGTCCTCGATAATTATCCTGATTTACTATGTAGATGTTTAGAGAGATGAAGTTGGAAATTACAAACATTTGTTTCACACTAAAACATTCAAATAACATAAAATCAACCTTTAATATTGCAAGTGGAAAAACTTTACCACATTTTCAATTAATTATCTTTTAATAATGCTTCTATTCTAATTATCAACAACCAAGTATGTACCTATTTAGTATGCCTACTCTTTTGGCTCAAAACTTAATTTATGAAAAAAAAAATCACATCAGTCTCAAGGTCAACATTGCCAACAAACTTGGCAAAAATTTAGCAAAACTTATGACCAAACAACCGTTTTAAAAATACTGATTATCTTCTGACACACCTCTAGTCGCTATTGAAGCATGACTTGTGGAATGAGGAGTAAATATTTTGATATCTATGCCACTGTCCAACATTGTTTGTTTAATCCAATAACTAATTGTTTGGCTAACTAACATAATTATGAGGCATTAATAATTTTTCTGTATTACCTATCTCTGAATTACACCATTTGTGTGTATAATTTATATAATATTGTAATGTAATCACATGACAAATGTCAGGTTCCATATGAAAAGTAGGATAACATAATAATTGTTAGCCGTTTTCCTGTCTTAGATGTTTTTACCAATCAGTGATTTTTATGTTAACACTTGAATCAATAATTTGGATGTTATGAAGTCTCATTACAGATAAGTTATATTCTTTAAGATTTGAAATAATTCTTACATACTTTTTGGCTACTTTGTCAATTGATAATTGTTGTAATGGGTACCATCATTCTATAAAATTCAGTACCATTGATGGATCCCATATATCATTGTAGTTAGTGCAACTTTGTTGTAATTTGAAGATACCTTTAAAGAACCTCTTAATTACAGGATCGGTACCTACATCAGCATTTATGATCAATGACAATGCAGATCTATTAGTGCTGAACGTATATGAACTGCCATTGTTGAATTGTTGTGTAAGAAACTTTAATATTTTAGTGATAGAAATATCGTGAATATTTTTACCATTACAGAAAGTCCACCACTTATGTAGTGTGCTACTGAATACTGCCTGACACTGTTATCTGACAATGAAGATATCATGACCTTAATGGTGGCATGTGGTATCATTTGCTTCTTAAACGGTTCTATGCCAATATGCAGGCCCCCAGGGAAAAAAGCTGCAGTGCAAAGGATGCAGCATTCTGGAAGGTGACAGCAAAAATTGGTTTGATGGTTCAAACTATATACTGTAATCTGTGATTTCACCATGAAATTAAAAAATGGGTACCAAGGTTGTGATAGTCCCATAGGAGAAAGTAAGATGCCAAAAACCTGATCAACTTAATAGTTTGTGAAATTAATCCAAATAGTGGAAATGCATAAAATAATGGGTAATAATTCCAATTTACTGTAAATGCATCTATATTTTCTACAAGTGCCAGGCCAGATATCTCATATCTATCGCACTTAGTATTAGCTCTAGTAGCAAATATGTAGATCAATGGAAAGGATTTCCAAAAGATCTCACTACGTCCTGAAATGCTGCAGGAGCCAGACACACAATCAATGTTTTTATTTCTAGACTCAAGATCAGCTTCTATGCTGTCTTTAGATTATACATAAAATGCAGATATCCCCATTGTTAGGGCTTCACACCACTGCCATATTATGCCTAGCCAGGCAATTAAGATGATTAAATTGACTACCACACATTATAATCTAAGGTTGTAGTATTGTTTAACATAAAATTTGGTATACATTGTAAGTATTCGGTAAAATATTCTATACCAAGAAAAGCATCAAAAAAAAAATCCAAAAAACTTAAATGATTTTTCTTGACTTTCCAAACCCCATTTGCTATCTGACTGTCAAAACAAATATTTCCCATATTTATCATAATTAAATCAAACTCCCTCTCATAGAGAGGAGGCCTGTGTCCCAGCAGTGGGAACATTATAGGCTGATTATGTAAATCAAAGTCACTGTGGTAAACTAACTCTACACATCTTGGATTTTTCCAAATTCTAGTGTAGGTACTTAAGCATAGAAATCCAAAACTCACAACTGGACAACAAGCCGATAGGATAAAGTGTAAAATAATAGATGAACATCTCTTTATATCTGTCAATGACAATGTCATAATATACTTTGTATCAATCACAAATCCTAAGTACTCAGCAACTTAATTGGGTTTGGGATTAGTTTTAACCTTATTTATGTAACATGCAAGGCACTATACAAAAGCCTATAGTTTTAATAAAATTTTCAAAAAAAAATTCTTAATAATGTTCTCCAATACAAGTTAAATCCTCAAGATAAAAACACAGATTTTTAACACCCACTAAAGTATAAATATAAGATATTACTGGTGTGGGGCAGTCAATCTGCCTAGCCTTTTCCCAACTATGTTGGGGTCGGCTTCCAGTCTAACCGGATGCAGCTGAATACCAGTATTTTACATGGAGCGACTGCCTATCTGACCTCCACAACCCAGTAACTGGGTAATACGATACCCCTTGGTTAGACTGGGGCAGTACACAAGCTAAAGCACAAACAATTGAATTAATTGTTTTTATAATAAACCCTCAAATGTGTTTTGTCATAAGTGTTCAATGATATTGAAAAATAGACATCTTATAAATCAATTGTGCCCAAATGATCATTTTATTTTACATAACCTCCTTAGGTATGTCTTTCATTTTAAAACTGTTGTGTATGGATAAATTATATTCAGACATTTTGGATTTACTGGAACCTCCATTTTGTTTGTGTACAATAAATATTTTTGATTAAAAACACACTGCACACTCAAATCTAACAACTTACCAATTTCTTTTGTTGTATTAAATACATATTCAGACTCTGAAAATGCACAATTTTATAGGTATTATGTTGTGTAGGAATGTCCTTAAATGGAATTCTATATCCCTTCAAACATGACCAGATAACTTTATCTTGTGTGAAAAAGATCACCGCCAGCAAGAGTAAAATATTTAAGGCGACATGCAATTGTCATTACCTCTATAATTGACATACAGGTTTGTATCAGTACGTCTTGCCTGATGAAATCCTCTGCTGTTGGTACTTCCCAATGGTCCTAGATTGGCACTTGCCCCCCCCCCTGCTTGAATCAAACGTGAAGGGGCATTGGAGTTTTCCTTCTTTACAATTACTTAACAGTGTAGTTGTAGCTGCCTTATTAATTACACAGACTTGACATGTTCAATAATGAACTTTTCACCAAACAGGAAACTGTCCCGTTTCGCTATATTTGTTGTTTTAATCTTGATTTTTATCTAGTTTAACTGGTATCATTAAAGTAAGTTGCTTAATAATCATGAAAACATCGGTGAGAATTTTAATATTTGTTGTGTTCCGATTGTTTTTTATCAAAATATAGATACTGTTTACACTGCGGTAATGCAATTCCAAATTACTGTGGTGGTCTTCCACCCTCTGGTTGTTTTCCTTGATTGGGTGACTCAGCCGTTTAAATCCATGTTCAATTTTGAAGCATCCAGCAATAGTAAATTCAACAGTACTAGTATTAAATGCATTTTACATTATGTAGGTAATTCTTCTTTCTTGATCATTTTTAAATCTTAATCATTTTAGATGATTTTAAGAAAGTAAAAACATTTAGATTTTCTTGGAACTGGACGGGTTTCCCAAGGCCATTATCATTGCTTCATACAACCTCATAGAACCATCCTTTAGATCTTGGATATGATCTACAAAGCACACAATAGACTAACTAAGTCTGATGATGCTTAGTGTGCAGAACTGATTCTTTATCAATCAATATTGTGATAATAATTTCTCACGAGAGAACAATATTGAGTACATATCATAGAACTTCTAGATATTCATTTATATTTTGAGCTTTTTGCCTCCACTTGAGGCTGCGAGAGCTAGGCTCCTGCCTTATTGTAATAATAATTTCTCACGAGAGAAAAACAACATTTTGTGCATAGGCAGTGCATACCATAGAACTTCTAGGTATACATTATATTTTGTGCGTTTTTCCCCAACTTGAGGTTCGAGAACAAGTCTCGACGGGAGTCAACAGGACCTCCTGTTGCACATAGCACTATACTGTCGTGTGTAACACGAACTTCATGTTACATTGTACAAGAACGGACGGACCGAGCACTGGCAGTATGGCGGATAATTATAATCCTCTGCTGCTTTGCAATCCAAATTAATCGTAATCCCTGAAATTTTTCATTATACCACACATACATACCTGTGTTTTCTTCTTCGTTTACAAAAATAATTGTCTTTTGCCGATCGGCCTGTATTACTGACTCCAAAAAACGGGACGCCGAAGTCGCCCTTGAGCTCGCCTAAGCGGTTTTTTTTCCAATTTTCGCCACATTTTGTTGACTGGTATTATTTGTTGTTGATAATAATCAAAAGTAATAAGTTTATAAAAGAAAATTCAATAATTTTCTTAAAATGATGTGCGCTACACGACGCGAAAATAGTGAATGACATTAGCTGGTTATAGTTGCCAGCGTAAAAGTTTTTTCTTGCAGGATTTATTCTCTGAATATTCGCGTGCACAGGATGGAAATGTAGTGAGACTACATAGTAAATCAGGATAATTATCGAGGACTAAGCATGGAGTATAATTTGTTTTCTTATAAAAGTGGCTCAAAACAGATGTGCTCACGGTAGTTAGCATTCATTTATCATCATTAGAAATGTTTTATAATAATTTACCTTATTCATATACCTGCTTTTTCGGAAAGATAAAGTTTGATTGTAATTTTGGGCCAAAGCCTGGATTTACGTGGCAACCCCAAATCTTGTCAAAATGATTGTTTTTACAAGCCGAAATAAGAATGAGAAAGCTCCCTAAGCCGCCTTACACCTGGCAAATTAATAACCACACGACTTCTTCAAGGACTATACAGTACCTATGTACAGTCGAACAAGCTATTTGGTATAGAGGCTAAATATATTCATCTTTCGCTACAGTGCCATTATTCGTTTTGAATGTGTGTGTAATTTAACTTTTTGAGCTTATGGCTTAGGAGAATGGCGTACAGTCACAAGGACTATTATATACATTACATATATATTATATTACACTAAACTACTTTTAAAAGGACTTTGTTGGAGATCCTAAATAAATAAATAAAAGTGATCTTCTCCTACTGTATTGATTGTAATTTTATGGGAGACGACGAGCATAGTATTTTGGAACCCATACAATTATGAAAAAGGTATCATCTCAAAGTTGTAATCGTTATTCCACGAGAAAATCTTTATTGAATTTTGCTGAGTGTATACATATTTTTGCTCGTGACTGTACAAGGATTGTTGACTACTTAAAACACTCACAAAATTGATTAAAGTAGTTGCAAGATTATCGGCCTGTATACCAAAAAGCTTGTTCGACTGTACATTAAAAGCTCTAGTTTCAAAACTCATTTTCTCTCAACAACACATCAAAATTGTTTGTTACCAACCAACTATATTACAAAGTAAGCGACGGTACTGAAAACATAACCTAAGTCTTTCTTTGATGGCAAATCGGAATTGGAAATCAACAAAGGTCTGAAGAAATACGTCGCTTTAACGACCTGGGTTTAAAAGGGCACGTCGAATTTTGTTGCCCGCAAGGTACTCAAATAAAGAGGGTGTCAAGGGTCTGTGTGTGAAAGATCTTTTTATTTTCTGTATTTGGCATTTGCATACGTGCCTAGAAGTTTGTAAAATAAGGAAAAGAAAGATAGACAGTGAGATATGGTAGGGGTTATGATGAAAAATCCAACATGAGAACGTTAATCTCAAGCTATTTTTCTGTTTTCTCAACTGCAACGGTTAATAAGAATAATACCTATGAGAACAACGGATTAAAACTGTTTAATTAGGCGGTACCTACTTAGCATCTATGGCTTACAACATTAATACAAACACAGAAATTATGTAATTTACGATTCTCAAAATAGGTCAATATTAGGCTTATCGTAGACAATATCAAAGTATAAATAAGTAACAGCATTATATCTTCATAGAAAACGGGTGAAACGACGCGCTTTGAAATCTCAGTGTATACCTATCAATAGACAATAGTATAGAGTGCATGGCAGTTTCGCACGGACGCGGAAGGTTTATTTTCCGAGCGGCCGTAGGTAATTATTTCAAGGTTCACTGCCGAGATATAATACTGTTACTTTATTTATACTGTGGCTATACTAAGACCATTAACGGGGAAAAGAAAAAACAAAAGATAACATTAGGTAAAGGATAATGAAAACAATATTAATAACAATACGTAGAACTCAAAAATAATTGCTTGAGATAGGGAAAACCTACTTTGAAAACAACATCGACATCGAGTAATCTATGTGTCACGTTTCGATTCGGACCCAATTCGCGATAACTGCATAAATTTATTATTCTGTATCGGGCTAAGGGGATTCCTTGCTCTTCCTTAAACTTGGTATTTTGTGTATTTGTATGGCATACTAATGATTAATTTTGATTCTAACACGGGAAAAATATTTTACCAGTACATTTTCTTGGGATTTTGAAAATAACTAACGACGAGGAAAAGTAATCACGATTTCAGAATACAAGTGTTTTTCGCACTTTTTAGTAAAATATTCAAATAAAATTTATAGTATAGAGGTAATGCATAACACAAAATAATCTTGTATTCTAAATTCTAAGCATATTATCTTTTTGCAATTAATAGTTTGTCAACACTTCAAGTTATGAATTTTGATAAACATTTGTTTTTAATATAATTTTATTCACAGTTCCAAGAACTATGTTGAATTCATATTCGCAACTTTAACAGGAAAGTTGAAAAGTAAAATCACGTCCTTGAAATTTTAAAATGTCTTGTAAATTCTTAGGGGTGTTACACAGATTTTCGGGTTGGCACATTAGATTTGACAGTATTCGTTGAACTTTAATGACCGACCCGAACCATGCGGCCTTCATTCATTGGCATCTACCCTTGTTTTGCTCGCTCTCTTTTTTATTCTGAGCTCGTGATTATAGATGTGTTTGGTTGTTTTATTCGAGTAAATTTACTTACCTTTTTATTACGCACATGTTTCTATGACAAATCTTAACTAATATTATAAATGCCAAAGTGAGTTTGTTTGTTACGCTTTCACGCTAAAATGGCTAAACCGATTTGGATAAAATTTGGCACATGGGTAGAACATGACTTGGAGGTCATAGGATACCTTTTATTCCGATATTCCCACGGGATCGAGACTTACGCGGCTGCAACCGCGGGGCGCAGCAAGTAAACTTATATTTCTTTTTCTTTAGGTATGTTCGGGTCGGCTCGGAAAAATTCGAACTAAGAAGATCAGCTTTTTTCCGAACATATATATACCTCTACTACATTGTATGTTATTCGATTTTGCCGCTTGGCTATGCCGACTCATGCCGACCCGAACATGTGTATAGCACTCTTTAGTCAAAGCGGATCTAGGCAGAAGACTGAGAAGTTACCTACTTTAATAAAGATTAATACAAGATTAATGAAGACGACCTTGCACTTAACGTGGAACGATATATCTAACGCACGATCAGACAAAATGCATGCAAACCCAGGTCGTAAAACGTGGTGCAGCTCGACTATTATTGGCCTCAGTTGTGTGGCTATGAGAACAGCTGCTAAATCTATACATATTATTATAAATTAAAGTTGTTTTTCGTGTGTCTGTGTCTGCGTTGTCTTCAAAACTTCGCAAAAGATTTCGATGCGGTTTTCACCATCTTTTAAAGAATTGACTCCAGAAGGTTTCTTTAATTTCATTGGGGTGTTAACTGACACCTAAACTCGCATTAACACAATTAACCATAAATATCAAATGAAAAAAAAAATGAAATGAAGAACTCAAAGCATTTATTTCAATTAAACCATTTACAGGCACTTTTGAATTGTCAAGGTCGGTCAGAAATATGAAGCTAGTTGCCCATTCCAAAGCGTAGTATGTACCTATGGCGAAGAACGGGCAAGAAACTCCACGGCCTAATCAGCCTATAATGTTCCCACTGCTGGGACACAGGCCTCCTCTCTAATCTACCACGCGGGCCCACTGCGGGTTGGTAGATGTCACATGTTTTCGAATTTTTGGTTCTAGGACATGCCGGTTTCCTCACGATGTTTTCCTTCACCGTTTTGAGAGCAGTGGCGATGAAATAATTTACACAAAGTAAGGCGCCTCTCAGGGTTCGAACCTACGACCCACCAGTCGTAAGTCGTGGCCGTTACCACTGGGCCACCACTGCTCTACGGACACTCTTTTAAATAAAAATAATTAAACAAAAATTGGTGACATCATTCATGTTGAAATTATACATGTGAGAACAATGTAGAAAGCACGTAAAAGCGTCCGCAATTATAAAATAAAAACAAAAAACAATTCAAAAACCTACATCATCATTTGTCTAGCCTTTTCCCAACTATGTTCCAGGGGGCCTAGACAAAATCCTTTTTCTGTAAGCGTTAACGCCAACAGAAAGATCAAATTGTATCGAGTTGACAGCAGCAGTCATGTGACATCTCTAAAGCCAATGTCAACTCCATACAATTTGATCTTTCCGTTGACGTTAACGCTTACGGAAAAGGGATTTTGTCTACAGCCTCAGGTCTGCTTATCCCAATTTATTTGGGATCGGCGAACAGGTATTTATCTTCCATACTGCTCCGTTTAGACCCAAATTAGTTGGTACCCACATAATCAATCTGTTTTTGTTTTTACCTACTTTCAATACACAAACATGTAACTATAAAAAACGGATAGACACTTGAAAATATCGACAAAAATAAAAAATAATTTACATAAATCGTTGATTTAAAAGCCCCGTTCGTGACGGACAGTTCAGCAGCCCGATATTAAACGGATATTGCATGCGGTTACTGCATTCGAATCTGACTAGTGACCACAAAACGTGACTTATTGCGCTGGATCACTCCGTGGCTGATTGAACCAGACCTGCCTGTTTGTGGTCTCAGGTAAACACAGCGATGGACAGCGAAAGTGATGATTAATTATAATTTTAGAACTAATGTAGGTGTTAACCACGGTACCACATACCGTGGTTAACACCCGGAGGGGAGGAGGCCGGTGATACACGATACCTAGATTTCTATAATTCGTGTTAACGTTCTTGGGTGATTTGTTTCGTCTTTCTCCCATGAAAATGTTTTACTTCTTCTTATTTTTTGTAGTAACGCCATAAGATGCAAGATGAAGGTAATTATTTTCGTTTCATTGAAAATAATTATTCCTGAAAGCGTCATAATAGGCTACGTCCACGCAGCGCTAATTTATACGTATATTATCTCCTATGGTAATATTTTATTGTAGTTATGATAAAATCACGTATTCGATAAATAATCCTTAATCAAAACTTGCCACTGCCGTTCGAGAAACATTTTATACGGTAAAGATTTCTATGGGTAATGCGGTTGTGGGGCGCGTCATTTCATAGTAGAATGCTATACTTAATTACGTAGTGGCTTATGTTTCTAAATTGTTTCGCTCTCACAAACAAATGTCTGGCTTAGTACAGCGAAATATTGTATCGAATGGGTATCATTGAATCACGAATCGATTGAATAACTGAGCCGTGTTCGAGAAAATCAGTACATGCTTACGTGAAATATATCGGACCAAATGGTCTACGTCTACGTATAACGGAGCCATGCGATTACTACGTAGTGAATATATTGGATATTTCCACCAAATGCTGCAATTTCCTGGTTTAAATTATTGTCCAAATATCCTTCATGTTCTCAAATTTAGAGCCCATGAAAATTTACCGTAACGATTACACTCAAATCCTTTGGTGTAATCGTAAAATATACCTGACTAATAAAGTTTATTTACTCTGTAATAACCGCGTTATAAATTTTGCCTCAAACGATGTTCCAAAGACAGGTTATTTATTCGAAAGATTGAAGGCACAGTATAAATAAGTAACAGTATTATATCTTCATACAAAACGGTCGAAATGACATGCTTCGAAATCTCAGTGTATTCAACACGCAACAGCATCGAGAGCGCGGCAGTTACGGACGGGCGCGGAACTACCGAGCGGCCGTAGGTAATTATTTCAATGTCACTGCCAAGATGTTTATAATACTGTTACTGTATTATACTGTGTCGAAGGCCTTTGATGTTGTCGATATAATTTTGATATAGTGGTTCCGATCTCGGCTAACGACGCATTAAGGAAATTGAAGCCTTCTTGAAAACCTTTTAGGAGTTTTAGGTCTATCAATCACTGCCTTTCAGTCTAGTGATCGCACTGTTGAACATGAGGTACTTATAGGTCCTTGGTTTGATTCCCAGGTTGGGCAAAGTGTTATTGGGTTTTTCCATTGAAAATTCTCAGTGGCAGCCTGGAATCTGAATTTCTACCCGGTCGATGGCAATAGAATCGCCCCCTATTTCATGGATAAATTTTCCATTATTATAACTGGAGAAATCTGGGTAATATAGGTACTTATATCTCTGCCTAACCCTGTAGGAAAGCAGGCGTGATGTTATGTTATTTATATAAAACTAGCTGATGCCCGCGGCTTCTCCCGCGTGGATATCGGTTATTATATATACTAAAACCTTCCTCGAGAAACACTCTATTCATTAGTGAAAACAGCATGAAAATCGGTGCAGTAGTTTTTGGTTTATCGCGAACAGGACGACAGATTTCATTTCATTTCATTACAGACAGATGCGGCGGAGGGCTTTGTTTAATAATATTATGTAAGCATCAATGAAATTCAATCACTGTCATTTCAAATACACGATGTAATTTTAACCAATTTCAGTCAGAATACATCATGTTTCATTAGATTAATTATACTGCGGTCTGCGTCCTCTTAGTTAACATTAATTACTTTTGGGCCTATGGGGTCGCGAGTCATGTGACAAGCACATTTAAATTCACAACGAACGACATGATTTAACAAAGTTTTTTAATTTTAAAATTGGTCCACTTAAATAATTATTTTTTTCACATCTGCAGTGCTTTTATTTTTGCATGTAAAAATGATTGATGCCGTTTTAGATCGGTTGTACCTACCGTACTAAATCGGTCACATCTGTATTTTTCGAAGCACCGTATTTTTGATGGACGTGTGCAAAGAAAATAAAGGTTATCATGTGAGTTTTATTTGATCATGGTGCCATTTTAAAAGTTCATCGTATAGGTAGTATTTGTAGTTGATTCGTGTTGTGTGGATGAAATCGAGACAAAATAATTTTATGTCACGTACGGCGTTACATAACGTCACGTCTGTAATCCCCGAAGGGTTATTCAGAGCTTTATCTATATAGTACACCTACATTTCACCAGTTATGTTTTCGTACGGTTCTGTAAACACTAGTTTCCATAAAACTCAATAGGGAATCGAATTTACATAGGTACCTTATCTGGTATTTCTTCTATTTTATTTCAAGTTTCCAGTATAAGCTGATCTCGCATTTTATAGGATTTACGTTCAATGAGAGGTCAGCTTATACTGGATAGCTTGATATTTATCATTGTGTACCTACCTACGCAGAAAGTTCTCACAGAGCGTTTGACGGCTTTTGTGTTCAATTCATCAATGCTTGAAACAAAATAATATGCTTCGTTCACTAAATAGCTATTTTTAACTTACCAGTAATACTAATCTCGGATGTAAAGAAAAGAATTAGATTACTGAAGTGGAATTGGGCAGGGCATTTTTGTAGACTGGAAAGTACTAGATGGACAAAGAGGGTAACAGAATGGATCCCATTAGAAGATAAAAGAAAGCAAGGGAGACAAAGAAAGAGATGGCGAGACATCTTTACTCAACGTTGTGGACCGGACTGGATACAAAAGGCGCGCAATAGAAGTGTGTGGAGCATTTTAGGGGAGGCCTACGCCGTAGAGGCGACTACTGCGAATAGCGATGGCAAATGCTAGTAAAAGAATGGAAAAGAAAGAAGAAATTTATTTAGCACAAGCTAACGATTTCTTTTAGAAGTATTTGAAATATTTAAACCTGTGTTTGATTGTAAGTAGTGGAATAAAGGGCATTTTTATTTTTATTTTTATGCTAATCTCATAGCTCTACTAGAAATGGAACTGACCTCTTCAAAGTAACATTGAATTAAATTCTATGTGGTAAGATCAGGATGGAACTAATCTTGAACTGTAATATTACGAGCAAGTTGTCTACCCGATTCCAACTTCGAACATTTGAATGTTACAAGCGATTGACTGTGGTATTAATTATTAGAGTTTAGCTAAGAAAGTGCAGTCGAAGTAAACGATGGAATCTGCTTTACCGACTCGGGATATTGCATCGTAATGTCAATACGGCAGAATAACATTCAGCCATCTTCTTTACATGTCAAACTGAATTAAAAATGTGACAATTAAAATCATTCTCTTAAATTGTAAATCAATTACCCACCTGTATTCAACTATACCATTGAAGAATTTTATCTTTCTAAGTTTTTTTAATTTTTTTTTTTATCTCGATACACACTTGCTTTCCCAACTCACTTTAGACATTGGCAGAATGGTCGACATCGACTTTGCTTGCCATAATAAAAAATAGAATAGAATAACCTGTTTTTCATAAAATGGCCAGGCTTTAAAAAGATTTTAGGTTGATATCAACTCGACATTAGTCAACGTTGTATGCTATTTTGATCTTTGCTATCAAGTAATATAATATAGTTTTCCGTGCTCCTGCACCTGCTCAGTGTCGTACCTTCAAAAGGTTAAACTATATTTACTCGATAAAGGAAAGAATTTTGATTATTTATGTATCTAGATAGTATCTAACTTTGTTATGCTGGTGTGCGTGACAGCTACGTCTTACGCGCGCGCCACATCATTGTGCTGTCATTGTGCTTTATTGTGTGCGTGCTTAAGCGGCCAACAGGTAGGACGCAATTTTTTTGACAAGTTCACCGCTTTGACTTGCAGACTTATTTATATCTTTGGGAAAGAATTTTAAAACTGACGAAGACTTATAAGACTTCACTGTAAGTGTCTATTTTAGACACTATATTTTTCAGTGTCAATGGACTTGGCACTTGAAGGAAAAAGTAAGATTCTGCTCTTTGTGGGATGATTTGTTATTCCGTAAAGTTCACATCTCAAACTCAAAGCATTAATTCAAACTAGCTGCGCCCCGCGGTTTCACCCGCGTAAGTCTCAATCCCGTGGGAATATCGGGATAAAAAGTATCCTATGTCCTGTTCCAGGTCATGTTCTACCCCTGTACTAACTCTACGTAACAAACAAACAAACAAACTCGCTTTCACAGTTATAATATTAGTTAGGATAAACCTATTACAGGCATTTTTGAATCAAGGGGTCGGTCAGTCAGAAAGATGAAGCTTGTAGCCCATTTCAAAGTGTACTAGGTGCCTATGGAGAAGAACGGGCAAGAAACTCCACGCACACTCTTTTCAATCGAATACCTTTCATGATTCAGCTATAACACACTTACTGTAACAATCACCGTTACAGTAAGTACTTACTTGGTCTCGTGGTCGCAAGCGCGACTGCAGAGCGTGGGGTCCTGGGTTCTATTCCCGGGTCGGGCAAGTGTTATTGGATTTTTCCATTAGGAATTTCGTAGTAACAGCCCGGAGTTTGGAAGTTGGCGGTGTGATACCCCCGTGCCTCGGAAAGCACGTCAAGCCGTTGGTCCTACGCCTCATCTCTCTCCGGTCGTGTCGGATTACCGTCCCATCGGACTATGAAAGTGAGGGAAGAGAGAGTGCACTTGTGTCTGCGCAAACACTTGTGCACTATAATATCTCCCGCGACGAAGGCTAGTCTCCGTTGAGATTGGCCGCCGTGGCCGAAAATACGGTCTGGAGGACTATTACAACTGTATAATATTACCGCTGTAACGGTAAATAACTAAGGAAAAAACTGACACAGCTAAGCAAAAACATGTTGATTTAAAATGAATTCGGCCTTTTACGCCTTGCTACCAACATCTGTAGCAGTACAGCTAAGCCAGTTTTCATTCTATTATGTCGTCCCATTTTATTACCAACTGAGTAACATCAATACAAGTTTGTAACACAATTATTCTGGATTAAATAAGATCCTATTGTATACATCGCGTCTTCACAACTCAAACTAAATTACGTTTCAGCGGTAATTCACTATAGTTTTGAATGGCTTAAATTACTGGCTGTTTGTATTTGCAGAAACTGAGCATTCTACTTTTTAAAAGCGAATTCAAAAAGGAGGCGGTTATCAATTTTGACTGTATGTTTTTTTGTGTGTTTGTTACACAATTACTCCGCCAATTATAAATTGATTTTGATGATTCTTTTTTGTTTAGTAGGTCATGCTTCAGAGGTTCTTCTATACGCTGTATATGTCCTTCTAGAGCGTCATTTTCCAGCTGGGTTCACCCATCTACTATAAAATACATGGTAGGTACCTACATAAAGATTAGGAAATAAGTAGTAGTTAGAGAAGTGTTTATTATTTCAAACAGAGAACCGCAAAATATTGAAATTACATCCAAGAATTAATTAGTGAAAGCAGGTGTGAAAATTATAATTGAAAGCATCTGATGTGTTTTCGATTTCAATTTCAAATACAATTATAGGATTTTGATGTATAAAACGTAACGATATAGTAAATTGGTTATTACGTGTGTGTGTCTATATTAACTTTCGTTTAAATTGCTTCGTAGAAAGGGCTCCAGTTATTTATTGTAATTTCAAGATGAAAGTTCTCATCTTCTTCGTTCCATTTATACCGATATATTTTAAAAATAAGCTCCTACAAGGATTTGACAACCACTTCGACAGTAATAGCATTGGCCTAACAAATTTCTTCCATAGTGCAGGTGTTATCGGACAGAGAGAGCGATAAGACGTGATGTATTGTCGGTGATGTACCTCCACAGTCACTGTAGCTCATCAGAGTTCCCCTACCTGACAGTACGAGAAGAGCCTCCGCGAGTGGCGTCCAGACCATAATAAAACGCCAGCGCACCCTGGAAGGCTCTTACATACTGGCGCGATTCGTCGCGCGACGCGAATTTTAACAAAACAATTTCTGAGAAAACTTCACGGCAAACAATGCGGCGGCGTCACGTCGCGCGACGACTCGCCCCAGTAAGTAAGAGCCTTAACAGCTGGCACTCGGTAACGCAGAGTCCAGCTGGCTAATCTCCTCAACACGATTATTTCGCATGGTCCCCCCTTTTTGAGGGTGGGAAATCATCAAATGACTTCTCCCACTCTGGGCGGAGCGGGAGGGCGTTTCAGACGTTTGCTGACTAAACCCACCCGTGTTCCTTCAGTTGCCTGTTGCCCCGGTATCCCTTTTGGACTTTCCCGCAACCATGGCAGTTTCCCGCAACCCTGGCAGATCGCATGGTCCCTCCTGGGACCATCACCAGAGGCAAGCCAAAGGTGAATTGGTCTTTATTTTATCTTTCTGTGCAGGTAGGTACCTACTTAGTGACCTTTTTAAAATTGCATCTGAAGAGGAATTTCTATGCAGCTTGATATAGAAGTTAATTATTAGAGAGAGTATCTTCTTGGTCGAAGCAGGTGGCGTTCTGCAGTTTCTGCCTAGCCCCATGGGAAGGCGTTAGTTAATGTATGTTTTTTATAACTAAAAGTAATTTTACAATGCATGTCCTCGAAAAGAGCGTTTTCTAAGCAGCCAAATCGTGCAGAAAGTGCCACTTTTTCGCACTAGTTTGTACTTTGTAGTTTTTATTTTTTACTTCGTCATCAGCCCGACGTTTTTTTGTTTGAAATCATACGTGAGAAGGAACTACGGGCCTGACGGGGTGTTGACCGCCATGTTGTGCGATCGACTCCCGTCAGGAAGAAAGTTCCTTAGCAATAAACCTAATATTTCATTAAACGCGTTATTGATTCTTCTACTCTAGATTTAGATTTTGAACAATATATTAATTTTTCAATATATCCACTGTGAAGTATCAATATCAACTAATATTTTTGCAGTTTTCACTTTATTGCATGTTCGTAGATATACTTAATATATTTTTTTCCTCGCACAATGCATAGTAAAACGTTGTATGGTACACGTGCGTAAGATGATTTCTAATTTAATAGTATGAGTGTATTCTTGGTTGGTAAATAAAAAACAGAAACAATTTGTATAGACGGCTATTTATTTTTTAATTATATTACCTATACATAGTGTGGATACTATCGGATAGTTAGAACATCTTTTTTTGCTTATTATCTTAAAATTGGTACAAATCTTTGGAATATAACTATCTTATTTTATACAAAAAGCGTTCTAACAATAATATTATTTACATTACACATTTATTTTACAACGAATTATTCTATACTTGCTTACTTATAACGAAAATAAATAAATTATATTCTTCGGTCATTTAAAACCTATATCGTATAATTTACAATTGAAATGTTTTTTTTTACAAAAATTTTACTTATTTAATACTTTTTTAATAAAAAAAACATAATTTGCACCAGAATTTACATGACAAATTAATGAAAAGATTTTTTAATAAGAAGATGTGTCTTGTGTGTACCTAATGTTTTATTATTCGCCCAAAAAACATTATATAAATAATGATCTGTAAAAAAATGTTATAATTATGTAGTAGTTACTTGTGGCTAAACCAAGCAAAGTTACAATCACAGTATATTGAAAAAGACGCAGTAATAAGTGACAATTATAGGTTTTTGTGCTACCGTTTGCATTAAACTGTAGATGGCTTAACCGCTTAACTGCACAATTGAGGGCGCAGTTGGCTGTAAGCTGAAGTTACGAACTGTATTCCAGTTTAACTACGACTTAGCTTTAAAGTAATAACAGTTTACATTGTAAGTAATCATACAGTGAATGCCTGTTAAAAAGCTTGCAAACAATATGCAGAAGATCGACACAGATGTTTGATAAACTTAAACAAATAACTATACACAATTCAAGGTCAGAATAAGTAACACAATTCAAGGTCAAATAAGCAATATAATTCAAGGTCAAAATAGCCAACTTCTGAAGATCACTATTGTCTACTAAGCATCTCATCACCCAGTTTTTTTGTTTTTAACCGTTACTTTCAATGCTCGCAAATTAATAGTTCTCACACGAATTCCGCTCTTTTGACTGAAGCTTAAGCGTGCATGTACGAGTACATTGTATAGATGAATTAAAAAATCTCTTTGAAATAATAGCCAGTCACCGTAGACACAAAAAAACCGCGTTAGGTCGCAAAATATTGAATTTAGCTGATTTTCGAAGTTATAATCCAAACTGCAAGAAGTCCGAACTTTCGAAGCTGGCAACATCCAAAAAAATCAGTACAGGGCAATTTTTTGCGACCTTCGATGTAGTAAATGACTGGCCTAAAATGGTTGTGCGAACGCTAAACAATTAAACTGTATATACACAAATTAAACATAACAATACACAATCTTCCAATAATTACATTTACATTAAATATTTAGTAGTATCATTAATAAATCTTCGCCATTGTCACTGTACCTAAGTGATAGAACAAAAAAAACATAAGTCCAACTTTTTGTCGATGGAAAATAGTAATTTATATTTTCGTGTTTCGTTTAGAAACCTAACACCAATCGCTGATGAAGACATTAGATCCAAATAATTGAAAATACTATGTACTTGAGTTTCAATTAAGATTAGTTACAGACTTTTAATATACACGCTCTTTTCCAATCAATACAATAATAACGATATTCACATCTTGCTAAATGCACAAAATTACGTAGAACATACATTACGAACGAAAACCTTGGCCAAATTTAGACCCTTGTCATACAATACAATTCAAATGGCGACGTCAAAAATGTGAGGCGTCAATGAACGCTTACAATATGACAAAGTCCAAAAGTGATCAACGTTTTCGTAAAGAGATCGTACTCAACATTATATTCATTATCATTCTAGCTTGCTTTATACATATATACGTTGACCGCACATCGAAGACTATTAAGGGAATCACTTTCTTTGCTCCAGTCGTATACAAAAGGTCCATTAAGGATTAGGAGAAGGAGCAATGTACTTTCCTAAAAAAGGGATAGGTTAGTATCCTTTTTTCACATGTGTATCACCTGCAAATGACTTCTGTTTTTGCTACATATACTATGCTGTGTAAGAGTGTATGTATTTAAGACGCAATATTTCATTGTTTTTTAAAGATATTATAATAATATGCAATGTTTTTCTTATTATATCAGCATAGAAAGACAGAACGATTATAATAATTTCTTCTTTTTACATAATGTTTGGAACTTAAGAAAAACAATTATATCTTATTATTAAAACTTTAACTGTTCGTCTTCGAACAGTAAACGATTTAAGCTAAATAAAGCGCTTACAATGCATCAGATATTTCACAGATAAAAAATAAACATTCAGTGTCTTTTGTAGCGCGATCCGATATCCTTGCATCCCTATCTGGAGATGCATTTTTCATCCAAGTCCCCAGTAAGGAAATCATTGGAGTCTCGAACGGTCATGATGGTGACCCCATCAGCGCTGTTCCTGGATATGATGTTGCTCTTCTTCTTAGTACTTCCGTAATCGTAGTTCGATATCACCACGCTCTCTGTCGGGTTCCTGTAAAAGTTGATAGAACAATCACCGTTGAAGTTGCTGGATTTCTTTGAGGAGAAACCAATTCGGAGATACGCTTTTTTGTGACGTCATTACGTTACGAAAAAAGGTGAGACTGGGTGAGGGAGACACTGGATAAGAGATAAAGGGGACAGGGTGTTATGGCCCAGTCTAGTAGAGGCCTGTCCAGCAGTGGACTGCGATAGGTTGAGTTGATTACTTTACGTTAATATGAGCCTGCGAAAGATCATGCTAGTTGAAGTTTCGACGGATAAATGCCGTACTTCTGTCTTAGTTTTGTTGTTTAGTCTGATTAAACTTTATGATTGTTTATTTTTAAGGAGGAGCTCGTAGCTACGTAATAACAGCCGCATGGATCGATCCATCAGGTTAAGCTACGCTTGCCGGGGTTGGACCGTGGTTGGTCCGTCCATCTTTACATATCGAGACTCCTCCGTGCCTTGGAAAGTTCGTTGGGCCCGTTGGCACCGGCTGTCTTTCGTGGATCATTATTAGTTACCACGGGTAGTTAAAAGCCTAAAATTCTGACAACCAGTCTTACCAAGGGGGATCATGTAACCCATTCAGATTTTCTAATGGTATTTTTTTTTGCATGCATGTACGCGACGTATTTCAGGCAGACATAACATCATATATCTTGATTTAGTATTAATGGATAAAACTATAGTAATCTCCATTAAATTAAAAATGGTTGCAACTATAAACACAGCAGGGCAATAATTTTCCATTTTAGTACCGTCATAAATTCATAATGCATTGTATGACATACCTACTATGATTTATTCCATAGGCCATTGGTTTCAGGGTACTAATTCAAACTGTTTTGCATTTACATATCGCTGTACTAGGATACCATTGACAGTGCGAAATTGTTTGATTTTATCATTGAAAAGGTTTTTAGACTTTATCAACCGATTGTCTCGTTGGTCTTATGGTCGCAAGCGCTATCTGCTGAGGTCCTGGGTTCGATTCCCGGGTCGGGCAAAGTGTTATTGGGTTTTTCCATCTGGAATTTGTCAGTGATAGCCAGGAGTCTGAGTTTGTAGATGGTTGATGGCAATAGGCTCGCCCCTTGTTACATGGGACTTAAACATAACTGGCGAAATTTGGATGTACTATGTAGATACACCTCTGCATAACTCTTCGGAGAACACTAGCGTGAAGTGTTGGTATGTGTCATACCAGAATATCCGTGAAATTTCACATTGTTCCATTACTTTTTATATAGTCGAGATTTTTAATTCATATTCTTTATGGCATCTCTTTAGGTCATGAGCTTTCCGATTTGTCCTAGATAAATAATAAAAAATATTTGGCCTAGGTCTTAAGGGGGAGGTGTGAAAATTGATTATAAACAATCGTATGAACAATGATAGATTTAGGTATCCGTTTTTCATTTAACTGAACTTCTCGAAATAACTCGAACCAAAGCATTTGAAGTTGAACACAATAAAGGAATAGATTCCAGCGACTCACTGCAAACTGCAATATAAGGTAGTCATCATTGGGCTTTGTGCCGACAATCAAATGGATTCCGTTTCACAGATACTACCGTACATTTATGTACGGTACGTACAATGAATTGTACGTACCGTACAATTCATTGTACGTACATGCCAAGTGTATAGCCAGAATTCTATACAATACATAGACAATACACACAATACTGAAACAAAGGAAATGTACAGTTGACTGCACGACCGTAGTAACACTTTCATCTTGAGCTGGCCTAGTAGAGGCTAGTGGAGGGCTGGCGGAGTTTCAATAGAATACGAGGCCAGCTTATACTGAAATTGTTACCAAAGACGTGCACCCTACTGTAAATAATAAATAAACTCTATTTTATATTTGGTTCAGGACCTAGGTATTGTACCTACAGCAGGCAAAGGTCTTTTCATACACGAAATATTTTAAGGGGTCATTGTACTCATCATTATGAACAACTTTCACTAACCCAAAACCTGAAATCGCAAAAAAAAAATCAGCTGTTCCCTACATTTATGTTCGCATAGCTCGTCGAAATATAGGGAACAGCAGATCTTTTTTTCGTGCGAATATTTGCGAAACAGTCAACAGCTATAAAGGCTACAATGTATTTATGTATACTACATAATTGAAAATCAACTTATAAGAATGTAAACAAATAACAGAATCAAATGAAAATAATGAAAATAGGAAGTAACCTACTTTTTAAAATAAACAAAGGGTAATTGCCAAACTTGTAATGCGGGCACGCGATGTTTTAGTGTACAATATTACGAATTGCGAAATATTTTTGATCGTTTAGGAAGTTTGCGAGTTTAATTTTTATTGCATCGTGTCGGATAAGTGAAGGCACATGGGGCATATTCGTAAGAAGTTGATAGAATTTGATGATTTGATGGATTCGTGTCCTCCTCTACCTATCGTTATTTCTCTTGACTAAGTTTATTTTGTTAATGTATATACCTACGTTTTAGTATCTATTTTTTTTCCGAGTTATCTATCAATTATGTTGCACCTGCCATGGTTTGTCTCTGCATCACCCAAAGGTAGACTGGTAGAAAATGCCTCTGGCATTAAGTCCGCCTTTGTACAGTATTTTTTTACGTGTGCATAAAGTTTTAATAAATAAATATTATTGCGCAGGTCTAGCTCACGCGAAAACATTGAAACTTATTGGCCGTCAATGTTATTGCGTGAAAATAATGGATAGGTCGAGGGCAAGGGCTCATTCAATCATAAATTACGCAAGCTTATTGGTAGACAAAGTCTTATAATTATAATGTTAGCGTATCTTACAACAATTAACTCTTACTATCTACGCAATTGGAATACATAATTATGGAAATACCTACACGTGTATGTCTTAATAATTATGTACATAAGCTGCTGAGTATATCTTTTTGTAGACAGTTTCGTGATTGACTTACTGACATGGGAGGGATTCGCTAAGGTGGCCCGCGAAATCAAATAATACTTTTTTGCAATTTTATAATAGTTTTTTGCAATTCGCAGATCAGTTTCAGGTTGTATGTTGATAAAAATATGACTAATGACCGTAAAAAATAAATGTATTTACTTACAGAATTATGTTACATTTGGGGCCAATAATTGGTGATTCTAATTATTAAATTAGAATCACCAATTATTGGCCCCAAATGTCCCTCCAAACCCTGTTCCTCACACCTCTAAAAAGTCATAACTTTTTAGAGGTATGAGGAACAGGGTGTAAAGTTCACTCATCCTCTATAGAAAAGGGAGGATCCTCCGACCGCAAGGGTGTCATGTCTGGCGGGCAACTGCCCAACGATTGATGTTGGAATCTAATATATTATCATATGTTGATCGCGCGGTAAACTCTAATTGCACGATGCAGGATTTTATGTGACGTCAGGTATTTAACGCGTAGTTCGTTTCGCGGGCTACCCAAGCGCTTTCTATACAGAGTCAAATTTAATTAACTAGCGAAACTGCAGACGTGATGGTATCTTAACACATTATTCATACTTAAGTACGGCCAGGGAAATGAATAATAAAATTGACAGACTAAGTCAATTTTCCGTGTTATACTCATTTCATACAACTTTCAAAGAATGACAGTTGGGATTTGATTATACGGACAATTTAAGTTGGTAGTCAATTTGGATGAACACTACTTTACATAGTTAATTTTACTATATAAAACAATTCTGTTCTTATGATTTGTAATTTGAGAGTTCAAGATTCAAAATTGAGAAGATTAAGTACCTACTCAGAGTCTTTCGTAATAAAATCTGCACCCTCGGGTTTATAAAAATAAGGGTTTATTTATTTTGCTCAAAAAATGTAAAAGAATTTTGGATTGATGGATGGATGTAATTGAGTATGTTAGAGAAAATAAAGAGAGACTGGTTTTAAGAAAAATAGAGCTAGAAAATAGCAAGACTAATTTTCTTTTAGCAATCTAGAAGCCATTGTGAAAAATAAATTCGTTAGTGCTGTTGAAGGCTAAAAATTAATCTAATAATATCGTAGTTGCACCTATACAGGGTGTTAGGGTAAACACCGTTATCCTTGCAACCAGTGGTTTGGTTTCGTTTATAGAACGTAAAATCAATGGAAAATTACAACTTTTTTTAAAATTTTTTTAGATCTAAATTTTACCACAAGAGACGCAAGTTCGTTGCCCTATGCGCTAGGGCAACGAACTTGCGTCTCAACACGGGCGGGGTGTACGGGATGTGACCTGATGGGCAGCGAGCGCGATCCCTCCCTTAGTCAGTCAGCTGTTTCGCTCGCAAGCACGGTGTCAGATAGTAACTTTTTAAAATCTTTTAATGAAAATAACGTTTTTTTTTTGTTGTGTTCGGTCATTTATTTTTATATTTAAGTCAACTACCCTTGGTTTGAATGACAAGAGTGTTTACCCTTACATCCTGTATACAGTTGATCAAAAGCTAAACGTAGCGACGCACTTGCCGAAAATCACACGACGAAAATTCGGCATTGTAAACTAGACGCCCCGAAATTCAGCCGCGTAGTTTTCGGCAGGTGTCGTTGCGCTAAAAATACACAAATCTACTGACTGCATACTTACTTCCATTATCTACTTCTAACATACGTTCAAAATAACAAAAACCCTTGTTAACCCAACCTGTTACACCGATGGCGGTGCGTACTCCTGAACGAGGTCTCGCAGACCGCAGTCCTCGACAGTCGGGAGCTGCACGTTGGATGAAGGGTTCCTCGGCGGCAGCACAGGTACCGGTTGAAGTGAGACCTGAAGACTCCACTCACGCAGTACAGAGCTACTGGATTCACGCAGGAGTTCAGGAAACTGTGCAGAAGGAGATTTAGTTTAGTAAAAGAAAAATAAAAAATACTATCACAGAAATAAGTTCATAATTATTAAGAAAAAAAAAAAACGAATAAATAATGTACACACGGCTACTTATCAAGCTATACATTTCCAGTATAAGTTGACTTCTCATTGCATGTAAATCATATACAATGTGAGATCAGCTTATACAGCCGTATGTACCTAAAGGTAAACGAATCTATAATTACGAGGAAGGAATAGAAGTAGTCAGGAGCTGCACATCGTGTCTGTGACAAGAAGGCTCAGCGTAATGCTGTGCTGTGGGTCCCCCATTGCATTAGCAGCAGCATAATGCAGTTTTCCGGCATAATAGACTACATTATCGTTGTGACCAAGGGGTACCGGGTTTCGTTGTGTTTTCTCCTGGTCGGACATTCTCTTATTGTAAAATACTAGTATTAAGCTGCATTCGGTAAGACTGGAAACCAACCCCAATATATTCGTAGTTATGAAAAGGGTAGACAGATGAGACTATAAAGTCGCTTTTTCCACACTTGGGTTATATTAAATTCAACCAACCAAGGAATGATGTTGTGTACTGCAAAATCACAGCAGCTGGTACGTCCAATTAAATTAGATATCTCCCAAAACGACTCCCAAATTACGTCAGTCTTCACCCCTATTGACCTTTAGCGTCAGGAAGACGGAATGTGGCATAATTCAAACAGATTGTTTGACCTGTCCCATAAATAACACCAGACTTTCATATATCAAGGGTCCCTACGTACCTAATCTCTGCAAAGAGCGACAAAGTCAAGGGGATGGGTCACGAAAGCTTTGTCTAGTCGATTGTACTCGAGTGAAGACACGGCTAATATTCTAGTTTGTAGAATTTTATTGACATGTCTAGTAAGAATAATAGGCCCAACTTTATGATGACTGGATTGCATCCAGTCAACACGGAGGAAACTATCCCATACAGCTGAAATTTGAGAAAACGATGATTTTGTTTTGTTGTTACCATTTAATCTTATTAATAAAATCAATTTGTTTCAGGAAAACCAATGTTTAATTTGATGAAAATAAATTTCTATAACAAAATTTTGTTTTTCGAGATATTTTCCAAAATTGTTGGTATCGTCGTCAATTTTGAGCTTTCACCCCTTAGATTATGAAATGTTTTATAATCTAAGTTTTACCCTAAATAATTAGTCATCCCATCGACTTTATTTAAAACGTTAAAAGACATTTTAGAATGGCGTATATTTTACAGTTCAAAAAGGGACAAAAATCGTGTTTAGAATAGAAGCAAGCAAAATTAATTTTGATAATATTTTCGGCATTTTTAATTGGGTTTGATGTCCCCCATTCAAAATTCTAGAGCTGTTCTCCCAGTAATAATCTTAATCGTAACAATGCTAGTTAACATTGACGCTAGATTAGGTCACGTACCTCAGACAGAAACCCATTATCCGTATGGCGTGTGTCCAATCGTTGTAATCAGTCTGCGCCGTCGGAGACAGATGAAACCACAGCTCGAATGCATGGTACGGCAAGAAGCAGATGAAAAACACTGAAACAAACAATGATAATGTAACAAAATATGGACTTTTTGTTAATTATTTTGTATTTGTGATTTTGTCGAACTATGCACGTAAAAATATGTTATATACTAATAAAATTCTTAAGGCTAAGTTCACACGAAACGTATAGTCCGCCGCCAACGGTACAATGAGGACACCATTAATAGGCCTGTGTCGATTTCAAATATGAATTAAAACTTTTTCTTTGACTTATCACTATTTTGATGACGGCCTATTTAATAGACCTAAAATAGAATGAGGGTTTTCTGAAATGGCGTTCACTAGCTGACAGCGCTAAGACGTCAGGTCCATACCTGTCAAAAGTGTCAAAGCACCTTTATTTTCTTCAGTCGCGACTAATGGCCGATTCCTATAATTAACGAACCGTTATCGGTTAAAATTAAGACTCTTGTATCTTTACCAATAATGAAGCAAAAACCTCATAGTTTTGCATAGTAGACCCTTCCATTTGGAAGTAGATATCACAGGTAAAATTAGCTTAGGAATTTATTTATTTGCTCAGTTTGGCACTGGCAATAAAAAAAGCTATCATTGGTAAGCAAAACGATTCGTTTTTGTTTATAGGAACCGAGCGTAAATGGTGAACGAATGAATGACACGAATGATGAATGTCATCATATTTATATTCATTGCCGAAATGAAAGACCTCTTGTCAATGGTGTTGGCGTGAATTTTCTATGAAAACCGTCATGGATTACTAGTCCGGAGTGTATATAATTATGTAGGTACAAATAACTCTCTTTTCACTGAAATTATAGAAGACCAAACTTGAAAAGAGTTTAACATAGTGGTAATCTCCTAACCGAAGACAGTAAATTTATAGTCTGGCGTTGAGAAGAGATTACCTGCTATCCAAGACTTGAAAATTTCCACTCAAAACCGCTTCAAACTCGCTAGAGAGTTTTGGCTCAGTTACTATGTAAATTTTAAACCAACCAGTTAGACTTTCAGTAAATTATTACCTTGTCATTAGTTTCTTGTAGCTCAAAGTTTGAAGATGAATGGGCTATGATTTGGTGATTAGTCTATATCCATCATCTATAACATCGTAATCCCGAAATATATAATATTACAACTTTCCCATACACTGTAATATATAATGTATACCGACTCGACCCAAATGTATCGGACGGACGGACGGCTGATTATTTTTTCGTGATTACGATGTTGTAAGTAATAACAGCTACACGGGTCGATCCATCAGGTTAAGCTACGTTTGCCGGGGTTGGTTTGTGGATGGGTGACCATCTTTACATACCGAGACTCCTCCGTGTCTCGTTGGTCCCGGCTGTCATTTGTGGATCTTTGAGAGTCGTTACGGGTCGTCAGAAGGCCCGAAAGTCTGACAACCAGTCTTGCCAATGGATATCGTATCGTCTTGCCAGTTACTTGTTTACACGTACCTACTATAAGTTGGCACAGTCCGCAGTTGTTTGATGCCTATTTTTAAATAACCTCACAGCTGAACACTGTCTCTTAAGATACAGGTTATCCTAGTTTGAGAGGCAGGGCTCACAATATCTGTATACAAACTACTGCAGCGTTATTTAGTTTCATGTTAAACAGTGTATACTAATGTTTAATTCTTGTGACAATAAACTATTTTATTATTATTATTTATTATTATTATTACTGAGTTGTGGAGGTCAAATAAGCAGTCGCTTCATGTAAAATACTGGTATTCAGCTGCATCCGGTTAGACTGGAAGCCGACCCCAAAATGGTTGGGAAAAGGCTAGGCAGATGATGATGATGTTGTAAGTAATAACATCCGCACGGTTCGATCCATCAGGTTAAGCTGCACTTGCCGGGGATGGTTTGTGGATGGGTGACCATCTTTACATACCGAGACTCCTCCGTGTCTCGTTGGTCCCGGCTGTCATTTGTAGATCTTTGAGAGTCGTTACGGGTCGTCAGAAGCCCGAAAGTCTGACAAACAGTCTTACCAAGTGGTATCGTATTATCCAATTACCTACTGGGTTGTGGACATCAGATAAGCAGTCGCTCCATGTAAAATACAGGTATTCAGCTGCATCCGGTTAGACTGGAAGCCGACCCCAAAATGGTTGAAAAAAAGGTTAGGCAGATGACGATGTTGGTCCCATGGAGAAAGTTGTTGAGTTTGATGGTCTGTAAATGGTGGATTGATCATCATCATCATCATTTCAGCCGCAAGACGTCCACTGCTGGACATAGGCCTCCCCCAAACACAAAACCCACTCCGGTGGGTTGATGGTGTCCCCTTAAAAATATGACCCACACTTTTCTTTTTTTTAATTGTTTTCATTGTTGTTCTTGCTGTGCGTGTCCCAAATAAAATACTTTTCTTCCTTTTCTGATACATGGTGTTATTATACAACAAAGTTACTTTTCGTATCTGTGTGTGTGTAACCAGCTTCATCTTTCTGACTGACCAACCTCTTGTCAATTGAAAAGTGCCTGTAATTGGTTTATTTGAAACTAGCTGATGCTCGCGGCTTCGCCTGCGTCGATGTCGGTTTACTAAAACCTTCCTCGGGAACCTCTCAATCCATTGGTGAACACAGCATGAAAATCGGTGCAGTAGTTTTTGAGTTTATCGCGAACAGGACGACAGACAGACGTGGCGGAGGACTTTGTTTTATAATATGTAAGGATAAGGATAAATGCTTTGAGTTTGTGCCCTTGGTTCTTATAAGCTACCCATTGGACTTTGATGCGGTTTTCGCCATCTTTTATTTAAAGCCTTTCATACATAGTACAGGTTCGACGTTAGGTATGTTATATCGTTATTTAGATAATTTCCTCCGCAAGGTTTATATGTAGATTACCTACATTAATAATATGTAACTTAAAAATAGCCTGACTCATTGGTCTAGTGATCGGAAGCACTACTGCTGAGCGTGAGGTCATGCGTTTGATTCCCGGGTTGGGCAAAGTGTTATTGGGTTTTTCCATCTGGAATTTCTCAGTAGCATCACGCAATCTGGATTTGTGCCGTATTGGCAATAGGGTCGTCCCCTGTTACATGGGCTTTTAAACATAACTAGCGAAATGTGGGTATACTTTTTAGGTGCACCTCTGCCTGTGCCTAACCCTTCGGGGAATACAGTGATGTTATGTTATGTTAGAAATAGGATAAAAGGTGTTTTGACATGTCGTCATATCAGAGAAGATTGCACCCGTGCAAAGCAGGTCAGCATGCTAGTTAATTCTACACATACATACATAACATTACATCACGCCTATAATCCCCGAAGGATTAGGCAGAGGTGTACCTATAGTACACTCATATTTTGCCAGCTATGTTTAAGCCTATTGCCATCAATAGGGCACGAATCCAGACAGAAATTTCAGATAGAAAAATCCAATAACACTTTGCCCGGCCCGGGAATCGAACCCCGGATCTCATATTCAGCAGTAGCACTTGCGACCGCTAGACCAACGAGGCAGTTAGATACTAATTCATTTTTAATCACTTTTATCCATTTAGGGCGTTAGAATATTAATTCCTTTATCGCTTTTATCGACGGAGAAATTAAATTCCAAGGATCAATCTACGTGGATTGAGGGCGTTTACGAAGCTAGAGTGGAATTTTTCTATTGTCTAGAATAAGCGGAATAAAAAATAAGAAGTATTCCCGTTTGAGCACCTATTTTTTGAGCACCTATGCATTGAGTACCAAAGGTTTTTCAAATGGGAATACTCAATGCATAGGTGCTCAAACGCGAATACTTCAAAAATAAGTTTTGTTTTTTATCTTTAAAATTTACAGATTGTTGAACTTTGTGGTGGAGCTCCGATAGCCAGTGGCACCATAAAAAATACTGGTATTTAGCTGAATGCGGTAAAACTGGAAGCCAACCCTAATATACTTGGGAAGACTAGGAAGATGATGAGTTGCAGAATGTTAAATTCTGGCAAAAATAAAATGTCAGTTCCAACGAAAAAATAATGAATTAATGGATGAATTTGATGATGTATTTATGTTGATGTGTTGTGATTTTGTATTTATTGATTTTGGTTTTAAGACATTTTCTAATATGGGTTATATTAACTGAAATAAATTATTTTTATTTTTGTTATTTTTAATGTATCGAAAAGATAAATAAATTATAAATAACCGGTTTGAACTTTTAATTTTCCCGTTTGTCACAATTTCCATTGTACCAGGTAAAAATAATCAGTAAGCTTTACATAAAATAAATGTAATGTTCATATCAAGCCTATAAATTGGGGCTCATCGACGATTCCGGCTCACTGCCATTTTATTAACCTGCTGAGCCCCTTCCGATTTTCCTAATCGCATACATTCTGGATTCCAGGTAGTCAATTCCATGTCAGCTTTAAGACTACTTTTCTAGAAGGCAGCAAAGGGAAGGCTAGAAGGCTGAAGTTCGCTTTGTGCAAATTTTATACATACTAGGGCCGTTTTTAACGTTCAAAAGTCCCTTTTATGTGCCTAATTGAAATAAATTATTTGACTTTGACTTTGGCCACTCTTGTTTCGCACGGTTTTTACGACTTGCCAAAACAACGAGATGTTTTTTATTATATTCATGTTTATTATGAATATCATCTTTTTATTTCTTTTTAAATACATATTTGTTATATTTTTAAATATTTTTTATAAAAAACATGAAAACAAAACATTTAAAAATATAAAAAATAGTAGCCCATCGGCATCAGGATCAGGGTCCAAGCTGCCGGTGGTCAGGGCTCTAGAGAAAGGAACCTCCTCACTATGCGTGCCGTGTCCAGGAGTACTGCTTTCTGAATCAAGCCCTTGACCCAGCCGTGCAATGAGAGCCTCCTGAGATGTTGGTCGAGGCTCTTCGCTATTAGGCCATTATGAATATAATTATTATCATTTACACATAAACCTTCCGTAATAAAATCCCTAAAAATCCATTGTGTAGTTTGCGGTCAGTCAAGACAGTGGCGAAGAGCGACTGTGTATTATCTACTAGCTGTTCGTGCCCGGTTTCGCCCGGGTGAATTTCATGAAAAAAATCCAAGAACTGGAGCTCCCTCGATGCACCGATCCATGGATGCACAAAAAATGTCATCAAAATTCGGTCCAGTCGCTTAGGAGGAGTTTAGTGACATCAAAGTACAGAAGAATCATGCAGCGACCCGCCCTTGCTACGCATGGTCTTTACGACTTGAGAAAACATCGAAATGTATTTATTATAAGTAAGTAAAATATTAATGTATTATATGCGTAGTGTAGGACGCCCCCAGCTAGATGGACCGACGACCTTAAACATTTGGCTGAGACAGACTGGATGCGGAAGGCGGAGGACAGGGTGTTGTGGCGCAGCCTAGGAGAGACCTATGTCCAGCAGTGGACTGCGATAGGCTGAGTTGATTGATTGATACGCATAAACCATCCGGAATAAATTCTCTAAATTATGGTGAAAACCATTTCAAAATCCGTTGCGTAGTTTAGAAGAACAATGCGGTCACACAGGCAGACACGAAAAGCGTCTTTCATTTATAATATGTATAGATATGTATAGATGGGTAGATGTATAGACTTTATTAAGCTTGAATTGAATAGGATGCACTAACACAAACTCTGTACTTGCGAAGATTTACGAGGACTTAAAGTGGTAACGATATATTTAGAATGTGTTGGTCTTGGAACTCATTTGAGACACAGTATAATAAAGTAACAGTATTAAGTCTCGGCAGTGACCCTGACATAATTACCTACGGCCGCTCGGTAGATAAACCTTCTACGTCCGTGCGTAACTCGCACCACGTACTCAATACTGTTGCGTACTAATATGCACTGTGATTTCGAAGCGCGTCCGTTTTCTATGAAGTTATAATACTGTTACTTATTTATACTGCGCTGCGTTTGAGTTTCAAAATTATGTTGTAGTTTCTTAAATTGATATTTAATAGAATTAAGTTCATTACTGAAATTCTAAAGCAAGCGTGTTTCAAATGAAAACCATTTTGCTGAACAGAATCACTTTTTGTGATAGGTTTTAATATGTCTGAGACCTTTTTACTAGAGATTCTAGAGAACTCAATTATACTATTTCAAATTCATTCAGTGGAATAATCGGATATTCAAAATTCATTCAATGAACTGATTGAAGTTTATTTTATTTTATTTTATTAATTAATGTCAGCTGGTTCGAAGATTATTCGAAATCAAAAGATCCATTAAATATTCAGAGTTTAAAATCAAGTGATTTTTGATTGCAAATTGATTACAAAGAACAAATCAATTAGATTAGAACTTGAATAGTTTCGGAACAATGATGAAAACATAATTACGTGATTGATTCCAATTAAATCTTTTCTGTTGTTAGTATTTATTTATTTATGTTTTTTATTAACCTATGTTGACCCAATGCTGGACAAATATCTCGCCATATTCACAGATTAATACAGATTGCTACGACGACGAAATAAAGTGAAATACAATGCACTAATTACCTATCGTTATATTCACCAACAAGTTGCCTCTCTTCCTATCGCGTAACTCTTATATCTTTTGACTGCGTTACGCTCACTAAATTGGCATGACAAGACGAGCCCGCCGCGTTACGGGGTGCGCCTTCTGTACTATTTTGTGCCATAGTTTTTAAATTTTCTTTTTGTTTTGTCCTGTCGGGCCAATCGGCACTCTGTGTTGATCCTGGCCCATATATCCTGGTGCATTCTGTAAGTGTAGCCTGCCCAGTCCCACTTCGCAGACCATCGGCGATGCCTGTCTCGGAACGTATAATGATGTAGCGAATACGATCGGTATGTTTAATTTTTTAAATAATACTCCAGCGCGTTTGGGCAAATCTTGAGTTTGGACTTCTGAACCTCGGTCAAAGACCAAGACTGACTGCCATAGGTTAGGTTAGGCTGGATACATAACATGATTATTATGTCAACGCGCTTTAGTGAGATAGGAAGATCGCCTTTCGTGCTTACACCGAGACGCGACGCGTCGCGCACTTTTATAATGATCCGATACAATATCGAATTTACTTACTACACAATAGGGTACACGCGCTGCGCAGCACCGTGCATCTCAGCGTACTTTGAAGTGTGTCAACACTCGCACTGAAATTATACCTTTTCGTGTAGAAAATAAGTTAGATAATTGTTAAAAAGTGCGCGCAGCTTCGCGTTGCTTCACGTCGCGGTCTAAACTGACCCTAAGACATTTTTGATAATGTTTCTCTGTTTCGACATTTTGTCTCGAGATCAAACTGAGTAGGTACAACTAAATAAACCTAACAACAGAAAATATCAATTCAACTGTATTTACATACATTCAGTCTTGTGATTTTGAAATCTTAGAACATAATTTTAACTAAATGAAGTGTGTTTAACCCATCATTTACTTTCAACAGTTTATTTGACTTCGCTGGGTCGTTTGATGTTTTAGTATTAAACAGAACATCTCATCATAATATCTGATATTTATTTTGAATATAACAACATAAATATAAAATAGCTGTTTTACAGGGTGAAATTGAGCTCGTAATTGTACTCACCATTATGGGGTAATTGTACTCACCATTATGGGGTAATTGTACTCACCATTATGGGGTAATTGTACTCACCATTATGGGGTAATTGTACTCACCATTATGGGGTAATTTTACTCACCATTATGGGGTAATTGTACTCACCATTATGGGGTAATTGTACTCATCATTACGAACAACTTTCAATATGGGAACAACCGTGAAATTGCGAAAAAAAAATCAGCTATTCCCTACATTTTGACGAGTTATGCGAACATAAATGACAAGCGAACGACACAAGAGAGTATTTTCCCCGTCACGCGCGTTTTCGTAGAAATTGTTCTACGGATATTGTATAACGCAGAATCATGTTCCAAGTCGCGCCAGTCTGCACGAGCTCTAATACTGTGTCATTTGAGGAATGTTTGGGGATATGTGCATTTGGCACCATTTTTATTCAGATATTTACCGACTATTTTGTAAACTTCACTTACCAATAACAAACACCAGCACCATACAAGCGACTGACTTCCGAGCCTGCGCTTGCGCTTCCCCCTGCCCCCCGTGCAACGCCCCCGGCATCTCCCTAGTACTGGCCAGTAAGCGCTGCGCCATTAGTGAATAGAAAAAAGCTATCACTAGAAGAGGCAGGGCGTAGTATATCAGTGCTTTCGTTAAGGTCATCCATCTGAAACAAATGAGTGGATTTAGGATGTTTTCAATACGATTTTCAACACTCGGCTCAGCACCAAAAGTTGAAAATCCAACAGTGCAACATTGTCTCATCTTGGATAGTTCCCAATTCGAGTATTTTTTTCTGTCAAGCAGATTCGAACTTTTTTGTGACGAACTAAAAACTCCGTCGATGAAGATGACATCATCGTGTGTTGGAAATGGGTTTCAAAAATCACAATAATTATCGCCTAAAGATTATTGACCTATTCCTATTACCAGCTGGCTGACACGATTGGAAACTTTCTGCGGCTAAATTACAATTTCTACGTAAAATAAAAACTGAATACAAGAACCAGTACATTCACCCTTCAAAGTTTTCCTATTCCATATTCAAAATCTTGTTTCTAATTGATGTTATTTCCATTTAAACAAATTCAGACCTTAAACGATTAAAATTAAGTCCATTTCAGTAGGTACCTACTAGAAAATATATATTATTATTCTTTTAATTTTTAGGGAAAACTGAACTTTTTGTATGGCATGGATGATATAGATAAGGTAATTTTCCCAAAACACATTACTATTTGTTTACATGTTTGGAAACAGAATTGCAAACGCAGAATAGCTGTTTATTCTTGTATGTCTAGTGGTATATAACCTCATTAATTAATTATCATTGGAGAGTTGGAGAGCCCTCACCGATATGTCAGTGTCAAGAACATACTCATCATTGGCATTAATAATAATGGAGTATCCCCTAATCAAACGTATAGATAGAACTATAAAAACTAGCGAGTTTTTGCGATCGGCATAGTAAATTGATGATAATACAGTATGTTTACTAACAAAGGGCGTTCCCGTTAACCTGCAATAGTATAGTGTGTATACATGCTAAAAAAAATATTACAACTCAAAAAAAAAATATTTTTTTTATTTGTGTCCTGAAATGTTCTCAAAACGATTAAATTTAAACGTAAACGAAACACTCTGTACACCAACACTTGTATTTCAACGTAGAAAAACAAGTGTGACAAGTGGGCGTGTACAGAGAGTTTATTTTCCGTAACAATTTAATGTTTTTTGTGAATATTTTACTATACAAAAACAAAAAAAAACATTTTTTTTTAATGGTAATATTTTTTTTTAGCATGTATATACGCTATACTATTGCAGGTTAACGGGAACGCCCTATGTTAATTAATATACTGTATAATTATAATTATCCGCTTTTGTTCAGATTGCCTATAGCTATTAATTTGTTTTTGAGTTCCCACAACATTCTGTTTCATGATGATTGATTATAATTATCATGAGACATTTATAATATTATGAACGTAAACGAAGCAAAAGGAGTAGGTAAAGGGATCGCAGGTGGCGATCTGTCTGTTTCGTATAAGGCGGGAGGAAACGCCCGGGTGTCACCACTGTGTGGATCGCCCGGAGGACACGGTGGAGCATACGGTGGAGGTCTGCCCCGCTTGGGCGGAGCCCCGCCGTGTCCTCTTGGAGGCGATTGGCGGCGGTGACCTCTCGCGTCCGGCTCTGGTCCAGGCCATGGTACGGAGCGAGAGGGCATGGGAAGCAGTCACCTCCTTCTGCGAAGCAGTAATGCTCGCGAAGGAGGAGGCGGAACGCGTGAGGGAGAGGCAAAATTTGCGCCCTCACGCCCCTAACCGCCGCCGCCGCTGCAGACGCCCGGGGCGTCGGGAATCCCAGGCGGATTCCCGGCCACCATAGGCGCGGGCTTGCGGACGGCGAGCAATGGGTAGCTTGCCGTCCGATCAGGACCAGGCCCGGGTCGATGGCGCGTCGTGTTCCACGCGCGCCTCAAAGAGATGTCAGCACAATTGGCGGGGTCCGCTAGGACCGATGCCTGCCAGGGTTGCGGGTTAGTCCGAAAGGGATACCGGGACCTTGGCAACAGGCAACTGAAGGAACACGGGTGGGTTTTAGTCAGTAAAAGTCTGACACGCCCTTCCGCTCCACCCAGAGCGGGAGAAGTCATTGGATGATTTCCCACCCTCAAAAAAAAAAAAAAAAAGGTGGCGATCTGTAGTTCCTGCCTACCCCCATGGGTAAAAGGCGTGATTTTATGTATGTATGTGGGATTGGTAGGCAAAATAAACGATTGCTCGTAAAATTAATTTATTTTTAAAACACCAAAAGGATCATCGTTACACCGTGTCTAGTCGTGGATGTGCTTATCGCCATTTTTTATCTATCCCTTTCTCACTCCCACACATACATCCCTTTCTTTCATCCGGTGCGTTCCGTTTAACAATTATAATCTGCGTTCATACTTAACGTGATACAATATTTCTATCCCACAGTCGGCCATCCTGATACATGTCTGTCCTCAGACATCCACACAAACATTCATCACTACCTTTCAACTTAAACTTAACTTAACATAAACTTAACTTCAATTTAACCACTAGTACAGCATTACAACATTAAATTAACAACATAACATTAACATTAAATATAAAAAAAACTACTTTAAAAACACATTTACTTATTTACCTAACTAAGCAAGAGAAAGTTAAGTAAACAACTCTCACCTTTTAGGTTGTAGAATTGTCACCTGGCCACGCCTTCATGTAATCTGCTGTACTACAGGTTACCCCAGGGCCTTCAGTATTAGGGTCCAGCTTTTTCACATCATATCTGTTGTTCCTCTTTACTTTTATAACTTGATAGGGCCCTAGATATTTGGCTTTCAGTTTCATACCCGTGCCAAACTGCGTGCGTTTTATTGCCACTAAGTCTCCTTCATTGTACTTCGTACTTTCTTTTCTCTTCCTATTGAAATTCCTTATGTTTTCTTCTTGAACTTGCAGAATTTGTTCTTTAGCTTTCTCTCTCAGTTTTTCTCTCTCCTCTGAATAGCTTTCTCTTTCTTCTTCTAACAGCAAGTCGTAAATCTCTATGTCTTCCTTCATTCTCATCTTAGTCCCAATCAATAGTTGATAGGGTGTAGTATTTATGCTTCGCTGAAAAGTACTATTCAGAGAGCGCTGTAATCTACTTACATGCTTGTACCACAGAGCAGGGTTTTCTATACACAACTTTGTAAGTACAGAGATTATAGTACGATGTACCCTTTCCACTTGCCCATTTCCTCTAGGCACTCCCGTCGTAATTTTGAAGTGTTGTATGTTTTCGTCTTTACAATACTCTTCAAACTCATTGCTTGTATAAGCCGTTCCTCGATCTGTTATAAATCTGGTTAGATTTCCAAAATGTTGTTGGAGAATTTTCAACTTTTCAATCGTTTCTTTACTTGTAGTACTTTTAGTGGGAAATATCCAAGTAAACTTCGTGAATGCGTCTACAATCGTGAGAATATGGTTATACTGCTTCTTTAATTTGGCATGGTTGATAGCTTTCAACCATCTGAAGAACCTCTTCTTTAAAATACTTATTACTCACATGACCAACCTCGACGCTGCAACTGAAACAATTGATTTCATTCACCCATTCCACAGGTTTCAACCACACACTTCTACCATTCATAACCGTCGTAACATTCTTAAGAAATTCGTGACCTATGATTACATCAAAAGGCATACAGTCTTTAGGAACCACGTAGAATAACACATCGTCGTATTTCGTACTGTCTATCACCACGTTTGTTGATAAACAACCTAATGACTCCACTTTAGCAAAACCAAGTCCAGACAGTGTTATGTTATTGTTCATCACTTTACCATCGTTAGCACAAAACTCAGAAGATACTAAGTTCACATCACTGCCGGAATCAATAAGTGCACTCGTCGTTTTTCCAAATAATTCTACGATCTTCATAGGTTTTTCCCGTTCTGATTGTTTGTTTACATCGTAAATGTCATACTCGATTTGACTTTGACGTTTGCTATCTTTATGGTCATCTGTCTTGTCACTCTCATTCTGTGAGTGTGACGTAACATCCGCGTCGTTGAACGATGATTGACCGAACATTGCTTGCTTGCTCACACGTTCGCCGCTCCCGCTCCCACTCGTCGATGCGCCGATGTGATCTTTTCTATCACCGGAAGTTTCGAAACTGCGCCATTTTGATGAACTTCCCTTCGAATAGTTCGAATCTTCTTTACGGCCGCCTGCCGCCATGTTTTTTCTATGCGGGCACTTCGGTGAAATATGACCATATTCATTGCAGTTAAAGCACTTTGGACCTTGTGCCTTCCGCGGACAGTCTTCCGACACATGATCGCCGTCACCGCAATTATAGCACCTTTTCAACGTTATTTCGTGACGTACAATGCCGCGTCTTTCGTTTTTGTAGGTACTTCTAGAATGTTCCTTCATCTTTTCCTTGATGGTCTCGTAGATTTTAAACTTCTCTTTCAGGTCAGGATACGTAGTTACACCGTAGAGCATTATTTTATTGGTCTCGTGGTCGACTATGCCATCAACGATATATTTAATGGCCACGTAATCGGGTATTCTTCCTCTTTTCCCCAATTCTTTCATGACCATCATGTAGTCGATGCAACTCTCGTCACGTCTTTTCTTACGTTGGCTCAAAAGCTCGTGTATTGCTTTGATGTCGACGGTGTCAGGGAACTCTTTACTCAGTGCCGCCCTAAGTTCTTCCCATGTTTTGTGAGGGCGTTCAGCTTTTAACCAAAGCTGTGCGGTGCCCGATAGGGATCTCCGTGCCATCAGCAGCTGTTGTAACGGAGTCCAACCACATATTTCTCCGTTTTCTTCCACGTCTTGTATCCATCGCACCACAGGATACGTTTTATCTTGACCGCTGAATTTAGGTATTAGATCCGAAGTTAGGTACAACATCGAATTTATGCCCGTACGTGATTCGTCTTTCGCCATTTTCGTAATAATTTTTAATCTTCGTTAGCGTCTGCTCACCGTTTGCCGATACCGTCGTAATTATTTTCGGCCGCCGTTGATTTTTTTCAAATCGTTCGTTGGGCACGCTACGTGCCGATCTCCGTCGTCTGTCGTTTGTCTACTTCTTCAAACGTCGTGTCGTTATTTTGCCAATCCCGGACGAGCCCCCAAATTTGTGGGATTGGTAGGCAAAATAAACGATTGCTCGTAAAATTAATTTATTTTTAAAACACCAAAAGGATCATCGTTACACCGTGTCTAGTCGTGGATGTGCTTATCGCCATTTTTTATCTATCCCTTTCTCACTCCCACACATACATCCCTTTCTTTCATCCGGTGCGTTCCGTTTAACAATTATAATCTGCGTTCATACTTAACGTGATACAATATTTCTATCCCACATGTATGTGACTATAACACCTGTTTATGGTCTAGGCCAGCTATACTCTAAGTGTGTTCCGCGGAACCCTAGGGTTCCGTGATACCTCTGTCGGGGTTCCGTAAGAATTTAGAAAAAAAAATCAAAACACCTCTCTCTGGTCGCTCCGCGGCTGCGCGGACTCCGCGGCCGCGCGGAGACAAAACGCTATGAACGTTATTTATTTATTTATTTGTATTTGTAGAAACATGTGTTACAATAGCTGGTACAATATCTCATAAGTTTGGTATCAACAATTTTATACTTGTACAACCCGTTCGCTCTAAGTTTGCCGTTCTGTGGAATGCGCGTACCCTCCCCCACGTGACAACAAAACTTATAATGTGTCATAGTTTTATCCAAATATTTCAATTTTTATTGTTACAATTAAATAAAAAATATTTTTATATTATGTTTTGCTGACGCTACTTTTCGAACGTCATACCTATCGCCAGCGGCAAACTTAAAACGAGCGGGTAGTATACTTGTGAGCGCGTAGTCTCTTTGATAAAAGCCGCCTCTGAATTAGACGCTATAGTTGTCAACAAGCGACTTTCGACTCTAACTTCAAAGGATAAAGTCGATATGGTTTACAACGCAATTTTTAAATTTCTGTTTTTATTTTTGCTTTTTGTTTATCAAAGGTGCCGACTCGAGTATTTTCGAGAATATTTGAGATCGAGTCTAGGACTAAGTATAAAAGCGTCGCCGTCGTCAGTTGACGATTAGCGTTCGGAGCGATAAGTTACTGCCTACATACAAGCTCGCTATCGAGAAACTAGTGTTCATTGTTTTACTGCCTGCTGTATTCTGTTGTCTCAGTTTTGTACATTTCTTCACCGTAGGTACTAAATTTAGTCTCTTATACGCAGTAACGATTGTGGATTATTTAAACCCCACTATCCTGACGTGTAACATTATAAATAAAGAAGAATGGAACGTTGGCTTAAAGGTGTTAAACGTGTTGCAACAACATCTTCTAATGACGCTGAAAGTTCAAAAGCAGTGCGCGCGGAGAATATAGCAATCACCGATTCAGAAGATGATGCCACGACGTCAAGCTCGACGGTTTCAAAGAAGAAAAGAAGGAAGTATGATGAATCTTATATCAGTTTCGGATTTGTTGATTCCAACGGCTCACCTCTCTGCATGCTCTGTAGTAAACTGCTTCCTAATAGTTCCATGGCACCTGCCAAATTGCGCCAACATTTAGAAACTGTACATCCCCTGTGTCTAAAGACAAGAATAAAAAATTTTTTGTTCGCAAAAAAGATCAGTTATTAGAAAGTCAAAAAAATATGATGCATGTAACACAAACTATCAACGAAAAGGCCACGGAGGCATCATATTTAGTTAGCTATCGCATTGCACAGGCAGGTGAAGCGCATACTATCGCTGAGAAATTAATAAAACCATGTGTATTAGACATAACAAAATATATGCTCGATGAAAAATCTGCAAAGCATCTTTCTACTGTTCCGCTATCAAACGATACTGTTTCACGACGAATCCATGATCTGGCAAGCTACGTCAAACAAGAACTAGTTACACGTCTACAAAATACACGATTCGCCTTGCAAATGGACGAGTCGACTGATGTCGCTGGTTTGGCTATCCTGCTGGTTATTGTGAGATATCCATATAAAAGTTCTTTTGAAGAAGACATGCTTATGTGTTCATCGCTGCTTACAAACACTACCGGGGAAGAAATTTTTAATAAAATAAATATATTTTTTGAAGAAAATAATCTCAGTTGGAACAATTGCATTGACATTTGTACAGATGGGGCCAAGGCGATGACAGGTAAAACAGCAGGAGCAGTGTCACGAATTAAAAATAAAGCGCGTAATTGTAGTTCCAGTCATTGTATTCTGCATAGACAAGCACTTGCGATGAAGCAAATGCCGTCAAATCTAAAATTAGTTATGGATGAAGCGGTAAAAATAATTAATTTTATCAAATCACGACCACTACAATCCCGATTGTTCTCATTATTGTGTGAAGATTATGGCAGCAAACATAAAACACTGCTGCTCCATACAGAAGTGCGATGGCTGTCTCGGGGTAAAACTTTAACAAGGCTATTTGAACTTAGAGCCGAGTTACAAATGTTTCTTTCAGCAGATACTTCTTTTAATTTGAAGGACCGTTTGTATGATAAAACTTGGTTGTTCCGATTGTCTTTTATGGCGGATATCTTTCAAAAACTTAACGAATTGAATTTATCGTTGCAAGGTAAACAGACAACAGTGTTTCAGGCCTATAATAAAAAAACTGCTTTTAAAAGAAAATTAGATTTTTGGATCATTTGCATTGGTAAGAAAGAAATAGAAAGCTTTACGTTACTCAGTGAGTTTGTTAGCGAAAACGACCCAGTAATGTTTGAAGATGATGTGTTTGAATTGGTCCAATATCTCTGAAAACATGTCAAACGAGATATATGAATCTCTTTTAGAAATGTCATCAGACACAAGTATGGAGTCACTGTTCAAAACGACGCCTCTCAATGATTTTTGGTGCAGAATCCAAGATGAATATGCAATGCTTGGCCAAATGGCTCTGGATATTCTGCTCCCGTTCCCAACTACATATTTGTGCGAAACAGGATTCTCTACCTACGCAGCCACGAAAACAAAATATCGCAATAGACTGGACGCCGAAGCTGATATGAGACTCCAACTTTCTTCCATCAAACCTGATATCAACCAATTGATGAAAAATAAAAAACAGTTTCATACCTCCCACTAGTTAGATTTTTTCTTTTTTAATGTTTTCTATTGTTGTCCTTGCCAAGTGGTGAAGTAAATAATAATTAGTAACTGTTACATTGTACTTTTATTATGCTGATTAATAAAAAATACACTTATAAAAACAATTGTTTTATTGTAGGGTTCCATCAAGTATTTTGCTTCCCAAAAGGGTTCCGTCATTTAAAAAGTTTGAGAACCACTGGTCTAGGCGTAAGATCGCGTCCTATTTAAAAGCGATCGCTGCCGCGCGAATACGCGACCACCGCATGCATAATTATGCCACTTTATGTTCGCAAAACCGGATACGCCCTCTGTCGGCGCGACCACGCGTTCAGGTTCACCAAAATAGACATATTATGAGCGCGACAATCGCGTATTCGCGCGACGATCGCTTCTAAAAAGGATGCAGCCGTGTGTACAAACATTGACGAGATAAGAGCCTCCATAAAATATTAACGAGCTTTTAACTCCCTGTCTAGTACCTACACTACTTAACCTACCTACTCGCAAGATACCTTCCCAATTCCCAGACAATGAAAAACCACAAATTCAGAGATGTAGTCTAAGTGAGTGCTTATATTGGAATATCTGTGCTTGAAACTCGTGTTCATTTTATAGCAGCTCGTGCAAAGACAAATTCCAGGTTGGGTGGTTTTCTTTGAGGCATCTGCATCATCACTATTCGGTAGCTAAATATTAGCGATATATTTTGAGGCAACGCGGACGGTTGATGTCGATTGACCGCAGTCTGTTTGAACCCTTAGTATTTTGAGATTACCTCATAATGGAAAACTATCAAAGGGCGAAAAAAAATCGTCCGCATATTGCCCTTTGATAATTTTCCCTTGTACATAATTATTATTATAGATATTGTAAGTCTATAAGCTCATAATTATGTATCTTTGTAAAATGTTGTCAAGCCATCGAGATGGTAGAAGACGGAGTACCTAGGACAGTCGTACATTTCAGCCTGATTTTGTACTAATCATCGCTCGTAGAAGCTATTTTGAAATGAGCTTATTTATGATAAAAAGCAGAGTTTTCACAAAATAGCTCCGCAGACACTTGGCATTTTCATTTCGAGAGCAATCTGCACTGACATATGAGGCTGAATAAATTATGACCTGTGCTTCGGTCATCGAATTTTGACACACAGTTGTGTTGTTAATTTTGCATACGAGTAGTAATTTAAAATATTATATAAAAAGTCAGTATTTTTATGTAGAATGTGTCCGGCTTCGGAATACTAAGTTTATAGAGCTAAACATAAACGTTTGGCTTTTCATTTTGCATAGCAACTTGAGAGATTAAAATAGAATGTAGGTAATACAGGAGTTTTTTCTAATTTAACATAATAAATAATTATGGCTCAAAATCTGATTCTTAAATCCCATTATTATTATCATAATTGAAGCCTTTAAAATAATATAGCTTATTAATTATGCTATATTATTAATTTGATCCAAATATTCGACAGATTAATACAGCCTAGTTACTGATTGTTAAACTAGAACATATTTTATAAAGTAATTACACAAGAAAGTGTAATCACTAGCAACCTTAATAACTTTGTTGTCGAGTCGATCATTCAATATCGAGGTATCGACATCCATCAAACACGTCACTATATTCCTACGGGAATTTGATGAAACATCGCAAAAGTGAAGCTGAATTTTGTTATGGCTTCTAAGTAATTTTCGCTAAAATTTTACAATACATTTATGTCTCATAAGTCATAAGTTTGCTGAAGCGCGTACCACTTGGATGCACATAAGCAAACTTCTGTTTTTTTATGTTTTTTATAATAATATTTAAAATATTAAGTAATTTAGGTCTTTACCTATGAAATTGCCGTTTTGTATGAAAAAATTAAAACGAATTTTTTTCATGTATTTTTTATTTGTATTAATCGAAGTAATCACCCATGCAATCAATGCATCTTTGCCAACGCAGTGGCAGTTTATTGATGCCCTTCTTAAAGAAATCAGCTGGACGGGAGGCAACAAATTCTTCAAAGGCATTTTGTACTGCCTCTCGGGTATTGATTTTTTTTCCCGCCAAGAAGTTATCCAAATTCTGGAAAAAGTAGTAGTCTGTAGGCGCAAGGTCTGGTGAGTAGGGCGGATGACGGAGAGCTTCCAACCCCAGTTCTTGCAACTTGGAGACCGTCTGCTGTGCAGTATGAGGTCGCGCGTTGTCGTGCAGGAGCAGCGGAGACGAGCGATTGACCAATGCTGGTTGGAGATGTGCCAGCTTCTCCATCATTGTGTTCAGTTCTTCACAGTACACATCTGCAGTAATGCTCACCCCGTTTGGTAAGAACCTGTGATGAATCACACCGGCGCTAGACCACCAAACAGTGACCATCACTTTTCTAGGGGTAAGTTTTCGTTTAGAGCATTGTTTAGGTACTGAACCAGGATCCAACCAACTTGCTGAGCGCTTGCGGTTATCAAACAGAATCCATTTTTCATCGCAGGTAACAATGCGGTTCAAAATTCCTTCATTTGTGTGTCTGTTGAGCAGTGCAAGGCACGCCTCGACGCGTACTTCGCGCTGGCGATCATTGAGTTCGTGGGGCATCCATTTGTCAAGCTTTTTTACCTTGCCAATTTGACGCAAATGGGCCAATATTGTTTTGACGCTAACGTCGAAAGCTGCTGCTAATTCAGCCGTAGATTGTGTATCATCAGCTTCCACAATAGCCTTTAATTCGTCATTGTCGACCAAACTCTTCGGACGACCGCGAGGTTCATTTTTCAGGTCGAAATTTCCAGAACGGAAGCGAGCAAACCAATAACAGGTGGTGCGTTGGTTTGTAGTGTTAGCTCCGTAAACGTCGTTGATGTTGCGTGCCGCTTGTGCCGCGTTGCTGCCACGACGGTACTCATATTCCATAATTACTCGAATTTTTAACGTATCCATGATGACGAAAAAGATTGAAATGCGATGAAAATGTAACACTAATCATTAAACAAATGACTTCTTTTGAAAAAAGAATTCCATGTTTTTAAAATAAAATTAATTTGAAATTAGAATTCTTAGCCAAACAAAAATTATTTTGATTTGAAATGGCCAGTACTGCAGAACGGCAATATATTACTATGGTAATATATTACTAGGTAATATATTACTAGGTAATATATTACTTAAAAAATGAAATAAAAGATTTAAAAATACTTTAAAATCAAAATCAAACTTCTTGCTGCACCATCTATAAATTTCTGTTGCTGCACCATCCATGAATTGCTGTTTTGACTGTCCTTTCCAAAATCATTGTGGATAAGCCATAGACTAGCTTGGTAAAGGTAGGTACTAACAATACTAATTTAAAATAAAGTAACGAATTGTTACCAACGCACTAACATTTTGTGATTTTATGCTATCGTTACCCTTTTCTCTGAATTAAATGATTATTTATTTATTTTATGTAAAACTAAGAAAATTACTAGATAGGTTTAAATTATTAGGTATGTTTTAAATTATTAGGTATGTTTTAAATTATTAGGTACTGTGCGACTATTGATTATCATTACCTATATGTTTATATTAGTTCAGTTCCAGGATAGTGTTCTTTCTGAGTGCCATAAATTGCCTCAAAATTTGTACATTAGTGTACACCCATTTTTACGTAATTGAGTAACAAAGTACTTGGAAAACTTTCACATTGTAATACTAGACTTTAATGTAAAATAAATTCAATTTTACGTGGAAATGAGAAATTCTGATGACATTAGCATTAAACTCGCATGCTGAATTTAATTGCATGAATAGTTTTACCAGGCGCTTGAATTGGCACGGTTCATTTGTATGAACACTGCATAATATCTGCATTCAATTTCGTTCAACAGTCACTTTTGAGGAGGCGAGTAGTGTCGCAAACCATCTAATTAAAAAAAAAATCTTAGGGCTATTTTTTTCTATTTTCCTCATCAACGTCATCGAACATAGGTGTAAGAATTAGTCACCCACATCAGTCGGTCTATTCACCGTAAAAACTAAGTTGAAGTAAGCTGTCATTGCACCTAATGCTAGGGATTGACAGCTCACTTCAAACTAACTTCACCTTATTTTTCACGGTGAGATTTTTACGGAATAGATCGGCAGATGTCACCCAAAATAACTTCACAACAAAAAACAATCTTATCATCTAGAAAATAAAGTTCAAATTACTTCGGATAGTTGTCCCACCCAGGCGGGAAAGGTGTGCAGTAAACGATGGTGACATTAGGCCGTAGCTGTGCCGTCACTGTGCTTGAGAACAGCGCCGCCGGCGCAGCAAAAATAAGCGCGGCTGCCCATATGAACGTTGCGCAAACCAGTGGGAGTTTGCGAAGCTGTAACAAAGTTCCAAGTCAGTCAAAGTTGAGTCAACTATGAGCTATTAAACTGTAAACTAGTTAGTTTAGTCACACGTGTGTTTGTTCACACTGTGTAGTTAAGATTGTAGGGTACTTGAGACGTGATGTTTAATTTGAGTTAGGATTTATTCACGATGTTGTGTCGACAAGTCTATTTTTTAATTTCGTAAACTAATTTGACAGGTGCAAATGTCAAACTCGCAATTGAAAAAACAAGCAACAATCACTTGAAATGTCAAATTATTCTACGAGATTACAAAACAGATTTTAGTACCATCGGAGTTAGGATTTATTCGCGATCTTGTGTCGACAAGTCTATTTTTTAATTTCGTAAACTAATTTGACAGGTGCAAATGTCAAACTCCCAATTGAAAAAACAAACAATGATCACTTGAAATGTCAAATTATTCTACGAGATTAAAAAACAGATTTTAGTACCATCACTTTTATTTATTGTTGGAATGATTACCCTGAAAGTTAGGATTAATTACCCTGGATGTATTTAGTTAATTTACTTTTACGTATGACAGTAACTAGAGTTCCTGAATCCCGTATGTGGTCGATATACAGGCTTGCGATTTAGTCACCTGAAAGGAGCTCGTGGCTAAGTAATAACAGCCGTACGGGGCAATCCATCATGTTAAGCTAGTTAAGTTAAGTTGGGGGTTGGTCCGTGGATGGGTGACCATACATACTGGGACTGCTCCGTGCCTCGGAAAGCGCGTTAAGCCGTTGATCTCGGCTAACATTCGTGGATCTTTGAGAGGCGTTAGGGTTTGTCAGAGGTCTGAAAGTCTGATAACCAGTTTTAACAAGAGGTATCGTATTACCAAGTTACTGGGTTGTGGAGGTCAGATAAGCAGTCGCTCCATGTAAAATACTGGTATTCAGCTGCATCAGGTTAGCCTGGAAGCCGACCTCAACATAGTTGGGAAAAGGCTAGGCAGATTGAAGCGTTTTTGAGTTTGTGATTCAACTTGACATACTGAAAATTTTTCCTTAAGGAGACTTATTTATGATTCGTCAAACAAGATATAGGTAGGGCTTTCAGAATCACCCCCCTAAACGCTCCCACAAACAGGCGCGATATCGCGCCAGGTTACTATATCGTCAGCCTGTATGTGTAAACATGACGTTAGGGGACTTCATTAAATTTTGCAATCCGACTTTGGATGGTAAAAACTGGAATGGACTATTTCATTATTTACTCAGATTATTTTTATCATTTCTCCGAATTTCGCGTTGTTTGGTAGTTTTGTTACGGAGACAATTTCTTTAAGTCTCGAGAGAGATACAGATAATAATGAGAGACAAGATTAATTTGTCGGCTTGTTCTAGTCAAGCTATTGTAAACAAAAACATGTTACATTTTAATAAAAATAACAAAATAACAACATGGAATAGGTAGTAAAATGTCGTCTGTCCAACAAGTTGAGTCCTTGTCATCTTATAAGCTAAGCAAGATGTCCCTGAAGACTTACTTTACTGTTTCTTATCTTCTCGACAGAAATGACATGAAAATAAATAAATCTTTGTTAGTTGGTGTGAATATCTCATAAAGTGTCGAAAAAGCAACGTCATTGAACTAATTTTGAATGAGGAACATGGAACAGCTGGCATCTTATGTTTTCTACTGTATACAGATGACAGATACCTACTAAAAATACTCCCTTTAAATATGCACAGGATGTGTCTAAACATTGCGCGGCACTAGTGCGCGGTTGCCGCGCGCGTTATGCCGCGCTGTGTTTGGCTGACTGCCGCGCGCGAACGCTTCTGTCTACCTGTGGCGCACAAACATTTCTAGCAAATATTCGTCAGTAATTGTGTTTGGATGAATTATAAGCAGAGCTACGACACACGCAAACGCTTTCATGCCAATTGAAGTGAGCGGCGTGTCTGGGATATGCCACGCAGTACTGCCGCCCAAACATTCCTCGGTTTAGTCCACACTAGAGCGCGGCTGGAATGTGTCCTGCAAATGCCGCGTGTTGCTGCCGCGCTCTTGCATCGCAATGTTTGGACACACCTTTACAAAACCCTATAAATCTAAGCAATCCATTTAACAAAAGCAAAAGAAATAAATCTAAACCTTGGTCAGTTTTGTAACACTCAATTTCAACAACAGGAAGACATCCCGAAAAATACATCAATTTTCCAGAAAATCCATTCTTCAAACCGGTTCAAATCCACCTTCCTATATATGTTTTAAAGATCGAATTTGCTCACCTGAAGCCTTCTAAAAGGGTTTACAATAGCGCAGTATCTTTCAGCCGATAAGGCTGTCAACGTGAAGACTGATACTCCGATGCTCACATCCTTGCCTGCTTCCGAGATTCGGCATATTACCTCTCCCCATGGCCATGACTCCAGTGTGTAGATTATTGAGACGAACGGCACGCATATCAGAATCACTAGCAGGTCAGCTAAGGCTAGCGAGAATATGTACCTGAGGATGAAATGAAAAAAATAAAAATGGTTGAATATTTTTAACAAGTGAATAAAATCTATATAAACTGGCCTCATTTTTTAAAGCAAAAATAAGCTTATATTATTAGGACAACAAAGGTTAAAAAAAACTTTTTTTAACACTACCGAACTACGCTCGGGTGAAAATAGAGAAAACGATTTTTCCCAGATATAACTACTAGCTAGATTGATTTTTCGCCCCCGTAACTATATTGCAGCTTTCATCCAAGTCGTTGGAGCCGTTTTTGAGAACGTACAAATATACAAATATTGCTCATTTAATAGTACCTATAGGATTATATTAGAATTGTTTAACATAACTGGTGAAATGTGAGTGGCTGTTGAGGATAATGTGGGTATCCGTACTACACCAACATACCCTCAATAGGCTCGTCGCTTTGTTGGGTAGGCTAAAATTGCGCCCCTCAACGACATAAACGACAAATAAATTAAAAATCTATTAATAAGTAAATGTTATTACAGTGTAAATGAATATTTAGATGATAAATCCCTAAAACTCATGTAAAATACACAAGAAAGATTTTCTTAATACTTAAGTTAGATATCCGTTCATCCGTTTTACCGTGAAAGCAAACAAACAAACCAACAAACAAACTCACTTTCGCTTTTATAATTATGTTGGGGAAGCACGATGATGCAAGCGCAAATACATAAATGTATAGAATGTAAATACATAGTATGTAAACACAGGGAAAATATATAGGTTCGATTCCTATAGGAAACCCTTTAAAATGTATTATATACCTAGTACATAGGTTCGATTCCTGTGATATGTCAAATAAAAGACGTAATCTTCGTGTAAATACGTCGTATTTACTATGTAAAAATAAGTAATTAATTAATAAAGCACTCAAGTGCTATGTAAAATGTTTATATAGGGAAAATGAGCTTAGCTCTCTATTTTTATGACATTGTAACCTTATATATAAGTTCATTTACCTTGTGGGAATTGTAATCCAACATGAAAACATGTGAAAAGTACATAAAACCCTTAAGTATTAACAAAAATGTTAATAACTTTTTATGTAAAGTAAATGCACAAATTTTATTTGTCTCAATTGCTTAGTTTGGTCAAAATACATACGAATACATACTTTACATAATGAAAATAGGACGCTATGTACAGTTTGCGAACAATTCCATTGTTCTTCTATGTAAAGCAAACGTAAACAGTGTTATGTACCGAGATAACTGCGTAGTACCTTTCCCCCGCGTCCCTTTCACTACCCCCGGCACACCCAAATCCAACGGTACCCCGCAGACACCCGATCCCCTGCATCACCCCCTGCTTAATAGAGGTGTCTAGATTAATTGGTTACACGTTAAATTTTAGTACGTGACTCACACGCAACTTGCGCATATGTAACCAGTTAATAAATATTCCGACTCTAGTAAATTCAAATCAATCGTCCATCAGTCTTCTCAGAATCTCCAACGAAGTAGCACCTTTGTCACGTTCCGTGTCTCTGCTGCTTCGTATCGCGCTCAGCCCTAGGACATCTAGTTTCCCTAGATTTAGTTCTTTATAGTTTTTGCTTCTTATATTATTTCGTTATTTCATTGTCGTGTTAAATCGTAGTTTGTTTTCTTGTGTTAGTTTATAATCATAGTGTTAAGTTCTCATGTACACTTTTGTGACATAATGTGATTATTGTGTGTAAATCTGTGATGCAATACAAGTCTTAAGCTGACAAGTGGTTTCATTGGTGAATTAAGCCTTCCGACACCCCCGCCTAACAGACTGAGCTTTCGTCTGCTACAAATTATTATTACATAAATATATAGTTAGGATAATTTATCGCACAGGAAAATACTTAAACCATACTGTTTGTAAAATATGGACATCCTGATAGTTGACTGCGATGTATGGGAAAAGGCAAGAAATAATGGATCGTTATTGGATGGTATCGACTATCGGAAATCGGATGCTTCCTTGTTACGTTGGATGAATTAAGCAAGCAACATGGCAGCATAATAATTGGTGTCAGAATTGCTGTAAAATAACATTATATTGACTCATAAATTGGCTGAAACTAGACTCTGTAATTATTTTGTTTAAGACTGTCCTAGCTTGATACTGAAGTTCATTTGAATATGAGTGATTGTTTATTTAATTTTCTTTGTTAAGGTTCCGTACCTCAAAAGGAAAAAAACGGAACCCTTATAGGAGAAGTCTATGGTCTTAAAATAACATAGTAAATCTCCCAATATTGTGCGTACAAAGTTACATTTGCAGTTGGAACGTATTTTAGAACATGTTTTTCAACTAAAATGTTAAGTTTGTTCTTGGGATAAATATTCATCCCAACTACGGAACCATTCATGGTCCGACAGGCACTTAGCCGGTTTTATTTTTCAACAAAACTATATGCTTTAATTGTTTTGTTTTGTTGACAAATCTAATATAATTTATAAATGTCTCACTAAAATATATAAGATAAGTTCAAGTAAACAAAAGAAAAAAAAATAAGAATAAAGGAAGAGCTCATTGGGCAACATAAAATTCATCCGCTTCGCTGTCAATGGCAAAAGTGCCCAAAAGACTGGCAGCATTGCCACATTGGCATTGATCTTTGACTTAAAAATTGGCCAGCCCTCTGAGGGCCTAGACAATCGCTTCGAAAGCGATTCGTATTTCTACAATGACTTTCAACAGGATTGACATAAGCTTTTCGATAGCTTATGTCAGTCCTATACATTTTTGCCTTTTCTATCATCGTTATCGCTGATAGAATGTCACTTCGTCTAGGGCCTCTGGTCACGTAGAGAGTCGGCCAACAGCTTTTCGATGTCCCTTTGAGTAATGTTAGAAACTTGTAGGTATGTCACTCATGCAAGTTTTTAACATTATTCAAAAGCAATTTCTTCAATATTAATAGGTACTTATACTGATTCCCAAAATATGTTAGAAGCCGTAATGCAATCACCAAACTCTTCTTCATATTCATATCTGATGAAGCCAATATGCAAATTCTGCAGAAAATGGGATGCCACAGGGGAAACTTTAACCCCCCAAAGTTGCGAATGATCGGAGATGTGTTCACTATTATCATATTCAATAGGGGAACTATTTAACGAAAAGAACTAATAACAGACAGGACAGAACTTGGCTAGTTATCGAACAAGCTCGTTACGTAAGGAACTTTGAAAATACAGTAAATGGAGAAAAATGCGAAAAGACAATTATATGCTTTGATGGGTATTAGTTGACACATTTATGTAGACCCCTGCTGTAGTAGCAGATATTATATAAAATATTCTCTGGTTATTAGTTTTAGCTAGGTTAAGCGGTCTGACAGTAAGTGCAAAATTTGACGCTTTTACCGCTTATCATAGTTTGTAAAAAAGTTATTTTGTGCAATAGATAGGCAAGTTATAAGTGGTGATTATTGAACTTGAGGGAAAAAAAAGATACCATACAATTTGTGTTAAAATGTTGATCCATCATCATCGCCCCACGCGTGCCGACTGCCTACATGGGCAAGCCGTTGCTTTTACAGGTCAGTAATCCTAACTAATATTATAAATGCTAAAATGAGTTCGTCTGCGATCCAGGATAAAAGCTAGTCTATGTTCTTTTCCAGGTCATGGTCTACCCATGTGCCAAATTTCATCCAAATCCATCCTGCCGTTTTAATGTGAAAGCGAATTAATATATTTATAATATTACATTAATGAATATCAATATTCTAGACAGTAGGTAAGTTATTGGTTCCCAATATTTTCCTTTACCGTTCTGAAAGCCATGAGGAAATAATAAACAGAAAAAAAAAATTGTTAGTACTTACGTGTTCGGCGCATTTCTCATGCCCCTGTGTCTGACATACACAATTACCAGGGTTCCATTGCCAAGCACCCCTACTATAAAGATGATGGCAAACAGGACTGGCACCAGATACGTCTCCAGTCGTTCCTCGTAAGGGGTGTAGTCACTTTCAGTCTGATTGTCACCTGGAGTGTATATCAGGACCGAGGCGTTCGGCTGGGTGGTAAACATCTTCGATCTGGGGAAGAGGAGAAAGTATGGTTAGGAAATAGTCGTGCAAGTAGTCATGGTTTTTATAATTGGCAATGAAAAGCTTAAAGGCTCTTACATACTGGGGCGATTTGTCGCGCGACGCAACGCCGCCGCATTGTTCGCCGTGAAGTTTTCTCAGAAATTGTTTTGTTAAAATTCGCGTCGCACGGTGAATCGCGCCAGTATGTAAGAGCCTTAATGTGTAGTGGCAACCACCATTTTGTATCCATAAAGGCATGTAGCACAACGGGACAAATCAATATACGGTATTATTGTAAAAACTATATTAAGTTAAAGTTCTACTTTTATATTAGTAATTCATATGGTGTACATAATAAAGAGTAGTATATTCTATTTTATTATTCTATTATTTATTGATTAAATAGTTGCATTATTAATAATTCAAAGTCATGTTTATTTATAAATGCATCTTGCTTATTATCGTTTTCCTTAATGCCAAGTCATACTTAAATATTTAATAACAATTAAATGGCAATTGATCCAATTTATTTATTTATGTGAGTTGTATGGGTATTTCCCACCTTATTTATTACGGTCATGTGATTATTTTAAACTGTTATGGTTTTTCCGATTGCGATGTACCTAATGGCAATTTACAATATAATATCTACCCAATTAAGTTAAAAAATTATATTCGTGCAATTACAGTTTGATCTTTTGTTTTATGTGCCTACAGTGCGATAGCATACACTTCTTATCACCTCGCGTAAAACTTTATCATTGGCAGCATTTTCTCTTGCCAACTTTTAGTAGCCCGGATCCTTGCTCTAGAACATCAGTATAATATAATTTACGCGGTCTGCAGGTTCCACATCCCATTGGAAATTCAAATTTGACCCCAGAAATTTCAAAGTTCATGCAGATCGAGTGGAACCACTTAGGTACGTACGGGTGGCCAAAAAAAGGACAAGCATCTTTGACAAAATGTATTGGCAATTTGGCATGTAAAATGGCATTAAGGTTCAGTCCATTAACGACGCTGTCCTGTGAAGCCAAATAGGTACATGAGTATACTTCCGTGAAGTGCGAAGGACATTGTAAAGCTCTTTGTAACGCAAAGCTTTGAATAAGTAACAATCTATTGTCAATTTCAATCTTTATTGCAATCCATAAGTACACATGCCCACAGGTGATTATAATGAATAAATAGAAATAATTATGGACCCTGTCGGGAACAGATTTTTTTTCAAATAAGTAGGAGAATGGAAGCTTTTTATGGAATATTTAAATTATTTTCCATCTATCTATTTTTTACAACAGTATTATTAACAATTAGTTCACATAAATTATATTATCAGTCATTTAATTATACTCTAAATATATTATGTAGGCCAGTCTTTTTATTTATTTTTATACAAAATGATAAATAAAATATGATTGCATAAGTATCTGTTACTATTTATATTGAACTGTCATTTGCAACAAATAATGGAAACTGAAGTCCTTCACTTGATGAAGCTCTCCCAGGCGCAAAACAGCAGCCACAATCTTATCCTGCGACCACATTGTTAACAAATATTTAGACATTTAGATGTAGCTCTTAAAACATACAGTGAATTTGTATAACAGCTAAATGCATGCACAAATTCATAAAATTATGAGCACTGCACCGCAAACCACTAAAGCTAAAACTTTAATTAAACTAAAATACTAACGACATAACATTAAGTGTCTAGACAAAATATCATTGTGCATTTAAATTGAGTCGCAGAGCTTGTTATGCCACACCGCATACAGGGCCGATGTACGAGCCTTGTGGCACGCCTAACATTCGCCGTAGCGTGGTACTATTGTGTACGTAATTCAGTTTAACAAACGCTGTGGATTCATTATACAAGCTCCTACAATGTATTCTCGATTCAACATAGACCATTCTCGAAGAAAAAAGGAGGGCTTTCATTAAAAAAAAAAATTGTAAAGCGAACCTATTCAAACGCTCGTGCAAAGTTTTTAATGAGAGTAAGTAACTGAACTTTAGTGAAAAAGGTTCACAGGTAACGCTAGCAGACTGGACGGGTTGTTTTTATGGAAAAAAAGGGTAGGCGTAAAGTTTTCTTTAAATCGACTGAGTTTTCTACTTTAACTTTATAAGTAGAGCACTTTTTTTTTGCAATGGTTAAGACGTGTTTAATGCACAGGCTTTAAATGGGAGCGATTATACGGAAATAAAGCAACTTTTTTGAATGCTTGTCAAGATGTCCCAAAAAGATATAAATGAGATGTTAAGAATATTTACTGGTAGCCTACCAATAAAAAATAAGCGATCTAATCAAAGAAAATATAAGTTTTTTTTTCTAGGAGCCTGTATGGATTTTCCCACTGTTGGGCAAAAGCCTCCCCTTTTCCCTTTCTGTGTTGTACGATCTCTGGCCAATGTTGGCCTCGCTAGCATGATAAAATCGTCACATCGCCTTCACCGCAGTCTTCCTCGACGGCGATTTCGATGAAAATAAGATAGGTACTTTATAAAAAAAATGGCACCTGTTAAAAATATCGACAGTGTTCTCAAATACCGTCACAAAATAAGTAACAACTCACTGAAGTTACTTAGTTACTTTACTACTCACTACATGACCCCGAAAACGGGGCTTGCTCATCCATCAAACATGAGTTGAACTCAAGCCCACGCTACAACGCCCACGATCCCAATATCAAAGGAATAATAAAATATCGCCAGCAAATGTGAAAATGCAAACTTCCGCGTTCTGACATACCAATCCACAGCCGGTGATTAGAGCTAGCAGCTGAAAAAGAGTTGGCGAGTAGCGAGCAGCGAGTGTGTAGTTCCAATAGTTTTTTCGCTGGGCTATCAGCGAGTGTCCGAGTGCGACGGGCGATTACTCGCACCACTCGCTCAGGGTGGTAAGTCCTGCAGGCGTAGCATGGGCACCGTTTTGTCGATGGAAGAGTAGACAAAAATGACGTTTCCTGTAGACAGTGCGACTGAAGCAAAGTAGAAAGAGTCAACTGCACTTTTACGAAATTCACTGTTTTACATAATTCGACTCAGAATTCTTTGTTTTGTCGGTTTTGTCATAGGATTTATCGGTTGTCAGTGTGATTTTGACAGTAAGGATAGAAAACTTTATTCCGAAATAGTCTACCTACAAAAAGACGTAGACAAAGATCGTTATAAATGAAAGACAAAATGACAGATTGTAGAAACATTTCTACGGTGGATGTCAAAAATGAAGAAACGAACTGTCACTTTGTGTTGAAAAAGCTATGTCTATTCTTCGTAGAGATAGAAAGCGCCATGCTACGCCTGCTGCGCAACACTGCACGTGGTCTCTTGGCGTGAATTCTGACCACCAAGCGAGCATCGTTGAGCGAGTATTATCTTAGATAGCTCTTTTCGCACAGCGACTTACTAGTGGAGCGAGTCCTCGCCGGCAGTGTAAACAGTCAGCGATTAACTATTATCTCTTTTGTTGACACGGAATATTTATCTATTGTGCGTTTCTTGAGCGAGAAAATAGCCGTTAATTACTCGCTTCCTCGCCAGCGGTGGGACGACCGCTTATATTATGATGTTAATGACGTAGAATTGCTTGTCCGTACAGCGTTAGGTAACGTGCAAATCAACAAATGACGCCCTGAATCCTAATGTGTAACGCATTCGGAATGATTGTCATTCCGAATGCGTTACACATTAGCTTTCCATTTTAACAATACAACAGAATCGATTGCTTCCTCAGTTTAAAACTTCTACTACTCTATAGCAAGTATAACGCGAATATATATATATATAAATAGATATTGTTGAAAAGTATTATTGATTATCATTTCCTACAATTTTTAAGTGCCTTTGTATAATAAATGTGCCTTTTAAATATTTAAGTGACCAAGATAAGAAGTATCGAGAACTCTAAGGAAGCTGCACCGGAGCCGAACCGGCGCCGGAGCGTAAGTTAAAAAAAAAATCAGAACATCTCAGAATGAAAATGTAAAATCTACGCGGCGCTGGTGCGGCGCCGCCGCCGGGCCGACGGCGGCGGCGGTGCGTCGCATGGGCGATATTCACACAAACATGCGGTCCGGCGACGGCGCCGTGTATATCGGACAATCTACCTATTTAATATGGATCCAACGATCATTAAGGCTCTTACATACTGGCGCTATACGTCGCGCGTCGCGAATTTTAACAAAAGAATTTCTGAGAAAACTTCACGGCAAACATGCGGCGGCATCGCGTCGCGCGACGAATCGCGCCAGTATGTTCTTACATACTGAAAGAAATTGGATAAAGGCTCTTGCCTTTATCCAATTTCTATTGTTCTGCAAGAACAAAAGAAATTGGATAAATCCTAACTCAATGTAAGTATGTATCCTAACTCAATGTAAGGTATCCAGTGGGCGACTTATCATACAATGCCGCCATTTTGACGTATACATGACGTCATATAACTCTGTGTTTTGTTCGAAGCTTCCCTGACCTTTGTAACTGTTCCTAAAAGCGTAGGCGTCAGATTGCAACTAGCACAATTATATAATGGCAGATAAATTATTAGCTTCAGCCGTAACTAGATAATTAATGTGTGGCCTTTAATTAATTCGATGTGATGTCGAATGGTTAAATACTTTAGTAGAAATGTGAGCTCTGAGCGGAGCGCTTTGTAAAATCATTGTTCGCCCTTAAAATTATGTTTTTTTCCCTAATGTAATCTACAGAGGAACTTTTACGAGCGTTTACATGATTAATGTTACATTAAAGTTGACATTATGAAGTACTCCACTATTACCCTTTCAAATTAAATCATTTGAAAAAAATTAAAAAAACGATTTTTGTAAAAGAAAAGATTATCCTGTTGCAAACCAACCTATTAATTTATATCCAGCTATATAGGTATAAGTACAAAATTGACAAAAGTCAACAAACAAGCGTCAGGTTTCCAAACTGACCGAGGTCAGCAACAGCCCAGTGTCAGACAAAAAATATAAACGACAGTACTTAATCTTCATAATATTCGTTATTTTATGAGACAAGATGAATCCCTGGTTAGGTACCTGAAACTGTGACATTTGGCCTTAAAACATTGAAAGAAAAACTCAGGTAAAAAAAGAAAGAAAAACTCAGGTAAAAAAAAGAAAAAAATATATTTTATTTGGGACACGTACCTACAGGAAATACAAACAGTAATAAAGAGCAATTTAAAACTAAAAAAAAAAAACACAAAGTACTAAATACAGCTGCTACCATGTTGGACAAAAAAAAATATTTGAAAAAGATCACTTTCTTTTCATAGATATCACAATTCTAAATTAAAGACTATACTTTTATCTTTCTGAATACCTAAAATTTGAAATATAATGCTCTAGATCTTATTGAAACTGCAGTCAATTCGATCATGTAAATTGCTTAGATCATACATGCTTTGTCATATGCATCTTATGCTCAGCGTAGCATAATGTATTCCTTGATATAAGTTGATATTATGTTCTCTGAAAATGTTGGCTTACAAAATGCGAAGGCATACTGATAAGGCCTTCTGATTATGAAGTAATATGTAAGCTGTTCATTATTCGTAAAACTCGATGTAATAAATAAACATTTTCACTGAACATTGATTGACGATAAAATAAATCTTCGATATCTTTAGGCATTCTTGTTATTTGCAGGTACTATAATAAATTATGCCAAAGAAATAACACATTATTTTGTTCCATACTGTAGGTGGCTCGTGGCTAAGTAATAAGTCGCATGGGTCTATTGAATATCATCCATTACATATTGAAAGTCTCCGTGTCTTGTAAAGTACGTTAAGCCTTTGGTCCCGGCTGTCGTATAGGATAGCAGGAAGATCTGAGTAATTCGTCAACTCGTCCTACATGTCTCCGGCTCATTTAGGGCGTTCTTTTGATTTTCTGCAAGCCGTCTTAAGTGGGCCGTAGGTATGTAGGACGAGTTGACGAATTACTCGAAGATCTGCTAGAAAGTCCGGTCAAAATCGGTCCCGTCGTTTCGGAGATTAGCCGGAATAAACAGACAAACAGAGAAACATTTAATAAATAGTTTTTTTGGTATAAGTACCTAAGTACTGTATAGACTTTCTTATGCATTTAGTAAAAAGCTGTTTTTGGCATTACAAACAGATACTTCAATTTTAGTTATTTGTATAGTTATAGATGTATAGACAAAGTTCCCAGTTTTTATGCAGAAAACCGGAAGGAACGTAATGGGCGCCCGCGCTTTTCCTTGCACAGAAAATATATGCTTATTTCGCGCCATTTTTTTCTTTTGATTTTTGCTGGCTAATAAAGATTTATATTTAATAGGCTGCACTCCACCACGCGGATTCATTGCGGGTTTTTCATCTTTGGTCGAAAACAAAGGAAAATCGGGTAAAAATGAAAAAAAGTATCGTAGTAGTGACATGCGATTCATTAAAGAACAGCTGTAGTCACTTAAAACATGTTGCTGAAATAGAATGAAATTAGTTTACGTAGGTACATCCACTCGCTAAGCAGACTCTAATTTAATTTGTTTGTTTTAGTAACATACTCTGGAGTTTAATGAAGACTCTTAGTTTATACTAAGAGTCTTCTAAACTATTTATTTCAATATCGCTTTTTTTTCAAAACTATTTATTTTAATATCGCTTTTATAAGCTATATTAAAATAAATCGTTTTTATCATGAAAATGTCGCTTATTTGTGCCTTACTGCATAGTATACCAGAATTAAATAAAAAATGCCTTTTGTAATGACTGTGAGTTTCAAAAGAGTTGAAATTATCTGGTGGGCCTTTTTTCAGGGTAAAAGAAAATAAAATCAATTTAAAGTAATTTTTTTTCTTAGGACATTATTTTGCATTTTTAATAGGAGTATAATTAGGCCTACTTACTATATACGAATATACGTGCTGATTGGGTTATTTTTTTACCACGGCATCATCATATGTTGGGGTTGGCTTCCAGTCTAACCGGATGCAGCTGAATACCAGTATTTTACATGGAGCGACTGCCTATCTGACCTCCACAACCCAGTAACTGGGTAATACGATACCCCTTGGTAAGACTGGTTGTCAGACTTTCGGGCTTCTGACGACCCGTAACGACTGTCAAAGATCGAAAAATGATAAATGACTGCCGGGACCAATGGTTTAACGTGATTTCCGAGGCACGGAGGAGTCTCAATATGTAAAGATGGTCACCCATCCACGGACCAACCGCGGCAAGCGTAGCTTAACCTGATGGATCGACCCGTGCGGCTGTTTTTACTTAGCCACGAGCTCCTCACGGCATCGCTTAAAATTCTTTTATAACTCTAACTCTCTCTCAGAACCAAGGCAATTTTATCACCCTTGTAGCAAACCCTCATAATATTACAAAATAAACAAATACGTATCCGAACGTTTCCTCAGATTATTTTTTATAGCTGTCGTAAATGTGGATAAAGGAAGACGAGCAAAAACATTATTTTATGTGTTCACTAATGACGTAATATAGGGATCATTATTCCGCTTGATAAGAGGCTTATTATGGCCAAATCTCTTCTTAATCGTTCGTTATAATGTTGGAAAACGCTCGTGATTATTAAGTATCGGAAAGTATAATAATACTTGTCGATACTTTATACCTTACATACTCATTTTGCTTCGTTTACGTTCATACATCTGGGGGCTTACAACGGCTACATTAGCAATTCCTCTAAAAGCAATTCATTTCCTGAATTCCGAACTGTTATTAGCAATTCTTCTAATTGACACAAAAGCAATTCATAATTTGTGGACCATTTTAAGAATCTCCATAGAAAACTGTCAAATAGATGAATTATTTCATGTTAAGAATCGCACGCAGATCATATTATGAATTGTCAGTTTGTGACATTATACGATGATTCATAATTATTTTCCTGTTATGATTCTGCCAAAGTGACTGTTTTAAGCCCCCACGCGCACCGGTTGTGAGCATTAAAGCGCGGTAGCCCTTATGGAATTCAATATTTTCCTAATACTTACTGTAGTCAGAAAAAATACTTTTTACAAAAAAAAAAAACAACCGACTTCCAAAAAAAACACTCATAAAAAGTGAAAAATAACTCTAATTTCGGAAGTCGGTGTCTTTGCTTTTCAATTTTCGTTTTTTGCCACCGACTTCCGAAATTAGAGTTATTTTTCACTTTTTAATAGTGTTTTTTTTGGAAGTCGGTTGTTTTTTTTTTGTAAAAAGTTTTTATTTTCCACTTTTTAGTTGTGGTAACTACCCCACACAAATTCGTATACCGTTATCTGCTATGTGACGGAGTCAATTAACATGTCATCAACATACGCAAAGTGGGAAAAATACGTAACTATTAAAGCTAACTCAAAACCTACGCAAGCAAAATTAATTAAATTTATATGGGACCACGTCTGAAGCATGACCTACCAAAAAAAAAAAATCATCAAAATCGATTCATAATTGGCGGAGTAATCGGGTAACATACACAAACAAAAAAAAAAAAAAAACATACAGACGAATTGAGACCCTCCTCCTTTTTGAAGAAGTCGGTTAATAAAACTAAGTAAGTAGGTATAAAGGGGGCCTGAATGTGCGTTACCTTTTCATTCCTCGATTTTGTACATAAATCCTAACAACATTATTTATGCGAAGATAGGCACCGATTCGACTACCAACTAAAGAACACGAGTGTTCTTTAACTTTTAGATGAGTATTGATTGTATTCTATTATCCTGAAAGAAAAGTTAGTTTCATGGATAATGTGGCACAGAATACCAAATGAGTTAAAGTTTTTGGTTTAGGAAAAGCTTTAATTAATAAACTCTGCTTGTTTTAGTTTTATCACTGTAATTATTAAGTAAACTAAGTAACTTAAATAAATATAATAATATAAAATTATATAATATTTAAAAATATAATTTATTAGTATAAAACTGAAATAAATAAATAATAATAATTGTTAATAATAGGTAATATTATTAGATGCGAAAGTAGGTTTATTGTTTGTTGGTTTGTTTATTCGTTAAGAGGAGGAACTCGTGGCTAAGTAATAACAGCCGCTCGGGTCGATCCGTCAAGTTAAGCTACGCTTACCGGGGTTGGTCCGTGGATGGGTGACCATCTTTACATACCGAGACTCCTCCGTGCCTCGGAAAGCACGTTAAGCCGTTGGTCCCGGCTGTCATTTGTGGATCTTTGACAGTCGTTACGGGTCGTCAGAAGCTCGAAAGTCTGACAACCAGTCTTACCAAGGGGTATCGTATTCCCCAGTTACTGGGTTGTGGAGGTCAGATAGGCAGTCGCTCCATGTAAAATACTGGTATTCAGCTGCATCCGGTTAGACTGGAAGCCGACCCCAACATAGTTGGGAAAAGGCTAGGCAGATGATGGTTTGTTTATTCGCGCTAAAACAGCTGAATGATACTTTTTATCCTGATAGTCCCACGGGATCGACATTTATTCGGGTGAAACCGCGGGGCCCAGCTAGTATTATTATAAAAATATAAACTTCTAGCTGCGTCCTGCGTCATCCGTCTAAATATTACCACGGGGACCGTACATTTTTCTGGCATAAAAGTATGTCACACGTCAATCGGGAATAACGCAGCTTTCAAAAGTGAAATAATGTTTATAATCAGATCAGTATTTCTAGAGATAACTCTTTATAAACAAACCCTACCTTATGTTCTGAGTTGAGCTTCACTATTACTGACAATTTAGTGTTCAGTACGCTAAATTGTCAGTAATAGTGCAGCTGTAATAGTGCTGGAAAGGTCCAATCGAATCTGTATGGTTCTTTCCTCAAAAGATTATTTCAGACACCAATCTACATGATCCTCGCGTGGTCTGACCAAGATTATGTGTGACGTCTGAGTTTATTTCGGCCTTTATTCTCAGAGTAGTAGGATTATAAAAGCCACCTCATCTAATTTTTAAAATATTAAGATTGATTTTGACCTACTCATAGAAATAAAATAATTTATCATACAAATAACTTTACCTGTTTTAAAATGCAATAGACGTAATAACCTATTCTGCTTAACTATTCCTAAAGAGTCATAAAAAACCTTGTAAGAAATATACGTGTTTCACCTCTCAACGAGGCATCCTCAGGATGACGATTGACTTCTCGCGAACCCGAACACGACGTGTTGCAACGCCGAGCGCCGGACGCAAATATATCTAAGTCTATTGCATATTATAATGGATTTCCGCAAAGTCACGCCTGAATCAATTAATTAAATATTTTACCTGTTAGATTGAAAAGTATACATTGAAAACACACTAGACTGTCCCAATACCAGCCTTTATATTGTAAAATTTCATAGAGGCTTAATATTGCCAGACTGGGTATTGGTTTAAACTGTTATTGTTTCAGGCTGTTGTGTGCTCCTGTATTGTTCACAATTGGGGTAAGTGATAAAATCTAATTGTTTCTTTTTGCAAGAACATAATAATAACATATACAGAATTTTAATATGTAGGATTACGTTTGCGAGATTTAAATTTTCAGCATTATGGTAGCTATTGCCAGAAATTTTCTGGCAATACCCAATGCCCATAACCATCAAACGGTTATGGGCATGGGAGTTCCTTTAAACGATCTTTGGAACTGTGCCATAAAGAAAGGATGGATGTTCATGGGGACTAGGTGAGCAGATTTTAAAATTAGAAAACAAAAAAGTAAAAATGTAGGCTTACTTCAAACTTGGTATACGCCTCGTGAACGCAGCGCAAAAGTGACGTTTACACCGCCGCTACGCAATGTAGTAGGCAAGATAGCTAGTGCTAGTCGCGTAGGCATCTATGTACGCGAAGTCAACGCTACGCTGCAACTGGCTGGACACACGCTCAGTGTAGAGACACTGGGCGTGTGTCTAGCAATAAAATGGTGTGAATGAAACGTAAGTTAAGAAGACTAGCCGCTTTACTTAGTTTTAGAAAAGGTATACCTAATCTATCAACACAACTACGTGGCCGTGCCAGTCTTTATAAATAAATCAAGCCAATCGATTCGAAATCGGATATTTCGGGTGGTGACAAATTAAATTGAATCCAAGTCACCCTTTATTGGAAGCCTGTTCCTTTGTGTAAATTGTATTAAAGGTTACGTTGTGAAAAGCTGATAATTTCACATTGGAATTGGGTTGCTTTTTTCACGTTTCGTTTGTTATGGGATCCGCTGAATTCAGGGATGTGACCTTTGATTCAGTAAATTTAATAGGATTACTGGTAGGGTAGTATTTTGATTTGTGGTGTGCGAAAGGAAAAACTAATTGGATTGAACGATTGACCTGTAACATAAAATCTAAATTCCTTTCAAGATCGTTGGAGAGCAGTTTCAACTGAATGACCTATTCGATGCTTCGAGCAGTTTATTTCAAACATGAGACGGCTACCCGGTTTGCATCCGGTACTTTTTTCGGATCCAGGCGGGTAACGGCTAATAATGTTGGATACCCGGCAGTGCCGGATAATTTGTGAGAGAAAATTATGAATAATATTAATTAAAAAAACATTTATTAAGCATGGAAAATACAAAATGGTTGTATTATTTAAATTCATATTGGTAATTGAAAATTTGCAAATTATGGTGTAAAAATCACAAGTGTTACAGCACGATTGGCATCAAGTCGACTTCTTTTCTTCTCAAAAATTAATCCTGCTTCAGAAAACAGGCGTTCGCTGTAAATAAAATGTAATTCGAAATTACAGGTGTTGGTAAATATTTTATCGCAACTTTTCGTAATAACAGATATTGGTGGCGATTCTCTTGTCACAAAATAGTCTCAACTAAAAACTAACATTTAGTTTAGTCCTGTCAAACGACCAAACTCATTCTGAAATAGACTGTATTGACACAACTTAACTATAATTTAGTTTGACAGCACTAAGATGGCACTGACTTATTAGTTTAGTGAAAATGCTATTCTGAATTTGACGACTTAACCTAAAATTTTGTCCTATATCTAAAATCCTCTAACTAAATCTGACTATTTTTAATCGCGACTAAAAATGTGTGAAATTAGATGTTATGAACTAATATTCAAACCAACACCTCGACTTCAGTTGCAAAACAGTACTGTATCTTTTTTTTAATTTCTTTTACTTATATCTCGAAGTTGGTGTGTCCTATCGCAAAGTAATGAAAATTTCGACCCCGTTTAGGAAACTCATAAACCCCTGAGGCTCAACACGTTGGTAATTTTTTTTTTTGCATATTTTTCATACAAAATGTGAAAAATTCCATAAAAAAACACGTTGAAGCTGCTATCCCTGCGAGCCTCTGGCTCTAAAAAATTCACGGGATAGGGAAAACAATTACCAAGTGGAGGCGCAATTGTCAAATTAAATTTTAGTTTTGTCAAAATAATTTTTAAGTTTAGAGATTTTTTTTGTCAGAAAGCGTTAAGATTCTCATAACCAAAAGTAAGGAATTTTAGTGATAGTTTAGTTAGTTTAGTTCGGTGTACAACAGAATCGGCACCAATGTCCTTTTTTAGAAGACCACTTCTGTGTAGGGAATTCTATTTTTTCCAACCCTTGCCGAGGTTATAGTGATCTATAATTCGGATGCGGCTGAATGTTTTGAACTATCATTTGGTTCACCACTGGTTCATCCGTTAATTACATTAGGAACACTTTTTTCAACATTGATCACGCACGCGTCATAGCTGCATGTCAGAATTGTCGGGTAGGTACCCGGCAAAACCATTACCCGCACATGTCTAGTTTATCTGCGGAACTAAAACTTTTTCAGAGTCTGCGGTTCGCACTCAAACTTTATTATTTTTCTGATTTGATACTTTAAGTTCTCATAGTAGATTAGGACTTTTGTCCGCATTATTATATAAAAGTGGTTTAACCTTTTCTCTACCAAATGCTGTTTTATGTTTTTTTTTTAAACTGCTGTTATTTCTACAGTTGTGTCTGTTACTAAGCGAATTGATGTTTATTTATAACACTCATCAATTCGCTTAGCAACTGTAACAACTTTCCGATTGACGAGCAATAAAAAATAGATAGACGCGTCATACCCACAAACAAATCGCATAAAACAATAGACATAGGTACAATGAAACCACAAACTGTCAATTCAATTCGATTCGTAATAGATTTATTCACGTAAACAGCGTGATGTCAAAAACAGAAATATTACGTACATTAACCATTGTACTGGCGTAGATACAGCCTGGTATGGGCGAGTGAACATGTCCAAAACATTATGACAGTCTGGGGAAAACTGATATGCAGATTGTACTCATTTTATTACATTTATCATAATTATTGGGCCGTTCACTTTATGACTGCTGGTGAAAAAGATAATTGTGTTATGTGGGAGTCAGAAAAATGTTTTCTATTTTAGTCGAAGTCATTTTTTTTTCATACCAGCAATTTTCTGGATGATGAAAAATTCGATTGACATTTATTCCAAAAAAAAAGCAGATGAGAAAATGTGAAAAAAAGGAGTTGGTGAAACTATACAGATAGTCTGGATATTAAACATAGGCCTAGCCTTTTACCAATTATTTTGAGGTCAGCGTCCAGTCTAACCGGATGCAGATGAATACCATGATGTTATGTTAAAATGTCTATTTCATAGACCACAAAAAATAGACGCAAAGGCAAGACTATTAAGAAATTAACACTCACTTTTTTGAATCCTGGAAATGAAACCACAGCACATTAACATACCAATAAAAGCAGTCTCGACCAAAGTTCACTCCATTAGCTGTATCTTAAAGCAGTTTTAACCAAAGATTTAAATCGTTAGATTTACCCTCAAAGTAGGTACGAAATCGCCCGAAAAAGTGTCCATACTAAGTATAAGCTCACATAAAAATATTGGCGTTTCCATGAAAATCAAGTCGATTCTCCGCGACATTATGTCAGAGGTGTCAAAACGATACAGAAACGCGAACATCTTTTGACGCGGTAGGGCGAATCTACGATATAAATCTTTGGTTATAACCTAATTTACTTCTAATGTCTCAAATTACTTCAGACACTGTCTAATGGCATTAACAATTTAATTGTTATTGTATACATTTGAATGAGAACTCTCACTAAGTTGTATAATTACAACCGTTATTCTTAGTTAGCACAAGTTGTTCTGTACCACGACCTTATCATGGGATCTGGAGATTCTCGTGTGATAATTTATGGTTAATACTTCTACGAGTTTGTTATTCGGGACCATAACTTGGCGCCTGTTACAGACATGTTGAAAGGAACTCGTATGTGGTATGGAGCATGTGATGAGGGAGAAGGAAACGCATGTGACTAAAAAACTGATGAACTGGACTGATGGAGAAAGAGAGATAGGAAGGCTAAAGAAATGATGGATGGGTTGTGTGAGGACTCCTATGTCCTATTCCAGGTAATGGTCTACCCCTGTGCCAAATTTCATCCAAATCTGTTCAGCCGTTTTAGCGTAAAAGCGTAACAAACAAAATCACTTTCGCATTAATAAGTAGTTAGGATTAGTAAACCAATAATCTAATTGCGTAACACAATCAATCAGGAAAAGTGTTTTGAAAAAAATCCTTAACCATTACTTCATAAGTTTGTGAAAGACGCTGAACTGTCAAAATTAAAGGCATTGCCATCGATTGCCATTTTATACATAATGTGTAACGACATCAACCCGCAGTATTAAAATAAAAAAATAATAAACGAGCATTCTAACACGTTCTTTGTCAGAGGTTATTTTCTCTTATTTCATTCCTTTTCCTCAACATAAAATATAATTTCATAATAGATGTCTGTATTAATGATTAATGGTACCCTTGGCACGTCTTTTATTTGAAAATATTTCAACGTTAACGTCATGATTATTATATAGCCCGCGTCTTCGCCTGTGATCCAGGATGAAAAGTAGCCTATGCCTTCTCCAGCTCTTCACTTATTATGCCAAATTTAATCCAAATCCGCTCAGTCCTTTGAGCGTGAAAGGGTAAAAAACAAACAAACTCGCTATTCTATTTATAATATTAGTTAGGATTAGGATGTTTTAGTTCGAGGACTAAAACAAAACGGTTTGCAGAAGTGATTAATTTGGTCTAGGGCGCTGAAATTAAACATCCAAGGGTCGTAGCTAGCTAGCTACACGGCCTAAAAAAACACGTGTTGCCTTCGATATTTTTGCGGGATTTTGTAAATTTTTAACACACAATTTAAGAATAAATACTTACCTGCGTTTCTCAAAATCTGCTTAGCCTTTTCCCAACTAGGTTGGGGTCGGCTTCCAGCCTAACCGGATGCAGCTGAATACCAGTATTTTATATGGAGCGACCGCCTATCCGACCTCCACAACCCAGTAACTGGGTAATACGATACCTCTTGGTAAGACTGGTTGTCAGACTTTCGGGCTTCTGACGACCCGTAACGACTGTCAACGATACAGGAATGACAGCCGGGACCAACGGCTTAATGTGCTTTCCGAGGCATGGAGGAGTCTCGGTATGTAAAGATGGTCTCCCATCCACGGACCCGACAGTGGCAAGCGTAGCTTAACCTGATGGACCTGTGCGGCTGTTATTACTTACCTACTGTTCTATTTAATTGAAATATGAAAGTAGGAACTTCGATTTATCTCGAAGAAGGCAAAATAATGCTCGAATATTCTTCGTGTGGTTAGTGACTAACCTGGTGTCAGAGTTTTAAAGCCGCACAAGGACCACTGACTTGGCTTCACATGCCGTCGAGAAATATAATGTCAGGCATACTGGTTTCCTCACGATGTTTTCCTTCACCGTTTTTAAAGCAAGTGATAATTATACAATACGCACATGAATCCGAAAAGTCAGAGGTGCGTGTCTTGGGTTTGAACTCGAGACTTATGACAGTCCGATGGTCACACCACCCACCAGGCTATCACTGCTTATTCGATGCTCGAATTTCCAAGCATGTTTGAGAAAACATTATTTTGATTCGGTCCATTTCGTTTACATGCTACCATTTTTATCTGGAATGGATTCCATATACAATATTTTATTTTTATACGGGTACCCAAATAAATTTTGGATGTCTACCTCAGGTGGCTGTGAATTTATGTTTTATGGTTTATTTTTGGGTATTTCTATGAAATACATATTAATGTACCTATATCTTATCTATTAAACTATAAGTACCTATCTAACGTTCTAGAAAACTATTTTCTGTTTCCATGGATTTTCTCACTACTTTTTCACAAGTAGATAAGTACCTTGAGTCATTTGCGTTCTTAGATTTTATTAAGTTTCTAGTGTTACCTACACTAGAAACTTAATAAAATCCTAATTAATGTATTAAAAACTCATTTTAGCTTTAAAACAATCTTGATAAGGTCTTTAGGAGAGCACTCACTGCCACCTAGAAAAATCTATTGTAAACCGACCAGGCATGCACGCCATATTTCGCCAAAAATTTTTGAGTCGGCGACTATAAACACAACGAACAACTGTAATTTAAAGCATCCAAACTTTTTATTTCAGCAAAATAACGACCCTATATCACCCAGTCATTAAAAACATACCTCCACAGATAATTTACCGGGACAAAACCTACATAACAAACGCGACTCACAGAGCTTAGTCACAGCCTAAGAGCGGCCATTACAAATGCAGTGTAATGAAGTGTCACAGTGCATTCTTTTGGCAGTTAAACAACGTGGGTGTTACGTAACTAGAGCTACGAGCAGGTTTTTGTTTCATTCAGTGGAACTATGTAGTTAAAACATTTTGTAATTTCGGTGCCGGGTGTTGTTAGAGTAAATTAAGTGAGTGGGTGAAACAATCGGTCTGAATTTTGGGTCCAAAATCGCCAACGCTTTACTTTAGTGGGTTATTTTGAATTGGGTAGTTTAACTCCGCAGAAGCTGTATAATATATATATAATCTTATTTATTTAATTTGACAATTTAGGGGTATGAGGAACATATGATATGTATGATAACATATGATATTCATTAAAGAACATATGAAAGGAAATCTCCCCATATCCTTGAAAAGAAAACTCATCGATATGTGCATCCTGCCCGTCCTAACCTATGGTGCACAAAGTTGGTCACTTACTGAACAACAGAAGTCCAAACTCAAGATTTGCCAGCGGGCAATGGAGCGCAGCATATTAGGTGTCAAGCGAACAGCCTGCGCTCCATAACTCAAGTAGCGGATGTTGGAGAAAAAACAGCCAGGCTGAAGTGGGAGTGGGCCGGCCACGTCGCACGAATGCACCCGGAGAGATGGGCAAAGATCGTCACTCACTGGACGCCTGAAGGAGGACGTCGCCGTCGAGGTAGACCGCGGCGAAGGTGGTGTGATTATCTAATAATGTTTGCGGGGCCAACGTGGCCAGGTATCGCACAAAATAGAGAGCTTTGGAAGGAAAAAGGGGAGGCCTTTGCCCAGCAGTGGGACACACAATAGGCTATTAAAAAAAAAAAGGGGTATGAGGAGGAGCTCGTGGCTAAGTAATAACAGCCGCTCGGGTCGATCCATCAGGTTAAGCTACGCTTGCCGGGGTTGTCATTTGTGGATCTTTTACAGTCGTTACGAGACGTCAGAAGCACGAAAAAGTCTGACAACCAGTCTAACCAAGGGGTATCGTATTACCCAGTTACTGGTTGTGGAGGTCAGATAGGCAGTCGCTCCATGTAAAATACTGGTATTCAGCTGCATCCGGTTAGACTGGAAGCCGACCCCAACATAGTTGGGAAAAGGCTAGGCAGACTGATTGACAATTTAGGGGTATGAGGAACAGGGTGTAATGTTCACTCATCCACTATAGAAAAGGGAGGATCCTCCGACCAGACGGGTGTTGTGTCTGGCGGGCAATTGCCCAACGATTGATGTTGGGTTCTTGTATATATGTCCACTGCACGGTCAACTGTAATTGCGCGACGCAGGATTTATGTGTCGTCAGGATTTTTGTGTGACGTCAGGTCTTTGATGCATAGTTCGCATGTGGCGATGTAGACACCGCTACAACAACATTGGTCCACTGATTAGTACAACAAAAAACTTATCAACTAAGGGATATTATTATTAATTAAGTAAACAGAATTATTTTTCTTCCATGCAACACGAGCAAACGTGTCTTAAAGTGTCTTAAAATTGGTGTATCGTGCTGTTCGGCTAAGGTTTTCAAAATATTGTTGTATACTGCTATGCGTAGGTACCGATATATTATATTAAAAAAAAACATCAAATGTTTGTATTTTTATTTTATCGTGTTTAAGTATCGATACCCATCGTGTCTACGGAGTTTAGCTATAGCTATCCAATTTAAAAACCTCTTTATATTTTTTTTCGTTCTTTTTTTAATCAAAGTGCTGAATTAAAGTGTTTTTCTTTTTTTGAGAGTGGGACGAGGTCATGGAAATTTTGAATTTTTTTGATTTTGTTCTAAAAAGGTATCGTATTGCCTCAAAAAGAGCTCCATTTATAGCTTAAAGCATTAGAGGCCATTAATAAGACTACTTCATATAAAATTACCCTACTAAACATTATCAATAAGAAATCGAATGAATAGGCCGGATGTGTCAAGGAATTCTGTAAAAATCCTTGACACGAATATTACTATTCCATCAAATAAAATCCGCACCAAAGATTGCACAGACATTTTCCAATTTAAAGGAATGTCAGAGGAAGCAATCGATTTTTTAATACTACCTCGCACTTGGTACGGTATAATATTTTCATAAAATATCGTATTAGAATATTGAGTATTTGGCGGTATGCAAATATTTCAGTTTAACGTAGATCGAATAATTTTCAGATAATATTTTAGGCCTCCACCTTGCTGAGTAACCAGTCTTTCCACTACGACACGAGATATTCTCGTGTCACTCGAGCCGTTACGCGAGAAGCCTAGCAGCACGAGTTAAAACAAATGATTCTGCATAAAACTGTAGCTTTAACGATGCCATTAGTTATTCGATACTCTGATCTGATTAATGACAAAGGAACTTCGCTTGTTACTTTGTATTACTTAAGATGTCTACACACCAAAGCCGGCCAAACCAGCTTAGTGCCGGGTTAGCCCGGTGGCTTCAGAACGTTTCAAGTCGGACAACTTTGCCAACGCGCAGCTCGGCAACCGCGGCATGTGGCGTTCACAGTTAGTGATTGCCAAGCGCTCGGAGAGATTGCGCTTGTTTCGAATAATCCAGGCGTATCTTTAGTATTGGACATGGACGAGGACGATAATAGTGAATTAATAAAACCAGTTTCTGGAGTTTTTATCGGTGATTCCCTTAAAACACGAAACTGTTGGGCAAGTTTAAATGTTTCTAATAGATGATGGGCGAATTTTATCGATGAGACTGAACGCGTTCAGCACGTCTAAGCCGCGTTCAAGAGTGTTATGTAATATTGATACTAACAGTTTCATGGGTGAAATCCAAACTAAGTGATTTAAAGGAAGACAACTTGGTTTTACAGATAGTCTCTGTAAAACCAAATTGTCTTTCTTTAAATCACTTACCTCATTTAATAGAATGTCTATTGATACGGCCTTATAAGGGCCAATCGATCGTTGAGCGGTATACATGACGAGATACACTTTTATTGTACTTCAAATTAAGTTTTTCACAAAATATGAAATGTGTTTTTGTAAACCAAAGACATTACAATATTACGTCTCCATCAAATGTTTTTGTTAAAGATACAGGGGCCGTAGACAAAGTGACATTCTATCAGCGTCAACGATGATGGAAAAGGCAAAAATGTATACGACTGAAATAAGCTATCGAAACGCTTATGACAATCCTGTTGAACGTCGTTGTAGAAATACGAAACGCTTTCGAAGCGATTGTCACTTGTCTAGGCCATCTAAGCCGCAAACATTTTATCTTCGTTATGAAGGTAGAATTGTTTGTGGTTCTGGTTGGGCAGAGTATACAGGAGAGAAGGATTCAGTAACTTGTAGAAGGGCTTACAGCTGTCTGTTCTGTATATTTTCCCGGATGGCAGTGTGAACTAGATGGCTTTGGAAAATCCGGACACATATCGATTCGATAGCCAGTTTCGGCTTCAAATATTATATTGTTGATCCGATGTCTGACAATAGCTTTCGTTGACTGATCCATTTTCCTCAACTGACCCGCAATATAATCTCCAAATAAACCATCTTCATCTTTTCCTTTAGCCCTGTTTTGTCGTTGGGAGATATTCTTCATTATACTCAATGCTTCGGACACCATCTCATGATTTGGATTATTTTTAGGGCGTTTATGTGGTTGCGATTGCGAAATTGTATTTTCTTTCGAAATCACTGTTAAACCATTTAGCCCTGATTGTGAATCCTGTTGTGAATTGTGCCTCTCCAGCATGTACTGTGAAAAAAAGACAATCAATATGCTTTATAACGACAGTTATTTTTTCGAATAGGTACTAAGAATTAGATATGAATATACTGATTGATTTAAGAAATAAAAATAAATTCAATATTCGCCAATTTTCTAACAAATTAAGTTATCAAAACATGTTCGCAAAACAGTCCGCTGAGACTTTTGAGTACGTAAACTTTTTAGAAAATCTCTTTTCAATACTGAGTTCCGACGAAGAAGACGTGTCTGCCGTTCTAGCAAAAGGAGATTTAGTTCTACAGAGAAACTGTCCCACCGTACCTGCGAACACCTAGTCGTTCAATATTTATCAAGAACTGAAAACAGAAACGAGGATCGGTTAAAATAAAATCGATGTTCAGAAAGTGATTTTGAAGAGCTGGCATCATTTCAATCAATTGTGTATGATTATAATTCTGTAAATAATTTTATCCACACCCATGCTATAAATCCTCTATAAAAGTTTCTAAAACAGTTAGCTTATTGCCAACATTAAAACAGCCAGTGTCATAGTAATCATAATATCATCCAAACGGGTGTTATAATGATGTACTGAATTTCATAATGCAACTCATTTCAAAAAAGAACATTGTCATGCACGAGCGTTTCACAGCACCGTAATTTACAAACAAAACACATTCGAATTCGAACAATTCGAATTCACGTCGTACCGCGCCATTTTTGTTCGATATTGGTATTGCAAAGAAACTTGTATAGAAGATTCATATCATAGGTGTAGATAAAGTCTTCACATGAGTGTTTTAATACCTAATTATTTACAGTTGCATAAATAACTACCTAATATTTCATGCGGACCCGAATCCTACTTGTTGTGAATGGCAGATCAACAGAATTTTCAGAAAGTTTTTTTTATTGGATTGCATCTGACTCTCTGGTTGAACTCTCTGGCTGTCGGACCTGTCGGTGGCATAATTGGTATGTCTGGCTGCCTGTAGGGTGAGGTGCTGGCATCATTTGATGTCTGTGCTGGAAATCTGATCGCATGCATCATTTAGTAATGCATTAAAATGACTAATCAAAGGTGACGTTGGATTTTGATCTTCAGAGTAATAATTATGAGAATGATCCCTCATAATGGAGACAGATCTGTAATCATTATTCTTTATTTCGTATTTGCATATCAGGGGGCCTAAACCGGCCACATTAGCAATTCCTATAAAAGCAGTTCATGTCCTGTATCCCAGCTGTCATTAGCAATTCCTATAATTTACATAAAAGCAATTAATTTGTGGACCATTTTACGAATCTGCATAGAAAACTGTCAAACACATGAATTATTTCGTAATATGAATTACACGCAGATCATATAATGAATTGTCAGTTTGTGACATTTTACGATGATTCATAATATTTTTAACCAACTTCTTCAAAAAGGAGGAGGTTCTCAATTCATCTATTATTAATCGATTTTAATAATTCTTTTTTTGTTTGGTAGATCATGCTTCACAGGTGGTCCCATATAAATTTTATAAATTTTACTTGCGTAGTTTTTGAGTTACCTTCAATTTTTTTTTTTTTTTGCGAAATCTTACGTATTTTTCCCACTTTGCGTATGTAGACGATATTATTATCTTAGTTGACTCCGTCACTGTTATTTACATGCAGATAACGGAATACTCATTTGTATGGGGTAGGTACCACTACTAAAAAGTGAAAAGTAAAAACTTTTTTGCAAAAAAAAAAACAACCGACTTCCAAAAAAACACTAAAAAAGTGAAAAATAACTTTAATTTCGGAAGTCGGTGGCAAAAAACAAAAAAGCAAAGACACCGACTTCCGATATTAAACTTATTTTTCACTTTTTTAGTGTTTTTTTTGGAAGTCGGTTATTTTTTTTTTGTAAAAAGTTTTCATATTATGATTCTGCTGAAAGTGACCTTGTAGCTCTGTAAAATTGGATAAAGTTGTGGAATACCTCTCAACTCCTCAAGGAACTCAGGACATATTGCACCCTTGTTGCTACGTCACTATGTGCTAGCGACAGTTTCCGGGGGCTCATTGTGGAGTGTGCAAGTCACCTGCCATTTTACCCGTGTATTTTCCTTTTTAGTTCTTTGCGTTTGTTTAGAACTTCCAAGGGATAGTCTTGTTTCAAGTATTATGGCGAAGTTTCGAGACATTTTCCGTTCTTTTGAATGGAACAAATGTTTGAAAATATTCTGTGTACCGTGCCTTCTTTTGCTCATCTGCTTTGTTAAACCAGTTTGCTAGGTATACGTAACTTCGACCGTAGGGTTCATTAACTTGGGTTTATGAATACGCATATGAAAACGCCCCGCGGTTTCACGCGCGTAAGTCTCGATCCCGTGGGAATATCGGGATAAAAAGAATCCTATGGGTTTATCCAGGTTATAAACTATCTGTTTGCCAAAATTTCATCCAAATCCATTCAGCCGTTTTTGCATGATTGAGTAACAAACATCCAAACACACAAACTTTCACATCTAATTTAATATTATAAACGCGAAAGTTTGTAAGTATATTTAAACTATATATGTCGTAGATTATGAAAGTTGAGCGATAATAGTCTCTCAATTGACTATTTTAGTACTAAGGAGAGGGTAAACGCCGTGACGCGCTCGCTAGAGTGGGGCGTCACGTGGACAGAGTCGTGATAAGGGAAGTGGCGAAGCGACGAGTCAGTCTTGTGAGGGCAACGAACGGATGCAGACCTCCACTTCTCCTATGCGAAACTGTCGGTTTGCCCGAACGTGTAAAGTAGTGCGTGAACATTATTAGTACGAGTAATATACCTACTGTGATGATTGTTCTGAAAGTGAAATACTAACTGAGTTGCTGTATCATCGTGTTTTATTGTAAACCTGCACTATGGAGTCCGTACCACCGAATTGAGATGATGACGGCAGCTATCGCTCAGCCATCGCTGACGCCGACATATTTTATATATATATTTTTTATTATATTATTGTTGTAGCAAACACGACGCGGGAGGGACGCGTACGCACGCAGCTCTGAGCGGTACCAATGGCCGTGCCGGTTTAAACCAGTTTCTTTAAATATAGGTAGATAGAGATCTTTAAATATAGAGAGAGATAGAGGCTCGAAAGGCCCAGGACGGGTTCGGAAAAAATCACGAAATATCACAAGGGAGGAGGGGGGATTTGTTAAGGCCGGGACGTAACCAAAATTGCCTGTCTTCAATTTGATTTTTCATAAAATTGATAAGACTTAGGTATAAAATAAAAATAGTATGAGTAACTACATGATATTTCCAAACTTTTTGTGTAACAGAAACACAAAATATTAAAGTTTTCTCGATAAAAAAATATCACGAAGTTACCTCTAATTTTCACGTATTTTCGATTTGTACTTAAAATGCTAATGCCTATTATGATAAAAATTAGATGATTATATGTATTAAAACAAGGCAAAAAAAATTGTGTAGGCTTTTTTTTTTATTCCTTTTATTTTTGGTCTTATTACGAATCAAAGCTTGTAGGACTTACGACGTTCTTAGTTCGTGGAAGAAGCCATCTTCCGTCGCACATTACGGGAACTTCAAGCATATTTTTGTTTCACAAATCAGTCGGCGTCGCTCTGTTGAGACGAGAGGACTGCGCTCAAATTTTTAGCTGCGCTGAGATATTATTTATTTTCGTAAATAATATTTTCGTAATTTATCACATTCCACAAAAGAAACTGAGACATAGAAAACATGAAATAAACACTAAAACCACTTCCAAAACGAATATTACAAGTGTTATTGATTGATAAATAAATAAATACCGAGTCTAAATAAACATATAAAATTCAATGTTGATATTTGAAAACTCAAGATGACATACATTTTATTTGACAGATTTTTGACTGGTATAGTAGCACGGAGTATAGAAAGAAGTAGGTAAAACTAGCGCCATTGCTCTGTATTGCGGTGAATTTTCTTGCGGAGAAAATTTACAACATAGCCAACGAGCCCATTCTACGTTCATTTGAAAGTTCGCACTGGAGATTAAATCTTATTGCGATATACTCAGGATCCAAATTCGTTTACTCCCACTTTTTTTGACAAACTTCTTGTAAGGTGACCCTTAGACGAACAATTGGAGCGACTGACCTAAATAAAACTTGTTTAGAATAATACCTTTATTCTTCAGTTATCGAACTCGAACAGATTACGTATGACTCCGGATTTTTAATTGGTCTGTCCGTGATGTCTTGTTTATATCTCTTTATTTGACTTTTTTGTCGTAGTTGGGTTTTAGTTTTTACCTGACTACGGCGAAGCAAAAAGGAGGGTTATGATTTTGACCGGTTTCTATGTATTTATCTATGTCTGTTCCCTCATATTATCTTCTAAAAGACTCATCACAATTTGATAAATGAGATATCGTTGGAAGCTTCTTGATCGTCCGCTGGTCATCGGCTATATGAAGACCAAAGCACAATCAGTCACACACACACACACATACACTCTACACACACAATCCCACAACACACTCACGTACACACAAAACACAACAAACACACAAACATACATAAACCACTCACGAGCAAGCATGCATGCACTTTTATATTGTTTTAATTTTATTGCATAAATTGTTAAGTTTAAAAAAAAAACGGGTGAAGACACTGGCTCCTGTAACACAGGTTCCACCTAGCTCAGGAGTCAGGGCTTCAAATTAGAATGTAACACCTTTTTATGTCAATAAAACATTTTTTATTATTTTATTTTTATTTACATTAAATTGAAAATGGCGCCCTCTAGGTGACATATCATGAACAACAAAAAATATTTTTTAATCATACCATGTTGGGTATCAAATGAAAGGTTTTAATTAGCACATTTCAAAAATATATATTATAACCCCAAAATAAGCAGCGACAATCAAGACGTATACTGCCATATTTTTATGTTAACGCGTGGGATGATAAGTGCCGCTTCACGCGCCGCCGCACCGTAAACAGAAAAAACGTCAGACGCGCCGCGTGACGCCACACTGCACGCGACGCGCCACGCCCCGCGTCTCCGTAAATGAGGCCTAAAGTTATAATGCAACTTAGCATGTTTTCAAAGCTACAATTTCAACAGTTAAAAAGAGGGACCATACTAAACTTTCTACTAAGGGACTAGTTATAACAAGCGCCCGAGACGCGCATTTTGTACGCTGCGTTTCGGGCGCTCAATAAAATTGTATGAATTCCTATGTAACGAATTTTATCAAGCGCTGCAGTCTAAGCGAGCGGCCATGCCGGGCGCCGTTAGGCCTGCACATGTCGCAACTTGCCACTCTCAACTTGCATCTCCGTTGTGCGATTTACAAATAAGACTGGGAGAAGGTATGCCGCGGGCATCGCTTCATCGAGAATTGCTGCTGTGTGCGCCGCCGTGATGAAACACCGCGTGTGACGCGGCTATGCCATTCGCGGGCTCCGCCGTAAAAAACGCTCCATTTCAAACAAACGCGTGTAAAATCGCGTCTCCGTAAACGCACTCATACAACGCCATATGTTTGAATTCAGTGCGGGCCGCGCCGCCCAAAGCCATGCGCGACTCCTCGCGTCTCCGTAAATGAAGCCTAACCGTGCCCTTGACGCTTGGACGCGAGTTCCTTTTTCACTATTTTTCCTTGTCATTTTCTCCGCATTAGTAATAAACACGGTTCAAAAGTTACAACAAAATGTGGAAGTCTTGTTGCGTTTGACGAGCGTCCAAAACGCGCCGGGCGCGCGTCCAAAACACAGCGCAGGTTCTGAGCCGCGTACCTCGGGCCCTTGTTATAATTAGTCCCTTTGGTACTTTGGCACCCATTTACATAGATGAATAGATATCAATTCTTTTAGTGGTGAAGCCGACAATCCTTTATTTATTTCTTTTGTACAGAACTCGGCCTCTTTTTCACATGTTTCAAATGTTTTCGAAGGGGATTGTTCGCGTTTGGCGCAGGAAAGATTTTCATGACACATGCCATATTCGTTGCACAATACAGTGCAAAATTCATTATACGAATATTATTTTTTACTTGGGTATCACTTTGCACGATCCTCCAAAGAGAGAAATCCACGATATAGCATTATATTTATTACTTGGTAACATAGTTTTCCACAACGACGTCATTAGGTACAAATTGTACAAGGTCCTAAATAAAATTTGGTAACATTTAAATTTGAACTTTTTCACGTCAACATTGAGTTTCTAGTTCCAAAACATGAACATGATCCATAGTTCTGAATTCAAGCTTAGCGTATCATATAAGCAAAATAAACTACAGAAGATTGAAATTCGAATTCTATAAACGCCAGACGAAAATTTTCTGCTGGCGGGAAGGCATTGTGTTTTGTTTTCGTCGTGTTTAATGAGAGGGGTAGGTAAGGGTTGCGCGGGTGAAATATGATTTTTTGCTGTCAATACACGCCCCCTTAAACGCGCGATTTCTAACCCGAAACCAGCGCGTGACCTTGAGTTGCCCGTGGCCAGACAACGATACCCGTATTTAAATATAAAATTTAATATTCTGAAAATGTTTTAGATACTTTGTAAGTAACAAAAAAAATACACGTGATTTTGCTTAGGAGGAAGGGTTAGTCTAAAAACTTACCACGTATCACCAGGAGGGAGGGGTGGGGGGGGGGGGTAAAAAGTTGCTAAGAAAACATCACGTGATTAATGGACTGCCCTTATCTAGATACGTTATTTTATCATTTCAAGTGACTAGGTACTTAACTTACCGGATTGTATTCAAAATTGGATATCGAATCTTGAGGAATGTTGCAAGACATTAGACTTGACATTTCGTGATAAGCGAACCATTTTGAAAAATAAATGTCGGCTGCTCCGATACCCATTTTAAGACCGGTAACTTTCTTCTTTTCTCTGTTGTACTGTCCCCTGAGACTAAACCATTTTGAATTTACTTCCTCTTTTGTAATTCCTATTGTTTTTGATATCTCCAAGAGGGCATTTTGCTTTTTATGTTTATTTTTGTAATCAATTGATGTAGCGTCCCATAGCACTGGTCTTTCTCGAATTAATTGTATAAAAAATAAAGTATTTTCTGTATTCCACTCCATCACTGTCCTTTAAACTTTAAAAAAATTAACGAAACGTGTTCGTCTGGAGAGCACTAAACACTAAATGAGTGACCTCACCCCCCTGGCGCGACCCCCCGCAGGCGTACGCGGGTGATGTTATCCGATCGTCGCGGTGAACATGTTATTGTGAGCTGCTAACAAATACAGTTAGGCCACGCCCAGTTTCGGTTAGTTGATGTGTTTCGAACACGAAAACATGGCGCAGCGGTCCCAGCTTTAGAATAGGGAATATGCATGTGATTCAAATATGAGTCAAATATTTTTTTTTATAAACTATATATTACCATCAATATTTTTGAATAAAATTTCTTTTTGAGCGAGAAATTAATTTTTTTAAAGTACCAAAAAACTGTGAGTAGTTCAAATACTTGAAAAGCTAAGAGCGGATGTGACGTAACAATCCGGGATAGCAATCAAAATGTCAATATCAAGTCAATCAACAAGTGTCAAGTCAATGTCAAACGCTCCTACAAAAAGGAGTGTTTGACGTTGACTTGACAGTTGCGTGTTTGTTTTCACGGTCTGTGACGTCACCACACCAAGCGCGCCAAATGGAGGGCGTTTAAATAGCCTGGATGGGTTGGATATTAAAAAAAAAATTAAGTACTATAAATTGCTTTTTTGCCGTCGATTTTTTTAAAACTATTATTTGACGATGTAAACTATCGAATAAAAATATTAAAAAAATACATGCATATTCCCAATTGAAAAATAAGGAATATATCCTGGCAGTGCTCTAAGTCTTTTATAGTTCAAAAGTTGCCAGTCCCCATATTTTAAAGAATGGCCCTGTATTTGAACGAAGAAAAAATATTGCAGGCGAAAAGATGGCGTATATTCCGTCGCGTCCTGTGCACTTGCATAACGATAAACGCTTTTGTATCTAAATCTACGGGTCAGTGACAACTAGGCCCGTGACAACTAGGCCCGTGTCAACTCAACCCGAACTGATATTTTACTCCTGATTACGGTGATTTGTACGGTCAGCTAGAAAATCGATAAATCTACTGCTTTTTGTAGTATGCTTAATAAGCCTCTACCAAGGTATCTCATCCTCATGCTTCGATGACCTACCCTTTAATCTATAATCCCTATAATTCCCTATAATCTTTTCTACTTAACAAGCCCATTGTTTTATTTGTCTCAAGAGTTACCTACCAAATTAGATTAAGTACAGAATTAATTTTGTTTGGCTTGTCGGCACGGCAGCCTTTTGTAGAAATAGTAATAATAAATATAATTTTGTAAAATAGAAATAGCTAAGAAATGAGTCAAGCAATGCTTATTTAGGGGATTATAATTTTTGCTTCTAAACAATGCAAAACAAGAGCTTGTTTCATACATACGCTATCATCAAGCTAGAACGCGTCCATAGAATTAAATTTCTCAGGTCACAGTCTAACAAATACTCCATACAAAAGTTCCAGAAACACTCAGTTGAAGAACTTCACTTCTTAAACGAAAGATATTGAAGACAAAGACTTTCAGGAAGGTAAGATGGGAGAACAATACACTACCATATAATACGTGTGTCTGTGTTTATGTAGCTTCAATTCTCTATAAACACACTGCTTTGTGCTGTCATTTGCAGAAAATTTCCGCAAAATGATTTCTTGGTTGGTCTTTGATATAAGTGTACAGGATGCGTCGGGAAGACGGGTAAACTTTTTATTGCTGTGTGGAAGTCTTAGCTTTTATTTTTATAGAAAAGTTGGCACAAAGTTAAACGTTTTGATCATTTTGAGAATGAGAATAGGTTTTAATATACTTTAGGCTAACTTCTAGGCGGCTAGGCGGTTGGATCACCTGGCAGGGTTGCGGATAAGTCCGAAAGGGATACCGGGACCTTGGCAACAGGCAACTGACGGAACACGGGTGGGTTTTAGTCAGTAAAAGTCTGACACGCCCTTCCGCTCCACCCAGAGCGCGAGAAGTCATTGGATGATTTACCAAACTCAAAAAAAAAAGGCTTGCTTCTGCCCCCGTGGGCCCATTCTTTTTTCTTAATTAAAAGTAGCCTTAGTTATCCTTATAACATCAGCTATCTGCCAGTGAAAGTCCCATCAAAATCGCTCTAGCCGCTTCGGAGATTAGCCAGAGTACACAGACACACATTTTTTTAAAATTGTTTCTTTGTTTAAGTATTTTCGTTATTCTATAAGTAACTTTTTCCTATTTTTTTTTTTTTGGCGGTATATTGAAAAAAAAACCCCTTCGCTTCAGTTTACATTAAAATTAACAATATTTAACATTTTCAAACTGAATTTATCTATTTGTATGAAGTTAGGTCATCTCATTCCGATTCCAACGGCATATTACGTTTTGTAAACATCTCCGATACAAAACTTAACACGCATCGTTGTTATAATCTCAAGTGGTTCCGTTCGGTTACAGATCACCCAGAAGTGGCCCCGTCGAACACTCGGAAAATGTCCGCGCGGGCGCCTACGGACGAGAGGATATACTGTCATAATATGCATTTAGTAAAAAGCTGTTATTTTGAAATTAGAAACACACATTTTATTTATGTGTATCAATCATCCTGCGAGTGCGAGAACCACAGGACCGGTCGATGTTGCGATGCCTGGAGGAGCTATGTCCAACAGTGGACGTCTTTCGGCTGAAATGATGATCTTTTGGATCCTAACAACTGAAAGTATAAGTTAAAAGGATGAGTTGTTAAGTCTACAAATACATACTTACACCGTCTTTGCCATGTTTCGATACCTGCCTTTTCCCATCCCCATATTTTGTTGGGGTCGGCTTCCAATCTAACCGGATGCAGCTGAATACCAGTATTTTACATGGAGCGACTGCCTATCTGACCTCCACAACCCAGTAACTGGGTAATACGATACCCCTTGGTAAGACTGGTTGTCAGACTTTCGAGCTTCTGACGACCCGTAACGACTGTCAAAGATGGGACCAACGGCTTAACGTGCTTTTCGAGGCACGGAGGAGTCTCGGTATATAAAGATGGTCACCCATCCACGAACCAACCCCAGCAAGCGTAGCTTAACCTGATGGATCGACCCGTGCGGCTGTTATCCTACTATAATATTATAAATGTGAAAGTTTGTGTGTTTGTGTGTTTGGATGTTTGTTACTCAATCAGGCAACAACGGCTGAATGGATTTGGATGAAATTTGGCAAACAGATAGCTTATAACCTGGATTAACACATAGGATTTACACTTTTTATCCCGATATTCCCACGGGATCGAGACTTACGTGGGTGAAACCGCGGGGCGCAGCTAGTTACTTCTAAAAATATAATTTCAGTAATGAAAATACAGTCCTACATTTTCTTGAAAAACTTGACAGAACCAATTCCTGTGACATCATGATATTCACAGCCAGATTTCTAAAGTTCACCGTCCAAAGGCAGATAAAAATATGTCCTGATTGTCCTGTCAGAATAAGACAATATTCTTTTGAAATCAAATGCATTTTCCTTCAAAAGGCTGTCAATATTCAATAGAATATCGAAACCGTTGCTACCAATTCCGGTGCCACTGCCATCGGGAAAACGCCCTTGGATGTTCTGACAGCATTCTTCAAATAACGTCAAAGGGGGATTCCCTTCTCATATTTTGAAGAATAGGGAAATTTAATACCTAAGGATGTATGACTTTTATACTACTGAGTAGGCAAACTATATTCTATTTTCATTTCAATGTATTTCCTTGTATTGCTCACGGCTTTTGATCGCTATTTGTGGACTAGGTACTATTTGTACTGTATCGAGGCGTCTTGGAAACGGACGTACCATACGTGTACATTTGTAATAAATCCAATTTCCTTGAAAAGTATGGCTTGTACTACGCTGGTTTTGATGAGTGTAAGGTACACTCATCAAAACGTGTACACAAATGTACACGTATGGTACGTCCGTTTCCAAGACGCCTCGATCGAAATCGCCGCCATCGAAAAGGCTTGTGTAATTTAATGTTTCCTTGCAGGGGGCCATTTCATATAATCATTTGTAGTTTAAGCGCAGTGCAAGCCAACACGACAGTTATAGTTGCAACAAAATTGCTTAACACTTCACATGACGTTCGCCTTTTTGACACTGTTTTCATTAATATTGCATGGTAACTCCCTAGGTCCAACTATGTTTTTGCAAATTACGATTCATATTTTTGTATGACGATTTTGTGAATTACAACTGTTGTGGTTTACCTTAGTTTTGAATTATTAAAACGCATTGCAACACAAAAACACAACTTTCCTTCAAAACAATTACAGAAAAACCGCAAATATCGTCACAATGTCGCTTTAAACATGAATCAAATTCGAACAAAACTTCATAAAAAAACATTTCACTGAAGCGAAACGTATTCACGAGTAAAGTCTGTTTATAAAGAGTTTGTTTATTCATGAGCCGGGATGAGTTAAAACTCGCAGCGCGTGAGAAACAAAAGAACACGAGTACAATGCTACGTGTCATATTTTCAGTTTTCAGACATGTTTCTAGTTAGTTCGTAATTATACTGAATGAAGTTACCATATTTATAAATCCAAGTGAGCTTAAAATGTATTGTTAAGGGGGGTGCGCCTTGGTAGCCAGCGAAATTCAAATTTTCTTACGTTTATTGCAATTTGCAAGTCAGTGTCAATTTGCAAGTCAGTGTATGTTGATTAAAATATGATTGTCTTTACAAAATTATAACCATTACCTACAAGAATACAACTGCTTATTTAAGATTAATCCTTAAATGTCATGATTTTCATGAAATAGTCATTCAATAGGATTATAATATGAACTCAGAAAGTTGTATTGATGATTTTTGTGATTATGATTCTATAAATAAATATATGATACGACCGCGAATCATATTTAGATCAACATACAACCTGCAAAAAGCAAAAAACGTAACAAAGTTGAATTTCGCGGGCAACTCAGAAGCTTTCACCTTAAGTACCTATATTTTTTGCTACTATTCGATTTATGCATTGTTATCTACTAACTAGTTTTGCGGAACCCAGAGTTCGTAAAGCTTGATTCACACATATCAGTGAAGCCACCATTCCGACACAGTTCCGGCACAGTGCAAAACTCAAACTCAAAGCATTTATTTCAAATAAACCAATTACAGGCACTTTTGTCAAATTTTCACACACACACAATTGTCAAAGGGTCGGTCAGTCAGAAAATATGAAGCAAGTTGCCCATTCCAAAGCGTAGTAGGTTCCTATGGAGAAGAACGGGAAAGAAACTCCACGGACACTCTTTTAAATCAGAATATTGTTACAATATGTTGTTTACATCATTCAATGGAATGGATTTATGGAATCATACATGTGAGTACAATGTAGAAAAACGTGCAGGTTAAAAGAGTCCGTAAATAAAAGATAAAACGATACAAAACAATTCAAAAATTAAAATAAATCAAAATAAGCCGTGGCAGCTAATAGATGACCAGTCCCTACTGATGGCGCCCGTTCACGAACATGACGCATGGATCAGCACCATTCAGCTCAACCATTTTGAAGGGAACTTAATGATCCAACACACACGCCACCACCAGCGAGACATTAAAGTGAGCATGACATGCTTTCAGCCGCCAGGGCACATTCAAGTCAATGAAAGACGTACCTAGTAAATGGTAGCTTTAACGTACGCAGTTATACAATACTAGGAGATTGAATTTATACAATGTAAAGATAGTTTTTACAATCTCCAGCAGCTCCAACAATATTTTCATATGCTAATCAATTAGTTGTTGCGCCCTGTGGAGCTGGACCAGCGCTGAGCCAAGCATTTTTGTCAGTGATGTAATCCCCCAATTTATAATATGCTTGGCGGCATAGTGTGCGTTTTATACAAGATTTAAATTTTGTTTCATTCAGTTGGAGTATGTGGGGAGGTATTTTATTGTAACATTTTAAACAGTACCCCATGAAGGATGAGTCTACTTTAGCCAGTCTGAAGCCCGGTTGAACTAATTGGTCCCTATTCCTAGTCCTATAATTGTGTTTTTCACCTCTTTTACTAAAAAGACTTAGATTTTTCCTTACGTACATGTTTATGTAGATATATTGACAAGGTACCGTCATGATGTTAATATCTTTAAACAGTTCCCTTAGAGAATCGCGCATACGGAGGCCATATATTGCTCTGATAGCTTTTTTCTGCAGAATAAAAATAGACTCGATATCTGCAGCCCGTCCCCATAGCTGTCCCCATAACTGCTGAATACCGTAAGACATGATACTATGAAAGTAACTGAAATAGACTAGCCTCGCGGTATCTACATCAGTGAATTGACGTATTTTCCTCACAGCATATGCTGCTGAACTTAGCCGTCCTGCAAGAGATGTTAAATGAGGACCCCATTGCAGCCTTGAGTCGAGTGTGATCCCCAGGAAAACAGTCTTATCGACGAATTCTAGTTTCTCCCTATTCAATATTATGTCACAATCACTACTTTTAACATTCGGTAAAGCAAATCTCATGCATTTAGTTTTTTTCCCATTTAATACTAAATTATTAGCAGTGAACCAATTTTGGACCTGCAGTAGGGTCCTGCAGGTAAAGTAAAGTATTATATCATACATTCTCATGCCGGTGTCGGCACTGACACTGACAAGCGGGGATACGTTCATAGAGAATGTATGAAAGAATATTTTGCACTGTACCGGTACTGTGTCGGAACTGTGGCTTCACTGATATGTGTGAATCGACCTAAACCTGTGAAGGAACAGACATCTATCAAACAGAGAAGAGATTATACCACCTACAATCCACTACCTACCTATTAGGACACGGTGGTAGGCTTTTTTCATAGTAAAGCCTTTTTTTCCTACGTCAGCGGTGGCCGCCACATAACGGCCGCAGTCAAAACGCATTTTATTTAAACAAGGCTGAGAATCAGCACTCTTTGAACGTCAAAATTTCAAAAGGCAGACCCCCAAAACGCCTACCCTTCACTTCCTAGTGCTTTAAAAAGAAGAAAAAGTGGCGCAACAAACACCCTAGCAGCACAGTGGCGGCCGTCATAAAAATGCTGGAAAGGAAATGGAAATGATGGAAGCGGGGGGGTGTGACTTTATACGGTGTCAGCGCTCCCTAGGAAAACACACCAACTTACTTTCAGAAATACCGTTTCAGTGACGTCATTCGACGGTAAATTACGGACGCTATGTGGCGGCCACCGCAGTCTTAGGAAATCCTTTCTAAAAGCCCTTGGTTTTCAAACCTCAATGGGGCACCAAATGTCAACGCCGCCGTAGCATATAGTTTTGCTATAGTAACCGACAAACTGCGGTTGGCTGATTGTCCTTCCTGAAGTTGGCATTCCTCAAACCTGTATTCACCTATGGGTCTCATCTCTCAACGATTGAAACACGAATTTGATGATGTATTATTCCAAGTGAGTTTTAACGTGGGTTTAAATCAACTAACATTTCACAAACACTATCCCATTTGTATTAAATAATCAGTACCGTCACTGCCGTGAAAGAGATAGAACATAAATAAACAAATGTGAGAAATGAAACGACCTAGTTTTAAAATCGGATTTAAGAATTTCAACAGGAATCTTATTTATTTACAATCCTTATTATATTGAATTTGTTGCGGGGTAATTGCGTAACACACTTATAATTGCAATGCCTTTGATGTTGACAGTTCGACAACATTCACTGCGTTATTTACGTTGTCGAGCTGATGATTTTTTTGAATATACGAAGCAATGGATTAGGAATTTCTTTCAAAATCCTTCACATTGTGAAAAAAAGTATGTTACGGAAACACAACTATCGGTAACACTATCACTTAGTGAACTTTTCGTATGTCAACTCTCATTGTATTAAAAAGTTGATCGTAAAGTACATTTATGTGTTAGCATTCGACAAGGTTTTCTTAAAATACACAATCAAAAAGAAAAATCTTTTCAAAATTAATCTTGCTCTTTTTACCACGGCCAACTTCTGGATGCCCCAATTTTAATTGAAGAGGTGAGGACAGCTTAGGGATATCTCAAACTAGGAAAACTATAGAGACAAGTGCATTTGTTTTTGGTAGTGCAAAGACGATTGGGCACCTTACCATACTATGCAAATTCATGTCTGAACTAAAAATAAAAAGCAGTTTTAACATTTGCTGCTTCAAAGTAACACATTTTAAATCTAAATGTCTTTCACATTTTAAATCTAAAAAGGGTTGACCCTGTACTGCAATTTTTTTGCAAATATTTTTTTCAATTTAAACATCTCAACCTCATGGGTTGAGATGTTTAAATTGAAAAAAATATTATTAAACTTCATGTGTGTTTATTAAATTCGTAAATCTAGTTAGTAAGGGGAGAGCAATGACATATAACAAGGAATTCAAAGTAATAAGGATTTAGAGGAATTCAGTTAACACGACTTGCGGAATATCAAATTCCGCAAGTCGTGTTAACTGAATTCCTCTAAATTCTCATTATCCGAAATGAATTTCGGTTGTCAGTCGAATGGAACTTCTACCTTGATGAGACAGAACTAGTTTTATTGAATGAAGAAATATGATTTTCTGTCTCTGACGTAGAACTGGAATGATTTGGTTCATAAAATGCGTGATACACGTGCGTATAATGTACTTTTTCCTCATTCTGATGGGTTATTGGGTAACTTGTATCTAAAAACAAATAAATCAATCTGCCTAGCCTTTTCCCAACTATATTGGGGTTGGCTTCAAGTCTAATCTGATGCAGCCGAATACCGGTATTTTACATGGAGCGACTGCCAATTTTACCTCCACGACCCAGTAACTGGGTAATACGGGTCCAACGGCTTAACGTGCTTTCCGAAGCCTCCTCGTCTTGGTATGTAAAGATGGTCACCCATCCACGGACCAACTCCGGCAAGCGCAGCTTAACCTGTTAGTTCGACCCGTGTGGCTGTTAGTACTTAACCACGAGCTCCTCAAAAAAACAAATAAAAAAGTTTTTTTTTAATGTTCGTTTCTTGAAAACACATAGAAGACAGCAATAATTATAAAGTCAAACGTGTTGGCGATTTCAGACTTATATCAACTATAAGGCCAAGTTTCCTCACGATATTTTCAAAATCCTAACAGCTTACACTTTCCATAGATTTGGACTGTAGATTCTAGTAGAAGTACCTAGTTATTAGTACGGATTCCGATAATTTTCCGAGTGCGGAGAACCTCTTATATTCCTCCCAGCACAAGTAGCATGACCACCGTAGAAACGGGTTTTGTCGACGGAAGAATAAACAAAATGACAGATAAGCAATCACAAACTGTCATTTTGTCTATTCTTCAAAATGACAGATTGTAGAAAGATTTCTACGGTGGATGTCAAAAATGAAGAAACGAACTGTCACTTTGTATAGAAAAAGCTATGTCTATTCTTCGTAGAGATAGAAAGTGCCATGCTACGCCTGCAGGTAGACATGCTATACGTACAAACAATCGTTTTTTTAAACGTTAACGTGAACAAAACTTCCGGGATACAAGAAATTAGAGTATTCAAGTCAAAAGATGAATAAAAAAGGTTGCTTGCACACTATTTCATTTTTAATTAATAAAGCTGCTCCAGTTTTCTTAACTGGCAACGCAAAACAAACAAGTGTAGAATTCCTCATCAACTAGAGCTTTTTTAACCGTGTAATTTAATTTGTATTATAAGAAGAAGACAAAAACTTTAAAAGTTCTGTTACTGATATTTTTATCATTTCTGTTTATTTTGTCTGGACGCTCTTTTAAAACTACTGCACCCATCTTCCGATAATCCGATGCAAAGATTCCTGAGAGCAATGGTGGCTCAGTGGTAACGACCGCGATTTACAAGGTGTAGGTCGGAGGTTCGACCTTACACAGGCGCTTCATTCATGAACATTATTTCATCACCACTGCTCTCAAAACGGTGAAGAAAAACATCGTGAGGAAACCGGCATGTCCTAGAACCAAAAATTCGAAGACATGTGACATCTACCAACCCGCACTGGGCCCGCGTGATGGATTACGGCCCACTCCCTCTCACCGAGAGGATGCCTGTCGCAGTAGTGCGAACATTAAAGGCTGATTATGCTAAACATACCTACCTAGGGCAATGCCTATGTCCCCAGGATGCCATCTATCTCCTTGCCAAATTTTGACGAAATCCGTTCAGTGGTTTAGGCGTGAAAAGGTAACAGACAGACAGAGTTACTTTCGAATTTATTATATTAGTAGGGATTAGTATAGAATATAGTATAGGTATAGATTAGGTAGGTACCTACTAGAATTCGGGTTAGGTACTGTAAAACATTTGATTCCAAAGTGTTCCTTTGATTGTTGCCAAGAGCGAAATCTTGAGTGTCATTGGGATTTTTGCATGCGATAGGTACTTAGGTACAATAAAGAGTATCTGTTCTTAGAAACTCTTCGTAGATTTTCCTTTTTATTTTATTGCTGATGTTGACCCTGATTTCGCCTGATTATGTTTCCAATTACACACATAGCGTTGTTTTTTTTGGCAACAAAATGATAATTTTATTACTTCAGTCATTCGTTGCAAAAAGTTAGAGAAAGTTCTCTGCGTTCCTACCGTTGTTGTGACGAATGAGTTACTTCATAATACGGAGTTATTCCATTCTAATACCAAAAACCAATACCACTGGTATTTGTTGGAACTCACATTTATTTTCTATTCCGAACCGATAACATTTTTTAAATAATTAAAGGAGAATGCCACGTTTTCGTACCAGCATGGGAGCTAGAGTGTCACAACCAAATGTAGTTCATAAAATTACTCCTATTTTTTAAATCAGATAAACGAGTTTTTTATGAAAACGATTCCCGGCTTTCAGATTCCAAAACTAAAAGTCTTTTTTTACTTTTGTGGTACGTATTGTCCGCTTTTGTCACTGACATTGCACTTCATTTCCAAATGTTGCTACTACGTTAAAAATATAGGTACCTACCTGTCAACGTACATTAAAATGAAGAAGATAATTGTACCAATTTGCCATTTAACCATTTAATATTAGGATAAATTATTTTTTGATGTATGTCAAAAAACATCTTTAGGTCACGCGTTACATCGTAATAATTTATTATTATTTTTTGGAATACATTTGCACTTAATAAAAAGAGGACCTATTCAAAAAAGTAAAATGTCATTTGTATTTGTGACGTATTGCAATAATTATTCTGTGGCGCCGTCATGGATGACGTTACTTTCAATATTGGTTTCATCTGAACTATTTGAATAATAATTTACTTATTAATAAACAAAAACGGGGGTTCAGGTGCTTTTTCATAACATACAATCTATATTGTACCGACGCGACGCCTGTAAGTATAACCTCACCTAGTAGAAGCATGAATATTATACATAGTTAGCTCCTAAAGTACCTACCCACTTCCGGGAGTATTAATTCAATTCAAGGATTAAAAAACAGTTTTTTTATGCTTTCAGATCAATCCTGGTAGTTCCTATTCATAATGTTACCAATGTTTCGCATTGATACAAGAAAAACTCCCTGAGATTCCGGACTGATACCTGAACTAACACTTGGTCACAAATTCACAATGTGGAGTGATGTGTGCTTTGGATGTGGACAGTCCATGGCTACGTGTTGCAACAGTTGCAAGGCGTTCCTGAGTGCCACCCAATTGTCCTACCCATTGTTTTATTTGTACATTTCTTTTCTCTGTCCTGGTACCGCTACCTATGAGGTCATATACGTTATGTAAATATGAATATATCTTAACTACATTTTTCATTTTTGATATAAGTGCCTTATTAGGTACTAACAACATTATCACCTTATTATTATTTAATAACATGTGAAGTTCGAGAAGTGGGTGTACTATAGTAAATAAAACTCTGCCTAACTCTTCTGGGAAAACAGGCCTGCTGTTATGTTAAGATTTCAAGATATTAGGAATCAGTAAACCAGTACTAAATTGATTACTTATTCAGACTACCAGCTGCACATACTATGAGTACCTACCTACATGATTATTGATGTCCATTATCATTATATATAAAAATTGACACCAAGAATTATTATTGACTATCAGTGATGTATTGTATAATGATCCATCAGGAAACAAGCGCCAAATCAAGGATAAAAAGCAACCGATATTAGGTACCGCCTCATTTGTCACCAACTTCACCATTTCGAGTCAGTAACTTTCTCGAACTTAACCTCAAAATATGAAGTAAGTAAATGGTTAATAAATACGAATTGCGGAAATCCATGTAAAAAATAGTAAACAATATAAGAAGAGCATTGAATTCTCCTCCAAATACACTAAGTTTGGTTGTGACAGGCGGACTTTTCGCTTGGTACAGGGTGCCCTATAATCCAGGTCATTCTCCTTTGTTTTCTAATATTTTTATGTGATCGTAATAAAATACTATCCAAATATACTTAATTCCAATATTTTTCAAAAGTATAGGTAAGATTAGTTTAAGTGAATCATCTTGCTACATTTTTTTGGGGTATTCCTCGAAGCGCAACTACTTTGCGCAACTACTTCGAAACACACCCACGATGAAACATAGAGAAGAGCATGACGGATTCGTAAAAAATGATATCGATAGACGTTTTAAAATTCAAATGTCCTAATTGTTTAGTTATTCAAACTACCAGGAAAGCAGAATGAACTGGAACTCAATAATGGTAAAAATACAGGTTTTGAAATTGAATCATTTTGTTGTTTTGAAAAGTACCAGGGTGACAGAAAAGAAAAGAAAATAGGCTAAACGATCTCACTAAGTTGCACAACAACCAATGATTAAACACAAAGTTAAAACTGTCCTATAACTTACCTGTAACTGCAATGTCCTATACCTATTATAACTATCAGGAAAACAGAAATTAACTGGAAGTAGTTGCTTATGAAAAACACCTGCTATTCTGGTAGGCGTCTTTCGGAAAAGCGCCATACTTATCAAGAATTTGACTTTTTTTAATATCACTTATTATCTTGTTCGTATTATGGTATTCAGCTGCATCCGGTTAGACTGGAAGCCGACCCCAAAATAGTTGGGAAAAGGCTAGGCAGATTGATTGACTTATTATCTTGTTCGTAAAGTTTCCCAACTCCTAGGTAGATTGATCGTTCACATTTTCGCAAAATGAAATGACATACAAAGCATTTTTACTGACTGTACCTTTTAGCTTCGAACTTGTTTTGGTATTAGTTTAAACAATGGTATCCGTTCGGAATAGAAAAAAAATATGAATTGAAACAAATACAAGTGGTATTAGTTTTTGGTATTAGAATGGAATGACTCATAATACGGCACTTGTGGTGTTATTCCGTAAAAATCTCACCGTGAAAACTTAGGTGAAGTGAGCTTGAAGTGAACTGTCACTGCCTTAGCATCAGTAGGTATCGATGACAATGACAGCTCACTGCACGCTCACTTCATCTTAGTTTTCACGGTGAGATGGTTACAGAATCGCAATGCTGGACTGGGTTAGAAACTAGTGTCTACACGATCCCAGTCGCAAATCAGCACTGCACTGACTTAGTGTATTGTCACATAACTGGGCTCGTATATACCTATAGATGTATATAAATTGTTTTAAACCAAAATTTGTGGTTTAAAATCCGTGTTAAACAAATTTTAAACGGTTTTTAAACCACGGATTTTAGTTTAAAACGGTTTATATACATCTATCAGCTTTCAACCAAAATCGGTGGTTTAAAAACCGCTTTAAATTTGTTTAGCACGTATTTTAAACCACGGATTTTGGTTAAAAACGGTTTATTAACATCTATATATATACCTAATACTGACAATCATAGTCTAGAACTGCTTTGATCGGTTGAAATCCAAGTAGCTTGCTGGTACAGCAATTTTTAATCATTATTTTTCAACGTTTTTAAGGGACTTAATAATTTTAAATCTGCAATCATAAATATTCAGTGTCTATTAGTAGTTATTTATAATATTTTATTTTTTTATTTATTTATAGATTTAGGATCTCCAACAAAAGATGTACACAATACATGACACATAAATAAAGGGTAACATCAGGTATTAGGTAGGTGTACTCCTTCACTTATAGGAGACCACAGCATGCACAATAAAGTTTAAAACTAAGCTAACAAAATTAAAACATTAATACATAATAGGTATTTTTTTTTTTTTTTAAAGTTTATAATAATATCAATAACTAATAATAGTCTAAACTAATACCAAGAACTAGATAGACTAATATCAAGAAGAAATTTCAAAAGGACAAGCATTAGGTTTCAATTATTGAAATTAACGTTTATGTCATTGTGTGTCGTCAATTCAACAATAGGATACTTAATTTAATATTCCTTATACTATTGCTTTCCACATGTATAATAATTGTAACAACGAGAACAAGGAAAAATAAATAATTTGTTGTTACGCGTTAGCAATATACCTAAGGACATAAATAACTTTTTTTTAAATAAACTACATGAAGACTTAACTATTATTATTATTTTTATGTGTTTACATATCTCGAGACCATGGGGTCCCGGTCTTTTGGAAGGCGTACGAGGGGCCGAAGCCAACTCGCAGTGGCCCCTTAGACAGTTTCAAAAGGAATGAAGCACCAACCGACGATTATCCCTGTATGCACTATGCAAGTGCACCCAAGGACAACCCCCGGTTGGTGTAGGACTATTGCATAACATGGATACAAAACATATTGGGTTATGGGCTTGGATGGCTATAGTGGATTGGTTATCTAGAACTATGGAAAAACTATGTCCCCTGCCTGATCAATGTTATGGTATACATGGATAATAAAATGGCAGGGGGTGACTTGCACACTCAATAATGGGCCCCCAGAAACAGTTGCTAGCACATAGTGACGCAGCGACAAGGGGGCAACACTTCCTGAGGTGCTTGAGGAGTGGAGAGGTATTCCACGGCTTTCAGAACAATCCCAGAGCCCGGAAGATGGTCAAGATCCCTACGAGCACTTACTGGAATACTTCCTTCCTCCGAGCACGTTTGCTCTTGCGAGTCTCCACTCAAGCAAGCCAATAAAGGCAAGAATGAGGTGGGAGCTCTGTTCCTCGTCAGTTTTCACTCTAGCCGGCCAATAAAGGCAAGCCAGAGGTGAGGAACAAGACATCTCCCGGGAGGTAGGGTCCGGTGGGGTCTCTACTGCCCAACAGCTCGCCACATGCTGCCCTGCGGGTTTGTGTATCTCTCTTGGTCTGGCTCCTCACTCTAGACCCGTCCCGGCAAAGTAAACTCTACCGGCATAGACCTAGAGTTCGGACCGCGCAAGCCTCACCACGACGTCAACGTAGAGATACGACGGTGGGCTATTATTATTATTATTATACTGGAAGAACCTACAAAATTACTCGCATCATTTGCTACAAACAAAAATGCATTTAAACTTAACTTAGCACAACATTACGTCTGTATTCTTTGATTTTAAGTGTTTCAGCGTCAGGTACACTTTGTGTTATCATCTGACATTATGCTAAGTTGAGGCCCTTTTGACATTATTTTTGTAGTTTTTAAATAATTTAAACGGTGTTATTCAGTGCAAACATAATTTATTAAAATGAATGATAAAATTATTTACATTGATTCTGACACTATCACTATAAAGCATTTAGTGCTAAACTAATTTTCATCATCGTTCTTAAACTGCCAATCGTTTGAAGATGACAGAAATGAAATTATATTTTAAATACGTTTAGTGGCTAGCATTTAGTGATTTGTGGTGCAAATGCATGTGCATCACAAATCATTGGGCCTTAGTATACTCCAATTTGATTACTTCTACTAAAGATTAACTTCTAAAAGGACTAAATTCATAATATTAAAATATTTACAAATGTTACAAAGAGTCGGCTAATTTAAGTAACATTAACAATTTCCCGGTAAATGAAGCAGTTAGTACAGTTTTTGTAAGCGTTGATACAATAAATATAATTAGTACAGTATTACTAACAAAAGTGGAATTCAGTGGTAATCTTTTAGGTGGTGACAGTACTCATGAACACAAACGACTACTGCTATTGGAAACGGATCATCTATTTCATCCAAAAAATGTGCTAAAGGTTTACTTACCAATCAAAGTCAATGAAATATAAATGCTCTTTCTTATGCCACCTTAAACTATGGGATCACATAGTAAGTGGTTTATATTCATGAGGATTCTTTCAAAGGGTGAAAATAGCTCCCTAAAGGATTGCCAATAAATGGAAAGTCAGCCCGTAGAACGCAAGTGTTGACTAAGGCGATTTAAATGATTGTCTCTTGGCGTTTACATAACATGAATCGGTTTTTTCTGGTGAAATTGGCATTAAGTAGTGGCTCTCTGGGTCCATCTGTATGACATTCTTAGGAGCGCCATCTTGGCTTTGTCTTGTCGGCGGAAGGTCGTAAAGAGGCATATCATCGATATCATCGTCAGTTTCTGCTCCAGAATTCCTAAATTTTTTTGGACTAGAGACGGTATCGTATATGGACTGGTCCAAGTGGTCAGGTTCAGGGCCAGAATGCCTATATTTAATTGGATTTGGAACGGTATCATACATGGCCTGGTCAGGTTCAGGGCCAGAATGCCTAAATTTTATTGGATCTGGAACGGTATCATACATGGCTTGGTCGGGTTCAGGACCAGAATGCCTAAATCTGATTGGACTAGGAACTGTATCATATTCGGTCTCTGAATCGCTTTCATCCTCGTTTTTGATACTTTCTACTTTATCTACTTCAATTCGTACGTCTTTAATTTCATCAGGTTTTGGTTCACTTCCGGGTTCGCTTGTTGTTTCATTTTTTGTTTCTTCTTTGGTTTCGTCTTTGATTTCCGTTTTGTTTTCAGTTTGTGTTTCTGATTTGATTTCCTTTTCATTTTCCTTTTTAATTTCAGGTTTCTTTAGTTTGAACATTTGTAACTCAAATTCGGTCTTTTCTTCGTTTTTATTCTCTTTTTCAGATTCTTTTACGTCATCACTCTTCAATCCAAAATTATCGTCCCTTTTTTCAAACTTTAAGAGTTCGTTCAAATCCCTGTAACTTGCTGAATCACTTTTCTGCACCTTTCTCAATACTTCTTTACATAATGCGTCCATTTGTCCTTTATTCATTAACGGGACTATCGGTCTTAAAGGTCTCTTGGCAAAAACAATTTTAGAATCTTCAAGGCGGGTTGGTGTTATCGGGTCGCTAGCTCTAGGCTCACTTATTTCTATAATGCCGCTGTTCACAGTTAGTGTGCTTCCATTGTTTTTGTTTTTTTCATCGTAATTGGCATTGTGCAATGGTGTAACTCCTGTCGACTCTTGCCTGACATACTGTTCATTGCTAGGATTGAATTTAAAAATCGATTTTTTCTCCCAAACTAAGTATAAGGCCACCGCTAAAACAACTATGGCTATAAACATAATCGACATTGAGAACCCGATAAGATAAATTGAGTAAGTGGGTAATTCTACGCAGTCCGTACACTTATCAACACTAGTGTGTGTCTTGTCCACATTTCGTTTGACATGAGCTAAACCTGAAATTGAAAAAAGATTGTAAATTACTACTCTAATCATGAATTTTTGGTGTCATCATCTGGTGCCTAGCCTTTTCCCAACTATGTCAATCAAGATCATCAATTTCTTCATTGTCATTAATTTCTAGTGTGTTATTATTAAATTAATTCAATGGTGTTTCCATTACGTTATTGTAAGTATAATTTATTTATTGTGACGATATCAGGAAAATGCAACTTAGTGTTAATGACAACATGACTGTTAATTTAGCACTTTACCATACGAATAATAAATTGCAATGATTTCGGATTTTTTTCTCTTTTATGGTTTCAAATAAAATTGATGATGGCATTACACCCATGAGCGTTGGATTTCCACACATATACATAACCTATATTCGACTTGGCTGATTCTGTTTTAAAATGTTCCTTAATAATTTATAATTTAAATGATGCCTATAAATCTCCAGTTACTTTTTCTCTCATTAGAAATGAAATGAAATGAAATGAAATTGTTTATTCTGTAAATAGGATATTGGAATCACTTTTACACGTCATATTAAAAAGTTGTAAAAATAAGCTAGATGAGGTCGGCGTTTCCTATCTGACTACTCTGAGAAGAAAGGCCGAAACAAACTCAAAGGTCACCGTCTCCTTTAAAGTCCAGACATAGTCTTGGTCAGGCCATATGAGGACCATGTAGATTAGAGTCTGAAATGGTCTTTTGAGGAAAGAACCACACAGATTTGAATGGACCTGTCCAGTCAGTGCAAGCATTTGTCAGTAATAGTGGAACTCAACTCAGAACTTAAGGAGCTCAACGACTCGACGAACAATACCAAAGAAAGGACATTTGGGTAGGTCGCATAAAGTTCTCAAATTGCCAGACCTTCGCTAAAACTAACAGAACGAAAAATAAATATCCACATAGTCCTCACATTCACAATAAAACAACACTTTACAAGTAATCATCATGTCATTTTTTAGACACAAACAAATTATAGAATCAGGAAAACTTCCAGTAGGTGTATTAAAATAAGTAACAGTATCAAAATAAAAAATTTGGGTACTTACTTTGCGGAGTTTCCTTAGTTATATTGTGAGAAATAACAGTGAAAGCCCTAGAACTGGCACTAGTTAGAATACTTATTATACAAAATATATAATATAACTCCATTTTGCTGAATAACGTGTAAATCCGAGCATATTAGCTAAATACTGAGCTTCATTATTCCTGCAGTGACTCCATTAAGGAAAAACTATTTAGTGACAATGATAACTCCGTGAAAAAAGAAACTTTGAACATTGTTCAGTGGTAATACGGTTGAAAATGCTTTTAGTCTTAAATGTAGGTATTACATTGTTTCACAGTGAGTGTGACAGTCACATAGTTTATTAAAGTATTTGTGTTGACAATTATGTTTGTTAAGTGATACCTATTTAATTTGCTACTAAATTGAAATTGTTTGACAGCTGCTGGTGCGTGTAAGCTCATAGTTATTGTATCCTACGCCTTTCAGTAGTTTTTGTGCGTTCATTATGTTCATTCTTGCATATTATGTAGTTTTGTGGTTTTGCCTCTAGGTACCATTATCTAGCTGATCATAGTCCTTACGCAATCGAAAACATTGGGTTCAATCACATAGGTACCGACATATCGTTGTTATTGAATATTTTTTTAACCTTTCAATAGAAATCCAAAGGACAAATAGAGAGGTCTATGCTCGGAGTTTATTTACATGATCGAAACAGAAATGAAGAGATCCACAGGAGAACCAAGGTAACCGACATAGCCCGAAGAATTGTAAAACTTAAGTGGCAGAGGGCAGCACATTGCTCGCAGAACAGATGGCCGATGGGACCGAAAGATTCTGGAGTGGCACCCCGTATCGTTGGAGGCCCCCACAAGGTAAACCGATGACCTTGTGACCTAGGTGCGAAAAGCACAGAAACGGCTGAAGTGGTGGTGCTTGGCGGAGGCTTATGTCCAGCAGCAGATATTTTTCGGTTGAAATAATAATGGTGAAGATGAGTAAAAATGATTTAAAACTTTCAAATCGAATTATTTATCAAGTCAATGTGAATAATATCGCTGATAGCTAGGTGTGAATTTTAATTATATTAAGGGAGATCTATGATGAATCACGTGCCCTCATATTCACACAGGGAATAGCTAATCGTGTAATTTCCTTCGTAATTATTAGTTTCAGTGCTCAAACTTGTGAACTGTGATATCGTTGACGGCTGTATCAAATTATGTATATTATAATTAGAGGTTTGTTTAGAACTATAATTTACTAGATTTCCTGGAATTTAGTTTGCGGCATTTTTGACATATCTGTTGCACAGCTCACAGAACAGATATTTATCTGTTCTGTGGCACAGCTCATGATACAAGCGGAAGAGATAATAAGAAAAGAAATTTGTTGCGAGAGAGAAATTTACTCGTATTGTGAAATTCGAATTATAAAGTTACTTGTACTTTATTTGCGGATTTTGGTCAAAAAGGCAAAATAGATAATCTGTTTTTATTTTTTATAGAGAGACTACCTCTTGTCTGCGGCTTCGCCCACGTGTAGGTCGGAAATTTTCCCAAGGGAACGTACTACTGAAATAAAAAGTATACTATATCCTAATCCAGGTCATGGGCGAAATTTCATCCAAATCTGTTCAGCCGTTTTAGCGTGAAAGCGTAACAAACTCACTTTCGTATAATATTTAATATTTTATTATTTTGGATTATTAAATTCATAATCACACTAATTACATCTAATATGTACAGAAACAGCGATTTTACAAAGTGGAATAACATAATACCAGTTAAAAGAAAAAGAAAAGTAAAAGTTTTCTTTTTAACCCTTAATCTGGCAAGAGAAAAAAATCTTGTTTTTTTTTTTATACATTTTTGTCATCGTTAGATGTTCCTAAAACCAGGAAAAATAATTTAAAAAATCTAGTATTTCTGGATTTTGAGAAAATGCATGTCCAGTATACAGGACATTGCCAGGTTCTCCATAAAGTAACTGTAAATATCGATGTCCAGTATATTGGACATTGCCGAAGGAATTGTTCGAGAATTTTTATAAAAAAATTATTTATGCAATTATGAAATAAACAAAAATAAAATGCATGTGTATAATGAAAATGTTGGTGTTGGATCCCACCTAAACGATTTATATATGAAATTGCAGTGGTGTTGTCAATTCTCAACAGTATTTCACAATCATGCAGGTCCTTAGCAAAGCTTTTTAATCCTAAGAAGGCAGCATGAAGTTCTAATGTATTAATATGGAGTTTTGCCTCTTCTTGTGTCCATGGGCCACTGGCGGTTTTGTTACCGCATCTTGCACCCCATCCTGTAAGAGACGCATCAGTCTCAATTTCTAAACAAAATTTATTTTTCCTTATAGGACATACAGCTGTTTTTAAATTTGTAAGCCACCATACTATATCTTCTTGGCAACTATTGGGTAATGTTATGGTACTTTCAAAATTATCATTACTTGACAGTAGTGATAAATATTTAATTCTTTCTAATTGTTTGGTATATAACATGCCATACTTAATGGCAGGACAAACAGAAACTAATGTTCCTAAAACTTGAGCTAAGAATCTAATTGAAATTCTGTGTTTAAGTTTTGAAAGTAATTCTAAACATCTCTGTCTCTTGTCTTGGTCAATTGAAATGATCATGTCTTTACTATTGAAAATAAACCCTAAGAATTTGCATTCTGTTTTAGGTGTTATAATGCATTTTTTGTAATTTACTAGAAAACCCAGGTTTTCAAAAAGATTAAGTATATAATTGACTTGATTTTTACATTCTAAATAAGATTCTGCAATGATACAGGTATCATCGAGGTACTGTACCATTCTAATTCCCCTTTTTCTAATCACAGAGAGTATTGGTTTGAATATTTTTGTAAACAGAAAAGGGGCTGTGCAAAGACCAAATGGTAGAACTGTAAACTGGTACAATTTGCCATCAAAATAAAAACGGAGGTATTTTCTGTAGCTACTGTCTATGTTTATCATATAATAAGCATTTTTCAAATCAATGGTCGCCAAATAATCATTTTTCTGTATTAACTTGCAAACTGTACGGTAGTCTTCTAACTTGAAATGGTCAGGCAGCATAAATTGATTTAGTTTTTTAAGATTTAGAATAAAACGGTATTCTCTATTTGGTTTTTGTACTAAGAAAATAGGTGAACACAAATGGTCCTTTTCTGGCATACAACTTTCAACAGCCTTAATCCTAAGTAATTCAGCAATTTCCTTTCTTATAAGGATTGTCTCATGTTGAGAGAAATTGTTGTTTAGTGGGGTATCCCCCTGATAAGGAGTTTTGATGAAATTAAGTGAATATCCAGACACCCAGGTCAGAATTACAGGGTCATCTGTAATTGATTCCCATATTTTTTTAAAATAGGGTAATCTGCCTACCTCTTTTTGCAAGTTCATTTGCGTGGGTTGTGAATCCGCTCGCGCTGATGCTGAGGTGGTCGTCGCATTTTCTTCTGAGAATAATAAGCTTTCTTCCCCCCTCCACCCTGTTGGTTCTCGTTCTTCATCCTGTTGAAGCCCGAGCGTTTGTATCCTGGTTGAGGAGGGACCCGCAAGTTTAAAGGTCGTTGATTAGCTCGAACACTATTTTGTTTGACTACAGTATTGCCCAGATCCTGTGCAGACCTCTGGACCGCCTTGGCTACCTTGATCCTTTCTGTAAGGCCTGCACCAAAGAGGAGTTCATCGGGACTTCCTTGTAAGGAGTCCTTCATTTCTTTATTTATTACGCTTAAGATAAGAGCTCTTCTGCTCTGAGTTTCATTGTATATTATTTCACATAAAATCTTAGCAGCATCATTGAATTTTTTTTATTCCGTCAACTTTATTATAAAACATAAAACATTCCAACCCACGACCAATAGCTGCTAGGGCAGCAGCCACATTTTTCTGTCTGTATTCTATAATTATGTCTCTCTTCTTTACTGGTTCAGATACAGCGGCTGACAATTCCGGATTCAATTTTGGGGGTACCATTGAAGGTATATTATGGAATGGGGTATATTCCTTAAGTAAGAGTACCTTATCCTCTTTTTTGAGACCCTTATTTAATATGGGTGTCCAGCGTTGAGCAATCTCATTGTGTGCTGGAGGGCCGTTTACGGGCTCCTCCTCCACAGTACCCATGGCAGATATGATGTCAATGTCAATTTCACTACATTGTTCAGCCTCCTGCTGTTGCACCTCCTGCTGTTGCACATCTTGCTCTATTGTAACCATTGGTGTTGTTTCCGGGGCTTCAGCTGCCAACGGTTGAGAAATTTCACTAACATGGTGATTTCCAGATTGTTGTTTATTTGAATGAACACTAGGAGATCGGGTGTGGCCCGTGTGGCTGACACTTGGAGTTTCTGTGCGACGGCAAGCGCTTGACGATCGGGTACGTGATCGGGTCCAAGATCTTGGTGACCGATGTCGCGATCGGGAACGAACACTTGGTGACCGATGTCGCGATCGGGAACGAGCACTTGCTGACCGGGTCTGGCGACGGTCCCTTGGCGAACGACTTCGTGAAGACCCTGAATCCAGAACATTGGTGGATATTACATTTTTGCCTTGTTGTCCGATACTCTGACAGTATAGCAACAACAGGAAAAAAGGGAAGTAAGTAGCAAGATCATCCACACAACACGCCTACAATTAATTGTTGTTCGATACTCTGACAGTATAGCAACAACGCCAACAACGATGTGTGGCTTGCGTGTAAATGTAAAATGTTTTGTTGTTCGATACTCTGACAGTATAGCAACAACAGTGTGACTTGCGTGCAAAAAAAGAAATTGATCAAAAGTTGTTCGATACTCTGCCAGTATAGCAACAACATTTTTCGTCAATTTGCAAATTTTTTCGGTGTGTGACTGGATTAAACCGGTTAGTGCCGGTTACATTTTATCGTGAGAAAAGCTGTTCGGTACTCGTATCAGCACAGCAACAACTATCAAATTATTCATTTAATGGATAAAATCACTTAAATGTTACTTCTCAACAATAAAGAACATAGAGGGAAACAATAAAATAGAAAACTATTATGGTAAAGAAGGGTAGAATGGCGCCATTGGCGTCTGCCAACTAACCTTTGGTTTTTTCTTCTAACTTTTCAATTTTCCTTTTCAGTTTCCGTATTACTCTTTCCATATCTTTGTGTTTTCCCATTATTTGATAAAACAACTGTAAAAAACACTATATAACACTTATTTTAAAAATACTTTTGTGGGAGCGGTGACGCCTCGCAGTGACATAAGAAACGAATGAAGTCCACAGATAATAGAATGGTGAGCTGGGAATGGGAGCGTTCGGATACGGGAGTTATTTTTATTTTGAAGATTTAAACTTATGTGACGCCCTCAGGTAACCAGGAAATATACTACCTTAGTAATTCTTCATCATCGAGGACGAGACAACAACAGGTATAATTATTGTTGTACAATTTTAAAATTTAAAATGACATTATTGTTACTTATTTGGCTATCGCATTAGGCATGTCAAATCAAAAAAGCATAAGACAACCAATTACAATTGGAAAAAAGGCAAGTTCTTGCACAAGGCTGAAATTAAGGATTGTGAATTTGTTTTTGACATGCCTAACAACGACTCACCTATAGTTTATTTTCATAAATATATTTTCCTTTGGATATACTCTAAGATATAGTCCATAACACAAACCTCTACGCAGTGCAAAGAACTGGACGGTCAATAAATCTTACCTATTTACAATTTAGGTGCCGGTGATATGTCCATCACAGACTGGATTGATGATAAGGTCGGGGAATAACATCATAGTTTACCTGGCTGGTAGATGCTAACACTTCCCTCATAATTGGTCTTAGAGGCACTGGTTATTTTTCGACTTCTGGCTCGCTATTGGGTATTTCGTCGGAGAAGAATCGTCACTGCCATTGTTGCTGTCGAAAATATTCAGGTTTTCCAATGACGATGGTATGGATGGTGCATCTGATGAGAGATCATCAATTTCCTGGCCATTTTGCAAATCTGGTTTTCATCTGAACTGGTTTGGCCTTCTACGTCCGATAGAGCGTTATATGGCGGCACTAAAGCTAATAATTTTGAGGCATGTTTTTTTGAAGACCTGTAAATATTAATATTGTTAGGTATCATAAATAACATATAACATACATAATATAGATATTAGTTCAATATATTATACTAATTGTTAGTTGTCTGTCTATTGGCAATGTCCAGTATACTGCACATCACAAAACCATACTAAACATGGCAATGGGAAGTATACTGGACACGCAAGTTTCGCAGAGAATAACGAAAAATCTATGAGTAATATTATGATTTTAGTATACACGTACATATAAAAATACGTTACGGAATATACAGAAAAGAAATAACTATTTATTTTAGAACAAAAAGAAATAAAAATATCGGGACTTACCGAGAGCGGTCGTGACTCGCTTATCCTCCCTGACGTTGCGTCGTCGACAGACCGGCAGATCGCACGTGCTCATTGACAGTTATTTTTTATGTAATAATGTAGGACAGAACAACGTTATTCCATAAATAAATAAAAAAATATTGTTAAAAAAAAATGCTGCAGATTTTTTCAAAGTCGATGTCCAGTATACCTACTTCTCACTGTCGAATTAAGGGTTAATTAGCCTGTGCCAAACTAAAATAAAGGAAGTGTCTCAGCTGCCTGCGCCGTATCCCGAATTAGCTGCCAACGCCGCCGGTTGTTGAATTAGCTGTCAGCGCCGATTACTGAATTGGCTGCCGGCGCTGACTTTGGAAAATAAAAGCGGAAAATGGGGTTGGTAATTTGGCGGAAAGTAAATAGGCGCAGTAGGTATAATTAAAAAAAAATGTATTATATTAAATTTTTTTTTTTCCATTTTCCATATTCTATAATTTCCGTATTCAAGTAGGAATCAAGTTCTACCCGGAACCGAACTACATAATTATGTACATAGTTAGATTATTATTATTATTTTTTTTTGATTAATAAGTGCAAATGTTCAAATGTTTTTAGTAATGGATTACAATCTAGCCTAATAGGCTAATAAGCAATTTAACTCGTAACTTAATATTTTACGAGATAGATTATGTTATAACTAAGAATAGTGTCAATTTGCACTTTTACACAATTTCGTAGCACTTTCTTAGAGTCTGATAATTGATGAAAACACTTTGTTCATGTGTTACATGTATAGCACAGCATTGTTACTATTTTTTATACACTACACTAACTCAAATGGTTTAGTTTTTTTAGCCTTCGCACTATGTCCGTGTTATCTAGCAGCTGGATTGCCTCGACATTCACAGTTAGATTATTGTTAAATATTTTTACTCGCAAAAAAGTATCACACTCAAAAATAAAAAGTTTAAAACTGTGAATCGCTAGTCTCTACGCATTACTTTTGAGTACCGGCGCCGGCAGCCGAGTTACTCCCTAAAATAAAAATTACCTGATACTAAAAAAAATTGCGTAACTAATTATGAAGCGGTTGTTAACAACAACTTGTAACAACTTCTCCTCTATACGGGTAACAAACGAATTTTTTTTATGAAAAACTTCCCTACTTTGATACGTTGAACTACAGTACTGGGGTTTTTAATTTGGTAGTAAAGCCGCTCCAGTATTGAAGGATCTTACTCCGTCAAATTTTAAAACATACATTATGAGTTCATGCTGTAGTCTAGAAAAATAAAACAGTTATTTAAAAAAAGTAGGTAATAATATATTATTGCATAGAAACATTTTTAATCTTCTCTCATAAAGGGTTAAATTAAACCAGCTAAGCTCCGTAGAAAAAAAAATTGATGATTTTTTCTGGAGTCATCGACCGTAGTTATTGTAGTCACTTGAATTATCGGTTTAATCGGTTCCGAGAACTTTGAATGCGAATGTAAGTTCTATTGTTATGACGTCAATCGTGCGCGAAATAACGATTTCGCAAATACATTATTGAAGATTTTTTTTTTTTTTTTTTTTATTTTAGCCTACACTGTCCCACTGCTGAGCAAAGGCCTCCCCCAAATCCTTCCAAACATCCTTTTCTAGGGCCACCTCGATCCAACCCTTGCGGTACGCGTCTAGATCGTCCTTCCATCTCTTCCTGGGCCGGCCTCGGCGGCGCCGTCCATCCTCAGGCACCCACCGTGTGGCGACTGTTGCCCAGCGGTCGCTATGCATGCGGCTGACATGACCCGCCCAATCACATTTTAGCTTGGCAGCCTTTTTGCCTACGTCTAGGATCCCCGTTTTGGAGCGCAACGTGGTGTTTCGTATTCTGTCAGTTCGGTTTACGCCCTTATTGAAGTTTAGACAAAAAAAAACGGTTTTTAACGAAAAACCCTGTTTTTTTTGTGTAAAATTCAGACGTTCAAACACGATAAAACGAAAGTAACAGTTTTTATTACTTAACTTTTTGTTTTATCATGTTTAGATATCGGTACCATCGCGTCTGCGTAGTTTAGCTAGGCAATTTAAAATAACCCTGTATAGCCACGAACTAATAGCTCATGCCGAGGGTAAAAATATTACCCAGTCAGCAAGGTGGTAGAGTAGCTGATTACCCGGTAAAACCCTGGGTACCCAACTGGGCCAACCATGTATTCAACTATCGCGACACGCGGATGCCATTTAATTACACATTTAATACTAACTGACAAACGGAACCCTATTACTAAGCCTCCACGTCCGTCTGTCTGTCAACAGGCTGTATCTCATGAACCCTAATAGGCAGACAGTTAAAATTTTCACAGATTGTGTATTTCACTCACTGACACTGGTGGTGACCAATTTTCAACCTTATTACTAAGGTTATAAGGCTGAAAAATGGTCAACCACAAATGTTTGCGTTTTTACTTACCTACCTTTTCCCACTACAATGCCAGTGTGGGCAGTTTAAGTACTTGACATTTCATAGTTCTCTTAGAACTTATGTAGTACTTGAGTCTAAGGGTTTGGATAATTTCTTAAAGTAGGTACTCTATTTCAGGTAGGTGAATGAATGTACCTGCACCCTAATTCAAATATTCACATATAGATTGATGTGTATGCTTTCCAGCACTCTGATTGCATCCTGCCAGGGTTGCGGGAAAGTCCGAAGGGATACCGAGGCCCTTGGCAACAGGCAACTGAAGGAACACTGAACGCTCCGCCCAGAGTGGGAAAAGTCATTTGATGATATACCAACCTCCAAATATCCAAAAAAAAAGCACTTAATTGCATATTATACAAGATGTAAGGGTAAACACTCTTGTCATTCAAACCATGGGTAGTTGACTTAAATATAAAAATAAATGACCGAACACAACAAAAAAAAACGTTATTTTCATTAAAAGATTTTTAAAAGTTTCTATCTGACACCGTGCTTGCTAGCGAAATAGCTGACTGACTAAGGGAGGGATCGCGCTCGCTGCCAGTCAGGTCACATCCCGTGCCCACCGCCCGTGTTGAGACGCAAGTTCGTAGCCCTAGCGCATAGGGCAACGAACTTGCGCCTCTTATGGTAAAATTTAGATTAAAAAAAAATTAGAAAAAAGTTGTAATTTTCCATTGATTTTACGTTCTATAAATGAAACCAAACCACTGGTTGCAAGGATAACGGTGTTTACCCTAACAACCTGTATACGATCAATCAGCATCGGAAGGGATTAGAAACAAATGTTAATCCATTTCTTCATAAGTTCGAAAAAAAATAATCGGCTCAACAACGAAAATAACACAGTGAATGTGGTTGAACTCTCTAAATGAAACAGATTAGTCTTAATTGGTTACGAAACTAAGTTACGCAATACAGCGGTATAACATACATTTTTGCTTATCTTACCTGCATTATTTGAAGGCATAACAGATTTAAAGTCACAAAAATAATAATTAATTATTAAAAAACAAAGACACAAAAAGCAAAAAAAAAAACAAGTAAAGTAAATAAAGCAAGACAAGTAAAACATTTATTTGCATAGATTGCAGTTACAGTAAATAAAATGTGACACAAGAACATTCATGTTTTGCTAACCCCGAAATTTTCAAAGCCACGCACACCAATATTTCACAAGCCCTTTGCTTGTCAAGTTTATTACATTTCATTACGAAGGAAAGGCGAGAAAAACACGGCTTATTGAACAACATTGTACCATGTAATGGCAGCGGCAGACATATTACTGTTGCCAGTCAAGCTTATTAGACTGGCAGATTGACGTATTTCAGTTTGATTTTTCGAGGCTTTCTGCTTAAAACTTTGAAGTCAATTGATGATTTTATTTTAAAAGAGTGTTTGAAAATAAATTAAAAAAAATAAAATATATTTTAAAAGAACTTCGTCTTTTAAAATAAAATGTGAAATAACATTTAAAAAAATGTTAAAGAAAATGTTTGCATTCTCTGTCTGGCTGGTAAAACATTCTCGATCGGCAAAATAGATATTCATCATCATCATTTCAGCCGAAAGACGTGCACTGCTGGACATAGGCCTCCCCCAAGCACCGCCACTTCGACCGGTTCTGTGCTTCTCGCATCCAGCGCATTCCCGCGGCCTTCACCAGGTCATTGGTCCACCTTGGGCCTTCCAACGCTACGTCTTATTCGAAGTATTACAAAATAGATGGATTCATGAAATTGTAAACATATCAGAATTTAATCTTTTTATTTTTCATTCATTATTTTCATTAGATACGCATAAATAATGTTAAGTATAATGTTTAATTAGGTAGAAAACCTCTCGTATTTATAAATTAGCGACCCGCCCCTTCTTCATTTGTCAAAACATCGAGATGTTTTTATTATACCTATGTAAGTTTAATATTAATTTAATATACACATCCTTTGGAATGAATTCTCTTAATGAGAGTAAAAGTACCGCATCAAAATCCCTTGCGTAGTTTAAAAGAACAACCCGCCTCGGAAAGCACGTAAAGCCGGGTTGGTTCCGGCTGTCATTTTTGTAGATCGGCAGTCGTTACGGGTCGTCAGAAGCCCGAAAGTCTGACAATCAGTCTTATCCAGTATGGGATCGACTCTGAAATCATGATGGTCGGTCCTATAGTGAAATTTCTTGAGTTTGAGTACAATGACCCGAGGATCACAATGAATTTAATTTCACCCTGTATAATCATCCCGTATTCCCCCATTCATTATTATTTCCCCTATTTTATCGCTTCACCAAAGAAAGCGTCGTCGACTTAATTCTTCACAAGGGACCATTCTTAATCTTTTATGAGGAGAATTAAATTTAGTGTCGGTAATTGCCACTCAGTGAATCTTAAGTAGATTAAATGATTTATCTTCATCTTTTAGCTCATTTTCTCTACGTCTTGTTCGTGCATTGATATCTTGCCAATTCTGTAAGAAAAATGTTTTTGTTGAAAATAATATTATTATGTTATTCATTCATATTACTGTCGAATGGACGACTCTAGAGAATAATTTGAGAATATAATCAGCCTATATTATTGACTAACTGAATTAGAAGCTATGATATAAATGTATTGTTTGTATTTAGTGTCTATTCATTCTTTGTATTTAGTGCAAGCACCTGGTTATCACTAAAGGAGGTATTGATTAAGAAACAGAATCGTTTAACTACAATACCTCAAATTGCTTGCATGATCCTTCGTTATAAAATACTACAGAATTAATTTTGAAATAAATAAGTTGAGCATTAAGGCTTCAAGAACATTTTAATTAGTTTCGGTGTTTTTGAATACGCGCGCGGTCCGGCCGGTAGCAATAACAAGTACTATGTTTGACGAAAAAACGATTCCATAAAATCTCGATAGAAAAACATTCCAAAGTTACCTAAAAACCGAACAATAAAGCGGTTTATTGTTCGGTTGTATTAATAAATACTTCAAATAAGATCATCTAACTTTACATCATAACTGAACTAATTATAAAGCAGCGACTACGTTTTTTTTTCTTTTAATTATAATTATTTTCGCCGTAAAATACCAACACCCCGCTGCATCTCGCTCTCACTCAGTCCGAGAGCAGTATGGTGCGAGCGAGATAAAAAATGAATTTGAGCTGAGGTAGTATGGGCTCTTAATAACGTAGCCTGTAATAATTTGCTTCGTGATTTGAAACGAGATTATCTCGCAAATGTTGAGCCTTTTATTCTTGTAAACGAGAAGACTGTAACAGAGTAATGTCCTCACTTGCTTGGTACTTTAATTCTATGTCTGAATAAATTACTAGTCGTTCTAAGTAAAGGCACTCGAAAGAAACACGCACACTTTTTAAAGCAGTTTATAGTAGGCTATTTCTGAAATTCCTTTTTGACTGCGCACGTGTAGTTTTGATTAAACTTTTAAAAATTAACATAATATCACGCCTGTAAAGAAAGAAAGAAAATAAATTTATTTGACCCAGGTAATGCACACAATATTTATAGAAAAAAACAAAGAACATAAAAAAAGTATTGTGCGCCTCACGGCTGCGCCAAACAGGCCCAGTTCAGCATGAATGCCAGACAACTAGTGCCTGACGCTGGTTTTCAACTGGACCTTATGTTACGAGGACGTCTGTACCCGAAGGATAAGGCAGAGGTGCACCCGTGCACCCGTATTTCACCAGGGCGAGCCTATTCCTATCAACCGGGCACAAATCCAGACTCCGCGGTGCTTCAGAGAAATTTCAGATGGAAAAACCCACTTTTCCCGACCCAGGAATCGAACCGGACTGCGTGCTCAGCAGGTGGTATTTGCAAGAACCTACGAGTTAGTCCAGTAAAAAACTTTTTTAGTTTAAAAAGTTTTTTACTGGGCTACCTCGTAGGTTCCCACAAAAGGTACCTACAAAAGTTTTTTTTTTTCAAGATTTTATTTTGCCGCTTTGTTGGCGCAATTAATATGATACCCATGCCAAATTACAGCTTTCTAGTAATATGAGGATCAGGAGACAGACAGACGGACATGGCGAAACTATAAGATTAATATTCCTGGCACGTAACGACTAGCGACTGGACAAAACTAGGAGATATCTGTATTACATGTAAGTTTAATAATTAGTATGTTATAAACATAAACCTTCCGAAATAAATTATGGTGAAAACGACAGCAAAATCTATTGCGTATATTTAAGAAGATCAACACGGTCAGACAGACAGACACGAAAAGCGACTTTATAATATGTATAGATTATTTCAAAGGATGTTTAGTGTCAAAGAAGTTCTACGTCTTCCATTGGTAGGTACCAAACTATTTTGCAACGAGACACGCCACTATGCTACAAGTAGACGGTTTAGGTCAATAGTACCCGCATAGATTGAATCGCTTCGATATAGCTACGTTATACCACAGTATAATAAAGTAACAGTATTATATCTCGGCAGTGACCTTGAAATAATTACCTACGGACGCTAGATAAACTTTCTGCGTCTGTGCGTACAGTACGACACTAGTTAGATGTAGCATGAACATTTGCATTCATTCATTTTCAATTTAACGAATGTATTTGTTTATATGACTTTACAAGTGATTGCGTTTGCGTAAAGATCATTTTCACCTAAAGCAGTAATAAAGATTGGAGATTTTGAAGGCGCACTCAGTTCGGATGGTGATCGGTTTTACGAATTTAGCCGATGCTACATCTAAGTTGTGTCGTACCGTAACTGTCGCACACTCTAGACTGTTGCGTACTGATATACACTCAGATTTCGAAGCCCGTCGTTTCCGCCGTTTTCTATGAATCCATAATACTGTTACTTATTTATACTGTGGTTATACTTAGCATCGTTCGTTCGTTGCAGCAACTGCATTAAGGTTAAGAAGATAAATATCTATGTAGTGCGCTTGTGGGTTTTGTCAAAGGAAAAGTGAAAAGGTTTTTATACAAAATCAACAATCGCTTTTCTAATCTTGTTAGTTAGTTTAGTTTCAAGGTAGCTCTACTTACTTAGTTTATTTTTAGAGAATATGCAATCAACGGCAACGTGGCCACCTGGGCTGGATCATACCTAATGGTCGGCGAGGCGGCCATTATGATCATTGGTTTTAGTGGAGTTTCGGTTCTGTTTCAGTTTCGGTTATTTTTTATATCAGCGTTGTAAAAGCTCGCGTTTAACTAAATTTTCGTCACCACTCGTATCGGATTCGAGTAGCGAAACATGACGCGAGTCAGTACAATTGAACTACTGCGGTTTCGATGCTATGATTTCGCGGCGGAGGTGTGCGACCGGCGAAAAGACTGTTTGCCTACTAGTGGAAAAAGAATACTAAAAGTACGTACAAATGCTTACAAAATGATTTCTTTGCCTATAATAAAATGAGCTCAAGAAGCAAAAAATAAGAAATTTATAAAAGCAAACCTAGCCTTATCTTGGAGCCTTGGAGTTGCGTAAACTTTAATTTCCCTTACTATCAGAGTACCTACCCAACTATTAAGTTTGTACTTGGCTAAGTTAAATGCAATAACAGAGATACTTCAACTAACTTCATTGATTTAGAACTAGTCCTAGTCTAAGATAAAGTGTTCTTTCGATAGAGCTTGGTCTTACAAATTATTTATTGATGTGTAATATCTTTCCTGTCGCTTTCCTGCAATCTGTGAGAGTGATTTTGTGAAAAGGGACGGAAGTGTGTAACAGGAAGCCGGGGAAGCGCGCGGTATTTGATTTAATCAATGAGCGCGCGCGTGCTTTGTTTTGGTCGTCAGTAGTACCAACAGATTTTCTGTACTAGTATACGGTTGGTACTGTCAGCAAAGATGTGAGATGTGACACATCATACGCGACTACTGTAATGCGGGCCATAGACGTTCAATTAATTTGATCCAACAGGCGGATCAAACAGTTTTATCAAATTGGCATGACTGTGTGTGGGAAAATTTGATCAAAATTAGTCGTTAAATGGTATGAAGAAATATGAATTTTCGTATTTCTACTTGATCAAACTGTTTGAACCAGCTTGTTTGATCAAATTAATTGAACGTCTATGGCCCGCATTACAGTAGTCGCGTATGATGTGTCACATCTGACATCTTTGCTGACAGTACCAACCGTATACTAGTACAGAAAATCTGTTGGTACTACTGACGACCAAAACAAAGCACGCGCGCGCTCATTGATTAAGTCAAATACCGCGCGCTTCCCCGGCTTCCTGTTACACACTTCCGTCCCTTTTCCCAAAATCAAATTCAAATTCAAAAACGTTTATTGCTCAACACAGTACATAATCATACATTTCTGGATGTCAAGTGAATGCGGCGTCCACTGTGTTGCACCAATTCAGGCATGCAAAATTATCATTAAAAATCTATGTCATAATTCCCAATTAACCTTAAACAATTTTATAAATTCCAATTACTATCATACAATGTCAATAATTTCAATTTCAATTAATATTTTATAAAAAGTCATAAATTACAATTAGTACGCTACAATGTCTCAAAATCATTATTACCATATGACATTAAATCTAATACATGTCTAAAAAACAGTCAACACCTAATTAACAAAAATTAAAATAATTTTCATAACATAAATCGGACTCGAGTATTCATCATAATTACTATTATACACATAAATTCCTATCTGACAGGTATTCATTAATCGTGTAGTATGTCTTACTTATCAGTAGGTTATTGAGTTGTTTCTTAAATACATTAATATCATGAATACTTAACAAAGCATTAGGTAATTTATTATAAATATGTGGTGCCATTCCTAGGATGTTTTTACGAAATACTGCTTTTTTGTGTTGCCTAGTGCTTATTTTATTTCTATATCGCAAACTGTGCAGTTTTTCAAATAGGTGGAGGTTTGTTTTGACAAATATGGCTACCTCATATATGTATAGGCAGGGTACTGTTAAAATACGGAAATTAAAAAATAACGGTTTGCAGGTCACTCCCACAGATTGCAGGAAAGCGACAGGAAAGATATTACACATCAATAAATAATTTGTAAGACCAAGCTCTATCGGAAGAACACTTTATCTTAGACTAGGACTAGTTCTAAATCAATGAAGTTAGTTGAAGTATCTCTGTTATTGCATTTAACTTAGCCAAGTACAAACTTAATAGTTGGGTAGGTACTCTGATAGTAAGGGAAATGAAAGTTTACGCAACTCCAAGGCTCCAAGATAAGGCAAGGTTTGCTTTTATAAATTTCTTATTTTTTGCTTCTTGAGCTCATTTTATTATAGGCAAAGAAATCATTTTGTAAGCATTTGTACGTACTTTTAGTATTCTTTTTCCACTAGTAGGCAAAAAGTCTTTTCGCCGGTCGCACACCTCCGCCGCGAAATCATAGCATCGAAACCGCAGTAGTTCAATTGTACTGACTCGCGTCATGTTTCGCTACTCGAATCCGATACGAGTGGTGACGAAAATTTAGTTAAACGCGAGCTTATACAACGCTGATATAAAAAATAACCGAAACTGAAACAGAACCGAAACTCCACTAAAACCAATGATCATAATGGCCGCCTCGCCGACCATTATGATCCAACCCAGGTGGCCACGTTGCCGTTGATTGCATATTCTCTAAAAATAAACTAAGTAAGTAGAGCTACCTTGAAACTAAACTACCTAACAAGATTAGAAAAGCGTGCTTGCTCGTTTTTTTAATTATTTAATCCATAATCTAGGAGTGTATTTTTACATCCCACCTGCCAAACTGCAAAGCAATTTGTCGGCAGTAGGTTCTCGTGGATTTTGCACAAATCTTTACCAAACAATTAAATTCAATCTAAGTTAACTAAGACTATGACTATGATCTAAACTAAGACTATGATCGAAAAAACCGAAAAAGCGTAGTTCGAAATGCGTTTGAATTCGAAGAAATTTATGAAAGAATCTTCTCAATATTTTATAAAAAATTTAATATTGCATTATCATATCTATGATCATTGATCATGAGATAATTTGTGAGCTTCGTAGATAGGTAGGTAAGTACGATATAATATATAGATCCTAGATTTATAATAGTGTAATATCCCCAGCAGCCCTATTACGTAAGTATAGATGTAAAAGGTATAATATTGATATTACATAACTACTAGCATAATGAAGAAACCACTCCGAAGTACGAGATCAAACGATTTCCACTGAAACAAAGCGCTGAAGAAGATGACATAATGAAATCCAAAGATAACTTCGACCTTTTAAAAGTTAAAAGCGAGTGGCTTACTGCGCTTAGGGTGGCTTTAATCCCTGCCCAAGACCAAATAATTGCATAAACCAAGCGTTGCGAGATTTTTAACTGAAAACATGACACAGAGGTAATTAGGAAAACCTTCCTTTTTGCTGAAAATCAGCGCTGTTGACAATAGATTCGTCTGAAGTCACGGCTTTTAGCCGAGCAATGACCTATTCTTGCACAGATGCGACGCACAGCTTAATTGTTCTTGTTATTTCAAAAATTGATAATTTTCCACTGTAATCGGCATTTCGTTTAATTTGTGATTGTTTGGTTTGTTTTCATTTGACAATGTCGCAACACATTACGCAACTAACTTGTTTTTGGCCTCTCATCCACAGATAATTGTCTACTAAAAACACTAATCACTATGCTCTCATCAAGCTATAGACAAAATTTGACCAATTTTTTAATTTTCTTATTGTTAAATACGAGGCTTTTGGCTAATTTGTAGTTCTAGTAAATGTCATTTTTATTTTGTATTGTGCGTTTAGTTTGTGCAGAATAAACAATTTTTCTTTTTTTTTTTCTTTCTTTCTTTCTTTCCTAAATCCTATTGCGAAAGTGAGTTTTGTTTATTTGTTTGTTTGTTCGTTTGTTTGTTACGCTTCCATGCTAAAAAGGCTGATGAAATTTTGCACATATAGACAATGACTTGGATTAGGGCATAGGATACCTTTTATGAAACCGCGGGGCGCACGTAGTAATATTATAAATACGAAAGTGTGTTTTTTCATAGGCTGTCACGCAAAAACGGCTGAACGGATTTGGATGAAATTTAGCACATGAGTAGACCATGACCTGGGTTAGGACATAGAATATCCCATTTTATCCCGATTTTCCCACAGGATCAAGACTTATGCGGTGAAACTGCGGGGCGATACGTATTACAAACTTTGTAATATTTTGCTAGAACTAAAAAACTGATGTCATGACGGACAAACTATATTAGTCGAATTTTGTAGCTGACCGTACGACTAAACTTAGTCCTTAGTTACAATATTCCTCAATACTAATTTTGAAGGGTTAGACTTTCATCAGAAAAGTAAATGGTTTTTCAACAAAATGTGGTTGGAGAAACCACAGTTGCCCCAACGCTAAACTCGGCGTTTGAGTCCCTCCACATCGATTTTTCAAACATCGAAAAATCGATTGATGCGTTTACAAAATGTTCGTATCTCTTATATCGCTGTCGAGCTTTTTAAGAGTATCTGGTACAGTACCGTCGCGTCGTATAAACATTACCTAAGAAGCCAGTTTAGGTATAGTATCGAGTCTGATTTCCCAGGGCGCCTGTCGTACCCCAAATGTAGGTAGGTATATATGTGATAAGTTTAGTATTTGATGCACATGCACTTGATCCACCTACCTGCCCGAGGGACAAACACCAAGGTACTTCCATAAATTACCACACGTCTGTGGCAACACTGAGCTGGACTAACTTAAGGGCGCACCCTACCTCAGATTTTTTTCCCGCTCGCACCATACTACTCGCGCCTTGAGTGAGAACGAGACGGAGTGGGGCGCTAGCGGCTCTAAAGCGTCGACAAGGTGAGGTAATTGCTTTTTACGGTGAAAATAATTATAATAAAAAAAAAAAAACATAAGACCTGCTTTATATAGATAGTTTAGTAAAGTTTCATGATCTAATTTGAAATTTTTTTTGAATACCAGCGGTTTACATTTCAGTTAAGAGGTAACTTTGGATTTTTTTTCTATAGAGAAAATTTTATGTAATCGTGTTTTCGCCAAACATAGAACATAACATGAATGAAATCCTCAACTTTAACATATATTTATTTCAAAATGAATGCTGCAGTATTTTTGGCATAACGGAGGATCATGCTAAGCAATTTGAGGTAGGGTGCGCCCTTAATGCGGAGTTTCATGGAAGTTACATTTTTGACATTAGGTTTCTTTTTATGTATTTTCATCGATATTTTCGTCAATCTTTTCACCCCTTAATGGCTGAAGGGAATAGATGATGATGAATAGATGATAGATGAAGTTTTACATACGGATAGACCATAGACCTCACTTAGGACATAGTAGACATGGCATGATTTCCGATCTCTAAACAGGCGAAGCCGCGGGCAAAATCTATACTAATTCATAAAGAGGTAAAATGTGTAAGTTTTTATGTAGGGGGCAACCTCCGGAACTACTGATCTGATTTCGAAAATTATTTAACTAATGGGAAGCTATAATATAGCCGAGTGTCATTGGATATATTTTATTAATTTATTTAAAACTTTATTCACACAAATGTCCAGAGGCGGACATAATGCCATATGAATTTTCTACCAGTCAACCTTTGGGTGAATTGTAGGTGCATTATCGAAAATTGTGTAATAAATATTTATTTAATTATAAGGATATAAATATACCTACCTTTTAAAATATAATAAATAATATACCTAAATATATATAAATATAAGAAAAAATAGATTCACGAATAAACTAAAACAAATAAGACAAACAATGTGAAAACATTACCGTTGTAATGATATTGCCAGCTTCTTGCTCGCGAACTTTAACTTTAAGGCTGGGGCTACACTACGCGCGCTCTCTGTTACTCAGCGAGACGTCACGCGTCGAGCGGTGTGCGTGTGAAGTTTAGTTCGCCTTATCGCGACAATGTGGCCCCAGTATAAAGGACAATCGGTTGGACGCGGACGAAAAGCGGGCAGAAACTAGTCGTCTTCTATAAATAAGAAAAAGGTTACATCTCTTACCTACCTGTTTCATTGAACCTAGATCAGAAGCTAGTACATCAGTCTAGCATGATCACAAAGGTGGAATCGTGACTAGAATAATATTCTGCAAATGTCTAGGAACACTAAAGACGTTAACAATACGTTCAAGAGATATTCACCACGTTTCATGCTACGCTCGCTCGGTCCGACTATCTGACTCAACGATATCTTTTAACGATTCCAATATCTTTTGTCCGTTCCGAATGATAGATTCTAGCTTTTTAACATTTATTTTAAGTAAGTTTTATTTATTTACTCACATTACAAACCTTAATTACGACGACACGGTTGGCGCAGTGGCTGAGCGATGGACTGCTGCGCAACGTGTCGCGGGTTCGATCCCCGCACGGAACAAATATTTGTATGATCTGCAAGTAGTTGTTCCGGGTCTGGGTGTTAGTGTATGTGAGTCTCTATGTTTGTAAACGCACCCACGATACAGGAAGAAATTCTTAGTGTGGGGCAACGTTTTTAAAAAAAAAAAAAAAAAAAAAAAAAAAAAATATTACAATAAATACAAGCTTCACTAAAATGATATACAAGTATAAAAAGGAAAAAAATAAAAAGAAATCATAAATACAGGCTCATTTTATATTAAAAATATCAAGGTGGAGACAACAATACGACAAAAATGAAACTACGTATATCTAATGACGTTCTCGGTCTTCATACAAAAAATTAATCACATATATCCAATAGTTTAGTTACGATAGCTAGTCAAAGATCGGCAAATCCCATACTTGGCCACTACTATTTAGTTTGTTTGAAAAAAATACTTTTTTAATTTCCATGTTAGGATTTATTTGATGGTTCCAAAATACTCTTAGGCATCAGTATTGCCAGTGTTTTCATTTATTGTTGTATTGTAGTCTCCACATAGTATATCAACAAAAAAGTAAGTTTTTAGAGTACCTACTACATCCCTACGTCTAAGTGAATCTGGAATTTATCTGTAAGTAACTAGTATGGAGCGATTTTGTTTTACATTGGTAAAATAACTCGTAATTTTTGAAGTCTATGTAATTAAATTCTTTTATATCTAGTATTTTTTGTGATATAACAAAACTCATTAAAAGTTACATGTTACATGACATCATTACAAGTTACATGACACGTAGGTCAAATATTTTTTGTTATGTTAGGAAATATTCTTTATGAGCAAGCAAACAAAAAGTAGATATTAAACTAAAGTAAGTTAGACAAGTTATTTAACACCCACTCGTATCTTGTTCATTCCACAAACAAACCCTTATTTCAAAATAATTTACAACAGTCTCGCCCACACAATAATGACTAAGTACTAAATTTATTAATATGTAATAACGCTTCTATTATTAAACCATACTGTAATATAACCCAAATATACGCTGAAATTATGTAACAATAATTATACAAACAGGTCGGTACTTGAAGTAATGTTAGAATAATAAGACAAAAGGGCTTTCAGCAATTTTCTTTTGTGCGTCAAAAATAATAGATACCACTGAAACATTGTAACATAAATATTCAACGATACGCAGTACGGCAGTAAGCGCTGATATTATGGATAACTCATTCGATAGTGACTCATCTCTCCTCTCAGAAAGAATCAAGTTATACAAGTATTATGTGGGCCGATCCCGGCGGCACTGCAATGCCGGGCCGACCCGCGACGGGAGTGGAGCGAGCCCCGAACATCCCGTCAGCTTACAAAAATCAGTTTAATATACTGGTCCCTCAGTGAGGGAACTTTCAGATATTAAGCTGAAAAGAACAGATACTACACTTTGATCTTAGCCAAAAGGCCGAGAAGCGATACCAACAATTTGAAAAATCTGGTTGGTCATTCCCTCGGGGAGAATCTTGACACCGCGATTCAGAAACGTGACGTCAGCGCACAGTGACATCTATCGGTCAGCGAAGCTACTAAATATCAAGTGGCTGACGAACTTGGTATCAGTGATGGCGCAATACAAATAAACATGGTTGATGGAAGCAAAATCAATAAACGCGAGGAAATTTGTAAAATCAAGGATAATATTCTAAACAATTAAACCTTCTTCTGCATAAGATTATAAAGGACCATGGGGGATTTTGTATGGACTCCGTCCCCACCCTCCAACAGTCATAGGATACGTGTCAATATGTTTTTAGGGATCCCGAGAAAGACTTACTGTCTTGCTCCATTGCAAAATCAATGGGGTATTTTTGTAATAACAAAAAACTTTTCTGTTAGCTAACCTAACCTAAGCTATAATTTCCTATCCTTGCCAAACATAACCTAACCTCACCTAACCTAACAGTGATAATTTGATCTTGGATTTTGAAGGTCAAATGGAACTCCTCAATGATAAAAAGCATTTGTGTATTCTTGTGATTGGATAATTGTACAAAAAACTTAAAAAAAACGGCTAACCTAACCTATTTTTTTTTTAATCCTCATGGATGACCTCTGCCCTGGGGCGGGCGGAGGGGTCTGTCAGACTCTTACTGACTAAAAACCACCCCAGTGTTCCAGCTCACACCTTCGCCGGGGGTCACGGGAACGTAAAAATCTTCCGCAACCCCAGACTGGCCCGCCATTGCGGGACCCCTCGGGTCAGGGGCCCCCCTGTGACCCGAGGAGTGAGGTGTTTGACTCCCCCCGTGACGTCTAAGAGGGGCGCGCTTGGAACACTACGCACCGCCACCTCGGGTCCTGATGTGTAGAGGGCGACGGACGTCCCCGAGTCCGTCGTCCCTGGACCCATTTAGGGGGGCTGGAAGAGGGCGTTTACCGCCCTCCGCCGACGCCCGGTGCGCCTGCTGCGGGCCGGGTGAGTGGAAGAGATCTCCCTCTCCCTTTCCGCAGCCACCTTCTGCGAAACGACTGTCTCACGGAAGGAAACCACCGCGTCCCAGGACTCCTCGCTGCCGACCATCGACTCGACTACGGCCGGCAACGACAAGTCACTGCCTTCTTCTGAGATGAGGGCACGGCGCGGCCCCTCCTAAGCGGGACACTCTGCCAGCGTAGGCCGCGCCATGTCCTCCTGGCATTCAACGTAGTGGTGACACCGGGCGTCCGGCTCCCTGTTTATACGACACAGGTACTTCCCGAAGCAACCATGCCCCGAGAGCACCTGCGTGACCCGAAACGACAGGGAGCCGTGCCTCCTCCCGATCCAGCGCTCGAGCACCGGCCGGATTGCCTCGATGATGTCGAGGCCGGCGCTGGAGCGTGAAAGCCTGTCCCGCCATTCCGCCATCAGGACCTCGCGAAGCTGAGACCGATGCAGCTCTATGTGTCGCTGCATCGGTTGCTCACCCCGCACTCTCGCTTCCTCGCGCCACCGATACGACGACGCGAGTACTTTCGCCTCGAGGTCCCAGGGCGGGGATCCGGCCAGTGCACAAGCCGCCTCGTAGGAGATCGTGCGATACCCCCTGATGACTCTGACGGCCATCGCTCTCTGCGGCTTGCGCAGGACTGCGATACTACCGGCCGTCAGGTCAGCCGCCCAGATCGGGGCCCCCGTAAAGGGCCATCGATCGCACGATTCCCACGTAGAGCCGCGTTGACAGCGCAAAGAAGCTAACCTAACCTAACCTAAAATTTTCGGTTAGCTAACCTAACCTAACCTAAACTTTTCGGTTAGCTAACCTAACCTAAGCTATAATTACCTATCCTTACCAAACATAACCTAACCGAACCTAACTTTAAAAAAAGGTATCAGAGAAAAAAAAAATGGTCCCTGATAAAAAGAAAGGTTGTCATGAATGAGAACCATATTTAGGTCGCTATATTCTATGCCTCTTAAGTGCAAACTAAGAAAATATATAAATGTAAAATAATGCTAATATTGAATAAAAAAAGTAATATTCCAGGAAAACCCCACATTTTTGAAAAATGTCGCCATAGTAAAAAAGTATCGAACCCACCAGACGCTTCGAATGACACTAGTCTCAAGCGTGTTGGTGGGTGGGGACGTTTCTTCCCATGGTCCTTTGTAAGGTAACAAAGATAAATAAGAAGCAGATGACCGAGAAATAATGAACTTAGCAGTATAACAGCACAATATCAAATATTTGATGCATTGTAGAACAGAATTTTGATAATGATACTCAAACAAGTTAAAGTGTCTCGCAATAAATAAAGATACCCTAATATAATCAAGAATGGGAATGTATACTCATAAAAACTTCAATGAACACGCTTTTAACGCACTTTGACGGTTTGGACCCCTTTGCGATAGCTTCTATTGTGCATTGAATCGAGGGTTTGACAAAAATGTACTAATTGAAAAAAACAGGTAGGGTGACACAAATAACATAACTTGTTTTTCTCATAAATCTTCAAGGTAAGTGGACAATTCATTGAGACCGACGAGTCACAATCACAAGAGACTGGGGATTTAAAGGGAAATGATTAAAAAATACTGGTATTCGCCTGCATTCGGTAAGAATGCATAATGCCGACGCCAACAGAGTTTGTTAAAGGCTAGGTTGATGATGATGAATTTATTAGCTATGGCAACGATTTGGGAGGCTAGAAAAGTGTGGTAGTTTAAAGGCTATACGCAGCACTAGACTTATAACGATAGAATAAAATGATAATGGTGCCGATTCTCTTGTCACAAATGCTTCTCTCACTAAACTAGACAAAAAATCACCAAAAGTTGAGTTTATTCCTGTCAAACGACGTTTTCCCATTCTGAAATAAGACTAAAGTGACACAACTATTTTGACAGCACTAAGCTAAGATGGAACTGAGTTATTAATTTAGTAAAAATGGCAATTTTGCCATTCTGAATTTGAGGTTTTTCCCTAAAACGTTGACTGTAAAAAAATTACGGGTTAGGGCAAATAGATACCACGTGGAATCGCGATTGTTAAATTCGATTTTAGTTATGTCGAAATATTTTTTTATTTTTATTGGCAAATAGCTATAATTATGATTCTCATTGCCAAAAGTAAGGAATTTTAGTGATAGTTCGGTGTACAAGAGAATCGGCACCAATGACGGTGAAGGTGCTTATTAAAATGGTCATTACAGCAAGAAGTTCAACGTCTACTTGCAGGAAACACAAAGTGGTTCAAATAAAGGTACAGAGTATACTTAGCAAGTTCTCTTCAAACTATTATTACGAACTAACCGTTTACCTACCTCCCTAGTCCCTCTGAAACATTGTTCGGGACCAAGCATACCTGAGAACAATAGCGAGCTTAGGAAATTCCATTAACGTTACTTGAACTACGGATGCTACCATAATTTCTTCAAACAATCGCTTTTATAAATTCTTAAAGTGTTCCATGTTTTAATAAAATGCTTCTGCAATTAAATTAAACTCTGTAAGTAGGATATGCCAATCTGGAATTAAAATGAAACGACCTGGTTTGGACATTTAGTAGAATGTCTGCAAAGATTACTTTTCAAGTGGTAGGTTTTTATTTTTACAGCTGCGTAGAAATAACCACAGTTAGGTAATAGGTATTACGGGCTGGTATCCACAACTCCACGTCAAAGCGCGTATTTTGCGTACGGAATAATGGTAGGGGAGCCCAAGCGGGGATTTCGGGAGTTACTCGAGCGCGGCAGAATAACATACGCTAGGCGTTTGCCCCTATTTACAGGGCTCAGGTATGGTAGGAGTACTTCACAAGGTACAAGGTTGCCCCCCGTATGTTATTCTGCCGCGCTCGAGTAACTCCCGAAATCCCCGCTAGGCCTCCCCTACCATAGACGCTCCCCCCACCAGTGAAAGGGTATACTTCACATACCCTTTTTTTTTTTTTAGCATCTAATTTTCACAATCCAATAGGTCCCCACGACACTCGAGTAAATCCCCATTTAGCATCATAGCCTCCCCTACTATAACCACAGTTACAAATATATTCTTTTCTATTACAATCATGGACATATCTATTATACCGAAGACCTAGGCCATTTTTTTTTAATCTACGGTTAGCTCATGGCCTAAAGAGGTGCCATAAAAAAATATAAATTCAAAACCAAAAAAAAAAATATAGTTAAGCATTCTTATATTTTTTCGCCCTTAGCGTGTAGTTGCATAGTTTAGTTTAGTTTTATGCCCTGCCTGGAGGTTTTAATTTATTAAGGCACTGCCTGGTTAAGCCGCCGACAACCTCCAAGGTTGATATGCGAGATGCCACAAAAAAAAAAGAAATTGCTCCATTTCAGTGCCACAGTATAATTGTGTCATATTGAATTGGCGAACAGGCCCTACAAGATCACGAGCAATAATCTAGCAGTTGCAAAAACATGTTCTACCATACATTTCGTATGAGAGAACATAATTATTTTTCAACTACAATGTATAGTTTGTTTTTGGTATAACTTCATCCCAAGCCGAGCTACGTAACCCTTCATTGTCCGTGGTACAACACACATTTGGCCAGTTTTTTCAATTAAAACTTTTATATTCGACTGTTCTGAATTGTCACGGGCCATGACAACCAGTCGATTTGTGACTTGGCATTTTGGATTCTAGTTTTGACAACTTTGGAATTGGTTAACAAATGACATGTAACTTTGGTTACCACATTTTATTTTTAGTCACCAGTTTTGACTATTATTCAATTTTATTTTATTGAAATGTATTTTTATTCATTTAATTATGTTTTATGAAAAACGACACAAATGTGACGTTATCATCGTCCATACTAATTTATAAATGAAAAGTAATGTAAAGTGTCAGTCTGTTTATTTGTTACCTTTTCAAGCCTTAAACCACTGAACCGATCGATATGAAATTTTACGCATAGGTACCGTAGCTTAAGAACTTGAGAAGGACAAGTGCTGCTTTGCTTCCTGGATGATAAAAAAATGAGATACAAAATACACGCAGATAAAATAGTAGGCCTAGTCCTAGTAGTCCTAGTAATAATACATAATATTATTATTATTGTCATCTACAACGTAGTTTAGGGCAGCTTGATCAACAAAGTTATCACAAAAAAAAAACACCTTCCAAATCTATTGCGTTACGAGGGTCAATGTCAAAGCACTAGCCACGTCTAAAGAAGTAAAGAAGATGAGAATCATCTCGAAAAAACCTGCAAAATAAAACAAATGACTGCAACACGAGCTAGAGGTTCCACTAAATGATTCACAACTAGGTTAATATTTCTGACTGACCGACTCCTTGACAATTCAAAAGTGCCTGTAAATGGTTTAATTGAAATAAATGCTTTGAGTTTGAGTTTATGTTTGTTGAGACGGTTCATTTAGAAAGTTCAAATATTTCAGTGTTTTGATTAATTAAACAATATAACTAAATTAATTTATGAAATATCGCTCTGTGCTATCTATAAAGTTTTATTCGTCATGTATTGGTCTATGGTAATAATGGTAACTATATCATATATTTAGATACATTATTAGAAAATCTTATAGAAACAATGGATAGAAAATAACAACAAATTAATTTATTTATTGACCTTTTAAATCAGTTTTAAGGTTTCATTTCAATCAGGAAGTTTAAACTTGAAGATAGATGCTGATAGATTTTGTACAGCTTCCCAAGACTTCCACAGTAGGAAATAATTGACGCACAAGTAACTAAATACATGTATTATAGTATGTAAAATGCATAATGTATGCATTATGCCTTTTACATACTATAATAGTTGAAGAAATATTTTTTGCACATTTGAAAATGGAGTCATGCTGCAGCCATATATATTTTTCAAAAACAAATTATAGCCTATGTCACTCGGGAAGATGTAAGGATTCTTACGATGCCCCATACATTCAAATTTGCTCATACATTTAAAAGTTATGGTGGAACAAAGAAACTCTATGTATGTACATACATAGGTACATGAACTCTGAAAACATTACACTCCTTTTTGGGCAGTCGTGTACAAACTTCTTTGTCATTGCTTTCCTATATAGTTGGTAGCTCATTTAAAGGTTTAAAGAACTCAAAAATACAGCATGTTACAGAAAGGTGTGGGTCATATTTTAGGATGGGTACAGATCATTAACCTGAACAACTTTCTGCACTATATATCCCGTGGTTTCACCCACATAAGTCTCGATTCCGTGGTAATATCGGAATAAAATAACCCATGGCCTAATCCAGGTCATGGTCAAATTTCATTGAAATTCGTTCAGCCGTTTAAGCGTAAAAGCGAAACAAACAAACTTTTCGCATTTGTGATTAGTTAGGATTTTCTTCCTACCCAATCTTTATTTGTTCAGTAATAATAAAGCAACAAAACGAAGGATGAATTTTATTGTGTCATCAGGCAGCAACGAGGCTAGGCTAGGAATAAAATATGAAGCATCTTTAGTTTCCAGATGCAGGGAAGAGTACAATAACAGCAGCCTTTTATTTTTCTTGTTGAATCTTTACTTTGTTTGCAGAATCTTATGAAAAATTAAGTTTTTAAGGGGACTACAGGAGCTAAACTCAAGTTTTATAATGCCAAAAAGTATAATGATCCACTGCAATAAACAAAATCAGAAAAATATATGATATTCTTCAGGATATATGCTAGTAAGATAGTGTGTTGAAAACTAATTTGATGCTATAGGAAAAAATCACGAAGATACCTCTAAAAAATTCTTACAACGATTAAAAACCATTTGTAATACATGCTAGTAATGGCAATTAATGCGATTTTTTATTAATTTCATTTCATATGAATTCTTGAGTCTTAGCACGATAATTGCTTTTGCTAAGCTAATTGCTAATGACGATAATTCATGATAATGAAGTATGTGAATTTTGTTAATATGCGAATTAAAATTTAGGACGTCTCCTAGCGTGCGTTTAGTTTATTCGCCGATAACGTTTAAATGTGCTAGTACACCACTTGCATATTTTATGTGATAAACTGAAGATTGATCACATAATTAAATATATTTAACAATTTAAAACCAGAGTAGTGTTTTTCAATCTTTTTGAATACGCGACCCCTTTAGAAATTAACAAATTCTAGCGACCCCCTAAGTTCTAGGGTCATCCTTCTGACTGAATTTGTATTTTTAATGTGAAGTGTAGGACCTAGAAACACTTGCCTTTTTTTTTTTCCACGACACCCTGAGTAAGGCTTCGCTGCACTGATTTTTTTTTCCAGCAATTTTATTTCCACGAGCAATATTAGAAAAATATCTTAGTTACCTTATATCATAGTTCGGTGAGACATTGTCACGTTCAAGTCCGTTCAACAGTTTATTTACACTAAAACTAACAAACTAATACAAAACTTAAAATTATTATTTACACTCTTATACATGGCCACTTCTCACTACTTTTTACTACCTCCTATTATTTACACGTAGGTATTGAGTTCACACGATTAGGTATCTATTTGAGTACAATAATAAGCACAAGACAAAATAATGTAATTATTGTTTATCAAATACGTAAACTAAACTCTCACTATCACTTGCCAAAACGTACTGAACTTTGACACAAAACAACGCGCGACGCGCGCGTGCCACACATTCACATATTATTATTAAATAATCTCGCATTCATTCAATCAATACACGACCCTAAGTACGCGCAAATCAAAGATAATAAGATAACAATTGCTAACCCATTCTTCGCAAGTTCGCAGCACGATCGATGATCGGAGTTAGGTATTCAGTATTTGATTCTAAATTGTATAGAAATAAAAAGGTTATAGGGTTAAAACTTTTGAACATCGCTTATATTTTTTCATGAACGCAAGGCAAGAATATATGAAAAACAAAAACCACTGCTTTGAATTTACAAGACCTAGTATAAGAATAAGTGCTTACTTACACCCAGAGAGTGATAAGTTCTTAAAAGAGTACCTACAACTCTCAACAAAGGATAACGAGCGAGAATCTAGTAATGGATCATAATAAAACTGGCGGATTCAATAGAGTCATGTATTTGGGGTCATAAATCATTCCGCTGACATCGTTAAAGTAAGAAAAAATATGAATGATGTCACTCAGGACAGAAACACGAACACAGCCAAAACCGAAGCGACAGAACAACGCACATTTATCGTAATGGAAATAATTCCATTTCGTATTTATTTTTTCAATGCAAATGGCAAAAATTTCCATACACATGAGCATAAAGATAAACATGGCAAGCAATACAATCGCAAACCGATCGGTTTGATGTTTCTATTTGAAAACGTTTTGCTCTCTGTGCTAATAAAGGAGATACGCCTAACATTGAAGCTTTCCAATCAATTAATACTTGGCGCCGGACAGACAAACAAACCGTGGATTAAATTAAGATCAGGACGACTATATAGGGGGAAGGAGGGGCTCCTTCCTTTGCGACACATTGTTTATAAAGATTTATAATCATTTCCATAATTATGGGTTCTCACTAGTTACCGTATGACAATTTGATAGTGGATATTCAAGAAAACTTTTTCCAGTCCATTATCAAATTATTTGTTCTTAACAAGACAGCATTTTAATAGCAATCTTGACCTTTGGTTTCCAACATTGGTATGACGTCACAACCGTATATCGCCAAAGTAGTCGATATAAAATCCATTACATTGATAGTAACGATAGTCATTTTGATATTTCTGTTATTATGATGGCTCCCACATCTGCTACCGTATTTTGATAAAATGCTTTAGACCAACTCGGCATTTCGCAGTCTACTGCAGTCTCCTAAGGTGTGCCTCAATACCTAGTTCAGATCCAGTTTTCGTATTCTGACTGTGTCGGCCGTCTTGTTAAGGTCGTGAATTCATTTAGCTAGAGATTGGTACTTGACACATCTTCACCAGTTTATCGCAGTTCACTGCCTGAAAAATAACTGTCCAATTGAGCGCCATCTAACTCGGTGGGATGTGGGAGGGATGTATTGCGGGTGTTCTAGATACACCTCTGCCTAACCCTTCTTCCTTATAAAATATTTTTATTTATTTCGTTCTTTCTTTCTTTGTCTTCAGGAAAAACAGGCCTGATGTTATGTTGTTGACTCGAATTTAGGATACTCTCATCTCCTTTGCCAGTAGTTTGTTCGTCCGAAATGCCTACAGATCAATCAATCTGCCTTGCCTTTTCCCGACACTGGGATTGGCTTCCAGTCTAACCGGATGCAGCTGAAACCAGTATTTTACATGTAGTGACTGCCTGTCTGACATCTAGAACCCAGTAACTGGATAATACAATTACCTTGGTAAAGGATCTTACATACTGGGGCGATTCGTCGCGCGACGCAACGCCGCCGCATTGTACGCCGCGTAGTTTTCTCAGAAATTGTTTTGTTAAAATTCGCGTCGCGCGACGAATCGCCCCAGTATGTAAGAGCCTTAAGACTGGTTGCCAGACTTTCGGGCTTCTGATGACCCGTAACGACTGTCAAAGATCGACTAATGACAGCCGGGACCAACGGCTAACCTGCTTTCCAAGACACGTTATGTCTCGAGGAGTCTCGGTATGTAAAGATGGTCACCTAACTACGGACCAACCCCGGCCAGCGTAGCTTAACCTGATGAATTATCCCGTGAGGCTGTTATTACTATACTCGAAATAAGTTGTAGCTAATTCGCAATTTTCGAAATCTCTAGAGTTGGACTCGTCTTCTAACGAGTTGGGCCCTAATTACCCTTTTTTATCCCCAACGTCTGCGTCTGAACCTTTATTGTAATTTTATACTAAGCTGGCTGCCAAATCTTCGCCTTTTTCTGAATATCTACCCTTTACCAGCACAAGTTGGAATTGTTAATAATGATTGTATTCGAAGACATTCAAAAATTGTTTCAAAGTTACTTAGAATGAGCTATTTTTTAAGAACATCGAAATCATACCTGTCTATGTAAATTTTGGCTACAAATGACACACACACAGTACACACACAATAAACACACACACACAGTACACAGTTATGTGTATTAACATTAAGCACTTTACTTAATTAATACAATGTCTTCCTTCCTCATTAGTTCCTGACAAATTATACAGTTAAATGAGGCCAATTAAAAATAATAATTGAGTTTGGAACGTTTAATCATTATAAGTAAAATCTGTTTAAACTTTATCATCATCGTCATCATTACAGCCAGTATTCAGCGGTACATCAGGCTAGTTTTCTCCAAGGAAAAGACACAGAGATTTACCTATAGTACTATACCTTTTTTCGCCAGTTATTTGTAAATCCTATGTGTTATGGCACAAATCCAGGCACAAGACCTTACTCCGGGCTGCTACTGAGAAATTCCTGACTGAAAACCTCAATATCACTTAGCCAGACCTGGGAATTAAACCGCCCCCAATCTTTATACAAAAGTATGAATTCTATTTTAAATTCATCAATTTTATAGAGTACGCCTGCTTTAAAAATAAAGTAGGACTGCAAATGGCGTGCGTCAATCAGGTACTTGAAACAGTTCGTGTCCGATAGAATATTGACCACTTGGTTTATTGACGTAAGGATAGGTCTCTGATTCGTTTTTGATTGCCGCTACATCAATACAGACGCGTCAACCAGTGCCATGGGATCGTTTTCATTTCTTATACGATTGTTAGGGTGGAAAAAAACCATCGTAACTTGGAGGAAAGTAGGAAATCAAGAGTTACTCGTATTTTATTTTGTCCGAGAAACTATTAGTTGTATGGTTTTTAAAGATTATGATTTTATCAAATTATATCCGAGGTTGGAAGTCCTTGTTAATGAATGCGCCAGCATCTAACAGAACCAGATGGAGAGAAATTGTGAGGCAAGGAACGACTTCACCTGCGATTGGATACAATAGTAATTCATCGTGCCCACGACTGCTCTGTCAAGAGCGAAGCGAAGAAGAACGATTTTATAAAAAAAAAAAGAAGATTAAATTTCGTTTTTATAATTATCATTGTGGGGCAAATAAGCTGACATCCGAAATGGTCACCGCTGCCAATAGCCATCAGCAATACCAGATACATCGCAGGTGCGTTGCATAACTTTCTTGGAAATATTTATTTTATTTGAAGCTGCAGGTTAAAAAATTAAGTATTCTAAAATGTACTGATATACTTGATGTTGTGTTTAAATGGTTGTGTAAGTACCTACTCGGTACGCATTTTTCCTTCCTTCTCTCGCGCCATATTCGCGATTATTATTTTGGTAAAAATATAGGCCATGTTTTCACAGCTGTCTTAGTTTTCGGAAATAACTTACCTCAAGCTCGTTAGTAAAATAAATGGAATTGATTTTAAGGAATCGGACGTATTGGTACAACCAACATGACATGTGGCAACGACTTTACCAGGAAATCCAAATATTACTCCTAAAAATAATAATTATTATTTATTCTCATGGAACCTGATCCGATTCTAACATTTTATTCAAAGTACTTCCTCGATTGTATATTAAGAGCAAAGACTTTGGTCGACTTACCGAGAAAATTACGTCCAAATTGCGAAATTTACTTTGTATCCGCTATTCGTTAGGAGTGATAAAATGTTCACAACTCCTGTACCACGAATTCTTTTTGTTTATTACTTACCTTAATATTTATATATAGACCTCTTCGAAAATATTTTTGTGAATTTATTTCCGCCATTACTTGGCAGCTACTTAACAATAACATTTTATGATTTATTATGCTTTCAAATGTGGTATTTTAATAACCGCTCGTAAACAATATTACCGTGTACAAGAAAAACATCCTATCTCTTTCAATTTATTACCTATACATTTTTAAGGTACCTACGTACGTCCGAATGTAAAAACGGTACCCTTATAGAATCGCGCGTGTAGAGAGGGAGAGAGGGAGAAAGAGAGAGAGAGAGGGAGATAGAGAGGGAGAAAGAGAGAGAGGGAGAAAGAGAGAGGGAGAGAGAGAAAGAGAGAGACGGAGAAAGAGAGAGAGGGAGAAAGAGAGAGACGGAGAAATAGAGAGACGGAGAAAGAAAGAGACGGAGAAATAGAGAGAGTGAGAAAGAGAGAGAGGGAGAGGGAGAGGGAGAAAGAGAGAGAGTATGTCCGTCTGTCACAGCCAATTTGCTCCGTACCTAATGGACCGAATGGCACATGTAAATGTCTGAGACTCAAAATCGTGTAACGTAAATAAATGAATCTTAATCTACTTATTTTACTTTTGGGGATAAATAGGAAAATTCAAAAAAGTTTTTTTTAAATATAATTATTATATCAAATGAAAGAACTTACTGTGAGAGTGGTTATTTATATATTTTTTTTAATTTTAAAATAATTAGTTTTAAAGTTATTACGGGAAATGTTCTTGGAATAAATTCATCAACTACGGAACCCTTGATTGTGCGTGGTCCGACACGCACTTGGCCTGGTTTTTATACTATCCTATTTATTGCTCGACCTTGTTCGGATTTCAGGGTTGTTTGCAAAGCAAACGCGACAGATTTTTATATTACATAGCGTTCGCGGAAAGCCCCTTGAGGATACGGAATTGTATAGATCTTTTGTGAAACTTGCAACAGTGTCACAGCTATTTATATACAACTATACTTAGGTTAACAGCCAAGGCAATTTTAAAAATAGTTTCTTAGTTTAACGATTTTAAAAGAGTGTTTCATTAAATTGATTTGCTTCTCATTTGGTCCAATAATACATGGTTACCAACCTAATATACCCACGGAACATGATTTATATCTAAAGCTTTTAATTATATACTTATTCTATTCATATTATAACAAATAAATTACGAAAGTAATTTTTCCAATACAACTAATAAATAAAAAGAAATTAATGCTTTTGCTAATGTCTCGTAATAATCATCTAGGAAAGATGTTATAAGTGTGTGTACGTAACTTGTATACGTAATATTATATCGCACGCAAAACCGTGTATTCTGGTCTAATCGTATCCCATGTTGGACCCGAAAAGCATTAGCGAGATGTGAAAGCCGATATTATTATGAAAGTCAACAACTTGCCCAACAAAGATGCTAAAAATAGAAAAAAAGAAGAAGTGTACACGAAAAACGGAGAGGAAACGGTTATCTGATCCAAACGATTCTGTCGATAAGATGGTATGAAAGACTAAAGAAAAATACTTTATTTGGGAAACGCACAGGACAAAACAAACAGTAAAAATAGAGAGCATTTAAAATTATCAAAATAAAAAGAATATCACCTGTGGGATGATTTCCCACCCTCAAAAAAAAAAAAAAAAATAAAAGGGACGACTCCTAAAAGTCTCCTACCTATCCCAGCGTAATGCCGCGATATTTAAAAAATAATTACCCCAGCGCTGGTATTCTGATAGGGCCCGGTATGGAAAATTGTAAGTTTATATATTTTTAAGTGTTACACTTACGAGCGACTTGGCTGGGCTTGGAAATACTGGTAGGTACTTAGCTGACAGTTAATCTAGATCCCGACCCCAAAATAGTGAGAAAAGGCTTGGCAGATAATCATTAATGTAAGTGTGACTTGGCTCGTTCGACAGATAGGTACTAGGTAAGGCCTTCAAAAAGGTAGATTTTTGTAAAAAAATGGATTTTTCCTTTCAAACCCTTCCTTTTAAATTCTGTTTTGACATGAATGTCAAAACAGAATTTAAGGTAAACAATCCGATTGATCGCATACATATATCAAAGGATCTATCGTGGAAAAACACCGTAAATTCGCATCGTCATATGAAATTGGTGCGATATATTTCAGAAATTGTAACGATATCAAAGCTAATAGTCCGGAAAGTTTAAACTATAGAAATATGCTTCTGAAGTTCTGACAAAAAACTATTGTTATCTCGTCTTTTGTATAAAACAACCTCAATTACTTATAAAAGATTCGCCTCCACTCTTACTAAGAAACTGTATAATATTATAAACGATCTAATATTTGTAACAAACTCGAAAACATCTAACAGAATTTGCCTGAGTTATTAAAATAATTATCTCACTTAGTTTAAATAATAAACATCGGATGAAATTAATGTTTCTTGTTTCTTTCATAATATTAATGGACTGAAAATATTAAAATGCGCAAAGAATATTGATGCCGTAACAGTCGTCTTAAGAAACGTGAATATTCTTTTAATGATTGCGAAGGACTTAATTTGAGGTAAAAATTATTAACTCACTTATCTCAATAATAATTATTATTCATTTTATTCCGGAAGAAAAACCCTAAAAGGATAGACGTGCGAGTAAGTTCGCGTACTTATGGCTCGGCGAGCTTACTCGCCCGTGTGTCATGCTAAGTACGCGGATTTTAAAACCGTTGAGTAAGTAGGCGTAGGCGTCGTAGGCGATCCAACAGGTTTGAAATATTGCTCGTAGCCCGCTTTGAATTGTCGTCAGTCATCGCCGCGAGCTGCGAGCTGCGAGCCGCGAGCTTCGAGCCACGAGTCGCAAGCCGCGAGCCGCGAGTCGCCAATTTCACAATGAAATTTTGAGCAAGCTTCATATGTGTAACCATTGGCGAGCCGAGAAAGGTCGCGAACTTAAAAACCGCGTACTTTAAGTACGCACGTTAATCACCCACTTAACACGAATTAAAACATGCCTTAATGTGCTAACTTGCAGACGAAATTGCCCATAAATTAGAATCAGTCGATGAAACAGTCTCATCTTTAAATGTGCCTTCCAATATTGTTAAAAGACTCCTACAGCCAGATGTGAACGGTTGTACGTTGTTTTATCTTAGACAACATTTTCATAGAATTTCGTTTCACATAAAATGTTTCTTATATTTTCATTTCATAGAATAATCAATATGCAGAATATTTACTTTGAATAAATTTAAATCACTGTTTTTTGTTACAAAGAAAATTTAATGTTTATTTATTCATTTCATAGAATGACAAATCAAATATTCTTTATCCTCATATTGTTTAGTGTATATAAAACATATTACCAAGAAAAACATTACATCGAGTGTCACTTTCTATTTTATAATTGGTAACTGTCGGAGTGCCCTAATTTTGTTACTGCGACCAATTTTGACGTAGCGGTCGCCGGCTGCTGCCGCGGCACCGCTCTCCTCCCTCACTCGGCTCGCGCGTAGTTGGTCACAGTTCAAACCTAACCTAACCTAATTGGGCGACGTGCCCTAATAGTTATATTACTAGATTGTTATAAAATTATGATTTAATTATAATTATTAAATTAAAAACAGTTGATTGTGAACATGTGTTTTCTTTTTCCTGTTAGAAGCATGCAAACAAGCATACACCATGCATATAGCAAGAATGCAGCATGCAAGCAAGCATGCAGCATTCAAGCGAGCATGCAGCATGCAAGCAAGCATGCAGCATTCAAGCGAGCATGCAAGCAAGTATGCAGCATACGAGCGAGCATGCAACAGGCAGCAGGCATGGTTTCTGTCACGGCTCCGGCGCTATGGGGCTCCGGCGGTCCCACGCGAGCTTATCGTCGCAGATGGTTTAACGCTCACCACCACAGCTTCGTCTTGCTGGCCGGCCAAGCCGGCCAGCCTCAGCCGCGGCGGCGAGCGTTACAACCACCTGCTCCTCAACTCGCGGGCCGCCTCGCCCCTCCGCGCCTACGCGATTTTAAATTACACTCTAGGGGCAGGGCATACAAGACTGCGTGGAGTCGGATTTACAGCGATTCGTTTGTGTCACTAAAACCTAATTTTAGCAAATGTTCTAGGACTAACAATTTTATTATGAATGAACATTCGGAATAATACACCTTATATAATAAAATACTTAGGACATATGACTTTGGTTAATGCAAAATTAGGAGATTAAATTATTTTATTACTCAATATTATGACAGAATAGTTTTATAAGTAAAGATAATTATGTAAAACTAAATTCCGAATTTTTGAACATTATGGTTACTAAGGTTTATACCAAACGTGTTATGGATAATGATTTTCGGACAAACAATATTCGTTAAAAAATAAATCTACTGTTTGAAAAATTTGTTAAATAAAAAAATGTGATTATAAAATTCATTGAATTGTGTTTCTGTGAAGTATGTTTCATTCAAGTAAATAGTCGTTAAAACAATAATATTCGAAGTAAAAATACAAGGACCAAATATTATGGGAAACATTTTCTGCGAAACGAAATTCTATGAAATTTCTGTCTGCGAAACAAGGGAACACCAGAAAAAAAATAAAAAAGTAGTACAAAACTCGCTCAGTCGCTCCAAAAGAATCACTATAGTATACACGGCTACACATGAAGCTATACATTTCCAGTTTATGCTGGTCTCGCATTGTATAGGATTTCCGTACAATGTGAGGTCAGCGTATACTGGAAATGTATAACTTCATGTGTAGCCGTGTGTACAACTGCAATAACCTCAATTGTGCGTGTAGCCCAACTGGCATGCAGCCATTGAACAACGCAACGAACTTTCAATAGCGATAGCACCGTATCTATTCAGCCATTTTATAGTTGATGTTATAAATCAATCAGTAAGACAGAAATAAAACTGAATTCCATCAATAAAGTAACGTATGGGTAGTAAATAAATAGATAATAATATATTTGTATTCTGTGAGAGACTTTCAACGTCAACAGTGAGAAACCAGATATTCTTTTCATTGTCAAAGAATTAAATACTGCAATTTTTTGTGACGGAGCTGTACTTAGGCATAAAAATAACTAGTTTTTGCAGTAGGTACTGCCAAGGTTGTATCTGTTTAGTTCAACTATCCTAACAGAAAAGACCTTGAATATAAAATAAAATTGCAATAAAAATTAAATTAAAACGCGCCTGCCACAGTGTTTCGCGAAAATTGTGTTGACTGACACAACAGTCGGTACTGATACCGGAAATTCTATTATACGCGATAATTGTTATACAAATACTGGTCTCCATTCAATTGCGACCTTTATCTATAAAGAAATAGATCACCTAATTTTTATGATAGAAGCAGAAGACGTAAAAGATAGTAATCACAACAAGAATGGTAAATATTTACTTTTTTTTGACAACTTTTAAGAAAGACAAACAGATAGTCTGTTGTGTCTGTTCTGTGTTTTACTAATCAATGTTTACAGATAGTCTTTTCAGTTGACTTATTTAAAAAAAGAAACTTAGAAAGATTGTTATTTTAGTCGCAACTAAAACCTAAAAAAATATTATGTTCTACTTTCAAGAAGAATCTTCCAAATTTTACAATGAATCAAGCTTAGATATATCGAAATGTAAATTCTGATAAAACAATCAATTCATCATTATAGGTAATTCAACGCGAACAATTACATCACCATCATTTAAAGCTTCTTGTCTTTAATTTAAAACAATATAGGGCCGTAGTCAGTAGTCTGCTTCGATTCTGAAATCGATTTTTATTTTAATGACTATACTAACTGCGGTAGAATCAGGACACAATGAGTAATAAATTGAAGAGCACTTGTAAACGATCTTGTCGTAAATAGAGCTTACTTTATCGACCATGAAACGATAAATCTTGGACATAAAATTCTTGTGTGAGGTGCCATTTTATTTGTGTAAGCTATTAAAAAAATTACTTTCCAAGGAGGGTTTTATTAATTGACCGTTAATGTCGTCTTTATGAGTTTGTTATTATTTTGTTAATTTGTTAACACCCACCTACCTGAATTTTATTTTATTGCAAATTGCTAAATTATTACAAAAATGGGTGATCTTTTTTCTACGCTCTGTATTCGTCTCGTCTTCTTATTTTGAATTATGTCTATTTAAACCTCGATATGTTGCATGTTTTCTGCATCTATTTCTATAATAAGGAAGAGATTATTCTCTAGAGCATTCGTTTTAATACCAACAATTACAGTAGGTTTTACTATGGGTTCCATTTAATTACGCACGCTGACAAACAGCACGAGCAGAGTGACCTAATTGATACATAGTTCTTCCCTTTTTCGATAGATGGCGCTATGCGCTGACGTCACGATTCTAAATCGCGGTGTTTAGATTATCCGTGAGTGAATGACCACACCGAATTTTAGAATTTTTGGTATCGCTTCTCGGCCTTTTGGCTAAGATCAAAGTGTAGTATCTGTTCTTTTCAGCTTAATATCTGAAAGTTCCCTCACTGAGGGACCAGTATATTAAACTGATTTTTGTAAGCTGACGGGATGTTCGGGGCTCGCTCCACTCCCGTCGCGGGTCGGCCCGGCATTGCAGTGCCGCCGGGATCGGCCCACATAATTCATTGACAAATCCAAATGCAGATGATGCAGTTGCTTCGTTGGCTTCTTAGAGAACGTTATTATAAGTGACAGTTTCTTTCTGATAATAGGTCGTTTTGCTATGAGGACAATTTACTTTTAGGGCTCATGTGAAACAAAAAATAAATTACTGCTGATCTTTTCAAAAGTCAACCCACAAGGTGATCTGTCAAATTGATTGTGATGCAGGAAAAACTTTATCTAAACATTTTTCTTATATGGATTACTGATATCTGCAAATTTTGCTATCAATCAATAATAATTCATCATTTATCATATTGGAAGTTTTTCTATCCATCAAAGTAGGTGCCTTCTCGTTAAATAGTTGCTCGATATGGAGCTTGACTTCTTGACTTCGTTGAGCTTTAACAATGCCCAGTGCCCGTATGTAAAAAAAAAAACAATAATTAGGAGGGTATTATACTCGGCAAGCGTAGCTAACTTTTGTTTCGGTTTTTCTTCTTAGATTAGGAAACACCGAACTCACCTAATTTTAAAACAACTAATTTTGACGTAAATTAGAGCCTTCTCAATAAAGCTGCTTTATTTCCAAATTCACTTAAGATTACTTGGAATTAGTTAATTGATTCAGGCGTGACTTTGTGGAAATCCGTAGCCAATAGACGTTTAGACGTAGATTATATTTAGTAACCTATTCCGCTTAACTAAAGAGCGAGTAGAGTGGAGAGGGGAGCTAAGCGGAATAGGTTACTAACACCCGGTTTCTGATTTGAGAAAAGTAGCAAATCTCAACTGATTAATCTCAAATACATTAGTATGCACTTTTAAAATCGAATTTCGTTAAACCATAATCAACTGATCATTTACTTGAGTATTCCTGATCAATGCAAACACGTTCCAGTCTTGATTATAGTTTAAATAATCTTAATTCAGAAACGAAATTCGATTTTAAAAGCGCATACTTATGCATTTGAGAATAATCAGTTGAGATTTGCTACTTTTCTCG